>BSBN01000284.1:11496153-12992307 GCA_027924645.1 Cunninghamia lanceolata | reverse complement strand
GAATTATTATTGGAATGAGAAACTTATCCAAACTGAATGTTTAGAAATTTTAACTTAAGAATATCTACTATTTGCTTATATGGGATCAACTTTTCATCCTTTTTCTGATATGAGTCATTCACTTGATTGATTGTCAATTGGGAGTCTCCATAAACAAGAAGATGTTGGATTTTCAATTAGATTGCTATCTTAAGTCCAGCGAGTAGGGCCTCATATCCAGTAATGTTATTTATACATGGGAAACCCAACCTAAAAGATTTGGGTATGACATCTCCTTGAGGTGTAACAAATAGAATTCTAGCACCTGCTCCATGATTTGTTCAAGATCCATCAAAATAGAGATTCCAAATAGATGACTCTTCAACTATAAAGATTGATTCGTCTAGAAAATCTACGACTAAAGGATGATCATCTAAAAGAGTAACTTTGCTAATGGATCAACAACTTGTCCTTTAATTAATTTTCTATCAACATACCCATTGTCAAACTCACTCAATACCATGACCCATTTTGCTAAATGTCCCATGAGAGAAACTTAGGATAACAAATACTTGAGTGGATCAATCTTAGCAATGCATTGTGTTTTATGGCTAAGCATGTAATCCCTTAATCTTTGTGTGCAAAAGATAATTGCCAAACATGCTCATTCCATTATTGAATAACTAAGCTCATACCCAACTAATGTTTGACTAATTTAATAAATGGCTCTTTCATGCCCTTGTTCATCATGTTGTGCCAATAATGCCCCTAATGCAATAGGTGTAACACACATATACAGGAGCAAAGGTTTATTTTCTATTAGAGCCATAACAACTAGCGGTGATATTAAGTATTATTTGATCCTATCAAAAGCCCAAGCTGACATGATTCATCCCATTGGAAATCAATGTTCTTTTTGAGTAGATGAGAAAATGGGTGACATTTATCTACAAGTTGTCCTATAAAACTTTTAATAGCCTATAATTTTCCCTGTAAGCTTTGGACTCATTTTAGATTTCAAGGAGGTTGCATTTGCATGATAGCATCAATCTTGTAGGATCTACATCTATTCCTCATGGAGAAATTATGAATCCTAAGAGCTTTCTAGATGTTACACCAAAAACACACTTCTTGGGATTAAGAGGAACATTATACTTTCTTAATCAATCAAATATACATTCAAGGATGTGAGGATGTTTCTCTCTTGTCTTTGATTTTCCTAATAGGTCATCAAAATATTCTTCAACAATATCATGAAGCATATCATGAAATATAACTATCATGGCTCTCTGATAAGTGGCTCTGGCATTCTTTAATCCAAAAGGCATTACTTGATAGAAAGAGATACCCTAGAGAATAATGAATGCAATTTTATGTTAATCCTTAAGGGCTATTAGAATCTAATTATATCATGAAAACCCATCCATGAGAGACAACATTTCATACAGTGTTGTTTGATCAACAAAGACATCAATGTTTGGAAGAGAAAAGTCATCCTTTGGGCATGCCTTATTAAGATCTCAAAAACTAGTACAAACAAGAATTATTTTTGGTTTCTTACTGATAAGAATGACATTAGAAATCCATTCAAGATAATCAACTAGATGGATAAATCCAATGTTTAACAACTTTTGTAATTATTCCTTGTCTAAGAGGGCAATCTTGGGATACATTTTACGTAGTTTTTGTTTTACTAGCTTAGCATCTGGATGAACTACCAAATGATGAACCACAAGGTAAGGATCCAATCCTAGCATGTTTGCATAAGACCAAGCAAATTTATTTGATGCCCTTTGTAGAATTGATGGAAATATTTGTGGTTCTGAAGGTGTTAGTGAAGCAACTATATATGTAATTGTTGGATCATCCTCAATGTCCAAGTTTATCTCCCATGTCTTTTCAATCACCATTGAAGAACATTCTTGACATGATACTAAGGGTAGGTTGAGTTCCTTGTCTAATGATGCCTCAGAGAGCTTTTCATCATTAGACACATCTTTTATTTTTACTTTTTTGTGTCTGATAGTGCCTCATAGAGGTTTTGACTAGGGGACTTTATTTTTCTATTTTTCTTTATTTTTTATTTTTTATTTTTTGAGGGTTCTTATGATCTCCTTTAGATATACCTTCATGATCTCTTAAGAATTTCTTAATTGCTTCATCACTTTGAAACTGATCTAAGGATATGGTGTTGTCTTATTGGCCCCAATCGACTAATTTTGGGTATCTAAGGGATAAGTCAATGGTAAATATGGTAGTGTCATGAAAAAGGTTAGAGAGATCTAAATCATTGAAAGAGGCATTAATGGTCCATCCCTTGATGTTTTCAATATCGTCAGAGGCCATTCTAACATCTAAAGATGACTCATTAGGCAAACTAGTTTCCATACTAAAAGGTGTGTATCCTAGCCCACTTTGATCTTGTTGGTTTATAGATTTTCCACCTAACTCTATATTCTCACGCCCATATAAGTGACAAATGTAACAATAGTTGAATTAGTTGCAATGGTATTTTACAACGATTCTCTGCTTATTTACCGAGGCACAACTACCTTCCCATAATATCCAATGAATATAAACTCAAATTGCTTTTAACTAGAAAACAAAGAAAAAGGTGGTGCTTTTAACCAGAAAGCATAAAAGGCAATATATCCTAGAAATAACTGAAATCAAAGAAGCACAAAGACTTCAATAGCAATAACTTCAACTGAATTAATAAATAATTCTATCGTATATCATACAATCACCACCATAAATAATATACCAAAAGATAAATAATTCATAGCAGTGAGTAAGAATTAAAGACATTCAAACACTTCCATACGGAAATATAATCAACACCAACAGTATATTTAGTGTAGGAAGAATAAAATTTCAAACAATCATAACACAAAGTTTATGATCACCAGAAGTTCACTGTATTGATTTCTATTCATATATAAAAGTAATTGAATAGGATGTAACCACAAAATTGATCTATCACCCAAAACAAAGTTTGCCAAGAGATCCATGCATCAACTGGCTAACTAAATTTATAGCCAAGTCACCCAATAACTATATTTAAAACCTAACGGCTTCTTAAGGATAGTCGATTTAAAGAAGTTTTAAATTAAACATCATTCAAAATAAGGGGCCTCCAGAGCTAGTAGTTTTTGAGCAAATATGAAATAACTAAAGCATGAGAAAAATGAATCAATTGAAAATTGCCACGTCCTCTTCCTCAGCATTATCTTCTTGTATCACTTCCTTCAACTTCACCTATTAACCTTCATCACATGAGTCAGTTTGCACCACCTGGGTTTCTTGTGCTCTTATCCTCGCCATATAAGATCAATACTTATTGATATTTGATGATAATGATAAGCCTCTGGGGCTTCCAATCATGCTGACTCAGAGTTTCCTCTTACTTATCACCCTGTCAACCTGAGTCACCTTTGTATGCATGTCATCCAATCCACTTTTAAATGTTGTAGCATGTCAATGATGCTTATGATCTCTCACAAGTTGTAACATTCCTTTTGATGATGCAATATTTTGGAAATAGGTGACCTCTTTGGGATGAGGTGTGTGGACAAGTGTTAGAAGCATCTTACAATCTTGACCAAGTGTCCATAGGTGTAGGTTTTGGGCCATGAGGCCAAGTTGGACGCCCATTCCAAGATAGAGGCAATTTTGTCTTCTATATTCTATATAAACATGTGCTTTGAAGAGGAGATTATTATAGGCAATTTTTCATGACAACTTGTATCTGGAGACACACCAGTAGCATAATAGTACCTGTCACCATTCTTGCAACTTTTCCAATTGATTCTACTGTAACTACATCATATTTCACCATTTCCTCTGTCACCATTCTCTTGAAATTTTTCTTGATTTCTTTGACGTCAAGCAATTTATCATCATTGTCACTGATGGTTGCTACCTCCAAGATGGTGAAATTACTTTTAATATCCCATAATTCTTTGTAGTAGAGAGTAAGAATGCTTCTCATTTCATCTTCAAGTTCCCCCATGACAGATAATTTCCACTTGATTACATCAGCCCAAGTAGAGGAGTTCATTTCCTTAGGTTCACTCAATACTTCCTTAGCTACCAGAATATTGACATCCATGCTGGCTATATCTTGTATTTCTTTTGAGACCAAGGATAGTCTATTCTTATCATTTTTGACATTCTAGAAATCAACTATCATGGTCTCTCTTTCATTGGAAATGGAGTTAAACAAAATAAAAGCTTCTTCAATAAATATGAGGCCATCTAGGATTAATTTCTCGAGCCATTTCTCTACAGCACTACTCAAGGCTTGAGATCTTTTAATTTGTTGTAACAAATTGGGATTAGGGGCACTAACATTCATATCAAGCAAGGCATCCGCTAATTGTGTTGTTATCTCCAAAATTGACTAGATAAAAAGAGATAAGGAACTTACTTGTGCCCACAGTTTGGCGTTCTCCTCTTGTTCCTTCTTAACTCTCTTAGACAAATTACTAACCGAAAACATTGCATGATAAATATCCCACTCAACAATTGAGGGTCCCATGTCTACTCTTCTCAAATTAAAATCTACCTTAGTTACCTCATCCTTATTTTTACTTCCCACTCGATCAACAATTTCCAGGAAATGATGTCTTGTGGCAGAATCAGCCACCATTCTTAACATCCTTTTAGGTCATTTAGGCTTAGGAGTCTCTTGTAGTAACTTGGCTATAGTATCCACCATTGGAGCATATCTTTTCTTTTTCTCAACTTCTTTTCTTAGCTAGGTAGGGGATGAAGAGTGAGTATTGGCATTACCTGTGTCAAGTATGAGCAGTAAGGGTTGTCATTGATGTCAACACCTAGGGTCAGCATCTAAGGAAGTTATTTGGATGAGTTTGATCAAGTGTTTGAGAAGTTAGTGTAATTGCAGAATTGTTCTATCTCCCAGGATAGTCCAGTGTTTTGCTCCACATATCTTGTAGATTGAATATCTTTGTCTATGGTTTGGAAGTTATGTTAAGGGATGTTTGTATTTGCTATGTTTCAAGTTTGAGCCTCTAGTGTGATGATTTGAGTGAGTTCTGGTCACCAGAGTAAAAATTGTTTTTCTGAGTATTCAATAGTGACAGGAAGAATATACTCTGCTCTGCATCTCTCCACAATTAAGTTTTATAGTATGCAATTCTAGGATTAAATTTGGGATGATGTTATGTGCCTTCAGTTGAAGTGGTTCATGATTTGGTGCTCCGCAAGTGATCTTTCCTTTATGACAGCGGTTGACAGTAATGTTTAAGTGGTCCAATTTGAAAAATCTTCTGGATAGAGTGTTTGGGGGTTGTGCCAAAGTTCTTGGTGATTGTAACATGGTTGTGGATGTCTCTAGATCATGTTCCTACTTTTTATTGGTTTGCAAAGCACAATTTAGATCATGTTCCTAAAGGTCATAGTGTTAACACCATTTTTGGCTGACCTGGTTGTTTTCACTACTTGTGATTATGCTTTGGAGTTTGTGATAGCATGTTGTTGTGTGGGAGATTGTATGAGTCCTTGCTAAGGTGTGGTGTGGTCCGCATTCATTCCTTTCCACCATGGGAATGTTTAGTTCCATACCTAATTTGAATATTGGTTAAGTTTATTGTTTGTGTAAACCTTGAAGATTGTTTCCAAGACTGCGAATGTATAAATATGAATTAGATGATCGGGAAGTCTAGTGAAGTTGTTGAGATAGATGAAATGGATGCATGACAAGCATCATTTGTTGCAAGTGTAATCCAGATGAGTTTGTGAGTGTGAAAGTGAGAAGAAAAGATTATATTTTTTATACAAAGAGGTTGTGAAAGATTTAGTTGAGTTTGTGGTGGATCCCTAGTTGCTATGTGATTTGTTCTCATTGTAACTATCTTCTTCTATCTTCTTCTACTTCTGGCAGTGAGCCCCTTCTTTTTGCAGTGAGCATTTTGGGTAGTGAGCCTCCAATAGTGAGACTTGTAAATTTTGATATATCATTTATATTGTGAGTTAATCCTCACCATGGTTTTTCCCTCATTGGGTTTTCCACGTAAAAATCTAGTGTCTCATGTGTTGAATGTGTGAATGTGCTTAAGTTTTTAATTTCAAGCTTTCATGGTTAAATCATAATAACAGTGATTAAGTGGTTGATGTGTTGATGCTTATAAAAAGTTAAGTTTTGGTTACAGCTGATTCACCCCCCTCTTAGTTGTCTTGTGCATTTCAACAATTGGTATCAGAGTGAGGGTTCCTTAGAAGAAATCCTAATAGCTTAAGGTAGATTTGGGATGGCGCACAAGAAGGAATCTGCATAGTTCAATGGAATGGACTATGCTCTCTAGAAGGTATGGATGAAAAGTCATCTCATTTCTCTTGGTTATAGTGTCTGGAAGATGGTAGATACAAAGTATACTATTCCTCCAATGGTCCATCATCTAAAGATGAAGTCAAACAGTATGAGTTAAATGGAAAGGCTAGAGATGCTCTGTTAAATTCTTTATCCAACACTGAGTTAGTGTAAGTTATGGATTTGGAATCCACTCATGAGATTTGGGTTAAGTTGAAAATTTTGTATGAAGAAGATGATTCTGTAAAGAGTGCCAAATTATAAAACTTGAAGGCAAGGTATGAAGCTCTGCAGATGAGTGATGATGAGAACATAACAATCTACATGCAAAAAGTTGATGAAATTGTCAATGGAATCAAAGGTCTTGGAGGAATATTGATGAGAATGAGGTTGTGCTGAAGATTCTTAGATCATTGCCTAAATCCTACAGTCACAAGGTGTCTAGAATTGAAGAACTTATGAGTGTAAACTGATGGAGATTGATTGTCATTAATGTCAAAAAGGTGTTGAATTGATGGTGCAAAGTTGTTATTAGAAAAATATTCATATGATCACTCATGTTGATTGGATTATGTGCCAGGATGTATTTATCTCATTTGATATTAGATGTTGGTCAGGACATTAGGAGGTTAGTGCTCCTTGTGTTTTGTGTTTGGTCTTAATATGACAGGATTGTTCATATTGGCACAGGTTGTTTTCATGCTCCTAGATGTTGATAATTGTCTTCATAATGAGGTTATGATTCATATTGGCACATACTACTTTCATATTCTTGGATGTTGATGATTGTCTTCATAATGAGGTTATGATTCATATTGCTAGATCACTTGGTGACTCATGTCAAAACTCATGAGAGTTATTTTATGACAATCTTCATGATAAGTTCATATGATAGTATTCATGTACTTCATATTGATAGGTTGCTTCATGGTTGAGACAAGAAATGTAGGATGCAAGTTTGTTGTCATGACAAGATATGCAGAGATTTGAATTCTAGGTTGATTCCAATCACTACCAAGCACTATGCAATCATGCCATGTTTGAAGTTCAAGTTTTTATGTGCCACTAGTGTCTTTCATATTAAGCTATTAGATCTTGTGTGCTTTAAGTGAAGGTGTGCCTTGTAGTTGTTAGTTGATGATGTCAAATGATATCAGCTGAAAACAAGAAACTCATCATTGTTGAGCAGTGTTAGGGTTGGTTTGTTGAAGTTCTTGGATCAGTTATTTGATGATTGGATCTTGTACTCTTTATTGTTTCTTGGCAAGATCACATCTTGTGTCTCAGTGTACTTGTTGTCTCAAATTACCTTCTGTTGGTTTGTCATACATGTCTAAGTATGTGTCACATTCAAAGAGTTGTTTCATAACTATGTAGTTGGTATTCAATGGTCAGGGTCTTGCAAAAAGAAAGATCGTTAAAAGTCAAAGTGATATGGATAGAGTTTTGATCTCTTGGTGTTCTGCATCACTGTGGTCTATATGTTTTTGAGGAGTTCCTTAAGGTTAGGATTTGTATTGTTCTAAATCCTAAAATTCTATGTCCTTATATCCTAAATACCTTTGGAGGCCGTCATATACCTTTGTGCTCTTTTTGGTCTATTTTGAAGATGACCCTCTATATCAGGTCATAGTCACTTAAGTGACTTGTCAGAGGGGGTTTAACTCATTAAAAATCCGGCCACTTCTCCCCTTATTACTAGTTTTGCAGGTTTCCTCATAAGTGCGGTGGGCGCCAAATATAACATCAATGGATATGTTTAAAATTTAGATAGCACACATTTGAAGATCAATGACTGACATTTAAAGTTTGTTCCCCACTTCTCGAGCTTGCACATTGACATGCTCGTGGATGTCAAAGCTTTAAAACTATAGTTTTGTTTTTAGAAAGCAAATTTATTTGAGTTTTTTTAGGGAGATTTTTCATGAAGATTTTTTTTCTAATTTTTAAGGACAAATGGATCTCTCTCTCTCTCTCGTGCAAAGAATATAAAGATAAAAAGAAAAGATATTTTTGGAAGGAATATGAAGAGGATTTTTAGAAGGAATATAAGGAAAAAGAATGTGTTTATGAAGGAATTCAGTTGTGTATGGATTTGAAGATGAAATAATCTGATGATTTCTTTTATCATTGAAGATTATTTGTTGCAGATTGAATTTATGAAGGTAAATGATAAAGAGATATTATTTTTATCAGGGAAGAATTGATGAATATCATTGATGAAATGTTTTGAAAGGAGAAGGGAAGTGAAAGGTTTTTTTTTATGTTTTTTATACGGATGAGTTCATTGAGAACATGTATATGCAGCTTTGATTAATTTTTTATTGAAGATATTTGCAGAGAGAAGAAGAAGAAATTGAAGGGGTTATTGAAAATAAAAATGTACAGAGGAATATGAAAAGTTCTTTATTGCAGGTGAATTGATTTAATGGTGAAGATAAATATGCAGAGAAAAGAAATGCCAAGGGTCATTCTTTTTAATAAATTTTGTAGATGCCTTATGAAAGATTTTATTGAGAACAAAATGAATATATTATTTGTGAGTAGATGAAAAAGATTGATTTGTGTAAATGAATCAGAGAGGAGAAGAATGTGAAAGGACATTCTATTTTTTATCAAATGAATTTATAGGAGCATTGATGGATTAATTTTGTGTGCGGACTAATATGCAGTGAAGAAATTTTTGTGAAGATTATTTTGAAGAGAAAATACAGATGATATTGTGAGATCATGTTTATGTAGGAATGAATCAAACAAACAATGAATACACTATGCAAAGAACTTACACATTGAACCATGACAAGTATGAAGACAATATGCAATTGATTGTGCATTAGGTAAATTGATTGTGCAGAGCTCATGATTGATATGCATATTGAATTGAATCTGATTGCAAAAGGATATGCAAACTTAGGGAAGAAAGTTATTATATTCTTTGTGCAGTGATTGTATTTGAATCTATGTGAGTGATGAATCATAGATTATGTAATGGTGCAAATTAGATTGACTTGCAATCATTTCTTGCACACTAAGCATTATGTTTTGATGATGGTGATTGTATTTTCCAGTGAGGCTTTATGTGCCAGTGAGGTTTGTATGGTTAGTGAGACCTCTTTGTAGCCAGTGAGGCTTGTATGGTCAGTGAGACCTTTTTATAACTAGTGAGGTTCTTGATTAAGCTAGTGAAGCATTTTAGAGTGGTTTTTCTTCCCCTAGAGGGTTTTCCACTCATCAAATCAGGTGTCATGGTTCTTGTTTGTCTTCATGTGTTCATGTGCTCATTGATATGTTCTTAAGGTCGTGATTCATATCTTTATCATACTTTTGCATATGTGTTTAACAGATCATTGATGTCTTCCTTTCTCTTTGTCTTATAAGTTAAAAGGTGTAAAAAGATTTTAAAAGTTTATACAACACTTATTCACCCCCCCTCTTAGTGTTGCCTTGGACTCCAACATAAACATGATTACAAAGGATTAGTTTCTTGGAAAGTTTACTACTTTTGAGATGAGAGAGTTCGGTGATGCTCTGCCAAAGACTGAGACTACTTTCAAAGCCAACACTTTAGAGAATACTTCAAGATCTAAGAAGTAAGCTGTGGAACCAAATGATGACCTTGATGAGATTAAATCCAACTTTTTGGATAGTATGCAAAGAGTTATTGGTAATTTCAAAGGTAAATTACCATTCAAATGCTTTACTTGTTTTAAGATTGGTCACTATGCATCCAGGTGTCTAGAGAGAATTGAGAAAGCCAAGAAGAAATTTGAAAGTAGACCTAGGATCATAAAGAAATGCTATTATGTTAGAGATGATGATGATGATGGTGTAATGGATGATGAGTCTAATGATACTACTGCAAATGAATGCTTTTTTATTTCTATCAAGGAAGAACCTATGTCTACTAATCCTGCTAGCTGCGTGAAGGAAAAAACTAGTGGAAGAGAGTGCTTTTTCTATCTGCTAGGTTGAGAAAGATGAGGACGAATGGATTATTGATAGTAGATATTCACATCACATGACCGGTGATAAAAGTATGTTTGTAAGTTTGGAAAAGTATGATGGAGGACTAGTTAGGTTTGGAGATGATGCAGCTAGTAAGATTTGTAGAAGATGATCTATTTCTTTTGATGGAAAGCACAATACCAATGATGTTCTATATGTGAAGGGTTTGAAGCATAATCTGCTAAGTGTTGGTCAGATGTGTGACAAAGGATATGATATAAGATTCAAGGATAATGGATGTAAGATCATGGAAAGCTCTAGAATAGTGATTGCTAATGGTAAGAAGACTAAAGGTAATGTTTATCAATTGAAAGGAACTAATGATTGTTGTTTGTTGGCTCAAACATATGAGAGTTGGTTATGGCATAGAAGGATGTGTCATATCAATTTTGACAACTTGGTCAAAATAAGCTTAGTACAAGCTATGAGAGATCTACCTAGGCTTGTGAAGCCTACTAATACTATTTGCAAGGAATGTCAATTGGGGAAACAGACAAGGACAAGTTTCAAGAGTAAAGAATAATTTTTTGTTGGATTGCTTGAGCTGGTGCATATAGATTTGTGTGGTCCTACAAGAACAAGAAGTTTGCAAGGAGACATGTACTTTATGTTGTTTATTAATGATTATTTTAGAATGACTTGGGTTAATTTTCTAAAAGATAAATCAGAAGCCCTAGGCAAGTTCAAAGCTTTCAAGTTGATGGTTGAGAATGAGTTAGATTTGAGGACCAAATGCTTAAGGTCTAATAGAGGAGGTGAGTTTACATCAACTGAACTCAATATTTTATGTGAAGAACTTGGGATAAAAAGATAGTTGTCTGCTCCTAGAACCCCTCAGTAGAATGGAGTTGTTGAAATAAAGAACAAGATAGTTCAAGAGGCTGCAGGTTAATGATGAAGGAGGCCAACCTACCGCAAGTGTGTTGGAGAGAAGCCATACATACTTTTGTCTACATTCAAAACAGATTTCAAGTCAAAGGTAATGGTACTAAAACTCGTTATGAATTATGGTACAGAAGAGTTCCTACAGTGAAATATTTCAAAGTTTTTGGAAGCAAATGTTATATTAGAAGAGAAGAAGAGTTAGGTAAGTTTGATGCTAGGTTTGATGAAGGAATTTTCCTTAGATACTCTACTAGGAGTAAGGCCTGCCAGTGCTACAATAAGAGATTGAGAAAGATCATTGAGAGTGGTAGTGTGAAGGTTGATGAAGATAGGGAAAGAATATCATATATGAGTGGCTATTGTTTAGGGTTAAAAAAGGCAGAAATGTTTTGGTTTAGGTTTCAAAGGAAAATCCTCCATTCTCACCAAACATTCAAGGGCATGTATCAACTGAGTTGAATCTCCACTAAGTGAGAGAAATCACCTATCAGGTTGGGCTAGCACTTGGAATGATCTGAAAGTTTAGATGTATCAAACAATATCTCAATTTAATGCTCAATTAATATCAAAATCCTAAATATGCAAAATCGTAAGCAAATTAATAAATTATGATAAATCCTTTTAGACTGAGATGAAGGATAGAGATTGTTAACTCACTATTTTTTTGAAATCCAGAATACAGAACAGTCAAGGACACTAGCACTAGCGCCCCTGTCCAAGGTACACTTTTCGTCATGAAATCTGAATCTCCTTCTGACATTGATTTGCACTGTATCTTTCGTTTCTACCCAAAAAAAATGGACACTGGCACTAGTGCCCTTGTCCCTAGGTGTTCACCTTTGTCCTCTTTCTTTCAGATCCTGAATCCTTGTTGTCTGCAACCTTCTTTCTATAACTTCACTCCGCAAAACTCAGTACCTATAACCTACAATCACAAAGAAGTGTGGGGGGGTTGTGGTGTTTAGAGGCTTGCCTCAGTCAAGCCTCAGAGAACATTCAAGCCTTCCGAACACCGTTGTTAGATAAGAGTATGTATCCCTGTGGGATAGAGGCAAAATCCAAATGATAAATGATCAAAACACAATAGATGTCACCTTGAAGTGTAGATCTCACATAAATGAAGGCTCTTCAATCACATGAGAAGATGATGTCAAATTTACAAACACAAACACAATAACAATTCTCTGCTCTACAACAATGAATATCTTGAAATCACAAAAATGCATAAAGTTTGCAATCATCTTCTAGTTTACAAATGAAAACCTAAACATGCTTATATATGCAACTACAAAGATTCCTTCTAAGAATTTTCTAATTCAAATTTGAGATGTCGGCATAAGACCTAAATAATGGTCATAAAACTGACATTATAATTTAGGGCATGCCCAAAATAGGGTAGGACTGTGGTGCTAGTGCCCAAGTCCACCCTTCTATTTTTGTTTAGGGATCATCCAAATAACACCCCCTAGGTATCATTTTCCATAAGACTTCAAGGTTTTCTCATCAGGATTCATAATTATCATACAAGATGCTATAAATGCATTCTAATGACTCGGGAGCTAAACCTTAAGAGGGAAAGGCCCCCAAGGGAAAATTTTGCAACATAACATTTAGCTCCCACTTTAATGTATGTATGAATGCAAGGCCAATACATACATTAAAGTATGGTCAACAAACATGCCAAGCACAACAAAGACATGCCAAACACATTGAAGACAATAACTGGCATGCAAAACATAGAGAAGACAGTTACAGTCACACAAAACACAGAGAAGACAACATTGAAGACACACAAAACACAATGAATATAGTAAATGTGGTGATTATTTCTTTTTTTCATTTTCTCATATATGAAATGCAAATGCAAGTACAAGGAAAAGAAACACACAACCCAAATGCAGGAGGAGCTCATCACCACCAATCTTGAAACTGCATAAGGGGCAACAGACATGCCAAACAAATCTCAAAGTGTAGGAGGAGATCATCACTACCAGTCATGAAACTACACTTGAGAACAAACACACCATACAAATCCCAAAGCATAGGAGGAGCTCATCGCCATCGGTCTTGAAACTATGCTTGGGAACAAACATGTCATACACACACACATGGAAGACATAGAGAAAACATGACAAACAAGCGATGGAAGGAACCTACTACTAGGTTCGCAGCCAGCTCAAGCGCATTACAGTCACACACCAATGATTAGGCTTCGCCACAACAGTTGTCAAAGACACACTTAAGGGTTAGGATAGTCTCAAATCTACTCCCCGCCTACTTGGAGTACTTTTAGAAAATGACAAGATGTGCAATCTCCTCGAGAAATACACCATTCCGCTTCCATAGAGGGCTTAAATAAGTGCAATATAGAAAAGAAAGATGTGAACTCACTCGAAGATACAACATCCCTCCTTCGTAGAGGACTTCAAACATGCTTTGTTAGTACCAAAATCATCATACATCTTACCTTATATATGCCCCCACCTTAAGGTGGTTGATATCATGTATCGATATCAAGCACATTAAGGTAGAGAGAAAACACACAAGGGGACATGAGCTCTCACAAAGCCCATGCCCCCTAGAGGTGACATGTACTTTACAATCACCAAATGTTCCCACAAACACACAATTCCATGCAAGAAAAGGTGTTAACATCCATATAATCATGATAAAAAACAATGCATGTAATCATTTGCATAAAGAGCTGAGAAAGGCAAGATCAAAGATAATCAAAGTGCATGGAGCAGCAATATTGTTATGTTTTGTAAGTGCGATAAGACAACATCAAAATAGCACATGGAATGATTTTACTAGCCAAGTGTTAGATAATATATATCAACCCCCTAGTCATGTATGGACTAGGTCCATTTTTTGATTTCTCGCTTAAGGGACACTAGGTCTATATTAGTATTATATGTTTTTCATCATTTCTCAACTAGATAGAACCACTAGACGGTAAACAATAAATCAAGAGAGGAGAAACAAGTGCCTTAGGGATAGTCACATAGGAGGGTGCCCCCAAGTCACCAACTGCAAAGCTATGTCCATAAGACACAACACACAACAATTAAAATAGAGGAGAAGCAATATAGAAGAATGATGATACAAATAGAAGAAGGGTCACAACAAAGGTGGTCTCTCAGTATCCTTGACCTCATGATAGTATCAAGGGTCATCCTAGAAGGCCTAAACAACACATAACACATCATGGGGAAACACAACATGGAGGTAAAGGGTTAGAAATACTTACCTAATAGAACCCAATGTTAAGAACATACATATCTAGGAAGAGGCCACCCTTGAGAGCAACTATAGTAGTTGCTATAAGGAGTGTGGCTTACTAGCTTAGGATATCTTGCGTGTTGATTTGGTCTTGTTGAAATTTCTTTAACATTGATTTTTGGGTGACGAGATGCTTTCTTTTCTTTAAAAGGATTATATCCAATGGCACTTGAGTAATGTCTTGAGGCATATTCTATAGGTACTCAAATCCCTTGTTGATTTACACCACATCCATTACCCACATAGTCACAGTTGTTATAAATGATTTTAAATCCTCTACCATAGAGGGATGTCATTTCTTTAGAAGTTGGTGAAGCCTCATAGGTCTCATAATTTGTAGTATAAGTAAGAGTATTGTCTTTGTTTTCTATCAAGGAAGCTTTTGTTTTCTTAAGTGTTTCCAAGGATTGCTTTGATGAGATCGATGCGACTTTTGATGTGTCAGAGTCATTAAGTTTATATTCCCCTATACTACAAGGATTAAAATCTAATGAACCCCAATCGTCACCAAAAAGTTCATTCGATAGTGTAGAGTCTTACACAAAATTACATGTGGCAATAAGCATTGATGAATCAGCTTGTAAATTATTTAAGATCATATAATTGTAAACTTGTTTTTTCATTTCAATATGTAACTAATTATCCGGTTTAGGATCATCGTGTATGGTGTAGAGCTTGTCTTGATAAATGAAATTTATTGATCTATGGAAGGTGGACGGAACTGTTACCTAAATTTCACAATGGCTCATTCAAGTAGAGTTTTGCTTCAAAACTTGTAAGGTACATCTCATCTGGTCCTTCATACATTACATTCAAGTGCATAAATGAAAATAATTTAGGAGATTATGTTTATTAGTTTACTACATTTATTCAAGTGCATGTAACATAAGAAGGGTTTATCCAAAATCCTTTCCAAAAGATAAATAATCTTTATTGAATGTAAAATGTTCATCATCTCACACAAGCTGTGAGGTTAACTACCTTATTCAATGCAATAGAAGAATAATCTATACATGAATAAGTAAATAAAGTAATGTGCATGTAGGGTCAGAGGCCAGTCATTGCCTGAGAATGACTGGTTCTAGCTTTGGCATGTTGTCTTATCGCCCTGAGTGATCTTTGTCCTTCCTAGCTTTACGTCATCCCTAGTTCCTACATCTGGCAAAAGATAATGGTTTTAGAGCAACACTCTAAGCAATGAATGGTCACAAAACATACATGAACAAGATACCATACATGTATAAATGGATCCTTAATATGCATTAAACAAGAAATGTATACCTTGGATGTCCTAGAGAACAATCAGTCATCAAACACATCCAAAACATGCATTTATTTTCTAACATGTTTGCTTCATGTGCAAATATAGGTGTAATTATGCTTCTGTTTGATTTATCAGGTTACATTATGAGTGGAGGAAATGTGGCTCCCACAAGGGTTGAGCCCAGCTCATAGTCCTTACGGAAACATTTCATATGCCATATACAAATGCAAGACAAACTACAAGGAAGGTGAAGACAGTCATAGAAAGAGATGAACAGCAATAAGTGTTGTCATAGCATGTATGGAATAGCTAACTGTCATAATAAATGGACAGCAATCATGTAGTATACTCAATCTTGTAAACAACAGAACACCTCTAAATCTATGGCAATCTAGTTAGAGGCAAATCAGTCAAAGAGCAACCAACAAAAGAATTGATAGACCATTAGGTACAGTCACTAAAAGTGTAGGAAATTGAGACTAACAGTCATCATTCCACATGGACAGTGAACACAAGGCATCAAAAGGACAATCACTATGTGGAGAACAAAGAAGAGTACAAAATAGATAAGGGATAATGACATCTAGATCAAGAGGTTAATCATGCATTGCAAAAATATTTAGAGACTGTGTAAGCATGTTCAAATGACAGTGAGGTTTGTGAGCTTAAGGAATGATTGAATATTCTTCAAACGAGGAGCAGAACTGTGAAGATTGCACGATACAGATATAGGTTGAAGATCAGTGTTTGATCATGTAGATAATAAAACTGTAAACCCATACATGAATGATAGTGATGGAATCTAAACATAAGTTTTGAAAGTAAACAGAGATTGAGTTCTCAGAAGCATATTTCCCTTCACATTCTTTATGCACCATAGTATAGTGTCTACAATACCATGTAGATCTTTCCACAAAGGTCTAAGAAAGATTGAAGCATGAACAACCCCCTGCAAGGTTTTCAAGGTTCCATCTAATGAATAGCATTGTAAGCATATCATCATGGAGATAAAGATAACAAGCAATGGATAATAATGACTATAAGTCATTAGGGAAGTTTTGATGAAGACAACACAAGGAAAATAAGGAAGTTACATCATCTTGATAGCAAAAGGATTTTATAGCATAGATTATGACAAAAGAAGACTTCATAGAAGCATTTGAAGGGGACTATCACAGTAAAGAAAGAGACTACCTTCAATGGTTTAAAAACTCAGTTTAAAAATAGTCATGATTAGTCTAAGAGGTTTTGCAGGAAGGAAAACCAACAACAAAGATATCAAGACAACTGGGAAGCATTATAAAGCATGATGACAACATACAAGCCTAGAGAAGAGGATTAAAGGAGACTGTCACCCAAAACAATAAATGGAGCAGCCATAGTCACTATTTAAGGGGACAGTCATAACATGACTGTGGAAGTAAATATTAAAATAGTCAAATAAAGCAATCTACAGTCATTAGTATCAGAAAGCATAGTCATAAATAATGATTGTAACATTCATGAAGACTGCAAAATGACCTAAACAGTCATCTTTGAGCATGAATAGGAGACCAACAGGAGTCAAGAATAGTCTTTATATCCTAATCATACTCAACTTACAAGCCATATCAAGTATGAATACATTTTAAGAAGTTATGATGTCATAAGCTTCCATTACTATCAAATAGTTTTGCCATGAATTTTGTAGTTACTATTTTCATAGTTGCCAAAAGTGAGTAGTTAAAAGGCAGTAAAAACATGACCAAAAGAATTAATACAGTAATAGTCATATACAGGAAAAACAGTCTAAGGATGATTGTATACAGAGCATGATAGTCACATGAAGTCATTAGATTCAGAAACAGATGAGAGATGGAGAGTATCATGTATGCTGGCAGCGAAATACATAGCCATCAGACTCAAAATACAGATTTTCTAGAAATATATGCTCAGTTTTCTTCCAGTTTTCTGTCACAGTGATGAAAAGAAGAAATACAGTTTTTTTTTTATCAAATGCTTATAGAATCCTCTTAAAGTAATAGAAAATGGAGTTTTTCGAGCTCAGATCTACAGCCAGCTACAAAAAAAAAATGTTGTTTTTCTACAGCTAATTAAAGAAACATAATGGACAAGGATGTCATTTTATGAGTTTTTGTCACGAACAACAGAAAATAATATAGAGATACCATTTTTGCCATTTTCTTGTCAAGGTTGGGGCTCGTTTGGAGCTAAAAAATGCACAAAAATTAGGAAAGATCTGGAGTTTTAACTCATTTTTTAAGATGATGCTCACAAAACCCTAGGTCGTAGCCTCTGGCAGCAAAATACACAGTCAAAAGATTCAAAAAAATGTCTAGAATAGTACAAAAATGTAGTTTTTTGAGAACAAAATGCATAGGAGTCACTTTTGTAGGTTTGTGTCATAGTTGGGGGTCTTTTTGAGCCAGAATAATTTAGATTTTCAAGCAAGATACACAGAACTCGCCAAGCATAACAGAAAATAGAGTTTTCAAGCCTCCAGAACATACATTAGTCAACAAAGAAAAATACAAAGTTTTCATTCCTATTTGACAACAATTACTCATAAATTCCTCAAGAAATCAGCCCCATGCAGCGAAATTCATAAGTGAAAACTCAAAAAATGAAGAAAGTTTGACAAGACAAGGACTTACCTTTTATTTTTGCCAAATGCTATGTTAGAAATCTAGAGTTTTTCCTCTACAAACCCCATTCATGGCGGTTCCATTACAGCGAAAATGGATGCAGATGGTCGGCCAAAAAAACAACAAAAGATACGTCAAGAAACAATCAAGTTCGCAGCCAAAAAGGTACAAAATCCGCCCAAATATACAGCAAAAGTTCAAAAACTGAGGAGAAAACCTTTTACCTTGCATTTTTTCTTAGGAAATTGGCTAGAATCCTATGAGAATCAATAGAAAAGATACATTTTCTTGCCTTCCAAACCCTCATGGCGGTGCAACAGAGAGAGGAGGTGAGAAAATGAAGATGTGAAATGATAGGTTTTAGTTTTTCTTTCTTCTTTTTCATCAATCAACCATTTCCAATCGATGTTCTTTTTTGACTTTTGATTTTTAAATAATCATTTCTATCTATTGTGCCCAGGGTAAAGACTTGAAATTCTTTAGAACCTAATAATGGTAATGCAATTGCGGCCATGTAACATTTTTCTACCTTTTGATTTTCTTTAAAAGTCAGAGGAAAATGCATTATGAGAAACATAAAGATGCCGAGTATTATACCTTGCAAGCTATGTTTTATGATGATTACAAGGAGGATGAAGTGGAAGTCATAAATCATGGTAATGTGTGTTGGGAGTTGCAAGGTGGTATGAAGGTGAAGTGGAAGTGAAGGCAGGGTGATGTGCATTTGGGAGTCATAAGGGTTGTTTTTTGAATATGTATTGCTTAAAACCTTGTATGGACATGATGAGATGTATGCGAAAATGGGAACGGTTAGGTTGTGAGAATATTCTATTATAATTCTATGAGATGCGAGATATGATGCAGATGTGATGAGTCATGTTATTTTGCCTAGGAGATATGGACATTTTTTTATGTCATTTTTGCATAATCTTGGAACAAATTAGATGTTGTAAACAAATGACAAAGTAATTATTTATGAATTACCTTATCATTTGTAATAAAATGCAAAGAGGTAACATTGGGCAGATTATCACAAACGACAAAGTAAGTCTCTTTGATTGCTTTGTTGTCTTTTTATGACATTTAATGAGTACCTAAATCATGCAAAATCTGGGAATTAAATGTTATGCCATAAATGTCATTATTTTCTGTATAGGTTTGTATAATTTTGAATTGTAAAACATTAACTAAGGTGGTGTAATTATAAACCTCTTAGTCAAATGTTAGTTAAATGTAGAAAATGTGTATTTATGTCATTTATTTGGAAATATAAGATATTTATGATGCTGCAAGAGAGTTATTACACATATTTGACTTATGTCAATGGCCTTAAAGATCATTTAAAGGCATTCAAAGACATTTTCAGGTGCCTTTATGATAGTTGATGGCATGCCTTGACCATTTATGCATTGGGAACCAATTTTGGAGGACCTTGGAGAGATATTTTAAGGGCATTTATGAGATGAACGAAAATGGAGGTGGCTCATGTTTACCTATTTACAGCTGTTTGGGAAGTATATAGTCTTCTTCGTTGTTCATTATTCAACAGTTCTTGCTATTCACTACTCTGTATATTGTAATTTTCTAAGTTCTTTTGTAGAAGTGAAGTCTTGTAACCCATTTTCAAAGATATACAACATTGTAACACCCCTTTTAGCAGTAATAAGTAGTTTATACCTTCCCATTTCTTCTGATATTGTGTGTCCTCAGTGTTAGTACAGATCTTTGTGATGTTCTTTGTCCTTGGAGTTATATTTCATGTTGGTGCCTTTATGCAGGGATACATATTTTTATAGGTTGTGAGATGTGCAAGGAATAACAATCAGTTTTGAGTAGTGAGAAAACCTCTTTCTCCTTTGCAGAATTATTGTTATTTAGCCTCCTTACAAAGTAATGATGCAAGGATTATGACTTGCTGGGTTGTGTAAGGGAGTCTTATTATTACTGGTTTTGTAGTGTATCATTTATGTGTAGTTTTTGATGATCTTTTGGTGCATCACCTTAGACAGTAGGTTTCATTCCTATGCAATCCTTCTTACCCTTTTCTCTGCAAAGACTTTAGTATAAGCAGTATAGGTGGAGTATCAATAGGAAGTTGACCTTCTCCAGAGGTTCTTTCCATCATATGTGACCCACAGACCTGGAAAGATCCCATGTTTCTCCAGATTACCAAGTTTTACAACTCAGCAAGGGTGCAAATATGAGAGACAATAGTTTTTGGCATGCTCGGTGGGATTGTGGAATTAGAAACTGTTGAATGGGAGGAAATATGGTTAGTCAAATTAATGAAAAAATAAACCCAAACACCAATGGAAGTTGAAAGCAAAGAAGTTTGAAACCAACAAAAGAAAATATACTTACAAACTCTTTTACCTATCGTTTTCCATTGTTTGCCTATCTTTCTTTGATCTTGATTGTGAAGCCCTTAGAAGCTTTCCTTGCTTGCTTGCTTGTTGAAGATGACAAAGGAAGAATGGCTATGATACTTGCTTGTGTTGAATGTGAGCTTCAAACACCTGATAATGGAGGACACTTGAAAATGGAATGAAGAAGAGAATGAGAGAAATTTGGGTATAGTTATTTTGCAAGATGAAGTTCCTAGAGGAAATTGGGCATGGTAAGGATACCTGAAAGAAGTCCTCCTAATTGCTTAGAGAAGGGTCTTATTTATAGATTTTCTAAAAAGGAAATGGAGGGTGAGGATCAAAAGATGAGATCAATGGCTCTCATTTTTTATGAATCTTTAATTCATAATGGATGAATTAAAAATTCATTTTTTGAGAAGAGTGGGTTATGACAATTGAATTTTAAATTCAATTGGTGGAGGATAGTGGGGGACAATTGAATTAAGAATTCAATTAGTGGAGGATAGTGGGGGACAATTGAATTAAAAATTCAATTGGTGGAGGATAGTGGGGAACAATTGAATTAAGAATTCAATTAGTGGAGGATAGTGGGGAACAATTGAATTAAAAATTCAATTGGTGGAGGATAATTGAATTAAAGATTTATTTTGGATAATAGAGGATATTAGCTAATTAAATATTAAGAATATTTAATTATATGTTCAAAATGGTGAGGTGGAAGAGATGAGGTGGATTGATGAGGTGGATTGATGAAGTGGATTTTGTGAGGTGGATTTAGGACTTGAGACATTAGAAGAATTTAGGGAATTTAATTAAATAAAATGATTTTATTTAATTATGGGATAATGAACCAATTAAATAAACTTATAATATTTATTTAATTGACAGAAGAAAATAAGAATTAAGATAAATATTAGAATATTTACTTAATTCGACATCAGCAAATTTTAAGTGTATACATTTTGCCTCTCTTTGAAGCAATGTGTTTTATCACATTGTTTTAAAGAATAAGAATAGTCTGATAATGATACATGCCCCAGTTTTGCCCTTGGTACAGGTTATGGCGATAGGATGCCCCCTTGGGAGATTGGACGGGGAGAAGGCGAAAGGCGTGAGACGGACAATTTCACAATGAGATAGGTTGACAAGAGATGAAATGGTTGTATGCAGAAGAAATGGATGAATGATATGGGATGCAAGATAAAAAGATGACACACAAGCAAGAAGCAAGTATGTACAAATGATACAAGCACAAACAAGGTATTGCCCCTGTCGAGCGGTAAACCAAGGATATGGATCGATGATGTCTGGTTTCAGGAATGAAATATGTCGTATAAGACTCCAGGTCTAGTTTCGACAATGCAACATCCTATCTAAGACATTTGATATGATAGTGTTGCCATGGCGGGGAATGATATATCCCTAGACCAACACGGCAGGCATGTTGTCATGGCAAGGAATGATGGATCCCTAGAGCAACACGAAGGATAGTGTCTGGTTTCAGGAAATGAAGCATGTCGTGTAAGACGCGTGTGTTGGTCTAATTTTGACAATGCAACATCCTGTATAAGACAATTGATTGATTAATTGATCGAGTTGGTTTACAACCGGACAAGGATCAAGACCACTGATTGTGATTGGATCATTTGACAAGATTGACTTGACTTGATTGGCATGGATTAAGGATAGACTTGTAATTGGATACGGTATGGATATTTGTCACCTTGATATAGCAAGTATTTTGAAGTGCTTTCATCATTGGGCTTTATTATGTTGTAAGAAAATACAAGCATCTAGGTATAATTGAACCGAGATGACCTGAGTATTGCTTACATGGATTTTTGATTTAGCAAGTCAATACAAGCATCTAGCCAAAATTGAATCTAGATGACCTGAGTATTTCTTGCGTTTCAATAGACAAGGATTGTCCCTTTTCATGTTTAGACCTCGGAGTCCTCAATGATCTTTTGCCAATCATGTCGTTAGACAAAAGTCATCACATTACTAAAGCTTGATCCACAAGCAGCAGATAAAGAAAATAATCATGCCCCCATCATAGCATCTCTAGCTTTTGGCATCCTCGAGTAGCATAGAAAGGCATGATAGCATAAATCAAGACTCTTAATCTAACCAACACAAAACATTCTTGCATTTAGATGTGTCTTTTTGCCATAATTGATATGAGATTTAGCTTGAGTGTTTCGATATGGTGCTCTATTTTGCCTTGGATAGGTTGATGTTTTGCATCAAGATTTTTGTTTATTTTTGGTAGCTTGCTTTGTTGCTTTTGTTTTGTCTAGCGAAAGGTGAAGACACGGACAGGTAGTGGGATGGACGACAAGACATGGGATGGATGGGAAAGTGGAGCAGACTTAGACAGATAGAAGGACTAGACATGGGATGAATAGGGAAAGTGGAGCCTCGAGGGCGCATTGATAATGGCCTTGCCTACGTGACGACACAGAGGCAACGTAGTTCAAGGACATAGACCATGGATGGACTAGAGGATAGATGACAAGATATGAGATGGGCAGGGAAGGGGAGCCTCGGGGCCACATTGATAATGCCCTTGCCTACGTGACGACGCAGAGGCAACGTAGTTCGACAAGAACCCTAATGGACCCAAGATATGGATCAGATATGGATCAAATAAGACACGATATGGATCAGATAAGACACGATATGGAACTGATATGGATCAGATAAGACATGATATGGAACCGATATGGATCAGATAAGACATGATATGGAATAGATAACACTAATGACAAGGAACCACCACGGATATATAGATGGATGGGTGATAGTAGATATGGATGGTCAGGTAGAAGGAATCAAGGATGTGATCTCCAAGGACTATGTCGCATAGGAATAACGTGCCCCATTGTAAGTAGAATACGTAGGATTTTTCATGACAATGCTTAAGATGAAAGAGGAGGATGAGAAGATAATGAAGGATTTGCCTAGTTTGGAGGGATAAGGTATGTCAAGAGACATCTAAAACATTTGTCAACATTGTGCCCCCAATCTTTATCAAGACCAAGGAATAGAGGAAAGGAAGATTGGATGGATGGACGGGATAGGATACGTATGCAAATGGATAGATGATAGGATAGGAAATAGTACAGAAGGAAACTGGTAGGAGAAGAGTGATATGCCGGTGAGACAAGGTGCCCCCAAGTGTAGGTGGCATAGAAGATCAACTTACACATGATGCCTATTTGCCAGGTTTTCATCATGGTACTTATCCAAGGTGCCTGTTTGCCTAGATTTCACCATTGGATGAAGGGATTTTTCTTTACTTTTTTTATTTTTTTATTTTTATTTTTTTGAAACATTTGGGAAGGAGAACGCGGATATGGAAGGACTCAAGTATAGAGTTCCTTAAAAGGTGACAGTCCTACTAGATAGATATTGTCGAATGGACCATGTTCAGTGTTCTCATAGATGTTGGTAGGGGATTGCATGAAAGTGATATGGCATAGGTAGATAGTGGATTATGATGCAGAATATGGAGGGAAGGCTTATGCAAAAGCATGGACCATAGGAATAGGATGAGGAAGATATGTAGGATAATAGTGGAAGGAAGGGGAGATGGTGTTATACGGAAGTGTTGTGGAATGGAAGGGAATCATGACCATGATTGCACATACCATGGTAAACATTGAAGTTGGTGATGGGAAAGTAGTATAGGAGGCAACGGAGACTTTTTCTTGTGGATGAATGATTTAGGAATTTATGGACCCACATAGACTTAGTATTTTTCTGATTTTTGTTTGCCATGTGGGATGGAAGAATTTCAGACTTATGGATGGAATGGGAGAAAGTGGATGGTTGAGATTCTTGAGAGGTGGATGCCTCATGTAACTTTAGGGCTTTTTGCTTGGGTACCCAAACCCTTTTGTTTTTAGATAGTACCTGTGGAGGTATGGGTTTGGGTGTATGCAGCTTTTGTGCAACTTTGGGATTAATCATTTGTTGCTTGGGGACCCACACCTTTTTCAGTTTGGCATTGAGGTGTATGGGTACATGTAGCTTTTGATATGGATAATTCTTTGATTCTTGGCTTTTATATCCTAGGTCATGAGGACTCTTAAGATTTTTTACTTTATAGGTAGAGGCATCCACATATTTGTCATTGAATCCCCGTGGGATGGTAGAAGTGAGGTTGGTGGAAGCTCCTTGTTTAGACAATATGTGCATTTGTCAGCCATGATTGGGATATTTAGAGGATTTATAGATGGGTGGATAAGGTGTTGGAAGAAGGGGTGGTAAAAGGCATGGAGGGGTGTTAGGAGTTGGAAGTAGCGGAGGGAGATTGGATGGTGGAAGGTGTATGGTCACATGCTTTTGGGATGTGTATGATAAGGGATGTGGGATGGTGACATATGTTTTGAGGATATGATAGGGTTTGTGATGGAAAGTGGTAGACTTAGGAGGAGTGGAGGAAGTACCAACATTTTGAGTTTGCTCACCTTGGGGTATGTATCCAAGTCCGTATGAAGGTGCAGGGACATTGACATGGATGGGCTCCAAAATACCTTGTTCATGAAGACCTAAGCCTTTACCTTGATAGTTCATATTCTAGAGTATACGGTGGATAGAAAGATTATGTATAGGTGCACTAGCAGCGAGTTCCTTATTAGATGAGGAAAGTGAGATAGCAGATAATGGTTGTTGGTGTTCTAAGAGAGAACATTCATGCATGAAGGTAGTAAGACCAAGGATATATGGTGGAGGCTTTGTAGCATGGTCAATAACAGATGGTGAAGGATTATTACTGGTTTGATCTTCTACGCTTGCTTGGGAGGCAAGTGTCTCATCAAGGGAAGTGGAAGTTGTTGGATCACAGATGTGACTAGGTGGAATATGGATAGGAGTAATGGAGGTTTCTTGCTCATGGATGGGTATGGGATCAAGTTGTTCAAGGACATCCTCTTCATAGGGCATATCTTGATCATAGAATAGATAAAGGTTTTGGATGGGTTGAAATTAGATTTCCTTCTCATGTATAGTTGTGAGGATATGGATAGGATCAAGTGGCTCATGGAGAGGTTCATTATTATGGATATCATCTTGATCATAGAAAAGCCATTGGATCTCTAGCTCATGCATAGGATCAAGTTGCTCATGGATAGCTTCTTCATCAATGGTAGTAACTTGATTAGGGAAAAGATATAGGTTATGCCTGGTGGGAAATTGGATTTCTTGCTCATGTATAGGTATAGGATCATTGAAGAGATAAAGGTTATGAAGGGGTCGGCTGGGAATGTTTTGATCTTGGTCTAGACAAGGGGTTAATGTTTCGACATGCTCTAAAGTGTGCTCTTGACATAACTCTTGGGTTGTTTGAATTGAAGTGGAGGTAGAAGACTCTTGGATAGGCTCTTGGTTGGCAATATGGATGGTTGATGGACCTTGACTTTGGTTCATGATAGGAGGTTCTTCGATAAGCTCAAGGGATTGCAGATGACCTGAAGGGGTTGTAGGATTTTCCATGTTATTGGAAGCATCTTTGGTAAGGTCAAGGACCAAAATTTGGGGACATGGTTGACTCTCAGCTAGTAGTCCTTGGATCACATCCTTCGTAGGTGTATGGGTAGATGAATGAGGTAATGGATGAGTGGATTTTTCTTTCTCCCTAACTTTTCTTGCATTGTAGAAATCTGGAAAATATTTTTTCCACCACTCATCTGACTCTTTTTTGGTGTGCCATTTAAAGTTTGAGGAACTAGATGGTGGTGTTGTTGTAGAACTGGTATGCTTTGGGATAGGTGTCTTAGAATATGGTGAAGGAGACTAGTAGATGGGGTGGTATATGATTTCCCTCTTGAGGTGGCAGTTGCCTTGTCATGGGTATGGAAAAAAGATATACGATTTTTGGGTGAGGCATAGCTAGTACTGGCACATTCAGCTTGCAAGCTTGTCAATTCTTGTTGTAAGACATCAATTTGTTGAATAATTGCTATACAATCTTGGGGTGAGGGATCTAAGTTGATTTGCAATCGTAGATATTGGAGTTTTTGATCAATGTATTCCAATTGGTTTGCCATTGACACAAGACTGGAAAAGCTTACTAGTTTTGGATGCGCAGTAGTAAATGCCCTGTAATAGAGTGCAAATGCACTAGAAGTCAGTTCAAATGCGCAACACTGGCAGAGTTTTAGATGCACCACAACAGATGTTAAATGCGCCAAAAGTTGGGTTAAATGCGTAATATTAGCAAATGCGCCACAATAGAATTTAGATGCAGTGGAAGTTGAATTAGATGCGCCATAGGTCGTGGCAAATGCACAATTCTAGTTTTTCTCAAAATTTTGGGAAAATTTTGTAATGTTTTCAGGTTTTGGTTTGAAAAACTTGGTGTTTGTGATAATTCTGATGTTTAAGTATGGCAAAACACAGCAAACACATAGAAGTTTTCCATGATTTTTATCTTTTATTATTTTTTTGTATTTTTGGACTGTTTTGACTCAAAAATAAGTACACCCTAGGCTGGATAGGATAGTAGGGGATTTTGGCTTGCT
The DNA here is from genome assembly GCA_027924645.1 of Cunninghamia lanceolata. Classification (NCBI taxonomy): domain Eukaryota; kingdom Viridiplantae; phylum Streptophyta; class Pinopsida; order Cupressales; family Cupressaceae; genus Cunninghamia; species Cunninghamia lanceolata. The sequence goes on along the minus strand of BSBN01000284.1, from coordinate 12,965,020 downwards.
AAACAATTTGGTTCTTATTTAGGGCAACCGTTCGAGTGGTTACACATGCGGCGGCACTACTCTCTATTATGGAGTCTCCCAGCCTCAAAGGGTTACACCTATGAGGGTTTTAGGGGAGGTTGGCCGTCGGTGTAACACAACAGCACTCGTTGCTTAAGGTTTTCACCCCAAGCACAATTTATTTTAAGTGGCTTGGTAGGGCTTGGCTTTAGCCTGTTACCACTCAGGGTCGTTCCCACTTGAACAAGCGTGCATCCAAGGGCAGGCCCCCCTAAAGGTTTGACAAATAGAATGACAAGTCTAGCACTTTAATCACCCAATTAAGGGGAGAGCATAAGCCTATTGTCATTCGCAAGCATAGAAAACACTTGTTAATCCAACCTGGTTAAAAATAGAAAAAATAAATGAGTTAATCTACTTGTGCACTCACACGATTGTTAACTTGGAAGTGATTAAGACATAGCAATATTTTTTTTCCCGATTGTTAACTTGGAAGTGATTAAGACATAGCAATGTTCATTTTCCCATTTGTAAAGATAGCAGTGATCTAACTAGGAAAATAATCAACAATGCAAAGATAGCAAATGGGTCCAATTACTTTCTTCCTAGTTATGAGCTATGTGGAAGTTGTATGCGATGCACTTGGTTACTTTTCCCTTAATTAGTCTAAATAAACTAGACAAAGCAGCTAAATGATCTAATCCAGCCACTAATCCTACAAAAATGATTGTTAGCTCAAAAACACAAAATTAGAAACCCTAAAGACAAAAAGCAGAATCAGAAGTGTCGCACTGCAATCTGAATGCACAGAAACAGAGATTGCATGTGGTATTTTACAAAAGTGCTAAGATAGGTGTCAAAAGCACTGTAACAAGAGATATATGTGCCATTTTAATAGATGCATCAAATTAGAGGACATATGCTTAGAAAGAAACAATCGGTTTGCAGAAATTTGCATTTTCTAACCCTAGTATGTTAAGATTTGGATAAACATGTATGTAGATGATCTCTTAGCTCAAATCTAACCTCACCATTGCATTTGGGGGGGCATTTCCATAAATTTTGAGTACAAATTTGCCTAGATTTCATGAAAAATAGAGCGTTTGGCAAAGAAAACAACTTTCTTAAAATTCCCTGCAAAACATATGCGCCATTTCAGAGGTCATATGCACCTTTTCAGAGGTCATATGCGCCGTTTCAGTGGATATGCACCATTGCAGAGTGTATATGTGTTGTTTTAGAGCTTATACACCATTTCAGAGTGTATATGTGCCATTTCAGAGTGTATGCGCCGTTTCGGAGTGTATATGCATCGTTTGAGAGGTCATATGCACCAAAATAGAGTGTATATGCATCGTTTGATAGAACATATGCGCAAAAAGATGGGGTAAATGCACAACTTAGATAGATGCGCAACTATACAGAGTATATGCGCAAAAAGATGGGGTAAATGCACAACTTTGACAGATGCGCAATTATACAGAGTATATGAGCAAAAAGATGGGGTAAATGCACAACTTTGACATATGCGCAATTATACAGAGTATATGCGCAAATTGAACTCAGGTGCCGAAGTCAAGAGTGGATGCGCAACTTTAGAGGTTGGATGCACAACTATGGAGGTCAGATGCACCAGATTATCACATGCGCAAAAGCAGAATGTAAATGCGTCACTTGGAAGGTCAAATGCGCCAGAAAACCAGATGCGCCAACTCGGAAGGTAAATGCGTCGTTTGGGAGGTTGTATGCACAAGATGACTATCAGAAACCTGTTCGTCACCTGTACAAGCCTGTCACTTAAAAACACTGAGTTTTTGATTAGTAAAGGGGCAAGAGCCCCACGGTGGGCGCTAAAATGTTGAATGGGGGGAAATATGGTTAGTCAAATTAATGAAAACATAAACCCAAACACCAATGGAAGTTGAAAGCAAAGAAGTTTGAAACCAACAAAAGCAAATATACTTACAAACTCTTTTACCTATCATTTTCCATTGTTTGCCTATCTTTCTTTGATCTTGATTGTGAAGCCCTCAGAAGCTTTCCTTACTTGCTTGCTTGTTGAAGATGACAAAGGAAGAATGGCTATGATACCTGCTTGTGTTGAATGTGAGCTTCAAACACCTGATAATGGAGGATACTTGAAAATGGAATGAAGAAGAGAATGAGAAATTTGGGTATAGTTATTTTGCAAGATGAAGTTCCTAGAGAAAATTGGGCATGGTAAGGATACCTGAAAGAAGTCCCTCCTAATTGCTTAGAGAAAGGTCTTATTTATAGATTTTCTAAAAAAGCAATGGAGGGTGAGGATCAAAAGATGAGATCAATGGCTCTCATTTTTTGTGAATCTTTAATTCATAATGGATGAATTAAATTTTTTTTTTTTTGAGAAGAGTGGGTTATGACAATTGAATTTTAAATTCAATTGGTGGAGGATAGTGGGGGACAATTGAATTAAGAATTCAATTAGTGGAGGATAGTGGGGAACAATTGAATTAAAAATTCAATTGGTGGAGGATAGTGGGGAACAATTGAATTAAGAATTCAATTAGTGGAGGATAGTGGGGAACAATTGAATTAAAAATTTAATTGGTGGAGGATAATTGAATTAAAAATTTATTTTGGATAATAGAGGATATTAGCTAATTAAATATTAAGAATATTTAATTATATGTGCAACATGGTGAGGTGGAAGAGACGAGGTGGATTGATGAGGTGGATTGATGAAGTGGATTTTGTGAGGTGGATTTAGGACTTGAGACATTAGAAGAATTTAGGGAATTTAATTAAATAAAATGATTTTATTTAATTATGGGACAATGAACCAATCAAATAAACTTATAATATTTATTTAATTGATAGAAGAAAATAAGAATTAAGATAAATATCAGAATATTTACTTAATTTGACATGAGCCAATTTTAAGTGTATATAGAAACAGTTCAAATATTATAGTTTATTACTGGTTTTGATGTACAACTAGTGATTTTCAAACCTGTAAGAGGTTAAAACCTACATATCTAGTGACTCTGAGCTTTGGTTTAGCAAATCAGTATATTTCTTCTTATGAGAACAATACAAACCAGAAGCAGTTCTTCTTCTTTTGAATATTTGCAATTATCCCCACCTAGGAGAAGAGGGATAATAGTTGAGAAACCCAAGAAGACTCGTGTCTATTCTAGAAGAACCTACTCCTCCTTCTGTTGGAACTCATACTGTCCCAAGAATCCCAGTTACACTGATTCCTATAGTCAGAAATCAGCCATTTGTTGCATTCAACCAAGGCAGCCCACTGAATTTAACTCAGCATGATGATATTCCTATTGCTGCTTTGAAAAGTTTACCATATTTTAATGGTGAAGATCAAACTACTCTGGCTAAACACATAAAAGACATTACAAACCTGTGTGTTATCCATCATGTGATAGAAGAGAATGTCGCAATCAGGTTATTAGAAGCTTCTCTCAAAGGGAAGGCTTTGCAGTGGTTCAGAAGCCTGCCGATGAACTCTATAGATTCATGGGATAGTTTAGGAGAGGAGTTGTGCAGCTTCTTTGAAGACAAATCAGACCATCTGTCATTGGTGGAATAGTTGTCTACAATTAAAAGAGCTCCTCACGAAGTTATGTCAGACTTCAACCACCGTTTCTAGAAGACATGGGACAGAATCCCACCAATGGTAAGGCCTATAGCTGACCATGCTTTCTTATATTATTTGAGAGATTTAAACAATGATATTTCTGTCATGATTTAATCTATGGGAGGAAATTCCTCACCATAAGCTTATGCCATAGTCATAAGAGCTGAAAACAACCTCATACAGGCTGGTAAAATTGCCCCTAGGCCTCCTTTGCCAATATTCCTAGTTATTCATCCACTAATGCCAATGCATATGCCTCCTATAGCTATTATACCTGTTGCACCAGCATTACCAATGCCTAATACATAGCCCAATAAATCAGAAAATGTTGTTAAAACTCTGTCTTTTAAGTTACAAGAGATCAAAGGACTGTTGCAATCTTTTGGTAATGAGATTGTGAACCTCAAGAGGCAGCAAGGTCAAAATTTTAGACCTTATCAGCCCCCATTCCAGTCCAATTACCAACAAAATCAGCCAAATAGGCCACCTTATCAGCCTAATAATCAAGGTCCAAGGCAAGCCTTTAACTCTAGACCTTATCAGGCCTACAATCCAAACGCTGCTAGTTCTTCGAAGGAGGTTGTGCCCACGCAAAACAATTTGGCTCAAGAATATGATTGGTGCTTTCCTTGTAACCAGCCCCATAACCAAAATACATGTGTCAATGGGGTGATTAACCAAGCTCTGATGGTTCAGAATAGTTCAACAGTGCAGTCTAATGTGCCTGTAGAACCTCTTGTTTAGCAGCAAGAGGAATGGGTACATGAGACAGCACTCCTAAACTAGCAAGGAGAAGAATTCTATGGTATGAACCAAGTTGGTTCTTCAGTTGCAGACAATACACGCAGTAAGAAAAGGGCTATTGATGAAGGGCAACAAGCTGGTAAAGTTCAAACTCATGGACATCAAGTGTCAAACGTCGGTCAAGGTGTTTCTAACCCATCAAAGGCTAAGAAAATTCAAGTCCTATCAAAGGATCAGCCTTTGATAGGCAAGAAATAGCTTAATCCATCAATTTAACCAACTTGTGCTCAAGGTGATGTGGCTACCCCCAAAAGCCAAGCTAAATCAGGTACATCTGCTTTCAATATCCTTTAGCATATGAAAAAAATAAATGTATCCATGACTATGTGAGATTCCCTGAGTATCCCTGGCCAAAAAGACTTGCTTCAATCAGCCTTGTCAAATTTAAAACTATCTCAAGAGTCTGATATAGGTAAGTCCAAGGTTGTTTTGACAAGTAGCCTTGAAAAAAATGTAGAACAGCAAGCTTTAGAGGTCAAACCCCTGCCATTTTATGTATCTTTGATCATAGGAGATCATTTAGTTCATAACTGCATGATAGAGTCAGGTGCTAGCAGTTCTATCATGCCCAAACAGATTGTTGACAAGTTGGGCATTGAATATGAGCCATTAGAGAAGAGAGTTGTTCAGCTGGATGGAACTACTGTTAATACAGTGGGTGTCATCAAAGGATTGAGTTTAACTCTACATGCCTACCCAAATTTCTCTATCCCGCAGGACATATATGTTATTGAATTACCTCATTATTTTGCCATTTTCTTGTCAAGGGATTTTACAGCAAAGATAGGAGGTTACATGTCCTTAGATTGGTTTCATATGTTGTTCAGAACCAGGTACGGAACTAAGGTGACTATCAAGTTAGAACCCATTGCCAAAGACCATATTAAGCCTTACACTACATGCCCCGTCAATGCCAACTTGGTTGCAAGTGAGTTAGAAATGGAACAACCTGCTATTCAAGAAGGCAGTGCGCTGATTAAAGGCATACCAGAGGTCCTTCTTGATGAATGGGTAGATCAAACTCAAGTAGTTGAGCCATGTGAGCACCTGGATGAGGTTGGTTTGGGTGTGTATATGATGCACGAGGCTGATTTATTTCTGCCTAACATTGAAAAAATTACAGAACAGTAGAATGGGCAGCAAGAAAATGAGGTCTGGGAGTTTTTTTTGACAGCTCAAGGAGTAGAATGGGTGCCAGAGGTGGATGCATGCTTATTTCCCCTAAGGCTGAAAAATATTATTCAACTTTCAGATTTTGTTTCAGCTGCACTAACAACATGGCTGAATATGAAGCTCTAATTCAAGGCTTAGAATGGGCAAGACAAAGAGGTATTGGATGTTTGAAAGTTTATGGGGACAGCGAACTGGTTGTAAATTAGGTGAGAAAGCTTAATGTCACAAAAAATGATCTGCTTAAGTCTTACAAGCATAGAGTATGGGACCTTTTGGAAGGTTTTGATGCATTCAATTTGATCTCCATACCCAGAAATCAGAATAAACATGCTAATAGGCTGGCTGCTATAGGGGTAGAATTTGACATCCCCAAGGAAATCAATAGTGATAAGAATAATCAGCATATTAAGATTACTGTTAGGCCTGCTGTGCCAGATAATAACATACATTGGTAGGTGTTTGATAGTGATCAACAGATTGTAAAATTCTTGAGAGAGGAAGCTGAATTCTCTCTTGCCAACCAAGGGAAGCTACATCACCAGTACGGTGACCAAATCATTTAGCTAAAAAATAACAAGATGCCAAAGGGTTTGGTCACCTTAGAGTCCATCTTTAACACTGATGATGAAGTTATAAAGCCCAAGTCCAGCCTACAGGTTCAGCAAGATCACTATGAAGAATTTGAGATATTTAAAGGTAAACTCCTTAAACTGGGCAAGGTATGTACAGCAAAGGAAAGACGTGCATTTATTCAGCTATTCCAAGAATTTAGTGACATTTTTGCATGGGAATATGGTGATTTAATGGGGTTTGATCCCTAGCTTGCTCAACACACTATTGAGTTGGAACCTAATGCCAAGCCTGTTAGGTAGAAATAGAGGCCTTTGAATCCTAAATTAGAGCCTCTCATGAAAATGGAACTGAATAAGTTGATTGAGAGTTGCATAATATTTCCTATCAAGCACACCTCATGGGTTTCCAACCTTGTGCCGGTTAGGAAGAAAAACAGGGAGACAAGGCTATGTGTAGACTTCTGTGACTTGAATAGAGCTTCTTTGAAAGACCGTCATCCTTTGCCTTCCATGGAGTAGATACTCCAAGTAGTGTCAAGATCAAAAAGGTTTTCCTTCCTAGACGGCTATTCTGGTTACAATCAGATTTTAGTAAGAGAGGGGGACCAGTACAAAACAGCCTTCACCACAAAATGGGGAACTATGGCTTACAAGAAGATGCCTTTCAGTTTGTCCAATGCTGGAGTAACCTTTCAAAAGGCTATGGATATGGCCTTTCAGGGGCTGATGTACAAGATCATCCTAGTCTACCTTGACGACATTATTGTTTTCTCTAAAGAAGCCAAAGATCTTCTAAATCACCTAAGGCAGATTTTTGAGAGGTGTAGGGAGTTTGGGATATCACTTAATCCCAAAAAATGTGTGTTTGTTGTCCATGAGGGTAGATTGCTTGGTTACGTATGTCAAAACAAGGCATCACCATTGATCTTGAGAGAATAAGTGCAATTTTGGCTCTACCTTTACCAGCACACAAGAAGGGCCTACAAAGTTTCATTGGTAGGATCAACTTCGTTAGGAGGTTCATCCCTGATATTGCTGATTTGTTAAATCCATTAACTGCTATGTTGAGGAAGAACATGTAATTCAGCTAGACTAGAGAGGGAAAATAAAGTTTTGAGCTTATCAAAGAGGCTTTGGCTATTGCATCTACACTGCTAAATCCTAATTTTTCTAAGGATTTTACTTTGTATGCATATGGTAATGTTGATTCTGTTTTAGCTATGTTGGTACAAAAAAATGAGCTAGAAATGGAACAACCTTTAGCTTTTTTTAGTCAAGCGTTAAAAGATTATGAGCTGAGGTACACTTTTGTTGAGAAACATGTACTTGCTATTATAAGAAGTTTGAAAAAGTTTAAACACATGTTGTCAAGTAACAAGATTAATCTAATGGTTACTCATTTGAGCGTGAAAGAATTTCTGCTAAGTAAAGATCTCAGCAATAAGAGGGCTGGTTGGGTGACTAAGGTCATGAAGTATGATGTGGACATTAAGGTTACCAAGTTGGTTAGAGGAAAGGGGCTATGTGAATAGCTTGCTGATGGTGTTATCAACAAAGAAGAACGTGATCAAGAAACTGTTCTAACAATGCAAGATCAAGAACAAACAGTTGTTTCAGATCCTGTTGCTGATTGGGTACAAGAAATGGTTCATTTCTTGTAGACCAATGAGTGTCCTCAGGGCTTAGATAGAGCCAAACGAAGGTATTTCAGATTGCAGTCCATACCTTATGTGCTCGTTAATGACTTGCTTTTTAGGAAGGATTTTAATGGAGTATTGCTGAGATGCATTGGACCTAACCAAGTCAAAAAAGTGTTGCATGAATTTCATGAGGGGTCAGCTGGAGGCCATTTTTCACCTAGAGAAACAACTCTTAAGGTAATGAAAGGTGGCTATTATTGGCCCAGTTTATTTAAAGATGCATACTTATGGGTCAAAAAATGCAAGGAATGTGCTTTGTTTGCCGGAAAAGAGAAGTTGACATCCTTACCTTTGTAGCCAGTTCAGGTGGAACAACCCTTTATGAGGTGGGGATTAGACTTTATTAGGGTTATAAACCCTTCATCTAGTGCTAGCCATAAGTGGGTTCTTACAGCCACTGATTATTTCACTAAGAGGACTGAAGCAGTCGCACTTAAGGAAGCTAATGAGTCTGCTGTTTTGAATTTTTATGAAGAGCTGGTTATCAGATTTGGAGTGCCTAAGTCCATCATTTCAGATAATGCCCTTGCTTTCATTGGTTTTGGAATCTCTGATTGGGCTGTAAGGAATGGCATTTATCTAAATGCATCCTCTAATTACTATCCGCAAGGCAACGGCCAAGCGGAATCTACAAATAAGAACTTGATCAAAATCATCAAGAAGACCATGGAGGGCAACCAAAGATCCTGGCATACACAGTTAAAGTCAGCACTATGGGCTGATAGAATCACTATAAAATGGTCAATAGGGCATTCACCTTTTGTGTTAGTGTATGGCAAGGAAGCAAGGCTTCCTATCACACTTGAGTTACCAGCACTCAATTTGGTAAATCAGCTAGACATGCTAGAAGAAGGCCCTATGACAGTAAGGCTAGCTTAACTGGTTGAGCTTGAAGAAACCAGAAATGATGCTATGGGAAACATAGAGCATCATCAAGCCCAAATGAAAAGGTCATTTGACAAAAGGGAATCTCCAAGAACATTCTAGGAGGGTGACATAGTGCTGAAATGGGATGTGTTGAAAAGCAAACCTAGGAAGCACTCCAAGTTCGATGCTTTTTGGAGTGGGCCATACATTGTTTCAGAATGCAAACAAAATAATGCTTTCCAGCTGTCTAAGCTGGATGATGATGTTGAGCCAATCCCAGTCAATGGGATTCACCTCAAACATTGGTTTTGAGGTAGGATCTTTCATGTTTGTACATATTTCATGAAGTTTCAGTTGTTGAATAAGTGTTGCTGCACAATAGATTAGTTGCAGATTTCTTTTCCCTAAGTGTGTTTCTGCACAGTTGTTAGTTTTTCCTCAGTCTAGTTGTGCAAGGTATGAAACTACTATAATGTACTATAGCTGTATGTGGTACAATCATCATAAGAAATAGTAAATACATGTATTCACTATCACACATCATACCTGTCCTCATAAAACTATAATAAATCACAACAGTTTGCAAAGGAGGTATTCTTGTTGATTATCCCTTCTAACTCATCAAGTAGATGCATATCATTAGTAACAAGGATTTTTATTCACCGTCACCAACCATACCCATGCACTTGATGGTTTAGAAGAGATGGCAGTTAGAGGTCAGTTGTAGAAAGAAAGGAAGTTTTCTCAAAGTTTTGTCAAGTATGTATGACTCTATGCCCAAGGGTTAAGCTTCAGGAAACTGGTCTAATGTTTATTAGGCAAACATATAGCAGATGTCACCAAAGATGTTACCTAAATTTAACTATGGCTCATTCAGGTAGAGTTTTGCTTCAAAACTTGTAAGGTACATCTCATCTGGTCCTTCATACATTACATTCAAGTGCATAAATGAAAATAATTCAGGAGATTATGTTTATTAGTTTACTGCATTTATCCAAGTGCATGTAACATAAGAAGGGTTTATCCAAAATCCTTTCCAAAAGATAAATAATCTTTATTGAATGTAAAATGTTCATCATCTCACACAAGCCGTGATGTTAACTGCCTTATTCAATACAATAGAAGAATAATCTATACATGAATAAGTAAATAAAGTAATGTGCATGTAAGGTCAAAGGCCAATCATTTCCTAAGAATGACTAGTTCTAGCTTTGGCGTGTTGTCCTGTTGCCTTGAGTCATCTTTGTCCTTCCTAGCTTCACGTCGTCCCTAGTTCCTGCATCTAGCAAAAGACAATGGTGTTAGAGTAACGTTCTAAGCAATGAATGGTCACAAACCATACATGAACAAGATACCATACATGTATAAATTGATCCTCAATTTGCATTAAATAAGAAATGTATACCTTGGATGTCCTAGAGAACAATCAGTCATCAAACACATCCAAAACATGCATTTATTTTCTAACAAGTTTCCTTCATGTGCATATACAGGTGTAATTATGCTTCTGTTTGATTTATCAGGTTACATTATGAGTGGTGGAAATGTGGCTCCCACAAGGGTTGAGCCCAGCTCATAGTCCTTATGGAAACATTTCATATGCCATATACAAATGCAAGACAATCTGCAAGGAAGGTGAGGACAGTCATAGAAAGAGATGAACAACAATAAGTGCTGTCATAGCATGTATGTAACATCTGACTATCATAATAAATGGACAACAATCATGTAGTATGCTCAGTCTTGTAAACAACAGAACACCTCTAAATCTAAGGCAGTCCAGTTAGAGGTAGATAAGTCAAAGAGCAACCAACAAAAGAATTGATAGACCATTAGGTACAGTCACTAAAAGTGTAGGAAATTGAGACTAATAGTCATCATTCCACATGGATAGTGAACACAAGGCATTAAAAGGACAATCACTATGTGGAGAATAAAGAAGAGTACAAAATAGATAAGGGATAATGGCATCTAGATCAAGAGGTTAATCATGCATTGCAAAAATATTTAGAGATTGTGTAAGCATGTTCAAATGACAGTGAGGATTGTGAGCTTAAGGAATGACTGAATATTCTTTAAAGGAGAACGCTGAAGACTACATGATACAGATATAGGTTGAAGATTAGTGTTTGATCATGTAGATAATAAAACTACAAACCCATACATGAATGATAGTGATGGAATCTAAACAAAAGTTTAGAAAAACAGAGATCGAGTTCTCAGAAGCATATTTCCCTTCACATTCTTTATGCACCACAATATAGTGTCTACAATACCATGTAGATCTTTCCACAAAGGTCTAAGAAAGCTTGAAGCATGAACAACCCTTGCAAGGTTTTCAAGGTTCCATCTAATGAATAGCATTGTAAGCATATCATCATGGAGATAAAGATAACAAGCAACGAATGATAATGATTGTCAGTCATAGGGGAAGTTTTGATGAACATAGCACAAGGCAAACAAGGAAGTTACATCATCTTGATAGAAAAAAGATCTTATAGCATAGATTATGACGAAAGAAGACTTCATAGAAGCATTTGAAGGGGATTGTCATAGTAAAGAAAGAGACAACCTTCAATGGTTTAAAAAATTAGTTTAAAAATAGTCATCATTGGTCTAAGAGGTTTTACAGGAAGGACAGCCAACAACAAATATATCAAGACAACTGGGAAGCATTATAAAGCATGATGACAACATACAAGCCTAGAGAAGAGGATTAAAGGAGACTGTCACCCAAGACAATAAATGGAGCAGTCATAGTCACTATTTAAGGGGATAGTCATAACATGATTGTGGAAGCAAATATTGAAATAGTCAAATAAAGCAATCTATAGTCATTAGTATCAGAAAGGATAGTCATAAATAATGACTGTAACATTCATGAAGACTGCAAAATGACCTAAATAGTCATCTTTGACCATGAACAGGAGACCAAAAGGAGTCAAGAACAGTCCTTATATCCCAATCATACTTAGCTTACAAGCCATATCAAGAATGAATACATTTTGAGTTATGATGTCATAAGCTTCCATTACTATCAAACAGTTCTGCAATGAATTTTATAGTTAGTATTTTCATAGTTGCCGAAAGTGAGCAGTTAAAAGGCAGTAAAGACATGACCAAAAGAATGACTACATTAACAGTCATATACAGGAAAAATAGTCTAAGGATGATTGTATACAGAGCATGATAGTCACATGAAGTCATTAGATTCAGAGATAGATGAGAGATGGAGAATATCATGTATGCTGGCAGCGAAATACACAGCCATCAGACTCATAAAATATAGATTTTCCAGAAATATATGCTCATTTTTCTTCCAATTTTCTATGACAATGATGAAAAGAAGAAATACAATTTTTTTTAGTTCAAATGCTTATAGAATCCTCTGAAAGTAACATAAAATGGAGTTTTTCAAGCTCAGATCTATAGCCAACTATAAAAAAATCTAGTTTTTCGACAGCTAATTAAAGAAACAGAATGGACAAGGATGTCATTTTGTGAGTTTTTATCACGAACAATAGAAAATAATACAGAGATACCATTTTTGCATTTGCTTATCAAGGCTGGGGCTCGTTTGGAGCTAAAAAATGTATAAAAATTAGGAAAGATCTAGAGTTTTAACTCATTTTTTAAGCTGATGCTCACAAAACCCCATGTTGCAGTGAAATACATAGTCAAAAGATTCAAAAAAATGCCCAGGATAGTACAGAAATGTAGTTTTTTGAGAACAAAATGCACAGGAGTGTCACTTTTGCAGGTTTGTGTCATAGTTGGGGGTCTTTTTGAGCCAGAATAATGCAGATTTTCAAGCAAGATACACAAAACTCGCCAAGCATAACAGAAAATAGAGTTTTCAAGCCTCCAAAATGTACAGCAGTCAACAAAGAAAAATACAAAGTTTTCATTCCTATTTGACAGCAATTACTTAGAAATGCCTCAAGAAATCAGCCCTAGGCAGTGAAATTCGTAAGTGAAAACTTAGAAAATGGAGAAAGTTTGACAGGAGAAGGACTTAACTTTTATTTCTACCAAGTGCTATGTTAGAAATCTAGAGTTTTTCCTCTACAAACCCCAGTCATGGTGGCTCCATTATAGCCAAAATGGATGTAGATGGTTGGCCAGAAAAACAATAGAAGATACATCAAGAAACAATCAAGTTCGCAGCCAGAAAGGCACAAAATCTGCCCAGATATACAGTAAAAGTTCAAAAACTAAGGAGAAAACCTTTTACCTTGCATTTTGCCTCAGGAAATCAGCCAGAATCCTCTGAGAATCAACAGAAAAGATACATTTTCTTTCCTTCCAAACCCTCATGGTGGCGTGACAGAGAGAGGAGGTGAGAAAATGAAGATGCGGAATGATAGGTTTTAGGTTTTCTTTCTTCTTTTTCATCAATCGACCATTTCCAATCAATGTTCTTTTTTGACTTTTAATTTGCAAATAATCATTTCTATCTATTGTGCCCAGGGTAAAGACTTGAAAGTCTTTAGAACCTAATAATGGTAATGCAATTGCGGCCATGTAACATTTTTCTACCTTTTGATTTTATTTAAAATTCAAAGGAAAATGCATTATGAGAAATATAAGGATGTCGAGTATTATACCTTGCAAGCTATGTTTTATGAGGATTACAAGGTGGATGAAGTGGAAGTCGTAAATCATGGTAATGTGTGTTGGGAGTTGCAAGGTGGTATGAAGGTGAAGTGGAAGCGAAGGTAGGGTGATGTGCATTTGGGAGTCATAAGGGTTGTTTTTTGAATATGTATTGCTTAGAACCTTGTATGGACATGATGAGATGTATGCAAAAATGGGAATAGTTAGGTTGTGAGAACGTTTTGTTATAATGCTATGAGATGTGAGATATGATGTTGATGTGATGAGTCATGTTATTTTGCCTAGGAGATATGGACATTTTTTTATGTCATTTTTGCATAATCTTGGAACAGATTAGATGTTGTAAACAAATGATAAAGTAATTATTTATGAATTACCTTATCATTTGTAATAAAATGCAAAGAGGCAACATTGGGAAGATTATCACAAACAACAAAGTAAGTCTCTTTGATTACTTTGTCATCTTTTTACGACATTTAATTGGTCCCTAAATCATACAAAATTAGGGAATTAAATGTTATGCCATAAATGTCATTATTTTCTGCATAGGTTTGTATAATTTTGAATTGTAAAACATTAACTCGGCGGCATATTTCCTAAACATGATCCTGCTCACATAGCATGACAATGACGCCATGATGCCTTAGCAATACAATGAGTGAATATCTAGATGATGTCACCCCGATATTCCGAAAGAGAGACGTTATAGTTTATCCGGTCATCATCATTTTTTTAACATCACCTGATATATTAAAATATCCACCTGATGTATTAAGTATGACCTAAAGGTGCGTTTATCACCCGATCTTGTCGAAGATAGTTTTTCCTCTCGGGGAGGATGATCACATTGCACTTGGGATGATATTTGTGAATATCACCTTGATATTCGAATATCACCCCGATCTGTAAATATCACCCCACTCACGTTGCCGCCATTGACATTTAATGCCTGCAAACGTGGTAGGTAGTTCCCACCGACCATTAAACCCTATCAAACACTTGGCGAAATCCTTAGTTTCCATGAGAAAATCAATGAATAAAATCTAAATACGTCAGAGTTGCCCTAATTTCACCCTAATTGCAAAGTTAAAAGGAAAATTCATCGTCATTTTCACACTTACCTTGCGAGAAAATCATTTTTACAGAGCACTAGATTCCAAACCCTCATACAGGTGATACTTGTATGGACGGAGCTTATAGGTAGGAAGAGGCACGGGATTGTCACTAGGATTACAAGCATTTCCAAGAAAGCACTGGTATTTGGGATCTGCATAATCAGGTAAGTAATTGAAACCCTCATCCTATTGCTTCTGCATGGTTAGGTATGATGTGCAGGTGTCAATTTATGCATCCCATGATAAGAAAATACTAAATAAGTATAGTATGCATGATGTTAGTAAAGATAGAATGTTATCTGCATGCATGTGAATACCCATTATAAGACAAATCTTTTTAATTGTAGATATCCATGGCTGACAAGAGGTTAGCTAAGTGTGAGGCTGAGTTCAACAAGCCTATGTTCGTATCTCCTAGGGGCATCCTATTCAAATATGGTGTCATAACAGATACACATCAGGGGAGTACTGATTTGGAGCCCTGGTCGGCCAAGATGAATGATGAGAAGAATAGAAGCCCCCTGTTGCATGCAGTATTCTTGTCCGGAATGTGGAATGCGGCTAGTTTTCTGTACTCCATGGAGTCACCAGAGCTGGTGATTGAATGTGCACAGAGTTACAATCCAGAAACCAGACAGGTGGTAAAGCATGGAAGAATATATGCAGACCTATCTATTAAAGGTCTTTCCAAGACATTTGGACTGCCATTAGGTAGGAAGGTTAACAGTGTAGACCTGAAGAAATCTGAGGTTGAGTATGAGAATAATAAGAAGCAAGCAAGGAAGAACATGTATCAGTGGAGGGCCAAGAATAGCACATATCCTGCAGTGGCCAAACTTCCTATGCACTTGTACAAGTATGATTTTGATGACGAGTATCAGTACATGATTGCATACTTAGCAGGGTGATAGGCTAGCCTGATGCTGGTAGTTTTAAAGACTGGATGTATGGTGTAATCATGATGTGCATATATGCAGACATCAAGCCACTATGGGGGCAGTTGATAAGTGATGCTCTACATGAACAACTGATGAACCTAGGAGGTTCAAATTATTCTTTTTACATGACATCTTACATTGTTTACTCCCATGCTTACAAAGCCACATTTGATGCACTGGTTACAGATGGGAAGGTCACAGGCACAATCAATGCTGTGCATATTTGGGATCATCATCCCCAGTTACAGAGAATTAATTACCTCCATGATTACAAATTGGTAAATGATGCATTCTCTATGCATCTGGTAAGGACCATAGAGGAGGACAAGACAAAATGATTGAGCATGGAAGCTCAAGAAATAATCTATAGGCATGGAGCCTGGTATATTCAATTTGCAACATTTTCCTATATGAGGATTGAGGGCTTCGAAGGACATCCCCTCGTGCTGCCAAGATAC
Source organism: Cunninghamia lanceolata (assembly GCA_027924645.1). NCBI lineage: Eukaryota > Viridiplantae > Streptophyta > Pinopsida > Cupressales > Cupressaceae > Cunninghamia > Cunninghamia lanceolata. Next base: position 12,949,139 of record BSBN01000284.1, on the reverse strand, counting down.
CCCACTGATGCAGTGGTATTAATGGAATTCATAAGGTAGAGCTCCATAATGCTGAAAACATATAAGGATGCTCATAAACTACCACCAATATTGTTTCCAGTAACCATTGGTTGGTATATGTGCCCAGATCAGAAAGTATCAAGAAGGTGATGGTCAGTTTGAATAAAATGCAGTTGCAGCCATTCCCACTGATAAGGCCATATGACCCTTATGGAAGGATGCAAAAAATAATAGGGAAACCTATTCATCAAAGGCACCTGGAAGACTTCTGGGCAGATTGTGAGGATGAAGCAGAAGCCAGAAGAAGAAGATACCAAAGGTTGACATTGAATCAAATCAAAACCTTTGACTGCATCCCCATTCCTTCACAGTTGAAAAAGGATGATGGCAGAGTAATGGCAGATGAATATGAAGAAAAGAAAATATATAATGATACAATATCTGCACCTAACCTGACTATACAAGAAGATATATCTCTAGATCCTTTCATTGCCAGGACACTACAGCTAACCCAAGCTTGGGTTGATGAACAAATTGAGGCATTGAAGAAGAAAGGAGTTGCCATTACTGTGGATAACAAGAAGAAAGGACATGATATTCTTGATGAGGAATATGATGATTTTATAAGTGAAAAGAGAAAATCTAAAGGAGACAGACTACCTCCACAACAACAACAAAGCAAAAGACCCCGTAGGGGTAAGAAAATTGATAATGAACCCAAGGGGGTGATTATTGAAAGGGTAGTATTTCTAGCTGAGGAGGCAGTAGCATCAGGATCGACATCACCTCCACGGACAAGGAAACAGAAGTCCATGAAAGATTGGACAACAGAAATAAAAGTTACTGAGACCCAAGAGGAGGGTTAGTCCTCACAAAAACCAATAGAAGAAGATATCCTCATGGAGGAAGAGCCTGAGGAAGAGGAGGCCCCCTTGCTATTCAAAAGTAAGAGAAAAGCCACACAGGTGGAGGTAGCTACCCCACCTAAGAAACCAACAACCTCCATGAGGGGTGAAATAAAGCAATCCCCTGTAATGTTGAGAGGGGCAGGTAGTGAAGTTTTCCACAAGGAATTCCAACACAATGTTTCGCTTCCTACCATTGTGAAGGTCAAGGCTGAGCTTGCACAGGAGCAAAGAAAAGAAGCCTCCAATATATTAGGAGGTCATATCTCATTGGAGGAAACAATTAACCTATCTGAGGATGAGGTTGTGAAGGAAGTAGCTTCACAAAAGATGGAAACCCTTGCTGTAGGTACGCAAATGACTCCTCATGGGACTCCATCAGTTCAAACAATATTGGAGGAGATGAAGCAAGTGGAATCTGAAAAAGAAAAGTGTCCAGAGAAGATAGCCCAAGAAATGGGGCTGGATACATTAATTGCCTAGGTGACAAGTCCTATAGTAGTGAATTTGACAGGTAGACAGGATGTAAGTCCTAAACATCCAGCAGGTACACCTGATAAAAGAGAACATATAGAAGAACTGAAGATGGCAGAACCAGAGGGCCATTCTTTAGAAATGAGCCAACAGGATACATCAGCGAAGCCTATTATAGTAGAAGTTCAGGAAAAGAAGGCTGATGAGAAGGATGTAATAGAAGATCCTGCTTCTAAAGTTTAGGAAATAAGTAATGTAGGTGCAGAACAAATAGTGGTTTCAGAACAAACGCCAGCACCTAAAGAAGATTCTACAATATCCACTGCTATAAATATGCCTCAACAGGAGGATAAGTCAAAAGTGGATGAGGTAATAATGGAAAAGGATCATGATCATCATGATCATCATGTATACACATGACAAGATCCTCTGCCTCAGGATGATGCTCCTCTGGAAAAAGAAGTTCCTCAACAGGAGGATATACCACAGGATCAACATCAAGATGAATATGAAGAAGAGATAAGGAAATCCCCTTCTCCATCATATATGTTGACGGATATGGGAGCTCAAGGTGAACGTCATGATGATGCTGGGAAACATGATCAGGTACCTCCATGGTTGGAAGAGGAGGTAAACATAGAGGTAGATTTTATGATTAAAGAATTCGATGTAACTACTTTGTTTTCTAAAAATATAATAAAACCAAAGAGGAAGGCCAAAATGACTTTGGCCATCAAAAGGGATCCCACAACTGGAAGAAGGACTGCACAAATTGCAATTCCTACTGTAGAGAACGAGAAAGGAAAAATTACTCTGGAAGAACTCCAGATTAATACAGTTGACCTGGGGTTTGCAAATGAAGACCAGGAGGGTCAAGAAGGAAAAGATATTATAGATTCTTTGATTCAGAAAGTCAAGATGGAAAAGGAGAAAAATAAGCAACACAAAGAGCACATTGCTGAGTTGCATGTGTATATAGGGAGATTAACTAATCCTGAGGATAGTTCCACTGATCATGCAGTCCCATTGACTACTATTTCCCAAGAGGAGGTAAATAAATTGGATCTCATGAAGCATGAGTCCTCCATATTGAGAAAGTGGATGTATTCCACATTTGATACTGTAGAAGAAGTGGTAAAGGCCTCTTTGAAGAGGTGGAGTACTCTCAGTGACTCCAAGAAAAAAGTAGACAAGTTGCAAATGTAGATAGGTAAAAGATCCTTCCAATTGGAGAAGATGTTGGATATCCTGGGAGAAATAAGGAGGATAAATCCTCAATTGCTCATCAACAAGCAGGTGTTGAATAGTAACACTACATTATTGGTAGACATATGGTATAAGGACATTCAATTTGAATGTGATGTCCTCAAAAGATACAACAAGAAGTTGAGAGAGATCAACATAAAACCACATGACATGATGTCTTTTGAGGCAGAAATTTTGGAAGTGTTGGAAGGAAAGGTAGAAAATCAAGATGAGGAGTTTGCAATCCAAGCTCTACATAATAACTTCCAATTTGTGGCTGATGATCCATATGCCAACTGACAGAAGAAGTCATGGATAAACTGGTGAGGACCAAGATGAAAATGGAACATCATAATGAGACACTGCACAACAGAAGAAATAAACTGGACAACATCAGAAACAAATACCAGGCACATAAACATGCCATCACCAAAGCAAAGACCTAGGATGGTGGATAAATAGATAGAGTTGTGTAGTTGTATGAAAATGTCAGGGTCATCATGCAACCTCATGTACAAGGTCTTCAAAATCAAGATGATGAAGATATAGAAAGTGATGCACTTGATGATGGAGCACATGAGTCAGATAAAGTAGATGATGATGCATCATAAAGTGAATATCAGCATCTGATACTTAGTGAAAATAAGTATTTTAGATAGTTGCCAGCTGGCAACTTGTGCCATTTTGATAAAGTTGACATAATTAAAGGAAATACTGACCGTAGATATTCATAGATAAATTAAGATCGTAGATCTTTTTGTAATGGATTCCTCACCTTGTTCTATAAAAGGTGTAGGAATGCTGCATTTCAAACATTCAAAACTTAATTGAAATCTGTCTACTGAAATGTTCAGGGCTCATTTCAAAGCTTTTTGTATACATCTATATCTTTGCATACTTAATGAATGAGAAGACTGTTTGGTTACAATTCATAGTAAATCTTGAGTAATCAGTGTGTGAATTCTAGATATATGTTGTGATTTGTTGCGTCCCTTGGAGTGCATGTCTACTTGCATATGTTGTTTTCATACAATTCCTTTGAAGTTAGCATCAACTGTATCTAGCTATGGAGTGTCCTGGTGAACATATGGTTTGGTTTTCTTCTCTTCATGACTGTATCTGATGTACATGTGGTTCAATAGCTGAAGGTTCAACATTAATTTGAAGCATTTCTTTCAATTTCTTTTAAATTTCAGAGCACTTCACCATCATAATTGCAAATAATTGATAATCTCAAGCAAATAATACAAATATGTGGACATCTCGTAGATAATTGAAGATATTTAGCATATTTGAAGCTAAAGCATGTATAATTGAAAATATCATGCAAAGATTTGAATATTTCTATATCATTTGATCAAACAACTGCATAAAATGACCTCTCTGTGAAGAATCTTTGCAGAAATAGTGTCATGATGATGAACTCAATGTAAGGCCCCAAAATGGAAACAGCAACACACAACAACCTCTGAGAAACATTAGATGATTAAGACCTAATCACCAGAGACTTGGGATCATGAATTCTCTGAATTCATCGTATCTTTCAAGATGAATAAAAGTTAATGTGTACTTTTATTCTATGCTTGTTTATGACTAATATCATGAACAACATAAATTGTACTTTTATTCTATGCTTGTTTATGACTAACATCATGACCAACATAAATTGGCGCTAGAAGGAGGGCTTTATCTGAAAGAGGATGATCATCATCATCATCATTATTTTTAGGTTTGATGATACAAAGAGTAAGGTAACCCCGAGTGCATTCATGAATTTCAAATATTGCCTAAATATTTATTGTAGCAGGCTTGTATATGCTCATTCTGTGTAAAGTTTCTGAAATTAGTCATAAATATTGCAAGCTTTATAGTTGATCATCATGAATTCACAAATATCAGCCAATGTTAAGTAAATCTGTCAAGCTTTGAAAAGTTTTGCCTTAGAAGCCTAATATCCCATGGTAAGAGTCATCATACCTCGTACCACCTTATAATTGCACTATCCTTGCAAATATTTCGTAAATATCTAGTCAGATCAGTCATCTGATCATAAATATCACCTCAGCTGGTAAAATTCAGCTGATATTTGCAAAGATCCAACCAATTTGCCTCAAAATTGAGAAATCATGGTTCACAGGATAAATACCAGGTCTAGGCCTCGTGGAATCTTTGAAGAATTACCTGTTACAGGGCTCAGACCTAGAACTGTGGACATCCATCACACTCCAAGATCTAGTGCATTAGGAGCTTCACCACAACCTCCTCTTGTAACCCCTGTTGGTTTACAAATACCTTCTGGAATATCTGTGACACCTCAAGTCCAACCTCAACCAACTATACCTCAGGCTCAACCTCCTCTGGTTGCAATGTCTTTCTTTACAGCAGAGTCACCTCTGACCTTTAATGCATATCATGAGTTGCCAAAAAATTTGGATAAGCTTTGTCCAAAATCTCATCCTTATTAGGATGTTGATGATCATATCAGGACCTTTAAAGAGGCTTTTTGTAGAGCCAGAATAGAACATCAGGATGTTGTATGCAGATTATTTCCCTTTTCCTTAGGGGAAGAGGCTTATAATTGGTTTATTAGTCTTGGTCAGAGTTCTGTTGGTTCATGGGCTATCCTAGAGAAAGCTTTTACTGATAGGTTCAAAATACCAATTGATCCCTCAATGAACTATCACTTATTTGCCGCTATCAAGAGGTTTGAAGGAGAACCTATTGCCAATTTCAATGCTAGGTTCCAGAAAATGTTATCCAAGCTAGTTGCCCCATGCTGCTAGGAGTATCTATTACTCAGCTCTGGATCCATTAACTTCCATGTTCATCAGGAGAACACATCCTAAAATTACTACCTTGACAAGAGCTTTTCAAGAAGCTATCAAAGTAAATCAACAGTTAGTTCTTCCAACACCAAATGTTGCATTCCCTACATTGCCTAGCATGTATCCAACTTATCCTCCACAATATCCTGCATATCTGGCTCAGCAATATCCAACACAGCAATATCCTAATGGAGCTGTGATGCCTCCAGCAGTCATGCCAGCACCCTTGCAGGTACCTCCATTAAGTATCATGCCACCTCCTAATGGGAATGGCCAGACTCCACAATATCCTGCACAAACTCAGACACCTCAGGGTGCTGACCTATCCAACAATAATACTGGATCCTCTTTCTTCAAGCCTCAAACTAAAAATGTAGTGGCTAAAGCCCAAGAAGAGAAGGAAGAAATCAAAGAAATCTCTGCTCAGCTAAGAAAACTCACTACAGAAGTGACACATTTGAGAAATCATAATTTCTATTCCCAGTCAAATCAGAATAGAAGTTATTCTAATGACAGACCAAATTATCCTGACATGGGGTACAACAATAATTTCAATAATAGTGGTGGAAATAACAATAATCCTCAGAGACAGCCTAGAGTATGGAACTCCAGGCCAAATAATGGTTCATTACCATCACCCTTAGATAATCAATCACCTGGTGAAGCCAAACAGACTACTAGAGTTAATCTTGCTGAGGCAGCCCTCACCAATTGGTGCAAGATCCACAATACAAATGCTCATGCAAAGCTAGACTATCCCCAATTCAGAATTGCTATTAACATTTTCTAGACAGAAGTATCTAATACTTCTAGAAATCCATCTCAGGTGGATGGAAATGAAATTGTTCCTTGTGGATATGACTCTGCATTTGTATTGAAGAGCTATAATGATCATCATCATCAGTAGGATGTGTCATCTCACCAGCATTCTACCCAAGCATGTGAAGAATCTGCTTTAGCCTTTGAGTCAAATTATTTTTTCCCTTTTGAGGATGAGAATGAACCATCTAATGAACATGAGGAGGTGCATGCATACCAGTAGCAATATCTTGGTAAACATAATTACAATATGAGAAGCAACTCCAACAGACCTACTGGTCCATTAACCAACTCCTTGCCTCCAAATAATTTCAATACACCTCCTAATCCTAAAGCAAGTAACAATATGGGATTTTCAAAGGTAAATGCACAATATCTATCACCTCAGAATGCAGTGTCAAAGGCTATTGGCCTACCTCATGAGTCTGATAAACTTGTCACATATCTGGCGGATGAGATGAAAAAGATAAAGAATAGCCTGTCTCTGTTAGAATTGTTGAAAACTCCTGCAATTAAGAATGCTTTCATGAAATCACTGGATGATCCTGCTCCTAAAGAGGATGTTCATTCCCCAGGTCAGTCTAGTAGTAAAGATCATGTTGCTAGGGATAGTAATATAAAACATAAAGTGCCGGCCACTATCCAAGCTACAGAAACCTCCCACATGACATTATTCACCACCTTTTCTCCTCACCATAAGGATGTTTGGAAATAATTTACACAACTATTTAGTGGATTCAGGTGCATCTACAAATGTGATGCCTTTGTCTATATGAAATGCTTTAGGACTACATCCTGCTAAATCCCTAAAGAAGGTGACATAGTTAGATAAAACATAAGTGAGTGTAATAGGAGAATTGACTCATATACACATGCAGCTAGCATCTAATCCCAGGATCCAATATTATATTGATATTTAGGTAGTTGACATACCCGACACATATGGGATACTGCTTAGCAGAGACTGGTCAAAGACTCTGAATGGATATATGTCTACTGACTTTAGTCACATGTGGTTACCTTGGAAAGGTATACCTAACCAGATAAGAATAGATGCTCAACCTAGGATGAAGCACATGATAACTGAGTATAATAAAACAAATGAGATAATGTATGTAAACGTTGAACCTGGAGTTTATGCCATTAGACCACAGACTATCAAGATAGAAGAGATCATGATTCTTGACTTTCATCATCATCATCATCATGATCACCAGAAGACATGCTGGTTGCAGAACCTGATAGTAATTTTGAGAGAAAGAATGAAATAGATCACTTCAAAAATTTTGAGATGCATCTTTCCAAGCAGGTAAAACGTTGCTAGTTGTTAAATATTCCTATTTATGACATTCTGATTGATGGTTGGTGCAGATTACATGATGAAGCACATTCAGAAAAACTTGTGAAACATGCTTAGATATGATGATGCTAGAGCAGACATGCAGTGAGGCATCATCATCATACTCCGAGGTAAGTTCTACATCTGGTGATGATGATGATATTGATTCTTGTTTGTCTTTTGCAGGAACCATAGAAAAGGTGATAGATCATGATGAAGATCATATACAGAAAATAGAAGAAATTCTGGTGTATGACCAGATAAATGTTAAGAAGGAAGAAAAGATCACCCTTGGAAGTGATTGTCTGATGGAGTCAGACTATGAACTATCTGACGAAGACAGAGGTAGTAACCTGACCAGATTTGAAGAGTTTTTATCAGGAGAAATTAAGAAGATGATAAAACAAAAGAAACATCCACAAGATGAACTAACTAAAGGATGGTGTAGGCTGCATGAGGCACCTCACTTGGAGACTACCTGTTCGCTGTGCCTACATATTTTAAAGAGACATACAGAGCCTGATCCAAAAGATCATCCTCTTGATGATGAAAAACAAGAAGAAGAATCAACTTCCCAGGAGAAAGAAAAGATGAAGTCTGAGAAAGCTGACATTCCTAAGTTAAAATGGATATCAGGTGGTGCAGCTGCTAGAGCTGCAAAGAAAAGAGAAGGTTTAGCTAAGCCTCATGTTGAGGATAAACATTGGATCCTTAGATTTGACGGATCCAAGTCTAAACAAGGAGCTGGAGTAGGGATTGATCTTACTGACCCATCAGGAAAATCATACTTAGCTGCATACAAATTACAGTTTCCCTGCACAAATAATGTGACAGAGTATGAAGCTCTGATTCATGGGATATTGTTTGCTCTCAAGAAGAAGGTAAAAATTTTGCATGTCTTTGGGGACTCATAATTAGTTGTCGGATAGGTAAGAGGAATCTACTCTTGCAACTATAAAAGATTGTCAAATTATAGACATAGAGTGTGGGATTTGATTGAAGACTTTGATCCATTTAATATCACCCACATTCCTAGAGAACAAAACCACAGGGTAGATGCACTTGCCCAGGCTGCCAGTACACTGGAGCCACTATCTATATCAGGTCTAAAGAGATTTTTAGTAGAACTGATATCTGTACCATCAGTACTTGATAATGTTACTAATCTTCAGGTTTTTGATGATGATTAGCACATCCTTAATTTCATCTCTAATAGGGATATATTTGATGCTCAGATCATAGATGAGAATAGTATGGAAGATCAAGTTTGGGAAGAAGATGAAATATTAGAGTTGCCTAGCAACAGGATTCCCAAAGGTATGATTGAATTAGAAAGAGCCTTTGATTTGGATAAAATGTTGAAACAGAAGGATCTTCTTAAAGATGATGGAGGTCAGTATTCACAAGTGGATATTAGACAAAATGAAGACAAGAGAAATGTCCTGATAGGTAAGGTTTGCACACTAGAAGAGTTAAAAGGAATAACTTAGGCCCTTAAGGATTAGATGCATGTAATTGCATGGACTTATGATGAGCTGAAGACATATGACACATCAGTCATAACTCACACTATACCTCTCAAGCCAGATGCTAAACCTTTCAGACATAAGCAAAGGCCAGTCAATGCTTTTCTTGAACCAATATTTTTTTAAGAAGTCAAGAAGTTGTTAAATGCCAGGATAATCTTTCCTATGAGGCACTCCACTTGGGTGGCAAATCTAGTGCCAGTTAGAAAGAAGAATGGAGACATCAGGCTATGTGTAGATTTCAGGAATCTGAACAGAGCATCAGAGACAGCTAATTATCCTATGCCATCATTAGATGAAGTTCTGCAGATTGTAAATGGAGCCAAAATGATGTCCTTCCTGGATGGCTTTTCAGGATACAATCAGGTCATGGTTGACAAGATTGACAGGCTAAAGACTGCCTTCACCACCAAGTGGGGGTTATTTGTATATAGACGTATGCCATTTGGACTTATAAATGCTGGAGCTACATTCCAACGAGCAATGGACATAGCCTTCAGAGGCTTAATAGGAAAGTGTATAGTCATATACATGGATGACTTGACAGTATGCTCCAAAGAAAGGGGAAACCATGTAGCAGATCTCAGAAGTGTGCTGAAGAAATGTGAAGAGTATGGAATATCCTTGAACCCCAAGAAATGCATATTCGGGGTGACAACAGGCAAATTACTGGGCCATTTGCTAACTGAAGATGTAATTATCATTGATCCTGCCAGAGTGGAGTCCATCATGAAATTACAACTTCCTAGAAGCAAGAAAGAACTTAAGTCTTACTTTGGTAAGATTAACTTTGTAAGAAAATTCATCACTGGTTTTGCAGAGATGGTCAGACCACTAAATGCTATGCTGAAAAAAGATGCCAAGATTGAGTGGATAGCAGAGGCTAAGGTAGCTTTTGAGGACATAAAGAAAGCCATATCAGATGCTCCTATCCTCATCAGTCCAGATTACACAAAAGATTTTTACATTTATTCATTTGCTTCAAAATATACCTTTGCAGCAGTGTTAACGCAAAGGAATGAAGAGAAGGAAGAGAAACCAATTGCCTTCATGAGCTGTCCCTTCAAGGATGCTGAATTGAGATATGTGGATGTTGAAAGACAAGCACTTGCATTGGTCAGGGCAGTTAATAAATTTACACATTATATACTAGAACCAAGGTGATTGCAGTAGTGCTTGATGCAGCAGTGAAGATACTGCTAATGCAGAGTGAACCTGGTGAGAAAAGATCCAAGTGGATTACTGTATTACAAGAGTATGTCATGGAGATTACACCCATGAAATTGGTAAGAGGACAGGCTTTGAGTCAAATGATATCAGAGATTGACCCAAACATCACAAGTTAGTAGTATGTTATCAATGCTAAGGATAATAAGGAATGGTATTCAGATATCAGGCACATCCTGATTACTGGGAGATGTCCTCCAAGACTGCAAGCTTCATAGAGGAGAGCTTTGAAAATAAGATCACAAAAATATATGATGAAGGGAGGAACCCTATTCAAGAAGAATTATGAAGGAATATACCTGAGATGCTTAGAAAAGCCAGAAGCAAATAAGGTTTTATCAGAACTACATGACAAGTTTGGAACTGCACATGGATCAGCCTTGGCCACAACATATGCAATCCTCAGAGTAGGATATTACTGGCCTACAGTTTTTAAAGATACAGCTGAACATGTTAAACATTGGCATGTATGCCAGGTTGCTGCCAACAGAGAGAAATATGCTGCACAACCCTTGCAGCCAATGATGGAAGAGTGCCCATTTGCACAATGGGGCATGGACTTCATAGGACCAATCAATCCTCCATCCTCTTTAGGCCATAGGTATGTCTTAACAATTATTGATTATTGTACTAGGTGGACTGAAGCTATCAGCAGCAAGACTTGTACTACAGATGATGTTATTAAATTTCTGGAAAGCAACATTGTCACCAGGTATGGAACTCCTTATGCTCTAGTAAGTGATAATGGTTCTGCTTTCACTTCAACCAAATTGTCAAGTTGGGCTTTTGATCATGGAATCATACTCAAGTTTTCATACAACTATTATCCCCAAGGGAATGGATTAGCAGAATCCACCAACAAAAATTTGTTGAATATCATAAGAAAATTAATAGAGAAGAACCCTAGGGAATGGAACTCATTTCTAAAATATGCCTTATGGGTAGACAGAACTAGAATGAAAACTGCATTAGGAAACTCACCTTTCCAACTAGTATATGGGGTGGATCCTATCCTCCCTATTAACTTGAAAATTCCTACCTTGCAGTTTTCCCAAGAGTACCTAGGCATAGACAATAGACAAGAAGTCAGGTTGCTTCAGTTGATGCACCTGGAAGAGAAAAGAAGTCAAGCAATTGACCAATTTGCAAAACATCAAGCTATTGTCAAACGCTGGTTTGACAAGAGAGCCAAAGTTAAAGCCTTCAGGATATCTGATTTAGTCCTAATGTGGGATAAAGTACATGAGAGGAAAGGAGACCACGGTAAGTTTGACAGATTATGGATAGGTCCCTTTCAAATCTCTGAGATACTAGGAGACAACACTTATAGGCTCAAGAATCTGACAAGTGAGGATGTCCCATTGCCAGTCAATGGACAATTCCTCAAACATTATTTCTAGGCCTAAGTGACTTCATGACAGTCATGTGTATCATAATGTACATTTGTATAGTTGCTTGTACAGTTGGTTTATTTTTGTTTGTCTTGCTTTTGTTCATTGTTGAGTTTTGTTTTGGTTAGTCAAGATGATGCACTTCATCACTACAGAAAATAACAAAATTGTTGGGATTCAAGTGATGAGAGCAGATTTAAACATAGGTTGTGATTCATTCTAAGAAGTATTCATGATCAGGTCTATGATATCTCTTCATCAGGGTGCCTTTTCTTGATCAAAGTGAAACACCTAACAGCCTTGGGTTTGTTGAACACACAAGTATAGGTGTTAAGTGAAAAATCTAAAGGGACTCCCTTGATACTAATACAATCTCCAACCTAAAGCTACAAGTGACTGTACCTTGTACAAATGAGCTGACATGATGATATCAGATACAAATTTTAAAGAGAAAATTAGAAAAGAAATAAAATTAGGCCATCTAAGTACCTCTACCGGGGCTATGAATGCCTACTGGCAGTGGGGCTCTACTTAGGGAGATTGTATAGATAACCTTACCGGGGCTATGGACGCCTGTTGGCAGGAAGGCTCTATCCAGGTCGGCTATGAGGGATGATCTCCAACTATGTAGTTTAACACCAGTTACTCATGTTTTCAACTTGCTTTCAAGATGAGGTCAGTTTGTCAGAATTCATATTTCATTCCAATAACCTCATATTTAGAAAGAGCATCAAATTTCATGCAGGTTTGCCTTTTGCATCACCCTGATATTCGTTAAGGTGTGAAAGTTATGAATGGTCAAAGTTTGAGTCAAACCTGATATTTCTAGGGGAGGATCATATTCCGTAACATCAGTCATATTATAGAAGGTCATCCTAATCTAATTTATCACCTGATAAATCATGCGGTCCAAATGTCCGAACGTTAATTTTAGGTGATAGTGACCTTTACCCGTCAACAACCTAATGTATTTCGCGAAGATCATATTTCTCAATGTAACCCAATATTTCTCAATATCCTCCTGCTGCGAAATATCCCCCTAAGCCATTATCCTGATGATGTCATTCAATTCCAATAACCAAAGTGAAAAACATGACAATGACGTAATCATCATTTTTTACCTCTCGACGGCATACTTCCTAAACATGATCCTGCTCGCATAGCATGACGATGATGTCATGATGCCTTAGCGATACAATGAGTGAATATCTAGATGACGTCACCCTGATATTCTGAAAGAGAGACGTTATAGTTTATCCGGTCATCATCATTTTTGTAACATCACCTGATATATTGAAATATCCTCCTGATGTATTAAGTATGACCTAAAGGTGCGTTTATCACCCTATCTTGTCAAAGATAGTTTTTCCTCTCATGGAGGATGATCACATTGCACTCAGGATGATATTTGCGAATATCACCCTGATATTTGAATATCACCCCGATATCTAAATATCACCTCGCTCCCATTGTCGTCATTGACATTTAATGCACACAGAGGTGGTAGGTAGTTCCCACCGACCATTAAACCTGATCAAACACCTGGCAAAATCCTGAGTTTCCATGAGAAAATCAACGAATAAAATCTAAATACGTCAGAGTTGCCCTAATTTTGCCCTAATTGCAAAGTTAAAAGGTAAATTCATTGTCATTTTCACACTTACCTTGTGAGAAAATCATTTTTATAGAGCACTAGCTTCCAAACCCTCATACAGGCGATACTTGTATGAACGGAGCTTATAGGTAGGAAGAGGCACGAGATTGTCATCAAGATTATGAGCATTTCCAAGAAACCACTGGTATTTGGGATCTGCATAATCAGGTAAGTAATTGAAACCCTCATCCTATTGCTTCTGCATGGTCAGGTATGATGTGCAGGTGTCAGTTTATGTAACCCATGATAAGAAAATACTAAATAAGTACAGTATGCATGATCTTAGTAAAGATAGAATGTTATCTGCATGCATGTGAATACCCATTGTAAGACAAATCTTGTTAATTGCAGATATCCCTGGCTGACAAGAGGTTAGCTAAGTGTGAGGCTGAGTTTAGCAAGCCTATGTTCACATCTCCTAGGGGCATCCTATTCAAATATGGTGCCGTAACAGATACACATCAGGGGAGTACTGATTTGGAGGCCTGGTCTACCAAGATGAATGATGAGAAGAATAGAAGCCCCCTATTGGATGTAGTATTCATGTCCAAAATGTGGAATGCAGCTGGTTTTCTATACTCCATGGAGTCGCCAGAGCTGGTGATTGAATGTGCATGGAGTTACAATCCAGAAACCAGACAGGTGGTAAAGCATGGAAGAATATATGCAGACCTGTCTATTAAAGGTCTTTCCAAGACATTTGGACTGCCATTAGGTAGGAAGGTTAACAGTGTGGACCTGAAGAAATCTAAGGTTGAGTATGAGAATAATAAGAAGCAAGCAACAAAGAACATGTATTAGTGGAGGGCCAAGAATAGCACATATCCTGAAGTGGCCAAACTTCCTGTGCACTTGTACAAGTATGATTTTGATGACGAGTATCAGTCCATGATTGCATTACTTAGCAGGGTGACAGCCCAGCCTAATGCTGGTAGTTTTAAAGATTGGATGTATGGTGTAATCATGATGTGCATATATGCAGACATCAAGCCACTGTGGGGGCAGTTGATAAGTGATGCTCTACAGGAGCAGTTGATGAACCTGGGAGGTTCAAATTGTTCTTTTTACATGACATCTTACATTGTTTACTCCTATGCTTAAAAAGGTACATTTGATGCACTGGTTACAGATGGGAAGGTCACAGGCACAATCAATGTTGTGCATATTTGGGATCATCATCCCCAGTTGCAGAGAATTAATTACCTCCATGATTACAAATTGGTAAATGATGCATTCTCTATGCATCTGGTAAGGACCATAGAGGAGGACAGGACAAAAAGGTTAAGCATGGAAGCTCAAGAAATAATCTACAGGCATGAATCCTATTATATTCAATTTGCAACATTTTCCTATATGAGGATTGAGGGCTTCGTAGGACATCCCCTCATGCTGCCAAGATACCCCACTGATGCAGTGGTATTAATGGAATTCATAAGGCAGAGCTCCACAATGCTGAAAACATATAAGGATGCTCATAAACTACCACCAATATTGTTTCCAGTAACCATTGGTTGGTATATGTGCCTAGACTCAGAAAGTATCAAGAAGGTGATGGTCAGTTTGAATAAAATGCAGTTGCAACCATTCCTACTGATAAGGCCATATGACCCTTATAAAAGGATGCATAAAATAATAGGGAAACCTATTCATCAAAGGCACTTGGAAGACTTCTGGGCAGATTGTGAGGATGAAGCAGAAGCTAGAAGAAGAAGATACCAAAGGTTGACAGTGAATCAAATCAAAACCTTTGACTGCATCCCCATTCCTTCACAGTTAAAAAATGATGATGGTAGAGTAATGACAGATGAATATGAAGAAAAGAAAATATATAATGATACAATATCTGCACCTGACCTAACTATACAAGAAGATATATCTTTGGATCCTTTCATTGCCAGGACACTACAGCTAACCCAGGCTTGGGTTGATGAACAAATTGAGTCATTGAAGAAGAAAGGCGTTGCCATTACTGTGGTAACAAGAAGAAAGGACAGGATATTCCTGATGAGGAATTTGATGATTTTATAAGTGAAAAGAGAAAATCTAAAGGAGACAGACTGCCTCCACAATAACAACAAAGCAAAAGACCTCGTAGGGGTAAGAAAATTGATAATGAACCCAAGGGGGTGATTATTGAAAGGGCAGTATTTCAAGTTGAGGAGGCAGTAGCATCAGGATTAGGATCAGCATCACCTCCACAGACAAGGAAATAGAAGTCTAAGAAAGATCAAACAGCGGAAACAAAAGTTACTGAGACCTAAAAGGAGGGTCAGTCCTCACGAAAACCAATAGAAGAAGATATCCTCATGGAGGAAGAGCCTGAGGAAGAGGAGTACCCCTTGCTATTCAAAAGGAAGAGAAAAGCCACACAGGTGGAGGTAGCTACGCCACCTAAGAAACCAAGAACCTCCATGAGGGGTGAAATAAAGCAATCCTCTGTAATGTTGAGAGGGGCAGGTAGTGAAGTTTTCCACAAGGAATTCCAACACAATATTCTGCTTCCTACCATTGTGAAGGTCAAGGCTAAGCTTGCAGAGGAGCAAAGAAAAGAAGCCTCCAATATATTAGAAGGAGGTCATATCTCGTTGGAGGAAACAATTAACCTATCTGATGATGAGGTTGTGAAGGAAGTAGCTTCACCAAAGATGGAAACCCTTGCTGCATGTACGCAAATGACTCCTCATGGGACTCCATCAGTTCAAACAATATTGGAGGAGAAGAAGCAAGTGGAATCTGAAAAAGAAAAGAGTCCAAAGAAGATAGCCCAAGAAATGGGGCTGGATACATTAATTGCCTAGGTGACAAGTCCTGTAGTAGTGGATTTGACAGGTAGACAGGATGTAAGTCCTGAACATCCAGTAGGTAACCTGATAAAAGAGAACATATAGAAGAAGTGAAGATGGCAGAACCAAAGGGCCATTCTTCAGAAATGAGCCAACAAGATTCATCAGCGAAGCCTATTATAGTAGAAGTTCAGGAAAAGAAGGATGATGAGAAGGATGTAATAGAAGATCCTGCTTCTAAAGTTTAGGAAATAAGTAGTGCAGGTGCAGAACGAGTAGTGGTTTCAGAACAAACACCAGCACCTAAAGAAGATTCTACAATATCCACTGCTATAAATATGCCTCAACAGGAGGATAAGTCAAAAGTGGATGAGGTAATAATAGAAAAGGATCATGATCATCATGATCATCATATATACACATCACAAGATAATGAAACCAAAGAGGAAGGCCAGAATGACTTTGGCCATTAAAAGGGATCCCACAACTAGAAGAAGGACTACACAAATTGCAATTCGTACTATAGAGAAAGAGAAAGGAAAAATTACTCTGGAAGAATTTTAGATTAATACAATTGACCTGGGGTTTGCAAATGAAGACCAGGAGGGTCAAGAAGGAAAAGATATTATAGATTCTTTGATTCAGAAATTCAAGAGGAAAAAGGAGAAAAATAAGCAACACAAAGGGCACATTACTCAGTTGCATGCATATATAGGGAGATTAACTAATCCCGAGGATAGTTCCACTGATCATGCAGTCCCATTGACTGCTATTTCCCAAGAGGAGGTAAATTAATTGGATCTCATGAAGCATGAGTCCTCCATATTGAGAAAGTGGATGTATTCCACATTTGATACTGCAGAAGAAGTGGTAAAGGCCTCTTTGAAGAGGTGGAGTACTCTTAGTGACTCCAGGAAAAAAGTAGACAAGTTGTAAATGTAGACAGGTAAAAGATCCTTCCAATTGGAGAAGATGTTAGATATCCTGGGAGAAATAAGGAGGATAAATCCTTAATTGCTCATCAACAAGCAGGTGTTGAATAGTAACACTACATTATTGGTAGACATATGGTATAAGGACATTCAATTTGAATGTGATGTCCTCAAAAGATGCAACAATAAGTTGAGAGAGATCAGCATAAAACTACATGACATGATGTCTTTTGAGGCAGAAATTTTGGAAGTGTTGGAAGGAAAAGTGGAAGGAAAGGTAGAAAATCAAGATGAGGAGTTTGCAATCCAAGCTCTACATAATAACTTCCAATTTGTTGCTGACGATCCATTAGGCCAACTGATAGAAAAAATCATGGATAAACTGGTGAGGACCAAGATGAAAATGTAACATTATAATGAGACACTGCACAACAGAAGAAATAAATTGGACAACATCAAAAACAAATACTAGGCACATAAACACGCCATCACCAAAGCAAAGACCTAGGATGGCAGAGAAATAGATAGAGTTGTGCAGTTGTATGAAAATGTTAGGGTCATCATGCAGCCTCATGTACAAGGTCTTCAAAATCAAGATGATGAAGATACAAAAAGTGATGCACCTGATGATGGAGCACATGAGTCAGATAAAGTAGATGATGATGCATCATAAAGTGAATATCATCGTCTGATACTTAGTGAAAATAAGTATTTTAGATAGTTGCTAGCTGGCAACTTGTGCCATTTTGATAAAGTTGACATAGTCAAAGGAAATACTGACCGTAGATATTCATAGATAAATCAAGATCGTAGATCTTTTTGTAACGGATTCCTCACCTTGTTCTATAAAAGGTGTAGGAATGCCACATTTCAAACATTCGAAACTTAATTGAAATCCGTCTGCTAAAATATTCAGGGTTCATTTCAAAGCTTTTTGTATACATCTATATCTTTGCATACTTAATGAATGAGAAGACTGTTTTGGCTACAATTATAGTAAATCTTGAGTAATCAGTGTGTGAATTTTGGATATATGCTGTGATTTGCTGCATCCCTTGGAGTGCATGTCTACTTGCATATGTTTTTTTCATACAATTCCTTTGAAGTTAGCATCAACTGTATCTAGCTGTGGAATGTCCTGGTGAACATATGGTTTGGTTTTCTTCTCTTCATGACTATATCTGATGTACATGTGGTTCAATAGCTAAAGGTTCAACATTAATTTAAAGCATTTCTTTCAATTTCTTTTAAATTTCAGAGCACTTCACCATCATAATTGCAAATAATTGATAATCTCAAGCAAATAATACAAATATGTGGACATCTCATAGATAATTGAAGATATTTAGCATATTTGAAGCTAAAGCATGTATAATTGAAAATATCATGCAAAGATTTGAATATTTCTGTATCATTTGATCAAACAACTGCATAAAATGACTCTATGTGAAGAATCTTTGCAGAAACAGTGTCATGATGATGAACTCAACATAAGGCCCCAATATGGAAATAGCAACACACATCAACCTCTGAGCAACATCAGACGATTAAGACCTAATCACCGGAGACTTGGGATCATGAATTCTCTGAATTCATCGTATCTTTCAAGATGAATAAAAGTTAATGTGTACTTTTCTTCTATGCTTGTTTATGACTAACGTCATGACCAACAGTATGATACAATGCATATGTTTTATGATACAAGGTTGTTGATAAAGTTCATCTTGTCATGCTTGATCAAAGTGGTAAGTTCATCTTGTCATGCTTGATCAGAGTGAGGCATTAATGTTGACAGAGGCATTAATGTTTATTAATGGCATAATCAATGGTTATCATTGTGAATTAAGAATTTCACTTATTCTACTATGTTAGGATTTTGTTATCAAAATGCCTAAAATATTAAAATCCTAACTATAAGCTCTAAGTGTATATAAGGAGATCAAATGTCATAAAGTATGACTTTATTTTATAAATGGTTGTTGACCTGCAAGTGCAAGTTATTCCACTTGAAGTTACCTATTGAATATATTCAAAGGTCCTTATTTTATGGTGGGGAGCATGAATAAGGTATAAAAATAGCCTTACTTTAATTTAGAAACTTTAATTTTTTTATCTCCTTATAAATCAAATAAAGTGGACTTTATATGCATAAAAAGTGGGGAGAAAAAGCATTGAATATTTAAATATATAAAAAGCAAAGATTTTTGAGGAAACGTGAACAAGCCATTTCATGGCTTTATTTAAATATATAAAGTTTTCTTTTTATCCTATTTTGTTGACCCCCTTTAAATGTCATATTTTATCACATAAATAAAAATGTGAAGTTACATGATTTTTTTAAGGAGATTTTCAAAGCTATTTTTAAGGAGTTTTTAATGGAGATCTTTATGGAATTTTTTTTAGAAGATTTTTTAAGGAGATAAATGAAGATTTTTTAGGAGATCATTATGGCAGTTTTGTTGATTATTTCAAGAAGTTTTTGGGAAAAAGACTTATTTGAAGACTTATTTATTTTTTGGAGACTTGATTTTTTAGAGGAATGCCTTTTATGGGATGATTTTTGCGGAGAGAAGATTAAGAGTTTTTTTTAATAATATTTTTTGAAGAATCAATTCTTGCAGAGAGAGTTCAAATGTAAAATTTTGTCTTTACGCAGGGGGCTTTTTGGTGAAGACAATCCAAAGCTTGTAATAAAGAATTTGAAGAGATTATTTTTTATGCACGGAAGAATTTTTGAAAGAAAATTTTTGAAGAAGATTTTTTTCATGGATGCAAAGAAGATTTTATTTTGCAGGTGGAAAATGAAAATGCAAAATGATCTGATGAGGAAACTGAAGAGAAATAAAAATGAAAGGTCAATTCATTTTTTGTAGGGTCATTCAATTTTTATTTCAGGTTGATGAAATTGTTTTGAAAGAAGATGAAGAGATTGAAGGATATTGAAAAGTGTTCAAAATGCAGAGAGAAGAAGAATTTTGAGAAAGGAATATCAAAAGTTATTTCTTTATTTGAAGGATGGAGATTTTATTATAAATTTCATACAGATGATAGAGAGATTTTTTTGGGGGGCAAATTGATTTTATTCTTGAAGATTAACTTTTTGCAAATTGAAGTTTTTTGGAAAAGGAATATGTATGATTTAATGGTGAAGATAAATATACAGAGAGATAGAGGTAAGGGAATGGTTTTGCAAAAAAAAAAATGATTTTATTTTTCTTGCAGGATGAAAATATGCAGCAGAAGAATTTGAATGGTCATCTCATAGATATTAGTTTTCCACGTTCATTGTATAGTTGTTGAGTGGATTAGTATATATGGTTGATTAGTTTGAATATCCTCTTGAAGAGAAAATTTAGATGATACAGATGATAAGTTTTGTATGTGATTTGGGTTGATGAGAAGTATGGTCATACGACAGACACATGTGAAAGAAGAAGTGATTTGTACTGAAATAGAGAAACCCTTTGACTTCTTGGTTTTAATTTGAGTATGTATTAGGGGTTGTTGCTCCTTGAAGTTGGTGATGTTAGATTTAGGGTAGAGAACTGGGAGGGGGGGTGAATCAGTTGTCCAAAACTTTCTTCCAATTGAACACTTAAATCCACTTTGTAATTCAGTAGCATAATAATAAATCAATCATGGAAACATAATGCGCTAAATCAAGAGAAGAAACACATTAACACACAAGACACCAAGATTTTGATGTGGAAAACCTGGTTAAGGGAAAAACCATAGGGTGATTAACCCAAGATTGTATTCTCTGTTAGAAGAATAGAGAGAACAAATGGCACATGCCAATTAGGGCTCACTGCCCGAGCACACTGCTCACAAGAGGCCCACTGCCTACAAGAGACACACTATCTATAGAATAATAAGTATCACATACTTGAACTAGAGAATAGCATCTTCACCATGCTTGAGTCAGTTCCATTTAATCCCAATACTTTTGCTCTAACTTTTGCTCCTCCGCTCTTTACCAAAATCTCATCACCACAAGATACATTAGAAATGACTTTACAATTCCTTATTTATACAAGACATCGACTTAGGGATGATCATCCAAGTCGACATACATTTTAGAGAAAATACATAAATACAACAAGACTAGTTACAAAAAGACTTCATGCGGATCAACACACTGTTGGCCACATAGATTTGAGACTTCAATCTTCACTTAGGAACACATCAATCTTCACATAACGTCTTTAAGATCATCCATAGGATGCATAACTCATCCGGTCGGCCAGGCTTAGGAAGAACACCATCATCTAGAAGTTATTCTTCAATTAAGAGCTCAAACTCCAATGTGGACCACCAACACGAACTAGACACGATCCAAAGACCTCCACAAGCTTGTCTGAATCACCAAGAACATCCACACTACATCTTACTGAAATCCTTCTCTCCTTCATATGAAACCTCAAGAACACAGTCTGTCATTACTATCATAATGGAATAGATGCTTGCGGACCTCCAGACCATGAAGTAATTGAGTTGTCAATTCACATTGACTTCCTAAACACTCCATCAAATCCGCAGAACATGCTATTTCATTTCTGGATCTCATCGAACCTATCTGTGTCACACTATCACCTCTAAACATCTGCCAGAACCAGTTTTACTTAAGTGGCTATAACTTCTTCAGATCTTCATACAGACCTCTAAAATCCTTACTAGATCATCTTAAGACACATATCTACAAACCCTTTGAAGCACATCCTCTAATCTTCATCTTATCTAGGATCTTTAGCTCACTGTCTTCATGGTTCTTCTCTATTCCTGATTAGGACTAATTTTCTCAATATCCTCAGCACACAGCTCATCCAATCCTTATCATCAATGCAACAGGAGTATGTTGACATCAATGACAACACCAGTTAGGCCTATACTTGCAACAATCTCCCCCTTTGTCATTGATGGAAACATATGATGTGAAAAACTATTTTTACCATCAAGACAAGAACTTTTCTTTACTGACACGACTCCCCCTATCACCAACAACCATTCACTTGTCTTCTCTTCCTTTACTTCTCCCCCTTTGATTAGCAATCACTTGTTTTTCACTTCTCTTCTCTGCCCCTTTGACATCAATGGAAAAGGGCACATACTTGCAACTCCACCACTTCAGAATCATACCAACTGCTCCCCCTGAGTAGCAGCTCCCCATCATCAATTCAAACCACAATATATGAGTATGATATCCATCGGACTGATGCACATTAGTGCACCTTAGTCCATCACCAAAGGGTAATAACCCCTAACTTATCCCTGAGATACTCAAAAGAGTCCTTAAGTAGAGGTTTAGTAAGGATATTTGCAATCTGATCCTTGGAAGGCACAAACTCTAATCTAACTTCATTCTTGTTCACTTGCTCTCTCAAAAAGTGAAACTTGATGGATATATGTTTAGTCTTTGAATGCAACACCGGATTCTTAGATATATTTATTCCACTTGAATTATCACAGAAGATTGTGATAGGTTTCTCATACTCCACTATGATGTCTCTTAGCATCTACTTCATCCACAAAACTTGAGTACAACTACTTGCTGCTACAATATATTCTACTTCAGTTGTGGATAGAGATATTGCCTCTTGTTTCTTTCTTAGCCAAGAAACCAATCTCTTCCCCAAAAAGAATGCTCCACCGCTTGTACTCTTCTGGTCATCCACATCTCCTACCCAATCTGCATTTGTATATACATGAAGAGAGAAATTATGATCTCTAGGATACCATAGACCATACTCAATTGTCTCTTTTAGATATCTAAAAATCCTCTTGATTGCCATGACATGAGATTCTCTAGGATCAGCTTGGAATCTAGCAACAAGACCAACAACATTCATAATGTCAGGTCTAGTTTGAGTAAGATACAACAATCCTCCAATCATTGACCTATACTTTTTCTAATTAGCCTTAGGAGAGTCATCATCTTTGCTCAATTTACATCTGGTTGCCATGGGAGTACTCATTGGTTTTGAGTCTTCCATCCCAAATTTCTTTAACAATTCTTTCACATATTTGGTCTGAGAAATGAAGATTCCTTTCTTTGTTTGAGTGACTTGTAGACCCAAGAAGAAATTTATTTCCCCAAACATGGACATTTCAAATTCACTTTTCATTTGATTTTCAAAGGTTTTGCACATACTATCTCTTCCTCCAAAAATGATACCATCAACAAACACTTCAACAATCAAGATGTTTTCATGATCAATTTTGAAATACAAATTACTGTTAGTAGTACCTTTGTTGAAACCAATCTTCAAAAGATGCTTATCCAATCTTTCATACCAAGCTCTTGGGGCTTGCTTTAGTCCATACAATGCTTTCTTCAACTTGCAGACCATATCACCATGACCAAATAATTGAAATCCATCTGGTTGCTCAATGTATACTTCTTCTTCCAAGTGTCCATTCAAAAAGGCAGACCTGACATCCATCTGATATACTTTGAAGTCCTTGAAGGCAGAAAAAGCAAGAAACAATCTGAATGCTTCAATTCTTTCCATCGAAATAAAAGTTTCTTCAAAATCAACTCCTACTTGGGAGTAACCTTTGCAGACCAATCTGGGTTTGTTTCTGACTACTTCACCATCTTCATTCAATTTATTCTGGAAGACCCATTTGGTTCCAATCACATTCTTGTTTTTAGGTCTGGGAACAAGATCCCATGTGTGATTCTTCTCAATTTGCATTAGCTCTTCCTCCATTGCTTTAGTCTAGTTTTCATCATTGCAAGCTTCATTCATTGTCTTAGATTGAATCTTTGAAATCAGATAATACTCTTTTGAATCTTGAGCAATCCTTCTTCTTGTTTATACCCCTTTCCTTTTATCACCTATGATTTGATCCTTAGAGTGATTCAATCTTACATACCTAGGAACTTTAGGAGTTTTTTGCACTTCTAATTCTTGAACAAGCTCATTCAAACTCATCTCTTCTACCTAATTTATCGGATCAGTCTGAATCTAAATTTTAGAAGGGGCTTGGTCTCCTTGAATCAGAAGATCATTCTGATCATCTTCATTATATTCATAAAACCTTCAGGGTTTTTCAATTCCTTCATCAACCTTCACATTTGTACTTTCTATAATCTTTCTCAGTCTCTTGTTATAACACCAGTATGCTTTCCTTTGAGTAGAATAACCCAAGAATATTCCTTCATCACTTCTAGCATCAAATTTTCCTAGATCTTCATCTCTTTTAATGTAACATTTGCTACCAAAGACTCTGAAATACTTCACAGTAGGAGTGATGCCAAACCAGAGTTCATAAGGAGTCTTACCGGTATTGCTTCTGATTTAAAATCGATTAAGAGTGTAGACTGCAGTGCTCACTACTTCTCTCCAGTAGAACTGAGGAACATTTACTTCCATCATCATGGTTCTAGATGCTTCTTGGATGGTCCTGTTCTAACTTTCCACTACTCCATTCTACTGTGGAGTCCTGGGAGTAGACAATTGTCTTCTTATTCCATCCTTCTCATAGAATTCTATGAACTTACCAGATGTGAATTCTCCACCTCTATCAGACCTCAGACATTTTATGTTCAATCCGGTTTCAAGAGCCTCTGATTTCTCCTTTAGAAAAGTTACCCACATCATCTGCGAGTAGTAATCAATTAATAGCATGAAGTATCTATCACCTTGCACACTTCTAATTCTTGCCGCACCACATAAATCACTATGAACTAAGTCCAATAATCTGATAGAAGACTATTCCTTACTTTTGAATGTGACTCTGCTCTTCTTACCCAACTGACATTCTTTGGATAAACTATTAGTAGGTTTCACTAGTTTTGGAAGATCTCTCATAGCTTGGGTGTTGCTTATTTTAATGATATTATCAAAATTCACATGACACATTCTTCTCTCCCACAACCAACTCTGATCAATTTGAACAAATAAACAACTATTACCAGTACTAACCAAGTGGAAGATGTTACCTTTAGTCTAGGTACCGGATACAATCTCTGTCTCAGAGCTTTCAAAGATCTTGCATTTTCCATTTTTAAATCAGAGATCATAGCCTTTATCCACCAACTGTCTAACACTAAGAAGATTGTGTTTCAAACCTTCAACATATAGTACATTACCAATTTTGTTCTTTCCATCAAAAGAAATAGTTCCTCTACCTCTAATTCTGCCAACAGAATTATCACCAAATTTTACCAGTCCTCCTTCATACCTTTCCAAATCTATAAACTTATTTTTGTCACCTGTCATATGGTGGGAGCATCCACTGTCAATGACACAATCATCCTTTTCTTCAACTTGGGCAGCCAAAGCTTTTTCCACAATTTTATGATTGACAGATTCAAAGGGCATTGGATCTGTTGGTGCCTACATAAACATTCAAGTTTCAGGCATTTAAATCTATAGGCTCCTTCATAAAAATCCAAAAAATTCTAAGTCTTTCGATCTTCTCAGTTGAAAAATGCAAAAAAACAATTGTATGCATGTGTCTTTGTATATACAAGGCCATTTATTTATACATGCGGGTGCATATGTACATTCGGGCATACAAGGTGGTTTGTATGTTCAATTGGCTTCAAAAGGTGCAAAAATGGTTGCTTGTATGCCACAGATTCCAGGAATATTCCCTGCTTGTATGTGAGGGTTTGCATGTATATTTGTGTTGTATGTTTAGATATATAATGGCTAGATACAATGGAAACATGCAAAGGAAAAGATGCATTGGCGGCATACAAGCGAAATATGCAAGGGACAATGTATACCGCAAAGATACAAAGGTAAATGTATGTCTGACATACATTGGAAATGTAAATTATAAAAATACAAGGATGGCGCAATGCAAAGTCAACATACAAAGAGGCCAACATACATTTGCTACAATGATACGTTTCATCAGCGAAACAACACTCATCGGCAGTTCACATTGAAGTCTCCCTGATGGCCGATGCACATACAAGGCTGATATACAATCGGTGGGGCCCATTGATTGCACATACAAGTGCGATTGTATGTATGAACATACAAAGGAGCGATATACGAGCTGGACCCAATTCAAGGGTCAAATTTGGTGAATTCAGCACTGGCGTCCACGGATTGTATGTATATGGTGTTTGTATATACCAATATAAAATGAAAAGTGCATTGAGAATAGATATGAGCCAGATTTCAAGGTAATTCCAATCTATTTCATAATGATTTGAAATCTGCAGGTTGTATGTTGCATTTGTATATGCAATATACAAAGGGATATATGCAAAAGGGAGATACAAGCCAGACCCAAATGAGATTGTGATTTGTTCTATAAAATTTGGAGTCTGCGCCTTGTATGCAGGCAGTTGTATGTATATGCATGCTCATTTGCATATACAAAGGGCGAAAGTGGCAAAAAAGGCAAAATAGGAGTGGGAAAAGTCAGCGATGGCAAGAGGATACCTACGTGGCATGATTTAATTAGTCAACAACTTGTCAAAGTGATTTAGACCGTAGATCTTAGTGGAAGTAGATGGAAATCAATAGCCAGTTTCAAATTCTCAGGAGGCAAAGGATTTCTTGTGTAGGCTACATCTTTTTCAGGCGGGAGAAAAACTTCAGAGGCACGCGAACCGCTACAGTTCTAGTTGTGGGTAGATGG
Source organism: Cunninghamia lanceolata (assembly GCA_027924645.1). Classification (NCBI taxonomy): domain Eukaryota; kingdom Viridiplantae; phylum Streptophyta; class Pinopsida; order Cupressales; family Cupressaceae; genus Cunninghamia; species Cunninghamia lanceolata. The sequence continues at coordinate 12,922,413 of BSBN01000284.1, read as the reverse complement.
GCCATTAATGGCAAATTTATAGAGGTATGGGTCTTGATTGACGGGCCATCGATCATGTTCGATGAAAAAATCTCTAGGCGGTAGTGCACATCCCGATCCCACCTGCTCTCTCCTCTGTTTCTCTGGCCTACATTGAATGTTTTGAGCGACATTTCCATGATGCGCTATTTCTAGAAATTTTTTGAAATGCCATGTAATTATTGCTGAGTACACAGTCTTGCTATAAAATGCAAACTGTGTTACTCATTTCTGGTTGTTGAAGACTTGGGCAAAATTATTTTGGAAAATAATGAAGATCAAAGCCTTTCTTGGCTGTTTCATCTCTGTTGGAGTTTATGTGTTGCATTTTGAATGCAGCTTGTACATTTTTTAGTTTCATTGTTGTTTTATATGAAAAATTCTTCATTGCATGTGTTTAGTTGCTTGTCTCCATTCACTATATGCATAGCTTCTTTTGAATATGGTTGCTAAGGGTTTCTCAGATTCTTGAATATAGACAATCTATATTGCATGCTTGATCTGTGACTTCCATTTAAGGAGTGGATTAAACTATTTTAGGTGAAGTATGGAGAAGAATGTATGTCAGCAGGGATATCTATAAGTAGAGGCAGCTAAATAGTCAGTCTTGGGTGGTGTTTGTAAGGCAAATACCAGTTCTAACCCCTTGAAAATTGAATGTTAGTGCAAACCATTCACCTGTATATGTCTAGTTGACTCCTTGCCCTGAGATAGGCACCAGTCTACTCCTTGTGTAGTAGTTATGATCTAAAACCCCCTATCTTACATCCAAAATATCAAAACAAACCATTTCATTATTCCAACCTGTTAGTTGTAGGAGTAGGAATAGGACCCCTGCATACTCTCATACCCAACTAGTTAGATATGTCCAAGCATGTTGCCAACCTTGTGATCTATCATGCATATCTTGGTCCACAAATGAGAGTATTCTGCCTATTTTTGTAAAGCTAAATCTTTTTGTCATTGGGAGAGTCAAGGTTAAATTTTAGCTATAGGGATACCCCCCTTGGTGTGGTAGAACCAAAAGTGAAGGGGAGGTAGCTCACGTAACCTCCTGTATTAGTTGGCTGAATCTGCCTGTGCATTGGAACTAGTAAACCTTCTGCTGATTCAGGATGAAACACCAATAGGATCTTCTTCCTTGATGGCAATAAACACCCAGTCACTTCCAGATTTGTTTCCTGTTTCTAATTCATCATCTGTTACTCCTTCTTCATCATCATCTTCATGAACATAGTAGCATTTCTTTTGGAACCTTGATCTGTTAGGGTTTGGCCTTGAGAATCTTTCTGGACACCTTGAGGCAAAATGACCAATCTTATTGCAATTAAAATACTTAAAAGGCAATTTCCCTTCATACTTACCAGATCCTCTTGGCAGTCTTTTTACAATAAGGGCTTCAAGTTGAGTAGTTTTTGCTTCATCTTCTTCCAGGTCTTTTCTTGCTTTCTCATACCATGACAGTTTCCTTGAAGAGTTCTCTCCCAGATCAAACCTTTATTTACCTTTTACAGAGGCACTAGCTTTGAATGTAAATTCAGTCTTGGGGGGCATCTCCAAACTCAGTCAATTCAAATGCAGCCAATTTACCAACTAATTGATCTCTTGTGACACCTGAATGAGCTCTGAATTCTTCAATGGCATCAACCTTGTATTTGTAGGAGTCAGGAAGGGATCTGAGAACTTTGCCAACAATCTCATCTTGATCCAAGACTCCACCAGCACATCTAATGCCACAAACAAGCTCATTTACTCTAGGCATAAATGTACTGATATTTTCATCTTCTCTCATTTTCAGGTTTTCAAATTTTCCTTTTAGACTTTGTAGCTTGGCACATTTCACATACTTGTCTCCTTCATGCAAAAGTTCCAACATTTTCCAAATCTCATGTGCAATTTTTAGATCAACAACATTTGTTAGTTCTGAATTAGATAAGGCACTTAGAAGAGGTTCTTTAGCCCACAGATTGTTTTCAGTATCTCTAATTTCATCTACGGTGTGCGGACCATTTTTTGGGGGATCATACCTCTTTGAAGCCATACTCCAATATTGCATTCCCATACATTGCAAGTGGCATTCCATGCGACTTTTCCAAAGATTGTAATTGGTTCCATCAAACCTCAGACTACTCTTCTTGTATGACGACATCTTGGATCTCCTCAAGCAGTTAAGCTCTTTGAGAGGAACTTAGCTCTGATACCAATTATTAGATTTAGGGTAGACAACTGAGAGGGGGGGTGAATTAGTTGTCCAAAACTTTCTTCCAATTGAACACTTAAATCCACTTTGTAATTCAGTAGCATAATAATAAATCAATCATGGAAACATAATGCATTAAATCAAGAGCAAAAACACATTAACACACAAGACACCAAGATTTTGACATGGAAAACCTGGTTAAGGGAAATACTACGGGGTGATTAACCCAAGATTGTATTCTCTATTAGAAGAATAGAAAGAATAAATGGCACATGCCAATTAGGGCTCATTGCCTGAGCACATGGCTCACAAGAGGCCCACTACCTATAAGAGACACATTGTCTATAGAATAATAAGTATCACATACTTGAACTGGAGAATAGCATCTTCACTATGCTTGAGTCAATTCCATTTAATCCCAATACTTCTACTCTACCTTTCACTTCTCCACTCTTTACCAAACTCTCATCACCACAATATACATTAGAAATGACTTTACAATTCCTTATTTATACAAGACATTGACTTAGGGATAATCATCCAAGTCGGTATACATTTCAGAGCAAATACATAAGTACAACATGACTAGTTACAAAAAGACTTCATGCGGATCAACACACTGTCAGCCACACAGATCTAAGACTTCAATCTTCACATAACATCTTTAAGATCATCCGCAGGATGCGTAACTCATCTGGTCAGCCAGGCTTAGGAAGAACACCATCATCCAGAAGTTATTTTTCAATTGTGAGCTCAAACTCCAATGCAGACCACCAACACGAACTAGACATGATCCAAAGACCTCCACAAGCTTTCCTGAATCACCAAGAACATTCACACTACATCTTCTTACTGAAATCCTTCTCTCCTTCATCCAGAACCTCAAGAAGACAGTTTGTCATTATGGAATAGTTTCTTACAAACCTCCAAACCATGAACCAATTGAGTTGTCAATTCACATTGACTTCCTAAACACTCCATCAAATCCATAGAACATGATATTTCATTTCCAGATCTCACCGGACCTATCTATGTCACACTATCACCTCTGAACATCTGCCAGAACTAGTTTTACTTAAGTGGCCATAACTTCTTCAAATCTTCATACAGACCTCTGAAATCCTTACTGGATCATCTTAAGACACATATCTACAAACCCTTTGAAGCGCATCCTCTGATCTTCATCTTATCTAGGATCTTTAGCTCACTGTCTTCACTGTTCTTCTTTGTTCTTGATTAGGACTAATTTTCTCAATATCCTCAGCACACAGCTCATCCAATCCTTATCATCAATGCAACATGAGTATGTTGACATCAATGACAATACCGGTTAGGCCCATACTTGCAACAGATGCTTCTAAATGTATTAGGGGTTGGTGCTCCTTGAAGTTGGTGCTTCTAAACATTGTAACCAGTGAGGTTTTTACTTAAGCTAGTGTGGCAGTTTTGAGTGGTTTTTCTACCAAAGAAGGGTTTTCCACTCGTGAAAAGCATGTGTCATGTTTCATGTTATCTTCATCTGTATGTGTGTATATTAGTGCTTTGTTTATTAAGTTTTGTTCACATCCTTCATTATTAGTCTTGTGCATATGAGCTCAACAAATCATTTATGTATTCCTCTTTGTTTGTCCTATAAGATAAAGTTTGCAAAAGTTGTAAAAGATTTGAAAACTAATACAACACTTATTCGACCCCCCTCTTAGTGTTGTCCTTGATAGGGAGGACTCTTGGTTACCTACTCTGCATCCTGTAGGTGTACAAGACTGTTTGACAACACTAGCCTTCCTACCAATTTAAAGTACTAAAAGATATACTCTTTGCAGAGATGGAAAACTCTACTTTTCTGCTTGGTGTGGGACACATACCTTGTCCTCACTGCCTCCAAGATATTGCCTCAATGGCACATAACTTTCTAAGCCCGTTGCCCACCCTTCTCACTCTGTTCAAGGGTCTGGACTGATTGTTGCTCACTTTCCTTCTCTCTATTTTTCCACCCCTGCAAATCTATTTTTCCTACTTGTTTATCTAGCCGGACTCCTCACTGAGCTCGCCTAGAACAAGCATGCATTTCCTCTAGCTAGCAATCCGACCACCCCACAAAAGGAAAACAAACAAAAATCATGGCTCTGCTTGATGACTTCCATACTGTACAGTGGAACTTGAGGAGTCATCAAAATAGAGTCATGGTTTGCAAAAGAAAATAAAATTGCAGAAATAGAAAGACTAATCTACTTCAGAATGGTAAACTTAAAACAGAAAAGAAAATACATAGATGATCGAACTGCTGTACTTTATTTTTAATCAAAAATTTTGATTACATCAAAATGCTTCACACACCAAAATTCACTTCTTCAATTCTTCTTCTGCTGAACTCCTCTACAGAAAGAATGCTACATTTTATATCTCTACTCATGTCCGTTACAAGACAGTTCAACTACCAGACGGTGCATATTCTAACTGTCCAGCATCGTTGACATCCAACTGTCCAAACCGTTTCGCATTTGTGAGAACCTTTAGTCCCACATACATCCATCGACTGACACATCAACTACATATATGAATGAACACACAGTAAGTTTACCATCGGCACTTTTGTTGCCGATGACCCTAGCCTATCAACCACTAACGAACCATCGGAGTGACTTCTTCCTTCTTCACCGATAAGGTTCCTCCTGCCGATGCCAACCCCTCGCCAACTTCCATCGGGGTGACAGTTGACATCGGAGGGACATCCCTAGGCTTGCCTGATAGAGATCCTCACGCCGACGCCCGACTCCAAGGTAAGTCCCATCGGAGTAACCAACACCATCGGCAACACTTCTCTTTGCTGGACCGACAGTTGTTCTCATGCCAACGCCCAAGCCAAAGACATCCATCGGAGAAGCAATGTATTATCGGCCACATATTATTCCCTTCTTCTGATATATCATCTCACCCCGATGACCTTTGTACCCCGTAGACTCCCATCGGCAAGAGCTACCAATGTCGGCAAAATTTTCTTTCCACTCACCGATCTTAATTCTTACACCGATGCACACTTTGATCTGTTGACCATCGGTGAGACTTAGTCTATCGGCCGGTGCTCTTCAAGTCATTCCGACACTTTACCATATGCCGATGTGCTTCCTCCATTCCTCTCTGTCGGTGTGACAATACATCGTCGGCACAAAAAAAGAAACTTGTGCCGATGCCTTATATCACCGCGATACATACTCCTTCGCTAAACCATTGAACCTCAATAGCGGTTCAATTGCAAGGTTCAATCAGTGAGGTTCAACCTCCATATAACCATCGGCCAGACTTGTGTCTTCGGCCTAACCGAAATATCTCCTCCTGATATGTATCTCACCCCGATCAATATTCCATTCGTTGAACCATTGAACCTCAACAGCGGGGTTCAATCTCAAGGTTCAACCGCGGGGGTTCACCAAAGAGGTTCAACTGACAGGTTCAACGGCGAGGTTCAACCGCGAGGTTCAACCATTGAACAAATACCGAACACCTTCAACTTGAACTTGCACTCAGCTCAAAAACTGATTAAAAACAAAATGCTTCTCCTGCCACTGCATTTTTAGAAAGCTTGAAGAAAACTCAAAAAACAAAACTACATGCTGCAGACTCAAAATTGAAAAATCAAAAACTATGTACGGCTGCATTGAGCCTTGGTGCTCCTGCACCATACTCCCCCTGTGCGGAAGAAGTCAAGTCACCTCCGGTGACAATGAGGCAAAAATAATGCCCCTCTTTTTGAATTCTGACTCTGCAACCTAGGTAGCTTCTGCTTCAGGCAACTGCTTCCATTTGACCAAATGCTCCATGTAGATGCCATGTCGGGTTTGCTTCTGTACTCTGGAATCCAGTATTCATTCTGCCTGTAGTTTGGGTTGTAATGGCAAAGTCACATCTATTGTTGTCTGTCCCTTCTCTGAAATGGATCCATTTGCTGCTGACTGAGGACCCCTGTATTGCACTAGGTCTTAGAAATTAAACACTGGTGAGATTGCCAAATCTTCTGGCAATTCAATTCTGTAGGCATTATTTCCATGCTTGTTCAGGATTTTGCAAGGACCAATTCTCCTCATCTGTAGTTTGGTTGGTATTCCTTTTTGCATTCTGGCTTTGTTCAAGTGCACCATAACCAGATCACCAACCTCAAACTGAATATCCCTTCTGTGGGCATCTACTCTGTCCTTGATCTTCAGTGTGTTCTCTGTCAAGGTTTTCTTCACCTGCTCATGCACTTCTTTCATGGATTGTGCAAAATCCTCTGCATGTCCACTTCTGTTCTCCATGTATCCCATATTTCCTAGCTCACATATACCTCTAGGATGCATTCCATAGACTATTTCGAATGGACTCTTACCAGTAGTCCTATTCACACTGTCATTATAGGCAAATTCTGCCTGATGAATAACAAGATCCCAAGTCTGTCCATATTCTTTGGTTATACACCTTAACAGGTTGCCCAATGTCTTGTCTACCACCTCTGTCTGACCATCTGTTTGTGGGTGATATGCTAAACTGAATGACAAATTTGTTCCCAATCTCTGCCACAATGTTTTCTAGAAATGCCCCATGAATTTAGCATCTCTGTCAGACACAATACTTGCTGGAAGTCCATGAATTCTGATCACTTCTCTAAAAAACAAGTGTGCTATATGACTGGCATCATGAGTCACTTTGCAGGGAATGAAATGACTCATCTTGCTAAACTTGTCCACAACTACATATATGTTGTCATAACCAGTCTTAGTCTTAGGCAAACCAACTACAAAATCCATACTTACACATTCCCATGGCCTGGAAGGAATGGGTAAGGGTTGGTACAGTCCTGCATTTGAAGTGGTTCCCTTGGCCTTTTGACATACGATACACTGCTCTACATACCTTCTGATGTCTCTGTGCATCCTTGGCCAATAATAGAACCTTTGGACTAGCTCCAGTGTCTTATTCAGACCAAAATGGCCACTCAGACTACCATTGTGCTTCTCCTGTATGAGATTTTCTCTCATAGATCCTCTTGGCACACATAATTGTCCACCTTTGAATAGCAATCCCTGCTGTAAGGTGAAATCTGCAAACTCACTGTGAAAGTGATTCTCAAAATCTTGACATACCTTGTATGCCTCAGCAAAATCTTCATCATCTTGGTAAAGATTCTTGAAATCTTCAACTCCAATGCTCTTCAATTGCACTTCCTGTACTGTGAGCAATCTTCTGCTCAAAGCATCTGCAACTCTGTTCAGCTGCCCCTTCTTATGCTTAATTGTAAAGGTATAAGATTGCAGGTACTCCATCCATTTGATATGCCTGTTGCTTAACTTATCCTGTGAGTTTAGAAAACTCAAAGCTTGGTTATCTATGTAGACAACAAATTCTTTAGGCAGGAGATAATGTCTCCACTTCCTCAATGCTTGGACTAGAGCATACAACTCTAAGTCATACGAAGAGTACTTACTCTTTGCTTCATTCAGCCTCTCACTGAAAAAGGCTACAGGTCTATTTTCCTGATTTAGCACTGCTCCTACAGCTATATTACTTGCATCACATTCAATAGTAAATAGCTTATTAAAACTAGGCAACAACAAAATAGGTTGTGTTGCTACCTCTTTCTTCAACCTTTCAAAAGTTCTATCTGCAGCTGGTGTCCATCTGAATTTTGCTTTCATTCCACCCTTGATTGTATCCAACATGGGTGCACATATTCCACTGAAATTTTTGATAAACTTTCTGTAAAACTGGGCTAAGCCATGAAAACTTCTCACCTCTGTGGTTGCTCTGGGAGTAGGCCAACTCAATATGGCTTCTACTTTGGACTTGTCCATCTTCAACTCTCCCTGGGACACCACAAAACCAAGGTATACCAATTCCTGCTTCATGAATTCACACTTCTCTAGATTGATGGTTAGTTGTTCATCATGTAATTTTTGCAAAACAGTATTTACATGTTCTAGATGTTCTTCCTTGGTCTGACTAAAAATTAGAATATCATCTAGAAAAACAACAACAAATTTACCAATGTAATCCTTTAGGACTTCATTCATGAGTCTCATAAAGGTACTGGGTGCATTTGATAGACCAAATGGCATAACAAGCAATTCATACAGTCCTTCTGTGGTCTTGAAGGCTGTCTTCCACTCGTCTCCTTCCTTGATTCTTATTTGGTGGTAACCACTCTTCAGGTCTATCTTGGTGAAATACTTTGCTTTTCCAATACAGTCCATGAGATCTTCAATTCTGGGAATTGGGAATCTATACCTTATAGTTATCTTGTTTATGGCTCTGGCATCTGTGCATAATCTCCATGATCCTCCTTTCTTGGGTGCCAACACTATGGGCACTGCACAAGGACTAATACTCTTCCTAATCAATCCTTGATCTAGTAACTCCTGCACTTGCTTGGAAATCTCTTTGTGCTGATCTGGAGTCATCTTGTAAGGTACCTTATTTGGCAAAGATGCCCCTGGAATCAAGTCTATCTGATGGCTTATTGCTCTCTGTGGAGGCAATGTAGCTAGTGTGCCATCACTAATTATGCCTTTATACTTCTCCAGTATAGGCTGCATTTCTTTGGGAATCTTTGTCTTCTTATCCTGCTGTCCTTCTTTTGGTTTTACTATGATGGCATAACCAATACCATCCTCCTTAAGAGTATTCAGAAACTCCTTTCCACTCACAACCAAAATATTAGGACTCTTTGTCTGAACTACATCTTCATCTTCCAATGACTGAATATTATAGGTGACACCATCCTTCTGAAAAGAATAGGCATTCTTCTCACCATCATGTACTGCTTTTCGGTCATACTGCCATGGTTTGCCCAATAAGAGATGGCATGCATGCATGGGTAGTATATCACATAATACCTTATCCTTATAGCCACCTATACTAAACTCTACCCAACTTTGTTCATTCACTACCACATGTTGACCCTTATTCAACCATGTGACTCTATATGGGTTTGCATGAGTAATTCTTTTCAAATTCAATTTTCTAATTGCCTCATCAAAAATAATATTATCAGTAGATCTTGAGTCTATGATAATTTTACATACCTTATTCAAAATCTTGCACTTGATTCTGAATAGTGCTCTCCTCTGGCTTGGTTCAGACTTTACTGGTTCCTTCATCAAGGTTCTCCTTATCATCAGGTTCTCTCCATCTTCTGAGTTCAGATTGACCTCAGGTAACTGGCTACCGGATGCATTGTCTTGGACATAGTGGTTTCTCTTATCACCTCCTTGAGAAGAGGATGTGGCCTTTTCTGGGCACCTATATGCTGGATGGCCAAGATTGCCACAGTTGTAACACTTCATGTTGGTGAAATAGGATCCTCTGCCTGATCCTCCTGACCTTCCTCTGTTAGATCCTCTTCCTCTGTGGTTTCCTCTACCACTTGACTCCCCACTCTGCTCTGTGAGTTTGGATTATGCTTGGGATCTATTGTCAGCATTCCTTCCACCAAAACCTCCTCTGTGTCCTCTGTTATCTCTGCCTCTTCCTCTTCCTCTACTATTTGAGTCTTGTTTCCTCTTATTATTTTCCTCCACTTTTAGTGCCAGCTGATAGCATTTTTGCACTGTGGTAGGGCACAGCAAACTAATTTCCTCTTGTATATTCCACTTCAGACCGTTAAGGTACCTTGCTACCTTTATGCTTTCATCCTCCATTACTTTGGACCTTAAGCATAGCTTTTGGAATTCTTCAGTGTATGCACTGACATCTAATTCCTTTTGTCTCAGATTCTGTCTCTTCCTGTGCTGCTGTATTTCATAATCTTCTGGCATATATGCTTCTTTAATTTTAGCTACCATTCCCTTCCAAGTAGCTATGGGCTTCTTATCTTCTTTTGCTCTTTCAGTCTGCACAAATTTCCACCAGGTTAAGGCAGCTCCCCTGAGTCTAGATTTGGCCACCTTTACTTTCTATTCCTCGCTTACACCATCACATTCAAAGTGATTTTCAAGTCCTTCTATCAACTCCATGACCAAATCTGGGTCCATTTTCCCACTGAAAAGTGGTACTCCTTCCAATGTTTTACCACTCATTGCTTTCAAAGTTTCAAGAATGGTTCTTCTTCCAACTTAGGATCAGGTGTGGGCTCTTCATCTTCTACAGACACACCTTTTCCCTTATCCTCAGAATATTTAACTCTCTGGCTAACTTCTTCAGTCTTTTACAACATTAAGCCTAGCTTACTCTCCATTTCTACTAGTCTTTCTTGTAGGAGTCTATTCTCCTCTTCTTGATCTTCAACTTTCTTTGCTAACTTTGCATTAGTCACCATTTTCTTGGATGAACTAATAGACTCACTTGAACTCGGTGATGACATACAACTCTTCTATTCCTATCTAGGAATAACCCAAATCTTACTGCTCTGATACCAATTTGATAGGGAGGACTCCAGGCTGCCTGCTCTGCATCCTATAGGTGTACAAGACTGTTTGACAACACTAGCCTTCCTACCAATTCAAAGTACTAAAAGACATACTCTTTGCAGAGATGGAAAACTCTACTTTTTTGCTTGGTGTGGGACACATACCTTGTCCTCACTGCCTCCAAGATACTGCCTCAATGGCACATAACTTTCTGAGCCCATTGCCCACCCTTCTCACTCTGTTCAAGGGTTTGGACTTCTTGGTGCTCACTTTCCTTCTCTCTATTTTTCCACCCCTGCAAATCTATTTTTCCTACTTGTTTATCTAGCCAAACTCCTCACTGAGCTCACCTAGAACAAGCATGCATTTCCTCTAGCCAGCAATCCGACCACCCCACAAAAGGAAAACAAACAAAAATCATGGCTCTGCTTGATGACCTCCATACTGTACAGTGGAACTTGAGGAGTCATCAAAACAGAGTCATGGTTTGCAAAAGAAAACAAAATTGCAGAAACAGAAAGACTAATCTATTTTAGAATGGTAAACTGAAAACAGAAAAGAAAATACACAGATGATCGAACTACTGCACTTTATTTTTATTCAAAAATTCTACTTACATCAAAATGCTTCACACACCAAAATTCACTTCTTTAATTCTTCTTCTGCTGAACTCCTCTACAGAAAGAATGCTACATTTTATATCTCTGCTTATGTCTGTTACAGGACGGTTCAACTACTAGACGGTTCATATTCTAACTGCCCAGCATTGTTGACATCCAACTGTCCAAACCGTTTCGCATTTGTGAGAACCTTTAGTCCCACATACATCCATCGACTGACACATCAACTGCATATATGCATGAACACACGGTAAGTTTACCGTCGGCACTTTTAATGCCGATGACCCTAGCCTGTCCACCACTAACGAACCATCAGAGTGACTTCTTCCTTCTTCACCAATAAGGTTCCTCCTACCGATGCCAACCCCTCGCCAACTTCCATCGGGGTGACAGTTGACATCGGAGCGACATCCCTAGGCTTGCCCGATAGAGACCCTCACGCTGACGCCTAACTCCAAGGTAAGTCCCATCGGAGTAACCAACACCATTGGCAACACTTCTCTTTGCTGGACCGACAGTTGTTCTCATGCCGACGCCCAAGCCAAAGACATCCATCAGAGAAGCAATCTATTATCGGCCACATATTATTCCCTTCTTCTGATATATCATCTCACCCCGATGACCTTTGTACCCCGTAGACTCCCATCGGCAAGAGCTACCAACGTCGGCAAAATTTTCTTTCCACTCACCAATCTTAATTCTTACACCGATGCACACTTTGATCTATTGACCATCGGTGAGACTTAGTCTATCAGCCAGCGCTCTTCAAGTCATTCCGACACTTTACCATATGCCGATGTGCTTCCTCCATTCCTCTCTGTCGGTGTGACAATACATCATCGGCGCAAGAAAAGAAACTTGTGCCGATGCCTTATATCACCGCGATACATACTCCTTCGCTGAACCATTGAACCTCAATAGCGGTTCAATCGCAAGGTTCAATCAGTGAGGTTCAACCTCCATATAACCATCAGCCAGACCTGTGTCTTTGGCCTAACCGAAATATCTCCTCCCGATATGTATCTCACCCCGATCAATATTCCATTCGTTGAACCATTGAACCTCAACAGCGGAGTTCAATCTCAAGGTTCAACCGCGGGGTTCACCAAAGAGGTTCAACTGACAGGTTCAACGGCGCAGTTCAACCGCGAGGTTCAACCGTTGAACAAATACCGAAAACCTTCAACTTGAACTTGCACTTGGCTCAAAAACTGATTAAAAACAAAATGCTTCTCCTGCCACTGCATTTTCAGAAAACTCAAAGAAAACTCAAAAAACAAAACTACATGCTGCAAACTCAAAATTGAAAAATCAAAAACTATGTACGGCTGCATTGAGCCTTGGTGCTCCTGCACCAGTCCTGGACTCCTACAGAATGTACATGCATTTGGGCTCACTGCCCAGAGCTCATTGCTCAAAGGATGGCTCACTTCCTATAGGAAGAGAGTTACAATAAATTTGAACTGATATTTAGCATCTATCAATACTAGAGTTTAGTTTTGGTTAAACATAGAAAACTAACTTGACACACTTCATCCTTACTCTGCTCCTCTTACTGATCTACTAGCATCTGAACTTTTGATCTCTTCTCTTTTTGCAATTACACCATAGTCACAAAACACACACACATACACACTAAAATCATCCATATCCATCTGCTATATATATCCGATCCTGATCTTTGATCACTTTCTAGTTGGCTTCAAGAATACTTGGAGCTTTATTGAATACTCTACTCTGTCAGCTAGATCCATACATAACTTGAGATGTAGACCAAAACTTGCACTCACAAATCATCAAATAGGTCAGGGACTATCATTGGTCATCACTACTTGCCCAAACAACAACTTCCATACATCTAGAACCAAGATCATTTACAAGGTCACATGTTCTTCTTCTGTCTACTCTGTCAAACTAAAACCTGATGCTCAAAATCTAATATCTTTTGAGTCCTTCATCTCTAGAGGACCAAATTCTAGATTTAGAGTGTCTTGACAATGCTTACAACTACCTCTGATCTGTAACAAATTATACCTTTCCACCAGAGACATCTAGACCAAGATACTGGACCCTATCACCTGCTTTTTTCCTGACTGCCTAGACTTAGACAAATTCTGATTCTAACTTCCAGTGTGAACAAATTGTGTTATACAGATGATTGGAATGATCTTAGTTGCCATCAATAACAACACTTATCAATACGAAGTAGTGTCTCTTACAAACAGACCCCATCTTGGGGGTGCTGCCTCCAAACCTCCATTAAATAATTTGGGTGGAAACTGTGCCGATAAAAATGGGGTAAATTTAACCTCTGAGTCTGATTAAGCTCCATATAACAATATAACAATCTCCCACTCGGAGACTGATCAAACTCCACACCATATCATCTTTCACTTGGAGACTATCATAACACCGCTGACCCTATAGCTCCCACTGGAAATGAGCATCTTGGGCTCTATTGTTCTAATTTTTTGTTTTCAATCTTGAAGACCAACCAAAGCTAAAGAGGAGCTCATCTTCTCCCATGTCACTTCCTTTGTAAACATATCCACTGGATTTTCATCTATATGTATCTTTTCCAGTCGTAATTATTCATCATCCAACATTGACTGAATGAAGTGATACCTCAACTGTATGTGTTTGGTCTTTGAATGCAAAGTAGAATTCTTTGAAAGATGTATAGTACTCTAGCTATCTATAAATAAATAACTGTTAGCTTGTTATTTTCCTAATTTTTCCATGAAAGATTATAGCCTTATCATCTCCTTTCTTGCCTTTGTTGTAGCTACATACTCTACCGCCGTGGTGGATAAAGCAACCACCTTTTACAACTGTGAGATCCAACTCACTGCTACCCCACCTATAGTAAGACATTTAACCTGTAATACTCCACCTGGTATCAATATGCCCTGCCAAGTCTGAGTCTACATAACCTACTAAATCAGTATTAGATCCCCCAAAACATAAGTGTTTACTGGATGTACTTCTCAAATTTTTGAGAATCCATTTTACCACATCCCAATGCTCCAATCTAGGATTACTCATAGACCTGCTTACGACTCCTACAACTTATGCAATATCTGGTCTCATGCATACCATGGCATAGATTAAGCTTCCTATAGCTAAAGCATATGGTACCTTGGACATTTTTTTTTCCTCCTCTTATGTCTTAGGACACATCTCCTTAGTCAGTTTCAAATGACTAGGCAAAGGTGTACTGACAACTTTTGCATTCTCCATATGGAATGTTTGCAACACCTTTTCAACATAATCAACCTAAGATAGAGTCAATTTTCTGCTCTTCCTATCTCTACAAATTTTCATACCAAGGATTTGTTTTGCTTCCCCCAAATCCTCCATAGAAAATGATTGTGCTAATTGTTGTTTTAACTCTCTTATGTGATCCATATTAGACCCTACTACAAGCATGTCATTAACATATAAACATAAAATAATGTAGTTGTCATTATCCAACCTCTTAAAATAAACACAACGGTCAGAATTACACCAGTTGTATCCTTGCTCAGCCATAAAACTATCAAATTTCAAATACCATTGCCAATGTGCTTGTTTCAACCCATATAAACTCTTCTTCAATCTGCACACCAATTTCTCCTTACCTTTGACCTCAAATCCCTATGGTTGTTCTATATATATCTCCTCTAAATCACCATAGAGAAAGGCAATTTTCACATCTTGCTATTCCAAATACAAATCTTCAGCAACCACAATACTTAAGATAGTAAGAATAGAAGTCATCTTAACAACCGAAGAAAAAATTTCATCAAAATCAATACCTTTTTTCTATGCAAATCCTTTTACAACTAACCTGGCTTTAAATCTTTTCTTACATCCATCTTCCTCTTTTAGCCTATAAACCCATTTGTTTGTTAAAGCCTTTTTACCTACAGGCAACTTACAAAATTCCCAATTCTAATTTTTTAGCAAGGAGTCCTTTTCTTCTTTCATTGCAAGCTCCCATTGAACCTTTTTATCCACCTATATAACTTCATCATACCCTTTTAGTTCACCAGCATCTGTTAACAAAATAGAATACAAAGAGGGAGAAAATCTTTCAGGACATCTACTTAGCCTTGTTGACCATCTAACATTCACTAGAGTTTGTGGTATTTCCTGTTGCTATTGTGGAGCATAAGGAACTACTGGAACATCACTATCTGGAGTATCATCTAGCACCACACAATCCTTTTCTTTATCCTCATGCTACTACAAATGATCTTTGTACATCACCTTCTCATTGAATACAACATCCCCGCTTCTCAGAATTTTTAGATTTTCAACATCCCAAAGCCTATAACCAAATTCATCAATGCCATATCCAACAAAGATACACTTTTTCAATTTTGCATCTAGCTTGGTTCTATTTTTAGAATCTACCTGTGCAAATGCTTCACATCTGAAGGCTTTGAGAAAAGAATAACTCACCTTCTTACCTGCCCATGCTTCCTTTGGAATACCTCTATTAATTAAATATACAATGGTATTGATAGCCTCTTCCCACATGTTTAAAGGCAGCCCAACATGCAATCTCATGCTCCTTGCATGCTTCATTATTGTGCTATTCATGCACTTGGCCACTCCATTCTCCTGTGGAGTCTTTGGATCCATTTTCTTCCTACAAATTCCATTAAAGGAACAATAATCCTCAAATTCTTTGCTAAAATACTCACCACCATTATCAGATCTAAGACATTTTAATCTTTTACCCATCTCATTCTCAACCAAGCTTCTCCATTTCTTAAATGTTTCAAATACATCAAATTTGTACCTAAGAAAATAAATCTAAAACTTCCTAGTTGCATCATCTATGAATGTATCATAATACTAAAAGCCACCGAGAGAAGATACCTGAGCCGGTTCCCATACATCTGTATGCACAAGCTCCAACTTTTCATCTTTCTTTTGCTTCCCATCCTTGAGAAAACTAACTCTCTTTTGTTTGCCATACACACAACTTTCATAGAAATCCATATTAATGCATTTCAGACCTGGTAAAACTTTCTTAGAATGAAGTACCTTCATACCTTTTCCACTCATATGCCCCAGTCTATTATGCTACAGTGTTGTCTTAGAACCTACAACAACTGTTTTAGTCTCTTCCTGTAAACCCATAGCAACTGTTCCTGAACCTGTTTGGTTTTTCTCTGCAGCAACTAGAGTAGAAGGAATAGTATGACATGTACAAAGATATAAGGTACCCACTTTCACACCTTTTGCTACTATTAAGGCACCTCTTAAAACCTTCCAATTTTTATCACTGAAAGTAATTATTCAACCTTCATCAACTAGCTGCCCTGCTGAAATTAAATTCCTACTCAGCCTTGGAACGTGCCTTACCTCTTGTAGTAGCCAATGATTCCCATTCTGCAACTTAATCTTGATTCTTCCATTTCCAATAATTTGACAAGGTTCATTATCTCCCAAATAAACTAGCCCAAAATCCCCTTGGACATAGTCAAGAAAATAACTTCTATGGGACGTAGCATGAAATGAGGCCCCTGAATCTAAAACCCATCAATCATCAGTATTATCTAGGGAAAGAATCAAAGCATCATCTTCAAATTTATTACTTACCACATTTGCCTTCTTATTGCCTTCTTGTTTGTCTTCTTCTTTATTCTTCCAAGACCAACAATCTTTCTTTAGATGACCTAGTTTCCCATATTACCAGCAATCCTTCTATCCTCTAGATTGGGACCTCTTATCCTTTGATTTTCCTCATGACTTCCCATGACCTTCAAAACCTTTTCCTCTCTCCTTTGATTTGCCCCTACTTTGTGCATTCAAAACATTACCTGATGTGGACCGTCCTGAGCTTTTCCATTGCATTTCCTTACTAAGGATAACACCAACAACATCATCAATTTAAAAGTATGTGAACCAAAGATAGAGTTACTTACAACCATTACCAAGCTATTTCATCTTTCTGGAAAAAAACATAAAACCAAGAGAGCCCTCACCACTTCATAAAATTTCAATTTTACAAAAGTTAACTAACTGGTAAACGTATTAAACTCATTTAAATGATCTATCACATATCTACTTTCAATTATTTTTAGATTAAATAAAAGCTTCATGAGAAATACCTTATTTGAGGCTGAGGGTTTTTCATACAATTTAGCCAAAGATTTCATCAGTTCATTTGTTGTCTTCGCTTCTATTATATTGAATGCCATAGATGGTGCTAGACACAACCTAATGGTTCCTAGTGCCTTTCTATCCAGAAGATTCCAATCCTCATTAGTCATTGTTGCCAGTTTCTTGGCTATTCCTTCCAATGGCCTCCATAAATCTTTCTAATAGAGATAATCCTCAATCTGCATCTTTCATAGCTGATAGTTCTACCCATTGAATTTATCTACCTTAAATTTACCCTTGTTTGCCATTGCTCCCACTCAACTGTGAGACTCCCACTCAACTGTGAGACCTTCCTGTAGATGATAATCAAACACAACCCGCTCTTATACCACTTGTTAGGAATTGCATGCATAAGATATCAATTGAATGCAAATAAAGATTAAACAAAGGAATAAAAATACATAGAAATAATAACAATGAGAGACAATTTTTAACATGGTTCACCCAAACTCAGGCTACATCCACCAATAGAGAGTCCAATATTATTATCCAGCCATTCAAACTAATTACAACCAGCAATCCTTGCAACTCAATACCACTGCAAATGCTACAAATACAATATCAATGGAAATCCTAACCCTTAGCCATTTTTATCAAGACTTATGTCGGTTACAAAATAGGGTTTTTGTATGTTGACCAATAGAAAAAATAACTCCCGACGCATTTATAAAATAATAAAAATCATTTGAGGTTTCAAGGGTGCTACCCCTTGACCCTGCCCTGTATCATGATAGGGAGCACGCTAGAAGTACTACCTCTAGACCCCGCAAGGGGCACTACCCCTTGACCCCATCTTGGGGGTACTGCCCCCAAACCTCCGTTAAATAATTTGGAGGAAACCTGGACCAATAAAAGTGGGGTAAATTTAACCTCTGAGTCTGATTAGGCTCCATATAACAATAGTCAAAGTTCTGCTAGATAAAAGATGGAAGGATCACTAGGATAACTTGCTTGAGATTCAAAACTACAAATGGCCTAGTGATTTTGCAATTTTTCAATAGAAGAACATGTATCTTGCAGATTGAAAGGCAACACAAGCTTTGGTGTAGAGGAGCAATGAGTAATATGTTGGCATCAAATAGCACTACCACATCTTGGATGCTCTCCTTTTTGTCTCTTTATGTTTTTCATGTTTTTATAATGTATTCCAAAATGCGCTTGAAAGTCTAATTTAGACTTATCAAAGTGAAAATATTGTAATGAATGTCAAGGGTTGGGAATACAAAGAGCCATTTTGAATGTGAAAGATCTGAAGCTTGTTGCTTCCCTTGAATCTATAAAAGGGAATCCAAGACCTTATGGGATCTCTCTGGGAATTTTGATTTTTGAAAGAGACATTGCACAGCCTGTTCTTTGAAGGTAATTGTTGGTCATGATGTTAGTCATAAACAAGCATAGAATAAAAGTACACATTAACCTTTATTCATCTTGAAAGATCTGATGAATTCAGGGAATTCATGATCCCAAGTCTCTGGTGATTAGGTCTTAATCGTCTGACGTTACTAAGAGGTTAATGTGAGTTGCTGTTTCCATTTTGGGGCCTTACGTGAAAGTTCGACATCATCATGACACTCCTGCAGAAATTCTTTACAGAGAAGTCATATTATACAGTTATTTGGTGAAATGATGCAGAAATACTTCAATCTTTGAATGATACTCTTGATCATACATGCTCTGTATTCAAATATGCTAAATATTTTCAATTATCTACGAGATGTCCACATATTTGTATTATTTGCTTAAGATCATCAATTGTTTGCAAATATGAGGATGAAATGCTTTGAAATTTAAAAGAAATTGGTAGAAATGCTTCAAATTAAAGTTGAACCTTTAGTTTTTGGGCCACATGTATATTAGATACTGTCATGAAGAGAAGAAAACCAAACCATATTTTCACCAGGACATTCCATAGCTAGATATAGTTGATGCTAACTTCGAAGGAATTTGTATAAAGACAACACATGTAAGCAAACATGCACTCCAAGGGACGCATCAAATCACCACATATGTCCAGAATTCATACACTGATTACTCAAGATTTACTATGAATTGTAATCAACACAATCTTCTCATTCATTAAGCATGCAAAAATATAGATGTTTACAAAAACTTTGAAATGAGCTCTGAAAGTTTCAGCAGACGAATTTCAATTAAGTTTCTGAATGTTTACAACAAGGCATTCCATCCCCTTTTATAGAACAAGGTGAGGAATCCATTACAAAAAGATCCACAATCTTGATTTACCAATGCACATCTACGATCATCATTCTCCTTGACCTTGTCAATCTTTACAAAATGGCACAAGTTGCCAGCTGGCAACTATCTGGATTACTTATGCTTATATCTCCCTTTATGATGTGTCTTCATAATGCTCCCCATCTGATTCATGTGGATCATCATCATGTGCATCACTTCCTGAACTTTCACTATCCTGATGATGATGACGCCGCATATGGGGCTGCATGCTGCTCCGGACCTGCTCATATGACTGCACAACTTGATCTATTCCTCCACCATCCTGAGTCTTTGCTTTGATGATGGCATGCTTGTGTGCCTCATACTTATTTCTACTACTATCCAGTTTGTCTTTCCTGTCCTGCAGTGTCTCATTGTATTTTTCCATCTTGACCTTGATCCTCAGTATTTTATCTATAACTTCTTCTGTCAAGTGGACAAGTGGATCATCTGCTACTGATTGGAAGTTGTCATGCAAAGCCTTGATGGCACATTCCTCATCTTGATTTTCTATTTTCCCTTCCATTTTTCCTTCTAATGTTTCTAATATTTCTGCCTCAACAGCCATTAAATCGTGCAACTTCATGCTGATATCTCTCAGCTTATTATTGCATCTTCTAAGCACTCCACATTCAAATTGAATGTCCTTGTACCAGATATCAATTATCAAGGTGGTATTACTGTTCAATACCTGTTTATTAATAAGTAGCTGAGGATTTATCCTCTTTATTTCTCCCAGGATGCTTAGGACTTTTTCTAATTTATAAGACCTTTTCTCGGTCTGCATTTGTAATTTGTCCACTTGGGTCCTGGAGTCACTCAGAATGCTCCACCTCTTCAAAGAGGCTTTTACCATTTCTTCAGCCTCATCCAATGTGGATGACATCCATCTCCTTAATACACATGCCTCATGCTTCATGAGGTCTAGTTTATTTACTCCCTCTTGAGAAATAGTAGTCAATGGGACTACATGTTCAGTTGTAGTATCATCAGGATTAATTAGCCTCCTTATGTAGGCATGCAACTGAGCAATGTGCTCCTTGTGTTTCTTATTTTACTCTTTCTCTCTTTTTACCTTTTAAATCAAAGAATCAATAATATCTTTGCCATCCTGACCCTCTTGGTCTTCATTGGCAAAACCGAGATCCACTGTGCTAATTTAAAATTCATCTAAGGTGATTTTACCTTTTTCTTTCTCCACAGTAGGTACAACAATCTGTGCAGTCCTTCTTCCAGTTGTTGGATCTCTTTTGATGGCCAAAGTCATTTTGGCCTTCCTCTTAGGCTTCATTATATCCCCAGAGAACAAGGTGGACACATTAAATTCTTTGATTTCAAAATCCTCTTCTATATTTACCTCTTTCTCCAACCACGGAGGTACCTGATCATGTTTTTCCGCATCATTATGATGTTCACCTGTGTCTCCTGTTCTTGTCAATAGATGTGTTGGAGATGGTGATTTTCTCATTTCTTCTTCCTGATGCTCACTTTGTTGTTGATCCTGCGGCACATCCTCCTGTTGAGGGATTTCTTTCTCCGGAGGAGCATCTTCTTGGTGTGGGGGATCTTGTGGTGCATCTATATGTTGATCATGATGATCATGATCCTTCTTCGTCATTACTTCATCTGTTTTCAACTCTTCCCCTTGTTGAGGCTCATCATCCTCCTTTGGCTTTTCTGTTTCTTGTTGCATGTCCACCATACAAGATACTGTGGAATCTGCTTGAGGCGCTGGCGTTTGTTCTGAAGCCATTATTTGTTCCACGCCTGCATTATCAACCTCCTGAGGTCTGGCGGTAGGATCTTCTATTATTTTCTCCTCATCAGCTGCCTTCTCTTGGACTTCTATTATGGCAGGCTCCACTGATGTGTCCTGTGGACTTGGTCGGCCCAGTTCTGAAGTATGGCCTTCTGGTTCTGCCATCTTCACTCCCTCTATATATTGCCCTTTATCAGGTGATCCTGCTAGATGTTTAGGACTTGCATCCTTTTTCTCTATCAGGTCTACCACTGCAGGACTTGTCACTTGGGTGATTAATGTTTCTAGCCCTATTTCCTGAGCTATCTACTCTGGGCTCTTTTCTTGTTCTGCCTCCACTTGCTTCATCTCCTCCAGTATAGTTTGAACTGGTGGAGGCTTGTGAGGGGTCATGCTTGTACCAGCAGCAAGTGTTTCCATCTTTTGTGTAGTCACTTCCTATACAACTTCATCATCAGACAAATTTATTGTCTCGTCAAGCGAGATGTGTTCTGCTTGTGCCTGAGAAGTTTCTTTCATCTGTTCCTCTACAAGTTTAGTTTTGAACTTGACAATGGTAGGAAGTGGAACATCATGCTGAAGTTCCTTAGGCACTTCACTACCTGCCCCTTGTAAAAATGTTGGGGGGTGTCTTATTTCACCTCTCATAGAGGTTCTTTGTTTCTTAGGTCAGGTAGACACCACCACCTGTGGAGCTCTTCTTTTCCTCTTTATTATCAATGGAGCCTCTTCTTCTTCATGCTCTTCCTCCATGAGGATATCCTCTTTAACATGTTTTCTTGAGGATTGACCCTCTTCTAAGGCCCCAGTGATTCTAGCCTCTGCTGTCTTACTCTTCTTAGACTTTTCTTTCCTTGTCCTTAGAGGGGATGCTGATTCTGATCTAGATCCTGATGCTGCTGCCTCCTCAGCTACAAATACTGCCTTTTTAATAATAACTCGTTTGGGTTCTTTATCTACCTTCTTGCCCCTTGGGGGTCTTTTGCTATGTTGTGGTGGTGGAAGGAGTCTATCTCCCTTAGTCTTCCTCTTTTCATTCAGGAAGTCATCAAACTCATCCCCGGGAATATCCTGCCCTTTCTTCTTGCTGTCCACCATAATGGCAACACCTTTCTTCTTCAATGCCTCTACCCGCTCATCAACCCAAGCTTGGGTTAGTTGTATGGTCCTGGCAATGAAGGGGTCCAAGGATATATCTTCCTGTATGGTGAGGTCAGGTGCAGAGATGGTGTCGTTATATATCTTCTTCTGCTCATATTCATTTGCAATTATCCTGCCATCATCTTTCTTCAATTGTTGGGGGATGGGGATGCAATCAAAGGTTCTGATTTGATTCAGAGTTAACCTTTGATACCTTCTTCTCCTTGCTTTTGCCTCATCCTCATAGTCAGCCCAGAAGTCCTCTAGGTGCCTCTGATGAATAGGCTTTCCTATTATTTTCTGCATCCTACCATAAGGATCATATGGTCTTGTTAGTGGAAAAGGCTGTAGATTCATTTTATTCAAGGTGACCATCACCTTCTTTATATGCTCTGAGTCTAGGCACATGTACCAGCCAATGGTGACTGGAAATAAAATTGGTGGTAGCTTCTTAGCATCTTTGTATGCTTTTTATCATTGTGGAGCCCTGCCTGATGAACTCCACTAGCATCACTGCATCAGTGGGGTACCTTGGTAGCATGAGAGGATGTCCTTCAAAACCTTCAATTCTTATGTATGAAAAGGTGGCAAATTGTATGTACCAGGCTCCATGGCTGTAAATTATCTCTTGAGCCTCCATGCTCAATCTCTTTGTTCTGTCTTCCTCCATGGTCCTCACCAGATGCATAGAGAATGCATCATTGATCAGTTTGTAGTCTTGGAGGTAATTGACTCTTTGCAGCTGGGGACGATGATCCCAAATATGCACAACATTTGTACTTGTAAGCTTTCCATCAGTAGCTAGTGCATCAAATGTGCCTTGGTATGCACAGGAATAGACAATATAGGATGTCATATAGAAAGCACAATTTGAACCTCCCAGGTTCATCAGCTGCTCATGCAGAGCATCACTTATTAGCTGGGCCCACAATGGCTTGATATCTAAATATAAACACATCATTATTATTCCATACATCTAATCCCTGAAACTACTAGCATCAGGCTGGCCTGTTACTCTATTTAGTAGTGCAATCATATACTGATATTCATCAGCAAAATCATACTTAAATAGGTGCACAGGAAGTTTGGCTGCTACAGGATATGTGATGTTCTCAGCCCTCCATTGATACATGTTCTTCCTGGCTGATTTCTTGTTATTTTCATATTTCTTCTCTGACTTCTTCAAATCCACACTTTTAATCTTGTTACCCAAAGGCAATCCAAAGGTCTGGGAGAGACCCCTGATGGATAAGTCTGCATATATCCTCCCATGCTTCATCACCTACCTGGTCTCTGGGTTATAGTTCCAGGCACACTCGATGACCAGCTCTGGAGATTCCATAGAGTATGGAAAACCAGTGGCGATCCACATTCCGGATACGAAAAATGCATCCAACACAGGATTCTTGTTATTCTCACCATTTAGCCTGATTGACCAGGCTTCCAAATTGGTGCTCCCCTGATGGGTATCTGTGATTGCACCATATTTAAATAGGATGCCCCTCTGAGAGGAGAACATGGGCTTACTAAATTCTACTTGACACTTGATGAACCTCTTGTCAGCCATGGGTACCTGCAATTAATGAAATCATGTCTTACAATGGGTATATACAAGCATGCCTATAACAATTTATCTTTAATATTCATCATGCATATTGCATTCATTCAGCATAAGCCCATCATGGGTGGTGCATAAACCAGAACATACAACATCATTCTTGACTGTTATAGAAACAACAAGATGAGGGCTTCATTTACTTACTTGGTTGTGTTGATCTCCTTTTATACCAATAGAATTCTGAAAGTGCCCTTAATTCTTGCTAATGATCGTGCGCTTTCTGCTACTTACAAACTTCGCTCATCCTAATATCGCTTGCAGGAGGATATGGAAGCTGTGCTCTGTAAAAAGTAATTTCTTCACAAAGTAAATGTGAAAATGGCGTTAGTTTGACCTTTTAACCTTGTAATTAGGGTAAATTTAGGGCAAATCCTGACAGATTAGATTTTATTCATTGATTTTCCGCACCACCCACCATGTCTACATGCATTCAATGCTAATGGCAGCAACGGGAGTGGGGTGATATTTAAACAACAGGATGATATTTGAAAATGTCGGGTTATGTTTAGATATCGGGTGATGTTCGCGCCATCATGCTGTGCTTTAAACGTCAGGAGGATATTTGAAAATATCAGGCTGTGCTTTTGGATGATGATGATGACCGAAGTCATTCTTTTCTAACTCTCGGGATATTGGGGTGATGTCATCTAGATATTCATTTATTATATCAGAAAGGCATCATGATGTCATCGTCATGTTATGCGAACATGATCATGTTTAGAAAATATCTTGCCGAGAGGTAAGTATGATGATGATGCCATCATCATGTTTGTTTCTTCATTTATCGGGGTTAGATGACATCATCAGGATATTGGCTTAGAGTGATATTTCACGGCAGGAGGATATTAAGGAATATCGGGTTACATTCAGAAATATGATGCTCACAATATATAAGACTATTTGACGGGGAAGATTTACTACCACTTAAAGTTGATGTCCGGATATTTGGACCGCATGACTTATCGGGTGATGTACCAAGATCAGGATGATCTTCGATAACATGACTGAGGTTATAAAATATGATCCTCCCATTGTGAATATCAGGTTTGACCAAAACTTTGACTATTCATAACTCTCACATCCTGATGAATATCAGGGTGATGTAAAATGCAAACCTGCATGGAATTTAACGCTCTTTCCAAATATGAGGTCATAGAAATGAAATACGAATTTTGATAAACTGACCTCATAATGATAACTTACCTCATCCTAACTCTAGCATGATGATGCACATGACCTACTTTTACCAAACTGCTAGAAAGTAGACAACACGAGCCAACCCAAAAAGTTGGGTCCCTATTTTGCCGAGTCAAAATGGGGCGTGTTGTGTAACCACACAACAACTTGCCACCAAAGAAAACAAACAAATTCCAATGATTCAAGTGATGTTATCACATTCATCTATAGTATTTTAATTTTGTCTAAGCATAAGCATCATGATCTTTTGAATGATAAAATTTCATCATGGTAACAATGCTAACAAAGGATCAGGTGTGTGCATATGATTAATTATCCTCATCTTGAAAGCAGGTTGAAAACATGAGTAACTGGTGTTAAACTACATAGTTGGAGATCATCCCTCATAGCCGACCTAGATAGAGTCTTGCTGCTAGCAGGCATTCATAGCCCCGACAAGGTTATCTATACAATCTCCCTAAGTAGAGCCCCACTGCCAGCAGGCGTCTATAGCCCTGGTAGAGTTACTTAGATGGCCTAATATTATTATTTATATATTTTTCTTTTCTGATATCATCATGTCAGCTCATTTGTACCAAGTATAGTCACTTGCAGCTTTAGGTTGGAGATTGTATTGGTAGCAAGGGAGTCCCTTTAGATTTTTCACTTAACACCTATACTTGTGTGTTCAACAGACCCAAGGCTGTTAGGTGTTTCATTGTGATTGATTCACTTTGACCAAGAAAAGATGCCCTGATGAAAAGATATCACAAACCTAATCATGATTACTTCTTAGGATGAATCATAACCTATATCTAAATTTGATCTCATCACTTGAATCCTAACAATTTAGTCATTTTCTAGGGGTGATGAGTTGCATCATCTTGACTAACTGAAACAAAACTTAACAAACAAACAAAACAGGACAAAAGAACACTGTACAAACAACTATACAAATGTACAATATGATACACATGACTGTCATGGAGTCACTCAGGCCTAGAAATAATGCTTGAGGAACTGTCCATTGACTGGCAATGGGACATCCTCACCTATCAGGTTCTTAAGCCTATAAGTGCTGTCTCCTAATATCTCAGAAATTTGAAAGGGACCTATCCATAATCTGTCAAACTTACCATGGTCACCTTTCCTTTCATGGGCTTTATCCCACATCAGGACTAAATCAAATATCCTGAAAGCTTTAACTTTGGCTCTCTTGTCAAACCAGCGTTTGACAACAGCTTGATGTTTTGCAAATTGGTCAATTGCTTGACTCCTTTTTTCTTCCAGGTGCATCAATTGAAGCAACCTGACTTCTTGCCTATTATCAATGCCTAGGTATTCTTGGGCAAACTGCAGAGTAGGAATCTTCAAGTTTACAGGGAGGATAGGATCCACCCCATATACCAATTGGAAAGGTGAGTTTCCTAATGCAGTTTTCATTCTAGTTCTGTCTACCCATAAGGCATATTTCAAAAATGAATTCCATTCTCTAGGGTTCTTTTCTATCAGTTTTCTTATGATATTCAGTAAATTCTTGTTGGTGGATTCTGCTAAACCATTCCCTTGGGGATAGTAGTTGGATGAAAATTTAAGTATAATCCCATGATCAAAAGCGCAACTTAACAATTTAGTTGAAGTGAAGGCAGAACCATTATCACTTACCAAAGCATAAGGAATTCCATACCTGGTAACAATGTTACTCTCCAAAAATCTAATGACATTATCTACAGTACAAGTCTTGCTGCTGATAGCCTCAGTCTATCTAGTACAATAGTCAGTAATTGTTAGGACATACCTATGGCCTGAGGAGGATGGGGGGTTGATTGGTCCTATAACGTCCATGCCCCATTGTGCAAATGGGTGTTCTTCCACCACTGGTTGCAAGGGTTGTGCAGCATACTTCTCTCTGTTGGCAGCAACTTGACATACATGACAACATTTAACATGATCAGCTGTATCTTTAAAAATTGTAGGCCAGTAATACCCTGATCTGAGGATGGCATGTGTTGTGGCTAAGGCTGATCCATGTGTCATTCCGAACTTGTCATGTAACTCTGACAAGACCTTATTTGCTTCAGGCTTTTCTAAGCACCTCAAGTATATTCCTTCATAATTCTTCTTGAATAGGGTTCCTCCCTTCATCATGTATTTTTGGGATCTTATTTTCAAGGCTCTTCTCTATGAAGCTTGCATCCTTGATGGACATCTTCCAGTAATCAGGATGTGCCCGATATCTACATACCATTCTCTATTATCCTTTTCATTAATAATGTACTGCTGACTGGTGATGTTTGGGTCAATTTCAGATATCATTTGACTTAGAGCTTGTCCTCTTACCAGCTTCATTGGTATAATTTCCATGTCATACTCTTGTAATACAGTAATCCATTTAGCTCTTTTTTCTCCAGGCTCACTCTACATCAGCATCATCTTCACTGCTACATCTGGTACTACAACAATCACTTTGCTTCTTGGTATGTAGTGTCTGAATTTCTTTACTACTCTGACTAATGCAAGTGCCTATCTCTCAACATCTACATATCTCAATTCAGCATCCCTGAAAGGACAGCTCATGAAAGCAATTGGTTTCTCTTCTTTCTCTTCATTTCTCTGAGTAAGCACTACTGCAAAGGTATGTTCTGAGGCAAATGAATAGATGTAGAAATCCTTTGTGTAATCTGGACTAATAAGGACAGGAGCATCAGAAATGGCTTTCTTTATATCTTCAAATGCAGCTTTGGCCTCTGGTGTCCACTCGATTTGTGCATCTTTTTTCAACATGGCATTTAGTGGTCTGATAATCTTAGCAAAGCTAGTGATGAACTTCCTCACAAAGTTAATCTTACCAAAGTAAGACTTTAGTTCCTTCTTGCTTCCTAGAAGTTGTAACTTCATAATAGACTCCACCCTGTCAGGATCAATGATAATTCCATCTTCTGTGATCAGGTGGCCTAGTAACTTTCCTGTTGTCACCCCAAATATGCACTTCTTGGGGTTCAGTGATATTCTGTACTCTTCACATTTCTTTAATACACTTCTGAGATCAGTTACATGGTCGTTCCTCTCTTTGGAGAACACTGTTAAGTCATCCATGTAGATGACTATACATTTCCCTATTAAGCCTCTGAAGGCTATGTCCATTGCTCGCTGGAATGTTGCTCTAGCATTTATAAGTCCAAATGGCATACGTCTATATGCAAATATTCCCCACTTTGTGGTGAAGGCAGTCTTTAGTCTGTCAATCTTGTCAACCATGACCTGATTATATCCTGAAAAGCCATCCAGGAAGGACATCATTTTGGCTCCATTTACAATTTGCAGAACTTCATCTAATGATGGCAAGGGATAATTGTCCTTTTCTGAAGCTCGGTTCAAATTCCTGAAATCTATGCATAGTCTGATGTCCCCATTCTTCTTTCTGACCGGAACTAAATTAGCAACCCAGGTGGAGTGTCTCACACGAAAAATTATCCAGGCACTTAACAACTTCTTAACTTCTTCAAGAATTATTTGTTCAAGCAAAGCATTGACTGGCCTCTGCTTCTTTTTGAAAGGTTTAGTATCTGGCTTGAGAGGTATAGTATGAGTTATGATTGATGTGTCATATGTCTTCAGCTCATCATAAGTCTATGCAATTACATGTATGTAATCTTTGAGGGCCTGAGTTATTCCTTCTAACTCTTTTGGTGTGCAAACCTTACCAATTAGTACATTTCTCTTTTCGTCATCCTGTCCAATATTCACTTGTGAATATTGACCTCCATCTGCCTTGGGAAGATCCTTCTATTTCAGCATATTGTCCAGATCAAAATCTCTTTCTAATTCAATCATACCTTTGGGGATCCTGTTGCTAGGCAATTCTAATATTTCATCTTTTTCCCAGACATGATCTTCCATACCATTCTCATCTATAATCTGAGCATCAAATATGTCTCTATTTGAGATGAAATCCAAAATGTGTTGATCATCATCAAACACCTAGAGGTTGGTCACATTATCAGGTACTGAAGGTACTGACACCAGTTTTGCTGAAAATCTCTTTAGACCTAATATAGATAGTGGCTCCAATGTACTGGTAGCTTGGGCAAGTGCATCTACCCTATGGTTTTGTTCCCTTGGCACGTGGGTGATATTAAAGGCATCAAAGTCCTCAATCAGGTCCCACACACGATGTCTATAGTTAGATAGCTTCTTGTAGTTACATGAGTAAATTCCTCTTACTTGCCTCAGAACTAGTTCTGAATCCCTGAAGACATGCAGAATCTTTACTTTTTTCTTATGAGCGAACAGTATCTCGTGAATCAGAACCTCATACTCTGTTACATTGTTAGTACAGGGGAATTGTAATTTGTAGGCTACCAGATAGGATTTTCCTGATGGATCAATGAGATCAATTCCTACCCCAGCACCTTGTTTGGACTTAGACCCATCAAACCTTAGGATCCAGGGTTTATCTTTAGCAGGATACTTAGCTGAACTTTCTTTTTTCTTTGCAGCTCTGGCTATTGCTCCTCCTGATATCCACTTTAACTTAGGGATGTCATCATTCTCAAGTTTCTTCTTTCCTTTATTTTGTGAGCCTGATGGCTTTTCTATTTTCTCTTTCACGTCAGTAGGAGGACGACCTTCTGGATCTGCAGCTATATGCTTTTTCAAAATGTGTAAATATAGGGAGCAGGTTGTTTTTGAATGAGGTGCCTCGTGCAACCTACACCAACCTTTAATTAAGACCTCCTGGGGAGATCTATGCTGTCGTGTCATTTTCTCTATTTCTTTTACTAGAAATTCTTCAAACTTAGTTAGGTCACTACCTTTGTCTTCATCAGACAATTCATAATCTGGCTCCATAAAACAATCACTTCCAGGGGTGATCTTTTCTTTCTTCTCATCATTTATCTGGTCATAAACCAGAACTTCTTCTATTTTTTGGATATGATCCTCATCATGATCTGTTGCCCCTTCTATTCCTGCAGAAGACAGATAAGAATTAGTATTGTCATCATCATCAGATGTAGTACTTACCTTAGAATATGATGACGATGCCTCACTGCAGGTTTGCTCTAGAATCATCATATCTAAACATGTTTCACAAGTTCTTTCTGAATGTGCTTCATTGTGTAATCTGCACCATCCATCAATCAAAATATCATTAGCAGGTATATTTAACAATTGACAATGCCGTACCTGGTTAGACAGATGCATCTCAAAGTCTCTGATGTGATCTATTTCGTTCTCATTATCAAGATTATTATCAGATTCTACAACTGGCATGTCCTCCTGATGATCATCATCATCATCATGATGAAAATCAAGCATCAAGATCTCTTCTATTTTGACAGTCTGTGGCCTGATGCAGTAAACTCCAGGCTCTACGTCTACGTACATGATCTCATTTGTTCTGTTGTACTAGGTGATCATATGCTTCATTCTAGGCTTAGCATCAATCCTGATCTGATTAGGTATACCTTTCCATGGTAACCACATGTGATTGAAATCTATGGACATATATCTGTTAAGCATTTTGGACCAGTCTCGGCTAAGCAACATCCCATAAGTGTCAGGTATGTCGACTACCTAAATGTCAATATAATACTGGATCTGAGGAT
This sequence comes from Cunninghamia lanceolata, assembly GCA_027924645.1. Classification (NCBI taxonomy): domain Eukaryota; kingdom Viridiplantae; phylum Streptophyta; class Pinopsida; order Cupressales; family Cupressaceae; genus Cunninghamia; species Cunninghamia lanceolata. The sequence continues at coordinate 12,891,501 of BSBN01000284.1, read as the reverse complement.
CAGATGCTAGTTGCATGTGGATATGAGTTAACTCCCCTACCACACTTACTTCTGTTTTGTCCAGTTGAGTAACCTTCTTTAGAGATTTAGCGAGATGTAATCCTAAAGCATTACATATTGACAAGGGCATAACATTCGTGGAGGCCCCTGAATCAACCAAACAGTTGTGTAGGTTCTTGCTGAACATTCTTATGGTGAGGAGAAATGGAGGTGACTCAGTTTTGTCCTTATACAAGGTCATGTGAGAGGTTTCTACAGCTTGGACTGTAGCTAACACTTTAGGCTTGAAAGTATTATCTCTAGCAGCATGATCTTTGCCACTGGATTGACTTGAAAGATGGCCATCCTCTTTAGGAGCAGGATCATCTAGTGACTTCATAAATGCCCTTTTGATGGCAGGAGTTTTCAATAACTCAGACAGGGACAGGCTGATCTTAATTTTCTTCATTTCATCAGCCAGATAGATGACTAACTTGTCAGATTCATGAGGTGTACTTACAATCTTTGATCCTGTGTTTTGAGGTGACAAGTACTGAGCATTTACCTTGGGGAACCCAAGGTTATTACTAGCTTTAGGATCAAGAGGTGTATTGAAGTTATTTGGAGGTAGAGATGATGTCAATGGACCAGCAGGTCTGTTGACATTACTCCTCAAATTATAATTATGCTTACCAGGATATTGCTACTGGTATGCATGTACTTCCTCATGTTCTCTTGCAGGCTCATTTTCATCCTCAAAGGGGAATACATAGTTTGTTTCAAAGGTTAGGGCAGATTCTTCACATGCCTGGTTATAACTCTGATGAGGTTGATTTGTATAAGTTTCCAACACAAAGGTTAAGTCATATCCACATGGAACAATCTCATTTCCTTCTGCCTGAGGTGGATTTCTAGAAGTGTTAGACACTTCAGTCTGAAAGATGCTAGCAGCAATCCTAAATTGTGGACAATCTAATTCTGTAGTGTATTTGTATTGTGGATCCTACACCAATTAGTAAGGGCTGCTTCAGCAACATTGACTCTAGTAGTCTGTTTGGCTTCACCTGGAGGCTGATTGTCCAGGGGTGATGGTAATGAGCCATTATTTGGCCTAGAGTTCCATACTCTGGGCTGTCTCTAAGGATTATTGTTATTTCCACCACTATTATTGAAATTATTGGTGTTATATCCTCTGTCAGGATAATTTGGTCTATCATTGGAATAATTTCTATTCTGATTTGACTGAGAATAAAAACATTGATTTCTCAAATGTGTCACTTCTGTGGTGAGTTTTCTCAATTGAGCAGAGATTTCTTTGATTTCCTCCTTTTCTTCTTGAGCTTTGGCCACCACATTTTCAGTTTGAGGCTTGAAGAAAGAGGATCCATGGTTATTGTTGGACAGATCAATACCCTGAGGTGTCTAAGCTTGTGCAAGATATTGTGAAAATTGGCCATTTCCATTAGGAGGAGGCATAATGCTCAGTGGAGGTATTTGCAAAGGTGCGGGCATGACTGCTGGGGGTATCACTGCTCCATTAGGATATTGTGCAGGATACTATGCAGAATATGATGCAGGATATTGTGAATGCATGCCAGGCAAGGTAGGGAATACTATATTTGGAGTAGGAGTGGGTATCAACTGCTGATTTACCTGTATGGCTTCTTGAAAGGCTAAGGCTAAAGTTGTAATTTGGGTGTGTGTTCTCCTTATGAACATGGAAGTCAAAGGATCTAAGGCTGGATAATAAATGCTCCTTGCAGCTTCATCAGACACAGTATAAGGAGTGACCACCCTGGACAACATTTTCTGAAACCTAGCATTGAAATTTGCAATAGGTTCATTCTCAAATCTCTTGATAGTGGCAAATAAATGATAGTTTATTGAGGGGTCGACAGGAACCTTGAATCTATCAAGAAAAACTTTCTCTAGTAAGGCCCATGAATCAACAGAACCCTGACCAAGACTAATGAACCAATTATAGGCCTCTTCCCCTAAGGAAAAAGGAAATAATCTGCACACCACATTTTGATGTTCTATTCTAGCTCTACAACAAGCTTCCTTAAAGGTCTTGATATGATCTTCAGCATCTTGGTAAGGATGATATTTTGGACAAAGTTTATCTAGATTTCTGGTAACTCATGATATGCAGTAAAGGTCAAAGGTGACTTTGCTGTAAAGAAAGACATTGCAACTGGAGGAGGTTGAGCTAGTGATACAGCTGGCTGAAGTTGGACTAAAGGTACACCCTGAGGTTGAACAAGAGGTGTCACAAATATCCCAGAAGGTATTTGCAAACCAACAGGAGTTACAAGGGGAGGTTCTGGTGAAGCTCTTGGTGCACCAGATTCGGGAGTATGATGGACGTCTACAGTTCTAGGTCTGAAACCTCTAATAGGCAATTCTTCAGAAAGTCCACTAGATCTAGACCTGGTATTTATCTTGTGAGCCAGGATTTCTCAATTTTGAGGCAAATTGGCTGAAACTTTGCAAATATTGGCTAGATTTCATTAGCTAAAGTGATATTTGCGGTCAGATGGCTGATCAGACTAGATATTTATGAAATATTTGCAAAGATACTACAAATATGAAAGGATATTTGAGGTATAATGACCCCTAGCACGAGATCTCAAGTTTCTAAGGCCAAAATTCTTCAAAGCTTGAACAAATTTATGTAGCTTTGGCTGATATTTGCAAATTTAGAATGATCTACTGTAAAGCCTGCACTATTTATGCTAGATCTGGAGACCTTTACATAGAATGAGCATCTCCGAGCTTGCTACAGTAAATATTTGTGTAATATTTGAAATTCACAGATGATTCGAGGTTACCTTACTCTCTGCATCATCAAATCTAAAAATAATGATGATGAGCGTAGTCTTCTAGATTGGGCCCTCCTTCAAGCACCAATTTATGTTGGTCATGATGTTAGTCATAAACAAGCATAGAATAAAAGTACACATTAACCTTTATTCATCTTGAAAGATCTAATGAATTCAGGGAATTCATGATCCCAAGTCTCCAGTGATTAGGCCTTAATCGTCTGACGTTACTCATAGGTTAATGTGAGTTGCTGTTTCCATTTTGGGGCCTTACGTGAAAGTTTGACATCATCATGACACTCCTGCAGAAATTCTTTACAGAGAAGTCATATTATATAGTTATTTGGTGAAATGATGCAGAAATACTTCAATCTTTGCATGATACTCTTGATCATGCATGCTCTGTATTCAAATATGCTAAATAATTGCAATTATCTATGAGATGTCCACATATTTGTATTATTTGCTTAAGATCATCAATTGTTTGCAATTATGAGGATGAAATGCTTTGAAATTTAAAAGAAATTGGAAGAAATGCTTCAAATTAAAGTTGAACCTTTAGCTTTTGGGCCACATGTATATTAGATACTGTCATGAAGAGAAGAAAACCAAACCATATTTTCACCAGGACATTCCACAGCTAGATATAGTTGATGCTAACTTCGAAGGAATTTGTATAAAGACAACACATGTAAGCTAACATGCACTCCAAGGGACGCAGCAAATCACCACATATGTCCAGAATTCATACACTAATTACACAAGATTTACTATGAATTGTAATCAACACAATCTTCTCATTCATTAAGCATGCAAAAATATAGATGTTTACAAAAACTTTGAAATGAGCTCTGAATGTTTCAGCAGACGAATTTCAATTAAGTTTCTGAATGTTTACAACAAGGCATTCCATCCCCTTTTATAGAACAAGGTGAGGAATCCATTACAAAAAGATCCACGATCTTGATTTACGAATGCACATCTATGGTCATCATTCTCCTTGACCTTGTCAATCTTTACAAAATGGCACAAGTTGCCAGCTGGCAACTATCTGGATTACTTACGCTTATATCTATGCTCCCCATCTGATTCATGTAGATCATCATCATGTGCATCACTTCCTGAACTTTCACTATCCTGATGACGATGATGCCGCATATGGGGCTGCATGCTACTCCGGACCTGCTCATATGACTGCACAAATTGATCTATTCCTCCACCATCTTGAGTCTTTGCTTTCATGATGGCGTGCTTGTGTGCCTCATACTTATTTCTACTGCTATCCAATTTGTCTTTCCTGTCCTGCAGTGTCTCATTGTATTTTTCCATCTTGACCTTGATCCTCATTATTTTATCTATAACTTCTTCTGTCAAGTGGACAAGTGGATCATCTGCTACTGATTGGAAGTTGTCATGCAAAGCCTTGATGGCACATTCCTCATCTGGATTTTCTATTTTCCCTTCCATTTTTCCTTCTAATTTTTCTAATATTTCTTCCTCAACAGCCATTAAATCATGCAACTTCATGCTGATATCTCTCAGCTTATTATTGCATCTTCTGAGCACTCCACATTCAAATTGAATGTCCTCGTACCAGATATCAATTATCAAGGCAGTATTACTGTTCAATACCTATTTATTAATAAGTAGCTGAGGATTTATCCTCTTTATTTCTCCCAGGATGCTTAGGACTTTTTCCAATTTATAAGAGCTTTTCCCGGTCTGCATTTGCAATTTGTCCACTTTGGTCCTAGAGTCACTCAAAATGCTCCACCTCTTCAAAGAGGCTTTTACCATTTCTTCAGCCTCATCCAATGTTGATGACATCCATCTCCTTAATACACATGCCTCATGCTTCATGAGGTCTAGTTTATTTACTTTCTCTTGAGAAATAGCAGTCAATGGGACTGCATGTTCAGTTGTAGTATCATCAGGATTAATCAACCTCCTTATGTAGGCATGCAACTGAGCAATGTGCTCCTTGTGTTGCTTATTTTTCTCTCTCTCTTTTTACCTTTTGAATCAAAGAATCAATAATATCTTTGCCCTCCTGAACCTCTTGGTCTTTATCGGCAAAACTGAGATCCACTGTGCTAATTTCAAATTCATCTAAGGTGATTTTACCTTTTTCTTTCTCCATAGTAGGTACAACAATCTGTGCAGTCCTTCTTCCAGTCGTTGGATCTCTTTTGATGGCCAAAGTCATTCTGGCCTTCCTCTTAGGCTTCATTATATCCCTAGAGAACAAGGTGGACACATCAAATTCTTCGATTTCAAAATCCTCTTCTATATTTACCTCTTTCTCCAACCACGGAGGTACCTGATCATGTTTTTCTGCATCATCATGATGTTCACTTGTGTCTCCTATTTCTGTCAACAGATGTGGTGGAGATGGTGAGTTTCTCATTTCTTCTTCCTGATGCTCACTTTGTTGTTGATCCTGCGGCACATCCTCCTGTTGAGGGATTTCTTTCTCTGAAGGAGCATCTTCTTGGTGTGGGGGATCTTGTGGTGCATCTATATGTTGATCATGATGATCATAATCCTTCTCCGTCATTACTTCATCTGTTTTCAACTCTTCCCCTCGTTGAGGCTCATCATCCTCCTTTGGCTTTTCTGTTTCTTGTTGCATGTCCACCGTACTGGATACTGTGGAATCTGCCTGAGGCGCTGGCGTTTGTTCTGAAGCCATTATTTGTTCTGTGCCTGCATTATCAACCTCCTGAGGTTTGGCGGCAGGATCTTCTATTATTTTCTCCTCATCAACTGCCTTCTCTTGGACTTCTATTATGGCAGGCTCTGCTGATGTGTCCTATGGACTTGGTTGGCCCAGTTCTGAAGTATGGCCTTTTGGTTCTGCCATCTTCACTCCCTCTATATATTGCCCTTTATCAGGTGATCCTGCTGGATGTTCAGGACTTGCATCCTTTTTCTCTATCAGGTCTACCATTGCAGGACTTGTCACCTGGGTGATTAATGTTTCTAGCCCTATTTCCTAAGCTATCTGCTCTGGGCTCTTTTCTTGTTCTGCCTCCACTTGCTTCATCTCCTCCAGTATAGTTTGAACTGGTGGAGGCTTGTGAGGGGTCATGCTTGTACCAGCAGCAAGTGTTTCCATCTTTTGTGTAGTCACTTCCTATACAACTTCATCATCAGATAAATTTATTGTCTCGTCAAGCAAGATGTGTTCTGCTTGTGCCTAAGAAGTTTCTTTCATCTGTTCCTCTGCAAGTTTAGTTTTGAACTTGACAATGGTAGGAAGTGGAACATCATGCTGAAGTTCCTTAGGCACTTCACTACCTGCCCCTTGTAAGAATGTTGGGGGGTGTCTTATTTCACCTCTCATAGAGGTTCTTTTTTTCTTAGGTGGGGTAGAGACCACCACCTATGGAGCTCTTATTTTCCTCTTTATTATCAATGGAGCCTCTTCTTCTTCAGGCTCTTCCTCCATGAGGATATCCTCTTTATCATGTTTTCTTGAGGATTGATGCTCTTCTAAGGCCCCAGTGATTCCAGCCTCTATTGTCTTACTCTTCTTAGACTTTTCTTTCCTTGTCCTTGGAGGGGATGCTGATTCTGATCCAGATCCTGATGTTGTTGCCTCCTCAGCTACAAATACTGCCTTTTCAATAATAACCCCTTTGGGTTCTTTATCTACCTTCTTGCCCCTTGGGGGCCTTTTGCTCTGTTGTTGTGGTGGAGGGAGTCTATCTCCCTTAGTCTTCCTCTTTTCATTCAGGAAGTCATCAAACTCATCCCCGGGAATATCCTACCCTTTCTTCTTGTTGTCCACCGTAATGGCAACACCTTTCTTCTTCAATGCCTCTACCTGCTCATCAACCCAAGCTTGGGTTAGTTGTATGGTTCTGGCAATGAAGGAGTCCAAGGACATATCTTCCTGTATGGTGAGGTTAGGTGTAGAGCTAGTGTCATTATATATCTTCTTCTGCTCATATTCATATGCAATTATCCTGCCATCATCTTTCTTCAATTGTTGGGGGATGGGGATGCAATCAAAGGTTCTGATTTGATTCAGAGTTAACCTTTGATACCTTTTTCTCCTTGCTTCTGCCTCATCCTCACAGTCATCCCAGAAGTCCTCTAGGTGCCTCTAATGAATAGGCTTTCCTATTATTTTCTGCATCCTGTCGTAAGGATCATATGGTCTTGTTAGTGGAAAAGGCTGCAGATTCATTTTATTCAAGGTGACCATCACCTTCTTTATGTGCTCTGAGTCTGGGCACATGTACCAGCCAATGGTGACTGGAAACAAAATTGGTGGCAGCTTCTTAGCATCTTTGTATGCTTTTTATCATTGTGGAGCCCTGCTTGATGAACTCCATTAGCATCACTGCATCAGTGGTGTACCTCGGCAGCATGAGAGGATGTCCTTCAAAACCTTCAATTCTTATTTATGAAAAGGTGGCAAATTGTATGTACTAGGCTCCATGCCTGTAAATTATCTCTTGAGCCTTCATGCTCAATCTCTTTGTTCTGTCTTCCTCCATGGTCCTCACCAGATGCATAAAGAATGCATCATTGACCAGTTTGTAGTCTTGGAGGTAATTGACTCTTTGTAGCTGGGGACGATGATCCCAGATATGCATAGCATTTGTACCTGTAAGCTTTCCATCAGTAGCTAGTGCATCAATTGTGCCTTGGTATGCACAGGAATAGACAATATAGGATGTCATATAGAAAGCACAATTTGAACCTCCTAGGTTCATCAGCTGCTCATGTAGAGCATCACTTATTAGCTGGGCCCACAGTGGCTTGATATCTGAATATAAACACATCATTATTATTCCATACATCCAATCCCTAAAATTACCAGCATCAGGCTGGCCTGTTACTCTGTTTAGTAGTGCAATCATATACTAATATTCATCAGCAAAATCATACTTAAATAGGTGCACAGGAAGTTTGGCTGTTGCAAGATATGTGTTGTTCTCAGCCCTCCATTGATACATGTTCTTCCTGGATGATTTCTTGTTATTTTCATATTCCTTCTCTGACTTCTTCAAATCCACACTTTTAACCTTGTTACCCAAAGGCAATCTAAAGGTCCGGGAGAGACCCCTGATGGATAAGTCTACGTATATCCTCCCATGCTTCATCACGTGCCTGGTCTCTAGGTTATAGTTCTGGGCACATTCGATGACTAGCTCCGGAGATTCCATAGAGTATGGAAAACCAGCGGCGTTCCACATTCCGGATACAAAAACTACATCCAGCACAGGATTCTTGTTATTCTCACCATTTAGCCTGACTGACCAGGCTTCCAAATTGGTGCTGCCTTGATGGGTATCTGTGATTGCACCGTATTTAAACAGGATGCCCCTCTGAGACGAGAACATGGGCTTACTGAATTCTGCTTGACACTTAACAAACCTCTTGTCAGCCATGGCTACCTGCAATTAACGAAATCTTGTCTTACAATGGGTATATACACGCATGCCTATAACAATTTATCTTTAATATTCATCATGCATATTGCATTCATTCAGCATAAGCCCATCATGGGTGGTGCATAATTCAGAACATACAACATCATTCTTGACTGTTATAGAAACAACAAGATGAGGGCTTCATTTACTTACTTGGTTGTGTTGATCTCCTTTTATACCAATGGAATTCTGAAAGTGCCCTTAATTCTTGCTAATGATCGCGCGCTTTCTGCTACTTACAAACTTCGCTCATCCTAATATTGCTTGCAGGAGGATATGGAAGCTGTGCTCTGTAAAAAGTAATTTCTTCACAAAGTAAACGTGAAAATGGCGTTAGTTTGACCTTTTAACCTTGTAATTAGGGTAAATTTAGGGCAAATCCTGACAGATTAGATTTTATTCATTGATTTTCTGCACGGCAAGTCAGGATTTCGCCAGGTGTTCCATCGGGTTTTAATGATCGGCGGGAACCACCCACCATGTCTGCGCGCATTCAATGCTAATGGTGGCAACGGGAGTGGGGTGATATTTAAACAGCAGGATGATATTTGAAAATGTCGGGTTATGTTTAGATATCGGGTGATGTTCGCTCCATCAGGCTGTGCTTCAAACGTTAGGAGGATATTTGAAAATATCGAGGTGTGCTTTTGGATGATGATGATGACCAAAGTCATTCTTTTCTAACTCTTGGGATATCAAGGTGACATCATCTAGATATTCATTTATTATATCAGAAAGGCATCATAACGTCATCGTCATGTTATGCGAACATGATCATGTTTAGAAAATATCCTGCCAAGAGGTAAATATGATGATGATGTCATCATCATGTTTGTTTCTTCGTTTATTAGGGTTAGATGACATCATCAGGATATTGGCTTAGAGTGATATTTTGCGGCAGGAGGATATTAAGAAATATTGGGTTACATTCAGAAATATGACGCTCACGATATATAAGACTGTTTGACGGGGAAGATTTACTACCACTTAAAGTTGACGTCTGGATATTTGGACTGCATGACTTATCGGGTGATGTACCAAGATCAGGATGATCTTCGATAACATGACTGAGGTTATAAAATATGATCCTCCCATTGCAAATATAAGGTTTGACCAAAACTTTGACTATTTATAACTCTCACATCCTGATGAATATCAGGGTGATGTAAAATGCAAACCTGCATGGAATTTAACGCTCTTTCTAAATATGAGGTCATAGAAATGAAATATGAATTTTGATAAACTGACCTCATAATGATGACTTGCCTCATCCTGACTCTAGCATGATGATGCACATGACCTACTTTTACCAAACCACCAGAAAGCAGACAACACGAGCCAAGCCAAAAAGTTGGGTCCCTGTTTTGGCGAGTCAAAATGGGGCGTGTTGTGTAACCACACAACAGTAATCAATACAAAATCTATTTTTTTCTAGTGCTAAACTTTTAGTTCTCATTTGTTTGTTGATTTCAATTGTTAACAATTTATTCAGTTGTCTCCAACTTAGTTTTCCTCTGTTATTCAAATCAATATATCAAGTATATTTTTTATTTGTTAGAACACATTTGTTGTTACTCATGTGGTTTGTTTATTGGGCTCCTTTGAGAAAGGATTAAAATCCTATAGGTGAATCATAGTAACCTAGGAAGATTAATTGGATTATTAAAGAAGAACCAGATAATTTACATATTTGCATGTATGTGCAAGTCATAGACCTTGAATTTCCAAACAAATCGAGTTGTAGCTTAAAGGGAAGCACAAATATTTTTGAATAAAGGCTCCATAACCCAAAAATAGACACCAGTTGTTCTCTTGTGAAAATCATTTCCTTGTATATATTTTTAAAAATTCAATTTTAATTTTCTGTTTTAGGAATAGGATTTAAATATTTATAAAAGAAATTAATCCAAATCATATGCCAGATTGGATTAAGTGAAGTGGATGATTTAATTGATAAAATTATATAAATTCCTTAATCTATTCGGAAGTCACCAACATATTTGAAGCCTAATAATTATTTGGTGAATATAAGATACACCCACCTAGGCCAATAAGGGCCTAAAGTTCAAGGAAGTCCAATCAGTTCGATTGCTTCCGTCAGTTGGCCAAATCGGCTACTACACCTAAGCACAAAGTTTGGCATTCTTTGGGGTTTGGTAAACTATAGATTTGAGAACCAACACAGGGTATGGACATCCATCAAAGCATGAAGGATAGAGGAATTTTGTCATTTTTTGTAGTTGCAACTGCCCTGGTAGACATGTATGCAAAATGTGGAAGCATTGACAAGGCATGTGAACTATTTGGCAGAATACCTCAAAGAGATGTCATCTCATGGAATGTAATGGTTGTGGGATATGAACAAAATGGATTTGTTGAAAAGTCTTTTTAAACATTCAAACAAATGCAATTAGCAGGTGTAAAGCCAAATTCGACAACCTTTGCCAGCATGCTCCCCGCCTGTGCCAAAATGAGAGCTTTGGAATGGGGTATGGACATCCATCAAAGCATGAAGGATAGAGGAATTTTGTCATTTTTTGTAGTTGCAACTATCCTAGTAGACATGTATGCAAAATGTGGAACCATGGACAAGGCACATGAATTGTTTTGGGGGTCAATGGGAGTAGTATCAAACTTTGACTCTTTATTGACCATTAATTCTCACAAAATGGAGTCTACTACCAAAATTGGAAGGAGTCTATGGCACATCAGAAAATAAGACTTCAAGCTATGTAGTGGGAAAAGAGAAAAAGGAGACCCCAAGCCCTAGGATAGGAGGAACAAGCAGAGAGCAAATATTTAAGGAAATGGACTTCAGAGTAAGGCATGCCACTTTCCTATAGATTCCTAAAAGGAGATCACAGTCATGACTATTCAAATAAACAATGATAGTCCATGGCATAACCATGAAGGGGGCATTGAAATTAATAATAACAGTGATAGGGTAGTATGATAGACTTTAAAAGATACATAAAGACAAGTAACTGAGTTGTCAAGAGCGCTTTTAAAACATCATAAATCTTGTCAAGGGTTCATTGTCTTCAAAGAAGTATGGTAAACTAATAAATATTTCCATCCCACAAAGTTTCAAAAGATGACAACCTACAAGTATTTTAAGGAGTTCATAGACAATATCTCAAGGATCTACCATAGTCAATTTCAAGGTGTTGATCATGGGAAAGAGAGGTCTACATGAAGTGGGATGGTCCTTAAGAATACAATCAAATGGTAAAGAGGGTAGTCTATAAGATAATATTCAACCAAATACAAAGTATGTGCCTAGAGGATAGTCCTTATGGTACATTTATATAATCACGCCTATAGGTCTTATCAAAGATCATGACTCCATTAGGATATGGAAATGAGCACTAAACAAAATACCTCACTATGAGCTAAGTGTGAATGACTTTTAAGACACACAAGCTAGTGAGTTGTTAGTAGACAATTCATGATCAATAAGGATAGATTTAAATAAGATCGATTGTGATAATCACAAGTGATGGTAGCCATTCATATGATAATGGCAAGGGGTTTAATCATAGTCCACAAGACAGTCATAAAATAATAAATTAAAACTCAATAGATGACGGTTCCAAGGCATTGTTAGAGTCTTCATGAAGAACAATGTTGATGGAAGTGCTTATGACCTAGGGTAAGAATAATTCATGACAATGGGGAACTTTTAAAGAGTAGAATGCATGAATGAACCACAATGAACTATTAGAAGTTTCATGATATAGAGGATAGTAATTTTCAAGTGACAGTAGCACCAAAGGAGAGATCACAATGATAAGAAAGGCACACTGGATGGTAAAAATTTTCTTCAAAACATACAGTTTCATTATTGATTGAGAGGATAGCTTCATCCTAAAGAAAATAGTGTTGAGAACAATCATAAGGGCTCAATTAGTTCTTCTCACACAACAATACTATGTACATCCTCAGACAAACTCTAATATCAGTTCTTCTCACATAGCAATATTGTTTATAAAAAATAAATACTATTGATCTGACTTACTTGTGCTCAAACTCTGTATATGGTGTATCCTTAGGGAACTTGTGAAGATGTTCCTTAGCCTTTACCAACACAACACGTAGCTTTGGCAAGCTCTGTATCCTTTCATTCAGCATGAGCGACTGCAAATTAAATGGCACAGTTATACCATTTCCTTGCACTGTCTTTGGATTACTATATATAATAAATTGAAAAAGATATAAAAGATAAACTTCTAGTGTCCATGATGCAAAATTACATGTCAGGATTTATTGTGTTAATCTCACAATACACAACCACATCAAATCATTCAATACTAATATGCCTTTTAGCATAGTACAAGTATTGATTATAAAGAGACAACTTAGATAGTTACAAGATGTAGAAAAGGATACAGTTAGCAAAAGAAACAAGATAGTCATGACAAATCTTCAAATGGTCATCATCAAATGAAAAGAGACAAGCAAGATCTTCCTCAAAACTTCAAACAAAACTAAAAACCATAACAACATAGAGTATACTTGGCAAGATGTGAGGATGAAGGCTTCCAGGAAAACCTCAAATATTATCTCAATGTGGGCATGACCTATCCTCAAAACCTTGGACAATCTCCTCATGCATGCAACGGGTCTTCAAACCCTTGTGAATCTCTACAGTGTGGATGAATTCAAAGCCAACAAAGAAAGGTTTCTTCAAAGAAAAATCAACTTACCTTTATCTCAGATCTTCTCAACAACATGGATAGATGATGGTGCAACCAAATACTAGTTCTATGCCATGCCCAAAAAAAATCTTTGGACTTCTTCCAACCAGCAAACTAAAAAACCCGCTCAATAGACACTTCAATTGAAAATTCATTTTTTCATTGTTTGGCACCCAAGGAAATGAAAATTCTCTTTTAAAATTGTTTGGCACCAAAGGAAATGAAAATTCTCTTTTAAATTGGCACCCCAAAAAAACTAAGTTCTTTTTTATTACTTTCTACTTAATTTTCCACTTATGATCAAATTAGTCACTTATGATGATAAAAAGAACTAAGGCTTTGACTTTCTTTTTTATTACTTTCCACTTAATTTTCCACTTATGATCAAATTAGTTATTTATAGTTGTGTTGTAAAAAATGATTAGAATTTAGTCATTTTTAGTTGTTGTGACTAAAAGTTTTAGTCACCTAGTCATTTATTTGCCAAAATTCTACTAGTGTGAGTTCACTCTAGACAAAGTGGTAATTAGTGCATTGTGTTGATGGTGTTTTTAGGATGCAACAACGTAGATGAAATATAGGGTATTTCTCCTCTCTTGAAAGGAATCTTATCATGGAAAAAAACTTCCCCAAGGTTTATATAGCTAGGTCTTAGCTCGTAGGATAACTTAGTGGATATGTGCTTCAATGTTCCAACCAAGGGGACTTACATGAAATGCAGACAAACTTTATGCATTAGGCTTTGATTGCATTGTCTAATAGTGCATTGTCATTGTGGTTAAATGCTTACAGTTCCATACAGTTTCATTATTGCTGGTTACATGCTAAATCACATATTTTGTAGCAATCTGAGTATATATCAGTTTTTCCATGCATTATCAAAATAGTGCATTGTCATTGATGTCAACATACTCCTGTTGCATTGATGTCAAGGATTGGATGAGCTGTGTGTTGAGGATATTGAGAAAATTAGTCCTATTAGAAATAGAGAACAATAGTGAAGACAATGAAGCTCTATGAAGTAAAGATCCTAGCTAAGATGGAAATCAGGGAGTGCACATCAAAGGGTTTGTAGATATGTATCTAAAGATGATCCAGTCAAGATTTGAGAGGTCCACATGAAGATTTGAAGAAGTTATGGCCACTTCCATGAAACCAGTTCTGGTAGGTGTTCAGAGGTGACAGAGTGACACAAATAGGTCCGGTGAGATCCAGAAATGCAATAACTTGTTCTGTGGATTTGGTGGAATGTTTAGGAAGAAAATATGAATTGACAACTCGATTGGTTCATGGTCTAGAGGTCTCCAAGCATCTATTCCAATATGATATTGATGATAGACTGTGTTCTTGAGGTTCCAGATGAAGGAGAGAATGATTTCAGTAAGCAGAAGTAGTGTGGATGCTCTTGGTGATTTAGGCAAGCATGTGGGGATCTCTAGATTATGTCCAGTTCATTTTGGTGGTCTGCATTGAAGATTGAGCTCATATTTGAAGAATTACTTCCGGGTGATGATGTTCTTCCTAAGTTTGGCCGACCGGATGAGTTACACATCTTGCGGATGATCTTGAAGGTGTTCTGTGAAGCATGGCATGTCCCTCAAAGAAGATTGAAGTCCCAGATATGTGTGGCCAACTATGTGGTGATTCGCATGAAGTCTTTTGTAATAAGACAATTTGTATTTGTGTATTTTCTCTATAATAAAGTTAAGAATGTATTGTGCCAACTTTGATGATTATCCCAAAGTCGATGTCTTTTATAAATAAGAGTTGTGAAGTCATTTCAAAGATGCGGCGAAGATGTATATGTGGTAGAAAGGAGAAGAGCAAAAGGTAGAGTAGAAGTGTTGAGCTTAAATGGAATTGACTCAAGCATGGTGAAGATGCTATTCTTCAGTTCAAGTATGTAACATTTATTATTCTGTAGACAGTGTGTCTCTTGTAGGCAGTGGGCCTCTTGTGAGCAGTGTGCTTGGGCAGTGAGCCTTAATTGGCATGTGTCATTTTGTTCCTTTTATTATTTTAATAGAGAATAAAATATTGGGTTAGTCACCCTGTGGTTTTTCCCTTAACCAAGTTTTTCATGTTAAAATCTTGGTGTTATATGTGTTAATGTGTTTCTGCTTTTGAATTATTACATTATGATTGGTTTATTATTATGCTATTCAATTACAAAAGGATATAAGTGGTTAATGAAAGGAAAGTTTTGAGATAACTGATTCACCCCCCCTCTCAGTTGTCTATCTTGAAACTAACAATTGGTATCAGAGATAAGTTACTCCAAAATAGCTTAATCGCTTAAGGAGATCCAGGATGTCTTCCTACAAGAAGGATAGTCCAAGGCTTGCTGGAACCAATTACACTCTTTGGAAAAGCCGCATGGAATGTCACTTGCAATGTATGGGAATGCAATATTGGATCATGGATTCAAAGAAGTTTGTTCCTCCACAGAATGGTCCAAGAACTGTAGATGAAATCAGAGATGTTGAAAACAATCTTTGGGCTAAAGAAGCTCTACTAAGTGCCTTATCTGATTTAGAGATGACAAATGTTATAGATCTAAAAATTGCATATGAGATTTGGGAAAAACTAGAACTTCTGCATGAAGGAGACAAATATGTTAAATATGCCAAGCTATAGAGTCTGAAAGGAAAATTTGAAAACCTAAAGATGGGTGAACATGAGAACATTACTACTTTTATGCCAAAAGTAAATGAGCTTGTTTGTGGCATTAGGTGTGCTGGTGGAATCTTGGATGAAGATGAGATTGTTGCCAAAGTTCTCAGATCCCTACCTTCTGCTTACAAATACAAGGTTACTGCTATTGAAGAATTCAAATCTTTCTCAAATATCACAAGAGATCAATTGGTTGGAAAATTAGCTGCATTTGAATTGGCCGAGTTTGAAGATGCCCTACCCAAGACTGAATTTGTATTCAAAGCTAGTTCCTTTGTAAAAGGTAAACGAAAGTTTGACCCAGGAGAGAACTCCTCAAAGAAACTAACATGGTATGAAAAAGCAAGAAAAGATCTGGAAAAAGATGAAGCAGAAGCTACTCAACTTGAAGCCCTTATTGCTAAAAGACTGCCAAGAGGATCCGGTAAGTATGAAGGAGAATTACCCTTCAAATGTTTCAACTACAACAAGAATGGTCATTTTGCCTCAAAGTGTCCAAAAAGATTTTCAAGGGAAAATCCAAACAGATGAAGATTCCAAAAGAAATATTACTATGTTCATGAAGATGATGATGATGGAGTAATAGATGATGAATCAAAGACTGGAAATAAATATGGAAGTGACTGGGTGTTCATCACCATCAAGGAATAAGATCCAATGCCCTCTAAATCTGTTAATCATAAAATAATAGAAAGAGCTTTGGCTTCCCAAGTTGAAGAAAACGATGATTGGGTCATTGATAGTGGATGCTGTCACCATATGACTAGTGACAAAAACAAGTTCATAGATTTGGAGAGATAAGTAGGAGTTGTAAAATTTGGTGATAATTCTACTGGTAGAATCAGAGGTAGAG
Organism: Cunninghamia lanceolata; assembly: GCA_027924645.1. NCBI lineage: Eukaryota > Viridiplantae > Streptophyta > Pinopsida > Cupressales > Cupressaceae > Cunninghamia > Cunninghamia lanceolata. The sequence continues at coordinate 12,875,030 of BSBN01000284.1, read as the reverse complement.
GAACTATTTCTTTCGATGGAAAGAACAAAACCAGTGATATACTATATGTTGAAGTTCTGAAGCACAATCTTCTTAGTGTTGGACAGTTGGTGGACAAAGGCTATGATCTCTGATTGAAAAATAGAAAATATAGGATCTTTGAAAGTTCTAGAACAAATATTGCATCTGGTACTCAAACAAAAGGTAACATCTTCCATTTGGTTTGTACTGACAAGAAATGTTTATTTGTTCAACTTGATCAGATTTGGTATGGCATAGGAGAATGTGTCATGTGAATTTTGATAACATCATCAAGATAAGCAACACTAAGGCTATAAGAGATCTTCTAAGACTAGTGAAACCTACTAATAGTTTGTGCAAAGAATGTCAGCTGGGTAAGCAGAACAGAGTCACATTCAAAAGTAAGGAACAATCCTCTACTAGATTGTTGGACTTAGTACATACTGATCTATGTGGACCGGCAAGAATAAGGAGTTTGCAAGGTGATAGATACTTCATGTTATTAATTGATGACCACTCTCAAATGATGTGGGTGACTTTTCTGAAAGAAAAATCTGAGGCTCTTGAAAAATTCAAAATATTCAAGGCTATGGTGGAGAATGAAACTGGATTAAACATAAAATGTCTCAAGTCTGATAGAGGTGGAGAATTCACATCCAGAGAGTTCATAGATTTTTGTGAGAAACATGGGATAAAGAGATAGTTATCTACTCCAAGGACTCCACAACAGAATGGGGTAGTGGAGAGAAAGAACCAGACCATCCAGGAAGCATCTAGAACCATGATGATGGAAACAAATGTTCCTCAGATCTATTGGAGAGAATTTGTAAGCACTACTATCTATACTCTCAATAGAGTACAAATTAGAAGCACTACTGGTAAGACTCCCTATGAACTCTGGATTGGCATCACTCCTACTGTGAAGTATTTTAGAGTCTTTGGTAGCAAATGTTACATTAAAAGAGATGAAGACCTTAGAAAATTTGATGCGAGAAGTGATGAAGGAATATTCTTGGGTTATTCTTCTTAGAGAAAAGCATACCAATGTTATAACAAGAGATTGAAAAAGATTGTAGAAAGTACAAATGTGAAGGTTGATGAAGGAATTGAAAAACCATCAAGGTTTTATGAATATGAAGAAGATGATCTAAATGATGTTATAGTTCAAGCCCCTTCTGAAAATTAGAACCAAACTAATCCAGAGAATCCTAAAATTTTGGAAGAAGCAACAAGTTTGAATGATCCTATCTAAGAAATAAAAGTGCAAGAAGTTCCAAAAACTCCTAGGTATGTAAGATTGAATCATTCTGAAGACCAGATCATATTAGATAAAAGAAAAGGTGTTCAAACAAGAAGAAAGATTGCTCAATACTTAGAGAAGTATTGTCTAATCTCAAAGATTGAACCAAAAATAGTAAGTGAGGCATGTAATGATGAAAACTAGACTAAAGCAATGGAGGAGTTGATGCAAATTGAGAAAAATCACACTTGGGATCTTGTTCCTAGACCTAGAAACAAAAATGTGACAAGAACCAAATGGGTCTTCCAGAATAAACTGAATGAAGAGGGTGAAGTCATCAGAAATAAAGCCAGATTAGTCTGTAAGGGTTATTCTCAAATTGAAGGAGTTGATTTTGAAGAAACTTTTGCTCTGGTGGCAAGGATTGAAGCAGTCAGATTATTTATTACCTTTGTTGCCTTCAATGATTTCAAAGTATATTAGATCGATGTCAAGTCTGCCTTCCTGAATGGTGACTTAGAAGAAGAGGTATACATTGAACAACCGGATGGATTTTAATTATCTGATCAAGGAGATATGGTCTGCAAGTTGAAGAAAGCTCTGTATGGACTCAAACAAGCACCAAGAGCCTGGTATGAAAGATTGGATAAATATCTTTTGAAGATTGGCTTCAACAAAGGTACTGTTGATAGTAACTTGTACTTCAAAATTGATCATGAAAATATCTTAATTGTTGAAGTGTTTGTTGATGATATCATTTTTGGAGGAAGAGACAGTTTGTGCAAGACTTTTGCAAATCAAATGAAAAGTGAATTTGAAATGTCTATGTTTGGGGAAATGAATTTTTTCTTGGGTCTGCAAATCACTCAAACAAAGAAAGGAATCTTTATTTCTCAGACCAAGTATGTGAAAGAATTGTTGAAGAAATTTGGGATGGAAGACTCAAAGCCAATGAATACTCCCATGGCAACTAGATGCAAACTGAGCAAACATGATGACTCTCCCAAGGCTGATTAGAAAAAGTACAGGTCAATGATTGGAGGTCTATTGTATCTTACTCAAACTGGACTTGACATTATGAATGTTGTTGGTCTTGTTGCTAGATTCCAAGTTGATCGTAGAGAATCTCATATCATGGCAGTCAAGAGGATTCTCAGATATCTAAAAGGAACAATTGAGTATGGCTTATGGTATCCTAGGGATCATGATTTCTCTCTTCATGCATATACAGATGTAGATTGGGTAGGAGATGTGGATGACAAGAAGAGTACCAGTGGTAGTGCATTCTTTTTGGGATAAAGATTGGTTTCTTGGCTAAGTAAGAAACAAGAGGCAATATCTCTATCCACTACAGAAGTAGAATATATTGCAGTAGCAAGTAGTTGCACTCAAGTATTATGGATGAAGCAAATGCTAAGAGACATTAGAGTAGAGTATAAGGAACCTATCACAATCTTCGGTGATAACTCAAGTGAAATAAACATTTCAAAAAATCTAGTGTTGCATTCAAATACAAAACATATATCCATCAAATTTCACTTTTTGAGAGAGTAGGTGAACAAGAATGAAGTCAAATTGGAGTTTATGCCCTCTAAGGATCAGATTGTAGACATCTTTATTAATCCTCTACCTAAGGATCCTTTTGAATATCTCAGGGAGAAGTTAGGGGTTATTACCCCTCCAGTTCTCAATAAAGGTGCACTGATATGCATCAGTCCGGTAAATCCCACAGTCATATCTTATGATCTGGATTGATGATAGGAAGCTGCTACTCAAGAGTAGTCTATATGATTTTGAGTAATGTAAGTATGTGCCCTTTGCCATTGATGTCAAAGGGGGAGAGAAGACATGTGAAAAACAAAGTGGTTTCTGATCAAAGGGGAGTAGTAAAGAAAGAGAAGACATATGAGTGATTGTTGTTGATAGGGAGAGCTATGTCAGTCAGTGAGGAGGAGTTCTTGTCTTGATGGTTAAAATAGTTTTTCACATCATATGTTGATTCAATGACAAAGGGGGAGATTGTTGCAAGTATAGGCCTAAAAGGTGTTGTCATTGATGTCAACATGCTCCTATTGTATTGATGTCAAGGATTGGATGAGATGTGTGCTAAGGATATTGAGAAAATTAGTCCTATCAGAAATAGAGAACAATAGTGAAGATAGTGAAGATCTATGAATTAAAGATCCTAGCTAAGACAGAAATTAGGGAGTACGCATCAAAGGGTTTGTAGATATGTGTCTAAAGATGATCCAGTCAAGATTTGAGAGGTCTGCATGAAGATTTGAAGAAGTTATGGCCACTTTAGTGAAACTGGTTCTGGCAGGTGTTCAGAGGTGACAGAGTGACACAAATAGGTTCGGTGAGATCTAGAAATGCAATATCCTATTTTGTGGATTTGGTGGAATGTATAGGAAGAAAATATGAATTGACAACTCGATTGGTTCATGGTTTGGAGGTTCGCAAGAATCTATTCCAATATGACAGTGATGACAGACTGTGTTCTTGAGGTTCTGGATGAAGGAGAGAATGATTTCAGTAAGCAAAAGTAGTGTGGATGCTCTTGGTGATTCAAGCAATCTTGTGGGGGTCTCTGGATTATGTCCAATTTGTGTTGGTGGTCGGCATTAAAGATTGAGCTCATATTTGAAGAAATACTTCTAGGTGATGATGTTCTTCCTAAGTTTGGCCGACCAGATGAGTTACACATCTTACAAATGATCTTGAAGATGTTTTGTGAAGCATGGCATGTCCCTCAAAGAAGATTGAAGTCCTAGATATGTGTGGCTAACTGTGTGGTGATTCGCATGAAGTCTTTTGTAATAAGACAAGTTGTATTTGTGTATTTGCTCTGTAATAAAGTTAAGAATGTATTGTGCTGCCTTTGATGATTATCCCAAAATTGATGTCTTGTATAAATAAGAGTTGTGAAGTCATTTCAAAGGTGTGGCAAAGATGTGTATGTGGTAGGAAGGAGAAGAGCGAAAGGCAAAGAAGAAGTGTTGAGCTTAAATGGAACTAACTCAAGCATGGTGAAGATGCTATTCTTCACTTCAAGTATGTAACATTTATTATTTTGTAGACAGTGTGTCTCCTGTAGGTAGTGGGCCTCTTGTGAGTAGTGTGCTCAGGTAGTGAGCCCTAATTGGCATGTGTCATTTTGTTCCTTTTATTCTTTTAATAGAGAATACAATCTTGGGTTAGTCACCTCGTAGTTTTTCCCTTAACTAGGTTTTCCACATTAAAATCTTGGTGTTATATGTGTTAATGTGTTTCTGCTCTTGAATTATTACATTATGATTAGTTTATTATTATGCTATTGAATTACAAAAGGATATAAGTGGTTAATAAAAGGAAATTTTTGAGACAACTGATTCACCCCCCATCTTAGTTGTTTGTCTTGAAACTAACAATTACAATCCTAGATTTGCTTTTGTCTTGTAAGGAAAAGACAAAATTACAACTTTTTAGCTCATGAGAAAAAGACAAAATAGCAATCTTTTGAGTTGTCTAATGGGATAAATCACTTTTCAAATGATTTGAATTGTCAAGAGGAGTATGTGGTACATTTTTTATGAAGACATATCCAACTAGATGCTTGCTAGATTGACTTTACATGATTGGATGGCTGGGACAGTTGTGAACATGTCCTAGATGTTGAACTAGATCTACAAGAATAATAGTGATATAGGTCTGATTTCATATGTATTTAAGCTCTTGGGTCTTATCTCCATCATCTTGGATACCATACTGACTTCTTTTTGCAAATACAACAGTGATTTGGTTGACAAAATGATGATTCTGCATATATGGGTCAATAATGTATCTCTAGGTGTTCATCCTTCATGGCATCTCCAACTAGCTCCTTTGTCCTTGTTGACCTACAATTCACAATGCCAAGCATCAATTTCATCATAAAAAAATCATTTTCTGTCAATTTAAACCAAAATATGTCCATTTGAAGCCTTGGATCGATCAGTGACAGTTTAAAATCAACTTTGGTTGCTTATGACTATCCTCACAAATCTAGTGGATTCCCCATGATTTTTTGAGTTTTTATCATTTTCAAGTATCCATTTGGCATATGTAATGATCTGAGATGTTTTTGTGACCATTTGGATCTAGTAGGAGGCTTTTATTTTGCATTTTTAATAGGATATTCATGTGCAGTAGCATTAATTCGATGCAGAAAATGCTCAAAATCCACATTGGCACGACAAAAATGTCCATTAAGATGTAAGGAAGTGATATACAAATCAAATTTCTTAATTAAACAAAGTTTCCACCGTAAAACATGAGTTTTACAGGCCAAATTATCAAAAAGCAGGGATTTAAGGGTCATTAGGATATATCTTATGGACGTTGATTTTAGCACTAAGTTTCCTTAATGCTTTAGTGGGGATTTCATGTGCAACTAGATGGTGGGGATTTGATCGTCAACATGATACGTCTAGTGGATGCACTTTTTAGTGCTTATCCTATTGTCTTGGATTTAGCGCTAAACCTAATAGGATGCTACTCAACAGGGATTTTGATAGGTATTGGATAGTGGAGGATTTGGGTCTCATAGGACATATCTGGTATCCAACCAATTTAGTGCAAGGCCTTCAAAAGAGTCTGGTGGGGAAAATGCAGTGCACCAAAAATATCTGGTTGGATGAGAAATTAGTGTTGATCCAATAGAGGCTATTTTTAGCATTGAATGGTGTGCAAAGGGGCTAGCGTTGATATCCAGTGACACAAGATATTAGCGCAAAATGTAGTAAGGGGCATTTTTAGTGCCACAATTGGAAAAGCCTCACTGACAGTGTATTTAAAAATATATTTAAGTATACTTTAAATATTTTGAAGTATACTATTAGGATGTTTGAGATAGGTCCCAGATCCATGGGATTTAACATGTAGATTCTAGATTTTGGAGGATCCACCAAATTTCAAACTTAACTGATTTTTCAAGGTTTTAGGACATTAGACTTAGCTAATTTCAGGGATTTAGAAACATGCGTTAGGGTGGAGGTACAAGGATTCTCTAGTGAAATGTTGTGGAATTTGACATGATTTTGCAACTCTAGGACATGAAAACTAGGAATTCCAATATGACACCTCCTGCGGAAGTGGTTTCAAGGACTATGTCCAATGACATAGGATTTTGACGCAAACTATAGCAACACCCACTTTCAGCTCAAAAAGGCAACAAAGACCTATTTTTCAAGCACAAAACCAATCAAAACTCCTCCAAATCAATCATGAAAGGAACCAAACAACTTCAAACATGATAAATACTCAAATTTGAAACAAACCTTGCATTCTAAGCACCTTCTCATCATCATAAGGAGGAAAGGTTGATACTCCAAGCCAAATCAAAAAGAGGGGGTCCCCATTTGGTGAAATGGGGCATGTGTACAAGGCACAACACATTGTACAATGGGTCTATAGTTGCTATGGGAAAAGAATATTATCAGTCCAGACTCTATCAATTTTCTCACTTTGTTCCTAATTCTCCTTCACTTTATTTGCTCATTCACTTAGATGAGGTGAGTTGTTTGTGGCATCAGTGGTTTGGCCACTTGAACTACCGTTACTTGCAACAGTTCAATCAGCAGGACATGGTTTCAGGGTTGCCTTCTATTCATTTTTTTGATGGTGTTTGCCAATGATGCATTATTGGTAAGCATCCTAAAGATAAATTTGATAAAGACAAATCATGGAGGGCCACATAGCTTCTTGATTTGGTACATAGTGATTTGGTAGGACCACTTCCACATCCTTATTTTAGTAGGGCTTGATATGTTCTCACATTCATTGATGACCTTTCTAGATACACATGGGTTTATTTTATTAAACAAAAGTCTAAGGTCTTTGAGTCTTTTCAGGACTTCAAATCTTTTTCAAAGAAACATTCTAGGAAGTCCATCAAGATTCTACATAGAGACAATGGGGGGAGTATGCCAACTAGAGGTTTAAGACATTTTGTGCCTATGAAGGCATTGATTTTCAACACACAGTGCCCTACAGTCCACAATAGAATGGTGTCATAGAGTGAAAGAATAGGCCCTTGAAAGAGATGGCCAACTATATGATTGACTCCATGCCCATAACACCTCAGTATTAGGCAGAGGCCATCAATTGTGCATGCTACATCTAGAATCTGGTTCCTCACTAAGATGTGAAAGGGGTCACTGCTTTTCAAGCTTGGACTAGTAAAAAATCCACAGTCAAGAACTTTCAAGTGTTTGGTTCTCCTGCATGGGCCCACATTCTAGTAGATAAATGCAAGGCTATGGATCCAGAGAGCAAGCCTTGCATATTTTTTGGGTACCCAGGCGGTGTCAAAGGCTATAGGATTCTCCACTCCACCACTTATGAGTTTTTCATTGAGAGGAGTGTTCATTTCGAGGAGGATGTTTCTAGTTTTTCTCCTTCCACTTCTCTATCTACAATCACTTTGGAGACATTGTAGCATGATGATAGTTCTTCCAAGGATCCTAATCATCCTACTCTTGATGAGGAGTCTTCTTCCTCCACTTTAGATAGTGACAATGATGATGAGGATTCATCTTCCTCCACTCCTAGTCATCATTTAGAGGGTGATGATTCTCCTCCAGATTCTCCTATTGGGCCTCTTTGGGCTCACCAGACATTGGAGTCAGCAGGTGATTGGTTTGGTGATTGTTCAAATGTTAGAAGGACAAGGTTGTAGTTTGAGAAGGCTCCACATCTCTTCATTGCCTCAACTTCTGATCCACAATCCTTTTAGGAAGCTTTTAGTGTCCCTGAGTGGGATGCTATTATTCAGGAAGAGATTAGTTCCTTGCAAAGGAACCATACTTGGGAATTAGTCCCTCTTCTTAAGGGAAGGAAACTTGTTCGATACAAGTGGATCTATGGGATAAAATTTTCTACAGATGGGTCAGTTGATAAGCATAAGGCTTGCCTCATTGCGAAGGGATTCTCCCAGGTGTCTGTGACTGACTACCTTGAGACTTTTGTGCTAGTTGCCAAAATAAACTCCATTTGACTTGTCCTTGCTATTTATAGCCCATCATTGGGAAGTTCATCAAATGGATGTGAAAAGTTCTTTACTTCAAAGTGACCTTTAGGAGGAGATCTACATGGAGTAGCCATAAGGGTTCGTACATGATCCTTTACTTGTATGACGTCCTCAAAAGTCTATCTATGGCCTCAAACAAGCCCCTCGGGCTTGGTACGCCAAGATAGACTCCTTCCTTCTGTCATTTGGGTTTACCCAGTGCCATTCTGATCTGAATGTGTATATTCTATAGTAGGATAATGCTCTCATGTTCCTTATTCTCTATGTTGATGACTTACTAATTACAAGGAATTCCTCATTTACCATCAAGGTAGTAAAAACTGGCCTTCATGATTGTTTCCTCATGTTAGACTTGGGCCTTCTACACTACTTTTTGGGGATTGAGATCACTTAGTCTTCATCTGGTATCTTCATGGCACAACCCAAGTATGCAATTTATATCCTCTCTAGATTTCACATGGCTGATTGTAATCCTGCACCGACTCCATTTATGTCTAGGGTCAAAATTGAGGCTCACTATTCATCACCACTTGTGGATGCTACCTTGTATTGCCAATTAGTTGGGAGTCTCATATACTTGACTCAAATGAGGCCTGATATTTCATATTCTATGGGACTAGTCTCCAAGTTTATGCAGGAGTCACATGAGTTGCACTGTAAAGTAGGTAAGAGGATTCTTCACTCTATACATGACACTTATAGTTATGGGATTCACTATGTAGTAGGTGTGGATATTGACTTGGTGGGACACACAGATTCAGATTGGATAGGTGATTCTCAGGATCACAAGTCTACTTTAGGGTATTACTTCTCACTTGCTTTCAATTGAGTGTCTTGGTTGAGCAAGAAGCAATTTGCAATTGTGCTTTCATCTATAGAGGCTAAGTATCGAGGGGTAGTTATTGCTACTACTGAGGCCATTTGGCATTAGAACATTCTCACTAAGTTTGGTATTCTCTTCTAGAAGCCTACAATCATCTTTTGTGACAACCAGAGTGTGATACAAATATCTCACAATCTGGTCCATCATCAGAGGACCAAACACATTGAGATCCACATGCACTATATTCAGGAGTTGATCCATGAGTAGATCATTGATCTCAAGTACTATATGACATCAGAGAAGATCAAAGACATCCTCACCAAACCATTCACTAAGTGAAAGTTCTATTTTTTGTGAGCTTTGTTGGGAGTATCACTAGTGTCCACTTTAGGGGGTCTTTTAGTCCTTCTCTTTTCTCTCTATTCTTGGGGGTGTTCTCTCTACTTTGTTCTAGGGGGCTTCTTCTCTTTGAGGGGGAATTCCTTGTACATAGGTACCTCATCAGACTTGATTTTTTGGGACCCATCTTTTCACCCACCTAAGCTATGCTTAAGGGGGGTGTTAGTGTAGGTTTTTATTTTCCTAGTGGGTTATATATTTTCCCTATTTCCTAGTAATCTGGAGGAAGCCCAGGCAGGCTAACCTAAACAAGGGTAGATTTATTGAACTCAAATGCTACATCAAAGCCAGGTTTCCAATGGTGAAGAGATAGGTTATGCTTCCCATAGATCAAAGGGCCACTTGCAAGAATGAAAACTAGGTCCTTCTTAGAGATGAACTTGAAAAGCAAAAGTCCACCTGCCATGGAACTGATCAAAATAGTTCTTTTAAAACACAATTTGCTCTAAACCCACTACCAAACCATGTCTATATTGAGTCTAAATGAAATGAACTTCCCAACCAAAGAAGGATCCATTGACGAAACTATATTTTCCACCATTGAATCTAAGATTTTTAAGGTTGTTCCTTTGGTTGTCTCTGACAACACAAGAACAATGGTATCTAGAATGCCTTCTCCTTCATCAAATCCATCGAGGGCATTCTTCTAAGTTTTAGGAACTAATCCCTATTTAGGGTAAAATTGAATTTTGTTAATCTTTTATTGTTTATATGTTAAAACCCTCCTTTCCACTAAATATTAAAGGATCTAGGGTCAAGTGGTGAGCACTATCATATCCTAGGTCACTTACAAATGAAGGGAAACTTGGACTAGGGAATTAATTATCAATTTTTCCTTCTCTTATGTCTAATTAACCATTAAAACCCTAATTATGCAAATACAACAATAAATTGATGAATAATAGAAAATGATCTTGCAAACGGGAGTAAAATAACAAATCACAGAATACCTATTTTCAGGGTTTCGAGGCGGAACAATCAAGGACTAAGGTGCGGGCACCCAAGTCCCAAGGCACCTACTTTTTTGGGGGAATCTAGACCTCCTTCCAACACTGATCAGCCCTGTAGCATTTATTTCCTAAGATCTATCTGTAGAGGATACTGTTGCGAGTGCCCTAGTCCTAGAAGTGGTCCTATGTCTGACTTTTCTTCAGATCTTGAATCCCTAATGCTTGCCAAGCCTTCCTACAACTCCACTTTTTCTAGATGTGACACCTATAACCTACAATCACAAGACTTGGTTTGGGGGTTGTGGTGTTTAGAGGCTTGCCTCAATCAAGCCCCAGAGGACACTTAAGTCTCCAAACACCGTTGTCAGACAAAGAGTGCCTGCCCTTGTGAGGCAGAGGAAAAAACCAAAGGAATCAATGATAAAAACACAATATTATGTCACCTTGTAGTGAAGCTCTCATGGAGGAAGATGCTCTTCATGCCATGAGGAAATTGATGCTCAAATCTGCAAATATCAACACACAAAACATACAAGTCTACTCTTTCAACATAATAGAAGCCTTGAATCACCTTGAGAATGCCTAGAGTTCACAATGATCATCTAGTTTACAAATGAATGCCTACACATGCTTATATATGCACCTACAAGCATTCTTGCCAAGATTTTAAAAATCAAACTTTACCGTGTTGGGAAAAGAACCAACTAACGGTCATAAACCGACACCTAGAAATTGGGGCTGCCTCAAAATAGGGTAGGACTAGGGCACAGGTGCCCAAGTTCTCCCCCTATTTTGGGTAGGGTACAGCTTAAGGGGTCCACCTAGATTCAATTTGCCATGGAACCTAGGTCTCATTCCATTGGGATGCTAAAATATGAAATAAAATCTCCTAAATACATGCTAAAGACTTGGGAGCTAAACATTACATTTAGTCCACAATTTAATGTATGTATGAATGTGAGGCCTATACATTCATTAAAGTAAGGTCACAAACATAGCAAACACACCAAGCATGGAGAAGACACGCTAATCACATGGAAAATAGTAATAGGCACACAAAACATGAAGAAGACAGTTACAGTCACGTAGAACACGGAGAATACAGTCAATGCATAGAAGACACATTAATGTATGGAAGACAGAAATGATATCTTTTCTTTTCTTTTTCTCATTTATATGCAATGCAAATGCAAGTACTAGAAAGTAAACAAACCTCCCATAATGTAGGATGCACTACCCTAGGGTGTAGGTCTTTGTATATATGGGGCAACACACACACAATGCATGTAAAACCTCCTAAAATGAAGGAAGCACTACCCAAAGGTGCTGGTCTCTGCATATGGGGCAACAAACATGCCACACAAAACAAGCATGCCAAAACACACACACTTGAAGACGTGAAGAAAACATGGCAGAAAACTGATGGTGTGTTCCCTATTTCTAGGCTCATCACCATCTCAGGAACATTATAGGCACACATTGATGATTGCGCTCTGCCACAACAATCACTGAAGACATGCTTAAGGGTTGAGTTAGTCATAGAACCGCTCCCCGCCTCTACAGAGGACTTTTGAAAATGATAGGATGATGTAATCTACTCTGAGAAATACACCATCCCCACCTCTGTAGAGGGCTTAATAAAAAAGATATGCTCAAAATCTTGACTCCACAAAGGGCTTGCATGATTGATTGATTGATTGCAAATAAACTCAGGATGCACGATGTACTACTCTGGGGTACAAGTCTTTGCATTTGAGGTCAAACACATTGCTAACATCTATAACAGATAGCTTACCTTATATATGCCCCTACCTTAAGGTGGTTGATATCAGTTATCGATATCAAGCATGTTAAGGTAGGAAGAAAACACACACAAGGGAACACTGACTTTCGCAAAGCCCATGCCCCCTGAAGGTGACATGTACTTTACGGTCACCAAATATTCCCACAAACACATCCCTGCAAGAAACATGTTAGTGTCTACAACATCATGATAGACAACAACATCAATGCATATGATTAACCACACAAGGAGCCAAGGTTATACAATGAATTCAAAGTTTGAGGATAACTGTAGGGCTATATCATGCAGTTCTCTAAATCAAGTATTGCCAAGGCTAGATTCAAAGGCAAACAAAGGTGCACGGAGAAACAGTATTGTTAAGGTTTGTAAATGCCACAGAAACATCACAAAATTCACTACGTAGAAAGAACGAGTGCTTCCACTAGCCAAGCATCAGATAAGATATACAACCCCATTTTCATATTAGGAACTAAGTCCATTTTTTATTACTCTCGAAAGGGACACTAGGTCCGCATTAGTATAAATGTTTGTCGTCATCCGCCTGCTAGGTGGAAACACTAGAGGAAGGGAAATATTAAATAAGAGAGGAGAATTAAGTGTCTTAGGGATAGTCATGTAGGAGGGTGCCCCTAGGTCACCAACCATGATGCTATGCTCGTAAGACACAACACCCAACAATGAAATCAGAGGAGAGGCAATGTAGAAGAATGATGATACAAATAGAAGAAGGTCACAATAGAGGCAGTTTCCTGGTATCCAGAACCTTACAAGAGAATCTAAGGTCATCCTAAGGGGCCTAAACAACATATAACACATCACGGGGGAAGCACATTATGAGAGAGATAAAGGGTTAGAGATACTTACCTGTAGGGCCCCTTTTGGGCTAGAAGTTGTCTATAAGCAAATCATCGTCATCATCTTCCCACTCCCTAATGTTGGAGGATAGTGGGACATAAGGTACCATAGCTATATTCATATCTTGTTCCTCATGTTATTCATCGTTATGATCATTATTTTTTGTTTGAATGTTGGGATCAATGTTTTCTTGTTGAGAGGCAAGGTTTATAGCATAAGCTTGTCTTCTTTTTCTTCTTTCTCTTGCTTTTCTATTTTGTCTTCTTTTACCACTTATCTCTTGTAAGATAGGGCAATCCTCTTTCATAAGCTTGTGCAAATGAGAAGATGAAGCACTAGGATCAAACCTCATTTGTCACGGTGGAACACTTTGTTGTTGACAATGACCTCCCGATCCTTGTAAGGATTTCAGGGGAGGAACCTCAATATAGGGACCTTGTTCTTTGGGTCTAAAGTTCTCTTCACATGCAAGTTGTTTATTTTTTGTCATTTATTGTGTAGGAGGACTAGGTACTTCAGTTTTAGCCCAAAAGTAATTCAACTTGTAATGTTTTTGTTAAACCAAAGGTTTATACTTGTTTCGAGGGATGGTGATTATACAGCCATCCAGAGTGAATTTCAGACAATGGTGTATTTTTGAAGGGATAGCTTTGATTTATTTTAGCCAAGGATGTCCCAATTTAATGTGAAAGAGGTTAGAAATAAGGACAGCATCAAACCATTGTTTGACATGTTTTCCAGATAATGTTACTAACACTGATATCTTATCCAAAGGCTTGATAAAGGTTCCCTTATGTGTCTTAATCATCATGTTCGAGAGGTCATGAGAACCTTGCATTAACTAATGTGAAAAGAGGAACTCCTTAGTGGAAACATTAGTCATACAATTAGGATCAATAAGAGTTCCATTCATGGGGTTTCCCATTATTTTCATAGTGATGTAAAGAGGTCCTTTGGAATCACCGATTGTTCTATCATGAGGAGTGAAGATAATTTCAGGTTCAGGAGCCTTTCTTTTCATGTAAGGTCTAGGAGGGAACCTATTGTTTCTGTTATTATTAGAGGCCATGTTTTTATGCTCAAACCAATGCCAAATCAGATTTTGAAAGCTTTTCAAAATTGGAGCAAGACAAGAGGAAAAAAAAGCCTAAAATGCTTGATTTTTCGTTACGTTTTCAATGCAAATGAATGAAACAAAGGATGCTGTGAGGATTTTAGTCAAGGGAAGCAAGTTATATGTATGATATCAGTCCAAAACAGTAGTATAATTACTCTCAACACACTCTTGATGAAAATTCAAGATAATGCCAAGTCAAAATATAGTGAAAATATATCGAAGTAGTTACTTTTTTCACCAAAACTCAATGCAAAAGAGCATAAGAAAGGGTACTGTGAGGAAAATAATGATGGAAAACAAATAATATCAGTAATAACAGCCACTTGGTGCCAAAATATCCAACACAACATGCGTTTAGTGCCACTTAAGGTAAAACCCTAGTGAAAATATAGCAAAAATAGGCTATTTTCATGATTTTTCAACTCCAAGACCTAGAAAAAGGGGTTTTGTAAGAATTTTAGGAGGTAAAGAAAATAATATCAATAATATCAGTCACCTCAATCCATAAAATTGATCACAACATGCTTGGAGTGCAAACTAGGTCAAACCCTAGGGCAAAAATGGTCAAAATGTGTAGTTTTTCGCCAAATTTTCACTACAAGAGCCCATTAAAAGGGTGTTGTGAATTTTTTATGGGGGAAACAAAATGATTACCCTGATAATAGAAAATTAATTCCAAAATACCTTTCACAACATACCTATGGTGCAAGTTTGGAGAGTCGTTAAGGCCAAATTTAGCGAAAATTGTTGTTTTTGAAACCCTAGGTTTGAGATCTTGGGATGAAATGCTATGTCAATGATTTGAAGTTTGATTTATGATGAAATTGACTTACTCTCAGATAATAAAATTATTTTCAAGCGTTAACATGCAAAATGCCCATGCAAATTTAATGAAAATGCATCAAAATTGCTAGTTTTTATTGAAATTTTCTATGTAAAAATGTAAATATTTTAAATCTAAATGCAAATTCACACTAAAATGAAAGACTACAGCCAAATGAAAATTTGAATGAGCCTCTAAAATCAGTAGAAAAATCTAATAAAATATTTTGCCTACAAACCCTAGATTTTGGAATTACTAAGTTATAAAAATTGTCAAAATTTCCACAAAACCCTAGCAATTAAATGATGAAAATGCAAAGTAAATTTCTGATTTTTTTGTATTTTTCTGTATTTTATATCAGATATAATGCAAAAAAAATAAATTAGGAAAATTTAGAAAGAATTGATGCAATTGAGTAAGCCAAACAATGCATTTTTTTTGTATTTTTCCAATTTTTCATTTTTTTTGAATTTTTCTCAATGCAATAAAATAAATGACCAAATGAATGAATGAAATCAATCCAAATATGAAGACAAACACTTAGAAAGTTGCAATTTAAATCCAAAAACATGGGTTCACCAAAATGTTTAGGGTAAAATTGGATTTTGTTTATCTTTTGTTGTTTAGATGTTAAAACCCTCCATTCCACTAAACATTGAAGGATCTAGGGTCAAGTGGTGAGCACTATCATACCCTAGGTCACTTAAAAATGAAGGGAAACTTGGATTAGGGAATTAATTATCAATTTTTCCTTCTCTTATGTCTAATTAACCATTAAAACCCTAATTATGAAAATGTGACAACAAATTGACGAATAACAGAAAAAGCTCTTGTAGACGAGAGTAAAATAACAAATCATAGAATAGCTATTTTCAGGGTTCTAAGGCAGAACAGTCAAGGACTAAGGTGTGAGTGCCCAAGTCCAAGGTACCTATCTTTTTAGGGAATTTGGACCTCCTTCTGACACTAATCAGCCCTGTAACTTCTGTTTCCTAACATCTATCTACAGAGGACACTGTTGTGAGAACCCTATTCCTAGAATTGCTCTTGTGTCTGACTTTTCTTTAGATCTTGAATCCTTGATGCCTGCCAAGCCTTCCTGCAACTCCACTTTTTTTGGATGCGACACCTATAACCTACAAACACAAGACTTGGTTTGGGGGTTGTGGTGTTTAGAGGCTTGCCTCAGTCAAGCCTCGAATGACACTTTAGTCTCCGAACATCAAACAAAGAGTGTGTGCCCTTGTGAGGCTGAGGCAAAAACCAAAGGAATCAATAATAAAAACACAATATTATGTCATCTTGTAGTGAATCTCTCATGGAGGAAGATCCTCTTCATGCCATGAGGAAATTGATGCTCAAATATGCAAATATCAACACACAAAACATACAAGTCTACTCTTGCAACACAATAGAAGCCTTGAATCACTTTGAGAGCGCCTATAGTTCACAATGATTATCTAGTTTACAAATGAATACCTACACATGCTTATATATGCACCTACAAGAATTCCTGCCAAGATTTTAAAAATCAAACTTTACCGTGTTGGAAAAATAACCAACTAATGGTCATAAACTGACACCTAGAAATTGGGGCTACCCCAAAATAGGGCAAGACTAGGGCGTGGGTGCCCAAGTCTTCACCTTTTTTTGGGTAGGGTATAGCTCAAGGGGTCCACCTAGGTCCAATTTTCCATGGAACCTAGGTCTCATTCCATTAAGATGCTAAAATTTGAACTAAAATGTCCTAAATGCATGCTAAAGACCCGGGAGATGAACCTTATGAGGGAAAAGCCCCCAAGGGGACATTTTCTGATGTTACAAGCCCAAAGCTACTATCACACATTCTAAGGAGCTTCCCGAGGCACTACTTGTTGCAACCCTACCTTTGGGGACCCTGAAGGTGGGGTAGGGGACCCTCGGGCTGACCAAATCCATACCCTAATCAAATTCAAAACTGTAGAAAGGCAGGAAGTTGCAGAGGCTAACCATGTAAGTTAAATTCCCATGTTTATTCAAGAAGAGAAAAAGTTTATTG
This sequence comes from Cunninghamia lanceolata, assembly GCA_027924645.1. Lineage (NCBI taxonomy): Eukaryota > Viridiplantae > Streptophyta > Pinopsida > Cupressales > Cupressaceae > Cunninghamia > Cunninghamia lanceolata. The sequence goes on along the minus strand of BSBN01000284.1, from coordinate 12,857,933 downwards.
ATTAAACATGTAGTAACTGGTGAGCTATCCTATACTATTTTCCCCTTAGACAGTTTCTTAGAATGAAAGCTACCCATTATAAGTAGGTGTTTTATGCCTTCAAAAAATTAAATAAAATAAAACATAATAGCCAAAATGATTTGAGTAAAATATTGAATCAATCCCTAAAAATTTCTGCATCAACCTATATGTTAGTCATAAGCTAAATATAATCTTATATACTAGTTGCTGTTATGATAATATTGATTACAAAAGAATCTTGAAAGGAAGAGAAGACTACTTTAGATGTTCTACTTTCTTCTTGAATAATTTATGAATTATTTATTCCTTTGTGAAGTAAATTATTTTAGGATATATTTGTTTAGAATTCTAGAAAATTATGGTTCCAATATTTTATATTTCTCTATTTTTATTACAATTTCTAATAGTGCTCCATAAGAATGTATATAAGAATGAATCTTAAGGATATGCTCTAGCATTGTGATCTAGCACTATTGTTTTCTATTATCTATGTAGACGTGTCTCCTACCATATAGTTTTTCTTCATACACTAGGAAACACAGTTAGAAAGTTATACCCAAAGTATGATAAACATGTCTCTTACAACCATGGATAGTCTACTTAATTATTCATTACATCTAGGTAATGTGGTGAAGCAACATGACTTTCTATATTTGGTATTTCCATGTCTTCATCATGTACTATCTTTTATCAAGAATTAAGTGTACTAATATTGAGTCAATATTCATGACCAATATTTAATTAGAAGAGATTTGAAAGAACATATTTTTCATGTGCTTGAATGTTCCACTAAACAGTCATTGCATCTAGGTGATACTCATAAGGGTAAAGTATCAAAACAATTTCCTAGAAGGACATTCATCCTAATAATGCTTTGAGTTGAGAACTCTTACCCATGATTTTTTCCTCATAGTTAAGCATTTTTACTCTAAGATTTGACTATGATACAAATTAATTACATATCTACAAGATATTGCTCTAATTTCATAAGGAGGGTCCTTAGAACTTCCAATCTATATCACCATACATATCCTATTAAGTTATGAGATATATTAAATCTAGGAATAGACTTACTTTTTGATTGACACATTTGTAGAATGCTTTATCGTTCCCAAAATTTTCAAGAATATTCATAAAGTGTCATTATATGAATAATTTAAAGAACATATTTTTAACTTAATAGTAGCTAACTCATGATGCTAGTGGATTTGTGCCTATTTAGGCAAAGTTGAAGCTTTCATGTTTCAAGATTTGCGTGAATCCTTATGACACTAAACTAGGATCATATAATATTATCTTAATCAATGTTTGGGAAACATTAAGAAAATTTTGATTATTTTTAAAAGATTTAAATATCTTGATGGTAAAAATTAGCCAACTAGGGTTCAACGAGCATGTCTAGGTCAATTAATTTGAAGAGGATTTCAACTATACATGTGAAAAATGCCAAAAATGAATTGATTTATACATAGTACATATAGATAAAATCAAGAAGTTTTTAGCTTTTTAAAAATATCCATTCCTCTAAGAAACTAAATATGTGTTTATAAAGGAGTTATGAAGAAGTTTCTTTTGTCTATTGACCATATTCCTAGAATTGAAGATCTATTAGAAAATTTGCTATATAATAATTATAAGATTCTTTAATATTATGATATAATTGTAGGATTTGTTAGATAAGATGGTCTTGAGACATTTTATCTCTCATTAGAAAATTTTAGTTATCACTTCCAATTTATAATAAATGATGTAAACATGTTTTGTGTACTACACTTTTTTCAATATCATTCAGAAAGGAGGGGTGATATTGCTACAAGGAAACTAATACATCCACATCCCAACAATTCAAATTGGTGAATCAAAGAGTTTTGGCAAATGATATTTATTTCCTTTACTTTTTACCTAATCCCTTCATCAAATATTCAAAATAGTCATGCTTTCCTTGTTGGAGTAGTCACACTATTTTTGAGTTTCCAAGAACTTCCAAAGTTTCTCAAAATTCCAAGCCTTTTTCTCCCTTGTTAGACATTTTCAAAATTTCTAGACTTTGTCAGCAATTTTTTAGGTTTACAAACTCTTAAAAATCCCAAAAAAACATTTTTACCAACCTTTTTTCAATGTTTTTCAAAGTTAGAAAACTTATCAAACCTCCAACAAAGAGTCCTTTTAACTTGTCCCTTTTTCCTCAAGTTTTAAAACTTTTAAAAGTGCCAACAAGTTTTGGAAAAAAAAAGAAGAAACAATACAAAATTAGAAAATGTTGGCAAGTTCATGAGTTTGTGAACTCAATGAAATGCTAAAAAAAGTTTATAAAACAATGAAAAAAGGAAAACAAAAGAAATTTTAAAAGGCTAGAATGTCTGCTAAATTGCTAAAATATGGATAGATATTTGAAAATCAAGAAAAGAAAGAAGAAAAACATTTCAATGAGTTTGACAATTTGTGAAATCATTGATATGTTAATAATCCTTAAGAAGAAAAATAAAAGAGAAAAAGAAAAGTAATTTTGTTGAGTTTGAAAATTTGCGAAATCATTGAAACATAAAAAAAAGCTTAAAAATGTGAAAAGTTGAATAAACAATACAAAGGCAATGACATATTTTAAAGTTCATGAACCCTTCTGATTGTTTTTGATAATATAAGGTGGCTAACAAGGGGCCAAACCCTTACAAAATAGCAAAAAGGAACCCCAGAGGCAACCACACAAAAGAGCCTCAAAAAATATACAACATAGTCTGCTTATCCAACAAAGATAGCATAGACAACCACACCCAACTAAATATAGAATATATGAAGTAGTAGAGTATAACCAACATAAAATAAACAAGACCTAAGGAGAAAAATTTTCTCCTTGTTTAACCATGGAGTCAATGAAATCATCTAGCTTTTTAGAGTTCTCATCAGTGTCACCAGCAACGGTAGCCCCAAGACCCTGCAGAATAGAAATATTAAGTAAAACTGTACACCTGAGCATAGTGGAAAAAGTCTATTCTAGCTTCTCAACATGGCCCCACAGAATAGCAATGTCAATCCCATAACCAGCATCAGTCTCCATGTCATCAGCGGCTTCCTCCACAAACATCTTACCCGCTTTGCTAGCATTACCCGCAGAATCCCTAGCATCATCACCAGTAGCCTTCAACACATTATTCCCATGCTTACCATTAGCATCCTCATAAATCTCCTGCACATCCATCACCTTAGCCTCATCACCCTGGGTGGATTCGTTAGACACACTCTCAGAATAGTCAATCAGTTTGGCCTTAGGTATAGGTTTACCAGCAATCCTCCCTTACCATCTAACCCCTGAGGAAAAGCCCTCCTTAATATTCTTAGCGACAAATTAGATTTGTTGCCCTGCCCCACAGGAGTACTGTAAAGAATTTTAGGGGTCCCCACGGTAGCCCCTACAGTATCATCCTCCATAGCTTTTATCTTCCTCTTCTTGGTCTTGGTACTAGCTTTAGAGACCAGGGTGTTGGTAGTGGTTGCTAGGGAAATTTCCTCAGTGATAGAAAGAGAAACCCCTTTCATCTTAGGAGAAATAGGGGAAGGGCACGACTCTTCAAAAATAGCAATGTCATCAGGGTTAGAAGACATTTCCCCACTATTAGTCTGAATAGGCTTAGAAGGCTCCAGGGCAAGGTGGAAGTTGTAAAGGTAGAGTATGAGACCTTGATGTAGGGGGATGGGCTTCTTGGATGGTTTCTTGGCCAGATTAGCTCTAACCCTAAGAACCAAATGCTCAAGGGATGACAATAAATAAAAAGGAAAACTAATCTGAGCATTGCATCTAAAGTGATTTAGAAGGGGAAGATGATAATTGTAGAACTTGGTGAAGCACCCCTCCAGAGTGAAGTACTTCATAAAGAGAAAACACACCCCGTCCCAAGGTTCAGGAAGTTTAGCATGTTCGAATCCTCCCTGATAAGGAATGAGTTCTTCACCGTCCCCAAGGAAGAGCTTCTGGTTGGAATGGTCCATCACTTTGGCTTTCTGCTGCAATTTGATGCCCTAAGTTGACATGCTGGTAGCCATAGCAATAACACCCTCAGAAATCTCGAAACCAATATCCCCCATAGTGACACGCCAGTTTTGCCAAGACCTAGTGAACTGTTCAGAAAGGTTTTCATCATACCCATTAAGCCGTTCCAAATAAGGACTGATACCACCCTCCTTATAGTAATGCCAGACCATAGGGTTATCTTTAAACTTGCAATAGGAAATGAGTTCCATTCAAATTCTATCGCCACCCATGTTATCCTTACAAAACAAAGCACAAAAAACCCAAAGCTTCACATAGTTCGTATGCAGGGCAACCTTAGCAGCTTGACCGAGGTTAATGATAATGGTAATAAAACTACACACATTATCATTAATGAGAGCCACCTTATGAAGCTGACACCTACTCTTCCCATGCTCGATCATGATTTCATGGCAAATGCCATAATTAGCATGTAAGCACCTTGCCTTACCAGGAGGGCATGTTAAGGCAGAAGTGACAATAAGCAAATAAGTATGAAAAATTACGTACTTCAAGATACACGTCAGCATCTTCCAACAAGGTTGGTGAAGAGAGCTGTCTTTCCAAATAATCTGACTCATCCTTAACACCTCACCTCTTTTTGAATTAGGTTCCTTATGATTAAAGGAATATGATTAACTTGGTGCTAACACCGCCAATTTGAAAAATGTTGGCCAAGTTTAGCATAGGCATCCGCAACCCCATTACCCTCTCTATAAATATGAGAGATATCCACTCTAGGAATCTTCTACAGAAGGATTTGAATATCCACAATAATATCTTTCATCTTAATACTAGAGGTTGAAACATTGTTAACCGCATCAATAACCATTTTGGAATCTCCCTGAATATTCAATTGCTGAATACCAAGGGAAATAGCCAACTTCACCCCCCATAGAAGGGCGATGGCTTCAGCATTATTATTTCTTTGATAACCTAACCTACTAGCATAGACAGCAACCATCCACCCTTTGTCATCCCTTAAAATCCCACCTCCATTAGCCTTGCCATCCACCTTAGAAGCCCCATCAAAGTTTAGTTTGAGCCACTTGGGCCTTGGGGGAGTCCATCTAGTGTTAAGCCTCTGCAACTTTTTGGAATTGTTATGAGTAAGAATTTGATTTAAAATCTTCCAATTAGCCTCTATTTTCTCCTCGTCATGAGAAAGAGGTTTCTTAGCAATTCTAATGTTGCCATTGGTGACACTTTCCATGAGGGTCTTAACAAAAGTGTGAAAAACCTGAGAGGCATCCCTAGCAGTATCCCTAAAAATTTGGTGATTTCGTTCTTTCCATAAAGTCCAACCAAGACAGGGTAGGGTCTGGTTCCATAGATCAATAAGCTAGGGATGAGAGAAGGTAGGACACCAACTAGTAATGACTTCCTTAATATTGAAGTTACACACCAACTGAATGCCAAAATTACTCAAGATAAAGTTCCAGACTTCTCTAGCCAAATCACAATGGATAAATAGATGAGAGACTGTTTCCTCCTTTTCAAGGCACATACAACACCTATTGACTAGAGTAAAACCCCTCTTTTGTAAGTTATCTTGAGTTAGGATTTTGTTATGAACAACAGCCCACCAAAACATATTTATTTTCGGTAAAAGTTTATGATTCTAAACTTTCTTCTAGATCTCATTTCTATGCACTTCAGGAACCAACAGATGGTAAGCAAAATTGATAGAGAAATGACCATGCTTATCCAGCCACCAATACTGCTCATCAGCTCTAGGGAAAAGAGGAATCCTGACCCCCTGCATCAATTGTTGAACAAATCGCATCCTAGGTGTGAGATTAAGGCAATGAGCACAATAGTCCAAAAGGTTTTTCTAGCTCCTAATACCATTAATATTATACATGTTATTGCAAACTTTATCTCCAAAAAACTAAATAGCAATGCCAGCAATAACACCATGATCCTCCTGAGTAATAAGAGCCTTATCCTTCATCCAAATATCTTTCCAAAAGTTAATAGAGGTTCCATTCCCCAATTTCCATCTGAGACTCTGTTTAAGGAGGCTTCTAGACTTCAGCATTTTATTCCAGATGACAGATCCCTATGGTATCCCTCCCTGTTGGAGAAAACTGAAGCAATCAGTTCCATGAAGATATTTATCTTGCATAATTTCCCCCCAATCTTTATGGTTATGGATCAAGTTCTAGTTAAGTTTGGCAAGAAGGGCTTTGTTCATATTCCTGATAGATCTGATGTTGAGACCACCATGGGATTTGGGAAGACACACTTTCTCCCAGCTGACCAAAGACATTCTCTATTTGTCTTCCACCCCTGTCCATAAGAATTTTGTTTGAATCTATTCCAATTTGTTAGCAAAAGAACTAGGGATCTTAAAAAGAGACAAGAAATAAGTAGGTATACCTTGCAGGGAGGCACGAAGAAGCTATAATTTGCCCACACTACTGAGTAATTTCCCTTTCCAGCCAAACAGCTTCTTCTGAGTTCTTTCCAAGATTCCATTCCAAAAAACTTGGGAAACCTCTTTGAGCATAAGAGGGAGGCCAAGATAGATAGCAAGAAGATCAGCTTCTGCACAACCAAGGATATTAATAATTTTTTGCCGGAGGTCATTAGGAGTATTAAAAAAATACACATTGCTCTTTTGAAAATTTATACTCTGGCTAGAAGCTTTGGCATAGTTATTTAAAATATTCTTCCAACTCTGAGCTTCAAGCACAGAAGAGATGCCAAAGAGGATGGTATCATCAACAAACTACTGCACAGACATAGGAGAGAGGGAGGAAGTAGGTTTAATGCCCATAATTTCTTTAGAGGAAATATTATCTTGAACAGATCTCCCAAGGGCCTCTACCATCATGATAAACAAGTAAGGTGAGAGGGGATCCCCCTATCTAATCCCCCTTGAGGAAGAGAAAAAACCCCTAGGGACCCCATTAACCAGGACCAAAAATTTAGCAGTGGAAACAACCTCACGAATGAGAATAGAAATTTTATCATTGAAACCAAACTTTTTAATGACTTTAAATAGAAAAGTCCATGAGACCCTATCATAGGCTTTAGAGATGTCTAACTTAAGAGACATACTAGGGATTCTACTCTTATCCATGGAATGAATGGTTTCATGAGTGGAGATCACAGCATCAAGAATTTGATGGCCCAGGACAAAACCTTTCTTAGAAGGGGAAATAATTTTATCTAAAAAAGGTTGAAATCTCATAACAATCACTTTAGTGCAAAGCTTGTAGACTGTATTACACAAGCTTATGGGTCTGAAATCAGAAAGATGAGTAGGCTTCAACTTTTTAGGAACAAGGACAATAAAAGTATTATTAATCTGCTTTAACAGTTTACCAATTTTAAAAAAGTCTCTAACAGCAGTAGTGAGATCAGCCCCCACTATATCCCAATATTCCTAGAAAAAGATGGGAGGGAAGCCATCTGGGCTAGGAGCTTTGAAGGGGCCCATAGAGAATAAGACAACACGAACCTCCTCCTCAGAAATAGGCTTTAACATTTCCAAGTTGTCTTCCTCAGTGATCAGACAGGGGATTTTGTCAATGAACTAGCCCATAATCCTATCATTCCCATCATTGCTAGCTTGTTCCATCAGCAGATTCTAAAAAAATAACACAACTTGGTCTCCAATCTCAGTATCCTCTGTAATAGTATTGCCATTTTCCAAACATAGTTTTGTTATGGAGTTAGCCTTCCTATGTTTCATAGTTGAGAGATGAAAAATGATCTCAAAAATGCTGAAAAAGGAAAATGTGAATTATAAGATAAAACTCACTATAAATCTTTAAAATTTAATTACCTTTCAATGAGAGAGAAGCTCCTAAAAAACAAGAGAAGGGATGGTAATGTATCTAAAGGGGTCTTAGTCATACCTATTCAAAACTACCATTTATAAATAATTAATAATCTAGTAGTTTATTAGATTATTAATAAATTATTAATTATCAAATGTTATATGTTTTATAAATCATATAATCATAATGTTTTAAACCTTATATTAGAACAATATATAAATGTTATAAGAGTATGGCTCCTACTGAAATAATGGTGAGAAAAGAGGAAGAGGAAGACCTGGGAAAGGACTTGGAAGAGAAAGTTGTAGAGGAACTTGTTTCCATTGTGGAGAACAAGGACATCAAGCCTACGAGTGTCCCCAACATCAAGGAAGGAAAAATAAAAGACTTGAAGGTAATCCATGAGTTGCACATGTAGATGAAGATGCATAGTTTGAGCATTATGAAGATGTTGAAAGGGGAGAAACCCTAGTTGTCAGAAGAACCTTGTTAAATGAGGAGAAAGAACTAGATCAAAGGATGAGTTTATTTTGTACAAGGTGCAAGTATGAAGGTAAGTGTTGTGATATTATTATTGATAGTGGACACTGATAATCTTGTCTTAGAGGAGATGGTTAACAAGTTGAAGTTCACAAGGAAAAGAAAACTACATCCATATTAGATTACATGGTTGCAGAAGGACAATAGAGATTTGGTCAATGAGTAGTGTTTAGTCAAGTTCAAGATTGGAGACTACCATGATGAGGTGATGTATGACTTCATACCAATGGATGCATGTCATGTGCTATTCAAAAGGTTGTGGTAGCATGATAGGTTGATGTAGGAGCATTCCTTATTCAAGAACAATCTTGCATCAACCAAAAATATTTGCATTTTAGTTTGTTTCTTTTCATTTTCCAGTTCAGTTCAGGTAGTTCAGTTAGTAGCAGTTTCTATATTTTGGTCTGCATTCTACTATAGTTGAATTTTAGATCTTGTGGAGCTAGACTTAGCATCTAGATTCATTTATACACACCATCATATGTCAGATCATTTGGATCAGGTACCGATAAGATATCACTATCAAAAGATTAACTATTTTCTCAAAATAGAGCATCTTGATAGTCTCAAACAATCAGCTAAAGAAGAAGAGTTGTGGAGAATTTCATGACTTGCGAAGTTAAAAGACACATCATGCAATGTTGTTTGGTACATGGCCAACCTTCCATGAGATCCGAACACCATTCCATTCATTTACGGAGGAGTTCTACATGATTAGGTCTGACTTATCCATGTACACATGTTACAACTCTTCATTGGAGTTTGTGATCTTCCTTGGCCGAGGTAGAGAAATCTTATGTTCTGGAGATGATATATATTGATGTAATAGATTCCTAGGAAAGTAGTGATTGATAGTTTACAAGTGTGATAGTCTAAATTATTTGTGAAGGAGCCTCAAAGCCATATCTTGTGCATATTTTGTAATTCTATAATCAGGCCTATGAGACCTAATTGTAAGCCCGCATGTTACCGACCAATTTGTATTTGGATTCTATGATATACTAAATGACTAAATCTACATTTTATTTATATCTTTGAGTTGTTTCCATTGTGTTTAATCTAGTTGTGCGTCCTAGATAGTTCACTTTGTGGACCCTCCTAACCATAACTGCACCATAGGTGTGTTGTCCATGATGGCCATGCAAACACCTATTCCTTGACAAAGGATGGAGTTTGTCATAAGTTGACTCCCTTGAAGGAGGTGGAAGAAAAGGTATGTAGTATTGCTAGAATTAGCTTGGTAGATAGTAAGAAATTTTAGGATGGTATGAAGCATGAGCATCATTGCTTTGTGTTGATTCCTAAGATTAGCTAGGAGAAATGTGAAGATGTACTAGTTGAAGTCTCAGATCTATTGAACAAATTCTAGGAAATTATCTCTAATAAGGTACTAGAAGGTTTACCATCAGTGAGGAGGATAAGTCACAAAATGGAATATTTGATACTAGGAGCTAGTTTACCGAATAAGATAGCCCATAGAATGAGTCCTACTAAGAATGAAAAGATAAACATACAAGTTCACAAGCTGTTAAGGAAAGGAATGATAAGGTTGACCCTAAGTCCATGTGTGGTACCTTTAGTACTAGCACTAAAGAAATATGGAGAGTGGAGAATGTGTACAAATTCTTGAGCCATCAACAAGATCATGATCAAGTATAGATTTCCATTGCCTAGAATGGATGACATAATGAATTTTTTGAGTGGAGCCAAATACTTTACAAACACTCATCTAAAGAGTGGATATGCCCATATCTAAATAAAAGAAGGAGATGAATGGTAGACAACCTTCAAGACTAAGGAGGGCATGTACGAATGGCTAGTCATGCCATTTGGGCTAACCAATGCACTAAGCACATTCATGTAACTCATGAACGAGGTACCAAAAGAGTTTTTGGGTAAATTTGTCATTGTTTATTTAGATGATATTTTGATTTTCAATAAAACTTTGGAGTAGCACCTAATTCATGTTTGAATTTTTTTTTAGAAGCTCAGGGAAGAAAAGTTGTTGATTAATCTAAAGACATGTAGTTTCATGAAGAATGAGTTGGTGTACCTCGAATTTGTTATCTCAACGGTGGGTCTTAAAAGGAGTGTTACATAGGTATGATATTTTCATGGTTTGTCATGTTTTTATTGAAAATTTGTTAGGACCTTTAGTAGCATTTGTGCACCCCTAATTGAGACAATGAGAGAGGATAGAAAAGAGTTTAAATGGACTACAAGAGCAACCAAGAATTTTGATACATTGAAGAAGAAAGTCATAAAGAAACCTATTTTGGCACTTTTAGATTTCAATAAGGTATTTAGGTAGATTGTGATGCTAGGGGTAGTGCTATAAGAGTTTTTTTAAGTCAACAAGAAAAGCACATTGCCTATTTCAGTAAGAAGCTTAATGATGTGAAGAAAAAGTATTTTGTTATGATCAGGAGTTTTATGCTATAGTTCATGCTTTGTTGCTGAAAGAGTTTGTTTTATATATTGATCATCAGGATTTACATTATCTTAATAGTCAAGGGAAGTTAAATTAGAGGCACTTAAAATGGTTTAAGTTTTTGTAGAGTTATACTTTTGTTTTGAAGCATAGGAGTGGAAGGTCAAAAAGAGTTGCAAATGCATTAAGTAGAAGGAAAAATTTATTGATAGAGATGAAGATAGATGTTGTTGGGTTCAATGAACTGAAGGATTTGTACCCTAAAGATCCATATTTTGTAGAGGCTTGGAAATATTGTTTGGAATCTATTACTTTGGATAGGACAAGGTGGTTAGATTTCATGATCCTTAGAGGAAGCCAGTTGTGCATTTCGAGGAGTTCTATGAGGGAGAATCTGATCAAGGAAAATCATAGTGGAGGATTGGTAAGATAATTTTGGTCAAGACAAGACCATTTCTCTTGTTAGTGAGAATTACTACTAGCCACAGTTGCACTAGGATGTGGAGAAATTTGTGCAAAACTATAGAATAGGTTAGGTGGCCAAAGGGGTAAGTCAGAATATAGGGTTGTATCAACCATTACCTATACGAGAGAGACTATGGGAAGACATCAACATGGATTTTGTTCTTGGTTTGTCAAGAACATAGAGAGGACATGGTTCCATATTTGTGATGGTTGACAGGTTTTCAAAGATGGCACACTTCATTCCATACCATAAGACTAGTGATGTTGTTCATGTTACATAATTATTTTTTAGAGAGATGGTAAGACTACATGGCCTACCAAAAAGCATAGTTTTGGAGTGAGATACCAATTTTGTTGGGTATTTTTGGAGGACTTTATGGAAGAAGTTGAAGACTAATTTTAATTTTAGTTCTGCACATCATTTGCAGAATGATGGATAGAAAGAGGTGGTGAATAGGAGTTTAGGTAACCTATTGAGATGCTTGGTAGGAGATAAGCCCAAGGGATGGGATTTGATGTTACCACATGCAAAGTTCACATACAACAATTCTATCAACATAAGTATTGGTAAATCTCTATTCCAAATTGTATATGGTAGTAGTCTAAGAAATTCTTCTGAGTTGAGGAAGATGGATAGTGGAGAGAAAAGCAGTATTGAGGCTAGAGAATTTGCAGAGCACATAAGGAACTTTTTTTTGAAGAGGTAATAAAGCATATCAATAAGATGAATTCATAGTACAATGCTAAGGTAGATCAAAAGAGAAGATTCAAGGAGTTCAAGGTTGAAGATGAAGTTATGGTTCACTTGAGAAGGAAAGGTATCCTATGGGAACATATAATAAGTTGAAGATGAAGAGATTTGGACCATGTAGGATCATGAAGAAGCATGATTCAGGAAATGCATATGAAGTAGAGATGCTGAGTGGAATCAATATTTCCCTTGTGTTCAACTTTGTTGATTTAACAGAGTATCATGAACGTGACATAGAGGATGGACCAACAGAAAAATAGTGGAATATTCTAGTGTCTACTTCAAAGGAGGAGATAGAAGAAATCTTGGATAGCCATGTGGGAAGAAGTACTTGAAATAGGAAATATGAAGAATATCTAGTGAAGTGGAAAGGAAGGCATGTGAAAGATTCTTCCTAACTGTCTAAGGCATAGGTTGACCATTTGGGTTTTCCTTGAACACCTGAGATGTGATAAGGTCACTTCTCAAATTACACTGGGTGTATGATGTAGGATCATCTAGTGGTGTAAGGGCAATCTTGCATCACCTAAAAAAAAGATGATTTTTTTTGTTCTTTTCAAATTTTGTATTTTTGGATACACAATTTCTTGAATAATGTAGAATCTTGAGTTTTTTCAACCTACTAAAAATAGACAATTGTTATTTTACAAAGTTTGTATTTGAGCACATACAGATGCAAAAATTTACTCAATACTTTGAAATTGAAAATACAACCTTCGGTGAAGGAATTGGCCAAAGATATTGTGGGTTAAAAGATATTAAAGTTTTTGTTTCTTTAAAAACCCTTGAAAAAGTTTCAAAATTAGATATGCGGCACCTAGAGGCCTTGTACAACCATGAAAAAGGGCATAATTGAAAGAGTGAATTCTTAGCACGTATAGCACTTTGTGCTATTTCCAAAACATCAAATGATTCATCAATCAAACACTCAGATCAAAATTTATGGCTCTTAGAAGTCAGCCTATTTTTGGAGGGAGTTACAAATTTCAAAATTTTGGTTGGAAGGCACCAAAAAGAGCTATTTATAACCATTTTTAGGAATCCTTTGGGGCAGTAGAGAAAGGGAGAAAGTGGTGAGTTAGGAAAAGGAGGGAAAATATAAACCCTAGCTGATTTGAAGCTATAGAAGGTAGAAGGTCCTAGAATCTAGAGGAAGGAAGCTATAATGTGTTGCAACATGTTAAGACTTCATCCTCTTAGTTGATTTCAGTTTTGTAATGTAATGTGTTGTCTAGTTCAATAAAATGATATTCCTATTTTCTATGTGCAATCTATGTTGTGTTTTCTGGGTTTGATCCCCTCATCATATTGCCACTGATATGAGGCCACCACCTTGGAGGCTCAACCCTTTTCTCTTGCGTTGCAATTGGCAGTTTCCAAGATTCACTAGCATAAGCAAGTTGTTGACAATCTTAATACTAGAGGAGCACAAATTAAAGCTTGTCTTCACTACATTAAGATTGTTGATAGAGTTTTGATGGAATTCTTCTAGGCCCTACACACCTATCATACTTCTCAAGACATACAAAAATGAAAGAAGGACAACATATTTTGATTGAACTACTTGATATTCTCTATGCCTTTTTTGTCACTATGAGTAGGGTTTCAAATCTCAAGAGGATACTATGAATGATATTTTTCTTTGTAGAAATGCTTGACTATTGTTGATTTCTAGGCCTCACAATCTTAATAAGTTTTCTATGACTAGCATCTCTCTAATGAAGACCAATGGGAGGATGTCTCTTCTGTGGTTAATGAAAAGGACCTTGGTTGTGATGGTTTTCCTTGTGAACTCTATAAATTCCTCTGGGAATTGGTTGGTGAAGATCTTCATAAAGTTAATCTTAATGATTTTCATTCTAATTCCTTAGGAAATCTTATAAACAAAGGGAATATAAGTCCATATCTAAGTCTAGAGATCCAAAGGAAACCTAGAATTGGAGATTAATTGCCTTGCTCAAGAACTTTTAAAAAAACAATGATAAGATACTTTCTCCAAGGCTACACTATATTCTTACCAAAAAATTTCATCTCGAGCCAACTAGCTTCATAAAATCTAGGCATATTCTTGATAATATCATGTTGCTATTTGAAAGAATAGAATGAGCTAGATGTTCTCAAAAACAAGTCATTTTCATCAAGATTGACTTTGTAAAAGCTTATGATTGCATTGAATAGCCATTTATCCTTACTATGGTACAATCTTTAGGACTTGGTCCCTAATTTGTGTGCTTAGTTAAAATGCTCGTTCTTGATGCTTCTAGTTGCATTACCATTAGTGGCCATCGATCTAATGTTGAAAACATATAGGTACTGAGAGGGGGGTGAATAATTACTTAATCAAATTACTTTATTTTCAGTAGCATCCAAACTTATGTGAACATTCAAGACATGAGAAATGCAAGAGCACAAAAGCACACAACCATAACACCAGATTTACGTGGAAAACCCAAGAAGGGAAAAACCATGGTGAGCAAGTTGCTTGGATCTACTGTCCAAATATAGCCTCACAAATAAAATAGGATTACAATATTATTTATGGGTTACAATCCAAAGGAAGTTGCAACTCCCTGACTAGTTACAACATTTACAATACTTATCTCAAGGTTCTTCATTAACAAGAATACAGATCATAGACATCAGATTTCCATAGTCCATAGTATTGATAAGTGAGTGCTTCAAGATTAAACTGTGTGTAACTTTTTCTCTCCATTTCCTTAATCAAGAATTATGCCCATTTTGTTGATTTCATCCAAGATAAAAAGTTAGAAGCCAACGACCTCTTGGTGAGCTTTGATGTGGTCTCTCTTTTTACCAAGGTTCTGTTGATCATGATGTTAGTCATAAACAAACATAGAATAAAAGTACACATTAACCTTTATTCATCTTGAAAGATACAATGAATTCAGAGAATTCATGATCTCAAGTCTACGGCGATTAGGTCTTAATCTTCTGACTTTACTCAGAGGTTGATGTGTGTTGTTGTTTCCATTTTGGGGCCTTACGTAGATCTCATCAGTAAGATAATGATTCCTGTAATGATGCTGCATAGAAAGTTATTCTACACAAGATATGCTTCAAATATTGTGTCTATCTTTAAATCTTTGCATGATATTTGTCATTTTGACATGCTTTAACCTCAAATATGCTGAAAATGTTCAGTTATCTATGGGATGTCTGCATATTTGTATTATTTGCTTAAGATTGTCAATTATTTGCAATTATGATGATGAAATGCTCTGAAATTGAAATAAATTGAAAAGAATACTTCAAATTAATGTTGAACCTTTAGCTATTGAGCCACATATACATTAGATACAGTCATGAAGAGAAGAAATCAAACCATATGTTCACTAGAACATTCCACAGCTAGATACAGTCAATGCTAACTTCAAAAGAAAGGTATGAAAACAACACGTGTAAGTAGATATGCACTCCAAGGGATGCAACAAATCACAACATGTATCAAGAATCCATACACTGATTACTCAAGATTTATTATGGATTGTAATCAAAAGAGTCTTCTCATTCATTAAGTATGCAAGAACATATATGTATACAACAACTTTGAAATGAGCCCTAAATATTTCAGCAAACATATTTCAATTAAGTTTCAAATGTTTAAAATGAGGCATCCCTGCACCTTTTATAGAACAAAGTGAGGGAACTGTTACAATTGATCTACGATCCAGATTTATCTATTAAGATCTATGGTTTACATTTTATTGACCAAGTCAATCCTTTTTCATGTGGCACAGGTTGCCAGCTGGCAACCATCTGGCAACCATCTGGACGGCTTACTTTCTTAGATATCAGAAGCTTATATCTTTTCTTGGTAATGCCTCTTCATCTACTCTTTATCCTTCAAGTTCTTCATCTCCGTCATCAGGAGCATCATGATCATCACTTTCAAAATCTTCATCATCCTGATGAGATTCTCCTTGTACATGGACCTGCATGGATGTTCGGATATTTTCATATGACTGTACTATCTTCTTTATCTCCCTGCCATCTTGGGTTCTTGCTTTGATGATGGCGTGCCTGTGCATTTGGTATTTTCCTCAGAGATTCTCTAACTTACTTCTCTTGCTGCTAGATGTCTCGTTATAATTTTCCATCCTAACCCTGATCCTCATGATCTTATCCATAGTTTCTTCTGTCAGGTGGTTTAGAGGATCATCATCTACCTACTAGAAATTGTTATGTAGAGCTTTAATGGCAAACTCCTCATCTTGATTTTCTATCTTGCCTTCTGCCTTTCCTTCTAATGCTTCCAAAATTTCAGCCTCAAATGACATCATATCATGCAGCTTCATGCTGATAGCTCTTAGTTTACTATTGCATCTTTTAAGCACATCACACTCAAACCAGATGTCTTTATACCATATATCAATCAATAGGGCTGTATTATTATTCAATACCTAATTCATTATTAAAATTAGAGGATCAATCCTCTTTATTTCACCCAAAGTGCTCAGGACTTTCTCCAATTGAAATGACCTCTTCCCGATCTCCATCTGTAATTTATCTACCTTTTTCCTGGAGGTGCCTAAAGAATTCCACCTCTTCAAAGAGGCCTTTACCACTTCTTCTACTTCATAAAATGTGGATAACATCCACTTTCTCATTATGGATGACTCATGTTTCATGAGATCTAATTTATTCACCTCATCTTGAGAAATAGCAGTCAATGGGACTGCACGATCACTTGTTGTATCCTCAGGATTAATTAACCCCTTTATGTAAGTATGCAGCTGAGCAATGTGCTACTTGTGCTGTTTATTTTTCTCTTTCTCTTTTTTCACCCTCTGGGTCAATGAATCAATTATATCTTTACCTTCTTGGCCTTCCTGATCCTCATTGGCAAATCCCAAATCTACTGTATTAATCTGGAATTCATCCAGAGTGATCTTGCTTTTTTCTCTATCTGCTGTAGGAACGGCCACCTGTGTAGTCCTCTTGCCTATAAGAAGATCTCTTCTTATTGTAGAAGTTATTCTAGCCTTCCTCTTAGGCTTTATTAAGGTTTCAGAAAATAATGTAGATATATCAAATTCTTGTGCCTCTATACCTGATTCTACGCCAATCTCTTTCTCGAGCCACTGAGGAATTTGATCCTTTGACTGTTGATCTCCATCATCATCATCATGATCACCCTGATCTTCAATATCCACCATCATGTTTGATGGGGAGGGTGATTTCCTTATCTCTTCCTCATGATGCTCCTCATGAAGGTGATCTTTGGGTATATCCTCCTGTTGAGGAATTTCCTTTTCTGGAGGGTGATCCTGTTGATCATCTACATGTTTATCATGATCTTGATCTTTTTCTTCCTCCATGGGTATCTCATCCACTTTGGTGATTTCATCATCTTGAGGCATATTAGTTTCCATGGATGTTATTGTGTTTACCTTAGGTATACTAACCTAATCTGAAGCTACAATCTGTTCCACAGCTATAGTAATTACCTCCTGTACTTTTAGGGTAGGATCAACTAATGTATCCTTTTCTTCCCCTCCCTTGTCTTGGACTTCAACTATCTTGGGTTCAATAGGTACTTCTTTTTGTTGTTGCTCACCCATATCTAAAGTGTGGCCTTATATTTCTGTCATCTTCACTTCCTCAACATTTTCTTCTTTATCAGGAACACCTGCTTGATTTTCAGGACTTGCATCCTGTCTATATGTAAGATCAATCACCGCAGGGCTGGTTACCTGATTAATCAATTTATCAAGCCCCATCTCTTGGACTACATTTTTTGGGCTCTTCTCTTTTTCCTGCTCTACTCTCTTCAGTTCTTCTAATACTACCGCCTGGACTGAAGGTGTACCTTGTGTTATGCAAGTGTTAGCAACAAGAGTCTCCATTCATTGCGAAGCAACATTATCCACTACTTCATCATCTGATAGGTCGATAGTCTCATCTAATGAGAAATGACCTCCTTGACTTGTGTGAGTGGTTTCCTTCATTTGTTCTTCAGTTTGTTCAGTCTTATACTGAACAATGGTAGGGAGTGATACATCATGCTGTAATTCCTTTCTAAACACTCCACTACCTGCTCCCCTCAACATTATAGGGTCATGTCTTATCTCACCTCTCATGGATGTTCTAGGTTTCTTAGGTGTGGAAGCCATCAGTTGAGGTGCTTTTCTTTTTCTGATGAGGGGCAGTAGGTCTTCTTCTGTAGGCTCTTCATCCAAAGGAACATCCTCTTCAATTTGTGCTTGTGATGCCTGACCTTCCTCATATGTTTCCACAGTTTCAACAGCCAGCCTCTGAATCTTTTTAGCCTTTTGCATATCCTTAGGAGGTGGTGTTGATGATGCTAATGCCTATTCTAATGCTGATGCATCTTCAGTTGTTATTATGACTCTCTCAATTATCACCCCTTTTGGTTCAGTATCTACCTTTTTACCTCTTGGGGGCCTCTTGCTTTTCTCAGGAGGTGGTGCTCTTTCTCCTTTAGACTTCCTTTTCTCATTGTAGAAATCATCATATTCATCTTCAGAAACCTCTTGTCTTTTCTTCTTATTGTCCACCGTGATGGCAACACATCTTTTCTTTAGTACATTTATCTGGTCATCGACCCATGCTTGGGTCAGATGCAATGTCCTGCTTGTAAATGGATCTAAGGAGATATCCTCCTGTATGGTGAGATCCGGTGCTAAGATGGTATAATTGTATACCTTTTTCTCCTCATATTCATCAGCCATTACCGCTCCATCATCTTTCTTCAATTGTACCAGGATGGAAATGCAATCAAAGGTCTTGATTTGGCTGAGTGTAAGCCTTTGATATCTTCTTCTTCTGGCTTCAGCTTCATCTTCACAATCTGTCTAGAAGTCCTCAAGATGTCTTTGATGGATGGGCTTCCCCATGATCTTCTGCATCCTCCCATATGGATCATATGATCGTTTTAATGGAAATGGATGGAAATTCATCATAGCTAGACCAATGGTCTTTTTAATATTCTTAGAATCTGGGCACATATACCAGCCCATTGTGACTAGAAACAATACTGGTGGAAGCTTGTTGTTAGCTTTGTAAGCATTCAGTATTGTGGAGATTTGTCTTAATAATTCCATTAAGACAACTACATCTGTAGGGTATCTTGGGAGCATGAGAGGCTCCTCCTCAAAACCTTCAAATCTGATGTAAGAGAAAGTTGCAAATTGAATAAACTAGGCTCCATGCCTATATATGACTTCCTGAGCCTCCATGCTTAGTCTTTTAGTTCGGTCCTCCTCCATTGTTCTTACCAGATGCATAGAGAATGCATCATTCACTAGTTTGTAATCTTGGAGGTAATTTGCTCTCTGTAGCTGGGGATGATGATCCCATATATGTGCATCATTTGTTGTGCCACCAATTCTCCCAACTATAATCAATGCATCAAATGTACCCTTGTAGGCACATGAATAAACTATGTATGAGGTCATGTAGAAGGAACAATCTGGACCTCCTAAATTCATCAGCTACTCATCTAGAGCATCACTTATCATCTTAGCCCACATTGGCTTACTATCTGTGTAAAGACACATCAGGATGACTGCATACATCCAGTCCTTAAAACTCCTAGCATCAGGCTGGCCTGTCACTCTGCTGAGCAGTGTTATCATGTATTGGTATTCATCATCAAAGTCAAATTTATATAAGTGCACTGGAAGCTTAGCTGCTGTAGGATAAGGACTATTCTTTGCCCTCCATTGGTACATTTTCTTCCTAGCAGACTTCTTATTATTCTCATATTCTGCTTCTGACTTCTTTAAATCTATATTGGCAACCTTCTTGCCTAATGGCAAACTGAATGTAGCAGCAAGACCTTTGATAGACAGATCAGCATATACTCTGCCATGCTTCTCTACCTTCCTTGTCTATGGGTTATAGTTTCTTGTACATTCAATAACCACCTCAGGAGTTTCCATGGAATAAGGGAAACCGGCTGCATTCCACATTCCAAATACAAAGACTGCATCCAGCAAGGTGCTATTATTCTTTTCATCGCTCATTTTAGCTGACCATGCAGTTAGATCTATATTTCCTTGGTGCATATCTGTGATGGCACCATATCTAGACCAGACACCCTCGGGTTGAGCAAACATGGGCTTTAGAAGTTCTGCTTCTGACTTAGCCAACCGCTTATCCGCCATGGATGCCTATAATTAACAAAACTGGTCTTACAATTGATATCTTACAAGCATGCATATACATCATATCCTCATTATTCATCATGCATGTTATACTCTTTCTATATCTTGTTTATCCTAATATGCATAATCTAGACTTCAAACAAGAAAACCATGATACTTGGATATGCAGAACACGACAACAAGAGGGTTTTAATTACTTACCTGATGTGCTTATCCTCTTAATTATGCTGATAACTATGTGAAAGGAATTCAAATACCTACAGTGCTCACGTATCTCTTTCTGGTACAAGCTATATGTGTTCGCAGGTAGTCTTATGAGGGTTTGCAATCTGTGCTCTGTAAAAACTCATTTTATCATAAGTAAGTGTAAAATGAGCCTGTAAATTCACTTTTAACCTTTTCTTTAAGGAAAATTAGGGCAAATTAATTGAAACAGCTGATCTTCTTGTACGAAACTTCCAGATCTCGCCAAGTGTATGTATCGGGTTCATTATTAGCAGGAACCACCTACCACATCTGCATGCATTTAATGTTATGGCGGCAAGGCGCGGGATGATCTTTCCAGGATAGGATGATTTTCAAATATTAGGTGATGTTCAAATATCAGGGTGATGTTCAAATATGATCCCTTGAACCAAAATGACCTCCTGTCGAAATATTAGGATGATGTCATCAGGATAATGACTTAGTTCAGCATTGTGGCCATATGACGTCATCATCATGTTATGTATGAAGGGTAATGTTTGGAAATATACCTCCGCGAGGTAAAAAGGATGGTGACGTCATCATCATGTTTATTTCTTCTTTTACCGAGTGTGGATGACATCATCAGGATATTGGTTCGAGGTGATATTTTGCAACAGGGCGATATTCAAATATCAGGGTGATATTTAGATATTGGGTGATATTCAGGAATATGATCGTCGCAAAATACATGATGTTGTTTGTCAGGTAGATATCGCTATCACATAAAATTGATGTCTGGATGTTCAGAGCAAATGATTTTATCAAGTGATAAAATGGGATCAGGGTGATCTTTTATAATATGATTGATGTTAAGAAATATGATCCTCCCCTCGGAATATTAGGTTTGACCAGATCTTTGACTCATCATAACTTTTGTTCCCTAAGGAATATCAAGGTGATCCAAAAGACAAACCTGCATGAAATTTTGTGCTCTATCCAACCATGAGGTTATTGCCATGAAATATTAACTTTGAAAAAATTGACCTCATCATGATGACCTACCCGGTCCCCTTTATGTAGGATCAACTGCATTACTTTCTTTTACCAGACCACCAGCAAGCAGAAAACACAAGCAAAGCCAAACAAAAGTTGGGTCCTTGTTTTGTCAAGTCAAAATGGGGCGTGTTGTGTAACCACACAATAGGTTCCTATCCCTTACTCCATCAAAATAATTAGACGTAAAACCACCGATGAGATTGCCTCCTTGGTAGAGGTTTGCCTTCATTCCACTTTTTTCACCTTCCAAGGAGTAGTCTATGAACAGTTGGATGGAGTTGCCATGGGATCTCGTCTCTCCCCAATCGTCGTTAACCTTTACATGGATTACTTCGAAGATGTCACCCTTAATTCTTTCCCCCTCAAACCCAAATGGTGAAAATGCTATGTTGATGATACCAACATATGTTAGCCTCATGGCCCTAAAAAACTGGATGAATTCCACACACACCTAAACAACATAGCCCAGAGTATTTCCTTCACTAAAGAACTAAAAATTGACAACCAACTTCCTTTTCTCAACATTCTGCTCATCAGGAAACCAGATGGCTCCTTAGGTCATCATGTCTTCCGCAAGGCCACCCACACTGACCTTTATCCCCACTCCACGTATCATCACCACCCCACCCAAAAAATGGGTATCCTTAAAACTTTGACTACCAGGGCTTTTCGTATTTGTGACAGTGACTATTTAGACCTTGAGCTTGCCCACCTTACCAAGGTGTTTGAACTCAATAGTTACAATAAAAAACACATCTCAAGAGTTTTCAAGCTTGTGAGAACTAGCTCTTGCCACAAGCCTAAGGATGCCACTCTCCCTAGCCCTCCTTTTACTACCCTCCCCTTCATCACTAGCCTCTCTAACAAAATTTCTAAAATTCTTCTTAAAAAGGGCCTCCGTTGTGCTTTCAAACCCATTTCTACCTGGAGAAACCAAATCCCTTCCCCTAAAGACCCTAAAGACATTTTTCTCAACTCCGGAGTCTACAAGATAGTTTGTTCTTGTGGTACTCCCTACATAGGCGAGACTGGTCGTTCCTTCAACACCAGAATAAAAGAGCATAGTGCAGATATTAGACACAAACATGTTCAAAAATCTGCTCTTGCCAAGCATTCTGCCTTAACCAAACACCATATATGCTTGGAAAACACTCAAATCTTATCTAGTGAAGATAACTTCTTCAAGAGAAAACTCATAGAAGCCATAGAGATCAATAAACACCCATCTAATCTCAACCAAGATGATGGGTGGAGGCTCAGTTTTTCTTGGAATCCCTTGTTGTCCTACCTCAAATACTATCCCCCACCCCCTTCTTGACCCCTTATCCTTCCCACCCTCCTCCTCCTTTTCCTCCACCTTCTGGGTTTCTCCATTCCCTCCCTCCTTGCCCCATCCCATTTCCCCCCCTCTCCTCTTCTCTTTTTTCTCTTGCTTATTCCCAGCACTATCCCTCTCAATTGTTTCCCTCTGCTTTTTCCTTTCTAGGGTTTGACTCATTTCACTGCCTCGCCTTCTATTTTCCCTCCCGCTTCCCCTTGGGTTTCTTAGCTTTCCTCTTCCTTTCGATGCCCCTAGCTCCCTCTCTTCATTGGTTGGTGTTTTGCCCCCTATGATGGGGGCATACGTTCTTTTGGATATGTACACACATATTTTCTTCCTAACCCTTTTCCTTTCACTCTCTTGTTTGCTCCCCCTTCTTGTTCTCACCCCCTTCCTCTGGTCACTTGTCCTTGTTCTTTAGTTCCCTTGTTTTGTTGTCATATTCTTTTCTTGTGCTCTTTTGCCTTTTGTTCTTATTGTGTGGTTTTGTTTAGTTTCTTGTTTTTGTAGTCTTTTTCTTTTTCTTGTATGTTGCTAGTTTATATATATATATATATATATATATATATATATATATATATATATATATATATATATATATATATATATATATATATATATATATATATATTCTCTTTGTGTTTGTTTATGTACTTGGAGGTTTCTAGGCTCTTAGATTTAATTGGTGTTCTTATCTTTTCTTATTATGTATATGTGTCTTTGTTTATTTATTATTATATTTTTATTTTTATTTTTATTTATTTTTATTTTTATTGGCCCTTTTTACGTTTATATTGTTAGTGTTTTTTGTATTATTTGTTTCATTTTTTTGTATATTTTTTAGTTTTTGTTCTTCTCTTTGTTGTTTTTTTTATTCATTTATTTTTGTCCTTTTCCTTTTTCTTTTTTTGTCCCACTCTCCTCTTCCTTTTCCTTGACCTTTTCTCTTTGAAGTTGTATTTTATTTTCTTGTTATAATTTGTATGCACCTTCTTGGTTGGCTTTTTTTGGTTACTTGTCTGGGTCTTGATTGGTGAAGCTCTTCTAGGTTGAACCTTTGGACCCCGTGCCATCTCTACCTTTCCCTCCTTTTCTTTTTAACCAGTTGATCTACAAAGTATCTTTTCATTCTCTTCTCTTGCTTTCTTAACTTCTCCTGATGATGGATCATGGAGTGTGATCCGAAATATTATTTTTTTGAGAGAAAAACTTACACACAGTTTAATCCTGAAGCACTCACTTATCAAGAATACAGATCACTTCAGCCTCTACACTATTATCTATCTTCCTTATAATGACAATACTAATCTCTACAATATCAAAACATATTCAGAAATTCCACTTTATCATTGTAGAACTCATCATATCTTCCATAATAGAATTATATTACATGAACTGATCCTTAGCACTTTTCTTCATCATATCACCTTCTGATGTAAGTTTATTCACACAATATTGACTCTTCTTACTTGTGAAAAAAAATCTCAATGCACTTTCAACAACTTTGATTCTTTATATATATCCTCCACAAGCTTCAAAGTCTTTCTCCTTGGTCAGCCAAGATAACGCATGTAGCATGAAACATGTAGTGTCCATAATAGTCTGCCCCCAAATATATGTAGTAAGAAAAATTCCAATGTAGTTCAAGAATAAAGTGTAATCGGGACCTATCTGACCTTGGCATGCTCTTCCATCCTAGTGCATACTTCAAAGCATATGCCATAACCGTCAACAAACATCAGGTCGACACAATTAGCCCTTACTCTTCCTTACATTTAACTCTAGACCAAAAGAGGTATGAGAGGAGATAGAATCACATCATGTAGAACACTTGTTGATCATTATGTGACTTGTAAAACATTCCTTTATACTTCTCTTATTGTCTCAAGATGTTTCATGTTGGTGCAATCACTAGGTCTCTGATGCTAGTATCACCAACAACTTCTACTTGCTCAATCTTAAGATAAGGCTATGAAGACAATACTTACAGTGAACACAATCACTTGAAACTTGAGT
Organism: Cunninghamia lanceolata; assembly: GCA_027924645.1. Taxonomy (NCBI): domain Eukaryota; kingdom Viridiplantae; phylum Streptophyta; class Pinopsida; order Cupressales; family Cupressaceae; genus Cunninghamia; species Cunninghamia lanceolata. Next base: position 12,833,181 of record BSBN01000284.1, on the reverse strand, counting down.
ACCACATAGCTTCCAATCATAAGAACTTGTTATTCAATCAGCAAGACCAATTTTTATTGTGTGGTGTATTGTGGTAACATTAACTCTTTTCTTTTACTCACACTACTTAGTACCAAGTGATGTCTTCTTAAATCTAACTCCAGAGAAGCATTTGCGATACATATCATTTCTTGAGACTTGAAATGCACATATTTGTTACTCATATCTACCTGTCCTCCAAGCCACAACATCATATCTTCATTTGTGAAGTGTGGAGCATTCTCCAATCACTCTATGACTTTACTTGCCCTATTTCTTTACTATCTTCATTCTTCTATCTCCCAAACACTTTACAGAAAGTACTATGATCTCAAATTTTAAGCATAGATACCTAAGGATGATACATAAGCATATGTCCTATTGATAGACTCATATTTCCAGATGTGGTGAAGTGTGGTACATTCTTTCGATCCTGTAATACCTTCCCTAACATACACTATACTTAACCAATTATATGAGCTTCAACAAATAATGTATGATAGTGTATAGATGATACTGATCCATCTCCTTTACTTCACAATTCTCTAATCACCATTCTCAATCTGCTCCACTGAGTTCCTTTGTACATGTTTATCTCTTTACTTTTCAGACTCATACTCTTATTTGGCTATCTTCATTGATCATCATACTGCTGCAATCTCCTTGTCATCACTTGTACCATTCTTCCATACCATAACACTTCATACTACTATTGACATCAATGACAACCTATATACTACAATCTCCCCCTTTGTCATTGATGGCAACACTTAACCTAATATGCATGTATTTCTCACCCTTTGACATTAATGGCAAAGGGATAGTGGCTTTATTTTGTTCTGGAAAAAATAAGAAGGCTCTCCCTATTTGAATTATTCCTAATCCTAATCAACTCCCCCTAAGTAGTGGATTTTATCTCTTCAAAACTGATGTAGCAAAATTGTTCTTTTAGATTCTATGTACAATATGCATTGTTCATATCATAATAACACTTCTTATTCTTATTTTATTCACCACATGTCTGTACAATCATCAAAATTTGTCTTACCTTCAACAAATCTCCAATTTATTTAGCAGGTAGAACATTCCTATAGATTACCTCTAACTGGGTAAGATTTGCATCCCAGTTCTTCTTTGTAGATGCCAAAATGTGCAATTCGCTATTAAGTTGAATGTACAACTCTTTTTCTTCCTCCAAAGTGGCCGGCACCTTCACCTTTTATGCCATATTTTTAGCTTCAATAAAGATGCCAGTTAAAACTACTAGCCTCATACTCACAACCTCTCTCAGCTGTCCAATTTCATTCTTTATCTGTTCCCTTTGATCCAAAAGTTGCTTTAGCTGGGAATGTAGATTTTCTATTTGAGCTCTAGTGGTCCCATCTTTATCTTTCAACAAATCATATACTTTGGATGTCTATATTAGTTGTGACTCAATAGAGTCAGGTTGGTCTTTTATGCTCTTAGTTGTACCAGGCCAGTTCATGAAAAGTTGATATATAACTTTGGCCTCTTCTACACATTTCAAAAAAAAATTCAAATTTTCTTGAAAATTATTATGTACCTTAGCACATTTCCTTGATGCATCAGCCAATATTTTATTATTTACTTTCTCTATTATTTTCAACTTAGCTTGCTTTTCAAGGTAAGATGAATGGGCCTTGAAGGATTCCAACATGAGTTTCATTTGCTGAGTGGGAGGAAAGGATGGATCTCTTTTTTCCTTAGGTAGCTCTTTCTGTATAATCTTAATTTCCTCTTTCAAAGATTTAGCTACTTCCACTTGTTTCTGTGGGAGATCTTGTCTGGCGATAGACTAAAGTATGCCTCCTAATTGTAACTTTTGGAGGGGAGATATTTTGGACAGGTTAACTTGTCCATCTAACATAGGTAATTGTAATTGTTGTGGAGTGACAACCGATTGTATTTGCTCTTGCTGAGCTAAGAAATCATTTATTGAGTCAACTAGGGAAGAGGAGGAGGAGACATCTTTTATTTTTTCAGGACCCTCTCCTATATCAACTTTGACTTGCTCCTCATGTTGTTTTCATTTCTCAGTGTTCTCTAGAGGAAAGTTATCATGCACATTTCCTTCACTTTGTACTAAATGTTCTTCTTTCTCCTCGCAATTATCTTGTTGTTGTGAGTCATGTGGAGGAGACACTGCACTATATGGTGGAGAAACTTGTGACTGCTCTACATTCTTAACAATCCTTAAATTCTCAAGTATTTTGTCTATCACATCTTCAGTTTCCTTTTGAATTTTTTCTTGATCTTACTTTTCCATCCTCATAAGGGCATCTACCCTTTTCCTTTTCCTCATTTCCTATGCTTGCCTCTGAGCCAATTTATCCTTCTCTTCTTGAGTCATGGTAGACCCAACCTTATCAAGTACATTCTGTGTCATTTAATCATCCAATTTTACTACTTTTTATCTTCTTTCTCTTAAAACATTATCTAGACCTTCTGGAACCTGCTCAATAATGTCATTCAAGGGAACATTAAACTTAAGCATATACATTACAACTTTCTCAAAGTGCTCTAATCTTTAGGTGGCATATATGAATATAAGTATGTTGTTTCTTTTAGAATACCATACTGTACAATAGCATTGAAAATAACATCTAATGAAAGAGGTAGTCATTTAGGTTCTGGTGGAGGAGTATTGTTTGATTTCTTTTCTTTTTTCTTTGGCTAAGATGTACCTTCATCTCTTACTTCTTCCTCTTCACTCTCTTCTATCTCCTCAATCTGAGCTTTCTTTCTTCTAGGGTAGGCATCTTTTTCCTTGGTTGCTTCTTTTCTCCTACATTCATCTGAGTCAGAGTCTCAGATGCAGCCATTCTTCTGGTTGAGATAGTTTGACTAGATTTAGAAGGGTGAGTAGTAGTAGAAGTAGATCTGCAAGACCTTCTTAGTCCTTGTGCAGCTGGCAGAATAACAGGAGCATGTTGTTCTTCCTTCGTAGGGGCCTCTAATGCAGTTTTAGGTGAAATGCCCCATTTTTTAATGTAACTCCCCCTTTTTCTTCAAAAGATGCTCTTCTACATTTTTCTTATGAATCTTATTCAAGATTTTATCATATGTACCAAATCTTTCAATAGTAGGGTCTTTAGGTTTTCTCAGCAAAATATCAGCATATACCCTTATTTCATCTCCAGGTACCTCATATGGAAATCTTGGAATACATACAATTCTAGGTTCAATGGACTCCATATAGGTATAATCTTTGTCCACCAAGAAAGTGATTTGTCCTTCATACCGCCATATAACATTGAATGAAACTCTGTATCTTGCATGCATATTGGTTTGCAGAATTTTGAAAAAACCCCAATACTTTTGTTTGTATTGATTGGGATCACTAAAGTCTCTTATGTGGCTTTTGATTTGTGCAGCTACTAGAACATTTTGTTTCCAAACTTTTCCTCTAAAACTTGGTAGCTCATTCATAAAATAAAATGTAAGATAAATGATAAGAGTACCAAACCTAAACTAGTACCTAGTTTCTTTTGTTCTCCTTAAGTTCTCCATGAGCTGTTCTTTCATAACTTCACAAAGATAAAAATCTTTTCCCTCCTTAACCATCTAGTATGTGGTGTGAATTGTAGTACTGGTGGATGATCTATCTCTATTACTGAAGTAGACTTTATAGGAAATCCCCATACTAGCATATTTGACACCTAGATCAATTATATCACTCAGTTAGAGTTCTTTTGTCAAATTTTTCTTTGGTTAGTTCAGTTACCTTCTCATTTTTGATTGATTTCATTACTGATACAAATCTGGTGGAGCATAGCCCTATAACTTCCCTGATTGCATCCTTAGTTATTTGATGAGGCTTATCTAAGTATATAAACTTGTCATGTATTCTCCTTAGTATGTATCTCACCCATTCATGTTTGTTGCTTAAATTGGGGTAATCCTTCCATATGTCAAGCCGCTTGACTCCTACATTTTCAATCTCTAGTTTGTAACTCACATCATCATCTAACATTTGATCCTTGAGCTCTTCAAACTTCATATGGTCAATTTCATCTATTTTGGAATGAATGTAGAACCTCACATCTTTTGTATATACCACATATGTCGAAACATTTGAGAAGGCCCCATCTTTGTCCATCTCTATTCCCTTATATGGATATTTCTTGTATTTTGGTCTAGGCTTTTCAGAAATATCAACTACATTTGGAGTTCCTATTGCAAGTATGGGCCTAACCAGTGTTGTCATTGATGTCAACATACTCTTGTTGCATTGATGTCAAGGATTGGATGAGCTATGTGCTGAGGATATTGAGAAAATTAGTCCTATCAGAAGCAGATAAGAACAATGAAGACAGTGAAGCTCTATGAAGTGTAGATCCTAGATAGATGAAGATCAGAGAATGAACATCAAAGGGTTTGTAGATATGTGTCTAAAGATGATCCATTCAAGATTTGAGAGGTCCACATGAATATTTGGAGAAGTTATGGCCATATGAGTAAAACTAGTTCTGGCATATGTTCAGAAGTGACAGAGTAACACAAATAGGTCCATTGAGATCTGGAAATGCAACATATTGTTCTATGGATTTGGTGGAGTGTTTAGGAAGCTAATGTGAATTGACAACTCAATTTATTCATGTTCTGGAGGTTTGCAAGCATTTATTCTAATGAGACAGTGATGATAGATTGTGTTCATGAGGTTCTGGATGAAGATGCGAATGATTTAAGTAAGAAGAAGTGGTGTGGATGTTCTTGGTGATTTAGGAAAGCTTTGAGGGTCTCTAGATTATGTCTAATTTGTGTTGGTGGTCCGCATTGAAGATTGAGCTTGTAATTGAAGATTTACTTCCGGGTGATGATGTTCTTCCTAATCAAGGCCGACCGGATGTTTTACACATCTTGCGAATGATCTTGAAGATGTTCTGAGAAGCATGGCATGTTCCTCAAAGAAGATTGAAGTCCCAGATATGTGTGGCCGATAGTGTGGTGATTCACATGAAGTCTTTTGTAATAAGTCAAGTTGGATTTGTGTATTTGCTCTATAATAAAATAAAGTATGTATTGTGCCGACTTTGATGATTATCCCAAAGTTGATGTCTTGTATAAATAAGAGTTGTGAAGTCATTTCAAAGTATCTATGTGGAGATGAGGAAGTGGTAGAGAGGAGAAGAGTGAAAAACATAGTAGAAGTGTTGAGCTTAAATGGAACTGACTCAAGCATGATGAGGATGCTAATCTTTAGTTCAAGGATGTAATATTTATTATTTTGTAGATAGTGTGTCTCCTATAGGTAGTGGGCCTCTTCTGAGCAGTGTGCTCGGGTAGTGAGCCCTAATTGGAAAGTGCCATTTTGTTCTTCTTATTCTTTTAATAGAGAATACAATCTTGGTTTAGTCACCCCATGGTTTTTTCCTTAACCGGGTTTTCTACGATAAAATCTTGGTGTGATATGTGTTAATGTGTTTATGCTCTTGAGTTATTACATTGTGCTTCCATGATTGAATCATTATTATGTTGTTGAAATATATGAAGGATTTAAGTGTTTAAAGTAAAGAAAGTTTTTGTGACAACTGATTCACTCCCCCTCTCATTTGTCTATCCTAAAAACCAACGGTTGCTATATCAATCTTCCTTTCAATTCAACAACTAGGATTTTAGTAGATCTGATAAATACCTTAGGGTTTCCAACATGAAAGATCAGAATCTAGAATCCTTCTTTAGCTCAAATCATCAAGTGATCAAAGAGTCTTCTTCGTTCTGTAGCTCCAAATGCAATAGCTTAGTCTTCAAATGTGATCTAATCATTTAGGGTGAGCACAAGTACCTTTTGATTTTACCCTAACATCCCTCATAATGCACTTTAGTGAGGTTAGCTAAATATGTAGCCAATTGCTCTGTTAAGTCACAAAGACACAAAATCCTTCTGTAATCCTCTGCATTGAAGTAATTTTCTCTAGAAATTTGTGAAAAAGATTCTACTTTACCTTATTAACATCATCACCAACTAATTTCAGTTCAACTTCTCTGTATGCTTAACCTCTATTTGTAAAGGCCATCAAATATTAATGAGAGGAAGGATAGATATGCACTTCTTAGCTCCCCCTGACCCTTATTCTATAAACAATAAGCAATGAAGTCTTCTGCACTAGGCAGAAGCACAAACTCTTCCTTCTTTCCATTATCTTCTTCTATCTTCCTTCTCCATATCTTTTCCATTTCTTTATTTTGCTGAGTCACAAATTTCTCTATCTTCTCATGCTAAGCAGATGATTTCATAGAACCATTCCTACAAGAACTTGCTTTAGCCCAAGGTTGTTACATTTGTAGAAAACAAAATTATAATCCAAAGTCACACTATTTCTTGTTACTTTAGTTTTACATTCAACAACCTTATGACCAAATTTATTAAAAGCATAACAATAGCCATAGAAGGGATGAGAGATCACAGTATTATATTTTGTAGGCACAAATGAATTCTTCCTCATGTTATTATTTCCTCTAGCCTAGGTTTTGATATCAATAGCCTTATGTCCAAATTTATTGTGAGAATAACAATGACCGAGAAAGGATTGAGAGAACCTAGAATTAACATCTTGTCTAGGTGGAGATCAAAATTTTTTCTTTTGATTGCTAACCTGTATGAAGTTGTCATTATCAAGCTCTTGCTCCTCATCTTCAGTTTCCTCAGAATCTTCAATGCTAAGTTCTTCCCTTTTCATTTCAAACATGCCTTCAGGTATATCTATTTTAGGGCTCTGACTCTTCTCAATCCAATACCACCTTTATTCTTTGGAGGTCTTTGACCATTGAGTATTTCATCAAGAGCGTTTGTGCTTTTCTTCAATTTTAAACTTTTATCTATCTTATCCTTTGCTTTCTCCAATTATTTCCTCAATGAGACAACTTCTTTAAGTTTGGAGCATTAAATTATTTTTTCATTAAGCTTTGCATTTAGGTCATTTGCAATCTTCTTACTTTCTTCAATTTAAATTTTTATCTTGGCATTTGCTTCCTTTGATTTTATGAACTTGATTTTATATTCTTCATTTTCACTTCTTGTAGCATCTAGATCATCTAGGGAGGAAATGAGTTCTCCTTCAAAATCAATTACACAATCTTATGAATTATAGGTTATCATGTGTTTATCAACTTCTGGAGGATTCTTCCCAATTAACCTTACTTCTGATCCCATGTGTTCACAACAAGATCTACCTCAACTATTAGGTTGTATTCAAGGAACTTGACTTTGATACTAATTGTTAAACACACAGAGATATTGAGAGGTGGGTGAATTAGTACTTAATCAAATTACTTTATTTTAAGTAGCATCCAAACTTATGTGAACATTCAAGACATGAGAAATGCAAATGCACAAAATCACACAACCATAACACTAGATATACGTGGAAAACTAAAGAAAGAGGGTTCTCATACCCTCTACCAAACACACATTTTTTCACACACATTCATAATAATAAGACATACACAACCAAATACACACTAACATAGGAAATACTATGCCTCAAAACAAAATATAATTGTAGTTAATGAAATTGATTTTTGTATTGATTCAATCCACATGTAGTTATAAATTTGTGATCTAACTTCTAGGTCTTGGAATTCAATGGCCTTCACAACTATGCATATCTGTATATTTCAATTTCTAACTAAACTTTTCTCCCACTCTACACTTCTAAACTTTGACTTCTATTGCATCAAATTGACAACAAATTCCAATTTTATCAGCCATCCATGTTTGTCATTTGTATTCAATTCTTTTCTTCTTTTCTTAGAGGTCCCATCCTCTACAATGCATCTATTTCTTTTGTATGCTTGTTATACTCTTCATGGTAGTGAAACCTCCTTATGTAGTCTTCCTTCCTTTTCAAAATTTTTAGCAGTGACTTTTATCCACAATCACCAGTTTCTTCTACTCACAACCTTTTTAGCCACCCACGTTCACCTCCTCCATCTGCAATTTCAATGCTTATGTTATGATGGAGCTTAGCATACTCAATCTTTATTCCTTGGAAATAAATTTATTTATTTTACAGTTGGTGCACTACATCTTCTACCTTCTATGCCCTCTTTGCAATGTCCTCTTTGATTTTAATGTTTAAACTTTCATGACCAATCCACTCTTTATGGGAAATGATCTCCACTTGTATTATTCGAAAGTTCTTTCTTAAATTTCTATTCCTACAAGAAACAACAAATTATCCTTCAAACCTACTCTCCATTAGAGACATCTCTTCATCTCACATTTTCTACAAGAGCTCTTTTTATTTTTTTCACTTTGGTAGTAAAATTTTTATCTATTATCAATTTTGTTCCCTCTCCTTCTCTCCTACGCCTCTGTGAAAATAGACAGTAAAATTGAATAATAAAACTCTACCATAAAGAGGCATTTCTCCCTACTGTGGTGTTTCAATTTGTCTTTTTCTAATTTTGGTGCTTCTTTTCCATTTTCCACACACCATTCTTTGTTTTTTTAAAACCTGCCAATAACACTTTCAAAATTGATGTTCAAATTTAATGCCTTTTAATCTTATTTATCTCCTATATTATATTTAATATTGGGATAGGTTCTCTATCTTGATGGAAGGGCAATTGGAAGGAAATATATTGCACAAATGAATGTCATGATGTAAATATACAATCCTAAACATATACTCCCTCACAAAAAATCATCAAGTGATTTGAATGCTCACACTTTGCGTCATCAAGTAAACCAAACTTACATATGTTGCATCCAAAGATGATGTCTGGATCAACTTCACAAATGAATTGTCTTTACACGACTTCAAGGCACCCGATGTTAAAAACCAACTTTTGCCATAACTACCTACCAAAACCTTGAAATCTCACAAAAGATTATAGAGACATGTATTTCAACATCCCTAAGACCTCTGCCAAGACCTTTGGTTTCAAACTTCATGGATTTTAAAAATTTAAAACTTCACCAAATTACAAGCAAAAGTTGCAAAATGGTTAATTTATCAAAATCAAAAGGTGTATGACTGCAAAACCTTTGTCATCAAATCCATGACTGAATTAATAATATACCTGTAAAATGGCTTTCCAAGAAACCTCACCAATTTATTGAAATAATTGTTTTGGCAAAACTCCCTATTGTGTGTCAAAGACAAAGGACAACAAAAATTAAAAATTTGCAAATTTTATCTTGTCACTTACTCCAATAGCCATGAGATGCCAAATGAAAACCAAATCACAAAAAAATGAAACCTAAAACTCATGCTCTATCTTTGGTTGATAATGATCATGAGTCCACCTAGATGCTCCTACATTAGACACACTGGGTAGGATGTTTGTGTGCATACACTCACAAACGTGGAGTTGAATGGTAGCACCATTCTTCTAGATTGCAAGCAATCTGTAATGAACTCCATCACTAAAATATGTGTACTAAAAAGTTTTATTTTTCCTCTTTTTCTAGCATCTCATCGGAAGAAGCTTCACACTCCAACAAATCTTCACTCTCTTCCTCTATCCTCTCATGGAATTGTATCCACCATGTACGATCCTCCTCCTCCAAATACTTTCTCTTTTCCTTCCCTCCTTTGTGGGATCAAACCCACCATCATCAACTAACCACCTCCATGAAACAAACTCACTACTCTTCTCCTCTTATGTGGGATTTGACCCACTATAACCTGACTAGCTCCACCAAATTCCCTCTTTGTAGCATACACACATAAATCTGCCCCTACATCTTCGTGGAAATCAATAATTTCCATCTTCTATTCTTCATATTCTGCAACCCTCAATATTACAAATGACTACAAAACAATATCATCACAAAATGCAAAGAAATTTACCTCTTTCTTCACTGCTACAATGTTTCCTTCACCATCTTAAGCTGCAACCTTCATCCACTCATCTTTTGCTATGAGGTTTTCATCTACCCCATCTATTCCCATCATCATCAACTATTGTACCAAATTTCCCAACTATAGAATCTTCTACAATCTCCTTTTCACATTAACATGCTATATACAAATATGCATCTTCATTTGTTTTCATCCCATCATTTTACAATTCCTTGTCCATCTCGACAAAAAAAAACTTCATTGATTTGATCTTCATATAATTCATAAAAATCAGAAGTTACCTCTCCATTTCTCACTATCACAACATCACTCTCAACTACCCCATTCATCTTCATCAAGTGCTCACTCAAACTAAACAATTATTCCATTTTTTACTTCCTTCTTAAAAAAAATTATGCTCCTCTTCCATAATCAAATCTGCAACATCCTCATGAAAATGGAAAGCTTCCATGCATCTACTCTTTTCTTCTCTTCCTTTATCCTCTACTATATTCATCATTTGAAACAAATCAAACTCAAAATTATCAAATTTTACCTCATTTATTTTCGCTGCCCCAATTCCTTTTCCTTTATTTTCCACTGCATCATTCATCTCTTCATGGTCTCCTATCCAATCTCCTTCAAGCATCTAGTTTATTTTATTTATCTTCTCTTTCCATAGGATATTATTCTCTTCTTCATCCACTTGTTTGTCAAACCTAGGGCCTTCCAACATTTTTTTTTCTGCCTCTACATCTACTACAACTTTCTTCTCCTCAACTATAAGTTGGTGTCCTACTTCTATCTTCATATCCTCCAAAGGATCTATTGTTGCTACTGCTACATCAAGTTTATTTTCTTCATCTATGTCTTTCAAAAGACATACCTCTATTGCAATCTCCAATGCTTCAACTCTTTTCATTTCTTCATGAATTGTCTCTTCACCACATCATTGTCCCACATATTTTATGCCCTTCCATGGGTCCTTCTCTGCTGCAATTTTACATTCCACATCTTTTCTACCTTTAAATTGGCATGCTACAACTGGATGTTCTTTCTTTTTCCACTCTTTTATAGTTTTCTTTCCTCATGAAATGTATGGCATGCTCCCATATGTTCTTCTTCCCATCCCCCTTCTACCAAAGGGTTGCAACTCTTTCTCTTCTCCTTTGCAACCTATTGGAATTAGACCAGAAAATTGAGATGGGGGGTGAATCAGTTGTCACGTAAAATTAAACTTTTTCTACTTTTAACCTTCTTTATCAACTTACTATCAGATTAATGATGTACACATTAAATCATGATTCAACAACATATGAGTAGAAACATAAGCAACACACTTGACACCAAGATTTTGACGTGGAAACCTGGTTAAGGGAAAAACCATGGTGGGGGTTAACCCACAAAGATTTGTACCCTGTTAAAAGTACTTTAGAAAAATACAAGGCACATGCCTTCGGGGGCACTGCCCAGAGCTCACTACTCAAAATAGAGGCTCACTGCCTACAAAATTTATTTTTAGTACAGAAGGAAATAACTAAGAAATAACATTTTCTTCATGCCTAGTTCAGTCTCATTGAGTGCTCATAAAACTTCTGCTCTTCTCCCAAATACTTCTTCACTATCACTTTATCCTTTACTATTCTTGCTCCTTTGCTCATCTTTTTCTCTACTCTACCTCTGATCCTTTCTTGGAATTTTATGATTTCGCACAAGGATGATTTTCCACAACTCAACTACACTCCTTTATATGCTTCATCAACCTTGAAATAAACATCAAGGTCGGCATCCAAGCATCTAACTTAATGCGAATCACAAAGCTGTCAGCCAAACATGACTAGGACTCAAATCTTCCTTGATCAACATGCCACACTCCATAGAATTGTTCTTAGATCATCTACATCCAATCGGCTAGGACTAGGAAGAACAACAACATCAAGGAAGAATTCTTCAACAATGAGCTCAATCTTCAATGTGGATCTCCAATAAAGCATGCACATGATCTAGAGACTTCCACAAGCACATTGAATTGAACAATAACATCCACACTACTCCAAATTGTCAAAATCACTTGCATCTTCATTCGGTACCTCAAGAACACTGTCTGTCATGACTATCACACTAGAAAGATTGCTTGCGGACCTCCAAACCATGAACTACTTGAGTTGATGATACACACTAACCTCCCAAACATGCCTCTAGGTCCATAGTGTTGGAAACAAGGTAGATAACTGAGAGGGGGGTGAATCAGTTATCTCAAAATTTCCTTAACTTTCTTTTCCTTTTGTTATATTAATAAACAATGTTGCATCAAAACACGAAAACATTTGTAATCATAAAAACATAAACAAAAACAACACACATAACACAAGGATTTTTACGTGGAAACCCTGTTAAGGGAAAAACCACAGGGTGACTAACCCAAGATTGTATTCTCTATTAAAAGAATAAAGGAGTACAAAATGGCACTTGCCAATTAGGGCTCACTACTTGAGCACACTGCTCACAAGAGGCACACTGCCTATAAGAGACTCATTGTCCACAGAACTTCTAGAAGGTAATCAAGTGTTTGAATTGATGAGAAGCATCTACAAATGCAAGAGTTCAGTTCTAGTTAGGCATAATACATTGATTTGATGCACTTCTTTCTTCCTTTATTTTAATGTTGTTGCTCTGTAACATACCAGACTTGAATTGTTGCTCTCACGCTTATCCTTTCTTTTCTTCACACTTTATTTCATCACTTGTTCACACACACACTTACATGCTGAAATCTATCTGGTATATATATTCACATCAAGGATTTTTATCAACTTTCTAGTTGACAACAGAAACACTGCAAGTTATTAATCTATCAGCTGAATCAATGCTTGATTTATAATGGGTATTAAAACATAGGTATATAAGTCATTAATCATGTCATCCAACAATGTATAATCCCACAAATTTCTTGATCAACACCTTTTACTCATCCAAAATGAAGTCTGATACTCTATCGGTCAATTCTTTCTCTGTCTGCTCTGCCTAACTGGAACCCAACACTCAGATGCTCATATCCTTTTCATGCTTTATCACTAGAGGCTAAATCTCTAGAATATAGTAGTCATGATACCCCTCTTGACTTGTCCAAGTCCATAACTTGCCGAGTTACACCATCTGAGAAATCTGGACTTGATTGTCAGACCTTGTTACATACTTTGTTCTTGTTCACTGGACCAAAACAATCTTCAATTTGACTTCCAGTATAGGCATACTATGTACTGTGGATGTGTGGGATAGACTTTGTTGCCATCAATGACAACACTTATGAAGCCACATAGTGTCTCTTGCCAACAATCTCCCACTTTGGCATTGATGGCAACACTTAGTGAAAAATGGCTAACTATCGCAGTAACTCCCCCATGGCTGATGCTCTATCTTTTACACTATTTTACCGGAGCTCCCCCTTAGCTAGATTCCACATTTTTCACTACTCCTCACTCTCCCTTTGACATCAATGGAAAAGGGTAGAATCCACATACTAAAATTTGCAAAAATTGTCCTATATATGGCCGCATAAGTATATATATGCTATACTTACATATACTTAAGTATATCCACAAAAGTAGTCTTCAGCTGTACAAACTATGTGGCCCAGCTTTGCTTGATCCTATCCAAAATGGAGATGTGACCACTAAAAAAAAATGCACATTCTTCTTCCCTTCTTAAATCTGTCAGATCACTGGTCTGGGCTATGGTCTGAGCATCTGTCAAAGCCTCATGCATTGCCTCTAGCTTAGGGATAATTATCCCTCTAAGTTCACCCATTCTATTTAATGTGTTCTTCTTTTCTTTTTCCAACCACTTTATTTCATTTATGATGACAATAGCCTGGCATTATTGATTCATTAAAAAGGTAGTAAGGGGATCAAAATTCTGAGATAAAATCAACAGTTTTTCTTCTTGTTATTTCACTTTCTTCTCAATGTCCTTTGTCACTTTGGGCCAAGATAAACAAAATTTGTATATGTGCCCACCATATTTAAGAGTGTTTTCAAGGCTCTTTATTCCAATGTCTAGGGTCCTCCTATCATTAGTAATCAGTCCTTGCACTTCAATGAATCTTTTTCCTAAAAACTCCTTTCGAACCTTTGCTTCTGCTGATTTCTCTAGAGATTCAAAATGAGTGTTAACATAATTTACTAAAGTTTTCAAGTTACTAGATGGTGAGGCTGAAAGATCCTTTTGGAAGGATGGAATGATCTTTTCCAACATTATGGATGCAATCTCCAATAGTTCACAGTCTTCAACGTGAGATTTTAGGAGCTTTTCTTTTGCTTTGGCTTGAGCAAAAGATGTTATTTTCATTGTCTGAACTAGGGAGAGAGAGTCAAAATTAAGTGGCCCTTGGAATAGTTCAGGTTCATCTATCTCCATCATTTCTCTATTTAAGAAGTTCTTCACTACCTCTGTATTGTCTCTTATCGGTGATTGAGTCTTCTTTTCTTTTGGGATATCAGAACAATCATCATTAGTCTTTTTTACTTGTTCTTCTTCTTTTCCCTTAACCTCCTCTTCTTGACTCACTTTCTCCTCTTTTCTACCTTCTCCTTCAGCTTAAAAATTTGGAATGTCTGCAGTGGGATCTAGAGGAGAGATGTCACCTATGTTTACTACTTCATGAACTTCTTCCGGAATAGAGGAATCTAAGTCCTCAGACTTCTCTTCATCTATTTTCTTTGATCCTTCTACATCCCTATCAAAAGATTCTTCATTGATTACATTTAATCCTTCAACATCCATGGTAGAAGGTTCTTCAACTATTTCCTCTAAAATAGGAAGATTGTATATTTTCAAAGCATTCTGGAGGATATCTTTTGTTTCACTTGCTACTTGGTCTGTTTCTCCAAGAACAAGTTTATTCATTCTTGCCTTACTCTAGAACTCATCCTTACAATCCTTGAAAATCATGTCCATTTGTTTTGGAGTGATAGAAGGATAAAGTTGAATCATTATTTGTTCCCAAATCTCTAGGTCTTTTGCCTTTGCATTCTCTTATCTCAGTTCAAGTACCTTTTCTAGACTCTTAGGAATTAATGATATAATTTCAATGAAAGCTTTATTGTAAATGTTCAAGTACCTGGCAATAGCTTCTTCCAAAATTCTCTTGTCAATATCACTGTATTCATCATAGAACTCTATTACTGGCTATAGGTTCCCATCCACAGTAATTGCCTTAATGATGTCATCAATGGAAAGAGTGGGCTTTTCAACAAATTCCTCTACCTTTTCTTCCTTATTTTTACTAGCAGAGAATTTCTTGGAAGTTTTCTTCTTCTTCATTTTCTTGATTTCCTCATCAGATTCTGTTTCTTCATCATCTTTAAGGCTTGTATATGACCTTGTGGCTTTGATCTTCATCCTCTTTTCTCCTTTTCTAGATGTCTTGACTTCCAGTTTGGTAGCCTTTGAGCTTTTAGGAGTGGCAGGTGTAGAGCTCTTGAAAGATCTAGTCCGGGAGGAGGCTTGTACCAGAACGTCTCCTTTGTTTTCTTCTTGTTTTTCTTTCTTAGCCTTCTCTATCTTCTCTCTATTTGCATCTATAGCCTCCTTTGACAGGCCAAATCTTTTGACAATTTCTTCAACCTCCCTTCTTACATTCCTCTTTATCTCTAGCTGTCTTAACTCAACATGTATTTTTACACTTACCTCTTGAAAGGTGCCAAACCTTTTTGCTTCAGGGTCCTTAGACTGGCTCAATAGGTGTTGAATATGTAGCTCCAAGAATTTTTCATCGACCTCATATCCCATAGGAATTATCCACATAGTTCTGGGCTCAACTACCTCCATTAGGCATTGATTAGTGTCAACCATGAAGCAAATTGTGTCCTTGTATTTCTCAACTATGGATTGAGGTATTCTCTCTCTGGCTTACAATCATGCTTTAGAAGTTCTTAAAGTAACCCTAGAGGGATATGTTCTGAGCTTGAGTATCACCAAGTCCATACATATAATCTCTAATCTGGATTGCAACCAGTTTATCATTTTGCCAAACCCAACCACTTGATCCAGGCAGCGCATTCATATGATAGAAGAATAGACACAGTATTAGACAACCATATTTAAAGGAATTCTTCTTATCCTTTTTGATCTTCTACAGGTTTTCTAATAGTTGATTTAGGAGAAGTTCACATAGGTCATAATCTGCATCTTCCCTCAACATCTGATATGCTGCATAGATTGTTGTCCTAGACATAGAATTCTCCCTGCTAGAATGATAGATTTTGTACCCAATTATCATTAAGGCAAACTTGACATCTAGATATGTGATGTCATCTATGGTCATTGCTCTTTTGTCAAATTTAGATCCAGTGGCTTCAGTTACTATTTGGTTCTTCACGGATTTAAGTGTAGGTAACCCACTAGATGCATGCAGTCTGGTCATTGCCCTGATGGAATCTTTAGTTATCTTGAAGGGCCTCATTAGCCACATGAAATTATCATGCATCCTGCTTAGAACATACCGGACCCAATCATCTTCTGCAAAACATGGAAAGTGTATGCAATGTTTGAAGTGTTTATCCTGGAGGGCCTTGAATTCAGGTTTGAGTTCAAAACTCTCATCTATTAGTTGTTTATGATAGATGTCCATCAAGTTTGAGTCTCCAAATTCCTCAATGTTGGCATGGATATAGACCCTAACATCTTCTACATGCAATACCCCATGCGGAATGCTAGAAAATGTGCCTAAAGGATCAACTTCTAGAGATTTATAAGGGTGTTTCTTGAATTTAGGACACGGCCTATCAGTGATCTTGACAACCATTGGAGTAGCCATTTTGAAAGAGATTCAGAGAGAGATTTTTAGAACAAAAGTACCTTTTCACGCTTTAGGGTTTAAAATAGGAGCCGAAACAAAACACTGGTTGAATTCAATTTTCTAGTTAATCTTGAGTGAATTGTAGAAACTTTGTTACAAAGTTCTTCTTTTCTTCTTCGTGAGTACAAGTGTGCAAATAATGAGTGAAAGAACCCTTTTATCCTTGCAAAAACCCTAATTTCCTTTTGTAATTAATGCATAACTTAAGTTATCCAGTTGCCCTATTTTGAGAGAGATCTTCTCGAATCACTGCGCTGAACTTAGAATCATTTTTAGTGGGGATTGACAATGTATCTTCTTTTCTTCAATCATGCCATGGGTCTGTAGATCAAAACATTTCAATTTTGAATCATACCGGATCTGTCTGTGAAAATCCTGCTTTATCAGATAGCTATCGGAACCGGATTAACTTGAGTAGTTATAAGTCTTACAAACTCCATGCGAATCTTTCACATTTTGATTGAAGATTATTTGAAGGTTTTTGTGAGAACCCTTTAATCTGCAGCGTCAAATATTTACTCAATGTGATGAATTTAGGCACTAGCTGACTAGCTAGGAGAAATTATTTTTCTCTATGACTCCCACTAAGCCAAAACTCACCCTTTTAGTTTCCGAAAGGAATATCAGCACAGGATTCTGGTACGGATCCATCCCCAATATTTTCTATACTCTTCTTTACCCAAATCTTGGTCATCACCTTTTGAACTTCATCCACATTCACTTTACCTTTTCCCTTATCTTATTTCTAATTATGTTGCATTAGACCTTTTCTATCCTAATTTCTACTTCTACAAAATTTGGCAATATGACCGGATCTATTGCAATTGTAACAGACAATATTTGTTTGCTTATTTGATTGATATCCTCTTGATCTGCATTGATTAGCCATATGTCCCATTCTATTGCATGCAAATCATCTACCATTGAATGAATTATTTATTTGCATATATCTGCATTCATGAGATTTGTGACCATACCTTTTGCAGTTGAAACATTGTCTGGAGAAGGATGGATTAGTCTAATTCATTCTCCTCCTGCACTGAGTTGCTTTATGACTGAAATTGTTGCAATTGAAGCAGTATCCATTGAACGATGGATATCTTTGAGCATTTGGTTGCCTTACTAGAGGTCTTCTAGGCCTATTTCTTTAATTTCCTGATCCAAAGTTCTTCCGACCGGATCCAGAGCTTTCACCTTTCTCATATCCTAAGCCATGCTTATCATCTACCCTCTTTTGGCTTGCAAGAAGAACTTCAAGTTGGGCTAAGCTTATCTTGAATTTTTCTTTATATTCATTTGCAATTTGAAGATCTTGTTTAAGAGTGTCTATTTGATTCTCAAGTTGTTCTTCATTGTCTATAGCTTCTTCAAGATCAGATTCAAGATGCTTGATTATTCTATCCATTTTGTGGCAGTCCTCTATTTTCTCCTTGAGAGATTGTTTTAGATTATCTTCAATTTTCCTTTTTTCTTCATTTTTTTGGGTGAATCTCATAACCCCTGATTCCTTTTCATGCCTTACCATAATGACTTCTTAACAGCTTCTCACATAGCTTATTTTTCTCATCTAGATCTTCATTAGTATCATTGACTTCACTCTTATTGGATAATTTTTCAAGCAGTTCCTTTCTCTTTTTCACAGAGATACTAAGTTTTTCTTTTAGCTCATTTATGAAATCATCAGCTTGTTTGAGTCTTTCTCTCAAGTTATTGACTTTAGAGTGGGATTGTTCAAGATCATCTAGGGCAGACTGAAGTTGTTCCTTCATACCATATATATCCATTGAGATTCCCAGATCTTCCTCAAGTTATTAAGATTTTGTTCAAAGGAACTTAGCTCCAATACCAATTGTTGGAAACAAGGCAGATAATTGAGAGGGGGGTGAATCAGTTATCTCAACATTTCCTTAACTTTCTTTTCCTTTTGTTATATTAATAAATAGTGTTGCATCAAAACATGAAAGCATATGTAATCATAAGAACAAAAATAAAATCAACGCACATAACACAAGGATTTTTACATGGAAACCCTATGAAGGGAAAAACCACGGGGTGACTAACCCAAGATTGTATTCTCTTTTAAAAGAATAAAGGAGTACAAAATGGCACTTGCCAATTAGGGCTCACTGCCTAAGTACACTGCTCACAAGAGGCACACTGCCTACAAGAGACTCATTGTCCACAAAACTTACAAAAGGTAATCAAGTGTTTGAACTGATGAGAAGCATCTACAAATACAAGAGTTCAATTTCAGTTAGGCACAATACACTGATTTGATGCACTTCATTCTTCCTCTATTTAATGTTGTTGCTCTATCACATACCAGACTTGAATTGCTGCTCTCACACTTATCCCTACTTTTCTTCACAATTTATTTCATCACTTGTTCACACACACACTTACATGCTGAAATCTATCTAGTATATATATTCGCATCAAGGATTTTTATCAACTTTCTAGTCAGCAACAAAAACACTGCAAGTTATTAATCTGTCGGCTGAATCCATGCTTGATTTGTAATGCATATCAAAACATAGGTATAGAAATCATTAATCATGCTAGGAAACAATGTATAATCCCACAAATTGCTTGATGAACACCTTTTACTCATCTAGAATGAAGTCTGATACTCTACCAGTCAGTTCTTTCTCTGTCTGCTCTGCCTGACTAGAACCCAACACTCAGATGCTCATATCTTTTTCATGCTTTATCACTAGAGGCTAAATATCTAGAATATAGTAGTCATGATACCCCTCTTGACTTGTCCAAGTCTGTAACTTGCTAAGTTACACCATCTGAGAGATTCAGACCCGATTGTCAGACCTTGTTACATACTCTATTCTTGTTCACTAGACCAAAACAATCTTCAATCTGACTTTCGGTATAGGCATACTATGTACTATGGATGTGTGGGATAGACTTTGTTGCCATAAATGACAACACTTATGAAGCCACATAGTGTCTCTTACCAACATGTAGATCATCATTTTAGATTTCTGGAACAATTTGGACCTCTTTCCTGTCACTCTATCTCTTCTGAATATTGCAAAACTGGTTCTACTCAGATGGCCATAGCTTCTTCAAATCTTCATGCAAAGCCTTCAAATCTTAACTGGAGCTTCTTAAGACAATCCTCTACTAAGCCATATGGTCCACATATATTGATTCTTATTAATTTTCTCAATATCCTCAGCATTCCAGTCTTCTATATAGGCAGCAAAATAGGATATAGTTGACACCAATGGCAACAAGGATATGTTGACATCAATGACAACACTGCTTAGGCACATATTTGCAACAATCTCCCCCTTTGTCATTGATGGAAACATATAATGTGAAAAGCTGATTTGACCATCAAGACAAGACCTTCTCCCCCTTTCTTTTATCACTTTTGCAATCACTTTCTTCATTGCTTCCCCTTTCATCAACAACTAGTTTTTCACATGAACTTTTCTCCCCCTTTGACATCAATGGAAAAGGGCACATATTTGTAGTCTTTTCTCCTTATTTTTGTTTCAAACCATACTCAAAAATTACATGTAGACTACTCCCCCTGAGTAGTGCCTCCTTGACATCAATCCGGATCACAAGATGTGACTATGAATTCCACCAAACTGATGCACTCTAGTGCATCTTAATTCTAATCAGGAGGGGTAATAACCCCTAATTTCTCTCTGAGATACTCAAAAGTATCCTTGGGAAGAGGCTTAGTGAAAATATCCACAATCTGATCATTTGAAGACACAACTCCAACTTGACTTCATTCTCATTTACCTTCTCCCTCAAGAAATGATACTTGATGGACATGTGCTTTGTCTTTGAATGCAACACTGGATTCTTTGAGATGCTTATTACACTTGAATTATCACATAATATTGCGATGGGCTCCTCAAACATAATTCTGATGTCCTTCAACATTTGCTTCATCCACAGAAGTTGAGTGCAATTGTTTGCTGCTGTTATATACTCTACCTCTACTGTAGATAGGGATATTGCCTCCTACTTTTTTCTTAGCCAAGAAACCAATCTACTTCCCAAGAAGAATGCACCACCACTAGTACTTTTCCTATCATCCACATCTCCTGCCTAATCAACATTTGTATATGCATGAAGAGTGAAGTCATTGTCTTTTGGATACTACAAGCCATAATCAAGTGTTCCTTTGAGATATTTGAAGATTCTTTTGACTACTACAACATGGGATTCTTTAGGATCAACTTGGAATCTAGCAACAAGCCCAACTGCATTCGAGATATCAGGTCTGGTCTGAGTCAGATAGAGCAGACCTCCAATCATTGATATATACCTTTTATGATATGTCTTAGGGGAGTCATCATCTTTACTCAACTTACATCTAGTTACCATATGCATACCTACTGGATTTGAATCTTCCATTCCAAACTTCTTCAACAATTCTTTCACATACTTAGACTTAGATATAAAGATACCTTTATCTGACTAAGTGATTTGCAGACCTAAGAAGAAATTCATCTCACCAAACATGGACATCTCAAATTCACTTTGCATATTATCAACAAATGTTTTGCACATGCTTTGATTTCCACTAAAAATGATATCATCAACAAATACCTCAACAATCAGAATATTCTCATGATTAATCTTGAAGTAAAGATTACTTTCAACAATGCCTTTGCTATAACCTAGATTTAGCAAATACTTATCTAATCTTGCATACCAGGCTCTTGGGGCTTGTTTGAGTCCATACAATGCTTTCCTTAACTTGCAAACCATATCTCTCTGATCAGACAACTGCAATCCTTCCAGTTGCTCAATGTAGACTTCTTCTAACTCTCCATTTAGAAATACTGACTTGACATCCATCTGATAGACTTTGAAATCTTTATAAGAAGCAAAAGCAAGAAATAATTTGACTACCTCTATTCTTGCCACCGAAGCAAAAGTTTCTTCAAAATCAATTCCTTCGACTTGAGAATATCCTTTGCATACCAACCTTGCTTTATTTCTTACAACTTCACCATCTTCATTTAGTTTATTCCAGAAGACCCATTTAGTTCCAATCACATTTTTGTTCTCAGGTCTAGAAACAAGATCCCAAGTGTGATTCTTTTCAATTTGCATTAATTCTTCTTCCATTGCCTTTACCCAGTTTTCATCTTGGTAGGCTTCACTTACTGTTTTTGGTTTAATCTTTGAAATCAGACAAATCTCTTCTTGATCTTCAACAATTCTTCTCCTAGTTTGAAGACCTTTATTTCTATCTCCTATGATATGATCTTTAGGATGATTCATTATTACATACCTAGAGGTTTTTGAATTTGCTTGAACTTCTTTTTCTTGAGCTTGTTCCTCAACTTCTGCACTATCCTCTTGAGTTACTAGATTTTCTAGATGAATCTAGATCTGAATCTAGGTCTGAACTTGCCTTCCTTGATTTTGAATTTCATCTTGATCTTCTGAATCATATCTGCAAGACCTAGAATGATCTTCTTTGCTTTGATCAACTCTAACATTTGCACTTTCGACAATCTTTTCCAATTTTTTGTTAAAGCACCAGTATGCCTTGCTTTGAGTAGAGTAACCCAAAAATATTCCTTCATCACTTCTTGCTTCAAACTTGCCTAGATCCTCATCTCTTTTGATATAGCATTTTCTATCAAAAAATCTAAAATATCTCATAGTAGGAGGATGACCAAACCATAGTTCATAAGGAGTCTTACCAGAATTGTGTTTGATCTGCACTAGGTTAAGTGTGTAGATAGAAGTACTCACAACTTCTCTCCAATAGACTTGAGGAACATTTGTTTCCATCATCATAGTCATGGCAGCTTCTTGAATGGTCTAGTTTTTTCTTTCCACTACTCCATTTTGTTGTAGATTCCTAGGAGCAGATAACTATCTTTTTATTCCATACTTTTCATAGAATGAATCAAACTCACTGGAGGTAAATTCTCCACCTCTGTCGTTTCTCAGACACTTTATCTTTCCACCAATCTCATTATCCACCATAACCTTGAACATTTTGAATTTGTCAAGAGCTTTTGATTATTCTTTTAAAAAGGTTACCCATATCATCTAGGAGTAATCATCAATTAGTAACATAAAATATCTCTCCTTGCACATGCCTAATTCTAGCAGGACCACATAGATCAATATGCACAAGTTCCAACTGTTCACTTGAAAATTATTCTTTACTTTTGAATGAAATTTTGTTCTGTTTACCCAATTGACATTCTCTACACATGCTATCAATTTTCACAGGTTTTGGCAGATCTCTTACATCCTGAATAGAACTTATCTTCACAATGTCATAGAAATTTACATGACACATCCTTGTATGCCATAACCAACTTTTGCCAGAACTACTTAAATGCAAAATGTTACCTCTAGTTTGAGTACCGGATGCAATTTCAGTTCTGGAGCTTCCAAAGATTCTACATTCTCCATCCTTGAATTGGAGATCATAACCCTTGTCAAGTAACTTTCCAACACTGAGAAGATTATGTTTTAGTCCTTCCACATGTAGAACATCATTGGTGTTATTCTTACCATCAAAAGAGATGGATCCTCTGCCACATATTCTACCAGCTGAGTTGTCTCCAAATTTTACAAGCCAACCTTCATTTTTTTCAAATCTTATAAACTTACTGTTATCACCAGTCATATGATGAGAACATCCACTATCAATCACCCATTCATCCTTTTCAACAACCTAAGTAGCCAAGGTACTTTCCATATTTGCACAACTAGCAAATTCAGTAGACATCGGTTCTTCTTCTTTGATAGCAATGAACACCCAATCAGTTTCAGTGGAACCTCCATGATTAGATTCATCATCTGTGACTCCTTCTTCTCTAGCTTCTTAGACATAGTTGTTGGAAATTAAGGTGTCTCAACCTTGGTAATTCTTGCATTATTTATGTTTGTATTTATTAATTCATTGCCTATGTTGTAAATAAATCGTAAATTCCATATTGTCATGTTGTGGGATGTGGCATGGTGATGTGTCATCCTACA
Source organism: Cunninghamia lanceolata (assembly GCA_027924645.1). Classification (NCBI taxonomy): domain Eukaryota; kingdom Viridiplantae; phylum Streptophyta; class Pinopsida; order Cupressales; family Cupressaceae; genus Cunninghamia; species Cunninghamia lanceolata. Next base: position 12,809,496 of record BSBN01000284.1, on the reverse strand, counting down.
TGGAAGATGACAACTTGTAATTTTGTCCTCACATGAGGAGATAGGCAGCCCACTTAGTGGTAGGAGGATTTTACCATGTGTCAGCATCTTGGATGTTTTCTAAGGGAATGTTGACCAAAACAGTTATGACGGATTCCTATGACGAAGTTATGACATGTAAGAGTCAGAAATAGAAGGTTGGAAGATAGGTGAAGACGTGTCATGAAGCATCTTTGAAAAAGGCATATTTGGGTGCCCTAAGGTGGACTATGACATGTTGTAAGAGAATATGCTCTTTATAGCCTGTGTATGATAGATTCTCTTACAGCTGTAAGTTGTAACCACTATGACGGATTCTATGACAGTTGTAAGAGTTGTAAGAGCATCAGTCATAGCCCATTTTGTAAATAGGAAACCTCTTTGGGATGGGAGTTGTGGACAAGTGTCAGGCACATTCTACAATGTTGGCCAAGTGTCCTTAGGAATGGGTTTTGGGCCATGAGGCCAAGTTAGATGCCCATCTCAAGATATGACCAATTCTGCCTTGTATGTTATATATAAACAGGTGCTTGGAGGAGGAGATGTATTATAGGCTTTACAAGTACTGTTATACTACTGGATTGACTCTAGACATGAGTGTTAAAGACCATTCAAGCTTGCATTGCAAGTGTATTGTAAATATTATTCAGTTTTGATAATACATTGTGTAGGTTTTTGAGTGTGTGGTTTTTCACTCGATAAGGGTTTTCCCCACTGTATATCTTTGTCTCTCTTCTTCTAACTTCTTTCTAGTTCATGTGTATTGCTGCAATATCTTGTTTACATGTTTAATATTGTTGTCATTGAAAGGATTAATTTGAATTTGTATAGCTCTCCCCTCATTAGATTATTGTAGGAAATGATTTCCGCACACTTAGCTTCCTTTCAGTTGGTATCAGAGCTTGATCACCTTTGGTCCTAGTTGTTGGGTAGGGGTTTTTTGAGCTAATCTTAAGTTGAGTGGGAGCCTGTGAAGAGTATTCGAAATCTTATTGCAGCAAGGAGATGGAAAGCACATCCGGAAGGATAGATGTGGAGAAATTCAATGGCACTTATTTCGAGCTGTGGAAGCTCAAGATGGAAGATATGCTTGTAGACTGAGACCTCTGGGAAACTATTAGTGGCACTAAACCAGCTGCAATGTCACAAGCTAATTGGGATCTCAAGGATCAAAAGGAAGGGTCTCATAAGACTTTGTCTTGTTGATTCTGTTATGTTAAATATCCATGAGGAGGCTACTACAAACTTGCTTTGGAATAAGTTGGGAGATGTGTATCAAGCCAAATCCCTGATTAACAAACTTTTTCTGAGAAAGAAGTTTTATTCTCTTCGAATGGAGGATGGAGGATTTGTTACCGAACATATGAATGCTTTTAACATGTTGGTTGCACAATTGACATCTATTGATGGAGGAGGACGATCGCTATATGACCTTGCTTTATTCTTTGCCAAAATTGTGGGATCATCTTGTCATGGCTATTGGAAGCACCACATCCACATTCAAAATAGATGAAGTGGTTTCTTCGCTGTTGTCTGAAGAGATGTGGAGAAAGTCTTCTGAGGCAACCAAAGAGGCTCTTGTAGTTCATGGAAGACGTAAGGAGAAAGGGAAAAAGAAGGACAAGAAAGTTGAGAAGGGTAGATCCAAATCTTGTGGGAAATCCAAATCTCCTGGAAAGTCCAAGGCTATCTATTGGAACTGTGGTAAATTTGGGTATTTCTGAAAGGAATGCAAAGAGGAAAAGAAAAAGAAGAAGAAGAACCCAGATCCAGATTTTGACAAGTCACAAGATGATGGTGATGCCTTCATCGCAGCCCTGGCAACCCATGCATCTAATGATGTGTGGCTGATTAATTCTGGTGCATCATTCTACATGACCTCCCATCGAGACTAGTTTACTAAGTATGAGGAGTTCGATGGTGGAAAGGTGTACCTGGGTGATGACTCTCATTTGAAGATTGTTGGTCATGGAAAAGTCTCTATCTGATTCCCTGATGGATGAATGAAGGGGATCTCTAGGATTATGCACATCCCAGGATTAGCACAGAACCTACTTTTTCTAAGTATGTTGAATGATGCAGGTGTCCAGGTTATCGTTTTGAAAGAAGGATGCAAGATGACAAGAGAAGCTATGATGCTTGCAAAGGGTACTTGGAGAGGTACTCTATTTCAGCTAGAGGCATGCATTTCACAATGCAATAGTTCATCTGACTCAAGGAAGAGGGCATCAGTCACTTCATCCCAACCATCTGAATGAGCAGTGAAGAAATCTATTGTATCTAGTCTTGATGGTTGTAACTGTGCATTGGAAGTTAAGCTTCCTACTAAAAAGACAATGTTATGGCATAAGAGATTTGGCCACATTGGTGAGAAGGGTATACATACCCTGAAAAATAAGAACATTGTTGAGGAGTTACATGATTATAATCTTGAGTTTGAATTTTGCGAACATTGCGTATATGGAAAACAAAACCATGTTCAGTTTTATTCAAGTTCTCATAAGTCTTCTAGTGTGTTGGATCTTATCCATTCTAATGTGTTTGGTCCTATTGATATTCCTTCATTATCAATATCTATGTATGTTGTATCTTTTATAGATGAGTATAGTAGAAGGACATGGATTTATTTTCTCAAAAGCAAATCTGAAGTCTATAGTAAGTTTAAGGAGTTTAAGGCCTTTGTTGAAAATCAGATTGGTAAAAAGATTAAGTGTTTGAGAACTGACAATGGTGGTGAGTTCTATTCTACGGAATTTGATAAATATTGCAAGGAACTTGGGATTGAAAGACATAAGACAACTCCATACACCTCGCAGCAAAATGGAGTTGCAGAGAGGATGAACAGGATACTGATGGAGAAGGCTAGGAGTATGCTTGGTGGAGCTGGCCTAGAACAAAATTTTTGGGCTGAAGCTGTTGCCATTGCTTGCTATCTAGAAAATAGATCTCCTACATCAACTCTTGCTGGTAAGACACCCATGGAGGTGTGGTCTCGTAGAATGCCTTCAATAAGACATCTTCATGTTTTTCGTTGTGAGGCATATGAACATGTGCCTAGGGAGAAGCAGTCAAAACTAGAGAACAAGGTTGTTAAGTGTATCTTCATTGTCTATGGTGTCGGTGTGAAAGAATACAAGCTTTGGGACCCTGTGGCTGAACAAGTGTTGTATAGAAGAAGTGTCATCTTTAGAGAGCTTACACCTTCTTCCACTATTTTACAGCCAGAAGAAAAAGAGAAGAAAGAGGATGTTGTTTAGTTTCCTCCTACCCCTGAGAAGATTGAACATAAAGACAATGTTGGACCTGATGATGAGGAGAGCTCTTGCAACTTTGAAATCTCAAATGAAGAAGCTGAACCTCAACCTCAACTCTTGACGAGGTCTACATGGATAAGAAAGCAACTTGAAAGGTTTGGTTTTACATTGCTTGATTCTAGTTGTGCTTATGCTTTGATTACTAACAGTGATGAACCTAGAATTGTATCAGAGGCTATGGACATGAAAGATGCAGGTTACTGGAAGGAGGTCATGGAGAATGAAATGGCTTCTTTGGAAAATAATCAAACTTGGGACTTGGTGCCTTTGTGTCCTAGATGGAAACCCGTTGGATGCAAATGGGTGTTCAAGAAGAAATTTGGTGTAGATGGTAGTGCTGAGAAGTATAAGGCCAGATTGGTTGCGAAGGGGTATTCACAAGTGGAGGGTATAGATTATGGTGAGATCTTCTCTCCTATTGCAAAATTAACATCCATTTGATTCCTGTTGTCTCTTGCAGTAGCTTATGACTTAAAGGTAGAACAGATGGATGTGAAGACAACTTTCCTTTATGGTGATTTGGAGGAAGAAATCTACATGTCAGAGCTAGAGAATTACATGGTGAAAGGTAAAGAAAATTTGGTTTGCAAATTAAAGAAGTCTTTGTATGGTTTGAAGCAGTCCCCTAGGAGATGGTACTTGAAGTTTGATGCCTTTGTGTTGTCTATTGGATTTGTGAGATTGAAATCAGATCACTGTGTGTATTATAAGTTTGATGGTGATTGTATTGTCATTGTTGCACTGTATGTAATGATATGTTGCTCATTGGGAAGGGTAAGAATATGATTTCTAATTTCAAATCTTAGTTGTCAGCACAGTTTAAAATAAAAGATTTAGGGGCAGCTAGGTACATCCTAGGAATGGAAATCAGAAGATATAGAACCAATAGAAAACTTTGGTTAATCTAGAGTAAGTATGTGAAGACCATGTTGGATAGGTTCAACATGACAGATTGTAGACCATTGTGTGTTCCTATTTCTTTGAGGATAAAGTTGTTTGTTAATGATTATCCAAAATCTCCTAGTGAGGTGTAGGACATGAGTAGAGTACCTTATGCTAGTGTTATTGGTAGTTTGATGTATGCTATGGTCTGTACAAGACCAAACATTGCCCAAGCAGTGGGAGTCCTTAGTCGATTTATGGCTAATCCTGGACGGGTTCATTGGGATGCAGTTAAGTGAGTGTTCAAATATTTGAGGGGTACTTTTGAGTATTCCATATGCTATCATGGTAATGCTATAGGACCTTCACATTCCATTGATATTCATGGATTTGTAGATTCAGATTGGGTAGGTGACATTGATAGTAGGAGATCCACCAGTGCTTATGTGTTTACACTATTTGGTGGTGCTATTAGTTGGATGAGTAAGTGATAACCTATGGTTTCTTTGTCCACGATAAAAGATGAATATATGGTAGCAACTCATGCCTGTAAGGAAGCCATTTGGCTTAAGAGATTGTGTTCAGATATTGGTATTGATGCAGGTCAGATTATGATTAGTTGTGACAGTCAGAGTGCAATTTTCCTTGTGAAGAATCCAATTTTTCATGCTAGAACAAAGCATATTGATGTACAGTTTCACTTCATGTGAGACATGGTAGAGGATGGGAAGGTAAATTTGGAGAAGGTAGGTACTTTGAGGAATGTTACAGATGCATTGATGTAGCTAATGGGAACAAAGAAGTTTAGATGGTGTTCAGATAAGTGGGAGAATGTTGGGAATTAAGGTGTCTCAGCCATGGTAATTCCTTGCATTATTTATGTTTGTATATATTAATTCATTGCCTATGTTGTAAATAAATTGTAAATTCCATATTGTCATGTTGTGGGATGTGGCACGATGATGTGTCATCCTACATGGAAGATGACAACTTGTAATTTTGTCCTCACATGAGGAGATAGGTGTCCCACTTAGTGGTGGGAGAATTTTTCCATGTGTCGGCATCTTGGATGTTGTGTAAGGGAATGTTGGATGAAGTTATGACATGTAAGAGTCAGAAATAGAAGGTTGTAAGACAGGTGAAGACATGTGTCATGAAGCATCTTTGAAAAAGGCTATTTGGGTGCCCCAAGGTGGACTATGACATGTTGTAATAGAATATGCTATTTATAGCCTGTGTATGATAGATTCTCTTACAGCTGTAAGTTGTAACCACTATGATAGATTCTATGATGGTCGTAAGAGCACCTGTCATAGCCTATTTTGGAAATAGGTGACCTCTTTGGGATGGGAGCTATGGACAAGTGTTAGGCACATTCTACAATGTTGACCAAGTGTCCTTAGGCATGGGTTTTGGGCCATGAGGCCAAGTTGGACACCCATATCAAGATAGGACCAATTCTGCCTTGTATGTTCTATATAAACAGGTGCTTGGAGGAGGAGATGTATTATAGGTTTTACAGGTACTATTATGCTACCAAATTGACTCGAGACAAGAGTGTTGAAGACCATTGAAGCTTGCATTGCAAGTGTATTGTAAACATTATTTAGTTTTGATAATACATTGTGCAGGTTTCTATGTGTGGGGTTTTTCATTCGATAAGGGTTTTCCCCACTGTATATCTTTGTCTCTCTTCTTCTTTCTTCTTTTTGGTTTGTGTGTATTGCTGCAATATCTCATTTACATGTTTCATATTTCTGTTATTGAAAGGATTAATTTGAATTTGTATAGCTCTCCCCTCATTAGATTAGTGTAGGAAGCAATTTCCACACACCTAGCTTCCTTTCAATAGTAACATTTCTTCTGACCTTTATATCTATTAGGGTTTGGTTTTGAAAACCTCTCCAGACATCTTGAGGCAAAATGACCAATCTTATTACAAGCAAAAAATTTGAATGGAAACTTTCCTTCATACTTACCAGATCTTCTTGGCATTCTTTTGGTAATAAGAGCTTCAAGATCTGCAGTCTCAATTTCATCATCTTCAAGATCCTTCCTTGCCTTCACAAATCTATTTGATCTTGCTGAAGAGATTTCTCCTAGATCATATCTTTGTTTTCCATATACACTAGCCTTAAATGTAGATTTAGACGTAGGAAGAGAATCACCAAACTCACTTAATTCAAAAGCTAAAATTTTGCCAACCAGTTGATCTCTTGTAACTTTTGAGACAATCTTGATCTCCTCTATAGCAAGAACCTTATGTTTGTATGAATCAGGTAAATATTTGAGCACTTTTTCCACAATATCTAATTCTTCCAAAGTTCCACCAACACACCTGATACCACACACTAGTTCATTTATCTGTTGCATGTAGATTGAGATGTTTTCATCTTCACTCATCCTCATATTTTCAAATTTTCCTCTCAGACTTTGTATCTTGGCACATTTGACATATTCATCGCCTTCATAAAGATTCTCCAACTTCTTCTAGAATTCATGAGCAGTTTTTAGTCCAAAGACATTTGACATATAGTTTCTGAATCAGTTAGGGCACTCAACAAGGCTTCTTTTGCTCGAAGCTTATTTTCAACATCTTTGAGTTGATTAGGAGTTGAAGGACCTTTCTCTAGAGGTTTATACTCATCATTGGTTATTACCCAATAAGCATCACCCATGCATTACAAATGGCACTTCATGTGACTCTTCCAAACAGAGTAATTTGTTCCATCAAATCTCAGACTATCCTTCTGGTAGGTTAACATCCTAGATCTCCTCAAGTAGTCAAGCTTGTTTTAGAGGATCTGGCTCTAATACCGATTGTTGGAATTAGACTGGACAACTGAGAGGGGGGGTGAATTAGTTGTCACACAAAATTAAACTTTTTCTTCTTTTAACCTTCTTTATCAACTTACTATTAGATTAATGATGTAAACATTAAAGCATGAACCAACAACATATGAGTAGAAACATAAGCAACACACTCGACACCAAGATTTTGACATGGAAACCTGGTTAAGGGAAAAACCATGGTGGGGGTTAACCCACAAAGATTTGTACCCTGTTAAAAGTACTTTCGAAAAATAGAAGGCACATGCCTTCAGGCACACTGCCCAGAGCTCACTGCTCAAAGGAGAGGCTCACTACCTACATAATTTATTTTTAGTATAGAAGGAATTAACTGAGAAATAGCATCTTCTTCATGCCTAGTTTAGTCTCATTGAGTGCTTATAAAACTTCTTCTCTTCTCTCAAATACTGCTTCACTATCACTTTATCCTTTATTGTTCTTGCTCCTCTACTCCTCTTTTTCTTTGCTCTGCCTCTGATCCTTTCTTAGGATTTTATGATTTTGCACAAGGATGATTTTCCATGACTCAACTACACTCCTTTATATGCTTCATCAACCCTAGAATAAACATCAAGGTTGGCACTCTAAACATCTGACTTAATTCAAATCACAAAACTGTCAGTCAAACATGACCGGGACTCAAATCTTCATCAATCAACACGCCACACTCCATAGAATTTTTCTTAGATCATTTAGAATAGGCTTGAATCATTGGGGCAGCCAAGACTGGGAAGAACAACAACATCAAGGACGAATTCTAAAACAACAAGCTCAATCTTCAATGCGGATCTCCAACACAGTAGGCACATGATCCAAAGACTTCCACAAGCACATTGAATTCAACAATAACATCCACACTACTCTAAATTGTTAGAATCACTTGCATCTTCATCTGGTACCTCAAGAACATTATCTGTCATGACTGTCACACTAGAAAGATTGCTTGTGGACCTCTAAACCATGAACTACTTGAGTTGATGATACACACTGACTTGCCAAACATGCCTCTAGATCTGCAGATCATCATTTTACATTTCTAGAACAATCTAAACCTCTTTCTTGTCACTCTGTCTCTTCTGAATATTACAAAACTAGTTCTACTCAGATGGCCATAGCTTCTTCAAATCTTCATGCAAACCCTTCAAATCTTAACCAGAACTTCTTAAGACAATCCTCTACTCAGCCATATGGTCCACATACATTGATTCTTATTAATTTTCTCAATATCCTCAACATTCCAGTCTTCTATACAGGTAGCAAAATAGGATTCAATCCACAATACAAATCTTTGATCAAACTTATAGGTCTTTGCCTTCAATGGCCTTCACATCTATGCATATCTGTATATTTCAATTTTAATTTCTATCTAAACTTTTCTCCCACTTTGTACCTCAAAAATTTGACTTCTGTTGCGTCAAATTGACAGCAACTTCCACTTTTATCAGTATTCCATGTTTGTCATTTGTATTGAGCTCTTTTCATCTTTTCTCAGAGGTCCCATCCTTTACAATGCATCTCTTTCTTTTGTATGCCTATTATACTCTTCATGGCAGCCAAAGCTCCTTATATAGTCTTCCTTCCTTTTTTAAATTTCCAGTAGTGAATTTTATCCACACTCACTAGTTTCTTCTACTCACAACCTTTTTAGCCAGCCACATTCACCTCCTCCATCTTCAATTTCAACACTTCTATTATAAAGGACCTTAACATACTCTATCTTTATTCCTTGGCAATTAATTTCTTTATTTTGCAGCTGGTGTACTACATCTTCTATCTTCTACACCCTCTTTGCAATGTCCTCTTTGATTTTTATGTTTAAACTTTCATTGCCAATCCACTCTTTATGGGCAGTGATCTCCACTTGTAGTATTCTAAAGTTCTTTTCTAAATTTATGTTCCTACAAGAAACAACAAATGATGCTTCAAACCTACACTCTAATAGAGATGTTTCTTCATCTCACATTTTCTACAATAGCTCTTTTTATTTTTTCACTCTAGCAGGAAAAAGTTTATCTATTATCAATTTTGTGCAGTCTCCTTCTCTCCTATGCCTCTGTGAAATAGAGAGAAAAAATGAATAACAAAATGTTAGGAATTAAGGTGTCTCAACCTTGATAATTCCTTGTATTAATTCATTGTATTTATTTATTTATTACCTATTGTATAATTAGGATGCAAATCCTTTGCTGTCATCTTGTGGGAGTTGGCACGGTGATGTGTCATCCTACATGGCATATGACCACATGTAATTTTGTCCTCACATGAGGAGATAGGTGTCCCACTTAGTGGTAGGAATATTTTGCCATGTGTCAGTATCTTGGAATATGTGTAAGGAATATTGACTGAAACGGTCATGACAGATTCCTATGACAAAGTTATGACATGTAAGAGTTGGAAATAGAAGATCCTATGACAGGTATGGACGTGTGTCAAGAAGCATCTTTGAAAAAGGCATCTTTGGGCACCCCAAGGTGGACTATGACATTTTGTAAGAGAATATGCTATTTATATCCTATGTATGATAGATTCTCTTACAACTGTAAGTTATGATAGCTATGACATGTTCTATGACGGTTGTAAGAGTTGTAAGAGCATCTATCATAGCCCATTTTGGAAATAGGCGATCTCCTTAGGATGGGGTGAGTTGACAAGTGCCAGCAGCATCCTACATTGTTGGACAAGTGTCCATATGCATGGGTTTTGGGCCATTAGGCCATGTTGGATGCCCATCTCAATGTGGAGCCATTTTTGCCTTGTATTCTCTTTATAAATATGTTCTTTGGAGAGAAGTACTACGGGTTTGACAGGTACTATCATGCTGCCAAAAAATCTCTAGATACAAGTGTCGAAGACTCTTGCAAGAGCATTGGCTTTGTAACTATATTGTAACCTTCTTTGTTTACAGAATACATTTGAGCTATGTTTTGGAGTGGGGTTTTTTTACTCGTAAGGGTTTTCCCCATGTATATCTTGTGTCTCACTTCTTCTATCTCACATTCTTGTGTATGTGTTTGCTACAATATTTCTATTAGTGGGTTAACATAGCTATAATTGTAAAGATAAAATTGAATTTGCACTCTCCTCCTCTCATTAGATTAGTGTAGGCAGCAATTTCTGCACACCTAGCTTCCTTTCAATTGGTATCAGAGCCTGGTTAGTTTTGGTTCTAGTTGCTAGGTAGCAATTTTTTGAGTTAATCTTAGGTTGAGTGGGAGTATTGTACAGAGCATTCTATATCTGGTTGCATCAAGGAGATGGCAACCACATTTGGAAGATTATAGGTGGAGAAATTTAATGGCACTAATTTTGAGTTGTGGAAACTCAAGATGGAGGACCTACTTGTTGATCGTGACCTATGTGAAACCGTATCTGGTGTAAAACCTACAGCAATGTCACAAGCTGATTAGGACCTCAAAGATTAGAAGGCTAAGGGTCTCATAAGACTCTATTTAGCTGACTCTATCCTATTAAATGTCCATGAGGAAAAGACAACAAAAGATCTTTGGAAGAAGCTAGGTGATGTTTATTAGGCCAAGTCCTTGGTGGACCATATGAATGCTTTCAACATGATCATTGCACAGTTGACATCTGTGGGTGTGAAAATAGAGGAGGATTGATTTATGACCCTACTTTGTTCTTTACTAGATTCATGGGATCATCTTGTCATGGCTATTAGAAGCACCACTACCACCTTCAAGATGGAAGATGTGGTGTCCTCACTGTTATCTGAAGAAATGCAGAGGAAGACATCTATGTTGGCCAAAGAGGCTCTTGCGGTTCGTGAAAGACCCAAAGAGAAAGGGAAGAGGAAGGACAAGAAAGGTGAAAAGGGTAGATCCAAATCCTATGGGAGATCTAAATCTCCTAGAAATTCCAAGGCTCTTTGTTGGAACTATGGGAAAACTAGGCATTTCTAAAAGGAATGCAAAGAGGATAAGAAAAAGAAGAAGAAGAATGCTCTTGATTTAGATTCTGACAATTCACAAGATAATGGTGATGCCTTCATCATAGCCCTGACCACCAATGCATCTGATGATGTGTGGTTTGATTGATTCTGATGCATCATTCCACATGACCTCACATCGAAGCTGGTTCACGAAGTATGAAGAGTTCGATGGTGGAAGAGTGTACTTGGGTGACAACTCTCATTTGAAGATTGTTGGTCATGGAAGAGTCTCAATCTGATTCCCTAATGGATGAGTGAAGGGGATCACTGGGTTATGCACATCTCAAGCCTAGCATGAAACCTACTTTCTGTAAGTATGTTGAATGATGCAAGTGTGTAGGTTGTCTTTTCGAAGGATGGATGCAAGATGACTAGAGGATCTATGGTGCTTGCGAAGGGTACTTAGAGAGGTACTCTATTTCAATTGGAGGCATGCACTTCACAGTTCAATAGTTCTTCCGACTCAAAGAAAAGAGCTACAGTTACTTCATTCCCACCATTTGAACAAGCAGTGAAGAAATCTATTGTAACACTTTCTGATAGTAGTGCACATGCTTTGGAAGTTAAGCTTCCTACTGAAAAGACTATGTTATGGTATTTGAGGTATGGCCACATTGGTGATAAGGGTCTTAGAATGCTGAAAAATAAAAACTTCGTTGAGAGGTTAAATGATTGTAATCTCGAGTTTGACTTTTGTGAACATTATGTATATGGAATGTAAAACCATGTTTAGTTTTACTCTAGTTCTCACAACTCTTCTAGTTTATTGGATCTTATTCATTCTGATGTGTTTGGTCCTATTAATGTTCCTTCAATTTCCAAATCTGTATATTTGGTATCTTTCATAGATGATTATAGTAGAAGGACATGGGTTTATTTTATCAGAAGCAAGACTAAAGTCTTTAGTCGGTTTAAGGATTTTAAAGCCTTTGCTAAAAAATAGACTAGTAAAAAGATTAAGTGTTTGAGAACTGACAATGGTGGTGAGTTTTGTTTGGCAAAGTTTGATAGGTTCTGTAAAGAGCAAGGGATTGAAAGACATAATACAACTCCATACACCCCATAGAAAAATAGAGTTGTAGATAGGATGAATAGGACCTTGATGGAGAAGGCTAGGAGTATGGTTAATGGAGCAAGCTGCGAACAAAAGTTTTGGGCTAAAGCTGTTGTCACTACTTGCTACCTGGTAAATAGGTCTCCTACATCAGCTCTTCTTGGTAAGACACCTATGGAGGTGTGGTCTAGCAAGAAGCCTTTAGTTAGACATCTTCATGTTTTTGGTTGTGAGCCATATGCACATGTGCCTAGGGAGAAACGGTCTAAATTAGAGAACAAGGCTGTTAAATGCATTTTCATTAGCTATGGTGTTGGTGTGAAAGGATACAAGTTTTGGGATCCTGTGGGTGAAAAAGTGTTGTATAGAAAAAGTGTTAGCTTTAGAGAGATAACACCTTCTTCCATTGTTCTATAGCTAGAACAGATAGAAAAGAAATAGGATGCAGTTTAATTTCCTTCTACCCCTGAGAAGACTGAACCGATAGACCCTATGAGACTTGATGATGAGGAGAGCTCTAGCAGCTCTGAAAGCTCAGAAGAAGAAGCAAAACCTCAACCTCAGCCATTAAAATGGTCTACATGAACAAGAAAGCAACTTGATAGGTTTGGTTATTCATTACTTGATTCTAGTTGTGCTTTTGCTTTATTTACTAACACTGATGAGCCTAGAACTGTGAAAGAGGCTATGAGCATGAAAGATACAGGTTTCTAGAAGGAGGCCATGGAAGATGAGATGGCTTCTTTGGAAAAGAATAAAACATGGGACTTGGTGCCTTTTCCTGATGGATGGAAACCCGTTGGATGCAAATGGATGTTCAAGAAGAAATTTGGTGTAGATGGTAGTGTTGAAAAGTACAAGGCTAGATTGGTTGCGAAGGCATACTCACAAGTGGAGGGAATTGATTATGGTGAAATTTTCTCTCTCGTTGCAAAGTTGACATCCATTCGATTTATGTTATCTCTTGGAGTTACTTATGACTTAGAGGTAGAACAGATGGATGTGAAGACAACTTTCCTTCATGGTGATTTGGAGGAAGATATTTACATGTCATAGCCAGAGCATTACATAGAAAAAGGTAAAGAAAATTTGGTTTGCATGTTAAAGAAGTCTTTGTATGGTTTGAAACAGTCTCCTAGGATGTGGTACTTGAAGTTTGATGCCTTTGTTTTGTCAATTAGTTATCTAAGATTGAAATCTGATCATTGTGTGTATTACAAATTTGACAATGATCGCATTCTCATTATTGCATTGTATGTTGATGATATGTTGTTGATTGGGAATGGTAAGAACATGATTTCTGATTTGAAGTCTCAGTTGTTAGCATAGTTTGAGATGAAAAATCTCGGGGCAGCCAAGTACATTCTGGGAATGGAAATCAAAATAGACAGAGCTAACAAAAAACTTTGGTTAAGCCAGATTGTGTTGGACAGGTTCATCATGGTAGATTATAGACCATTGTGTGTTCCTATTTCATTGGGGACAAAATTGTCTATTAATTATTGTTTGAAATCTCCTAGTGAGGTGGAGGACATGAGTAGAGTACCTTATGCTAGTGCTGTTGGCAGTTTGATGTATGCTATGGTCTACACAAGATTAGACATTGCCCAAGTAGTGGGAGTCCTCAATCAATTTATGACTAATCCTAGATGGGTACATTGGGATGCAGTTAAGTGAGTGTTCAAATATCTAAGGGGTACTCAAGAGTATTCCATATGCTATCATGGTAATGTTATCAAAACTCCACATTTAGTTTATATTCATGGATTTGTGGATTTTGATTGGGCAGGTGACATTGATAGTAGGAGATCCACCAGTGCCTATGTGTTCACTATGTTTGGTGGTGCAATTAGTTGGATGAGTAAGTGACAACCTTTGGTTTCTTTGTCCACAACATAAGTTGAGTACATGGCAGAAACTCATGCTTGTAGAGAAGCCATTTAGCTTAAGAGATTGTGTTCAGATATTGGTGTTGATGTAGGACATATTATGATTTGTTGTGACAATCAGAGTACGATTTGCCTTGTAAAGAATCTAACTTTCCATGCTAGAACAAAGCATATTAATGTACAGTTTCACTTCATGCGAGACATGGTAGAGGATGGGAAGGTAAATTTAGAGAAGGTAGATACTTTGAAGAATGTTGTAGGCATATTGACAAAACTAGTGGGCATAGAGAAATTTAGATGGTGTTAGGAGTCTATGGGCCTTTCAGCCTATAGCAGTTAAATCCTGTTAATTCTATTGGCTCTTACAAGGTGTTTGACAAGTGGGAGAATGTTGGGAAGTAAGGTGTCTCAACATTGGTAATTCCTTGTATTAATTCATTGTATTTATTTATTTATTACCTATTGTATAATTAGGATGCAAATCCTATGTTGTCATCTTGTGGGAGTTGGCATGTTGATGTGTCATCCTACATGGCATATGACCACTTGTAATTTTGTTCTCACATGAGGAGATAGGCATCCCACTTAGTGGTAGGAATATTTTGCCATGTGTCAGCATCTTAGAATGTGTGTAAGGGAATATTGACTGAAACGATCATGACAGATTCCTATGACAAAGTTATGACATGTAAGATTTGGAAATAGAAGATCCTATGATAGGTATGGACATGTGTCAAGAAGCATTTTTGAAAAAGGCATCTTTGCATGCCCCAAGGTGGACTATGACATGTTGTAAGAGAATATGCTATTTATAGCTTATGTATGAGAAATTCGCTTACAACTGTAAGTTATGATAGCTATGACAGATTCTATGGTAGTTGTAAGAGTCATAAGAGCATCTATCATAGCCCATTTTGGAAATAGGTGACCTCCTTGGGATGGGGTGACTTGACAAGTGTCAGGAGCATCCTATAGTGTTGGACAAGTGTCCATAGGTGTGGGTTTTTTGACCATGAGGCCATGTTGGATGCCCATCTCAATGTGGAGCCATTTTTGCCTTGTATTCTCTTTATAAACAAGTGCTTCGGAGAGAAGTACTACATGTTTGATAGGTACTATTATGCTACTTGAACATCTCCAAATACGAGTGTTGAAGACTCCTGTAAGAGCATTGGCTCTGTAACTGTATTGTAACCACCTTTGTTTATGGAATACATTTGAGCTGTGTTTTGGAGTGTGGGGTTTTTTTACCCATAAGGGTTTTCCCCACATATATCTTGTGTTGCTCTTCTTCTATCTCACATTCTTGTCTATGTGTTTGTTGTAATATCTCTGTTAGTGGATTAACATAGTTGTAATTGTAAATATAAAATTGAATTTGCACTCTCGTCCCCTCATTAAATTAGTGTAGGAAGCAGTTTTCATACACCTAGCTTCCTTTCACAAAACTCTTCCATAGATGTGTTTTTGCCTACTAGGGTGTTTTAATTCATCTTTTCCCAATTTTGGCACTTTTCATTTTCCACACACCATTCTTTGTTTTCTTTAAACTTGCCAATAATACTTTCAAAATTAACATTGAAATTTAATGCATTTTAATCTTATTTATCTCCTATATTATATTTAATATTGGCATAGGTTCTTTGTCTTGATGGCAGGGCAATTGGAAGGAAATTTATTCTGCAAATGAATGTCACGATGCAAATAAATAATCTTGAACATGAAAGGAAGCTAGGTCTGCGGAAAATGCTTCCTACACTAATCTAATGAGGAGAGGGCTATGCAAATTCAACTTTATCCTAATTATTACAGTAATGTTAAACTATTAACATGAGATATTGTAGCAAAACACAAGAACCATAATGTAGACAGAAGAAGAGACAAAGATTTATGGTGGGGAAAACCCTTATCGGGTGAAAAACCCCACACTCAGAAACCTGCACAATGTATTAACAAATCTAAAAGAATGTTTACAATACACTTGCAATGCAAGCTTCAATGGTCTTCGACACTCATGTCTGGAGTCAATCTGGCAACATAACAGTACCTGTAAACCTGTGATACAAACTCCATCTCCAAGCACCTGTATATAAAGAGAAGTAGTATGAATGGAGGTAGCTTCTAGAGCAAGTCACACAAGGAACTCGTCCAAATCTATGTGGCCCAATTTCTAAGGCCATAAAACATGCGTATGACACATGTAAGTGATTCTGTTTCATCCCTTACAACCCCCCAACTTGGGCACCCCAAATTTACCCAATTAAGGTATGACAGATGCTCTTACAATGTCATAAAATCTATCATATATGACAACTCTTACAGTTGTAAGAGAATATGTCATAACTGTCTATTAATAGCAAATTATCTTACAACCTTGTCATAGTCAAACTTGGGTGCCTACTTCCCCATGCAAGATGCTTTCAGACACTTGTCTTCACCTATCATATAATCTTTCATTTTTGGCCCTTACATGTCATAGATTATGTCATAGGAATCTGTCATAACTCTTACGCATCATAAACCTCTTACAACACCCAAAAGATGCCGACACATGGAAAAACTCTTTTACCACAAGGTGGAACACCTATCTCCTCATATGAGGACAAAAATACATGTGGTCACCTTACATGTAGGATGACACATCACCGTGCCAACTCCCACAAAGTGACGAAATAGTATTTGCATCCAAATTACAATAATAGGCAAAATAATAAATACAATTAAATAATAAATGCTAGAAACTTGCAAAGGTTGAGACACCTTTATTCCTAACATTCTCCCACTTGTCAAACACCTTGTAAGAGCCAATAGAAAAATAGGATTTAACTACTATAGGTTGAGAGGCCCATAGACTCTGAACACCATCTGAACTTCTCTGTGCTCACTAGTTTCGTCAATGCATCTGCAACATTCTTCAAAGTATCTACCTTCTCCAAATTTACCTTTCCATCCTCAACCATGTCTCTCATGAAGTGAAACTGAACATCAATGTGCTTGGTTCTAGCATGGAAAGTTGGATTCTTTGCGAGGAAAGTTGCACTTTGACTGTCACAACTGATCGTGATTTGTCCTGCATCAACACCAATATTGGAACACAATCTCTTAAGCCAAATGGCTTCCTTACAAGCATGAGCTGCTGCCATGTACTCAGCTTCTGTTGTGGACAAAGCAACAACAGGTTGTCATTTACTCATCTAGCTAATAGTACCACCAAACAGTGTAAACACATAAGCACTGGTGGATCTCCTACTGTCAATGTCACTTGCCCAATCTAAATCCACAAATCCATGAATATCAATAGAATGCGGAGGTCCTGAAACATTGCCATGATAGCAAATGGAATACTTAGAAGTACCCCTCAAATATTTGAACACTCACTTAACTGCATCCCAATGAACCCATCCAGGATTAGACATAAATTGACTAAGGACTCCCACTACTTGGGCAATGTCTGGTCTTGTGTAGACTATAGCATACATCAAACAGCCAACAACACTAGCATAAGGTACTCTGCTCATGTCCTCCACCTCACTAGGAGATTTTGGACAATCCTCAATAGACAAATTTGTCCCCAAAGAAATGGGAACACACAATGGTCTACAATCTGCCATGCTAAATCTGTCCAACACGGTCTTCACATACTTACTCTGGCTTAACCAAAGTTTTTTGTTGGTTCTGTCTCTTCTAATTTCCATTCCTAGAATGTACCTCGCTGCCCCTAAATCTTTCATTTCAAACTGCGTTGACAACTGAGATTTAAAATCAGAAATCATATTCTTACCCTTTCCAATGAGCAACATATCTTCAACATACAGTGCAACAATGAGAATATGATCACCATCAAATTTATAATACACACAGTGATCTGATTTTGATCTTACAAATCCAATTGACAACTTAAAGGCATCAAACTTCAAGTACCATCTCCTAGGGGATTGCTTCAAACCATACAAAGACTTCTTAAGTTTGCAAACCAAATTTTCTTTACCTTTCACCATGTAATGCTCTGGCTATGACATGTAGATTTCTTCCTCCAAGTCACCATGAAGGAAAGTTGTCTTCACATCCATCTATTCTACCTCCAAGTCATAAGTTGTTGCGAGAGACAACAGGAATCGAATGGATGTCAGCTTTGCAATGGGAGAGAAGATCTCACCATAATCTATACCCTCCACTTATGAATACCCCTTCGCAACCAATTTGGCCTTATACTTCTCAACACTGCCATCTGCACCAATTTTCTTCTTGAACACCCATTTGTATCTAACGGGTTTTCATCAAGGAGGCAAAGGTACCAAGTCCCAAGTTTGATTCTTTTCCAAAGAAGCCATTTCTTCCTCCATGGCCTCCTTCCAGGAACCTGCATCCTTCATATCCAAAGCCTCTAATACAATTCTAGGTTCATCACTGTTAGTGATTAAAGCATAAGCACAACTAGAATCAAGCAATGTAAAACCAAACCTTTTAGGTTGCTTTCTTATCCGTGTAGACCTCCTCAAGAGCTGAGGTTGAGGTTTAGCTTCTTCATCTGAGCTTTCAGAGCTGCTAGAGCTCTCCTCATCATCAGGTCCAACATTGTCTTTTTGTTTAGTCTTCTCAGGGGTGAGAGGAAACTAAATGACATCCTCTTTCTTTTCCTTTTTCTTCTGGCTACAAAACAGTGGAAGAAGGTGTAAGCTCTCTGAAGATGACACTTTTGCTATACAACACTTTTTCAGCCACGGTGTCCCAAAGCTTGTATCCTTTCACACCAACACCATAGGTGATGAAGATACACTTAACAGCTTTGTTCTCCAACTTTGACTGCTTCTCCCTAGGCACATGTGCATATGCCTCACAACCAAAAACACGAATATGCTGTATTGAAGGCTTTCTACCAGACCACACCTCCATGGGTGTCTTTCCAACAAGAGCTGATGTAGGAGATTTTTTTACCAGATAGCAAGTAGTGGCAACAGCTTCAGCCCAAAACTTTTGTTCTAGACCAACTCCACTAAGCACACTCCTAGCCTTCTCCATCAGTGTCCTATTCATCCTCTCTGCAACTCCATCTTGTTGTGGGGTGTATGGAGTTATCTTGTACCTTTCAATCCCAAGTTCTTTGCAATACTTATCGAATTCTATAGAACAGAACTCACCACCATTGTCAGTTCTCAAACATTTAATCTTTTTACCAGTCTAATTTTCAGCAAAGGCCCTAAACTCCTTAAACTTACTATAGACTTCAAATTTGCTTCTGAGAAAATAAATCCATGTCCTTCTACTGTAATCATCTATAAAAGATACAAAGTATACAGATTTTGATAATGAAGGAACATTAATAGGACCAAACACATCAGAATGAATAAGGTCCAACACACTAGAAGACTTATGAGAACTCGAGTAAAACTGAACATGGTTTTGTTTTCCATAAATGCAATGTTTGCAAAAGTCAAACTCAAGATTACAATCATCTAACCCCTCAATGAGGTTCTTATTTTTTAGGGTACGCAGACCCTTCTCACCAATGTGGCCAAATCTCTTATGCCATAACATTGTCTTTTCAGTAGGTTGTTTAACTTCCAATGCACGATTACAACCATCAAGACTAGAAACAATAGATTTCTTCACTACTCATTTAGATGGTGGGGATGAAGTGACTGTTGCCCTCTTCCTTGTGTCAGAAGAACTATTGCATTGTGAAATGCATGCCTCCAGCTAAAATAGAGTACCTCTCTAAGTACCCTTAGCAAGCACCATAGATCCTCTAGTCATCTTGCATCCTTCTTTAGAAAAGACAACCTGCACACTTGCATCATTCAAACTACTTACAAAAAGTATGTTCTGTGCTAAGCCTGGGATATGCATAACCCTAGAGATCCCCTTCACTCGACCATCAGGGAATCCTTTAGAGACTCTTCCACGACCAACAATCTTCAGATGAGAGTCATCACCCAGATACACCTTTCCACCATCGAACTCCTTATACTTAGTGAACCAATCTTGATGTGAGGTCATGTGGAATGATGCACCAGAATTGATTAGCTACACATCATCAGATGCATGGGTTGCCAGGGCTGCAATGAAAGCATCACCGTCATCTTGTGACTTGTCAGAATCTGAATTAGGAGCTTTGTTCTTTTTCTTCTTCTCTTTGCATTCCTTTCAGAAATGCCCAGTCTTGCCATAGTTCCAACAAAGAGCCTTGGACTTTCCAGGAGATTTGGATCTCCCACGGGATTTGCATCTACCCTTCTCAGCTTTCTTGTCCTTCTTCCCTTTCTCCTTAGGTCTTCCACAAATTGTAAGGGCCTCTTTAGCTACCTCAGAAGACTTTCTCCGCATCTCTTTAGACAACTACGAAGAAACCACTTCTTCCATTTTGATTGTGGATGTGGTGCTTCTGATTGCCATGACAAGATGATCTCATGAGTCTGGCAGAGAACAAAGCAGGGTCATACATCAATCCTCCTCCTCCATTTTTACACCAATAGATGTTAATTGTGTAACTAGCATGTTGAAGGCATTCATATGTTTAGCAATGGATCCTCCATCCTCCATTCAAAGGGAATACAATTTCTTTCTTAGAAAAAGTTTATTAACTAGGGATTTGGCTTGATATACATCCCCCAACTTCTTCCAGAGGAGTTTTGTAGTAGTCTCCTCATGGACATTTAACAACATAGAATCGGCAAGACTAAGTCTTATGAGACCCTTAGCATTCCGATCCTTAAGATCCCAGTCAACTTGTGACATTGCAGCTGGTTTAGTTCCATTCACACTATCCCAAAGGTCTCGGTCAACTAGCATGTCTTCCATCTTGAGCTTCCACAGCTCGAAATTACTGCCATTGAACTTCTCTACTTCAAACCTTCCTGATGTGCTTGCCATCTCCTTGCTGCAATAAGATACAGAATGCTCTACACAAACTCCCACTCAACGTAAGATTAGTTCAAAAAACCCCTACCCAACAACTAGGACCAAAGGTGATCAAGCTCTGATACCAACTGAAAGGAAGCTAGGTGTGTGAAAACACTTCCTACACTAATCTAATAAGGAGAGGGCTATGCAAATTCAACTTTATCCTAGCTATTACAGCAATGATAAACCATTAACATGAGATATTGCAGTAAAACACAAGAACCAAAATGTAGATAGAAGAAGAGAGACAAAGATTTACGGTGGGGAAAACCCTTATGGGGTGAAAAATGCCACACTTAGAAACCTGCACAATGTATTAACAAATCTAAAAGAATGTTTACAATACACTTGTAATGCAAGCTTCAATGGTCTTCGACACTCATGTTTGGAGTCAATACGACAGCATAACAGTACTTGTAAACCTATGATACAAACTCCATCTCCAAGCACCTGTATATAAAGAGAAGTAGTACGAATGGAGGTAGCTTCTAGAGCAAGTCACACAAGGAACTCATCCAAATCCATGTGGCCCAATTTCCAAGGCCATAAAACATGCGTATGACACATGTAAGTGATTCTGTTTCATCCCTTACAACCCCCCAACTTGGGCACCCCAAATTTACCAAATTAAGCTATGACAGATGCTCTTACAATGTCATAAAATCTGTCATATATGACAACTCTTACAGTTGTAAGAGAATCTATCATAACTATCTATTAATAGGAAATTCTCTTAAAACCCTGTCATAGTCAAATGTGGGTGCCCACTTCCCCATGCAAGATGCTTTCAGAACTTGTTTTCACCTGTCATATAATCTTTCATTTCTAGACCTTACATGTCATAGATTCTGTCATAGGAATCTATCATAACTCTTACGCATCATAAACCTCTTACAACACCTGAAAGATGTTGACACATGGTAAAACTCTTCTACCACAAGGTGGAACGCCTATCTCCTCATATGAGGACAAAAATAGATGTGGTCACCTTCCATGTAGGATGACACATCACCGTGCCAACTCCCACAAAGTGACGAAATAGGATTTGCATCCAAATTACAATAATAGGCAAAATAATAAATGCAATTAAATAATAAATGCTAGAAACTTACAAAGGTTGAGACACCTTAATTCCTAACAGAACATACACTCCCTCATGACAATTTGTCAAGTGATATGAATGTTCACACTTTGCCTGATCAGATAAACCAAACTTACATACACTATATCCAAAGATGATGTTTGGATCAACTTCACAAATGAATTATTTTTATGCAACTTTAAGGTGTTGGAAGTTGAAAACCAAGTTTTGGCATAACTAACTAACAAAACCTTGAAACCTCATGAAAACTTGTAGAGACATTTATTTTAACATGCATAAGAACTCCGCCAAGCTGTTTGGTTTTAAACTTCATGGATTTCAAAATTTTAAAACTTCACCAAATTGCTAGCAGAAGTCACATAATAGTTAACTCTTCAAAACCAAAAGGCATATGACTACAAAACCTTCATCATCAAATCCATGACTAAATCAATAATCTACCTGTAAAAGGGTTTTCTATGAAACCTCACCAATTTCCTAAAATAATTGCTTCAGCAAAACTACATGTGCGTTGAAGCCAAATTATGGCAAAACTAAAACTTTACAAATTTTGTCCCGCCACTTACTCCAATTGCCATGAGATGCCAAATGAAAACCAAATAACAATAAAAATGGTTGATGGTGATCGCTAGTCTGCCCGGATGCTCCTGCATCAAAAACCCAAGAAGGGAAAAACCATGGTGAGCAAGTTGCTTGAATCTACTATCCAAATCCATCCTCACAAATAAAAATAGGATTACAATATTATTTATGGGCTACAACCCAAATGAAGTTGTAACTCCCTGAACAGTTACAACATTTACAATACTTATCTCAATGTTCTTCATACAACAAGAATATTGATCACTTCAACATCTACACTATTATCTATCTTCCTTATAACAACAATACCAATCTTTGCAATATTAAAACATTTTCAGGAATCCCACTTTATCGTTGCAGAGCTCATCATATCTTCCGTAATAGAATTATATTACATGAACTGATCCTTAGCACTTTTCATCATCATATCTCCTTCTGCTGTATGTTTATACACATAATATTGACCCTTCTTACTTGAGAAAAAAAATACTTGATGCACTTTCAACAACTTTGATTCTTTACATATATCCTCTGCAAGCTTCAAATTCTTTCTCCTTGGTCGACCAAGATAAAGCATGTAGTGGCCATAATAGTCGGTCCCCAAACATATGCGGTAAGCAAAATTACAATGTGGTTCAAGAACAAAGAATAATAGGACCTATCTGACCTTGGCATACTCTTCCATCCTAGTGCATACTTCAAAACACATGCCATAACCATCAACAGACATCAGGTCGACATAGTTAGCCCTTACTCGTCCTTACATTTAACTCCAGACCAAAAGTGGTACGGGAGGAGATAAAATTACATCATTTTGACCACTTGCTGATCATTATGTGACTTGTAAAACATTTCTCTATACTTCTCTTATTATCTCAAGATGTTTCATGTTGGCACAATCACTAGGTCTTTAATGCTGGTATCCTTAGCAACTTCTTCTTTCTCAGTATTAAGATAAGGCTATGAAGACAATATTTGCAGTGAACACAATCACTTAAAACTTGATTAGGTCACATATCTTCCATTCATAAGAACTTGTTATTCAATCAGCAAGACCAATTTTTATTGTGTGGTGTACTACGGTAACATTAACTCTCTTATTTTATTCGCACTACTCAGTACCAAGGTATGTCTTCTTATATCTAACTCCAGAGAAGCATCTACCATACATATCATTGCTTGAAACTTGAAATGCACATACTTGTTACTCATATCTACCTGTCCTCTAAGCCGCAACATTATATCTTCATTTGTGGAGAAGTGTGGAGCATTCTCTACTCACGCTATAACTTTACTTGCCCTATTTCTTTACTATCTTCATTCTTCTGTATCCCAAACACTTTGCGGTGAGTATTATGATCTCAAATTTAAAACATAGATACCTAAGGGTGATACATATCCATTTGTCCTATCTGCAAACTCATATCTCCATATGCGGTGAAGTGTGGTACATTCTTTCAAGCCTGTAACACCTTCCTTGACATACTATATACTTAACCAATTCTATGAGCTTTGGTAGATAAGGTATGTCAGTGTAGAGATGATATTGATCCATCTCCTTTACTTTACAATTCTGTGATCATCATTTTTAGTCTGCTCCTCTAAGTTCCTCCGCACATGTTCATCTCTTTACTTGCCTTACTCATAATGCTTATTTGTATATCTTCATTGATCATCATACTATTGCAATCTCCTAGTCATCACTTGTACCATTCTTCCATATTGCAACACTTCATAGTACTGTTGACATCAATGAAAACCTATATACAACATCTAATTCTTTTGGTATCTTTTAGTTCATCCACAAAGGTTGTCTTTTGGCCTACATTCTTGTAGAAAGGAAAAAAGGTACATAGAAATACTTCCTACACTAATCTGTAGAGGAGAGATTTGTGCAAATTTTCAATCTTTACAATTACAAAAGTAGAAACACATATAAACATAGAATAAATAATATACCATAACACAAGGTGTACATGGGGAAACCCTTTTGGGAGAAAATCCCCACACTTCAAAGTAGCTTAATGTACTATTCATTAAAATTATGGTTACAATACACTTGCAAAGAAAGCCTTTATAGGAGCATCACCAACATTCTAATCTAGAGTAATTTTGGCAACATTATGGTACCTACAAACTAAGTCATACAAACTATGACTCCACGCACCATTATATTGGTGAAATAGAAATTGAAAACTAGTATTAACCAATACAAGAGAGGTATGGCACCCAAATTTAAAGCCATATATTCCATTGCTCCTTTGGTATTGGTCATCCTGACTATTTTTAGCATTCTCTTACAACATGTCATATTTCATAAATGTCAAATCTTTCCACCCAAACTTGGGTGCCCCAAATTTATCTTCATCCACAATGCATAAAGATGCTCCATGACAAGTGTCCACACCTATCATAATAATGGTCAAGATTCCAATGTAACCTCCCTCTTACATGTTCTTATGTGTCATAAAAATGTGTCATAAGTAACTCTCATCATAATGATCTTACAACTCCACAAGATTTTGACACATAGCCAAATAATGCCACCTTAAAGTGTAACACCTATCTCCTCATCTGAGGATAAAAGCCACCAAAGATTATTTCCATGTCACCTCCAAATGGGATGCCAACTCTCCCATAAGTTTAGAAAAAATACACAAAAGATGAACTAGTGAATACATAGAAAAAGTATTAAAACAAACATTAAGAATGCAAGGTTGGGACACCTTGTCCCAACACCAATGACATTATAACACATATCCCTTTTAAACATGTACTCGGTGCTTTGAAATGGGCCCATAAGGAATGCTAGAGAGGTTGGATATATGTTTAGCTATTTTTTTTGTAAGATTGTAAGGATGAAACATGTGACACTAAATCATACAAGCTAATGTGAGCAATCAAAAAAACATAAGAAGAATTTTCCATGGGGTTATGTCTAGGCATAGTCCAATAACATTACAACACGTCACCCTTTGAGTACACTAAGGTTTGAGCATTTGGTTAAACACATTACATGGGCCCACCAAAGTAACACTGCTAATGGGACATGTAACGCCACTTGATTCACTCTTCTATAATACAGGTCCACATAGAAACCCATTTGTGAAAATTCAACCAATAACATAGTGGCATGCTAGTTTAAGTGATTTAAACATGCATATTTTTTAAAACCATGTGGTGAAAACCACTAGCTAATTTAGGCATTCATATCCATGCATAAATCACAACATCCAAATCAAGAGGAGTTAAATTATAAACTTCATCTTTCAACTAAAACTCCCCACTTGTGATCTTATCCACCATTTTAGTGATCTTCCTTGATCTTGTCCAAGTCCACACTTTACTCCCTCTCATCATGCTCTTTCTATTTCAACTCTTACATACTATTTAAGTTATCATAGTTGCATTTAGCAACTCCCATGGCAACGTAGGAATAATTACAAATTGCCAACTTACAAACTACAAGTGCCAACTAATGCCACTCAAGTGGGTGTAAAAAATTAAATAAATAATTAACTAAATACTTCTAATATATATTGCAAGGTGTATGACACCTAACCCAACATAAACTTTAGCACATTGAATTGTAATCGAAAACTAATTTCATTTGATTGGTCTCTCAAAAAAATGAATTGAAATTAAATGTAAACTATCCAATAAAACATTTAATTGTCATTTCATTCTAGATACACCAATAATATCAGATAAATATATATAGTAACTATTTATCAAATTATAAATATTAAAAATTATTTTTCAAATTAAAAAATATACATTAATATAATTGATTTATTTAGTCCAATTCTTTATTTAAAATGATTCCCCCGACATAAGAGCCACAAATAATTAGCGGATAGACTTTTATATGTGCATTATAGTGGCAGTAAAAAAAGATTAACGCCGGAAATTTTCTGAACTCCTCGATTGTTCCTATCGGTGCATGTGCTAGTCTAATACCTTTTTTAAATGTATATTATCATATCAAATCTGAGCCGTATTTCTAGCTTGTCCATATTTTCCTTTACTTTCTCCAGAAGCTATATATAATCTCATTATCCTAATAATGGTACTCTGAAATTGATTGGTGCTTGTCAGTTCGTGGAGTCCTCCTATGTAGACACAGATTACTCTGAGATTGACGTATAACCTAGAATGAAGATAAAAACAAATAAAACTGACGTACGAGAGAGAAAGATTATGAAAAAAAGGGGAAGTGGGTTGGAGATTTATTGACAAATGCTTTCATTTTGCTAATACTGAACAATGTTGATTGTTTTGCGTGTAGAAATCGCTTCACTTGAGCTTGACGTATAACAGATAAAGATTGAAAAAAATGGATTATTGGCAAATGCAGAAAACAATGCTTTTGGTTTTTGTAATATTCGGTAATGTTACTTGTTTTGTGTGTAGCAGCTTTACCTCAACTTGATGTTTAAGAGAGGAAGATTGAACAAAAGAAATTACAAATGCAGAATATAATGAGTCCAATTCGCCAGTATTATGATTTATCAAGAACCAATATTGCTTCTCAGGCCTGACTGAAATGCACAAATAACTCTCTTCATATTCAAATGGTGCCCTTGATGTAGGGAAATCTATGTTGAATTTCATATTTGTGGAGTAACTAAGAGGTCAAGGATTTGAAGATATCATTGAAGATGTTTGGTGTGTTAGATGTGTTGTGTTATTCAGTTACATACATGCCTTCCTCCTCCAGAAACCTGCCATTAATGCTCAGGCAATTTTCTCTTTTAGCTCTGAGATTGTGCTCCTATCTAGTGAGGACTGTTGAGCATATGCAGGACTCTTACATAAGGGGAGCTTATTTACAACACCGTGCATGGGCGGTAGATAATAGAAGCAGTGATAGCATCCCCTGGAATAATCTTACAGCAGCCTACTTTGTTATCTGAGCTTCCCACAAAATATTATTTTCAGTGTATATGTAAATGTTATTGGGCATTTGGATAGAGACAATTATATTATAATGGTTAATATTGTTTCCTAGAACCCCCTGCCTGTGTTAAAGAGTTTACTGTTGTTTTACAGGAGAGTTTTTTCCCTTTGTAAAATATTATTCTCAAAATGTTTGAGTCGTGAATAATAGTCTAAAATGTAATAAAACTTTTTCGAGGATTTTCACCAAATTTCCATTTAAGAGGGTTAGGCCCAGTGTTGGAATATAAGGATAATGTTATGTGATAAAGTCACCTTAGTGACTCTGGGGAGTTTATATTTAAATATTGTTCTTAGTTTTTAATTAGTTTTTGGGGGTTTAGTTTGTCATAGGAAAGTTTGGAAAGTTATATGGGAATGCACTACTTTATAAGCATTTGAATAATATATTCTAATATTCTGAACAATTCAGTATTTTAATTATTATTAGTATTATTAATGTGCAAACATGGTATAGTTTTTCAATATTTTGTATGGATCTTCCATTTCCAACACAAGATCAAAGCAACTTAGATCTAGTGCCTCTGTGTGTGAATTTGGAAGACAAAATTTGAGTGAAATTGAACAAAGAAGACTTCGAGAGGAATCTAGGTGCATGTGCATGTGTCTGAAGCATGAGGTCATTCTCATGCAGCCACCTGCATAGATTATAGATGGCTACCCACCCTCTCCTTGCTCAAATTAAAACAAATTGCATAGTTGTGTGTGAAGACACTTCATAGAAACGCATTGTTTCTATGAGAAGACACCACTATCAACCACATGGGATGACTCATCCCCTATGCATAGAAAGAGATAAAAAAATGTGAGAGATTGTGTGTTCAGCTAGGAAGGCTTGAAGAGTCTCAAAGGTCACATATCTGATATCTAAAATAGTAGTTTAGAAGGTCACCAAGGTCCCTATTGCTACTTCTAAACCTTATGATGCAAAATTTTACAAGGTCGTAAAGCAAGTTTAGCCTATAGTCTACGAAGAGGGAATGCAACCCTATGAAATTGTATGAAGGATCATGACAAAGTCAAAGGATGAATGCATTGAAGGAATGTGTGAAGGGAATCATTTGATATAAGTTGTTTTTTGAAAAGAAAGGTGAGGAGTGTAGTTTTCAATTGTGAAGTAAATGACTATGTATTATGAGTTAGCAATCGAATTTTAGTCAAACATTGAAGTGTGAAGTTATAAGTGTTACATCAAAAAATATCTCCCTAGGGCATTTTCCCTCCTATGTTTAGCTCTCGGGTCCTTTAGAATGCATTTAGACCATCTTGCATGTTAATGATGACTTCCGGTGAAGAAACCTCTGAGTTTTGTGGCAAATGGGACCTAGGGGATGTACTTATGATAAATCCTACCTGAAATAGGGGGGAAGACTTGGGTGCTCGCGCCCTAGTCCTACTCTTTGGGTCAGCACTTATTTTCATGTGTCAGTTATATGGCCATTATTAGGTCCTATGCCGACACCTAAAGTTTGAATTATGAATTACTTGGTGAGAAGTTGTTTAGTTGCATAAATAAGCATGTTTAGTGATTCATTTGTAAACTAGAAGATGATTATGAGCTTTTTGCATACTTATTATTTGAGAGCTTTCAAAGTATTCATTGTTGCAGAGTAGTATTGTTTTATTATTGTGTTTGTTATGCAGATTTGGGTTCATCTTCTCATGATGTGAAGGACCTTTATGAACTCATGTGAGCTACACCATCGAGGTGACATTCATTTATGTTTTCAATCATTTATCAATTGGTTTTTGCCTCTATCCCACAGGGATATGCACTCTTTATCTAACAATGATGTTCGAAAGACTTGAATGTCTCTTCGAGGCTTGACCGAGGCAAGCCTCTAAACACCACAACCCCCAACCCACTTTTTTATGATTGAGGTTACAGGTTTTAGAAGCGGAAGAAGTGGAGTTGCAAGGATACATTACAAACTGTCAAAAGTGCAGATCAAAAAATAAAATTAGGGCTTGGACTAGGGCACCTGCTCATTAGTCCTCTGGATTCTGATGCAGTGAAATCTCTATGACAACAAAATTATGTTGCATACATTCTTTAGAGATCCTGACAAAAACTAGTACATTGGTCTAATTTACTCGCTCATTAATGATGCAGAGTAAGCAACCAAAAAGTGGAGTTTTGATGTCAGCTCCTCATCAATAAACATTTACCGTTGTCTATTTACCCATTGGTCAAATACATTCAGTTTTGTAGATCAGAATTGTTGGGTTGCCTCTGTGGTTGAACCTTTTAACCACTTGACACCCCCTCTATTCATTGAACCCATGAACCTGTTGAACCAAATGAACTGGTTCAACCACCGGTTCAACTATCGCACACTTAAATGCTATCAGCGATGAACCCGTTGAACTATTGAACCTTCAATTATTCAGTTCAACATACACTATCGGTTCAATATACTCCCATCACATAGACTATACCGACTGAACCTTCGAGTTCTTTGAACCATTGAACCCGATGTTCCTTGTTGAACCGAAGAACCAACTGAACCCACTATATCTGTTAAACCATTGAACTGGTTCAACCAGTGATTCAACTGTTAGCAACCCTTACTACGATGAACCGTTGAACCTGTTGAACCTTTGAATTGGTTCAACCACCTGCAATCCTCTATTATCAGTTCGCCCGATATGCTTCAACCTGATACACAAATACATGATATATACAGAAATTGTATATTTAGCGACCAACACAAATTTGACTCAAACAGACTTTTATACATACCATTTTCATAGCATATATATAGGAAGTTGCTCACATGCAAATGCGATATATTAACCGACTGTCTCCACATAGAGTTGATGTGTATTTGTACTTCCTGCCGATAACTTCCTCTGCGACGAATTCCGCAATTTCTATTCTGCCATGTCCATCAAACAGAAGAAAAACAACCAGAAAACTAATATACACAATCCATTCCACTGATTTCATAGAAATCCATGGATTGGATTTAATCATGCATCTCGACCACAGAAGAACTAAATTAAATACAAAGCAAATCTATACAAACAATATACAAAATGATTTGATATATAGGGAATTTACACAGAATCCAGAATTGGTAGAACACAATTTACATAATTTCTATTTCTGCACTTCAACTTTTTCGACCACAGACTAATTACAAAGATTTTTTTCTGAAGGTGGAAGAACTCTCATTCCTCGACCACCTTCCATGTTTTGTTACCCAACTCTCCTCTCCTCTATTTTCGGTATTTTTATTAAACCAAGATTATAGTCATAAACCCTAATTAATCCATGACACCTGTTTTGCATAAGACAACAAAACACTTAATAATAAGAAACCTAGATTTAATTCTCCACATAACCCAACATGTCTAAAATGTCAATTTAGATGTTTATAAACAGGAAATGCTACATTTGTCAATGACATATAAATGTTGCATGGTAACATGAAATGTCTAAAACATAATAAAATCTTATTCTTCTCCCTCTTGTGCTTATTTATATTGTTGAAGGGATGCTCCTGCACCATACTCCCCGGGAGAAGAAATCTCAAGCCCCTTTGAGATCAAAGTTTGAAAGTCTGCACCATTGTTTGTGATCAGATCTTCAGTCATCGAAATTACTTCTGAATTAGGTTTCCCCTACCAAGCCACCAAGTACTCCATGTATTCTTTGTTCCGTGTCTTCTTTATCACTCTTGAGTCTAAGATCTTTTCTAATTTCGGTGGATCACACTTAGGAATATCATTAGCTGCTGCATCCTGTAATGATTCCTATGTTACATCTGTATTTTGTTTATATGGAGTTAAATCACATACATTGAATATGGGTGACAATCCAAGATCAGGAGGAAGTTGGATCTCATAGGCATTCTGCCCACACTTCTTCAAAATCTGACATGGTCCAATCTTCCTCTAAATTAGCTTGGTATATTTACCTTTTGGGAGCCACTCTTTCTTCAGATTAACCCATACCAAATCTCTAATATCAAACTATACATCCCTCTTCTTCTTATCAACATATGTTTTGTACTTCAATGTGGTCTGTTGAAGCTAGTTCTTTACTTGATCATGCACTTCTTTGATAGCTGAAGCAAAAGCTTCTCCATCTACACTAATAGGCTCTCCTATAGGCATATCTCTCAGCTCCAAAATACCTCTTGGATGAATACCATATACCACCTAAAAAGGAGACTTCCCTGTACCCCTATTAATGGTGTCATTATAGGAAAATTCTGCTTGTGGTAGGATGTTATCCCATTTATCTCCATGCTGCCTTGTCAAACATCTTAACAGATTTCCCAATGAATGGTTAACTACTTTAGTCTGCCCATCTGTTTGAGGATGGTAGGCTGATGAGAAGGATAAATTGGTTCCAAGCTTCTTCCAAAGAGTCTGCCAAAAGTTGCCAATAAACTTTACATCTCTATTTGAGACTATGCTCAATGGCAATCCATGTATCCACACTATTTCCTTGAAAAACAGGTCTGCAACATATGAAGCATCACAAGTGGTTTTGCATGGCAAGAAGTGTGCCATTTTACTAAATCTATCTACCACCACAAAATGTTGTCATATCCTTTCCTTGTTCTAGGTAAACCCAATACAAAATCCATGCTTATGCTCTCTCACGGCCTAGAAGGAATGGGTAATGGTTGATACAAACCTGCATTAGTGGATCGTCCTTTAGCTTTCTGGCATATCACACATGCCTCCACAAATTTCCTCACATCTGACTGCAACTTGGGCCAATAGTAATGTCTCCTTACTAGATCAAGAGTCTTATCCAGACTAAAATATCCTGCCATGGCCCCACAATGTTTCTCCTGAATAATATTCAGTCTCATAGAACATCTTGGGATACACAATTGTCCACCTTTGAAAAGTAATCCAACTTGGATCAGAAATTTAGAGAACTCAACATAATATTTATCTCCAAAAGAAGTACATACCTTGTAGATCTCTTCAAAGTCTTCATCATCGTCATACATGGCCTTCAAAGAATTAATGCTAATGCTTTCTAATTGAATCTAATTTATGGTTAGAACCCTCCTGTTCAAAGCATCTACTACTTTGTTCTTGACCCCTTTCTTGTGCTTGAGTGTGAAGGTGAAAGCTTGCAAAGTTTCCACCCACTTCATATGCCTCTGGTTTAGTTTCTCTTGACTGTTTATAAAACTGAAGGTCTAATTATCTGTGAACACTATGAATTCTTTTGGCATCAAGTAATGCCTCCACGTTTTGAGTGACTGTACTAGAGCATACATCTCCAAATCATATGATGAGTATCTCTTCTTTACATCATTTAGTTTCTCACTGAAAAATGCAATAGGCCTACCTTCTTGACTGAGTACTGCTCCAATTGTCATGTGACTGGCATCACATTCTACTTGAAAAACCTTGCTGAAGTCAGGAAGTGCAAGAATTGCCTGCTCTGCCACCTTCTTCTTCAATGTTTCAAATGAATCATCTGCCTCTTTTGTCCAAGTGAATCTGCACTTCTGTCCTCCTTTTATGGTGTCAAGCATGGGTGCACAAACATGACTAAACCCTTTTATAAATTTCCTATAAAAGGTTGCTAACCCATGGAAACTTCTAACATCACTCAAGGTTTTAGGAGTTGGCCAAGATAATATGGCACTTACCTTCTCTTGATCCATTTTCAATTTGTTAGGTGAGATAACAAATCCCAAGTAGATGATCTCTTCCTGCATGAACAAACACTTTGCTAAGTTGATCATTAGCTATTCTTCATGTAACCTTTTGAGAACCAAGTCTATCTGGTTGAGGTGTTCTTCCCTTGTATTACTAAAAATCAGGATATCATCTAGATATACTATGACAAATTTACCTATGAATTCCCTCAAGACCTCATTCATTAACCTCATAAAGGTACTAGGGGCGTTGGATAAACCAAAAGGCATGACCTTCCACTCATATAACCCTCATTAGTCTTAAATGCAGTTTTCCACTCATCTCCTGACCTAATCCTAATCTGATGATAGCCACTCTTTAAATCTATTTTTGTGAAATATTTAGCACCCCCAAACAATCAAGTAAATCTTCTATCCTAGGGATTGGGAACCTATACCTGATTGTTATCTTGTTGATAGCTCTTGAATCAGTACAAAGCCTCCAAGTGCCTTCCTTCTTTGGTGCTAGTACAGCCGGTACTGCACATGGACTTAAACTTTTGCCAATTAGGCCTGTCTCCAACAATTCCTCAATCTGCCTTGCTACCTCTGGATTCTGCTCTAGGGTAAGCTTGTACGCTGCTTTGTTTGGGAGTGTAGATCTAGGGATCAGATCTATGCAATGGCTGATGTCCCTCATAGGTGGTAGGGACCTTGGTATTCCATCAGAGATGATGCCTTGGTACTTGTCCAATTGCTCTTGGACAGCAGGATCTATGAACCTTTGCCTCTTCTCTCCCTTGACTTCTTGCTTCTATTCCTTGTTCACCTTTAGGCATGGAATTAGAGCATATGCAACTGCTCCTTCTTCTACTATCCCTTTCATGAATTGTTTGCCTTCTACCATCATCACCTTAACTTCTTTTCCTTTTGATTCCACCTCATTCTCCATTAATGGTAGCAGCTCTATCACCTTACCATTTTTTGTGATTGAATATGTGTTTCTAATTCCATCATGGTATGCTTTCAAGTCATACTGTCATGGTCTTCCAAATAGGAGATGGCAAGCATCCATCTTGGCAATGTCAAACAACAATCTATCCTTGTATGGTCCAATTTGAAGTTCTACCCAAGCCTATTCTTCTACAATTGTTTGTTGACCTTGGTGGAGCCATGAGATCTTGTATGGGCAAGGATGTGGCAGTTGTCTAAGTTTAATCTTTTCTACCATTTCAAAAGACACAAAATTTTCAGTGGATCCAGAGTCAATCAGAACTTTACATACCTTTCCTCCTGCCTTGCAAGTAGTTCTGAAGAGATATTTCCTTTGTGGGGGTTCTTTGTTGGGTACCTTCATGGTGGTCATTTCTCTTCTAATCATCAAAGATTGTCCTCTCTCAGGATATCCATAACTATTAGGAGCATTCAGGCTTTGATTAGTGCTTGAGCTTACTACACTTTGACAACCAGATTCTTGGACCAGATTGATCTTTTTTTCTCCTATTGAACTTGTTGCCTTTGCTGGACATCTACTGGCTATGTGGCCTTCTTGATTGCAATTGTAACATCTGATAGGTCCTCTGCCTTGAGATCTTCCTCTAAATGGTGGTCTTCTACCCCTAAAGTTGCCTCTTTGATTGTAGCTTCCCCCTTGGTTCATATTGTTGTCTCCTCTGTTGTTCTCTTGATTGGATTCACCCTGGTATCCAAATCCATTTCCTCTACCTCTGAAAGGACTTCTTCCTCCCCTTTCCTGTCTCCCTTTTCCTCTATTGTTCTACTCATGCCTTCTCTTAAATTTCTCTTCCACTTTGAGTGCTAACTGGTAGCACTTTTGGACTGTATCTGGGTTATGCAGATTTAAATCTTCTTGGATGTTAAACCTTAATCCATTGAGGTAGCTACCTTCTCTTCCTCACCCTCCTTTACCTTAGTTTTTACACATAGTTTCATGAACTCTTCTATATATGAGCTAACATCTAATTCCTTCTGCTTCAAATTTTGTTTCCTTTTATGTAATTAGATGTTGTAATCCAATGGAACATAGGCCTCCTTCACTAAAGCCATCATTCTCTTCCAAGTAGCAACTCTATTCTTTCCTTCTTTCACCCTGTCATCTTGGATGAAATTCCACCAAGTTAGAGCAACTCCTTTCATTTTGGACTAAGCCATCTTCACTCTTTGGTGGTCTAGTATTTCTTCAGTCTCAAAGAAATTACTCAAGGAGTCTATCCACTCCATCACTGAATTAGGTTCTATTTTTCCTACAAACACTGGCAGGTCTATTTTCATATCCATGGTTCTTCTTTCCATGGACATGAGGGAATTGAGTAAGGGTCTCTGGTCTGTAGGAACCTTTATCTCTTCCTACTTAGGGACCTCCTCTTCATCCCTATCTTCTCGCTTACTAGAATCTTCTTCCCCTTTCTCTACTCTATCCCTCAACTTCTCTACCTCTTCTTTCAATGCCTGATTCTGAGCTCGACTTGCTCTGCTCTCTGCCATTTGTTTTCTTACTAAGACCGTCAACTCAGTGTTGGTCATCTTTCCTGGGTATGTTTCTGACTCTTCTCCTTCTGACATCTTATCTTCTTCTACCCACTTCTACCCAAAGAATACTCCTTCACTCTGATACCACTATGACGCAGAGTAAGCAACAGAAAAGTGGAGTTTTGATGTCAGCTCCTCATCAATAAACATTTACTATTGTCTGTTTACCCATCGGTTAGATACATTTGGTTTTGTAGATCAGAATTGTTGGGCTGCCTCTATGGTTGAACCTTTTAACCACTTGACACCCCCTCTATTCATTGAACCCATTGAACCAAATGAACTAGTTCAACTGTCGGTTCAACTATCGCACACTTAAACGCTATTAGCGATGAACCCGTTGAACCTTCAATTATTTGGTTCAACATACACTATCAGTTCAATATACTCCTGTCGCATAGACTATACCAATTAAACCTTCAAGTTCATTGAACCATTGAACTCGATGTTCCTTGTTGAACCGACGAACCAACTGAACCCACTATATCCATTAAACCGTTGAACTGGTTCAACCGGTGATTCAACTATTGGCAACCCTTACTACGATGAACCATTGAACCTGTTGAACCTTTAAATTGGTTCAACCACCTGCAATCCTCTATTATCGGTTCCCCTGATATGCTTCAACCTAATACACAAATACAAGATATATATAGAAATTGTATATTCAGCGACCAACACAAATTTGACTCAAATGGACTTTTATACGTACCATTTTCATAGCATATATACAGGAAGTTACCCACATGCAAATGTGATATATTCACCGACTGTCTCTGCATACAGTTGATGTGTATTTGTACTTCCCACTGATAACTTCCTCTACGACGAATTCTGCAATTTCTATTCTACCATGTCCATCAAATAAAAGAAAAACAACCAGAAAACTAATATACACAAACCATTCCACTGATTTCATAGGAATCCACCAGTGGAATGGACTTAATCGTGCATCTCGACCACAGAAGAACTAAATTAAATACAAAGCAAATCTATACAAATAATATACAAAATGATTTGATATATAGGGAATTTACACAGAATCTAGAATTGGTAGAACACAATTTATAGAATTTCTATTTCTTCACTTCAACTTTTTCGACCACAGACTAATTACAGAGATTTTTTCTGAAGGTGGAAGAACTCTCATTCCTCAACCACCTTCCTTGTTTTGGTACCCAACTCTCCTCTCCTCTATTTTCAGGATTTTTATTAAACCAAGATTATAGTCATAAACCCTAATTAATCCCACGACACTTGTTTTGCATAAGACAGCAAAACACTTAATAATAAGACACCTAGATTTAATTCTCCACATAACCCAACATGTCTAAAATGTCAATTTGGATGTTTATAAACATGAAAGGCTACATTTGTCAATGACATATAAATGCTGCATTGTAACATGAAATGTCTAAAACATAATAAAATCTTATTCTTCTCCCTCTTGTGCATATTTATATTGTTGAAGGGGTGCTCTTGCACCAATTAGTCCCTGACTTTTCAATACACCAAACTTCAAAATCTTGTATGTATTTGATTCTCATTTAATATCTCTGTGTGCAATCATTTTCCATGATTTGTCCGTTTACTTATGATTTTATGAAATTAGGGTTTTAAGCATAATCAGGCTTAATTGAACAACAAATTCACACAATTCCAATCGTCCCCTCTATTCCAAGTGATAGGAGATCTATCATAGATTCCTCTACTCAATTGAATGTCCTTGAATGTTGATGTGAAAGGAGGATTCCACATAAACCCTTGAAATTACCAAACCCCTCTTTTTCACACTAAACATTTTGGTGAACCTATGTTTTTAAGGATTTTTTCACCTTGCTAAGTGGTGTACTTTAGACTTGTATTCATTTCATTCATTAATTTCATTTTCATCTTATTGCATTTGAAAAATTACAAAAAAATTGAAAATTTGGAAAAAATTTTAAAAAATTAGCATTTTTAGCTTGCATTTTCAAATAATTTGGATTAGTTTGCATTTAATTTCATTTAATTTCTATTACTATCATCATATCTAATTTAAATTACAGAAATTTATCATTCATCATTCATTTACATACCATTTTCATGATTTAATTTGTTAAAAATTGCTTGAAATTGTGCATTTTTCATATAACCTAGTTTTTGCATTAGCTAGCCCATTTGTGGTTAAAATCTTGTTTCAGATTTTATTACTATTTTAAACACTCATTTATGACTAATTTCTATCTATAGTGATTTATCATAGTGTCTTTCTTGCAAAATTTCATGTCTAGGGTTCGAAAACCTTGCATTTTCACTAGATTTGGCTTTATCATCTCTTTAGAATTGCATCATAGGCACATTGTGAAGGATTTTTCTGCACTAATTGGATGTTATTAGGGTTATAATCTTCTCCCCTCCTCAAATTCCCCACAACACCCTTTCTATTAGGCATTTACATTGAAAATTGGTGAAAAATTGCATGTTTTTAGTGTATTTTCACTAGATTTTGACTTATTGGGCATATAGGATTGCATAAAAGGTGTGTTGTGAAGGATATTGTTAGTTTATTGGATTGATATTAGGAATATTATTTGTTTTCCCTCATCAATTTATTTACAACACCTCTTCCTTCAATCATTTGCATTGAAAAAAGATGAAAAATCAAGCATTTTAGGTCATTTTCAGATATAGTTTTGCACTTGTTTCTTGCATAACTTTTGAAAAGATTTTAAAATATGATTTTACATTGATTTGAAAACATATACACATGGCTTCTAATCACAACAATAACACTAGGTTCCCTTCTAGGCATTACATGAAAAGAAAGGTCCTTGAACCCGAAATTATGTTTACACTTCATGATAGAACAATTGGAGACACCGAAAGACCTCTTTATATCACTGTGAAGATAATGGAAAATCCTATACATGGAACCCTTATTGATCCTAATTGCATGACCATTGTGGCAATGGAAGAATTCCTTTATTCACATGGTTTGATACAATACTTCTATGACCCTTCGGACATGATGATTAAGACACATAAGGGAACCTTTATAAACACTTTCGAGAAGATATCTTTATTGGTTAATGTATTTGACAAATCCATATAACAATTATTTGATGTTGTCCCAGTATCAAGCCTTTTTTGCATAAAATTAGGACAGCCATGGTTAAAATCTATGAAAGTTGTCCCTTCAACAATTCATAATTGTGTAAAATTTCCTTTGAATGGACAAATACGTATTATCACTCGCAATAAATACAAACCTTTGGTTACAAGACAACACTTTAGCCTTGATTACTTTTAGGAATGATCTAAACTAGAACTAGAGCCATGGACATGTTTTAACTTCTTGAGTTATAGAAACTACAAAACACAATTATTAGATTGAGTGGCCAGTCCTTCTATTCAAGAAACAATAAGAGATGAATAACTCACATTTGAAGAGAATCCTAGCCCAAAAGGAAAAGGGCCCTATGCTGAGGTTCTTCCCCCTCCATCCTTACAAGGATTAGGTGATAGTCGTCAAGAGCAAAACATTCCACCAAGACAGATGAGATTTGACCATGGTGCTTCCTCCTCAAAAACACAAAAACCTATGGAAGAACAAGACACTATTTTAAAAGAGATAAACAATAAGACAAGAAGAAATAGACAAGGAGGAAGAGAAGACAAGCATTTTCCCAATAAAACACATCTCAACAAGAAAACATCTCACCCAACATTGAATCAAACCAAGAAGACCTTAAGAATGGACAACTTGAAGACAAGAATAAAAGTTGGGCTATGGTCCCTTATGTCCCACTTTCCTCTAACATTTGGGAGTGGAAAGATGATGATTTGTTTGTTGACAACCTTTAATTAGGTTGTCCCTACAGGTAAGTATTTCTAACCTTTGTGGTCACCTATGTCGTGGAATTATTTTCTCATTTATGTGACCACCCCTCTCGTGTTATGTTCCCCTCGTGATGTGTTATGTGTTGTTTAGGCCTCCTAGGATGGCCCTTGATTCTCTTGTAAGGTCAAGGATACTAGGAGGCCACCTCTATTGTGACCTTCTATTTTTATCATCATCTTCTATATTGATTCTCCTCTATTTTCATTATTGTGTGTTGTGTCTTAAGGACATAGTGTTACAGTTGGTGACTTGGGGGCACCCTCCTACATGATTTTCCCTAAGGCACTTGTTCTACTCTCTTGATTTATTGTTTACCTTCCACTAGTGGTTATATCTAGCTGGTGAATGAGAAAAAACAAATAAGACTAATAAGGACCAAGTGTCCCTTTAGCGAGTAAGAAAAAATGGACCTAGTCCATACATGATGATGGGGTTGATATATATTATCCAACGCTTGGCTAGTAGAATCACTCCATGTGATATTTTAATGTTGTCTTATCACACTAACAAACTATAACAATATAGTTGCTCTGTGCACTTTGTTTATCTTTGAATCTCACCTTGTTTACATTTGATTCTAAGATCTTGTAGTATAGCCCCACGGTTATACTCGATTTCTGAATCCGTAGTGTAACCTTAGCTTTTTGATGTGGTTATTTGCATGCATTGCTTTTGATCATGTGATGTGGTTATTGTCTTATGGAAAGATTTATAACCTCTTTTTTTACAGGAATGTGTTTGTGGGAACATTCGGTGATTGTAAAGTACATGTCACCTCTAGGGGCATGGGCTTTGTGAGAGCTCTTATTCCCTTGTGTGTTTTCTTCCTACCTTAACATGCTTGATATCGGTACATGATATCAACCACCTTAAGGTGGGGGCATATAAAGGTAAGTTGTCTGATAATTTTGATACTAACAAAGCATGTTTGTAAGCCCTCTGTAGAGGAGAGATGATGTATCTCCACGTGAGTGCACATTTTTTTTCTATATTGCAATCATTAAACCCTCTGCAGAGGTGAGATATCATGCATATCCTTTTATTTTAAGCCCTTCTGCAAAAGGTGGGGATGGTGTATTTCTCGAGGAGATTGCACAATCCTATCATTTTTTAAAAGTCCTCCAAGTAGGCGGGGAGTGGATTTGAGACTATCCTAACCCTTAAGCGTGTCTTCAGTGATTGTTGTGGTAAAGCTCAATTGTCAGTGTGTGCCTATAATGTGCCTAAGATGGTAGTGAACATAGCAATAGGTTTCTTCCATTGCCTTGTTTGTTGTGTTTTCTCTGTGTCTTCCGTGTGTTTTCTGTGTGTTTTCCCCCATGTTGTATCTAAAGACTAGTGGCAATGAGTCCCTCCTACACTCAAGTTTTGTATGGCATGTTTGTTGCCAAGCATAGTCTAAAGACTAGTGGCGATGAGCCCCTCCTATGCTTTGGGATTTGTATGGTGTGTTTGTTCTCAAGTGTAGTCTAAAGATTGGTGACAATGAGTCCCTCATGTACCCTAAGATTTGTATTGCATGTCTATTGCCCCATATACAATCTAAAGATTGGTAGCGATGAGTCCCTCCTGCATTATGGGTTGTGTGTTTACTTTCCTTGTACTTGCATTTGCATTCATATGGAAAAATGAAAATGAAAAAAAACAATAATAATCATTGCATTCACTATATTCACTGTGTTTTGTGTGTCTTCAATGTTGTCTTCTCTCGTATCTTGCATGACTGTTACCATCTTCTCCATGTTTTGTGTGCCTATTACTATATTCATTGTGTTTGACATGTATACGGTGTGTCTTCTCTAATGTCTACCTGAGACTAGGGGCTAGAAATAGTTCTCAATCTTTGCATATGCATTAAGTCTATGTGCTTGGCATGTTTGTTGTGTTTGCTGACCATACTTTAATGCATGTATGGGCCTCAAATTCATGCATAAATTAATGTAGGGGCTAAATGTTACGTCAAAAAATGTCTTCCTAGGGCATTTTCCCTCCTATGTTTAGCTCCCTAGTCCTTTAGAATGCATTTAGATAATCTTGCATGTTAATGATGACCTTCAGTGAAGAAACCCATGAGTTTTATGGCAAATGAGACCTAGGGGATGTACTTATGATCAATCTTGCCTAAAATAGGGGGAGAACTTGGGCACCTATGCCCTAGTCCTACCGTATTTTGGGTTAGGACCTATTTTCATGTGTCAGTTATATGACCGTTATTAGGTCCTATGCTAACACCTAAAGTTTGAATTATGAATTTATTGGTGGGAAGTTGTTTAGTTGCATATATAAGCATGTTTAGTGATTGATTTGTAAACTGGAAGATGATTATGAGATTTTGGCATATTTATGATTTGAGAGCTTTCAAAGTTTCATTATTGTAGAGAAGTATTGTTTTGTTATTGTGTTTGTTATGAAGATTTGGCTTCATCTTCTCATGTTGTGAAGGATCTTCATGTTCATGCGAGCTACACAATCAAGGTGACATTCAATTATGTTTTCAATCATTTATCAATTGATTTTTGCCTCTATCCCATAGGGATACACACTCTTTATCTGACAACGGTGTTTGGAAGACTTGAATGTCTCTTCGGAGCTTGACCAAGGCAAGCCTCTAAACACCACAACCCCCAACCCAATTTTCTGTGATTGCAGGTTACAGGTTTTAGAAGTGAAAGAAGTGGAGTTGCAAGGAGGCATTACAAACTGTGAGAAGTGCAAAGAAAAGGACAAAATTAGGGCTTGGACTAGGGCACCTGCTCATTAGTCCTCCAAATTCTAATGCAGTGAAATCTCTGTGATAGCAGAATTGTGTTGCAGACATTATTCAGAGATCTTGACAGAAACAAGTACATTGGAATAATTCACCCACTCATTAGTCCCCAACTTTTCCATACACTAAACTTCAAAATCTGGTATGTATTTGATTATCATTTAATATCCCTATGTGCGATCATTTTCTATGATTTGTCTGTTTGCTTATGATTTTATGAAATTGGGATTTTGAGCATAATAAGGGTTAATTAAACAACAAATTCACACAATTCCAATCTTCCTCTCTATTCCAAGTGACAAGGGATCTATAGTAGATTCCTCTACTCAATTGAATGTCCTTGAATGTTGGTGTGAAAGGAGGATTCCACATAAACCCTTGAAATTACCAAACCCCTCTTTTTCATACTAAACAATAAGTTCAAGAGTTCAAATATATTTTTGATTGCATATTGTATTATGGGAGATATAAGAAGTTTTATAAAGGTTTATTATATGAAAAGCATACATTTGTGGGAGATCCATTATATAGCATGTAGCTCCCTATTTTTATTCATGTGCTTTATGAAATGTGAGTTAGATTTCTTTCTACATGGAGAAATAATGGTGTAAATACATCATTAAAATAGATGAAAGATTGTTTTTCTTTGGATATGTTGGTTCTCCAACTGATTCCAAATTGTCCTGAAAGGTTTCATAGACTTATGATTAGGATCAATTGCACAGTTGGCCAATTTACATGAAATATCTTACTCAAATATTTCCTCTACACTTCAAGCTCTGCAAATCTTAGGTGGATTTTCCTTATAAGACACTATTTTAAAGTGAGTATTCATAATCGATCATAGTGTTGAGACATTTTCACACAATTTTGGCAAGAGGTTGTAGGGTTGATGTATTCATTAAGCCAATCTCTTGTAATCTTTGGAAAGCTCGATGTGAAAATTACAAATGATAACAAATAATTTACCAAGAGTGTGAGACTTGTCATTTTAAAGAGTATTATGGTTGGGGTTTCCTCAAATATAGACTAGTGCCTAACATGGGATTATAGAGCCATAGTTATAGTAACAATTCTATCATAGTTTTGTATACACCTGACAATCAAATCAATGTTAATGGATTGCAATAACATAGACTTGCAAAAGGTAATCAACATTACACTCATACTTAGTTATCCAGTCAAATACAACTAGCATTTACTTTTACTTATGAAAGGATTATTCCATTACTGGAATAAACACTAACATAAGTAAAAGTTTGTATAGAAAATGTATAGAAGAGAATCAACAATCCTTGATTATCAAATCTAAAATACTAATTACATTTCACAAATGGGTGACTACAATATCATGATGGGCCAAATAGTGGCAATGGAGAAAATACTTGCTGGATGAAAAAATGCTAGCATTTAGACTAATAGTAGATTTGGATGGAAAGGATATTAATACTTCTATCTCAAATATAGATTCCCTCAAAAAATTCCTTAGGATTACCTCATATATAGGCAAGTGGGAGTCCCAAAACTTGCCAAAGAAACTTGCAAAACCGCCCATTTAGTGTTATCCTAAAATTTTCCACAATTTCATCCTTGAAGTTGACAGATTTTTTTGTAACTAAATTTAAGCAAAATGAAACGGTTTATAGAGGAAGCTATTAAGATTCTAAAAATATAATATACACCTCATAATATTTTTAATAGGTAATTATTATTAATTTTCTACATACACTATGTTTGATTTCCTTATAGATATACATATTGAAAAACATCCATAACTTTCAACATATTAATCCTTTTTCAAAAAAAGATGTGTCACATTCTAGGATTTATTGGATATACATTAAAATTTAATTTTTTTGAGTTTCATACATTTTTTTACCAAGTTATGTTGGTAGGAAAATTAATTTTTAATATTTTAAAAAAGTCATAGTAACAAATTCATAAATAATTATTTATGTACTTAAGAAATCCAAAAAATATGCATCACATCCACTCATGTGTCCTTTACTTAAATCCAAATCATGGAGGAAAAATATTATCTTTTGCTCATACTTAGGTTGGCCGGAATGACACCCACTTTTTATGTTTTTTTTGAATATTTTAGTAGTG
Source organism: Cunninghamia lanceolata (assembly GCA_027924645.1). Classification (NCBI taxonomy): domain Eukaryota; kingdom Viridiplantae; phylum Streptophyta; class Pinopsida; order Cupressales; family Cupressaceae; genus Cunninghamia; species Cunninghamia lanceolata. Next base: position 12,765,073 of record BSBN01000284.1, on the reverse strand, counting down.
CTTCATTGAAATATTCAATTTTCACCAAACTATTTTTTAAATTTTAAAAAAAAGTAGTAGCTCATAAACTACATTCAATTTATTACAATTATTATTACTACATTATTTATAGATTATGTAGATAATTCATTCAATTTTTGACATGAAGTTACTTAACTTTGTTTTTCACATTTGCATTCCAACTTAGGGGTAGTGTTTAGCCCATCATGATCCCGCACTCACCCAAATGGAGACAAGATGCACAGATTTACTTGCTTTTCATATAAGACCCAAATCAGGGAAAGTATTCTGCCATAGAAAACATATAATTATTAACAAAGCTATCCTATTTTGCTACTGGTCTATATTCCAACTAATTTTTCCAACCCTTTGTAAAATAAGAGCATCCCTATTATAGAACAAGGGAGCTTCTTACAATACAATAGATGGATGACACATGTCACCATCAAAGTCACCAACAGACTCCTAAAATAGAAAGATAATAAAGCATAAAGGTTCATTAGGAGTGCAATATATTCCAATGGGATGCCACAGAGATGAAGCACGGGTGGTGGACCAACAATAGGACCCCTCCAAGGATGACTCTTCATTCACCAAAGATGAGGTGTCAATCACTGGTACTTCCATGGTGGAGATGAGTGAGCTTAAAGGTGTTGCTTGCCTAAATTATTTCACTCTATCAATAATTCTTGGACATTGGAAATTAACATCTTCCTTCATCTCAAAAAGAGTAGATGTGGGTAGTTGTACAAGCCTAGGAGTGAAGTCCATGGTGCATTAGGTTCTAGCCATGGGGAGGTGAGGTTTAGCAATGGAACAGGCTACCATAGAAAGTAATACTCTATTTCTGCTATGACTGAACCTTCCTCACCAAACTCGACATGGAAAGAAAGATAAAGAAAACCAATTTCCAATTCCATCCATTCCAAAGAGAAGCTCCCTTGTCTCTTTATTTCTGAAACAACATAGTTGAAGCCAAGAGAACAATGATAGACTCTTAGTAATGATGGGGGACATGATGAATACTTTACAAAGAAAGGAAATATTGTTTTAGCAAAATAATAAACATAATGATTGTTCTATGAATGTTAGTTTCCTTATATAGCCAAAATTGAGCCAATTTTCTTTAGACTCAGTCTTCAATCTTTGCTAGATCTTCATAATTGTGCTCTATCCTATGCTCATTACATCTAAGAACACACATTCCTTCTTTAATAACCTCCTTCTTGGAAACACCAAAATGGCCAAAAATGGCAAAGCAATCATTTATCACACCATGTACTTTTGAACCCATGAGGAAAATTCTTCTTTCAGTAGCCACTTATGCTACAAGACCTTTTCAACTCTACTTAGGTGGGTTGTATATCAAGCATCCAAAAGTACCTTAGACTTCTTATTAAAGTTGCCAAGCCCAAACTCCAACTCCAATAGCCTTCCCAGCTCATCATTGCATAAGATTGGCTTAATTTTATCTCTTGATGAAATGGATGAAATAAGACCTGGAATGATGTCATTGAATTTATTTATCCACTTGTCAGATGTATTTTCCATACCATCTACCTCTGAGATAGGCATCAACAAATATTTTTCTAGGGACTTGAAGACACCTATTTTATCTCTTAACATCACATCAAGTATTAGTGTAGGTTTCTATTTCCTAGTTAGGTTATTTATTTTCCCTTTATTCTTAGGTTTTTCCTACACTTTTTTATTAATCTTGCTTAGGTTAATACAGAATGTCTTATTAGGTTAGTGGATTATGAGGTGTCACCTTCCTTTATGTGGGAAACCATTAGCTATCTTGGGAAGATACTTTTCTCTCTTTAGTCCGATAGATGGTTGCTCCTCATTGGTCGGTGTTGCCACCTCCTCCCTCTCCCTGGTCTATATAAGAAAGCTACATAACTTGTATTTTGTATCTTTTGCTTTTGCATCCTCTTAATGATCTTTTGCTTCTAGCATTTGCATTACTCTTAGAAACTAACTCTATGCTACTATTTTGATTTCATATTATTTGCATTCATAGTTTAAACTATTTATTCTTTTGCACTAGTTTTATGGCGTAATCATCTTTTCAAATTCTAACATGGTATCAAAGATTTTCTATTTGCAAGAATAGATTTTAGTTTCAATATTTGAGAGACTCAGGAGGGAGAGGGTCTAATAAAGCTTATTATAGGTTCTCCCAGAAACCCATTATGCTCTTCTCTTGCATCTTCAGATGATCTGGAGAATCAGAAAAGTTGTAAGGAAACATTTTAATCTCTGGGGTTTGCATATGTGTTTTGTGAGATCTGGGTGATTGCAGTGTTTATGGTTATACTAGAAGCATTCTTGGTTATTCCAACACATCCAAGAGGCTCAAGAAAGTCAAGATTGGCTTTCATTTCACTAAAATCAGAGATCGTTTGACACAATTACGGAACTAGGGTTTTAAGCTCAGATCTGAAAGTCAGTTTTTATTTGGAGCAAAAGGAACTTGTCATTACATCCAAGAGGCCTCACAAATAAATTTTGACATATTATACGACCAATTTTAGTGGCAGGAGTAAGAAAATGTAAAAAAAAATATCAGAAGGCCATTTCAGCCTCCCAGCACACATTTCAGAGTAGGTTTTCTGTCAAAATTTTGTAATTCCTACAAATATGTTTTTTTTCCCTCCAAAAAAAATTTGAAAAAATTATATGTTAAAAAAGGAGGTTTTTGTTTTTTTAAATAAATAAATAAATAATCAAAAACAAAATTTATAAATTGTAAAGAAAAAAAAAAACAAAATAAAATTTTTTTAAAAAATTAGAAAATAAAATTATATAGCGCTTTTCAATGCTGTGCAAAGCACTTAAAGTGCTGCATAGAGCACTTTGGCCCCTATTAAGAGGCCTCACCCCCCTTTGGGGACTGAACCCCCCATATTTAGGGCTTTAGCCTCCCACTAAGGCATTGGCCCCTTCTTCACAGGCCATTGGCCCTCACCTTCTTTCCCTTGGCCTTTGGCCATATTTCTTTAAAATCCTCCATTTCATTTTTTTTAAAATCTTCCTTATCAATCTCGGCTTGCGTGCCTCTATTTGGCCTTTATGCCATTTATCTTCCATTTCACTATATTTGGCAGAATCAACTATATTTAGAGCTGACTAATTTGGCAAAAGGCTAAAGGCACCTGGCAAGACTCTAAAATTGGTGGACCGTTAACTTTGGTAGCATTTTTTGGTGGAGGTTGTTTTTTGGCTCACAGACTCCTCTCCATTGGAGTTTTTGTTTTGGATGTTGAACTTTGAAGACTCTGTTTAGGCTCATTTTAGCTCCATTTCCTAAGCTTCTTTTTTTATTTTAGCTATTTTTCTATAATCTTTGTGGTGGTGTAGACAATTTTTGATTTTGGTGCATGGATTTTGTAGAAATTACAGATTCTCACGTGTGATGTTGCTCACTTCTCAATTTTGGAACTTCAAAGGGTCATAACTTTCACATACGACCTCGTATCGAGGTGATTCCTTTTTTAAAAGGGCATGACTTTTTAGTAGATCATAGTGGTGTTGTTAGTTTAACTTGGCTCAGCTCCAATATTGTACTTTCAACATACACCTAATTTGTGAGGATTTTGTAATGCATTGAGATCAAGACCACTAAGTATTTCTTACTAGTGGCAGTTGTAAACACACTAATTATAAAGTGTCAAATCATTTTTACTTGGGAGTTCTTTGATTGAGTGAAAAGGGGGGTGTCCTACGTGTGTTCTCTTCTTTTTAGAATTTCTTTTATGCATTTATTCATCATGGATCAAACTATAGTACCTATCCTAATTCCTTACAACTACTTTGAGTGGAAATCATGCATGACAATCTACCTAAGGAAAGTTGGATTACATAAGATAACAATGGGACTTGAAACTGAACCTACTAAAGATGAAGATAAGCCTAAGTGGTTTAACAAATGTGATGAGGCCTATGGAACATTGTGTTTGTCTATTTCTCCTTATTTTCTCTTTCACATGGAGTCTTTGAATACACCAAATGACATCTAGACAAAGCTAGAAACACTATTTGGCACACAAGATTCAATGAGAGGTCATATGTTGAAAAATGAACTAATTAGTTTATGTCCAAGTAATTTCAACATAATTCAAGATTTTTTGACAAAATTGAAATCACTAAGGCTGGAATTGAAAAGAAAGATTTATGTCCAAGCAATTTTAACATAATTCAAGATTTTTTCATAAAATTGAAATCTCTAAGGTTGCAATTAAAACAATGTGGAATTGAAAAGAAAGATGAACAACTAATTCTTAGTATACTATCTAAGCTAAGTTTGGAATATACTGTATTTGTTTGTACCTTCTATGCTACTAAGGGTGCACTTGGTACTCAATTCACTATGCCATCTTTAGATGATTTTTCTATCTCTCTCACTCGAGATCAAGATAAGCTAATCTAGATGGGCACTCTTAAGTCCTCTAAGTCACATGCCCTAGCTGCCAACCAAGGCACAAAAGAACAGAAAACAACAAAGTAGTAACAACAAGAATAAGGATAAGAAATAAAAGAATATCAAAGAGAAGAAGGATCAGAAACCAGTTGCTTTAAAAGAAACTATTGAGACCCAATCTTCTAAGGGAGACAAGCCTAAGAAAGAGAAGGTCTAATGTGCCTATTGTAAAAGACCTAGTCATGATAAACATAAGTGTTTCAAGAAACAAATTGATCACTTGACACACATTCTTTGATATGGTGTTGCGGCTAAGTAACATCATTTCAAAGAAGTTAAAACATAGAGTTGGATTAGATAGAAAAAAGATTTTGGATTAGAAGAATAGTGTAAGGTTTGGGGATAATTGGTAAGGGTGATGCCCCCTCGAGAGGATAGGTGGGTTGCGAGAACACGGTTGTGCTCTCGAAATGGATGGAACAGATTGGTAGAAGTGGTTGGAGGATAAGGGGTGAGATGAAAGGAGGATGATGTTCGGAGATGATTGGGGGATGATCATTGTGCTGAAATTGATCTAGAGCAATCCTAGGTTTGATATAGCAAAGTGGATATGTTCACCAAGGTATAGAAGACCAGGGTGATGATGTTTATCCAATGTTTGCATGGACGAGACACACAGACAAAGGGATGATCCCATGCATGCCCAAGATAGTACAACCTTGTCTAGATGAGGGAAGGGGACTCATAGCATAAGTCCTTAGTACACAAAAGGTATGATGAACCTTAGATGCATAAGGAGATCAATATGCTAGAACCGACCCTATGATCAACAAGATATGAATACTAGCTTGGAGTAATGAAACCAACCCACAAGCACAGCATACAAAAGCAAGACTATGCCCCATTCTAGATGTTTTCGCCACATACCATGATATAGTAAGATCAAGGTAGCTTTGATGTGATCTTTGAATAGGACAAAAGATAAAAAATCGAAAACAAAAAGACCAACGAACCAAACAAGTGACGATTGTATCTCTTGCCAAGATGGATGATGATAGGATAGATTTTGCCTATTGTAGGAAAGCTATATCCTAAGGCAGGAATTGATTGATGATTGATGTTTGTAAGATTGGCTCAAGATATGATGGTGACAAGTTGTGATTGATGCTGATTTTATAGTTGATGATTTTTGTTAAGGGATGATGCTTTGATAGGTGATGCGGTGCTTGGATCTAGTGTAAGCTCATTGAGGATAGATGTGGTGATGTTGGAAGATGAAATGTGATGAATGATTTGGGTGATTTTGAGGATGTTGGAAGATGACGAGATGTTGATTGAATGATGTTGAATTTGTGATGGATATGTTTAGGATTTTTTGGATTTTCTAATTTTTTTGGATTTTCATGATTTTGGGAAAGGAACTTGTTTATTATGAGATGGTTGCATTGGATTTCATCTGGATAGCCTTTTTGCTAAAGACCAATGACAAGGGAACACCAAGTCTAGAGGTGAAGGTGATGGGGTGGGATAGGGGGATTGGTGATGAAAGGGTAATGGATAGGAGATTTTGGGTAGATGAATGGACAAGTGATAAGGGGTAGGAGGGGGGATAAAGAATTGGGTAGGGATACATGATAGATGGATGGGGGGTTTTAGGATTTTCTCCAAGGGCTAGGTTGCAAGGAATCATATGCCCCAATGCCTAGAATTTTGCATAATGGGTCCATGTTTGAATGGATGGAAGATATACTTACAAATGGAGTATGCCAAGAGGCCTCCAAAGCATGTTGTTGATATTTTGCCAAGATCTAAGGTGGGAGATGGTAAAAGCAAGATATAATGGATAGGAGGGATGGGAAATGATAGGATAAATAGGGGGTAGTGGATAGGAATATGATAGGATAAGGACACATGGATAGGATATGCAAAAGGATGTTATGGATGTGGATGAAGGATATGGTTTTGCCCCCAAGTGTAGGGATACATAATGGATGGAGAATGGATTACGCATGACGCCCATAATGGGTTTTCATCATGGTACTTGCCCAAGGCGCCACGAGGAGTGGTTTTCACCATTTGGACAGATTTTATTTTCTTTTGACTATTTTCTTGATTTTTTTTCTTTTGTTAATGGAAGGGGGACTCTAGCATCTGTTTCCATAGCAAAGAGAAGATGGTCCCATGTTGGATAGCATTATGGATGGTGATTGCATGGATTGTTGGAAGATAGGAGAAGAAGGAATGGATGGTGGATAATGGATTATGATGTGGATTAGGCAAAAGCATGGACCATAGGAATGTGATGGGGAAGATATGTAGGATAGTGAATGAAAGATGGAGAGATGGGGGTATGTGGGAATGTTAAGTGATGGAGGGGAACCAAGACCAATGGTTGCACACACTGTGATGTATTTGGAAGATTGTACTTTGGATGTGGAGTTGGGAGTAATGGGGATTGGGATGGGGGATTTTTGTATGATCAATTTGGGGTTTTAGAGACCCAAATAGACATAGGAATTATGGGATTTTTAGATGGGCAGTGGGATGTTTGGGATTTTACAGTAGATTGGGAGGTGGATGCCTAATTAGATTTGAGTGATCTTTGTTTGGGGACCCACACCAGTTTGGTTTTTGCTTTTTCTTGTGATGGTGTGGGCTTTGATAGCCTTTGGGGTTTTTCATTTTGATTGGAAGGGATAATATCGTTAGGCTTTTGTGCTTTATGCATTGAGGCATTCAAATTATTTCTGTTGAATCCCATTGATTTGGGGGAAGCTTCATATTTGAAAGATGTGTGCTTTTGTTGGTCTTGATTGGGAATTTTAGGGGATTTATGGGTGGAGGGGTAAAAAGTGGATTTATGGATAAATGGATAAGGGGATTTGAGGATGGGGATATTAGGAGTTGGGAGGATGGGAGGATAAGAGGATTTGTGGATAGGGATGTTTGGTGTTGGTAGGATAGGAGGTAGAGTGGATTTGATAGGGATCTTTGGAGTTGGAAGTAGTGGAGGTAAATTTGATGGAGGGAGATGGATGGTCACATGCTTTTGCAAATGGTAGGATGATGGAGGAGGGATGGCAACATATGTTTTGGGAGTGCGATGAGATGCACCATGTTTGGGATTAGATGAATGGATTTTGGGAGATGGGTGGATGGTATCAACTTGTGTAGATTATTTTTCTTGGGATGCATAGCCAAGGCCATGTGATGATGGATGGAATGTGGAGTGGATGGGCTCTAAGATGCCTTGTTCGTGAAGGCCTAAGCCTTTACCTTGATAGTTCATAAGTTGGAGCATGCGACATGCAATGGGATGTTTGGTGCTTCGAAAATAAAACGCGAGTCCATTATTTGTTGGAGAAGAATATATGGTGGATGGAAGTTGTTCACCTCCTATGAGGGGTTTACCACGGATGAAGGTACTTTTGCCAAGTGGATAAGGGGATGGATTTGGGACGGGATTGGTAGATGGAGGTGAAGGATTAATGGGGGATGGTAAAGGGGTGGTAGAAGATGGGGTGAGATCAATAAGTTGATCAATGGATGGGAGGGGATCATGGATGGGATTAGATGGGATGGTTAGATCTTGATTAGGAGAAGGGGTTGATGTTTCAACATGCTTTGGATTTGATTCTTGGGATAGCTCATGTGCTTGGATAGAAGTGGGAGTGACTTGGATAGATGTGATGGGTGCTTGGATGGATGTGATAGGTGCTTGGATGGATGCAATAGGTGCTTGACTTATTGGTTCTTGAACATGGCTACATGATGGTTCTTGACTTATGATAGGGGGTTGTTCAAGAGGTTTGGTGGGTGTTGGATTGCATGAGGGTGTTTGATTCCTTGCTAATAGCCAATGGATGGCATCCTTCATGAGTGTATGGGTTGAAGAGTAATATAATGGATGGATAATGATGGTGGTTGGTGTGGGATTAGGATTGGAATTGGATATGTGGGTGATGGGATTAGGTTGTGATGGTTCGTGGATGGGTTCAAGGATAGGTGTTGGACTAGATGGCGGTGTTGGAGGGTTGGGGGATTGGGGGGATTCCTTTACTTTGCTTTCATTTTTAGGTGATGTTCTTTGGAAGAAATCCCACAAGGATTCTTTGGATGTGATAGTGTTGGGACTTGGAAGGTTTGATGGTGGATTAGATGGTGGATGGGTGATAGGGGTTGGTGGATTGGGAGATACATAAGTGATGTATTAAGGTTGATAAGGTTGGAGGGATATTGTGATGGGGGGATTGGAGGATGGGGATTTGGTTGTTGATATGAGGTTTGGATTTCGGATATAAGGTGTGCTAGAATGGTGTTCCCTTGATCAAAGTTAGCATGACAAAGGTTGGGGGATGGATAAGTTGGAGATAGTGGTTGATTGGATAAGTATGATGGCATGGATGTGTAAGGGGATGGTGAATGATATGAGGGTAAAGATCGATATGATGAAGGTTGATATGAGGATGATGGAGGTTGATATGAGGGTGATGAAGGTTGATATGATGAAAGTTGGTATGAGGTTGAAGGTTGATATGAGGATGATGGAGGTTGACATGATGGAAGTTGGTATGATGAAGGTTGATGGGAGGTTGATGGTGTGGATATGTAAGATGTAGGTTGGTATGAAGGTTGAAAGAATGATGATTGATATGATGTGGATGGGGATGAGGTGTAGGGTGCTTGTTGATATAATGAAGGTTGGTATGATGTCAATGGTGTGGATATGTAAGATGTTGAAGGTTGATATGATGAGGGTTGATATTGTTGACACTCATTTTGACCAGGGGTTGATTTATCATGATCAGGAGGTTTCTTCATTTGAAGCCTTTATCTTCTTGCCCATTTTTCTAAGTGTTGGACCTCCTCAGCGTTTTTCAACTGCAGCATCATGTTTTCCTGAGGAGGAGGTCATCATCATCATCTTGTCTTCGGTGATGATCTGCATCATCATGTTCCTCGTCGACTTGTTTTTCAACGTCATCATCATATTTCAACTGTCGGGTGATGTTTGGTTTTTGTCATGATGATGCTGCCAAGCTACAGTGCACCCGCATCTACTTGCGAGGGTGATGTTTCAAAGTCTCCGGTGATCTTCCATTTATCACCTTGCGCGAGCATGATGATGATGTTGCTTATTCTTTGAATTGCTCGACCTAACTTGTTTTTTCCTAAGGGTCGTGTTCATCATCATCATATTTCCAGTTATCATCCTGCTGCTTGTGGAGGTCATCATATTTTCTGCCTTCATGATATTTCGCCGGGATGATATTTTTATCATCGGGTGATCTTGGTTAACATCATCCTGATGATGTTGTTGAAGAGTTGTAATTGCGACCCGATATTCACTAGGGTCATCATATTTTGGAACGTCAGGATGATCTTAGTCAATATCATCCTGATGATGTTGTATCACTTCTTGTTCTTTGTTTCTCATCCTGATGATGCTGACGTCATCCGTATATCAGGGTGATACTTTTCTTTCTGCCTATCTGCATCATGATATTCGCGAAGGAGGGGGTGATATTTTCATATCACCCGGATATATGTTTGTTCGAACATCATGATGATGCTAATATCAGGGAGATATCTGCCTGCTAGTTTCGCGTGTTATCTATTGAGGGTGATCTTTTCAAGCAGCATCATCATATTCAGTTATCGCCCCAATCTTATAGAGGAGCTACAGTGCAACCTGATATTTGAACATCAGGAGGATATTTCCAAATATCCGGTTGTCTTCCGAATATCATGATGATGTGAATATGATGATGACGTCATCAAGGTCCGCGGGGGTCATATTTCTAACACTGATCATCTTGAAGAGACCTCCTGATATTTACAAACATGATGATGACGTCATCCGGATGTGAGGAGGTGCGCAGTAGGCAGATATGATGATGACGTCAGCAGGATATGATGATGACGTCATCAGGATGTTCATCGGCCAGATTTTTTTTATAAGCTCAGCAGGAGGATGTTCCTCCGAAAGATCAGGTTGTGCCGATTATCATGAAGGGTATATTTCAAATATCATGATGACGTCAGGGTGATTTTTCGAACAACAAGATATCATGCTGCTGGAAGATGATAGTGATGAAGTCTATACTAGTGTCGTCAGGAGCAAAAGCACCGACATGATATATGCTCATGACCTAGTATATAAGGTGTTATTGAGGTCATCGCGGGGTGCATGTGGGATATTGTTATCCTGCATTTTCAAATATCATGATGATGAGTCTCAGCGGGAAAAGCTTGCGATGGTCTGTTTGATGTTTTTCCCAAGGCCGCAGGTTGGTGCGCCATTAATGGCGATTGTTGCAGAGGTGTGGGCGATGGCGTGGGTCGATCTTGTACCCGACTGGAGGTGTCAATCAGCGGATGATGGCGCAGGGCTTGAGAAATCTTCCTGTCTCCTCCCCTACCTGCTGCATTCAAGTTTGGGTGCCAATCCGGTTGTGTTTGAGCGCCATTTTCATGATACTGTGTATCTGGTGAAATTCTGGTCAACATTGTAATTAATTGCTGAGCACCTACCTGGCTGTTATAAGCAGGTTGTGTTGTTCATTTGTGGTTGTTGAAAGTTGATGATTTTGGCTCTGTAATGCATGACAAGCTGATCTGGTTGCTCTGTACAGCTTACCTGTGAGTTTATGTATCTCTTGTTGTTTGTTTTTGGCATGAACCCACTGATTTCATGATTAAACTTATATGAGAAATGTTGTTTGGCATGTGTTGTGTTAATTCTGTCTCCAGTATTGCATGTATCCTTCTTCTGAATCTGGATGTTTGGTAATGTTTAGATTCTAGAGCATAGAATTCCTATGTTGACTGTCTGACCTTTTAACTTCTACTCAAGGGGTAGATTAAACTGTTTTCAGGTTGAACATTGGGAGGGATATACTGCAGTAGGGATACCATAAGTAGAGATAACCTAACACTTTGTATTGGGAGATGCCTGTAAGGCAGGTATCACATATATCCCCTTGAAATCCAGTTTTAGTTGTTTATGCTGATCATTCACAGGTGTATGTCTATTGACTCCAGGCCCTGGATAGGCACCAATCATGCTTTGCTTTGTGTTATAACCATATCCAGCTTTGCATCCACACTTAAACTCCAAAGCAAAATCTAAAACCAACATTAGGACATAAGAGTTAGTTTAGGATCCTCAGTCCTCTGTCTACAACTGCAAATAGGCTCAAAGCTAGCCCCTTTGCCCTTATCTTTCAGTTTTGGTCTACATACAGGAGGACTCATCTGCTTTCTGTCAACATCCCAGCCTTGCATGCATATCCTTATGGATGTTGAGTAGGGAATACCCCCCTAGGTCTTGCAGAGCCTGAAGAAGAAGAGGAGATAAAATATAGAGTCTATCTCCTACACTGTTGACCCCCTGGCCCAGAGATCCTGTTGATCACTGATGGCTACCTTGTAGGGAAATCTGGGAATAAGCATCCAGTCTGGGAAAAAGTCAACAGAAATTGGCGACTCCGCTGGGGAGTGAGAAGTAAAAGACTATCTAATCATCTCCAGTGATATATATGTGACCCATCTGAGTCAGCAATAGTAATCTACTCCACTGGGGAACCTTGTGGAAGAACCCTGGTTTTCAGAAGAAAACAGTTCCTAGCAATAGGTGGCGACTCCGAAGTAATCTCCCAACCGGTCAAAGTAAATTTATATGCAGGGGAGAAGGTCCCAACAAAATCCTCTATTTGAAGAGTTACCATTAACAAAAAGAATGATGTATAGAAGAAAGGGAACTGTCTCAGCTAGTCATGAGAGCTCCCCCAGAAAAAGTGATGAGGTACAAGATAACCCTAGGCCATCAGGACAGCATGCTCCTTATTTCTCAAGTGCAGAAGCTGATATCCAAGGTGCATATGAGAGGCAATAGGGTGGTAGTATGAGAATGAGGTCAGAGGTGTTCCAAGAACGCCCCTTTCTAGACCCAAGTGAGAGTTTGAAGAGGCAGAGTCCCTAAGGGATGATGAAGATGATGACCCAAATGGTATGAGACCATCTACCTCCAGACCTAAGGATGAACAATTGGCAGAAGAAATCAAAAGCCTAAGAGCAGAACTAGAATACCTACAAGCCATGAAAATCAGAGATGATATACAGCAGAAAGTGCAAGCCTTGAGAACTGCCCAAAGTAATTCAGTTCCTACCTTAGAAAATGCAAATATGCAAAGACATCAGCAAAGATATGAAGTGCATCATCAGCATCATGATGACAGAAAAAATGTGAATGATGCTAGGATACCACTAAACAATGCAGGAAACCAAAATGCAAATAGAAATGTTAATGTTAATCAGCCAAACAGACAGCCTATGCAGCTAGATAGATTCAGGCAGCTGGTGTTTGATGGTATTCCTGGGTATCCTAACCCCATTGATAAGCATCTGAGGCTGCAAGTGCCTAAGTTTTCAGGAAACAATACAGTGTCAGGAGAAGATCATCTAAAGGCCTTTCAAAATGTCATGGATAATTTTGAGGTTGAGCATGAGGATGTTTTCATGAAGTCATTCATGCAATCCTTAATAGATGAGGCAAGAGAATGGTACAGGAATCTCCCTGACCGGAGTATTTCATCATGGGATGATTTTAAGAGGATATTCAAGGAGCAATATGGTGATAAAACTGACCCTAGCTTCTTTGTAAATGAGTTCACCAGCATCACCAAAGGGTCAAATGAACAGGTTGCAGACTTTAATGCAAGATTTACTAAAGTGTTGAACAAACTGCCATATCATATGAGGCCAAATGAACCTATGTGCATAATTTTGTACATCAATGCCTTTGATGCAAAGACTGCATATGGACTGAGAGATAAAGGTCCTGCCACTCTCAGGGATGCTTTCAGGATTGCAGTAAATATTGAAAACAATAGGAAAGCATCAGGCAAGACAAATAGAAGGGATGATGTAAAAATTCTGCAGAATCCAAATAAGCCTCAGAACACTCAAGGTAGTACATCTGCTCCTGAAGATAAGATAGACAAACTGGCAAATGTTGTTAAGGACCTGAGCTATAGATTAGCTAGAAGTGAAAAAGGGATGGGTCCTGATAGGCAAGTCTATCAAAGACAGGAAAAGAGGCCATCATTACATGATATGCCTTATAACACCAATTGGCATGATGGTAAGCCTGTATTTTCACGTAACAACACAAGTCAGAGGGCTCAACATGCCAAGGAAACTCCTGATCCCCTGAAGAAAACTATAAATATTGCTGATGATGCTCCGTGGTGTATAATCTGTCAGATGCCACATTCACAGTCACAGTGCATGATTGCCCAATCTTTGTATGATAATGCTACATCTTGTAATGAGTGCAATGAGCCACATCATGTGCAGGATGATGATGTTAACATGATGTCTATAGGCAACGGATATACTCTTTATGATGCTGATGACAATACAGATCATCAGGTTCAGGCCTGCCAACAGTCCCCATATGATGAAGATCATGAGGATAATTATGTGTATGCTCAGAACTCACACAATTTTCTGAGTAGCTTACACCGACCTTCTGATGAGGAAATCAGAGCCTTCACAGCTGCAGCAGTTGCTCAGGTCAAGAGCAACTACAATCTCAGAGGTAAAAATCAGGTTGGCAGCCCACATCAGCCAGAAGATATTTCTGCAGGTCAGCAGATGCATGGTCATAAAGGAACTGAACCACAAAAAAGGCAGTGGGTAAATAACAAGCAGAACTTTAGATACAGAACAGGTCATGATTTCCAAGGACCAGAAAACAAAACCCCTCAGGCTGAAGATCAAGGTAGAGGTTCCCAAGACAGGAATGATGATCAGGGAACTATGAGAATGAAAGCTAAGTCAGCTCAGGATAAAAGCAAGATTGTGGAGCAAGCTACAACTGCTGTACAAAACTGTGCTCCATTTGATATAGCCCAGATCCTCACTCAGGTAAAGGTCTCTGTTCCACTTATGGAACTCATGAAAGTGGAAGAGATCAAGAATAGAACAATATCCCTAATCTCAGGGGTACCTTTTCAAGCTAAGCAAGATGATCAGACCCAGGGTGAGAAACAGGTCATGTGCAATGAAGAAGATGAGACTCCTGAAGTCTATTTAGGAATGACCATGACAAAATGTCCTTCACAGGTGGAACCATTTTATGTTTCCCTGGTTATAAATGGTAAAATAATTAGAAATTGTATGCTTGACTCTGGAGCATCCACAAATGTCATGCCTTTGGCTATCATGCAACAAACAGGATTAAAAATTGACAAGGCATGTGGGAAGTGTTATGCTATGGATGCCAGAGAGGTACCAGTTATTGGAATCATGAAGGATGTAGATTTCAAACTGGCAGCATTTCCTGAAAAGAAATATAAGATGAATATAACAGTGGTTGACATCAAGCCACAGTATGGTATGCTGCTGTCAAGAAGATGGGCAGCACTAATAGGTGGAAGTATGCAGCTAGACCTGTCATATGCCATGATTCCAATGAATGGCAGGGATGTCAAGTTAATCAGAGAGCAGAGATCATCAGAGACAGTGGAAGACCAAGAAGCAAATGAACAGGTATGCTTTGTGGACACTGACTGTGATAACTTCAGGGTTGTCTCAGATGATACAGAAGATGAAAAGAAAAATGTCTGCACTGAAGAGCTGGATCAGCAAGGATTGTGGACCATGTTTTTTGATGGAGCTTGTGCAAAAGAAGGTTCTGGAGCTGGAATTGTCTTCCTGTCTCCAACTGGTAAGCTCCTCAAATCCTCTTTCTTGCTGAGGTTTGATTGCACAAATAATATTGCAGAATATGAGGCTTTACTTTTAGGCCTGAATATTGCTCTCAAACATGGAATTAAGATGTTAAGAGTATTTGGAGACTCTGAGCTGATTGTATCCCAAATCAGAAATAAGTATGCTGCAAAGAATAAAAGACTGAAGCAATACAAGCATGCTGTTTGGGATACTACTGAACTTTTTGATGCATTTTCAATTGGCTGGGTAGAAAGGTCAAAAAATGTTATGGCTGATTTCTTAGCCAATGTTGCAATAAGGCCAGATGACATCACTCTGTCAGGTGTCACAGATATAGAAGTTAAAATTAGGCCTGCCATACCAGAAAACATATGCAGTTGGCAAGTTTTTAATGATGATAGGGATTTGCTGAAATTTTTGCACTGCATAGATGAGTATGAGAATCAACAGATTGATTTCCAAGCTTTTGTAGAAACTGTAGATGGAAAAGAGACTCTTGTAGGAAAAGAGATCATCCAGTTGAAGACTAACAAGGTCCCTAGAGGGTTAGTGGCTTTGGAAAGAGCCTTTGACAGTAGAGACAAAATGGTCACAAGGACATCCCCCACAAATAAGGAGGATTTAGAAGAAATAAATTTGGGGACATCTCAGGCCCCTCAGAAGGTATATATTGGCAAACAGCTCAAACCACACATAAGAAGTATGCTGATTGCATTGCTAAAAAAGTATAAACATGTTTTTGCTTGGTCATATGAGGACCTAAAAGCTTATAGAGAAGACTTATTCCAGCATGAAATCCCACTGAAGCCTGAAGCTAAGCCATTTAGACAGAGGCAAAGGCCTATAAATCCTACCTTAGCTCCCAAGATGCAGGAAGAACTCAAAAGGCTCAGGGATGCTGGAATAATTGTGCCCATCAGACATTCAACTTGGGTGTCTAACCTTGTCCCAGTCAGGAAAAAGAATGGTGATATTAGGCTTTGTGTGGATTTCAGGAACTTGAATGTATCCTCTTTGAAGGATAACTATCCATTGCCTAATATGGAAGCTATGTTGCAGAGAGTGACTGGTTGTGAACTCCTATCCATGATGGATGGATTTTCAGGATATAATCAGGTAAAGGTAAAAGAATCAGAACAGTATAAGACTGCCTTTACCACTCCATGGGGGACATATGTGTATGTTAGAATGCCATTTGGACTAACAAATGCAGGTGCTACATTTCAAAGAGCAATGGATGTTGCTTTTGCAGGGCTGATTGATTCAATCCTGGCAGTATATCAGGATGACCTGACTGCCTACTCAAAGAAAGAAGAGCAGCATTGTATGCATCTGGAGCAGATCTTCATAAGAGCACTAGAATATGGTATTTCTTTAAACCCAAAGAAGTGTGCCTTTGGAGTAGTTGAAGGAAAGCTTCTGGGACATATTGTTTCCAAGGATGGAGTCAGGATAGATCCAGAGAGAGTGGCAGCCATTGACAGTATCCAAATGCCAAAAACTGTGAAAGGAGTTCAGTCCTTCTTTGGACAGGTAAACTTTGTCAGAAGATTTGTTCCCAACTTTGCAGAGATCACAAGGAACATTTCCAAGATGATGAAGAAGGATGCAACTGTCAACTGGGAAAGGGAAGCAACAGAATCATTTCAGAATATCAAAGAGGCAATAAAGATGGCCCCTGTTCTTAGATCTCCTGATTTTTCTAGGCCATTCCAGGTGTTCTCATTTGCTTCCTTTCATACTGTAGCTGCATGTTTGTTACAGAAAAATGAAGATGGTTTTGAACAGCCCATTGCTTTCTTCAGTATGTCCCTGCAAGCCTCTGAGTTGAAATATGATATTATGGAAAAACAGGCATATGCACTTGTTAGAGCCATTAAAAGTTTCAGACCATACTTGGTAGGGTCACATATAATTGCATATGTACCTCATGCTGCAGTCAAAGACATATTCACTCAGCAGGAGGTGACTGGAAGAAGGTGCAGATGGATAAACAAACTGCAGGAATTTGACATAGACATACAAGTTACTAAGTTGATAAGAGGACAAGGACTAGCCAAGATGATGGCACAGTCAAACTTGGAAGCATGCCAAGTTAATGCAGTCCAAGATGAGAATGTAAATGTATCAGGATCTGAATGGTACAAGGATATTGTCTATTATTTGCAAAATCTGAATTGTCCTTCCCATTTCAGTGACAATCAAAAGAGGACTCTAAAGCTACATGCAATCAGGTATGTCATTGTTCAAGGTGAGCTGTACTGGAAAAATCCTGATGGTGTGCTGCTGAGATGTGTGGATAAGAATATGGCTAACAATATTTTGATTGACATGCATAAAGGATTATGTGGTGGCCATTATACTGCCTAAACAACAGCTCATAAAATTCTCAGGGCAGGATATTGGTGGCCCACTCTCTTTTCAGATGCACAGAGGTTAGTAAGAAAATGTGACCCTTGCCAGAGATTCTCAGGAAAGCTGAAATATCATGGTGCTTTGCCCCTCAGAACTGCACCTGTGGATGCTCCATTCCAGCAATGGGGAATTGATTTTATAGGGGAAATTGCAGACAAATCAAGTGGGGGACACAGTTGGATTTTGGTGGCAACTGACTACTTTACCAAATGGATTGAGGCCATTCCAACTAAAAGAGCTACAAGTAAGGTGGTGACAGACTTCATACTAGAGAACATCATCATCAGGTTTGGAGTACCATCTAAAATAATCACTGATAATGCTATGTGCTTCAGATTAGGTGAGTTTGTTGATTTTTGCAACAGGTATGGGATAAGCCTGTCATATACATCACCATATCACCCACAAGGAAATGGTCAAGCAGAATCAAGCAATAGGAGCATCATGAAAATTGTCAAGAGGATACTGGACAAGAACAAGAGAGCTTGGGACTCAAAGTTGAATTTAGCAGTATGGGCTGACAGAGTGACTGTGAAAAGGGCTATTTGGAAGTCACCTTTTGAGCTGGTATATGGTACATCAGCTAGACTGCCCATAAACAATCTCCTACCAGTTTACAGGTTCATTCAAGAAAATGATGAGGACATTGAAGATCCCATGACAGAAAGGGTGAATCAGCTAGTTGCATTGGATGAAGACAGGAGGAGAGCCCACCAGATCAATCTCAAAAGACAACAGGATGTGAAATATCAGTTTGACAGGAGAGCTACAAAAAGGAAGTTTCAAGTAAATGATCTGGTGCTCATTTGGAATGCTAAAGATCAGGAAAAGGGTAAACATGGTAAGTTTCAACCCTTATGGATGGGCCCATATCAGGTTTGCAATACTCATGGGGAGGATTCTTATTTCCTCCAGGCCCTAGATGGTGAAATTCTGGAATTGCCTGTGCATGGCCAATTCCTTAAGTTCTATTTTGCATAATGACTGGTTGCTGTGCACATTTGTAAAATATGTATGTAGTGTAAATGCCTTGTACAGCTCGCGTTTTTTTGGCTTTTTGTCAGGTCTGCCCGGAGATCTGGTTCTCGCTGCAGGTTTTCACCTGCACGTCCCCATTCGGAGCCACTGTTGACACTCATTTTGACCAGGGGTTGATTTATCATGATCAGGAGGTTTCTTCATTTGAAGCCTTTATCTTCTTGCCCATTTTTCTAAGTGTTGGACCTCCTCAGCATTTTTCAACTACAGCATCATGTTTTCCTGAGGAGGAGGTCATCATCATCATCTTGTCTTCGGTGATGATCTGCATCATCATGTTCCTCGTCGACTTGTTTTTCAACGTCATCATCATATTTCAACTGTCGGGTGATGTTTGGTTTTTATCATGATGATGCTGCCAAGCTACAGTGCACCCACATCTGCTTGCGAGGGTGATGTTTCAAAGTCTCCGGTGATCTTCCATTTATCACCTTGCGCGAGCATGATGATGATGTTGCTTATTCTTTGAATTGCTCGACCTAACTTGTTTTTTCCTAAGGGTCGTGTTCATCATCATCATATTTCCAGTTATCATCCTGCTGCTTGTGGAGGTCATCATATTTTCTGCCTTCATGATATTTCGCCGGGATGATATTTTTATCATCAGGTGATCTTGGTTAACATCATCCTGATGATGTTGTTGAAGAGTTGTAATTGCGACCCGATATTCACTAGGGTCATCATATTTTGGAACGTCAGGATGATCTTAGTCAATATCATCCTGATGATGTTGTATCACTTCTTGTTCTTTGTTTCTCATCTTGATGATGCTGACGTCATCCGTATATCAGGGTGATACTTTTCTTTCTGCCTATCTGCATCATGATATTCGCGAAGGAGGGGGTGATATTTTCATATCACCCGGATATATGTTTGTTCGAACATCATGATGATGCTAATATCAGGGAGATATCCGCCTGCTGGTTTCGCGTGTTATCTATTGAGGGTGATCTTTTCAAGCAGCATCATCATATTCAGTTATCGCCCCGATCTTATAGAGGAGCTACAGTGCAACCTGATATTTGAACATCAGGAGGATATTTCCAAATATCCGGTTGTCTTCCGAATATCATGATGATGTGAATATGATGATGACGTCATCAAGGTCCGCGGGGGTCATATTTCTAACACTGATCATCTTGAAGAGACCTCCTGATATTTACAAACATGATGATGACGTCATCCGGATGTGAGGAGGTGCGCAGTAGGCAGATATGATGATGACGTCAGCAGGATATGATGATGACGTCATCAGGATGTTCATCGGCTAGATTTTTGTTATAAGCTCAGCAGGAGGATGTTCCTCCGAAAGATCAGGTTGTGCCGATTATCATGAAGGGTATATTTCAAATATCATGATGACGTCAGGGTGATTTTTCGAACAACAAGATATCATGCTGCTGGAAGATGATAGTGATGAAGTCTATACTAGTGTCGTCAGGAGCAAAAGCACCGACATGATATATGCTCATGACCTAGTATATAAGGTGTTATTGAGGTCATCGCGGGGTGCATGTGGGATATTGTTATCCTGCATTTTCAAATATCATGATGATGAGTCTCGGCGGGAAAAGCTTGCGATGGTCTGTTTGATGTTTTTTCCAAGGCCGCGGGTTGGTGCGCCATTAATGGCGATTGTTGCAGAGGTGTGGGCGATGGCGTGGGTCGATCTTGTACCTGACTGGAGGTGTCAATCAGCGGATGATGGCGCAGGGCTCGAGAAATCTTCCTGTCTCCTCCCCTACCTGCTGCATTCAAGTTTGGGCGCCAATCCGGTTGTGTTTGAGCGCCATTTTCATGATACTGTGTATCTGGCGAAATTCTGGTCAACATTGTAATTAATTGCTGAGCACCTACCTGGCTGTTATAAGCAGGTTGTGTTGTTCATTTGTGGTTGTTGAAAGTTGATGATTTTGGCTCTGTAATGCATGACAAGCTGATCTGGTTGCTCTGTACAGCTTACCTGTGAGTTTATGTATCTCTTGTTGTTTGTTTTTGGCATGAACCCACTGATTTCATGATTAAACTTATATGAGAAATGCTGTTTGGCATGTGTTGTGTTAATTCTGTCTCCAGTATTGCATGTATCCTTCTTCTGAATCTGGATGTTTGGTAATGTTTAGATTCTAGAGCATAGAATTCCTATGTTGACTGTCTGACCTTTTAACTTCTACTCAAGGGGTAGATTAAACTGTTTTCAGGTTGAACATTGGGAGGGATATACTGCAGTAGGGATACCATAAGTAGAGATAACCTAACACTTTGTATTGGGAGATGCCTGTAAGGCAGGTATCACATATATCCCCTTGAAATCCAGTTTTAGTTGTTTATGCTGATCATTCACAGGTGTATGTCTATTGACTCCAGGCCCTGGATAGGCACCAATCATGCTTTGCTTTGTGTTATAACCATATCCAGCTTTGCATCCACACTTAAACTCCAAAGCAAAATCTAAAACCAACATTAGGACATAAGAGTTAGTTTAGGATCCTCAGTCCTCTGTCTACAACTGCAAATAGGCTCAAAGCTAGCCCCTTTGCCCTTATCTTTCAGTTTTGGTCTACATACAGGAGGACTCATCTGCTTTCTGTCAACATCCCAGCCTTGCATGCATATCCTTATGGATGTTGAGTAGGGAATACCCCCCTAGGTCTTGCAGAGCCTGAAGAAGAAGAGGAGATAAAATATAGAGTCTATCTCCTACACTGTTGACCCACTGGCCCAGAGATCCTGTTGATCACTGATGGCTACCTTGTAGGGAAATCTGGGAATAAGCATCCAGTCTGGGAAAAAGTCAACAGATATGATGAAGATGGGGGAGGGGTTTGGGATTCTCCAATGATGAGGTGTGCTAAGGGATTATCTTTAATGCCATTTTGAATTGTTCCTTAGCATTAGGATCCATGTTCGCATAGACTTTTCTAAGTCTTTGTAATTGTTGTATTGATTCATAAAGATCCATTTTGTGGGAGAGAGTATGGGATGATGGGGGATGATTGTGATGTTGAGGATCAAATTTCAAGACCTTAGGATGATTCGATTTGATTTAATGAATGGTTCTCTATGCTTAAGATAGACTAATAATCTTAAGCAAGAGGGTTGATTGGGTTGATTTGATTAGGTGATCAATTAAGGTCTTGATTTTTGATTGGGTTGATTTGGATTTGGAGTTTGATAATGATGTTGGGAGATTTGGATGTTGATTGGGATCGATGTTGATTTGATGTGATGATGACTCGGATATGGTTAGGATTTGATATGGAATGAGTAGGGATGATTAGGATAATGATTGGGATGATGTTGATAGGATGAGGATGAAGGATGGAGATGTGACTAGGATGTTTTTAGGGATGATTACGATTGAGGTTGATTTGACAAGAATGGAGATAATGATGTTGATTGGATAATGATTTAGATAGAAGGATGATGATTTGATGATGTCGAGTGACAAGGATGTGAGTAGGATTGATTTAGGATGAATTCAATTTTTCTTGGCAAGTAGACAAACAATCAAGCACAAAAACACAATGGCTAAAGGTTTGATTTATAAAAGATTTATCAAGCATGCACAACTTAAGGTGAAGCAAGGACAATACTTGTTGAACAAGTAGAGGGATTTGGGCTTCTAGCACAATGGTTTGTAGTAAGGCCATCCGTTTAGGTGGTTATACATGTGGCAGCACTACTCTCCGTTATGGAGTCTCCCAGCCTCCAAGGGTTATGCCTTAGAAGGTTTTGGGGGAGGTTGGCTGTCGGTATAACAAAACAACACCTATTGTCTAACTTTCGTCACAAATACATTATTTTATATAGCAGATTGGAAGAGCTTGGCTTTAGCTTGATGCTGCTTGGGTCATTCCCACCTTTCGAAGTGGGGTGGCAGGCCCTCTAAGGATTAACAAAAGCAACACAACCACAAAAATACTTTGGATCCCCAAGTTCATACAAAGATGCGGGGGGAAAGCATACGTATATTTTGTGCTTGCATCACACTAAACATGGTTCATTTTAGATCTTTGGATTATGTTGGGGTGATTAATGCAAGTGTTGTGAGAAGCTTTTGATTCCCAAGGTCACCAAATGGTGTGAGGGAAGAGCATACACTTTTCATACTACAAGCACAAATCATGAAAACACTTCACATAAATTATATTGATTTTCTTGATTATACGAGTGAAGAATGTAGATTGTTGTTCTTTTTAATCCAATGATGTGATTGATGCAATTTGTTGTTCTTTTTAAAAGCCCAAAATTGAAGTGTTTTGATAGTTGTTTGTTGCAAGCAATGATTAATTTTAGTTGCACCAAAATCAAATGTTATTTATACTAAGGCATACAAAGATTCTTTTTAGGTGCACCAATGAAGATGTGTCTAATCTACTAAATCCCTGCAAAAGAAGTTAGTAGTTTCGAGATGATGGTCTTGGATGATCTGCAGAAAAGAGACCCAACCCTACACAGATCCTTAACCTAGTACAGAAAAATAGCGCTAAAATAGAGGGAAGATAGCTCTAATACAGAAGGTAACACTAATACAGAAAATAATGCCAATATGGCACAGAGTTGGTCAATAGATGATTTTAGAAAAATTTTTCCATAGTCTCCCCTTCTTCATTCAAGATACCTGTAGAAATAGAGAGGAGATAGAATAGAAAGTCCAAGAAATAGAAGGAAGACAAAAGAAGCTGGACAAATTTGTGAGTGAAAGTTAGGAGAGAAAGTGCTCAGGACCTACAAAAAAAACACGTCTCCAAAACAAAAAACTCACACAAAAAAAAGATTAGATATAGACCGTGTGAGTCCCACCGAGCGTGCCAATGTAGATTAGGAAAACAAATGAAGTTAGGAATACAAAATAAATGCATAAAACACAAAGTTATACCTTACATGAAGCCCAATCTCATCAAGGGAGGAGGAAGCTTGTACCCAAGAGCTCCTAAGACATGATATTCCCTATTTGATTCAAATGTGGATTGCTCTTGCTTTCAACACAAATGTAGATGAAGGATTAGAGGATAGATAGATTAGAGATTTGAGAGAAATTTGAGCATGGTTTTGATGCAAGAAGAAGTTGTTATAATGGCTTGGGTGAGGATTTCATTTATAGATTTTTGAAAAAGGAATGGAGGGTAAGGATCAAGAGTTGAGATCAAAGAATAGGAATAACAGTGAATCTTTTATTCATAGTGGATGAATTAAAAATTAATTTAGTAGATGACAATTGAATTAAAAATTCAATTAGTGAAGGACAATTGAATTAAAAATTCAATTAGTGGAAGAGTGGAGGATAATTGAATTAAAAATTCAATTAGTGGATGACCATTGAATTAAAAATTCAATTAGTGGAGGACCATTGAATTAAAAATTCAATTAGTGGATGACCATTGAATTAAAAATTCAATTAGTGGATGATAGTGGGGGACAATTGAATTTTAAATTCAATAGTGGATGATAGTGAGGGACAATTGAATTTTAAATTCATTTTTGGATAATGAAGGATATTAGCTAATTAAATATTAAGAATATTTAATTATATGTGCCACATGGTGAGGTGGAAGAGATGAGGTGGATTTAGGACTTAAGATAGAGGGAAATTGAAATAATAAATATTGCATATTTATTAAATCAATTGGCTAAGGTTTTAGACTATTGAATTAATGAAATTAATTCAATTTTGGGGATAATATGATGGAAAATAGGGTAATGAAGGGATAATTAATTAAATAAAAATTTAATTAATTGGTTAGGAGGGAAATTGACATGTTTAGGGATGTCAGGAGTTGGTTCGATGGTAGAAGACATTTTTAGGTGTCTACACTATGCTTGTTATATCCAAAACTATGTTCCTCACTGAGCCTTGAAGGGAGTCACTCCTTTTGAATCTTGGAGCGGTTGGAAACCATAAATTAAGCACATTTGAGTTTTGGTTCTCTTGCATGGGCCCACATTCCTGCAGAGAAATGTAAGGCCTTGAATCCATAGAGTAGGCCTTGCATATTTATAGTCTATCCTGATGGTGTGAAGCGTTATCGGTTACTTCACCCTACTACACATGAGTTTTTCATTGAGAGTAGTGTTCATTTTGAAGAGGGCTCTTCAAGCTCAACTTCTATCACTTCTTCAACTCCTACTTTGACATTGGAGTCACTTGGGCTACATGAAAGATATTTTGATGAGTCAGATTCACCTAAGAAGCTTCCTAATGATGAGGAGTCTTCTACCTCCACTTTTGATGCTGAGAGTGATTCGAAGGATTCACCTCCTTCCTCTCCTAGTCATCATTCAGAGGGTGATGATTCTCCTCCACATTCTCTGACTATTGGTCCACTTTGGGCTTGATATACTTTGCAGTCTATAGGTGATTGGAGTTGGGGATCCATTAGACACCAGGTGGACTCATTCATAGTTCTAGGATGTTCCACATGTCTTCTTTGCTACTACCTCTAATCTGCAATCCTTTCGAGAGGCTTCTGTTATTGTTGAGTGGGATACAACTATACAAGCCCTGAGTATAGTTCCTTGATGAGGAACCACACCTGGGATCTTGTCCCTCTTCCTAGGGGAAGAAAACTTGTTTGATGTGTATATACAAAAAAATTGGATAAAATGAAAATGATAAAACAATACAATGCATTACCTAATCCAAATCTTCAATACCTCAAATAGATGCGAATGATAGATTGATGCAAGATGAATTGTTTGATTGATTTGATATGTTTGTTACACAATTCAGCAGCATAACATTGATAGAAAGATGATAGATGAAAGGATAATAGATAGAAAATAGTGGAATGTAGAGAAATTTTGGCAACATAAGGATGTATAAAAGGTGGATCCCCAAATGGCTTGTAGAAAGCTTGATTTATAGGCAAGGGTTGGTTCAAATGGATGGTTGAGATTGAAAGGCAAAATGATTGATGTGGATGGTGAGGATTGACTAGTTATTCCAACTCTTCAAGGGAGTTGTCATGTGAGAAGTGTAAGAAGGAGCATAAGGTTCATGTGTGATCATGTACACAAAAATATTTATTTAATAACTTTAGGTCTTATTAGTCATGTACATGTGAAAGATATTAAATGAAAGTTGTACTACCACACATGATTCAAGTGAGAGGTGGACAAGTGTTGGAATGTGATGAGAGGTGAGGACCTAATTCAAATATTTTATTTGAATTAGTTGGGAATATTAGTTGGAAATTAATTAAATGAATAAGATTTATTTAATCAATTGGAAATTGGGATTATGAATGGGATTATGAATGTGAAATTAATTAAATATATAATATTTATTTAATTAATTGGCTAAGTGGGATAAGGAGTGAGATTAGGACAAAATGCTACATGATGTCTAAGATAATGTTTTTGACTAGGTGTTGCAAGACATGGACAAATTTGGGACAATTTTGAGTGTCTACATTTTGCCCCTCTTTGAGATGATGTTTGAGATGATGAGATTTGTGTCGAGTAACATTATTTCAAAGAAGCTTAGAAGGTATGGATAGAGGAAAAATAGATGAAATGGGATGATAGGATGAGGATGCCCCCTCGAGAGGATAGGCGAGTTGGACAAACATGAGTAGGCTCTCGAAATGAAAGGGATTGGTCAAGGAAGAAAGATAAGGGAATGGATAGAAGAAATGAATGATGCGTTATGCTGCAATGAAAGTGAGCAATCGTGATTTTTGATATAGCACTAGATGTTATGCACCAAGGTATAAGGACCAGGGTGATGATTTGTCTTGTGCCCCAGCGTAATACAACCTTGTCTAATGTATGAGGAAGTAAACTTAGAGCATTAAAGTCCTAATGCACAAAATGTATGATATGACCTTAGATGCAAAGGATAATGAAAAAAGATATTCCAACATACACAAGATATGAATATTAGATGGAAATGACATGGATTTCATACAAATGCAAGATAAAATGATAACACACACAAGCAAGCATGCACAAATGATACAAAAGAAAACAAGGTATTGCCCTTGTCAAGTTATAAACCAGTGATTAAGTGATTGATTGATAATGATCGTAGATAGTGTTGTCATTGCAGGGATGATATATCCCATTGATGATTATGATGATGTAGAATGTTTTGGTTTACAACAAGATTAGGATCAAGACCAAGGATTTGATTGGATAATTTGACTTGATTGATTGAATTGATTGGTATGGATTAAGGATGAGCTTGCATTTGGATCATTGCTTGGAATTTTGGATTGATTGTGATGAATGGATGATTTTGATTGATTTTATGGATTGATGGGATTTGTTTGATTGGAGGAATTGGTTTGAAATATGGATTTGATTTGAAGTTTGATGAAGTGATGGTTGATTGGATTTTAGGTGTTTAGTGATGATGTGGGAGATAGATGATAGAAGAAATGATAGATGGATAAAGATGATGATTGGTGAAGATTAGAAGAAGGATGGATGATGTAAGAGGTCTATCGCCTGTGCTTGAATCTGGGTACTTCCTTTGTATCCTAGATTGCCTACATACCCTATATCCACGGGATCAAGAAACTTAATGATAAAGATGAGATGTAGTTCTTATTTGTTTTATTGATGGTGATGATGAAGATGAATGGATTGATCAAGTTATGGATTGATTGGGATTGATGGGATAATTTGATGATATATGATATTATTGATGAAATGATATGGATTGGATTGATGTGATTTTGATTGATTGATAGATTGGCTTGATTTGATGATTTGATTGAATTTGTTTTGATGGATTTGTTTGATGATGATTGAGCTTATTGCTTGGATTTGTTTTGATGTAATGATGTGATGTGATTTGATTTGATGGAATTGATGTGATTTTGACTTTGATGATGCATTTTGATTGGATTGATGATTTTTTGATGATGATGGTTTTGATGTGATTCTGATTGATTGGATTGGATTGATTTGATTTTTTCTACATTTTTGTGTTATATATTTTTTTTTTTTTGAAATGTTTAATTTTTTGGATTTTTGTGTTTTTTTTAATTTTTTTAATTTTTGGGAATATTTGATTTTTCTGTATTTTTTGGGAAAATTTGATTTTTTTGTATTTTTTGTGTTTTTTTGAAATGTTTTGGGATGGCATTGGATTTTGAAATGACTTGGGATGTCAATGGATGACAATTTGTGTAGCATTGTGCTAGATACCAATGATAAGGGAAAACCAAGTCCAGGTGCAAGGATAATGTAGGATTGGATTAGATCGATGGATAAAAGGATGGGTGATAGTAAATGGGATGGAAGGCTCAAGATAGATGGATAGATACAAGGATAGGCTATGGAACATAAAGCTCATGATAAATGGATAGATGCAAGGATAGACTATAGTGGAATGGATGTATGCCTCATAATGGAGCTAGGATGTGATCTCCAAAGACTATGTCACATAGGAATAGCATGCCCCATTCTAGATGTAATACTTGGGATTTTACATGACAAATCTTATGACGAAAGGATGACATGATGGATATGTTTGGAAAGGGTGAGGTATATCAAGAGATAACCAAAGCATTTTTCAACATTTTGTGCCCATGTCTTCATCAAGATCAAAAGGAGGAAGGATAGATGAATAGACTCAATATGATAGGTATATGGGTGTAATGGTTAGGGATGGTAGGATAGGATGGAAATGGTATGATGGGATAGATAGTGTAGTATGGATGAGACAATGTTCCCTTAAGTGTAAGTGACATACAAGATCAACCTACATATGATGCATGCTTGCCAGGTTTTCATCATGGTACTTATCCAAGGTGCCACCAAGGGTGGTTTTCACCATTGGACGAAGGGATTTCTCCTTACTTTTTTTATTTTTCTCTTTTTTCTCTTTTTTTTGATTTGATGGGATAGCAAGTTTTCACCATCACACCAATGGATGGAAGGGACTCAGGTGTCTAGTGCTATGAAAGGTGATAGTGTCCCACTAGAGAAGGATGTCATCGCATGGACCATGTCAAGTGTGCTCATAGATGTCGATAAGGGTTTGTGTGGATGGGAGATGGACTAGGTAGATAGTGGATTATTATGTGGATTATGCAAGGAAAGATAATGGATGGGGAAAGTGGATTATGATATGGATTATGTAGGAAAGATAGTAGATTGTGATGTGGATTATGGACATATGCAAAAGGATAGATGAAAGGTTTATTTAAAATCATAGACCATAGTATGTAGGATAATGGATGAAAGATGGGAAGATGGATGTATGTGGGAATGGAATCCTGACCAACAGTTGCACACACCGTGATAAACATGAAAGATTTTGATTGGAAGGTGGTGTAGGAAGCAATGGAGATGTTTTCTTAGGAGATGGATGATTGAGTGATTTAGGTACCCACATAGACTTAGTATTTTTATGATTTTTGCTTTACTTATGGGATGAAGGAATTTGAGACTTTTGAATGGAAGCAGATTTTTGGATGGAAGTGGATGGTTGGGATTTTTGAGAGGGGGATGCCTCATTTGATGTGTTTGATTTTTACTTAAGGATCCAAACCATTTTGCTTTTTGACTTTGCTTTTGGAGGTATGGGCTTGGGTAGCTTGTTGGATAGATTTTTCTTTGATTCTTTGCTTTGGTGCTCTAAGGCATGAGAGTCCTTAGGATTTTTTATAGGACTTTTGGATTTATATGTAGAGGCATCCAAATTTTTACTTATGAATCCCATGGGTTTGGTGGAATAAGTGGAAGCTTTATGTTTACATAATATTTGCATTTGTTGGTCATGATTAGGATTTTTAGGGGACATATGGATAAGTGGATAATTAGGTGTTGGTATTAATGGAGGCAAATTAGAGGGAGGGATAGTAGGAGATGGAAGTAGTGGAGGTAAATTGGATGGTGGAAGGTGTATGGTCACATGCTTTTGACATTTGTAGGATGATGGAGGTGGAATGGCTACATATGTTTTGAGTATATGATAGGATTTTCAATGGAAAGTGGTGGACTCAGGATGCATGGAGGAAGTACCAACACCTTTAGATTTCTTACCCAAGGCCCTATGAGAATGGATGGACCTTGACATGGATTGGCTCCAAAATACCTTGTTCACAAAGGCCTAAGCCTTTTCCTTGGTAGTTCATGTTTTAGAGTATGCGATTGACAATGGGACTAGGTGCGTTTTGAGCACTAGACTTGAGTTCTTTATTATTAGATTAAGAAGGTGAGGTGGAGGACAAAGGTTGTTGTCCTAGGGAAGAACATTCATGGATGAAGGTGGTAAGACTAATAGGATATGCTAGTGAACTTGAAATGGGGTCGATGGTGGATGTGGAAGGATCATTAGAATCTTGCTTATGTTGATTTAGATCGAAGCTATTTGTTTGATCTTCTATGCTTGCTTGGGGGACAAGTGTCTCATCATGGGGAGTGAAAGTTTGCTCATTATAGATAGGACTAGATGGAGGATGGATAAGAGGAATTTGGATGTCTTACTCATGGATGGTTATGGGAGTAGGGATAGGATCAAGGTTCTCATGGATAGGTTCCTCATCATAGATATCATCTTGATCATGGAGTGCATAAAGTTTGTCTAGGATGAGAATCATAGTTTTCATGATCCTAGATATAACCTTGATCATAAATGGGAGCATAAATAGGATTAGGTGGGCTATGAATGGGATACATTTGCTCATGCATAGGGTCATGATCATAGATAAGACCTTGATCATATAAAATATATAGGTCATGGATGATTTGAACTTAGAGATGTTTTGATCTTGATTTAGATGAGGGTTTGATGTTTCCACATGCTTTAGATTATGTTCTTGACATATCTCTTGACTTGCTTGAATGAGATTGTAAATGGATGACTCTTGGATGGGCTTGATGGGTTCTTGGTCAACAACATGAAGGTATGATGGCTCTTGACTTGGACTCATGATAGGAGATTCATCAATAGGCTTGATAGCTTGTGGATCACATGATGGGTTTGAAGGGATAGGCATGTTAATGGAGGGCTATTTTATAGGTTCATGAATGGGTGTTTGACATGGGGGTGCTCTATGCCTTGGTAGTAGCCAATGGATCACATCCTTTGCAAGTGTATGGGTATAGGGACAATAGAATGGACGGATGATAAGGGTAGATGATGTTGTAGGCTTAGGATTAGGACTTGTTGGATGGATAATGGGATTAGATGGAATAATAATGGAATTAGATAGATTGGTTTTGTCTAACATAATCTTTCCACAATCTTCTAGGTTCTTGACCAATCTTTTAAATTGTGTACAAGTGGATATGGCATGGCCCTTATACCTATGGTATGTAGAATATTCATCATTGTTATACCAATGGGGTTTAAAGAGAGGTGGAGAATATGATCTTAGTGTAATAACTCAATCAAAGTTGCTTGGACCAATATTTCTAAAAGTATCTCCATGAAATCTTTTAATGAAGGGTTAGTGGAACATGGGGATGAAGGTGATGAAGGTTGATGGACCAATGGACTATGATTAGGATCACATGAAGGTGTTAGGATAGGACTAGTAGGATCATGTGTTGGCATGTGATTATATGGTGGAGGTGACTCATAGGATGCATTGGTTAGATTGGTATCTCCCTTGTCAAAGGTAATTAAGTCTTGTCGCAAAGGTGGGCTTGGGCTCACTCGATTTATGTACAAGGGGCCACTTGAACTTGCATGTGCTTCTTGTTGCAAAGGTGGACTTAGGTCTATCAAGGGTGCTTCTTGTGAGGACACTTGGTTTCCTTGTGGATGGGTTTGGTAGTGTGTTGGAATGTTAGAATGAGGAATTGGATAATGTTGGTGTGAAGGTTGATAGGCTCATATGGCATTGACATGATGTGTAGATAGATTAGGTTGGTGTGATGGTGAAGGTGACACATAGGATTGTGGTTGAATGTGTTGGAAGTTGTAATGGTGTTGTGGTGGAGGGATTGTTTAGGATAATGGTTGTTGTGATATGGATTGATATAGATAATGGTTGAGATTACAAGAGGTGTGATAGGTTGATGAAGGATTGATATGACATGTGAATGGATGAGGTCGATATGAAGTGGGAGGTGATGACATGTAAGGTTGATGTGGCATTGGGTTATGTTGAATGGATAGATGATGATATGCTTGTTGGGTTTAACAAGTGGCCATAATGTGTTGGGATTGTACTATAAGTTGTCGCATTTGAGGTGATTGGCTTGTTTGAAGTTGTTGGATGATATCATGGACCGTTTGAATGGTTTGTTGGTTTAGAGGTTTTGGTGTTTGGTGAAATATGTGAATGAGTTTTTGTGCTAGGTCTTCTAATGTTGTGATGATGTCACACATGTGTTTAGGATCAAGACCTTTTTGGCAAGTACTTGATTAGGATTATGATGATGATGTGGATTGTTTTGGATGATGATTTGATGAGGAATGATTAGGATGAAAGTTATTGGGGTATGATTAGCATATGTTTAGGATGAAATTGATTTGGGTATGATTAGGATATGATGTGGAATGACAAGATTGGATGATGTGGATGAAATTCATTTGGATATGAGGTATAAGATGACTTATTTATGTGTTTGGTGTTTATAGCTTGATTTGGCAATGTTCAAACAAAATTATGTATGTACACACACATGAATCACTCATGCAAGACACATAATCAATCTTAATTTTGAAATTTAAATGTGATGATTAAGCACACACACTTGAAAACACATCAAAAATCCCTAAGACTAGTCAAATGCAATTAGGTCTTAGGCTGGGTTGCACAAGGTTGACTAAGGATGCAATGAAAGTGAAATCCTGCCACACAACTAGGAGAAAGGGGTAACCCACCCTTCACCTTCACTTCCCAAAGGTATAAAGTTCTTTGGGGCTTAACCAAGAGTGACAAGATTTCAACTCCCAAAGGAAGGTGTCTTTTGATTTAGCCTCGGTTGAGGTCATCCCTTGGAGTGGTGTGTCTCCAAGCAGGCCTTCTAAGTAGGGTAACAAAAGCAAACCAAGTAGCTGCACTTGATTCACACTCGCAGTTGTTAATTGACCCTTTAGAAAATGTAATGTGTGGAAGACAATTCAAGCACTTGTTCGTTTTAGATCTCAAATCCAAATGTGTAGGAAGACAATGGTTTGTTTTAACCCAATTTCAATGATGTGATTGCAAGCAATGTTTGTTTTAGGCCCCAAAACCCAAATGTGTGATCAAACAAGATGTTCTTTCTAAGCCCAAAATTGAAATGTGTTGACAAGAAATGATAAGAGATGAAAGATGGAATGTGTGCACCTGATTATTTTTTTCTTTTCAATCTGCTATAGGTGATGATGCCAATGTTGTTCCAGATCCTTAGATACCCCTGAAAGTCACCAAGATAAGAGAAAAACCAAACTTGCAAGCACCAAATCCAAATGTTCCTAAATTAGTGAAAAATATGATAAATCTTCAACCAATCAATCCTACAACAAAGATGTTAGTAGTTTTAAATCCTCCTTTCTTTGGAAAATGGTAAAATGTTGGATAAAAAGATGTTAGATGCCTAAGAAAGTGAAATAGCAATAGGATTAGCCAAATGCATATCACATAAACCAAGTGCGACGATCTAAAATACAAATGCACATGAAATTTTACCAAATGTGATAGACTAGGGCCCAATTGCAACCTACCAATGTGCAATTGCAACTGTCTATGATGCAATTGCACTCAGCCCTATAAACAAAACCATAGTTAATCAAATGCAGCCAACAAACTACAATTGCGATGATCTATGGTTTGATTGCACTCAGAAATTGCACAAATACGATGATTTGTGGTTCAATTGCGTATGGATTTATTGCAAATGTGAGGATCTGATCTTCAATTGTGACCCAAAATGACAAAATGCGCATATAGGGTGTTTTAGTAGGGGATTTTTTAGGGCAAACCAATTGCGTATGGTTTTGACCAAATGCGACAAACTGCAATTCAATTGCGTATGGATTTTGACCAATTGTGCACAACCTGCAAAATAGAAACCCTAACTGACTAGATGCGGATGGAAAAACTAGATGCGATGCTCTGCTATGAAATTGCACTTGAAATACAACTAAATTTGATAGTCTATGAATCAATTGCGCTCTTTTTTTAGCCAATTATGATGATCTGCAGTGTGATTGTGATTTTTTGCAACCCTACAAAATCCAACTTTGCCAAAACAACTATAAAAAAAATGTTAAATCAAGGATGTGGGTTCCACTAGCCATGCCAAAATGTGTATGCAAACATTGTTGATAAAGTGAAAATGATAAAACAATACAATGCATTACCTAATCCAAATCTTTAATACCTTGAATAGATGTGAATGATAGATTGATGCAAGATGAATTGTTTGATTGATTTGATATGTTGGTTGCACAATTCAGCAACATAACATTGATAGAAAGATGATAGATGAAAGGATAATAGATAGAATATAGTGGAATGTAGAGAAATTTTGGTAGCATAAGGATGTATGAAAGGTGGATCCCCTAATGGCTTGTAGAAGGCTTGATTTATAGGCAAGGGTTGGTTCAAATGGATGGTTGAGATTGAAAGGCTAAATGATTGATGTGGATAGCTAGGATTGATTAGTTATCCCCACTTTTCAAGGGAGTTGTTGTCATGTGACAAGTGTAAGAAGGAGGATAAGGATCATGTGTGATCATGTATACAAAAACATTTATTTAATAAGTTTAGGTCTTATTAGTTGTACATGTGAAAGATATTAAATGAAAGTTGTACTACCACACATGATTCAAGTGAGAGGTGGACAAGTGTTGGAATGTGATGAGAGGTGAGGACCTAATTCAAATATTTTATTTGAATTAGTTGGGAATATTAGTTGGAAATTAATTAAATAAATATAATTTATTTAATCAATTGGAAAGTGGGATTATGATAGGATAAATTGGATTATGAATGGGATTATGAATGGGATTATGAATGTAAAATTAATTAAATAAATAAAATTTATTTAATTAATTGTCTAAGTGGGATAAGGATTGAGATTAGGACAAAATGCTACATGATGTCTAAGATAATGTTTTTGACTAGGTGTTGCAAGACATGGACAAATTTGGGACAATTTTGGGTGTCTACACGATGTAAGTGGATCTATCAAACAAAGTTTGCAGCAGATGGGTCAGTTGACAACCATAAGGCTTGCTTGGTTGCCAAAGGATTCTCCCAAGTTACTGGGATTAACTACTCTGAAGCTTTTGTGCTAATTGCCAAAATGAACTCCATCGAACTTGTTCTTGCCATTGCTGTAGCCAATCATTTGGAAGTACACCAGATGGATGTGAAGAGTGCCTTTCTTCATAATGACCTTCAAGAGGAGATCTACATGGAGCAGCCACGGGGGTTCATTTAGGACTCTTCACTTGTGTGACATCTTCAAAAGTCTCTCTATGGCCTCAAATAGGCTCCTCGTGCCTGGTATGACAAGATGGACTCATTCCTTTTGACAATTGGGTTCACTCGGTGCCATTTTGATCCTAATGTCTACATGATTCACTCCTATTTCTAGTTTTGTATGTTGATGACTTGTTGATCATAGGGAGTTCTTTATCTACCATTAAGGCTATCAAAAATACCCTTCATGATAGGTTTTTGATGACTGACTTGGGCTTTTTGCATTTCTTTCTCAGGATTGAGATCTTTTAGCCTACCTTTGGGATCACCATCACACAATCCAAGTATGCTCTAGGTTTTCTCTTGAGGTTTCATATGGTTGACTGTAAGCCTACTCTGACTCCCTTTCTTTCTATAGTCAAACTTGAGGCTCAATGTTCTTCACCATTTGTTGATGGCACCTTGTACTGACAACTTGTTGGTAGTCTCATTTATCTGACTCATACAAGATCCAACATTTCATATGTTGTAGGCATGGTCTCTCGATTCATGTAAGAGACTTATGATCTACATTGGAAAGCAACCAAGTGGATACTTCACTACATTTAGGGTACTCACAACTTTGGGATTCACTACATAGTAGGCATTGATCTTGACTTGATGGGATACATAGATTCAGATTGGGTAGGTGATTCTCAGGATTGCAAGTCTACTTCAAGTTATAGCTTCTCACTTGGTTCAGGTCCTATTTATTGGTCCAGTAAGAAGCAATCTACTATTTCTCTATCTTCTACTAATTCTAAGAATAGGGAGAATGTGAATTCCACCACTGATGCCATCTGGCTTCATAATCTTCTCACTAAGTTTGGTATCTAGATCAGACAGTCATTAGTCATATTTTGTGACAACTAGAATGCTATTTAGATCTCATAGAATCCGGTCAATCCTCAATAGACCAAACACATTAAGATCCACATGCACTACATCCAGGAGCTCATCCATGGCCATGTCATCGACCTTCATTACTATCTGACTTCTGAGTAGGTTACTAATATCTTTACCAAACCGTTCACTGAGAGAAAGTTCCTTCATTTGCAAGCTTTGCTGGGGATACAAGAGGCTTCATGTTCTAGGGGGCTTAATC
Organism: Cunninghamia lanceolata; assembly: GCA_027924645.1. NCBI lineage: Eukaryota > Viridiplantae > Streptophyta > Pinopsida > Cupressales > Cupressaceae > Cunninghamia > Cunninghamia lanceolata. The sequence goes on along the minus strand of BSBN01000284.1, from coordinate 12,728,985 downwards.
CTCTTGTTCAGAGTCCTGATTCTCTCTACTCTGAGGGGATCTCTTCTCTCTCTATTTGGGGGGCTTTTCCCTCTTTTGGGGGGGCTTCTTCTCTTTGGGGGGATTTTTATGTACATGGGTACCTCATTAGGTTTCATTTGTCAAGACCCATATCTACATCCACCTAAGCTACGCTTAAAGGGGGTGTTAGTGTAGGTTTTTATTTCCTAATTGGGTTATTTATTTTCCCTTTATTCCTAAGTTTTTCCTATACTTTTTTATTAATCTTGCTTAGGTTAATAAAGTATGTCTTATTAGGTGAGTGGATTATAAATGTCACCTTCCTACATGTGAGCAACCATTAGCTACCTTGGGAAGATACTTTGCTATTTTTAGTCCAATAGATGGTTTCTCCTCATTGGTCGATGTTGCCACCTCCTCCCTTTCCTTTGTCTATATAAGCATGCTACCGAGCTTCTATTTTGTATCTTTTTATTTTGCATCCTCGTAATGCTATTTTTATTGTAGCCTTTGCATTACTCTCAAAGACTAACTCTACGCTACTATTTTGATTTCATATCATTTGCATTCATAGTTTAGATATCTATTATTTTGCACTAGTTTTCTAGGTTAATCATCTTTTTAGATTCTAACTCAAGCCTTCCCTGAAAAGATGAGATGTTGTTTAAAAGTCCAATTCCATCAAATGTATCTAATATGCAGGTAGGGGCATCAACATCAGGTCTTGAGCTATTAAAAATAAGGTTGATTTTTTGCAAACATGGAAGCCACTTGCTTAAGATATCCTTTAAAATTCTCATTGTTAATATAGCTATCAAAATCCTTTTTTTAATTATTATAGCATATCCAAGCATCATTAGATTTAGGAATAATATATGATATCCTATGGCTAAAAAGATTATTTATCAAAGCAACTTGTTCATTCCTACTCTCCTTTTTTACCCTATCAATAGTATTGTTGCACTCCCTCAATTTCTCTTTCAATTGAGTAACAATAGAAGAGTCTCCTTCATGCCTTGACACATTCCTTGGGCTATAAGAAGGGATAGCAGATGCCATCTCAATTCCAACATGGATAACAAGGGACTTCAATGTATTATACTCCAACTTTACATGGTCATCATTCTACTTATCATAGCTTCATTTTAATTTCTTTGTTGCAGCCTCACTAAATTTTGTTGTACTTACTACCAGAGATGAAGCTTAGGGAGTAGATCTATCTATTAGTCTTTTCATAATTAGATGTCCTATGAGTCCATTGATATCCTTAACCACCTAAGGTTTATTCTAATCTGGAGCCATGGCCCATATTTCCAAGGTTTCATGCATAGCACTAAAACCTAATCCAAATACCTTCTCAACTTTCTCCTGAGTCATAATTTCATCTTCTATATCTTCCTGCCTACTAATAGTATCCATATCTATTGGTGAGGGTATATCCCATCCAAGCAATAGTAGAACTCCACTTTCTTTGACTAATTGGCTACCTTCTTTAGGAGTGATCTTGTTGATGTCCATATCAATCTTATAAGGAAAGCACAGGTGTGGAAAACAGCTTCCCTAATGTTAATTCCCAGGGGATAGTGTAGACCAGTCACTTTTTAAATTACAATAACACAGATGAATACACAAGAGAAACCAACATAGACAATAGTTAGAACACTGACACACAGAATTACGTGGGAAAACCCTTACGGGTAAAAAACCCACCACCACAAGAAAACAATCTTTATTACAGTAAGATATACAGTTACAATAAAGAACTCAGCTTCTTGCTCTGGTGTTTGATTCTCGACATCATACACAGTTCATCTCCCTGTACATTTACAGAACGAACCTTTATTCAAGTCTCATCATAATCATACCAACGACACCTATAAACATATCATTCTATTTCCAATCTGCAAGAACAAGAATCGTTACAGACTTCTGCTCTAACTGATAGAACAAATTCCTCATACGTCGCTGCCATCTAACCGTCGCAACGGTTCACATTTCAGTGAGGTGTTTAGTCCCACATGTACCAAGTCGCAAAGGACTTTGCAGTTTATAACCGCCAACAGGCGAAAGAGTATTGTCAGCAATTTTGTTGCCAACAATACCAAGCCTCCAAGTCCATCGGCATAACAACTCCCATCGGCCCTCAGACTTCACCTCCCACCGATGAGCATTGTCTCCCCGATCACCAAGGTTACCATCGGTATGACATTCTCCATCGGCAAAAGATCTAGCCCTCGCTCCGACAGAGGTTTGTCTCACCGATACCAATAAGACTTCCATCAGGATGTCCGCAGTACATCGGCCCAACACCTTTAGCCGACGGGTATTCTCTTGCCGATAGACATACGCCATCGGAGTGACTACTCCTGTCGGAGTAACTCTACAGAGTTTGGCCGATAGGCCCTTGTCTTGCCGACGACCGTAACCTTCGTCGGAGTGACTACTCCTGTCGGAGTAATTCCACAAAGGTTGGCCGATAGGCCTTGTCTTGCCGACGACCGTAACCTTCGTCGGAGTGACTACTCCTGTCGGAGTAACTCCACAAAGTTTGGCCGATAGGCCTTGTCTTGCCGACGGTTGAATGCTTCCATCGGGGTGACACTCAGCATCGGACAAACCTTCGATGCTTATTCCGACGGCCCTTGTCTCACCGATGCCAATGGTCTTCAACACGGTCCTGCCGATAGTGCTTCGTCACAGCGATGCCGACATCGCATATCCTCAGACCAATGAACCAAGGAACAGTTGAACTAAAATTCATTGAACCTACCAAATGAACTCTAGAAAGGTTCAACAAAGAGGTTCAAACAAGAGGTTCAACGAAGTGGTTCAAAGCATAGGTTCAACTAAGAGGTTCAAGTAGTAATTTGAGACACAAGTTCTCTTCAATCTCCCACTTGTCGAAGACATTACTGCTACCTCTTAGTCCTCATTCGATTATTGAGAACTATGGGCCCGAAGACCCATTTCATCTGAGCACCATTTGAACTTGGCTGTGTTCACTGGTTTAGTTAAGGCATCAGCAACATTTTCCAAAGTGTCAACTTTTTCCAGCTTCACCTTCCTGTCTTCCACCATATCACGAACAAAGTGATATTGGACATCAATATGTTTTGTCCTAGCATGAAATGTAGGATTCTTTGCCAAACATATGGCACTTTGACTGTCACAATGAATTTGTATTTGCCCTGCATTAAAACCAACATCAGAACACAACCTTTTCAACCAAACAACTTCTTGGCATGCACGAGTGGCTGCCATGTACTCTGCCTCTGTTGTGGACAAAGCGACTACAGCCTGTCGCTTGCTCATCCAACTGATAGCACCACCATGTAACATGAACACGTATCCACTGGTGGATCTCCGACTGTCAATGTCCCCTGCCCAATCAGAATCAACATATCCCTGAATACTGATAGATCTCTTAGACCCTTCTGAGTTTCCATGATAACAAATAGCATAGTCAGAAGTTCCCTTCAAATACCTCATAACTCTTTTCACAGCATCCCAATGTGATCTGCCTGGATTCGCCATAAATCGGCTCAAAACTCCCACTGCTTGGGCAATGTCTGGTCTGGTACAGACCATTGCATACATTAAACTGCCAACAACACTTGCATAAGGTACTCTTTTCATGTCATCAATTTCATTTGAAGATTCTGGACAATCTTCAACAGATAATTTCGTTCCCTGCAAAACTAGAACAACTAACTGTTTAGAATCAGACATATGAAACTTATCAAGAACATTGGTAATATACTTCCTCTGGCTGAGCCAAATTTTTCTCTTAGATCTGTCCCTTTTGATCTCCATTCCCAAAATGTACTTTGCTGCCCCCAGATTTTTCATTTCAAATTTCAAGGACAACTGAGATTTTAATTCTGAGATCATCCCCTTACCATTGCCAATGAACAACATGTCATCCACATATAGTGCAATTATAAGAATCTGGTCACCTTCAGTTTTATAATAGACACAATGATCAGATTTAGATCTCACATACCCCAAGGATAAAACATACGTATCAAACTTTTGATACCACATTCTGGGAGACTGTTTCAAACCATAAAGAGACTTTTTAAGTTTGCATACCAGATGTTCTTTACCTTTTTCCACAAAATACTCTGGCTGAGACATATAAATTTCTTCTTCAAGGTCTCCATGAAGAAACGCTGTTGTCACATCCATCTGCTCAATTTCAAAATCATATGCTGCTGCAAGTGACAACAGAAATCTAATGGATGTCAACTTAGCTACAGGAGAAAAGATTTCTCCATAATCAATACCTTCCTTTTGGGAATACCCCTTAGCAACCAGTCTTGCCTTGTACTTCTCAATACTACCATCTGGACCATATTTCTTCTTAAATACCCACTTACAGCCTACAGGTTTTCTTCCTTCAGGCAAGGGCACCAGATCCCAGGTTCCATTCTTCTCCAATGATGTCATTTCACTATGCATGGCTTCCAACCAAGAATCTGAATCAGGTACACTAATAGCTTCTTTCACAGTCCTAGGTTCATCAGTATTAGTAAGTAAAGCATAGGCACAAGTTGAATCAGGTACTGAAAATCCATACCTATTTGGTTGTCTTCTTTCACGTGTAGATCTCCTCAAAGGTTGAGGTGCAGGTTCAGGTTCTTGCTCTGGATCAGAATCTTCGGAGCTACTTGAACTCTTATCTGAACCATCTACACTTGGTGCTTGTTGTTCCTCTTTTACAGGAGTCAGAGGAACATTCACAACACTCTTTTCTTTCTTTTCTTCTGTCTTTTCTGGCTGAGGATCAACAACCAATGGTTTCAGCTCTCTGAAAATTACATTCCTGCTGTAGATTACCTTTTCAGTTTCAGGATTCCAAAGCTTGTATCCTTTAATACCGACTCCATAGCCAACAAAGATACATTTAACTGCCTTGTTATCCAACTTAGATCTTTTAACTTCAGGAATATGAGCATATGCCTCACAGCCAAAGACTCGAATATGTCTTAGAGAGGGCTTCTTACCAGACCATGCTTCCATAGGTGTCTTATCAACCAATGCTGATGTAGGAGAACGATTCAGCAAGTAACAAGCTGTAGCAACTGCCTCAGCCCAGAACTTCTGTTCAAGACCAGCATAACTCAACATACTTCTTGCTTTCTCCATCAATGATCGATTTAACCTTTCAGCAACTCCATTCTGTTGTGGAGTATAAGGTGTAGTTTTATGCCTTTTAATTCCATGGTCTACACAATACTTATCAAAATCCGCATTGCAATATTCACCACCGTTATCTGTTCTCAAGCATTTTAGTTTTCTACCAGTCTGATTTTCCACAAGAGTTTTAAATTCTTTAAATCGACTGAACACTTCTGATTTGTTTTTCAAAAAATATACAAATGCCCTTCTTGAATAATCATCAATGAACAATACATAGTATCTTGATTTAGATAAAGAAGGAACATCAACTGGACCAAAAACATCAGAATGCACATAGTCCAGAACACCAGAAGATTTATGAGAACTAGAGTAAAATGAAACACGGTTTTGCTTTCCATATATACAATGTTCGCAGAAATCGAACTCCAGATTACAATCAATCAGCCCATCTACCAGATTTTTGTTTTTCAAGGTTTTTAAACCTTTCTCACCTATGTGACCAAGTCTATGATGCCAGAGCATTGTTTTCTCTGCAGGAAGTTTAACTTCCATAGAATTTACGTCATGTGTTACAATAGTAGCCTTTTCAGATTTTGCAGAGACATTATTACAGCACACTGGTTTAGCATCTAACCTATACAGAGTTCCAATGCGTTCACCTTTTGCCAGAACAATAGAACCTCTAGTCATCTTACAGCCACCATTCACAAAAGTAACTTGCACTCCAACATCATTAAGTTTACTAACAGAAAGTAAATTTTGAGCCAGACCTGGTATATGAAGAACTTCATTCATTCCCTTTATTCTGCCATCCGGGAACTGGATTCTGACTCGACCTCGGCCAACAATTTCCAGCGTTGAATCACTAGCCAGGAACACCTTGCCACCAGCATAGGGTTCATACTTCGTGAACCACTCTCTATGAGATGTCATATGAAAGGATGCTCCTGAATCAATTAGCCAAACATCTTCAGAAGCAGGTGTTGCCAGAGCAGCAATGAAAGCATCAGCATCACTGTGTGAAGACTCAGAGTCAGAGAAGTTCTTCTTCTTTTTCTCCTCTTTGCAGTCTTTCTTGACATGACCTTTCTGTCCACAATTCCAGTACTTCACCTTGGACTTCTTGCCAGGAGATTTTGATTTCCCCTCTGATTTGGACTTAGACTTCTTGTCCTTCTTCTTGCCTCTTTCCTTTAACCTACCACGAACTGACAGAGCCTCTTTGGCCATTCCAGAAGATTTCCTCCGCATCTCTTCAGACAACAAAGAGGCAACAATAGTTTCCTGAGAAAACGTAGTTGTTGTACTTCCAATAGCCATCACCAGATGGTCCCACGAGTCAGGTAAGGAACATAACAGAAGCATACAGTGATCTTCCTCTTCTATTTTTACACCTATAGATGTCAACTGAGCAACAATCGTATTGAATGCACTCAGATGTTCTGCTACAGATGCACCTTCATCCATCTTCAGAGAATACAATTTCTTTCTGAGGAAAAGTTTATTTACCAAGGACTTGCCCTGATAAATATTATTCAACTTTTTCCACAAATCACTTGCAGATTTCTCCTCATGGATATTCAATAGAACAGAGTCAGATAAACTCAGTCTTATCAGTCCTTTGGCTTTTCTGCATATCAGTTCCCAATCTTCTTGCTTCATGCCTGTAGGTTGAACTCCAGACACAGCAACCCAAAGATCTCTATAGACTAACATGTCTTCAACTTTAAGTTTCCACAACTCAAAGTTTGTGCCATTGAATTTCTCAATGTCTATTTTGTCTGATGTACTTGCCATCTCTATTTAATTTAAAAATAACTTTCTACAGAACTCCCACACAATAGAATTAACACAAAAAACCCAAACTACCGACAAGGATAACACAACGGGCCAGGCTCTGATACCACTTATAAGGAAAGCACAGGTGCGGAAAATAGCTTCCCTAATGTTAATTCCCAGGGGATAGTGTAGACCAGTCACTTTTTAAATTACAATAACACAGATGAATACACAAGAGAAACCAACATAGACAATAGTTAGAACACTGACACACAGAATTACGTGGGAAAACCCTTACGGGTAAAAAACCCACCACCACAAGAAAACAATCTTTATTACAGTAAGATATACAGTTACAATAAAGAACTCAGCTTCTTGCTCTGGTGTTTGATTCTCGACATCATACACAGTTCATCTCCCTGTACATTTACAGAATGAACCTTTATTCAAGTCTCATCATAATCATACCAACGACACCTATAGACATATCATTCTATTTCCAATCTGCAAGAACAAGAATCGTTACAGACTTCTGCTCTAACTGATAGAACAAATTCCTCATACGTCGCTGCCATCTAACCGTCGCAACGGTTCACATTTCAGTGAGGCGTTTAGTCCCACATGTACCAAGTCGCAAAGGACTTTGCAGTTTATAACCGCCAACAGGCGAAAGAGTATTGTCAGCAATTTTGTTGCCAACAATACCAAGCCTCCAAGTCCATCGGCATAACAACTCCCATCGGCCCTCAGACTTCACCTCCCACCGATGAGCATTGTCTCCCCGATCACCAAGGTTACCATCGGTATGACATTCTCCATCGGCAAAAGATCTAGCCCTCGCTCCGACAGAGGTTTGTCTCACCGATACCAATAAGACTTCCATCAGGATGTCCGCAGTACATCGGCCCAACACCTTTAGCCGATGGGTATTCTCTTGCCGATAGACATACGCCATCGGAGTGACTACTCCTATCGGAGTAACTCTACAGAGTTTGGCCGATAGGCCCTTGTCTTGCCGACAACCGTAACCTTCGTCGGAGTGACTACTCCTGTCGGAGTAATTCCACAAAGGTTGGCCGATAGGCCTTGTCTTGCCGACGACCGTAACCTTCGTCGGAGTGACTACTCCTGTTGGAGTAACTCCACAAAGTTTGGCCGATAGGCCTTGTCTTGCCGACGGTTGAATGCTTCCATCGGGGTGACACTCAGCATCGGACAAACCTTCGATGCTTATTCCGACGGCCCTTGTCTCACCGATGCCAATGGTCTTCAACACGGTCCTGCCGATAGTGCTTCGTCACAGCGATGCCGACATCGCATATCCTCAGACCAATGAACCAAGGAACAGTTGAACTAAAATTCATTAAACCTACCAAATGAACTCTAGAAAGGTTCAACAAAGAGGTTCAAACAAGAGGTTCAACGAAGTGGTTCAAAGCATAGGTTCAACTAAGAGGTTCAAGTAGTAATTTGAGACACAAGTTCTCTTCAAATCTCTTTTAGGACTCATGGAGCTACCTCCTTCATATCTTCTTCTTCTATGTTCCTTTTCTCTTCATTTAATCTTTTTAGATACATATCAGAATTTTACTTAAGCAACAAACATTTAAATTCTTCAAACCTTATGAATTGGTCATTATATAGAAATTCTCTATAGACAAGTGATCTCACATCTTGCGCCACCTTTCTCCCCTCTTCCAAGATCAATAAGTTTTTTGCAAGGGGCACCATGACAACCTAATTCCTATGGGTAGACCTCAGTACTTGTTAGATTTATTCTAAATCAATTTGATTTTCTCCCACTTCCTCTACAAAGGAATAATCAATTAGAGGTTGATTCAAACTAGTCTTCTCAACCTCCTACTCCTATGTATGTTTCTCCTCAGGTGATTTTGGTTTGACAAGATTCCTTTTGTGAACAAATTTTAGCTCTTCCAAATGCTCAAGCATTGCCTGCATTCTAAGAATAGGGCCAGTCATTTCTCTGAAGGCTCCCTAGTAGCCAGGAACTTTCATCATCCTTTGGCTTTCTCCTATGACTATGAGGCCCCCAATTTTATCTCCTCTATTTTACTTTATCCTCAAATAAACAATTTATGATTAGGTCCTCTTTCTCAATAAAGTGATGCTCATAACCTAATTTCCCCTTACCTCTCCTACCTTTGTCAATAAAATGCTAAGGGTCATAATTTTAGTGGTCAGTGACTCGCATTCATTATCTCTATAGCATGGGACCCATCACATCCAATCCCTCCTTGGTAATGATCATGAAACTAGGGAACATAATATTTGAGGTAATGATAGATCATTTTCTATGCAATCTCAAGTGTACTTTATCAAATTTATTCAATTGCCACATGATTTCAAGGAAACAAACCCTATCTAGCACTTTCTTAGAAAGAAGATGAGCCATAATAGTTGAATCGTATACTCTTATGAGGTGTTACATCTGAATATAAGAACCAATCACCCCAATTATAGTCAACTTTACTATTTGGTACCCTTTCCTTTGGTCTCAACAAATCCATGATTTCCTTTGACAAACTTGGCTTCTCTTGTCCCAATAACCCCTAATATCTATACATAAGATATTCCTCAAATCAGACGCAACTTGATTCTAGGAAATTAGAATCCCATACATGTGTTCTACCTTGGATAGGCATGAGGGTTCCATCTTTAGTCAAGATCTATATTTGTAGATCCTTGCCCCAAAACTTGCCACCACAATGCAACAAGATGTGGCACAACACTGGATACCCTTTGCAATTATGAACCTCATTCTTTTATTATATGCCAATAACTCTGTTAATTTTATTTGCAATGTATGTGGCATAGTCAAAAATTATGTTGTAATAACAATCCTAGATGTCAACAATCATAACCATGATGTGATTTGGTATCAAGGCATTGTTATCAAGTCCAAAGACTTGACATAGAGAAAAAAAAGTCATTATAAAATACTCCTCAAATCCCTTGTATATGAGAGGCTCAAGTTTATTGTCACCAATTTTTATCAATCTTCCATCATTACCTCTTGGTCTGTGGCGGGGTAGGTAGAACATTTTGTAACCCTACCTATGTTGAACACCCAAAATACTGAGAGGGGGGATGAATTAGTATTCTCTTAAACCATTTACCCTTCAAAAATTTTAACCATTTAACATAAACAATTGCAATGAAGTAAATTAAGCATAAAACAAAGATACACAATTCATGACACATGAACATCAAGATTTTTAGGTGGAAAACCCAAAAAGGGAAAACCCATAGTGAGGATTAGCTCACAATATATATTAATAAAGCACCTAGGACTCACTACCAAAGGACTCATTGGTTTGAAACAAAGAGATAGAAGAAGCGGCTCACTACCAAGATTTGAACTATTAAAATTGAATTTGACATATGCATGGAGTATAGTTTCAATGAAGCACAAGTTATAACACGTTGTTCCAAAATACCACACTACTATGTATTCACTCAATTCACATCCATAAGCACCTATCACATCATACAGATTATATTTCAATAAATTACACCTAAAACATAAAAAAAATCCTTTACATATCTACGTTTTCACAACAAAATCAATTAGGTTGGCCTAATTGGATGTAACGTGTAAAATGTGCCATATAGTACTTGTCAGCCCAAAACTTCACACACAAGCTTCACCACAAGATTCAAACTTTGAGATAGGTCAACATGGACCTAAATTAACTCACACTTAACTCTACAAAACATATTTACCCTCTGTACAATATCAACACCTTTAGGTTGGCTCCACTGGTAGAACACCAACAATATGAGCTATCTATCATTTCACAAATCTGTATGTGGACCTCCATATTGCTTAAAACTTTGAATATACATGCTACAGACATTCATTATCTTATTCTAAAATCCACCTAGCAAAGTATTCACTTGTAGTGAAATGCAGGGTGTCTCAATGTGTCATTGGCACTATCAAAATATTGTCTATACAGAGTGCGATACTATGTGAACTCTAACTGTCATTCTGCAGGACTTCAAGACCTAAAACTTTGCATTTGGACTCTTTGAATATTCAATACTAACACATTTCAACTGCAAAGAAAGATATTTTCATGGTGGAGAAATGCAGATCCATTTACTTACATGCTCTGCTTCATAAACAACCATACTTTGTTAGTCTGGACTTCTATTGTTCACATCTTTCACACTGAAAATCATAAGTAAGAAAAAATATGGATTTAGATGTATCCAATGACCAATAACCATATGCTAGAACTCTAGAGAAGGATCTTCAATAGTGCACCAATCAGTGGTTTTTTTAGTAGCTAATATTCACCAATTGGCTAACAGTTGATATTGGGGATTCAAAATTTGGCTAATAGTACAAGCTATAAGGTGACTTGAATCACCACATTTTTACAAAATTTTATTTTAGTCCAAGTTAAATCGCCAGAATATTTATTTTATAAAAATTTTAAACTCAAATATTCGCCACAATATTCAATACCTAATTAGATCAAATTCTCCTAAATTTTATAAGTTTTAGTAGAAAATGAAATTAATTCTCCAATAATATTATATAATTATTGGTTACTTTAGGGCCATATCACCATTTTTAAATCACCATCATTGCTTTTATTTATAATCTAACTGCAGTTGTATTCCATGGGTTAAAATGTACCCATGGAGTTCCAATGCCCATCGAGCTTGAAATTGTATTTGGGCTGTTGATCTCAATTTATAATCTAATAGGTAGGGTTAAATTCCGTGTGCCAAAATGTACCCATGGAGCTCCAATGCCCATGGGGCCCAAATGCAATTTTGGGCCCCATGGGCATTGGAGTTCTATGGGTACATTTTGGTCCACGAAATAGAACCCAAACCATTAGATTATAAATAAAATCAAACGGTGGTGAAAAATAACTTAGGGCCAATTTAAAATATTCAATTTTTGATTTAGAATATTAAGGAACTAAGGAATTATAGAGACAAGCACTATACCTTAAACTAGTCAATCGCTGCCACCTTCAGGCCTTTATTTTTCCATAGGAATTTAATTTTTTTTAGGAAAGATTTGCCATGGTAATTAATGCATTTTCCTTTTTTTTCAAGATTCACTAGGATTTTCTACAAATTTCTAGTGATTTAAAAAAAATTCCAATAAAATTAATTTTTTTTTTTTAAAAAGGAAAGATTTGCCAATAGAAATTAATATATTTTTCCAAAAAAAATGGAAGATTTGCCAAGATTTTATATCTTTTTTCAGGAGGGGTTTCTTAAAAGTATCATTGGCACCAATGCAGACCAAGTTACCAGAACTCTGTAGCTTAATTTTGCCAGACTGACACTTAGCCAAAATCCACAACATGACTTCTTACTGGATCAAATCTTCTTGCACATTAGTCTTATATGAGGAGTAAAGTCATCTTGTAAGGAAGAGGATCAAACCATCTTGCAAAGTTATCAATGAAACTAATCTGCACACTTGTCTCCTTATCCTTATGCCTAGTTATCACTTTCTAGATCACTGTATCTTTACTCTTTGAATCCAACCTTTATCCTTATCTCTGCTCAACCAGTTGACACTAATGACAATAGAAAACTAACATGTTGACATCAATGACAACACTACTTGCTATAACTACACATACTTGCAACAATATCCACCTTTGTCATTGATGGAAACATATGATGTGAAAAAACCATCAAGACTGAACTTTGCCACAAACTTACTCTCCCCCTTTCTTTTACACATCTTACTCTCTTTCTGAAAGCATCTTATTCACATTTCTTTCTCTCCCCCTTTGACATCAATGGCAAAGAAACTATTTCAAAAACTTCTTTAACTTTTATTTACATGGCTCTCCCCCTTACTATCTTATTTCTATACCAAAATGTCAAAAATGTTTCCTTCTAACCATCCACATATGTACAAGAAATTAGAAAAAAAAGAAACTTACTGATTTGTAGGAAAGATATCTTTGTAGATATTCTTCAACTAGATCACAACTGAGTCCCAATGCACCTTTATAGAGTATAATATTTGTATCTGTCCATTTATCTGCAAGAGTAATTATTTTGCTTTATCTACTGTTGCAGGGGCATTAGTCATCTCTCCAACCTTATCAACCTCTTTTAACATACCAATCAAAGAAACCATTTAAAACTTACTATCTCTCTCATCTGACCCATTTTATCTTTTATCGACTCCTTTTGCCTCTGCAATTTCTTTATTATGGCATGAATCTTCTCTACTTCTGCTCTTAGATCTCCATTTGCATCTTTCAAGAGATCATAGGTTTTGGAGATTTTTAGCAATTATGTCTGAAGACCTTCAATTTTGTCTTTTATTTCTTTAGTAGTTATGGGCTAGGATAGACAAAATTTATATAATGCATCGGCATCATTTAAAGCATTATGAATACTCTTTGTATTATTGTCTAGCAAAATGTGTACATTGGATCACTTATCTGTCAATTCTACTAACCTCTTATTATATATTTCTTCTCTTACTTTGTCTCAACTGTGTTTTCAAAAGACTCAAAATGATTGTTGACTGCCTCCATTAGTTTCTTCATTTGTAGCATAGGGGCTAGAGAGTCATCTCTCTTAGTATCAGGTAATATCTTTTCAAAAATTTCTATGGCCTCTTCCATCAGCTCCTTTCCTTCTATGTGAAACTGTATGATTTCTTCCTGTGCCGATGCCTAAAAAATTGTTCCCAACTGAAGCTTTTGCAAGGGAGATATGCTGGATAGGTTAATCTATCCATCCAAGAATTGCACCTATAGTAGTTGTAATGAAGACAATGTTTGAGATCATCTTTGATTCACCAAAAATTCTCTAATAGAGTCTATCAGAGAGACTCCAAAGGTTTCACCAACCTTATCCAAGTCTTCTCCTCTTTAGATATCATTCTAGAATTAGAAGTTTATGGAGGATGACTTCCATCATGTGCTTCCTCTTTTCCAACATTCTCTAGAGCAGAGGTATTATCTATAGTGTTTCCAGCTTGATCTATACTATCCTCCCTTTTCCCTTCCTTATCTCCATCTATCTTTTCTTCTAGAGACTCCTTCTGTTCATCAATGATTTCTATGTTCTCTGGAGGACCAACCATATTTAGATTCTCTACATTAATTTATGTTGATGATGATGATATATTTTTCTCAGTCAACACATGCTATTCAACACTAGTTTCACCTTCTTCTTTATTTTTCTTAGTCTAGTCTTCATCCTTTCCATCTTCTCTAGAAGACCATTCATCAATTGTGGCAATCTGTACTTCTTCAAGAATATTTGTAGTTATTTTGAGTGTGTTCTCTTTCAATCTCTCTATTTCATCTTTCTCATTTGACATCAAAGTGTTTATTCTTCTTTTTGTCCCAAATTCCTTAGCTAACCTTTGTATAGCATTAATCCTATCTTGTTTACAAATTGTGAGACAAACCTTCTCAAGTTCCTTATTCTTCATTTCAGTGTCCTTGTTCATGGCATCATCTCTTCTCTTTGTCATAACATCAGCAAGAATGTCAGGTAGTATATCAGTTATTTCTATTAACGCAACATTGAATGCATCCATGTACCTGATAATGGCTATTTCAATAATTTTTTTATCCTCTATTGATCTTTCATCATACAACTCAGCTACTTACTCGAGATTGTCATACTCTGTTATGGCATTGATTGTAGCTTCTAGTTGCAAAGGGGAAAGACAAGATTTCTTAGATTTCTTTTTCTTGCCTTTTCTCTTGTCTACAGCTTCACTTTCCTTTCTTTTCTTTCTTTTTCTTGAAGGGTCACTAGATTTGACTTCTCTTTTCTTGAAGATAAAGCCATCTTTCTCTTCCTCAATATATTCTTCTTCTTCTATAACAATATCAATCTTTGTCTTTTTGATTTGTGTCTCTTCTTCAGAGGCAAGGGACTCTCTTTTCTTCTTTGTAGGTTCAAAAACACTAACTACTTCATTCTTCTCAAGACTAGCTGCAAGCATGGCTCCAGAGGTATTGGGAGCAGAAGTAGAGAGATTAGAAGTCCTTATTGACCTTCTAATTCCTAATGAATCCCTTTTAGGTTCAGATGTACTCTTGGATTTCTCCGCAGGCCCCTTATGTACAAACATCTCCTCAACTCTAGACTTCATTTCTTCAATATTCTTCTTGTTCTCTCTATCTTTGTGCTTAAGATGTACCTCAGTATATTTTTCTTCATAGGTTTCAAGTCTTTCTTTAGAGGCGTCATTAGGCTTTCTCAACATTAGGTCTCCAAGACCTATAATGATATCTTCAGACACTTCATATCCCATTTCTAGAATCCTACTACCTCCATATAGCATCCATCTTTGCTTACCATAAAGTGTATATCATATTTGTATTTCTCCACAACTTTCTTAGGGATCCTTTCCCTAGAATTCATCTTCTCCTGAAATATTTTAAGGTAACCCTAGAGTGTAGCATTTTGAGCTTGAATGTCCCCAATTCTTCTCAAATGATCTCTAATCTGGGTGGTTGCCAGAATGTGTCCTAACCACACAATGTTTTGTGCACCTGGAACTTCCTTGAGGAAATAAAATAGTAAGCAAATGACCAAACTATGAAAATTGAAAGCATATGTTGAATCCTTTGTCTTCTACAAGTTTTCAAGTAATTATTGTTTTAGCAGCTCACACAGGTCATAATCCATACCCTTTGTAACTATCTAATATGCAGTGTGTATTGCAATAGCTAGAACATAATTTTCCTTGTTTGTGAAGCAGATCTTGTATCCTATCATCATAGATGCATATTTTACTATCAGATCTTCAATGTCATTCACAGTCAAAGCTCTCTTGTCAAATTTGTTTCCTGTGAGTTTCATCACAACATTGTTTTTGATAGATTTAAGTGCCAGAACAGCTCTAATGGAGTACAACCCTATTAAATCCCTAATGGATTCCTTGTTTATCATTGTGGAAGGTTAAACCACATGAATCTATCATGAATGCGGCTTAATACATACCTTACCCATGCATCCTTGTAACACAATTTGAGAAAATCATTCCAAACATCTAACCTTTTCTCAGTTAGGGCACTGTTTTCATGCTTTAGATCAAAATTGTCATCCATTAACTCATTAACTTAAATATCTCCTAGTTTTGCATGGTTGTATTCTTCCATCTTTGTATGTATATACATACTTATATCCTCTATGTGTAGGACACCATATGATATATCTAGGAAAGCACCATCCAGATCCCTTTCCATGGATTTGAAGGGGTTTTTCTTAAATTTAGGTCATGGGCACTCAGTAACCTCTACAACTTGTGGTGTATCTATTGCAAGTGAATTTTGGATTGTGTATCGAGCACTAATATTAATAAAAAAGGATTACTAGTTTTTACATCAAAAGGGGTTGAAAAAGCCACATCAAAAATCTACTTACATCAATCCAAAAGCTACTTTCTTTCCAATATATACAAAGTTTTAGAGATTTTAAAACCAAACTATATACTAGAAAGGGATCTTCTTGCCATCTGTATATTTAGATTTTACTTTATATAACTTGACCTTAGTATCATTTTAAGGCCCAATTCCTGAGTTCCATGATTCAAAATCTCTGGCATCCAGCTGTATAATCTATTGGTCTGCATTGTTTGACCTGTCATTTTGATCTAAATTTTCCTCCAAGATAGATCTATATTATTATACTATCTGTGCATCTTCTGTCGCTTCCATATACTAATAATACCATCCTTGGATGTCATCAACTTCAATTCCATCCCTTGATTCATCCATATCAATTCTTTTGAATTCTAATCTTGGGTCATCATACCAGTTTCCTTCTACAACTCTTATATAGACTTCCAAAAGCTATACAGTAAAATGAAACAGTTAGAGAAAGCTAAAAGTGATCTTTACAAACTCTTTGAAATGTCAGGTCAAAATTATAACCTGAATATAGATTAGTTGAGGATATAACCTAAGATTGGAGCCTTTCCTACATTTGACTCCCTTGATTGCAAGTGAATTCAAAAATTCAACCTACCATATAAAGTAAAATAGGGCAAACTAGAAAATACATTTTCTTTGCTTTTGCCAGACTAGGGTTTGTAAGCAATAAACTTTGAATTGCCTTGATCTCTTCTTCTACTCAACTCAGCTCTTGATCTGCTCTTCGAATGCTTTTGTGAATGATTTTTCTGAGTATAATCCCTTTAATACCTATTAGATCTGATCTAATTTGCATTTAATTCTTTAAACAATAAAGTTGTCAAACCTTTCTCTATGTACACAGTTACCTTCAAATGATCCACAAACTTCCACATTAGAAGATTTTCTATCCCAGTCTTAACCAAATGATTAAGCATGTTAATCTTCATATCATATCTTTGTGGTAAAGCATCAGCACCATTTCTTTGATAGGGGAGAAAAGATTTCCAATGAAACTCCCCCTAAGCCAAAGCTCTAATCTTAGTTCCCAAAGGGAATATTTGCATTGGATGCTAGTACAGGCTCATCCATAACCTCTATTACATCCTTCTTTATCCATATCTTATTCATTTCCTTCTTTTTTAAAGCAACATCAATGGGGTTCTTATACCTTTGAAGGTATCTTGCTTCATTGTACTCAGAACAGTTGCACATGCATTACTGAGCATTTCCACTTCTTCTTGCCTTTGATGTGCAATTAGCTTTATTGTGGCAAAACTTATTACATGCATGGTAGTATCCATAAAATGGTTGAGCATTGTTCTTTTTATACCTTGGAATTTTGCTTCTACACTCATTTGCTCTGTGTCCCATCTTATTGCATACATAACACCTAATAGAGTTCTAACTCACTTTACTTCTACATTCAACAACTCTATGACCAACTTTATTGTTGTTTAGGGTTAAAAAGGGATCAAAATGTTTTGGTTAAGTTTCAAAGACAAATCATCCCTTCTCACTAAACATTCAAGGGCATATCAACCAAGTTGAATCTCCACTAACCGAGAGCAATCACCTATCAGGTTGGGCTGCCACTTGGAATGATGTGGAAGTTCAGATGTATCAAACAATACCTTAATTTAATGATTAATTACTCTTAAAACCCTAAATATGCAAAACAGTAAGCAAATTAATGAATTACGTTAAATCCTTTTAGGCAAAGGTGAAGTACAGAGATTCTTAACTCATTATTTTTGAAATCCAGAATGCGGGATAGTCGAGGACACTGGCACTAGTGCCCTAGTCCAAGGTACAATTTTCAGCAGGAATCTGAATCTCCTTCCAATACTGATCTGCACTGTATCTTTTTTTTTGCCCTAGAAAAGATGGACACTAGCACTAGCGCCCTTGTCCCAAAATGTTCACCATTGTCCTCTTTCTTTCAGATCCTAAATCCTTGTTGTCTGGAATCTCCTTTTTGCAACTCCACTCCACAAAACTCGGTACTTGTAACCTGTAATCACAAAGGAGTGTGGGAGGAGGTTGTAGTGTTTAGGGGATTGCCTTAGTCAAGCCCCAGAGACATTCAAGTCTTTCAAACACTGTTGTCAGATAAGAGTGCATATCCTTGTGGGATAGAGGCAAAATCCAAATGATTAATGATCAAAAAAACAATAGATATCACCTTGAAGTGTAGATCTCATGGAAGGAAGATGTTCTTCATGCAATGAGGAGATGGAGTCAAATTTACAAATACAAACACAATGAATGCCTTGAATCAAAATCACAAGTTCATAATGTTCATCTAATTTCCATCTCTAGTTTGGAAACCTAAACATGCTTATATATGCAACTAGAAAGAATCCTGCTAAGAATTTTGTAATTCAAACTTGAGATGTTGGCATAGGACCTAAATAATGGTCACAAAATTGACATTTAAATTTAGAACAGACCCAAAATAGGGTAGGAATAGGGCTCTAGTGCCCAAGTCCACCCTACTATTTTTATTTGAGGATCATTAAAATAGCATCCCTAGGTCCTATTTCCCATAAGAATTTAGGGTTTTCTCATCGAGAGTCAAAATTATCATGCAAGATGCTCTAAATGCATTCTAAAGACTCGGGAGCTAAACCTTAAGAGGGAAAAGTCCCCAAGGGGACATTTTCCGACATAACATTTACCCCCCACTTTAATGTATGTATAAACACAAGGCCAATAGATGCATTAAAGTAAGGTCAACAAAAACAAAAAACATGCCAAGCATGGTGAAGACACGCCAAACACATTGAAGATAGTAACATGCATGCAAAACACAGAGCACATAGTTACAGTCATACAAAACATGGAGAATACAACATTGAAGACATGTAAAACACAATGAATATAGTGAATGCAATGATTATTTTTTTTCTAATATATAAATACAAATGCAAGTACAATGAAAGTAAACACACAACCCCAATAATGGAGGAGGATCTCATCACCACTAGTCTTGAAACTGCATAAGGGGAAATCGACACGCCAAATAAATCTCAAAGTGTAGGAGGAGATCATCGCCACTAGTCTTGAAACTACACTTTAGAACAAACATGCCATACAAATCCCAAAGAATAGGAGGAGCTTATCGCCACCGGTCTTGAAACTATGCTAGAGAACAAACACACCATACACACACACATGGAAGACACAGAGAAAACACAACATACAAGTGATGGAAGAAACCTATTGCTAGGTTCACAGCCATCTTAGGCACATTATAGGCACACAGTGATGATTGGGCTTCACTACAACAATTTCTGAAGACACACTTAAGGGTTAGGATAGTCTCAGATATTCTCCCCACCTCCTCAGAGGACTTTTAAAAAATGACAGGATGTGCAATCTCCTAGAAAAATACACCATCCCAGCCTCTACAGAGGGCTTAAATGATTACAATAGATTTCAAGCTTTACAAACACCCTTTGCTAGCATTAAATCAGACAACTCACCTTATAAATGCCCCCACCTTAAGGTGGTTGATATCATGTATCGATATCAAGCACATTATGGTAGGAAGAAAACACACAAGGGAACACAAGCTCTTACAAAGCCTATGCCCCCAGGAAGTGACATGTACTTTATGATAGCCAAATGTTCCCACAAACACACAATTTCCTACAAGAAAAGGTGTTAGCATACACATAATCATGATAAACAACAATGCATGTAATCATTCACATAGAGAGCTGAGGAAAGCAAGATCCAAGATAGACAAAGTGCATGGAGCAGTAGTATTTTTATGTTTTGTAATGTGATATAACAACATCAAAATCTCACACATAGTGATTCTACTAGCCAAGTGTCAGATTAATATATCAACCCCATCGTCATGTATGGACTAGGTCCATTTTTTTATTTCTTGCTGAAGAAACACTAGGTCCGTATCAGTATAATATGTTTTTTTCATTCGCCTGCTAGATAGAAGCACTAGAGGAAGGTAAACAATAAATCAAGAGAGGAGAAACAAGTGCCTTAGGGAAAATCACATAGGAGGGTGCCCCCAAGTCACCAACCACAATGCTATGTCTATAAGACACAACACAAAACAATAAAAATAGAGGAGAAGCAATATAGAAGAATGGTGATACAAATAGAAGAAGGGTCACAATAGAGGTGGTCTCCCGATATCCTTGACCTTACAAGAGAATAAAGGGTCATCCTAAGAGGCCTAAACAACACATAACACATCACAAGGGAAGCACAACACAGAGGTAAGGGGTTAGAAATACTTACCTGATTCAATCCAATGTTAAGGACATACATATCTAGGAGGAGGGCACCCTTGAGAGCAGCTAGAATAGGTGCTACAATGAATGTGGCTTAGGGATGGGGAAATACACTTATTCACTATCCTCTTAGGAGATGGAAGAAGTGGTATGATTTTAGTGACCTTAACATCCATCCATAAAGGATTTAATGTGAGAGATCTTCCTTGATCCACTAGTGCTACATCTTTTGGAGAGAGAGAGCATAGGAATGCAGGAAAGGTAAGGTGTTGTGAGAATAATGTTAGTGATTGTATATTTGTGATGTTCAAAGAATATGCAATCAAGTTTCTCACATCCTTAGTGATATCTAAAGGACCTAAACATTCAACCAAAGGAAGGGGATCAAGGGTCTTTACTTCCTTAGTGATGTCTAAATGATTTGAATATTCAACTAAAGGAGGAAGATTGATAGTATGTGTAATAAGTGAAATCTAGATGAAGATAAGACTAATCTAATGCAAAATAGACTGATTATACCTTCAAGAAGACCTCACGAATCCATGCGGGAAGGAGATGCACCATGTAGCTCCTCAAGATTGTTCTCGTGATCAGAATGACAAATGTGGATTGCTCAAGTGCTCAACACAATGCAAGATGAGAGATAAAGTGATTCAGATGGAGATTGAGGATGGCTAGAGTGATTTTGACAGAGATTCAGTGAGATGAGGGGATTGAGACAGGATTTTGGCAGAGTTCTGATGCATGGAATGGCCTCTCCAAATGGCTTAGAGAGGGGTCAATTTATAGGATTTTGGAGATGAGGATGGAGGGTCAGGATTCATTTGATCAAATCAAGGGCTAGGAATAAAAGTGAATCTTTTATTCCAAGGGATTGAATTAAAAATTCCCATTTTGGGAAGAGTGGAGGTGAGTGGGAGACAACTGAATATTAAATTCAGTGATTGGGAGTGAGTGGGAGACATCTGAATATTATATTCAGTGATTGGGAGTGAGTGGGAGACATCTGAATATTATATTCAGTGATTGGGAGTGAGTGGGAGACATCTGAATATTATATTCAGGTTAGTGGATGAGTGGGGGACAAGGTTAATTAAGTGTCATCTTAATTAACTTAAGCATGATTAGCCTAATTAACATGGATTAGGGAAAATGAATAAATCAATTAAATGAATATTAGGAATATTCATTCAATTAATAGGATAGGGTTGTAAGGTTAAATGACTCAATTAGGGTGAATTAATTGATCATAAGGGACATGCAGATTGGGGGAGTGGATTAGTGCGAGGTAGAGAAAATCGATCTGCAGAGCAGTCCAATTTTAGGTGTCTATAGTATGATCCATAGAGGTTTCATGCACTATGA
The DNA here is from genome assembly GCA_027924645.1 of Cunninghamia lanceolata. Taxonomy (NCBI): domain Eukaryota; kingdom Viridiplantae; phylum Streptophyta; class Pinopsida; order Cupressales; family Cupressaceae; genus Cunninghamia; species Cunninghamia lanceolata. The sequence continues at coordinate 12,707,036 of BSBN01000284.1, read as the reverse complement.
TAGGGAGAGTTTTTATTGTTGTTATATGAATTCTCAAAATCTATCTGTGGAATGTTTTTGGTTGAAGAGGTTTCTTTATTCACCAATTCTTCATCTTGGCCAGAGAGAGCATTGTAATAAAGAGATGGTGGAAGTCTTCATTCACTAATGCTTCATCTTGGGTAGAGAGAGCTTTGGAATGAATATATGGTGGTATGATGTTAAGAGACGTGTTAATGAAATCATCCTCTTGCATTGAAGTGTCCTCATAAGGAGGAACAACTTTGGGAGAGGGATCATAAGGTAAACCTAAGATATGAATACTAGCTTGGAGTAATGACACCAACCCACAAGCACAACATACAAAAGCAAGACTATGCCCCATTCTAGATGTTTTTGCCACATACCATGATATAGTAAGATCAAGGTAGCTTTGATGTGATCTTTGAATAGGACAAAAGATAAAAATCAAAAACCAAAAGACCAACGAACCAAACAAGTAACCATTGTATCTTTTGCCAAAATGGATGATGATGTGATAGATTCTACCTATCGTAGGAAAGATATATCCTAAGGTAGGGATTGATAGATGATTTGATGATGTTGTAAAAGTGGCTCAAGATGTGATGGTGACAAGTTGTGATTGATGTTGATTGGGTAGTTGATTATTTTGATTAAGGACAATGCTTTGATAGGTGATGCAATGCTTGGATCTAGTGTAAACTTATGGATGATAGATGTGATGGTGATGATAAATGTGATAATGATAAGTGTGATGATGATGAGAGTATGATGGAGCAAGTTTTATTGGTGTGATGGATTATTTTTGGAATTTTGTGTGTTTTCTATTGTTTTGGGATTTTTTAATGTTTGTGATGTTTTTGGATTTTGATTTTGTGAAAAAAGGAATGGTTTATTATGATGGTGTCTTGGATTTCGTGTGGATAGCCTTTGTGCTAAATACCAATGACAAGGGAACACCAAGTCTAGAGGTGAAAGTGATGGTGTTGGATAGGGGGGTTGGCGATGAAAGGATGATTGATAACTGATTCATGATAGATGAATGGACAAGTGATAGGGATGTATGTTAGATAGATGGAAGATAGGGATGTGGATTTTCTCCAAGGGCTAGGTTGCAAGGAATCATATGCCCCAATGTCTAAGGAATTTTGCATGATGGGCTCATGTGTGAGTGGATGGTCTTTGCAATAGATGAATGGGCGATATGCTTGGAAAGGGAGTATGCCAAGAGGTGTCCGAAAAAAGTTGTTGATATTTTGCCCCTTGTCTTTATCAAGATCTAAGGTGAGAGATGGTTAAAACAAGATATAATGGATATGATGGATGGGAAATGATAGGATACATAGGGGATGGGGGATAGGAATATGATATGATAATGATAAGACAGTGGATAAGATGTGCAAGGATATTATGGATGTGGATGAAGGATACGGTATTGCCCCCAAGTGTAGGGATACAAAATGGATGGAGGAGTGATTACACATGATGCCCACAAGGGGTTTTCATCATGGTACTTGCCCAAGGCGCCACAAGGAGTGGTTTTCACCATTGGATGGATTTTTTCTCTTTACTATTTTCTTGATTTTTTGATTTTTTGCTTTTCTTGATTTTTTTGACTTTTTTGATGGAAGGAGGACTCTAGCATCTGTTTCCATAGCAAGGAGAAGATGGTCCCATGTTGGATAGAATTTTGGATGATGATTGCGTGGATGTTGGTAGATAGGAGAAGATGGAAGGGATGTTGGATAATGGATTATGTGGAATATGATGTGGACTATGCAAAAGCATGGACCATAGGAATGTGACGGGGAAGATATGTAGGATAGTGAAAGAAAGATGGAGAGACAGGGGTATGAGGGAATTGCAAGTGGTGGAGGGGAACCAAGACCAATGGTTGCACACATCGTGATGTATTTGGAAGCTTGTACTTGTGATGTGGAGTTGGGAGTAATGGGGATTGGGATGGGAGATTTTTGAATGGTCGATTTGGGGTTTTAGGGACCCAAATAGACTTAGACTTTGGGGGATTTTCAGATGGGGAGCGGTGTGTTTGGGATTTTGGGGTGGATTGGGAGGTGGATGCCTCATTAGATTTGAGTGATCTTTGCTTAGGGACCCACACCATTTTTGTTTTTGCTTTTTCTTGTGATGGTCTGGGCTTTGATAGCCTTTTTGATTTTGCATTTTGATTGAAAGGGATAATATCCTTAGGCTTTTGTGCTTTATGCATTGAGGCATTCAAATTTTTGAATCCCATGAATTTGGGGGAAGCTTCATGTTTGGAAGATGTGTGCTTTTGTTGGTCTTGATTCAGGATTTTAGTGGACTTATGGATGGAGAGGTAAAAAGTGGATTTTTGGATAGATGGGTGAAGTGATTTGAGGATGGGGATATTAGGAGTTGGGAGGACGGGAGGTAGAGTGGATTTGATAGGAATATTTGGAGTTGGTAGAATAGGAGGTAGAGTGGATTTGATAGGGATCTTTGGAGTTGGAAGTAGTGGAGGTAAATTGGATGGAGGGAAATGGATGGTCACATGCTTTTGCAAATGGTAGGATGATGGAGGAGGGATGGTGACATATGTTTTGGAAGTGTGATGAGATGCACCATGTTTGGGATTGGATGAATGCAATTTGGAAGGTGGGTGGATGGTATCGACAAGTTTAGGTTGTTTGCTTTGAGATGGATAGCCAAGACCATGTGAGGATGGATGGAATGTGGTGTGGATGGGCTCCAAGATGCCTTGTTCGTGAAGGCCTAAGCCTTTGCCTTGATAGTTCATAAGTTGGAGCATGCGACATGCAATGGGATGTTTGTTGCTGTGGAAACAAGATGTGAATCCCTTATTTGTTGGGGAAAGATATGTGATAGATGGAAGTTGTTCACATCCTACAAGGGGTTTACCACAGATGAAGGTGCTTTTTCCAAGTGGATAAGGGGATGGATTTGGGATGGGATTGGTAGATGGAGGTGTTGGTGCCTGCATGAGCAGTCAGTTTTCAAGCATATAAACATGCAGGCACCTTCCCAAAAAATCCAAAAAAAATGTTCTAAGTCTTTGGGCCTCCTCAGCATGTTTTAACATCAGCATCATATTTTCTTTGGAGGAGGTCATCATCATCATGTTTCCAGACATCACCCTGATGTTGCTTACGAGGGTCATCATATTTTCTGTCAGCATGATCTTTCGCTGGGGTGATATTCTAACATCGGGTGATCTTACTTAAGATCATCCTGATGATGTTGCTGCAAAGTCCTAAGTATGATCCGATCTTCATCGGGGTCATCATATTTGAACATCGGGTGATCTTAGTCAAGATCATCCTGATGTTTTATCACTTCATGTTCGTTGTTTTATCACCCTGATGATGCTGACGTCATTCTTATGTCAGGGTGATATCCGTTTTTCTACCTATCTGCATCATGATATTTTCGAAGGGAGATATTCGCCTGTCGGCTTCATGCATTGTCCAATGGGGGTGATCATTTCAAATATCAGTCACATATTCATATATCACCCCGATCTTATAGTGGAGCTACAGTGCAGCATGATATGTGTGCATCAGGATGATATTTCCAAATATCTGGTTATCTTCCGAATATCATCCTGATGCCGATGTATGGTGACGTCATCAAGGTCTGGGGGGGTCATATTTCTAACACTGATCATCTTGTGGAGATCCCCCGATATTTGCAAACATGACGATGACGTCATCTGGATATGAGGAGGTGCGCGATAGGTAGATATGCTGATGACGTCAGTAGGATATGACGGTGACGTCATTAGTATGTTCATCAGCCAGACATTTGGTATCGGCTAAGCAAGCGGATCTTCCTCCAATGCATCAGGTTGTGCCGATGAAGGTGATTATCATGTAGGTGATATTGCGATGATGATGCTGATGTCAGGGTGATTTTTCAAGCAACAGGATATCATGCTGTTGGAGGATGATGATGAAGGCTTATACTAGTGTCGTCGGGAGCAAAAGCACCGACATCATATATGCTCATGGCCTAGTATATAAAGTGTTGAAATGGTCGCCGCGGGGTGCATGTGGGATAATTGATATCCTACATATTTTGAAATATCACGATGAGGTATTTTGGCGGGAAACGGTTGCGATGCACTGTTTGATGTTTTCCCAAGGCCACGGGTTGGTGCACCATTAATGGCGATTGTTGCAGAGGTATGGACGGATCTAGTACTTGATTGAAGATGTGGATCCCTAGGCAGCGGCGCAGGGCTCGAGGTTTCTTCCTGTCTCCTCCCCACCTACTGCATTCATGTTTGGGCGCCAATCTGGTAATGCATTGAGCGCCATTTTTCTGATACTGTGTATCTGGCGGGATTTTTGGTCAACCATGTAATTAATTGCTGTGGTACACTTTCTGGCTGTTATAAGCAGATTGTGTTACCATTTTTTAGGTTGTTGAAAACTGGACATTTTGGCTCTGTAATAAGATACAACTAGTTTTGGTTGCTCTGTGCAGCAAAACTTGTGAGTTTATGTATCTCCTGTTGTACGATTTGGCATGAATCCACTGATTTCATGGTTAATCTTATATGAATAATGCTGTGTTTGCACGTGTTATGCTAATTCTGTCTCCAGTTTTGCATGTATCTTTCTTACTACAATAGGGATGCCATAAGTATCGACAGCTTAACACTCTGTATTGGGAGATATCTGTAAGGTAGGTATCATGTGTATCCCCCTGAAATCTAGTTTTAGCTATTCATGCTGATCATTCACAGGTGTATGTCTACCGACTCCAAGCCCTGGATAGGCACCAATCTAGCTCTGTGTTGAGGTTATACACCATGTCCAGCTTTGCATCCAAACACCATTTCAAACCATCTCTCCCTTCCACCTGTTAGTTGTAGGAGTAGGATTAGGAACCCCCTGCATGCTCTCATACCCAACCAGACATCATGTCCAAGAATGTTGCCAACCTTGTGATCTATCATATAGATCTTGGTCCATACATGAGAGTATTCTGCCTGTTGTTGTCAAGTTAGATCTTTCTATCTTTGAGCTAGTCAAGGTTACATCTTGAGTTATAGGGATACCCCCCTTAGTGCGGCAGAACCAGAAGTGAAGGGGAGGAGCTCACGCAACCTCCTGTATTAGTTGGCTGAATCTACCTGTGCATTAGAAGTGGCAAACCCTAATGCTGATTCAGAAGAAAAACCAACAAAATGGCGACTCTGCTGGGGAAGAAATTTGAGAAAGGGTTATATCTGTGACCCATCCGAGTCACCAACAAAATGGCGACTCTGCTGGGGACAGACTGATAAAAAAAATGATATATTTGTGGCCCATCTGAGTCACTAACAAAATGATGCTCTGCTGGTGGAATGAACCTGGAAAAAATACCTTTCAACTGCTGTAAATTTTGTCCTCTCTGGAGAGGTGGCGACTCTGCAAAAGATTCAAGTGCACATGAAAAGCTGATGTGTGTGTTGTGACAGTAAATGTGCTGTTTAGACTTCAGCATCTGTATAAGAAAGGTACCTTGTTCCTTGCCCTTTATATTTGCTATTTTGCTACATAGGTTAGATGCCAGGGGAGGTTACATGTCTTAGGAATGCAAGGGATGTCTGAAAATAGAAATTTTTATGAATCCAAGTATGAATTATCCCATACTCAGCGGTGAAATGTTGAATAAAAGAATAGAAGAGATAAGAAATAGGTTGATATTCTTAGAGGCTGAGCAGGCCCAGTTAAAAAGCAGTAACCCTGTTGTGTCTGCTAGTCAGAAGGCTAAACCTCTTCTCAGCCCTTTTGATCCTTTGTATGACCAACTGGATTTGTCATGGGTTGATTATAAAGTAGAAACTATGCCTGCTAGGATATACTGTCAGATGCCCAGATTTAGTGGTCACAGTGTATGTGATGGGAATGCACATATCCAAAATTTTCATGAGTTCATGGGAAAACATTCATTTAGAGATGAGGATATGTGGATGAGGTTTTTTGTTAGGTCCTTTGATGCAAAAGCAAAAGACTGGTATTTGAGCTTTTCAAAAGGATCCTTTGCCTATTGGGATGAGCTTGTTGACTGTTTCAAGGAAGAATTTGCAAAAGAACCGGCTGATCTTGTTGCAGAATTGATGAGAATCAGAAAACAAGATGAAGAGCCATGTGTTGATTTCAGTCATAGGTTTGCAATAGCCCTTTCACAGATCCCAGAAGTCTTCAGACCTGATATTTCAGCCTATGTTGGCATATTCTTTGAAGCTTTTGAGGAGGGCTTTAGTGCAATACTGAGGGATTTCAAGGTGACAAGTATGCAGATGGCATATAGGTTCATAGAAAAGATAGAAAAAATCAGAAATGTGCACCTGCTGAAACCCCTGTCCCCAGGCCTTGGTGTGAATAATAGTTGTAAAGCTGCAAATGACCAAATAATTAAGGCATCATGTGAAGATGAAAAGATGAATGTTGAGGATGCCAGTGAAAGGACTAATGAGGATTCCCATTGCAATGATGAGGCATCTGACCATGAAAACAACAATGAGGTTGTGGACAGCAATGAGCAATTTTTGGAATGGACCTGTGGAGATAATTGTGAGTATTGTGCTCAAGATAGAGAAGAAATAAGCATATAGGCTGATACTCCTCCACAGAGGGAATCCATTGGTGATGAAGATGCATGCTCTACTGCCCATGAACAAATGGCATACTATGATGAAACTGATGCACTTGAGTCACCCATTTATGACACATATGGCGATGAGGATCTGTCTGAGTATGGTGAAGATCTAGACACTATTTTTGGCTTGGATTCTGTTTCTCATCCTGATGAAAGAGGAAACAACATGCATCAAGTAAGTGACTATGAAAATATGCCTGATTTGAAAGAGATGCCAGAGCCTGATCTTTTCCAGCCTGGTGCTACTGATTGTTGTGTACATAATGTGCACAATTGTGATTTTGAAAGCTTTTCTTTTGATGTGCCAGCATATAATACAATGAGCCCTGATCTTTCTAGTTGTGTGGTGGACTCTGAGTGTTTCCTATTTGCAGTCCAGCTAGGAGATCATGTTGCAATGCATGATGATGATACAGATGATAACCTGTGTTCTATACCATTTGAGTATGCATTGCCTAATACATTCTGCATCCACTTGTTGCCGGATGTTGAAGGTTATCTGCACAGGATTGACAATGACAAGCCAAATCAGAGGGTTGAGTGTGCAGATGACAAGGTTTGTTTGTGGGTGGATCCTGACAGTATCTCCGGGCTTGACCCGGTGCATGCAGATGAAAACAAGATATTTGACAAAGGGAGATACATGTTTTTCTTTTCTTGGTGGCCTTAGGCCATCAAGTGTGTTTGGTGATGCAGGTTGGTGCAGTATTTGACTCTGTGCCCAATGGATAAGGGACTGGTCTGCATCCCAGAGATCTGGGGTTCTCGCTGCAGTCTTGCACATGCACGTCCCCAGACAGAGCCACTGTTGGTGCCTACATGAGCAGTCAGTTTTCAAGCATATAAACATGCAGGCACCTTCCCAAAAAATCGAAAAAAAATGTTCTAAGTCTTTGGGCCTCCTCAGCATGTTTTAACATCAGCATCATATTTTCTTTGGAGGAGGTCATCATCATCATGTTTCCAGACATCACCCTGATGTTGCTTATGAGGGTCATCATATTTTCTGTTAGCATGATCTTTCGCTGGGGTGATATTCTAACATCGGGTGATCTTACTTAAGATCATCCTGATGATGTTGCTACAAAGTCCTAACTATGATCTGATCTTCATCGGGGTCATCATATTTGAACATCGGGTGATCTTAGTCAAGATCATCCTGATATTGTTTTATCACTTCATGTTCGTTGTTTTATCACCCTGATGATGCTGACGTCATTCTTATGTCAGGGTGATATCCATTTTTCTACCTGTCTGCATCATGATATTTCTGAAGGGAGATATTCGCCTGTCGGCTTCATGCATTGTCCAATGGGGGTGATCATTTCAAATATCAGTCACATATTCATATATCACCTCGATCTTATAGTGGAGCTACAGTGCAGCATGATATGTGTGCATCAGGATGATATTTCGAAATATCCGGTTATCTTCCGAATATCATCCTGATGCTGATGTATGGTGACATCATCAAGGTCCGGGGGGGTCATATTTCTAACACTGATCATCTTGTGGAGATCCCCTGATATTTGCAAACATGACGATGACGTCATCCGGATATGAGGAGGTGCGCGATAGGCAGATATGCTGATGACATCAGCAGGATATGACGGTGACGTCATCAGTATGTTCATCGGCCAGACATTTGGTATCGGCTAAGCAGGAGGATCTTCCTCCGATGCATCAGGTTTTGCCGATGAAGGCAATTATCATGTAGGTGATATTGCGATGATGATGCTGATGTCAGGGTAATTTTTCAAGCAACAGGATATCATGTTGTTGGAGGATGATGATGAAGGCTTATACTAGTGTCGTCGGGAGAAAAAGCACCGACATCATATATGCTCGTGGCCTAGTATATAAAGTGTTGAAATGGTCGCCACGGGGTGCATGTGGGATAATTGATATCCTGCATATTTTGAAATATCACGATGAGGTATTTTGGCGGGAAACGGTTGCGATGCACTGTTTGATGTTTTCCCAAGGCCGCGGGTTGGTGCGCCATTAATGGCGATTGTTGCAAAGGTATGGATGGATCTAGTACTTGATTGAAGATGTGGATCCCTAGGCGGCGGCACAGGGCTCGAGGTTTCTTCCTGTCTCCTCCCCACCTACTGCATTCATGTTTGGGCACCAATCTGGTAATGCGTTGAGTGCCATTTTTCTGATACTGTGTATCTGGCGGGATTTTTGGTCAACCATGTAATTAATTGTTGTGGTACACTTTCTGGCTGTTATAAGCAGACTGTGTTACCATTTTTCAGGTTGTTGAAAACTAGACATTTTGGCTCTGTAATAAGATACAACTGGTTTTGGTTGCTCTGTGCAGCAAAACTTGTGAGTTTATGTATCTCCTGTTGTACGATTTGGCATGAATCCACTAATTTCATGGTTAATCTTATATGAATAATGCTGTGTTTGCATGTGTTATGCTGATTCTGTCTCCAATTTTGCATGTATCTTTCTTACTGCAATAGGGATGCCATAAGTATCGACAGCTTAACACTCTGTATTGGGAGATATCTGTAAGGCAGGTATCATGTGTATCCCCCTGAAATCCAGTTTTAGCTATTCATGCTGATCATTCACAGGTGTATGTCTACCGACTCCAAGCCCTGGATAAGCACCAATCTAGCTCTGTGTTGAGGTTATACACCATGTCCAGCTTTGCATCCAAACACCATTTCAAACCATCTCTCCCTTCCACCTGTTAGTTGTAGGAGTAGGATTAGGAACCCCCTGCATGCTCTCATACCCAACCAGACATCATGTCCAAGAATGTTGCCAACCTTGTGATCTATCATACAGATCTTGGTCCATACATGAGAGTATTCTGCCTGTTGTTGTCAAGTTAGATCTTTCTATCTTTGAGCTAGTCAAGGTTACATCTTGAGTTATAGGGATACCCCCCTTGGTGCGGCAGAACTAGAAGTGAAGGGGAGGAGCTCACGCAACCTCCTGTATTAGTTGGCTGAATCTGCCTATGCATTAGAAGTGGCAAACCCTAATGCTGATTCAGAAGAAAAACCAACAGGAGGTAAAGGGTTCACGGGGGATGGTAAAGGGGTGGTAGAGGTTGATGTGGGATGAATAAGGTGATCAATAGAGGGTAGGGGATTGGGGATGGGATTAGATGGAATGATTAGATCTTGATTAGGAGAAGGGGTTGATGTTTCAACATGCTTTGGATTGGTTTCTTGACATAGCTCATGTGCTTGGATAGAAGTGGGATTGATTTGGATAGATGTGAGGGGTACTTGGATGGATGTGATAGTTGCTTGGATGGATGCAATAGGTACTTGACTTATGATAGAGGGTTGTTCAAGAGATTCGGTGGGTGTTGAATTGCATGAGGTCGTTTGATTCCTTGCTATTAGCCAATGGATGGTATCTTTCATGAGTGTATGGGTGGAAGAACAATATAATGGATGGATAATGATGGTGGATGGTGTAGAAATAGGATTGGGATTGGATAGGTGGGTGATGGGATTAGGTTGTGATGGTTCGTGGATGGGTGCAAGGATAGGTGTTGGACTGGATGATGGTGTTGGAGGGCACTCTAGATTGATATCTCCCTTGTCAAAGGTTATTAGATCTTGCCTAAGATAACTTGGGCTCATTTGATTTATGTACAAGAAACCACTTGGACTTGCAGGTGCGTCATGTGTCAAAGGTGGATTTGGGCTTACTTGTGCTTGATGTGGAGGCCATTGATATTCTTGGGGGTGGGTTTGATGATGTGTTGGAATGTTAGAATGAGGAATTGGATAATGTTGAGGTGGAAGTTGATAGGTTGATGTGGATGATACATAGGATTGAGTTGGAATTTGTTGAGGTATGACTTGTTGGTGGAAGTGTTGAATGGGTTGTTGTGATGGTTGGAATTGTTGAATTGGTTGATGTTGTTGTAGTTAAATGTGTTGATATGGATAAGGGATAACATTAGAAGAAATGGGATAAGTTGGTATTGAATTAGGTTGATGAGTAGATAGATATGATGGGATAGGTGCTGGATATGATAGTTGTTGGACTTTGCAAGTGGCCAAGAGGTGTTGGATTTCGTCCAAGAGGTATTGTATGTGTGAGGATTGGCTTGTTAGACATGTGTGAATCAATTTTTGAATGCTGTGAAAGGTTCGCTGCTCTAAAGGGGATTGGCTTGCATGCATATGGTGAAGCATATGAAGGAGCTTTTGGAGGTCCTCTAAGTTTAACATGATGTCACACAAGTGGTTAAATGTTAAGTCCTTATTGGCAAGTGATTGCTTATGAGGATGATGATGATGTGGATTGTTTGGATGAAGTTGATTTTTCTTGGCAAGTAGACAAACAATCAAGAACACAATGGCCAAAGGTTTGATTTATGAAAGATGTGATAATCAAGCATGTACAACCTTAAGGATTTGGGCCACTAAAACAAAGGTTCGTAGTGGGGGAATATTCGGGGGATCGGCACCTTACGAGCATCCAATAAACCACTTAAGGTTTTGACTAGCTCTACTAGGAGTTTAATATACCTTGAGGGTACTACTTCCTTTCAAGCTAGCACCGAATGGTAAGCGCTCATACCGATTAGACTTGGCTTTCACCTTATCCTCAATTTACATATAGCGGACTAGATGAAAGTACCACTTGGGGTTGCCAATGAGTTCTCTGAATGGATGTGTCTCAAGGGCAGGCCCATGTCCTAAAAAAAATAGAATAGAACCATTTCTCTTCACCCAAGATCCTTGTGAAGGCAAGGGGAGAGGATACTTTGATTTTACCCTATGGGATAACACAAACATGCAAGTGCACAAGACACAGCAGACAAGAGCTAATGTTCGTTTTAAGCCCAAATTGAAAATGTGCCTAAAGTTGTTTGTTGCAAGCAATGATTAATTATTAGGAACACCAAAGTTAAATGTTTGGCACACACACAAAGATTTGATTCATTTATTGATTTTAATGCACCAAATTGAAACGTGTGTCTAAGCTAGCATGCAAAAGGGTTTATTTTAAGAGCCCAAATGAAATATTTTTGCTAGACTAAGATAAAGAAACACCCTGCAACAAATTGTTAGTGTCCTGCAAAAGGATGATTAAAGAAGGTATGTGGAAACGCCACTGCAGGCAGAACAACCCAACTTACAGAAAAATGGCGTTAATTAAACTTACAATGCTACCTTTAAGACTGTAAAGGCAAAAAATTAAAATATAGCAAGTAGACTGTCCAGTCCCAAATTATCACCTGCAAGTCACAAAACCGAAAACCAGAGCAAGTAGACGTCCAAGAGAATTGTAATGTGAAAATTGATAATCTGAGAAAAATTGATGAAAAAAGAACTGGTACAAGAAAATAGACTGTATAAACAGATTCTTCAGGAGATTCTATGCGATTTGAAAAAAAATCGCTGAAAAAGATCAAAAATGCAAAAGATATGATGATTTGAAGTTTTTAAGCAAGTTGGACTTTGACTGATTAAAAAAGGCAGGAAAAAGGTACCATCACCTAATGAAAACCTCACAACTACTAAGTTTGCCTCATCAGCTTTCCAACAAGTCCTTGTTTGTACGATTTCACCTCCATATGACCAAGTTGTGATAAAAAGAAAAAAATAGCCTCCTTCGATAAGTAGGAAGCACTAGAAGACCTTGACTGTTGGCAAAAAATGTAGCTGTGTGGCAGATTTTGGTCACATGCTAGCAGTTTGTGCTGATGGTTTGTTTGGCAGTGAGTGGTCTAAGCCCCTTGGTCATCCATATGACCAGGGGCGGACCCGGAGATAAAAAAAAAATGAACTTGAGGGGGCCGAGTGTAAGCCCCCACCACTATGTACATGTGACCAAAGGCATCGAAATGTTTTTGTTTTAGGCCTTTGTGCTAAAAGTTTAGGGTTACAGCGAAGGGCGGTCTTAGGGCATGGACATGGTTTTGAGCCTTTGGTTTTTTTTTTGTTTTAACGGTGCAGAGGGTGTATGAGCTAAGGTCAGCAGGGAGGAGGGAGGACAGGGAGTGGGTGTTGCAAAGATCAGGTGGCGGGGTTTGAAGGGAGAGCGGTGACTGGGCGGAGTTGGGAGGTCTATGGGGGGTGGGTTTCACTAGAGGTGGGGGGACTCGGTGGAATGGGTTTGGGGGGTGACGACAAGGGGAGGTCACCACCGGAGGTGTCGACTAGTGTGTGGGGAGGTCGACGGGGATGGTGACGGTGTGGTCGCCACCACCAGAGGCAGCGGAAATGGTGAGCAGGTGGATGGAAGTGGCGGGAGAGTAGTGATGGGTGGAAATCAGGCAGCGATGGGGTGGCGACAGGTCGGGGGACAGTGGCGATAGGGCGGTGGATCTGGCAGACAGGGGGTTTGTGCCAGCGGCGGCGGCTGAAGCGGTGGTTTTAAACAGTAGCGACCAAAACTCAAACCACAAAATCTCAAAAACTCAAACATGCAAACAAAATGTTAACACTGTGATACAAAAATTATCTACTGCAACACAAAACCAGTGATCAATGCACAGGGGGCTGCGGGATCCGTATAGTACGGATCCGTACGGTATGGCCTGGGGCCTTAAAAAATTTTCAAAAAAAATTTCAAAAAATATATCGAAGTTTATAGTCAAAATTAATGGAATCGATGTCGTGAGTGTGAAAATGATGTCCGTTTTCATGCAGGATGCAACTTGCAACAATTCCTCACCAAAACGTGCAAAAAATTGTTAGAAAGATGAAGATTTTGACAAAAAAACTTCACAAAATGACGATTGGACTCGAGACCGGGCGTGCCAATGTAATAAGTGAAATCTGGATGAAGATAAGACTAATCTAATGCAAAATAGACTAATTATACCTTCAAGAAGACCTCAAGAATCCATGTGGGAAGGAGATGTGCCATGTAGCTCCTCAAGATTGTTCCCGTGATCAGAATGACAAATGTGGATTGCTCAAGTGCTCAACACAATGCAAGATGAGAGATAAAGTGATTCAGATGGAGATTGAGGATGGCTAGAGTGATTTTGACAGAGATTCAGTGAGATGAGGGGATTGAGACAGGATTTTGGCAGAGTTCTGATGCATGGAATGGCCTCTCCAAATGGCTTAGAGAGGGGTCAATTTATAGGATTTTGGAGATGAGGATGGAGGGTCAGGATTCATCTGATCAGATCAAGGGCTAGGAATAAAAGTGAATCTTTTATTCCTAGGGATTGAATTAAAAATTCTCATTTTGGGAAGAGTGGAGGTGAGTGGGAGACAACTGAATATTAAATTCAGTGATTGGGAGTGAGTGGGAGACATCTGAATATTATATTCAGTGATTGGGAGTAAGTGGGAGACATCTGAATATTATATTCAGGTTAGTGGATGAGTGGGGGACAAGGTTAATTAAGTGTCATCTTAATTAACTTAAGCATGATTAGCCTAATTAACATGGATTAGGGAAAATGAATAAATCAATTAAATGAATATTAGGAATATTCATTCAATTAATAGGATAGGGTTGTAAGGTTAAATGACTCAATTAGGGTGAATTAATTGATCATAAGGGACATGCAGATTGGGGGAGTGGATTAGTACGAGGTAGAGAAAATCGATCTGCAGAGCAGTCCAATTTTAGGTGTCTATAGTATGATCCATAGAGGTTTCATGCACTATGAGGGAGAGTTTTTATTGTTGTTATATGAATTCTCATTATCTATCTGTGGAATGTTTTTGGTTGAAGAGGTTTCTTTATTCACCAATTCTTCATCTTGGCCAGAGAGAGCATTGTAATAAAGAGATGGTCGGAGGTCTTCATTCACTAATGCTTCATCTTGGCTAGAGAGAGCATTGGAATGAAGATATGGTGGTATGATGTTAAGAGACGTGTTAATGAAATCATCCTCTTGCATTGAAGTGTCCTCATAAGGAGGAACAACTTTGGGAGAGGGATCATAAGGTAAACCTAAGTTATCATCAGATGTATTAGCAATAAGAGGCGTAATGGAATCTCCAATAGAGATAAAGTCATCTAGGGCTTCCTCTAACTTACTGAAGTCATCACTACTAAATGATGTAACATATTTATTATTGTCTATGAATTTAGTCAGGTCATCTAATATCGAGGGATATGTTCCCATGAGAGTTGTGAAACTATCAAAGTCAGATATATAGAAAATAATTTCATATGTGGGACACAAAAATATCAACATCATAGATATATGCAATTTGTTTTAAGACTTGAGGATATTCATGAGTAAATTTGGAAAAATTATCAATGTCTATGATGTATGCAAACAATGCTTCCAAAGATGAATAAAAAGAAGTATCCATGATGTATGCTTTATGACCAAAAAATGCTTGATATTTTTAGTTCTTTGAATGCAATGAGTAAAAGAAGAGGTGTTGTGAAAAATTTCAAGAGGAGCGGGGAATAATATATCTAATAATAGTCCAATATGCAATTTTCACCAATTTTCAATGTAAAGGCCCAATAGAAAGGGTGTTGTAAGAAATTTGAGGAAGGGTAGTAGATAATAACTCTAATATCAGTCAAATAATGCAGTAAAATCCCTCACAACATGCTTGTAGTGCAATTCTAGAGAGACGAGAAGGCCAAATCTAGTGAAAATGCAAGGTTTTCAAACCCTAGACATGAAATTCTGTAAGAAATCCACTATGATGCAACACTAAAATTAGAAATCAGTCCTAATGAGTATCTGAAAATGGTAGTAAAATCTAAAACAAGATTTTGACTACAAACCCTAGCTAATGCAAAACTAGGTTTTTATGAAAAATACACAATTTCAAGCAATTTTTGATAATTTAAGCATGAAAATGCAATGCAAGTGAATACTAAATGATGAATTTCTACAATTTAAATCAAATATAATGAAAATAACAGAAATATAATGAAATTAAATTCCAATTAATTCAACTTATGCTCAAATGCAAGCATAAGATGCCAATTTTTTCAAATTTTACAAATTTTTCAATTTTTTTGTAATTTTTCAAATGCAATAAATGTATGATGAAAAATAAATTTCATATTTAATTGAAAAATTAGAAATTAAATAAAATCCAACTAAATTAATACAAATTATGTGAAAATTCAAACCCTAGAATGCAAAAGTTTTTGAATTTTTTTTGAAAATTTTGCAATTTTTTGTAGTTTTTCAAATGCAATAAAATGAATGAATGCAAATCTATCACACAACACTCAGCAAGACGCAAAAAGTCCATAAACATGGGTTCACAAAAATGTTTTGATTAAGTTTCAAAGGCAAATCCTCCCTTCTCACTAAACATTCAAGGGCATATCAACCGAGTTGAATCTCCACTAAGCAAGAGCAATCACCTATCAGGTTGGGCTGCCACTTGGAATGATGCTGAAGTTCAGATGTATCAAAAAATATCTCAATTTAATGTTGAATTACTCTTAAAACCCTAAATATGCAAAATAGTAAGCAAATTAATGAATTATGGCAAATCCTTTCAAGCAAAGGTGAAGTACAGAGATTGTTAACTCTCTATTTTTTGAAATCTAGAATGTGGAATGGTCAGGGACACTGGCACTAGTGCCCTAGTCTAAGGCATAGTTTTCATCACGAAATCTAAATCTCCTTCTGACACTAATATGCATTGCATCTTCCATTTCTACTCTAGAAAAGATGGAGGACACTGGCACTATCCCTTGTCCCAAAATGTTCACTGTTGTCCTCTTTCTTTCAGATACTGAATCCTTGTTGTCTGCAACCTCCTTTCTGTAACTCCACTCTGTGAAACTCGGTACCTGTAACCTACAATCAAAAAGGAGTGTGGGAGGGGGTTGTGGTGTTTAGAGGCTCATCTCGATCAAGCCTCAGAGAGACATTCAAGTCTTCCAAATACCGTTGTCAGATAAGAGTGTGTATCCCTGCGGGATAGAGGCAAAATCCAAATGATAAATGATCAAAAACACAATCGATTACTCCTTGAAGTGTAGATCTCATGGAAGGAAGATGCTCTTCATGCCATGAGAAGATGGAGTCAAATCTACAAATGCAAACACAATAATAACAAAGTACTACTCTGCAACACAATGAATGTTGAGGTCAAGGAAAACAAATGAAGTAAAAAACATAAACAAAATGAATAAAACACAAGTTTATAACTTCAAATGAGATCCTTCTCCTTGATAAGGTTGAAAGAGTGCACCCTTACTCTCCAACTTTACCCATGGCTTCAATGTGAAATGCTCTCAAATGCATATGCAAGTCACTAAAAGACTAGCTATAAATGAGAAGATGATGGAGAGATTTTGGCAAGATAAAAATACACTAAACTTGGATCATCAAATGGCTTGGGAGAGGTTATATTTATAGGCATTTTGGAGGGACATTTGATCCAATGGTTGAAATTGAAAGTAGAGATCAATGGATGAGGATGAATGTGAGATGGAGGGCTAAAATTTGATCAACAATAATGGAGGGATGAGAATACAAGTGAATTTTTAATTCACCTTGGGAAGAAGTTTTCATTAATGATGTTAGATGCGATGGATTAAAAAGGAATTTAAAATTCTTTTAGGGAAGAGGTGAGGATTAGAAATGAATTTTTAATTCATTTGGGGAAGAGTTCTAATAAATGTGAAATATGACAAGTTAGGTGTGTAAGAACTCATTAATGAGTTTTAAGACAAAATCTATATAAAAAATTGCCTTATGTGGGATAAGGACCAATTTTTTATTTGGAAGGTGTGGGGATAAGTGTTAAGTGGGGTTTAACCAAAATAATCAAGGGGATTAGTTTAATTAATATGGCTGTAGTAAATTAGTGAATGGATTTATTTAATTAATCTTAAGTCTAGCGGTCATGTAGGCTAGGGTAGCTAATTAAATAATAGGTATTTAATCAACTAGGTTAGGGGTAGGCTAATTAGTAGGCTGAGTTAACTAGATAAACATAATTTATCTAATTAATTAGGTTTAAGGGAATGGTGAAATTAACCAAATAAATATTTGAATATATTTTTTATTAGTTTGGCTAAGGTTAGTAAGTGTGATCGTTGAATTAATTAAATTAGTTCAATTTAAAGATGCAATGATGAAGAGAAGGTGAATAATCGGGTGTTGGAAGGTGTAATTAATTAAATAATAATTTAATTAATTAATTGGGGAGATGTCAGAAGATGGTTAGTCAGTGAAGACTTTATTAGGTGTCTACATTTGCCCCTCTTTGACATGGCATTGTGACCTAGCAGGGATATGGCGTCAAGTTAAAGAATTTGCCCTAGCTACCGCGAGAAGGAATGGAATGGATGAGGGATGCCCCCTTGAGAGGTCAGGTGAAAAAATAAAATTTTCTGAGTAAGCTCTTGAAAGGAAGGAATGGAGGTGAAAAATAGGTAGAGGATGGGAAAATAGGTTAACAGGAAGAATGAGCAAAAAAGGTTATATTTTGCACTTTCGGGTCGAAAAAGTGTGTTGGAGGGTGACATGGCCTTCTACAAATAGAAAAAAGTGGGCCCAAAGTGCCACATTTGCACTTCTTGAGCCACATGGACGAAAGGAGAGAGAAGAGATGGTGAATCGACCCTTCCTGCACTACGAGCATTTGTTCGAGCTAGTTCATTCCTACATGCAGTCACCCTTAGCTATCACCTAGGTATGTTGATGATCCTTGACTTTGTCAAATTGTACCTTTTGGGCATTTATGCCATTGAGAAATGAGAAGGTTAGAGTTCTCGCATCATTGGGGAGCTATTTGGCAACATATTGAGCCAGATTTGTGCCATCCTCTAGAATGGTGCCATCAGCCATATGGGAAAATGGGTAGTTTTGGTGCCAAAACCTAAATGTTTGGCACCATCCTACGGTTTGGCACTATGTGTGCTGGGGGTTTTTCACCATTTTGGTGCTATGCAAGGAAAGTATGGTGCCATTCTCTAGAATGGCGCCATTAAGAGTATTGGTGCTATATCAGGGCGCTCTGGTGCCATTCTCTGGAATGGCGCCATACCTAGGGTTTGTGGTGCCATTCTTTGGAATGGCGCCTAGGGTTTGATGGGTGAAATGGATTTTTAGGCTGAGGCATTAGATTGGTGCCAAAGGCAGAATAAATGACACCATTCTCTCGAATGGTGCCATACAGGGTAGGAATGGCACCATCATCTTAAATGGTGCCATACCTGATAGGATTGGTGTTAACCTGAGGACTGGTACCATTAAGAGGAGAATTAGCACCAAAATGGAATTTGGCACTAAAATGGGAAACATTAGCTCAATAGCACCAATTTGTAGAAATGTCATGTTTTTGATTGAAATTTTGTGGATGCAGGTTGATGGGGGGATTGTGGCTTCACGGGAGCAATGTGTTCATGTTGTTGTGCAGTTGCTAGATGGTTTCAACTAGTCCACATGAGCTAGGTTAGGGAGATTGGGCTTGAGGATAGAGGCTGAGATGCCCATCATATGAGCACACAGGGCGATAATGACAGCCCTAGTGGAGCAGTGGCAAAGTGAGACATGCACATTTCTCCTCCTGATAGGCTAGATTACTATCACCTTGGAGGATGTCTATCACATTTTGAGGTTACCCATTCACAGAGCATGGGTGACCTATGATACCGGTAGAGGGCAAGTGGTGCTAAACAAAACTTTTGCCCCTAGTCATCTTGTTTTATCGAGGGACCAACAGGAGATGAGTTATTATTAGACATTGGAAATAGGCATAGATGAGTTTACTTTGGTACTTTGTGCAATGATTGGGGATTTGGTGATGCCAGATCAACATGCACAGGGCTTCCTGATTGGCTAGGGTGAGATGATTAAGGACATGGTTTCTCATGAGATGATGTATGCATGGGGGCCATGAATGCTGGTGTAGCTATACCATGGTATATTAGTATGATTCAACTTTGTTTGCTGGGGTCACACTGCTGCATGTGTGGGCTTTTGAGAATATTAGGATCACGAGGCCCCAGGGAGCTTTCTTTCAATGGCAATTTGAGGCATTCATCTTTATTTATAGGGGGCCTATTCAATATAGCTATGTTGGGTAGCTACACTACTAGTGGTAGATTTTTGATGACTTGGTTCAGATCACATGGTAGCCATATATTGGCATAGAGGCATGGCCCGATGAGCACATCCACCTTCCTTATGCATTCCAGGAATGATATCTGATGGGTCAAGGGGACCACATGATAGATAGGTACTACTCCTCCAGAGTGATGTGTGAGTTTGGTTTACACCAGGACCTTCCATAGGTGATGGCTATCCTTGCATGAACACCTCATGACATCAGGTGGCCACTAGCCACAGCACCTTATGTAGCCATAGTAGATTTTATAGAATTACAGCCCTAGTAGTGGGAATGGGGAGTAGAGTGGTGGATGCAGGGACTACTCCTGCATACGATCAATGGTGGGCAACATGGAGACCTATCTACCTGATGGATCTAGCTGTAGAGTCTGACATGATGGTGGAGGTGGGGGAGGAGAGGGATGATGTGGAGGAGGAGATAGTGGTGGAGGAAGTCGATGTGGATGAAGATGATCCAATCGGGATGTTAGCTACAACAACCTATGAGCAAGCTATGGCTAGGAGAGGACGAGGGTGAGGGTAGTGGATACTTGTGTAGTAGGCGCAAGTAGGGCAGAGAGGACATATGCCTCCACCATGGGCACCCCTATAGTAGCAGGGACCTAGGTCAACCCTGCCACAGGTATCACCGTAGTAGCAGGCATAGGGGCAGGGATAGATGCCACCACCATAAGTGTCATAGTGGAGACCTCCACAGCAGGTGAGACAGCAGCAACAAGTGAGGCCCTAAACATATCAGCATCATGTGCCAGAGATTCAGATGGGATTTATAGGGGCTGGGGCCATAGGAGCTGGGAGTTCTGGGACAGGGCCCGGGCTTGTTCTTGGCAGGCACACATCATGTCGGCACTCCTGAGCAGATGATGAGGAGGAGGTGGAGACCCTCTAAACTCAAGTTGCAAGCCTCAAGGATATAGTGAAGAGGTAGAGGTAGGAGTTGGCACAGCTATAGGGAGCATCCACCTTATTATATGGGAGCAGTGGGGCCAATGGCCAGGTTAGTGCCTTACAGGCACAACTAGCACAGGCACAGGGGTAGGTGACATAGTTACAGGCTTAGTAGCCAGTTTTACTACTGAGAGAGATACAGAGAGAGCCTTGTGGTAGGTAGCAGATGCACAAGTGGGGAGCCTACAGGTAGAGGTTACATGGATGCAAGGTGTCATTGCTGGCACCAATGCATCATAGATGTGAACCGATTACACAGTAGTGTAGAGTCATGTAGCACAGGTACAGAGTAAGCTTACAGAGGCACGTGTGAGGGAAGCGTATTATTATGGGGCCTATTGTATAGTAGTCCCTTAGGGTCATCACATGTTGAGCTATAGTCAAAGGAGTGGCTCCAGGATGTCTATATCATATAGGTCCATGAGATTAGTATAGTCAGTTTAGTATCCCATGGCACCTCCACCATTGCCACCACAGTAGCCACAGTAGCCAGCCTAGCGACGGTCTGGGTCTCCTATCAAATCTACTAGGGGATGATCAACCCAAGGTTGATGTTTTGATATGTATTGATGTATTTTGGTCCTTTGATGCATTTTTGTACCATTACATTGAGCGATGTATTATTTTTACGATGATGTATTTGATGACATGATAGTTTATGCATGATGGCGTTTATGGTTTTATGGGTGTTTATTATGATGATATGATGTATGGATGTGTTGATGATGATGTTAGTCATAAACAAACATAGAATAAAAGTTACACAACAACCTTTACTCATCTTGAAAGATACGATGAATTCAGAGAATTCATGATCCCAAGTCTCCATTAATTAGTTCATAATATACTAACGTTACTCAATGGTTGATGTGTGTTGCTGTTAATCATTCAGGGGCCTTACATTCTTCAGTAATTTTTGAAAGTTCATCAATATTTCTCCAAATATCATGTTCTTTATATCTGCCCTACATAACTCTCCAAATTATTTTACCTCTACACTATGAATTCACTCAAATAATGGGCCTACAGGTTGATATTTGCATGAATGTTACCATTATTTGCAATTCTTTGCATGATATTTTCAACACTACATGCATTTAGCTCAAATATGCTAATGATATTCAGTTATCTACGAGATGTCAGCATATTTCATGTTATTTGCTTCTGATTATCTATTATCTGCAATTATGATGGTGAATTATTCTAAAATTAAAAGAAATGTAAATGAATACTTCAAATTTGGTGAATCTTAGCTACTGAACCACATACATACCAGATATAGTCACGAGGAGAAGAAATCAAACCATATTTTCACCAGGATGTTCCACAGCTAGATATAGATGATGCTAACTTCGAAGGAAAAGGAATGAAGACAACACATATAGACTGATAAGCACTCCAAGGGACGCAGCAAATCAAAGCATGTATCAAGAATTCAAACACTGATTACTCAAGATTTATGATGATTTGTAATCAAATGGTCTTCTCTTTCATTAAGTATGCAATGATATGTATGCTTACAATAACTTTGAAATAGGCCCTGATATTTTAGCAGTCAAATTTCAATTAAGCTTCTGAATGTTTAAAACAAGGCACCCTTGCACCTTTTATAGAATAAGGTGAGGGAGCGGTTACAAATGACCTACGGTCGGGATTTATTTATTAAGATCAACAGTCCAAATGAATAGCACATGCCTACCAGTTGGCAACTACACAGCTGGCATAGAATATTCCAGCATCTTTGACCTAGTCCATCCTCCAGCTAGCAAACAATACATTTGACAATATCCTCCTCAGCTCTGGTTCATGTTACCTCTGCATGCAACTCTATAACTTATATCTTTGTAAATTTTGCCATTTCCCACGTAAACTTCACCTTCTGATATGCCCTTGCCACTTTGTCATTTTCTAGATATCTGTGCACCTGATAACAGACACAAGGATTAAGTATCATCATCATTAAAAACTTTAGTAGGAAAATAAACATTTAAATCAGGCTTAGAATATGCAAACGCAGATAATCAGATGATGAATCCATGAACAATCACATACAAAATGCATATATGATGCTAAAATTAGTTGAGTCAACCATTATTGACCAAAATCATGCTATCAGGCCCTAAAATGGCTTCAATATCTGATCAAGTCCAGGGTCATTTGAGTGATTTTTGATAAAAATATCAAAAATATGATTTTTGGTATTTTCTACATCTTGGTAAATCACATTTTCGGAGGCCTTAGGAGCAGAATTAGGGCTCAAGACTTCATCGGTGCTTGGCATTAAGCCTAAGCGACTGAGCAACTCAAACTAGATAACTAGTTTATCTTTCCAATGAGTCCAAAAAGCTTAAATTCTGACACAGTAGCTAGGAGTTATGGCCCTGCCAAGGGGAAGGTAAAAATTTGCTAATTTTTTGAGTTTTTGTGAATTTTTTGCAAATAGTTTCACCTTGTAGTAGCTCTTTTTATATTCCAAGGGTGATGTGGCCCTTCATATCATATGCAAGCCTTACATTTTCAGTTATCGCATGCATAAGATCATGTACTTTTGTTCACCAAATTCCATTAAATGAAACTATCGGGTCCGGGTATGCACATTAGTTAATATGAGGGATATTAACTAATATGACTCTCTTCATAGATCGGGATATGATGATGATGTCATCATCATGGACGGGCTTCGTTAAAATGTGAAAGGCTGACGTCATGGTCATACTAAAGGAAATCAGGTGATGTTAAGAAATATGACCCTGATATTGAGGAATATCACCCTCCGAATAAGATGACGTCACAGTCATGTCGAGCTTTTTATATTAGGGTAGAATGACGTCACTATCATGTTAGGAAAGATCAGTCATATTAGAAAAGATGACGGATGTTAGAAATTAGATGACCTTCGGATGTCAAGCCGATTTATGATGTCATTGTCATATTGGGTCCTTTGTGGAATGGGAAAAGTTAACATCATCATCATGTTATTAAAAAGGGTGATCATTGGAAAAATACCTCCGCGAGATAAAAAGGATGATGACGTCACCGCTAGGGTGATTTTCTCTGTTCATCGGGGTTGGATGATGTCATCATCACATTGGCCCTGGGGTGATATTCTACGGTAGGGTGATATTTGAAATATCAGGTGATATTCGCAAGATCGGGTGATATTCGAAATATCAGGTGATATTCGGAAATATCAGGATGACGTCATCAGGATAATGACTTAGTTTATCGTTGTTGCACTATGACGTCATCGTCATGTTATGTAGAAAGGGTCGCTATTGGAAATATACCTCCGCGAGGTAAAAAGGATGATGATGTCCTTGTCATGTCAATTCTCTTATCTATCAGGATTATATGATGCCATCATGATATTATCTTTAGGGTGATATTTTGCGACGGGGTGATATTCAAAAGATAGGGTGATATTTGAAATATGACCCCCGCAAAATATATGAAGTTGTTTGACGGGTAAATGCTTCTATCACCTAAAATTGACGTCCAGATCTCTGGATAAATGATTTATCAGGTGATAAAATTGGATCAGGGTGATCTTTCATAAGATGACTGATGTTAAGAAATATGACCCCCCCTCAGAATATTAGGTTTGACCAGGACTTTGACTCACCATAACTCTTGTTCCCTAAGGAATATCAGGGTGATCCAAAAGGCAAACTTGCATGAAATTTTGTACTCTATCCAGCCATGAGGTTATTGACATGAAATATGAACTTTGTAAAATTGACCTCATCATGATGACTTACCCAGTCCCCTTATGCAGGATCATCTACATGACTTACTTTTACTAGACCACCAGCAAGCAGAAAACACAAGCCAAGCCAAGTAAAAAGTTGGGTCCCTGTTTTGTCAAGTCAAAATGGGGCGTGTTGTGTAACCACACAACAACTTGCCACCAAATAAAACACCAAAATTCCAATGATTCAAGTGATGTGAACATACTCTAACATAGTATTCTAACTCTTTCTAAGTATAAGCATCATAATCTTTCTGAATGACAAAGTTTTCATCATGGCAATAATGCTAACAAAGGATCAGGTGTGTGCAAATGATTAATTATCCTCATCTTGAAAGCAAGTTGAAAGCATGAGTAACTGATGTTAAGCTACATAGTTTGGGAGCATCCCTCATAGCCAACCTGGATAGAGCCTTGTTGCCAGCAGGCATCCATAGCCCTGGCAAGGTTATCTATACAATCCCCCTAAGTAGAGCCCCACTTCCAGCAGGCATCTATAGCCCTGGTAGAGTTACTTAGATGGCCTAATTTTATTATGTTTTGAATTTTCAAAATTTATACTCTATTCATCTGATGTCATCATGTAAGCTTAGTATGCAAGCTATGGTCACTTGCTGATTTAGGTTGGAGATTGTATTAGTAGCAAGGAAGTCCCTTTAGATTTTTCACTTAACACCTATACTTGTGTGTTCAACAAACCCAAGGCTATTAGGTGAGTCATTGTGAAAGAGTCACTTTAGTCAAGAAAAGGCACCCTAATGAAAAAATATCATAGACCTGATCACAAGTACTTCTCAGAGTGAATCATAACCTATATATGAATTTGTTCTCATCACTTGAATCTTAACAATTCAGTTATTTTCTTAGGATGATGAGCTGCATCATCTTGACTAACCAAAATAGAACTCAACAAGCAAGCAAACAAAAGCAAACACACTAAGCAAATTGTACAAACAATTAACTACAAAAGGAAACAAGAGAAAACAAAACAAGAAAGCAAAGAAGAGAAACAAGACAGCTACTATACCGAACTATATACAAACCCCACAAGGCAAATAAAACCCAGGAGAAGACCCAAAGACAACTGTATTTGCATACTTCCTTATATTGTGCAGGAGCATCAGGGCACTAGTTATGGTTCTAATCCTAGCAAATTCATCCTTGTACTCTGAAAAATATTCTTGTATTCTAAATTCATTATGTTTAATAGAATAACCTCTGATTATCAGCAATTGAGGAAGCTCATCATGTTCATGATTAATCCATATGCATCTCTTATCTCCTGAATTTCCATAATCAAAATAGTATTCAACACTATTTACTGTGGAAAGGAGAAATACAACCTGATGTTTTTCTGATCTTGTTGAATATGCTTCTTCATTGACAACTGGTCCTCCATTTGACTTGGCAATTTCATTGCTTAGCTCAGTATTTAGTCTCATTTCAAATTGAAGGATGTATGACTCTTGAAATATTAATCCTTCATCTTTATCTAGCTTTGTCTCCTCATTCTGGATGTACGTCTAATTCTTGACTTTAGACAGCACCTCACTATTTTTATTAAATCCTTGCACAGCAGCATCTAAATGAGTATCTTTATTTTCATAACCTGATATATAGAAATTTATCCCTTCTAAATCATTTAACTATAAAGGTGAAACAACTCCCAATTGATAGAAATACTCCCCTATTTCATTTTCAAAATGAGATTGGATTGGCATCTGATTATGCACAACAATTCCAAAGCTTTCTGCATCTTCAACTTTCATGAATTGTTCATCAAATAACTCACATTGTCCATCCAGTAAGGTATCTGGTTCCATTGACCTGCAACATTCTTGCATTTGATCATTAAACTTAAACAAGTTAGCTAGTAAATCAGCATTTATTCTCTTTTCTACAACTCCCTAGGTTACTATCATAGGAACTTCATCAGCAGTAGTGCATTTAAATTCTTCCACCTATCTCCATTCCTTTTTACCATAAAATGACTCAAGGAAAGATGTTTCACTATCCTTATCAAAAGCAATAGGATCAGAATCAAAGACTTTATCCTGACAAGTGATTTCCTCTCTATAATTTTCAAAAGATTCATACCTGCACTCTGCCTCACCCTTATCATAACGTAGAGAACTCCTATCAATCTCACCATAGAATGACTCAAGGAAAGGTGTTTCCTCTTCTTTACCTTCTATAACTGATTCAGCTATTGTGTTTTCTAAACAACTAATCATTAGGGGTCTTGCTTCTCTTTGCTGTTCCAGAACACGAGTCTTCTCCAACATGACCAAGCAAGCATGACAATCCCTTTATGAATGCTCTTCGTCATGTAATCTGCACCAACTTTCAATGAGGATGTCATCAGTGGATAAACCTAATATTTGACTACACTATATATTTCTAGACAAGTACAATTCAAAATCTTTAAAGCGGTCCACTTCAGTGTCTGGACAACTAATAACTTCTGGTGCTGCATCTACTTGTTGCTCCAGAATGTCTTCATTTTCCTGCTAGGCTTCAGCCCTGAACACATCTATAAAGAATATTATTCCTTTCAAATAGAGATCCAACCTTATAAGAAAAGTTAGACAATTAATTTCACTGTGTTCTACAATCTGGTGTATCTTGCAACAACTGGATAAACCAAAGTCAAATAAATTCTAAGGATAAAGCTGCCTATTCAAAGTTTCCTGAAATAAAGGAATGTTGACTTGACAATTATTTTCATATGCATCCATCAAAATGAGACTCTATTTTCAATTTTTTTTTTTTAGGATTTTGAAATTTTAATGAGATCTATCATATCTCAGAATAAAACTTTGAAAGCTCAAAAAATTCAACGAATCTTTGAAGCTTTGAGCTAGATCCTTCCAAGGATGAAACCAAAACCTCTCAGATAAGAGATATTTGCAGACATTAATCTCAAATGATGAAATATTTATGCAACATTTGCAAAAATTCACAGATTCTTTGTTCAAGCCCTCCTTCTAGTACCAATTTATGTTGATGATGATGTTAGTCATAAACAAACATAGAATAAAAGTTACACAACAACCTTTACTCATCTTGAAAGATATGATGAATTCAGAGAATTCATGATCCCAAGTCTCTGTTAATTAGTTCATAATCTACTGACGTTACTCAGTGGTTGATGTGTGTTGTTGTTAATCATTCAGGGGCCTTATGTTCTTCAGTAATTTCTGAAAGTTCATCAATATTTCTCCAAATATCCTGTTCTTTATATCTGCCCTGCATAAATCTCCAAATTATTTTACCTCTGCACTATGAATTCACTCAAATAATGGGCCTACAGGTTGATATTTGCATGAATGTTACCATTATTTGCAATGCTTTGCATGATATTTTCAACACTACATGCATTTAGCTCAAATATGCTAATGATATTCAGTTATCTACGAAATGTTAGCATATTTCATGTTATTTTCTTCTGTTTATCTGTTATCTGCAATTATGATGGTGAATTATTCTGAAATTAAAAGAAATGTAAATGAATACTTCAAATTTGGTGAATCTTAGCTATTGAACCACATACATACTAGATACAGTCATGAGGAGAAGAAATCAAACCATATTTTCACTAGGATGTTCTGCAGCTAGATACAGATGATGCTAACTTTGAAGAAAAAGGAATGAATACAACACATACAGACCGATAAGCTCTCCAAGGGACGTAGCAAATCAAAGCATGTATCAAGAATTCAAACACTGATTACTCAGGATTTATGATGATTTGTAATCAAACGGTCTTCTCTTTCATTAAGCATGCAATGATATGTATGCTTACAATAACTTTGAAATAGGCCCTGATATTTCAGCAGTCAAATTTCAATTAAGCTTCTGAATGTTTAAAACAAGGCACCCCTGCACCTTTTATAGAATAAGGTGAGGGAGCGGTTACAAATGACCTACGGTCGGGATTTATCTATTAAGATCAACAGTCCAGATGAATAGCATGTGCCTGCCAGTTGGCAACTACACAACTGGCATAGAATATTCTAGCATCTTTGACCTAGTCCATCCTTCAGCTAGCAAATAGTACATTTGACAATATCCTTCTCAGCTCTGGTTCATGTTACCTCTACATGTAACTCTGTAACTTATATCTTTGTAAATTTTGCCATTTGCCGCGCAAACTTCACCTTCTCATATGCCCTCGCCACTTTGTCATTTTCCAGATATCTGCGCACCTGATAATAGACACAAGGATTAAGCATCATCATCATTAAAAACTTTAGCAGGAAAATAAACATTTAAACCAGGCTTAGAATATGCAAACGCAGATAATCAGATGATGAATTCGTGAACAATCGCATACA
This sequence comes from Cunninghamia lanceolata, assembly GCA_027924645.1. Classification (NCBI taxonomy): domain Eukaryota; kingdom Viridiplantae; phylum Streptophyta; class Pinopsida; order Cupressales; family Cupressaceae; genus Cunninghamia; species Cunninghamia lanceolata. The sequence continues at coordinate 12,678,316 of BSBN01000284.1, read as the reverse complement.
AAATGCATATATGATGCTAAAATAAGTTGAGTCAACCATCATTGACCAAAATCATGCTATCAAGCCCTAAAATGGCTTCAATATCTGATCAAGTCCAAGGTCATTTGAGTGATTTTTGATAAAAATATCAAAAATATGATTTTTGGTATTTTCTACATCTTGGTAAATTGCATTTTCGGAGGCCTTAGGAGCGGAATTAGGGCTCAAGACTTCATCGGTGCTTGCGTTAAGCCTAAGTGACTGAGCAACTCAAACTAGATAACTAGTTTATCTTTCCAATGAGTCCAAAAAGCTTAAATTCTGACACAGTAGCTAGGAGTTATGACCCTGCCAAGGGGAAGGTAAAAATTTCCTAATTTTTTGAGTTTCTGTGAAATTTTGCAAATAGTTTCACCTTGCAGTAGCTCTTTTTGTATTCCAAGGGTGATGTGGCCCTTCATATCATATGTAAGCCTTACATTTTCAGTTATCGCATGCATAAGATCATGCACTTTTGTTCACCAAATTCCATTGAATGAAACTATCGGGTCCGGGTATGCACATTAGTTAATATGAGGGATATTAACTAATATGACTCTCTTCATAGATCGGGATATGATGATGATGTCATCATCATGGACGGGCTTCATTAAAATGTGAAAGGCTGACGTCATGGTCATACTGAAGGAAATCAGGTGATGTTAAGAAATATGACCCTAATATTGAGGAATATCACCCTCTGAATAAGATGACATCACAGTCATGTCGAGCTTTTTATATCGGGTCAGAATGATGTCACCATCATGTTAGGAAAGATCAGTCATATTAGAAAAGATGACGGATGTTAGAAATTAGATGACCTTCGGATGTCAAGCCGATTGATGATGTCACCATCATATTGGGTCCTTTGTGGAATGGGATAAGCTGACGTCATCATCATGTTATTAAAAATGGCGATCGTTGGAAAAATACCTCCACGAGATAAAAAGGATGATGACATCACCGCCAGGGTGATTTTCTCTATTCATCGGGGTTGAATGATGTCATCATCATATTGGCCCTGGGGTGATATTCTGCGGTAGGGTGATATTTGAAATATCGGGTGATATTCGCAAGATCGGGTGATATTCAAAATATCGGGTGATATTCGAAAATATCAGGATGACATCATCAGGATAATGACTTAGTTTATCGTTGTTGCACTATGACGTCATCGTCATGCTATGTAGAAAGGGTCGCTATTGGAAATATACCTCCGCGAGGTAAAAAAGATGATGACATCCTCGTCATGTCAATTTTCTTATCTATCGGGATTATATGACGCCATCATGATATTGTCTTGAGGGTGATATTTTGTGACGGGGTGATATTCGAAAGATAGGGTGATATTTGAAATATGACCCCCACAAAATATATGAAGCTGTTTGATAGGTAAATGCTTCTATCACCTAAAATTGACATCCAAATCTCTGGATAAATGATTTATCAGGTGATAAAATTGGATTAGGGTGATCTTTCATAAGAAGACTGATGTTAAGAAATATGACCCCCCTCGGAATATCAGGTTTGACTAGGACTTTGACTCACCATAACTCTCATTCCCTAAGGAATATCAGGGTGATCCAAAAGGCAAACCTGCATGAACTTTTGTACTCTATACAACCATGAGGTTATTGACATGAAATATGAACTTTAAAAAATTGACCTCATCATGATGACTTACCCAGTCCCCTTATGCAGGATCATCTACATGACTTACTTTTAGTAGACTGCCAGCAAGCAGAAAACACAAGCCAAGCCAAGCAAAAGGTTGGCTCCCTATTTTGTCAAGTCAAAGTGGGGCATATTGTGTAACCACACAACAGGATGTTTGTTTATGATATGCATATGATGGTTATGGATATGTGATGGATCATGTATGTTATAATTAATTCTATGATGTGATGGTTTTATTCTTTGCTTATGATACTTATATAGTATGGATGATGTTATGATAATGTTTATGATGATGTACATTATGTATATGTTATGGTTATGGATGCATTTTATATGGATGATGTTATGATGTTGATTTATGGGATGTATTTGGATTATGTTATGGATTATGATGTGGATTATATATATGAGATATAATGGAATATATGCAATGTAAATGGATGTGAAATATATGCTTAGATTAATAAACATATATTATGCAATGTAAATGGATGTGAAATATATGTTCAGATTAATAAACATATGTTATGCAATGTGAAATGAAATGATTATATGCTCAAATTAATAAACATATATTATGGATACAAATGGATAAATGTGTTATGATTAATGAAATGGTTGAATAATGCAATGATTAATGATGTGATAATGAGTGTAATGTTAAAATAATAAGTGATAGTGCAAATGGACGAATGATTAATGAAATGGACGAGTTGTAGTGAAATGGGAAATGGGATAATATGCTCATATTACACTTGTGTGAGAGTATGATTTCAGATTCATGAAATCATCATCATTAACTCTTGAAGATGCCTCACATGCATGTAATATAAAGCAACCACTACACTATGCTCATTGCTTTAATTGTTTTGTTTTTCAGAGAAGTTCGAAAGAGAACAAGTAATAGAAATTGTTAGACAATGATGAAAATAAAAATGAAATGGTTAATGCAATGGTTAAATGATGTAATGATTCATGATAGCAATAATGATAAGTGACTATGATAATGCAAATGATTAATGAATTAGTGTAATGATTAATTAAATGGACAAGTCATGATACATGTTATGTTTATTAAACCTTGGGTGATGGGGCTAGGTGATAGAGGATAGGTTGGGGAAGGGAATAGTCAAGATAGGTTTAGGATGGGTTGGGAGGGTTTGGAAAGGGAATTGTCAGGATGGTTTTGGGAATACTAGGTCATTAAACACCACATCATTAAGGGGGAAATTTGGTTTGGGATGGTTTAGGTTTGTAGAGCGGATTGATAGTGGGGGAAGGTATGTTAGATGGGGGGTGTTAGAGTGACTGGATTAGATGGGGGAGTAGATCAAAATCCTAATCCCATATAATATGGTTGGATGGGTAGTGATAATATGATCTAGGCACAGTACTTGCATTAGACTATTGGGAGCATTTCTAGGTTTATTATAGCAAAGGAGAATACTTTTCACCAAGGTATGAAAGGACCTAGGTGATGTTTATCCAACATTTGTATGGACTAGACTCACAAATAATAGGTTGATTTCACGCATGCCCGAGGTAGTCTAACCTTGCCTAGATAAGGGAAGGGTACTCATAACATAAGTTCCCATAGTACATAGAAGGTATGATTAACCTGATATGCAAATGGGAAACACTATGCTAGAACTAACCCTATCTTCAAGATATGATTAATATTATTGGAGTAATGAAATCAACCCACAAGCACAACATACATAAAACAATGACCATGTCAATTATATGTGTTTTCCGCCACATAGCATGATATAATGAGATTAGGGTAGCTTTGGGATAATTCCTAGAACAAGACAAAAGATAAAAATTAGTAATCAAAACACCAACAAAATGACACAAACAACCATTGTATTCTCTTGCCAAGATAAATGTTGATGATAGATTCTACCTATTGTAGGATTGATATATCCATTAAGGCAAGAATCAATTGGACATTGTTGGATAAAATTTGAAAGGTGGGAAAAAGGATAGTCAGGCCATGTGTGATGCTTATGTTTGGTTTGTTGATTGACAATTTTTTGTGTGAGGTGTGATGTTTTGATGTTTTGCTTAGCATGTGTGTTTCTTTGGTGACTTTAGTAAGCTCAGAAGGTAAGGACCATCCAAACGTCTTATGTACTTGAGTACTAGATACTTCCTTCATATTCTAAACTGCCTACATACCCTATGTCCATGGGATCAAGGCACTTTAAGATGCAGCTAAGATGAATATCTAGTTCTAGTATGACTTGATGATGTGGGAATGGTTTGGGATGGATATGATAATGTGGAAGATGATGTGTAGGATGAGATTCTGAGATTGTTTTTGTATTTTCATATTTTTGTGATTTTTTTGGATTTTGGATGTTTGGATTTTATAATGTTTTTGGATTTTTAGATTTTATAATGTTTTTGGATTTTTGTATTTTATAATGTTTTTGGATTTTTAGATTTTATAATGTTTTTGGATGTTTGGATTTTATAATGTTTTTGGATTTTTGGATTTTTGATCTATACAAAAGAAGCATACGAGGATCCTCATTCCATGGATTAGCTTTGGGTGGGATACTGTGGGGTGGGAGATAGGATTTGATGTTTCAGAATTCCAAGCCATGGGATGTGCACGATATGGAGTGTCATGATGGAAAGAGGACTTATTAGATGGTGGAACCAATCACTACACATGGCACCTAAGATAGGTTTTCACCATGGTACCTATCCAAGGCATCACCGAAGTAATTTTCACCATTGGATGACTTTATTGCACTCAGGTTTTTCTTTGGGATACTCAATGAGTCATGTATAGAACCTTTTCAAATGTAAAATGTTCATAGGTTCATCTAGAGGATACCCCTCAGGTGTTGCAAGCTAGCATGCTCCTAATCCATAGCTGGTTGTAACAACATATGGTCCCAACCAATTAGGCTCAAATTTTCCTTTTTTAGTGCAATAGAGAATTCAAAAACTTCAAAATTGTGGTTCTTTATTTTCTTGTTATAGCTCCTACGTAGGCAATTTTGGTAGGCCTGAAGGTGGTTGAGAGAATCCAAGCATTTTTCATCCAATAATTCCATCTCATTAATCCTTTCAATTCGATACTCTTCCTCAGTGATAATATTCTATAATGAAACCTTGAGTGATGGGAGTTCGACCTCACTAGTTAAGATAGCTTCGGAACTAATTACTAGGGGATATGGTGTGGCTCTTGTGGGTATGCAGATACTCATGCAGTAGGCCCATAGGGCAGGATTGAGTTGGAGGTGCTAGTCATGACCAACTTCATTAACCGTCTTCTTTAGAATGCACAAGATGGTTTTGTTAGAAGCCTCAGCTTGACTATTACATTGGGGGTAATATGGTGTGGAAAAGTGGTGTTGGATATGGAACTTCTCGCACAGGGTTCCAACTTATTGGTTTTTAAATGGTTTCTTGTTATCTATGATAATGGAAAGAGGAATGTCGTAATGGCTTATTATATAATGAAGGATGTATTTGGCTATTTGGATACCTATGATGAAAGTGAGTGAAATGGCTTTGACCCACTTAGTAAAGTATCTAGTGGCAGTGATGATGAATTTGTGCTCGTTAGATGATGGAGGGTGAATCTTACCTACAAGGTCAATTCCACACTGTGAAAAAGGCCAAGGAGTTGTTATTGGCTACAATTCTTGTGATGGTGCATGGATGAGATCCCCATGTTCCTAACATGGCAAACATTTCTTCACAAATCTGTAAGCATCCCTCTCCATGGTCAGCCAGTAGTATCCTATTCTAAGAATCTTCTTCACTAAGGTAGGTCCATGAGAGTGGGCCCCACAAATGCCTTTATACACCTCTTGTAAGGCCACTTTGGCTTCCCTAGAGTTGAGACATCGTAAAAGTGTACCATCTAGACTTCTTTTATATAGAGTGTCTCCTATCAGGGTAAATTGGGAGGCTTGGTAGATAAAGATTTTGTGTTGTGCAGATGATAAGTTTGGTGGGATAATGTTGTCATGAAGGTACATGTTGATACTAGGGAGATAAAGGACAAACAATGTCGTACACTAATTCTTATTATAGAACATCATAAGTTGGTATGGGGAGCTCTTCAATCAGGAACTCACATTTCTTGCTATCATCCTTCATATCAACGAAGGATCCTATTATGGCCATGGCATCTGCTACTTTGTTATTCAATCTTGGGATCTGTTCAAAATGGATGTCATGAAAATAATCTTTGATGTTGTCAACCATTCTTTTATAGGGCAGCAGTTTTTCATCCTTTGTCTTGTACTCATTATTTACTTGTCGAATGACTAATTGGGAGTCTCCAAAGTATATCAGCTTCTCAATTTTCCACTGTATTGCCATGCGGAGTCCTGTGATGAGGGCCTCATACTCTATTACATTATTCATGCATGGAAATGTGATCTTATAGGATTTAGGGATGGTGTCTCCTTGAGGGGTAATAAACAAGATTCTTGCCCCCAAGCCACAATGCATGAAGGACCCATCAAAATACATTTTCCATGTTTCTATTGTCGGCACTACTATCAGTATGGACTCATCCAGAAATTCTGCAAGCAATGGTTATTCTATTTGGATTGGTGCATCAGCTAGTTGATTAATGATTACTTGTCCTTTGATGTATTTCCTCTCTATGTATTCAATATCAAACTTGCTCATGATCATAACCCATTTATCCATTCTTCTTGTAAGAGTTTCTCTTGTCAGTAGATACTTCAGTGGGTCAATCTTGACAATGAGCTTAGTCTTATGATTGAGCATGTAGTATCTCAATTTCTATGAAGTGAAGACAACTGTGAGACATGCTCATTCAATTGGGGTATAATTTAGCTCATAAGTCACTAAGGTGTGGCTAATATAATATATAGCTCTTTCTTTTCCCTACTCATCATGTTGTGTTAACAAGGCCCCTATAGATGTTTCTATTGTTGAAATGTACAAAAGGAGGGGTTCCCCTTGTTTTGGTGGAATGAGGACAAGTGCGTTAGCAATATATTCTTTCGGTTGTTCAAAAGCATTTTGGCACTTACTATCCCATACAAAAGCTATATTTTTGTGGAGAAGATGTTGAAATGGCTAGCACTTATCAACAAGCTATGCTATAAAGTGGTGGATGGACTAGAATTTTCCTTGTAGGCTTTGGAGTTGCTTAAGTTTCTTAGGTGGAGGAATCTCCACTATAGCTTTGACCTTGGTGGGATCCACTTCAATTCCTCTTCTCAACACATTTCTTTGGATTCAGTTGCACGTTATACTTCTCTAGCTAGTCAAAAGTCTTAGCCAACACATTTATGTGTTCTTCTCTAGTTTTGTATTTTCCCAATAGATCATTGACATAGTCTTCCATTATGTTGCGAAAGAGATCATGGAAGATGACTATCATCGCCCTTTGATATGTAGCACCTACATTTTTCAAGCTAAAAGGCCTCATGACCCAACAATATATATATCCCCCATGAACATATAAAGGATGTTTTATGCCGATCTTCCTTTGTAATCCTGATTTGATTTTACCCTAAAAAACTATCCATCAAAGACAACATCTCAAGACCAACAGTGAGATCCACTATGATGTCAATGTTTGGTAGTAGAAAGTCATCTTTAGGGAAAGCCTTATTGAGGTCTCTAAAATCAGTACAACAACAGATTCCCCCAGTGACTTTGGCTATTGGTACAATATTGGATACCCATTTAGGGTAATCTATCATGTGGATAAACCCCACATCTAGGAGTTTCTTGAGTTCTACCTTAACAAGGAGAGCTATTTGTGGATTCATCTTTCTTAGCTTTTGCTTCTCTGGTTTCGCATTAGGACGTACCGCAAGGTGATGAACAACTAGGGAATGATCTATCCCCAGCATGTTGGCATAGGTCCATGTGAAGTTATGGCTTCTCTGTTTGAAAAAGGCTAAGAAATACTCATGTTCCTTTGTTGTGAGGAACTTTTCTCTGAATGTGATTTTTAGTGCTTCTTTTGTTCTAAGATTTATTTCCTGCAATGCTTCATTTAGGATAGGTGATCTTTTCTGATATAATTTAGATACTTTAGGAAGACCCATGCTTTCATCTCCTAGTGCCTCGTGGAGGTTTTCACTAGGTGATACGTCCTTTATTTTTATTTTTTCATCACCTAAAAGTGCCACAAAGTAGTTTTCACTAGGGGGTATTATTTTTATTTTTATGTTTTTGCGACTAAGAGCCTAGGTTGTCTCCCCAAAGTAGGTAGATGTGTTGTGTTCCATGATATATCTAGCCTTGTGGAGACTTGTGGGTATTATGGAACACAACACATCTCCCCAAAGAATGGAGATTTGTGCGAGGGTTTTATTGAGGTGGTCCAAGAGGTTGTACTTGTGAGTAGATGGTGGATTGGTAGGTGTGGATGTAGAGGGTTGATCGTTTGTGGGAGCCCCACAGATAGAGACTCAGCCGCGATGAGTGGTGATGGCACAATTTGGGGTTTTAGCTCTAATAGTGATAGTGTTGATGTGGTTGGAAGAATCTTCTATTCATCCCATGATGGAGTTGAAAGAAGAGGGAGGTCGTACAACATTGTGTACTTGACTAGAAGAGGATGCTTTTCCTTTATTATGATCGGGAAGAGGATCCTTATATGCTCCTTGTAACATCAAAAAATGTCCCCTTGGGGGTTTTTCCCTCTTTAGGTTTAGCTCCTGGGTCTTTTGTGTGCATTTAGAACATTTTACATCATATTTCAACACCCCGATGAGAAAACCCCTAAGTGTCTTGGAAAATAGGACCTAGGGGGTCTACTTGAGATAACCCCTACCCAAAATAAGGGGAGGACTTGGGCGCCCACACCCTAGTCCTGCCCTATTTCAGGGCAGTCCCAATTTTTGGGTATCAGCTTATGACCATTATTTGGATCCTATGCTGACACGGTAAGTTTGAATTATGAAAATCTTGGTGGGAGTTCAACATTTATAGTTGCATATAAAAGCATGTTTAGGCATTCATTTGTAAACTAGATTATGATCATGTGATTTTGGCATCCTAAAGGTGATTCAAGGCTTTCATTGTGTTGCAAGAGCAGATTTGTGTGGTCTATGTGTTTGTGTTTTTAGATTTGAGAATCCATTTCCTCATGGAATGAAGAGAATCTTCCTCCCATGAGATCTTCACTACAAGGTGACATTATATTATGCTTCTAATCATTATTCATTTGGTTTTTCCTCTACCTCTCTAGGTACACACTCTTTATTTGACAAAGGTGTTTAGAAGACTTAAGTGTCCTTCCAGATCTTGACTAAGGCAAGTTACTAAACACCACAACCCCCTCCCAAAGTTCTATGATTACAGGTTATAGGTTGATGATGTAGACAAAGTGAAGTTGCAGGAGGGCATGTTGGAGTGTTATAATTGTAGATCAGTGAACGAAACATCTACCTGGACTTGGGCACCCACTCATTAGTCCTCAAAGTTTTGTGACAGAAAAACCTTCGGTGCAGCAGGAATAGATTGCAAATCTTATTCATAGATCCTAACAAAAAGTAGGGCCCTGGACTTGGGTGCCCACTCTTTTGTCCCTAATTTTTCCACCTCAGAACCTCAAAAATAGGTGCAGAGTCATTTGTAATTTTACAGGTTTCTCTAGAGGTATTTCCTGTTATTCATCTGTTTACTTCCGTATTAGCATAATTAGGGTTTTGATGGACAATTGAGTGTAAGAGAAGGAAAATTGATAATCAAATACCCTAATCCAAGTTTCCCTACATTTGTAAGTGACCAATGACTTGATAGTGCTCTTCCACTCAATCCTAAGGTCCTTGAATGTAAAAGGTGAAAGGAGGATTTAAACACTAAACTAAACAAAATCCAATTTTACCTTAAACACTCCTAAGTTAGCATTTGGCAATTGTTTTGGCAGTTCATCAATGGTTATGTCACCCCTATCAATAAGATCTTGTATGCAATGTTTTAGCATCATGCAGTTAGATGTGTTGTGCCCTTTCACGTGATGGTATTCACAAAAGACGTTCTCATCGAACCAAGAGGGTTTGAACTAATTTTTTTCATAGGGTCTAATAGGGGGTAGAGTGATTAAATCTACCTTCACAACATTGTTCAAAACATTGGGTCATCCCATAATAATGGGTTACACTTTTTGGCCAAACTTGACATTGAAATCAATATTTTGAACTAAATCTTCACTTTCTCACACCTATAGCTGCTAAATCGTTAGGAATTTGAAGATGATGTGAACTAGTGATTTGTGACATTTTGTTTGTAGATTCTAAATATATTTTTGAAAAAAATTTGGAGTTAAATTGTAATTTTTTTGTGTATCCTTTGATAACTAGTTTTTAATAGTAAACAACATTTTTTTAAAGTGATGTGTATTTTGTAGCACATAACTTTTTTTCTACAAAGCATAAAATTTTGATTCTTTTGAATTTAGATTAGTAACACCAATATATAGGGCATGCATTTGGTTTCATAATTTTCTATTGAATATATTTTTTTAATTAAGTTTTGAAGTGAAACCAATTATAATTTAGACATAGGCCTATTATGTAAAACATAACTTTTTCTATATGTATCAAAATTCAAATTTTTCTTGTTGAAACAAGGACATCAATACCTAGGGCATAGATATTTTTCAAAAAAAAATTCAATAATTTACTAATTTTCCATGTGTGTAGAACATAGAACTTGATGTTCGGTGAAAAACCTGCATTCACAAGAAATAAAAAAAATATAATAATCAAATTAAATATATTTAAAATTATAGTTTTTGGGAAGCTTATAATAAGGACTACATACTTACAAAACATAAATTTTAAATGAATTCATGTGATCCCCCAAAGGTAAATCAAAAGTGGTTTTTTATCAGCATTTTGATAGGTGTAGAGGAGAGTCCATTATAGGTATGGTTTAAAACTAGCGGGGTTCTATCCAAGGGGGTTTGAATCTAAGGGGGTTTGATTAAATCCTCTTCAATTAAAATCCTTTAAATGGAACCTTTCAGGGCTTAAATCATTATGTTTTCTAAAAATATGTGATTTTAGTAAAAATCAGGATGTCCCAAAAAGTGTAACCCATTATTGTGGCAACACCCCAGTTTCAATGGGCTCTCCTAAGGGTGTGAATTTTATCTTAGGGTTATTATTTTGTTTTGGTGGTCCTTTTGGAAAACTGACATTATTTGTGGTGGATGTGTTTGGTGGGGTTGGACATTGTACATTTTGAATGGCTTTCACATCAGTGATGCCATTGTTGAGTGTGTTCTTTTTCTTTCCCCAAAAGTGAGGCTTGTCATTTGATGGTGTGTTGTTGTTCATGTTGTCATTGTTGACCTTGTTGTTGTTGTTGTTATTTTTGTTATCATTAGTGTAAAGTTTTATGAATCCCTTAGCGATGAGAGCTCTTTCAATGGTGGTTCCTTTATCAATAACCTCCTCAAAGGTTGATGTACATTGTATTTGTAGATGGAACCCCATTTCTTGGTTAAGGTTGGTCATGAACATGGTGACAAGTTGTTTCTTGGGAATAGGCCATAGGAGTTTGCTTGCTAAGCCTCTCCATATTTCCAAAAAGGTGGTGAAGGACTCTCCACTCTTTTGTTTTGTGTTACATAGGTCGGTCATTGATATTTCATGCTCAAAGTTGTAGGAAAAATGGATCACAAAAATCTCTGCAAGCTCATGGAACGTCTTAATGCTGGGAGGAAGATAAGAAAACCATTCAGTGGCTTGACCACCAAGGCTTCTAGGAAATAGTCTCATCAAATAAGTATCATCACATAAGCAACCTATGTAGAACTCCCTAAGGTGTTCCCTACGGTCTCCATTTCCTTTATATTTATCAAATTTGGGCATTTCAAAATTTTTGGGAAATGGAGGCATGTATACTGTCCTGTGAAACGGATATGGGCAAATATCCTTGAAAGAATATTCCTTTCTCTTGTTTCCATGTTGCATGTTGCCAACCTTTTGGATCAATGTTTGGACAATGCTAGATAAATCTTGTGGTGGTGGTTGTGGGACGTAGGTTTGTTGATTTTTCATTAGTTGTTGGAGGAAAGGTGGAATTTGATTTTGGGGTGGAGTTTGGTGTTGTAAGGTTTAGTTTTGGGCAATTTGGTTTTGGAGAGATGTGTTGTTGGTACATGAGGAGTTTTTGTATCTAACATGTGGTGGGAGTTGTTGAATTTGGTTGGGATTTTTTTGCATGTTTTGAGTAGAGGATGTGATAGGTGCTTGTGAGATGGGATTTTGTACATACATGAAAGTGGATGAGGGGTTGGTAAGTGGGTTAATGTTGGATGTGTTATGGTATGGTTGTGAGAATAAGTGGGTTATGAAAACTATGGTGTTAGCATCGAGTTGGGTGGCACTTGTATAAGTTATTGGTGTTGGTGTTGTTGGGGATGTTTAGGCTGATTTGTGGTATAGATGTGGTGATGGTGGATGTTGATAGGGTCAAGACATTTGGTGTAGTGGAGGTGTTTGTGGGGATCATGGATATGGTAACATTGGAGCTTGTAGGAATTGTGGATGTTGTGACGTTAGAGGTTTGGGATGTGTTAGGGATGGTATGGGATGTGGATGGTTGGGATGACGTGGTGACATTAGGTACAGTGTCACCATTTTTGAGGAGAAAATCAAGATATCTATTGGGGTCTGACTTTAGGAGTCTATCGAGTATATCCATGGAATCGGCATCTTGTGTGAAATCTAGGACATCTTGATCTATATTGTTGGTGTTGGATGGTGGTGCATATGGTTGGATGGGGAAGGGATTTAGCATTGCATTGGCATTAAATGATTGTACTTGTTGGACTATGGGGACATTGTTTCGATCAGTTGGAGGCATTCCCATGTTAAAGGTATTCCTAAAAGGTTCCATGTCCTTGTTTTTCTTAGCTTGGGATCTTGTCACGGACATGCAATAGTTTTGGAATGTGGATTTGGTTGGATGGATGGATTCAAGACCTTAGAGAATAGATTATTGGACCCAAAAATAGGTGGTGATGGGGATGTGATGATAGGTAAATAGAGATGAATAGGTTCTTAGCTTTAGAGAACAAATTCTCAAAAGTTCTCAACCTAAGGATGGTATGTGGGGATGATAAATCTTAGAGGTTAGGACCTTAAAGATAAATGGGTAATTTGATTTTCAAAAAATTTGGACCAAAGGAGATGGTGGGAGTAGATGAGGCAATATGAATGATTTTAGGATGAAGGTGATAAGAAAAAAAGAGGTGATGATGTGATTAAGATTGTTCTAAGATGATTTGGATAACAATCAACCAAGGGAGACCTTAGATGATTTAATAGATTTTGGATGATTTTCTAAGGAAAACCTTTGGTGTTTTGGAGGTTTTGGATGGTTCGATGATGTTTGGGGAGGATATTCAAATCAAAAGTAAGCTAAAATAAATCTAGATCTTTGAGTTACAAAATGGATGTTTCTTTTACTTCAGGTAGACTTATGACCTTAGGCAAAAGGAGGATGATTATTTTACTTGTAGGTAGACTAATGACCCAACAAACAAAATGGGATGTTAAAAGGATAATAAGATCTAGATTTAATTCTTTGCTTAAAGGTTGATTTGGATATGGTTGATATTTTGGATGTTGGGTGATTTTGATTTTAGATTTGATGGATACGGTTTGGATAGGGTTGGAAATGTTTGATTTGGAATGAATTTTTGGAATGGATGAGGTATAGGTCCAAAAAGTGAAAATCAAAAAGTAAAGTTAGGTTGGATTATATGGAGATGGAAAGGATAGATTGAGCTTAGTGAATTATGAGATGAAGGGTCTAATAGTTAAAATTGTTTTTCTCTAATGTCACAATGGTGGTGTATGGATGAATTTTTGGACAAAATGGTTGTGGACTATGATCAAAAGGTGAATCAGGGCTTTGGTGGATTTTGACAAGATGAACACAGATTATGATTAAGTAAGACTTAAGGATTCCAAAACAATTTTTTAGACATATGTGCAGTTTGTTTTCTAGATGGTGCCAAATTTTAGGGATAAGGCACCAAAATAAAGGGTAATGGTGCCAGGGATTTGACAAATGGCACCAAAATAGTGAATTAAGGCTGTAGACACCTAAAATTGTCCTCACGTCACAAAGCCCTAAACACTTCCATAGTCTCATGATTTTCCCTAATTTTTGTCTATGGATAAATAATTAATTTGAATTAATTAATTATTTATTCATTTATTTTCTAATGTTCCCTTCATTTGATTTTTCAAACAAATAAATCAAATCCTATCACATGTACTCCCCACTTCAAACAATTTAAATAAATTGAACAAATTTATTTAATTTGAAATCACATCCTACACCTCATCATTTCTTCTAATTTTAAATTCACTTTTGTCTTTTAGTGAGGAGAAAACCCTAACTAATCTTAGCCCTTGATTTGACTCCCAAGTCAACTTTCAATCTTGACCATCCATTCAAAATCCCTCTTCTATAAAACCACTTATCTAGCCTCATTTTTCACCCTTATGGGCTCTTAGTTCCATTGTTTCCTCTCTTAGTTGTAAACCCTCCAAAGTCTTGCAAATCAAGTACATGAGCTTCTCATGACGCTACATGAACTTGTAAATCTGAGAACAAAGAATGTAAGATAGAGAAGGACAATAGAAGTTAGTCAAGGGTAGCTTAGAATTTTATTGTTTTTTTAATGTTTATTTGATTGATTTCTAAGCTTTCTTGCATTCTATTGCAATTAGGGTTTGTTGTAGTTTCATTTCTACATGTTTGAAATCCAAAACCCTAGCCCACATTGGTGAACCTGACATGAATGCATGTAAAATCTAACATTTTTAGTGATTTTTGAAAATCAAATTTTGCAAGTGACCTCTGGAGCTCAAACGGACCTCACTATTGAGTCGCAGAGGCCCTTTCTACAAAAAATGGCATAAAATTTGCTATGTTTTAGTGATAGAATTTTTTGTAATTTTTTGAAAAATTTTCTAGAAACCTGTCCATATAGTATTGATCCATACTTTATGGCTAGGTCATACAAATGTTGTGTTGATCATGATGTTAGTCATAAACAAACATAGAATAAAAGTTACACAACAACCTTTACTCATCTTGAAAGATACGATGAATTCAAAGAATTCATGATCCCAAGTCTCCGTGGATTAGTTCTTAATCAACTGATGTTACTCAGTGGTTGATGTGTGTCGCTGTTTTCCATTCAAGGGCCTTACGTTTGCTTATCAGTAAGATTCTGTTTATGTAAAGATGCTACATAGAAAAGTTATTCTACATAGGATATTCCTACAAATAGTGTGTCTATACTTAGATCTTTGCATGATATTTATCCATTGTACATGCTTTAACTTCATATATGCTATGAATTTCTAGTTATCTACGAGATGTCTGCATATTTCATGTAATTTGCTTCTAATTATCTATTATTTGTAATTTTGATGGTGAATTGTTCTGAAATTAAAAGAAATGTAAAAGGAATACTTCAGATTATGATGAATCTTCAGCTATTGAGCCACATACACACTTGATACTATCATTAGGAGAAGAAATCAAACCATATTTTCACCAGGATGTTCCACAGCTAGATATAGATGATGCAAACTTCAAAGGATGATGAATGAAGACAATACATGTAGACTGATGAGCACTCCAAGGGACGCAGCAAATCAAAGCATATATCAAGAATTCAAACACAGACTACTTAGGATTTACAATGATTTGTAATCAAAATGGTCTTCTCTTTCATTAAGTATGCAAAAACATGTATGTTTACAATAACTTTGAAATAGGCCCTGATATTTTAGCAAACAAATTTCAATTAAGCTTCGAATGTTTAAAATAAGGCATCCCTGCACCTTTTATAGAACAAGGTGAGGGAGCGGTTACACATGATCTATGATCAAGATTTATCGATTAAGATCTATGGAGCAAATTCCTTTTGACTTGGTCAACTATCTCTCATGGCACAGGTTGCCAGCTAGCAACCATCTAGGTGACTTATTTTCTTCTAAGTACCTGATGCAAATGTTTCCTTTGTAGCGCATCTTCATTTACTCATCAGGTTCTTCTTCTTCACCATCATGATCATCACGATCATCACTTTCCGTGTCTTCATCATCATGATGGATGTCACCTTGTATATGGACTTGCATTATCGTCCTGATATTTTCATATACTACTACTATTCTTTCAACTTCCCCACCATCTTGAGTTTTAGCTTTACTTATGGCATGCTTGTGGGCTTGAAATTTATCTTTGAGGGTCTACAATTTACCCTTCTTGTTGCTTAATGTTTCATTGTAGTTCTCCACCCTGACCTTGATCCTCATGATCTTGTTCATTACTTCTTCTGTCAGGTGGTTAAGAGGGTCATCAGCCATCGGCTGGAAGTTATTGTGCAGAGCTTTTATGGCAAAGACTGTATCTTGGTTTTCAAGTTTCCCTTCTAATTTCCCCTCAAGGACTTCTACTTCATAAGACATCATGTCGTGTAGTTTCACACTGATATCTCTTAACTTATTACTGCACTTCTTCAGTACATCACATTCAAACCTGATGTCTTTATACCAAATATCTACCAGCATGGCAGTGTTATTATCTAGTACCTTATTATTTGTTAGGATCTAAGGATTAATCCTCTTTATTTCACTTAAAGTACCCAAGGATTTTTCCAACTGGAATGACCTCCTTCCAACCTCAGTCTATAATTTATCAACTTTCTTCTTGGAGATACTCAAAGAATTCCACCTCTGCAAAGAGGCTCTCACTACTTCTTCAGCTCCTGTTAGTGTTGATGACATCCATTTCCTCATTATCACTGACTCATGCCTCATAAGGTCTAATTTATTAACCTCCTCTTGAGAAATTGCAGTCAATGGGACTACCTGATCTGATGATGTATTGTCAAGGTTAATCAACCCTTTTATGTATGAGTGTAGCTAGGCAATGTGCTCCTTATGCTTCTTATTCTTCTCCTTTTCTTTCTTCACCCTTTGGGTCAAAGAATCTATTATATCTTTCCCTTCCTAACCTTCTTGGTCTTCATTGGCAAACCCCAAATCAACTGTGCTAATCTGGAATTCTTCTAGGGCGATTTTGCCTTTCTCTTTCTCAACAATGGGAAGTGCTACTTGGGCAGTCTTTCTACCTGTAGTAGGATCTCTTCTTATTGCAAATGTTAATCTGGCTTTCCTCTTTGGCTTTAGGATGGTTTCTAAAAACAATGTTGAAACATAATATTCCTAAATCTCGAAACCTGACTCTGTACCTGTTTATTTCTCAAGCCATTGAGGTACTTGATCTCCAGATCCTTGGTGTCCATCATCATCATCATCATGTCTACCCTAATCTCCAGCATTTATCTCGGTTCTCGGTGGAGAGGGTGATTTCCTTATTTCTTGCTCATGATATTCTTCATGAGGGGGATCCTGTTGTATTTCCTCCTCTTGAGGAACTTCTTCTTGCGGGGGAGGATCATGTTGTGTATGTACATGCTGGTCCTTGACTTGATCCTTTACTCCCTCCTTTTGTGTCCCATCCACTTTAGGAATCTCCTCATCTTGAGGCACATTTACATCCATGGATATCATTGTATTTGAATTAGGTGCATCAACCTAATCTTGGATCACATTCTGATCCACACCTAATGTATCTACCTCCTGAGTCTCATGACCTGATGTATCATTATCACCTGAGGTTTCTTAAGTTTGGGGGGCATCATCACTTGATGTGTCCTTATCATTCCCGCCCTTTTCTTGGACTTCTACTATCTTGGGTTCAGCTGGTATTTCTTGTTGTTGCTGGCCCATATCTAAAGTGTGGCTTTCCACTTTTGTCAGCTTGCCTATTTCAACATTTTCTACTTTGTCAGGTGCACTTGGTTGATGTTCAGGACTTACATCCTCCCTGTATGTTAGGTCTATCACCGCAGGGCTGGTTACCTGATCAACTAACTTATCAAGCCCGATCTGTTGGGCTGCCCTCTTTGGGCTATTTTCTTTCTCTTGCTCTATTCACTTCAACTTTTCTAATATCACCCTCTGTGATGATGGAGTTCCATGAGGTGTCATGCGAGTGTTAGAAGCAAGGGTCTCCATCTACTGAGAAGTCACATTTTGTACCACTTCATCATCTGACAAGTCCACAGTTTCCTCTAATGAGAAAGGACAACCTTGAACTCCTCTAGTGGCTTCTTTCACTTGCTCTTTAGCCTTCTCAGTCTTAAACTAAATTATGGTAGGAAGTGGCACGTCATGTTGCAATTCTTTCCTGAATACTTCACTACTAGCTCCCCTTAATATTACAGGGTCATGTCTTATTTCACCCCTCATAGATGTTCTCTATCTTTTCGGTGGTGATGCCTCCAGGGGTGCCTTCCTCTTCCTTGTAAATGTCACAGGATCATCTTCTTCAAGCTCTTTATCCATTGGCTCCTCCTTAGGAATATCTTCTTCCACATTCTACTGTGAGGTTTGGCCTTCATACTGAATCTTGCAGTTTCTACAGCTGGCCTTAGGATTCTTTCCGTTCTCGGTTCATCTATCAAAGGTTGTGTAGATGAGGCTGATGCTTGTCCTGATGCAGATGCACCTTGATCTAATGTATCAACTCTTTCAACTATCACCCCCTTAGGACTATCATCACTCTTCTTTTTTTCTCTAGGGGGTTCTTTTCCTTGTTTTCGAGGTGGCAGCCTTTCTCCATTAGATTTTCTCTTCTCAACAAGAAAGTCATCATATTCTTCATCTAAAATCTCCTGCCTTTTCCTCTTGTTATCTACTATTACGGCCACAAATTTCTTCTTTAATGTATTAATTTGTTCATTTACCCATGCTTGGGTCAACTGCAGCATTCCACCTATAAACTGATCTAATGAAATGTCTTCAGGTGGCGTCAGGTCAGGGTCTAAAATGGTATCATTATACACCTTTTTCTCTTCATACTCATTTGACAATACCTTGCCATCATCTTTCTTTAATTGTGTAGGCACTAGAATGTAATCAAATGTCCTAACCTAATTGAGGGTGAGCCTTTGATATTTCCTTCTTCTAACTTCAATTTCATCCTCACAATCAGCCCAGAAATCCTCTAAGTTCTTCTTATGTATTGGTTGACCCATGATCTTTTGCATCCTTCCATAGGGGTCATATGATTTGGCCAATGGGAATGGCTATAGGTTCATCAAGTTCAGACCTGCTATGGCCTTCTTTATGTTTTCATAATCAAGGCATATGTACCACCCTATAGTCACTGGAAATAATACTGGAGGTATTTTCTTGTTTTCTTTGTATGCATCCAGTATAGTTGATACCTGTCTTAGAAAATCCATCAGGACTACCCCATCAATAGGGTACCTAGGTAAAATTAAGGGCTATCCCTCAAAACCTTCTACTCTAATGTAGGAAAATGTGGCAAACTGGATGAACCAGGCACCATGCTTGTATATAACTTCCTAAGATTCCATGCTCAGTCTTTAAGTTCTATCTTCCTCTATTGCTCTGACCAGATGCATAGAAAATGCATCATTCACTAATTTGTAATCAGTGAGATAATTTGTTCTCTGTAACTGAGGGTAATGGTCCCATATATGGGCATCATTCAAACTGCCACCAATCTTTCCAACTGTGGTGAGTACATCAAATGTACCCTTATAAGCACATGAATATACAACATATGAAGTCATATAAAATGCACACTCCATGCCTCCTAAGTTCATTATTTGTTCATCTAGGGCATCACTGATGATTTTAGCCCATAATAGCTTATTATCTATATAAATGTACATCATGATGACCCCATACATCCAATCCTTGAAACTTCCAGCAGTAGGCTGGCCTATCAATCTGCTGAGTAGGACAATCATATACTGATATTCATCATCTTAGTCAAATTTATATAGGTGCACTGGTAATTTGGCAGAGGCAGTATAATTGTTGTTCTTTACTCTCCATTGGTACATCCTCTTTCTTGCAGTCTTCTTGTTATTTATATATTCCATCTCCAGTTTCTTCAAATCCATACTGACTACCTTCTTTCCAAGTGGGAGATTGAAAGTAGTTGCAATCCCTTTGATGGACAAATATGCATAAACCCTGCCATTCTTTTCTACTTTCCTCGTTTGAGGGTTATAATTACTGGCACATTCAATTATCAATTCTAGAGTTTCCATGGAATAAGGAAATCCAGCCACATACCACATTCCTAATGTAAAAACAACATCCAATAGGGTGCTTTCTTTATCATTATGCATCTTGGATGACCATGCCACTAAATTTGTATTTCCCGGATGAGTATCCCCAATGAAACCATACTTGAACTGCACTCCTTCAGGTTGAACAAACATAGGCTTAAGAAATTCTGACTCTGACTTGCTCTGCCTAATGTCTGGCATGGATTCCTACAATGAACACGACTGGTCTTACCATTTGATTCACATATATGCATACAACAGTACTTTTATGGCATCATGCATATTATACTTGTTAATCACCATTTCATCATGACATGCATAATTACAGTCCAAAACCATAAAAGAACTTACTACCTGGACATGTAGAAAATGACAACAGGATGGTTTTTAATTACTTACCTGATAATGCTTATCTCCTGGGTTAGACTGATGATTACCGAAAAGAGGCTTAAATAATGGTGATAATCATGTGTTCTGTTCTACTACAGGCTGTATGTGTCTGAAGGTAGCTCGTATGAGGGTTTGAATATATACTCTGTAAATTCTCATTTCTTCACAAGGTAAATGCATAATAACCTTGGAAATTCACTTTTAAACTCATTTATTAGGTCAATTAGGGAAAAACCAGATTAAATTTATCATAACCATTGATCTTGAAATCCACAGATGTTACCAGGTGTATGCATCTCATTCGCAATCGGTAGGAATCCACCTACTCCATTTATGTGCATTTAATGTCATGGTGCAAGATGAGGGGGGGTGAACTTCAGAAGATCAGGTGATATTTGTAATATGACACTTTGGCTTTGAGCGGGAAGACTGATGTCAATGGATTGGGTGATATTCAGAATATCGGGTCATGTTCGGAAGATCGGCCGATGTTTAAGATATGACCCCTCAAGACTAAAGTGACCCCCTTTTGAAAGATCAAGATGACGTCACCATCATGTTATGGAAAAAGGGCGATCGCTGGAAATATACTTCCGCGAGGTAAAAAGGATGATGACGTCACCATCAGGGTGATTTTATTTGTTCATCGGGATTGGATGATGTCATCGGCATATTGGATCTTGGGTGATATTTTGCGACAGGGTGATATTTGAAAGATAGGGTGATATTCGAAACATTGGGTGATATTCAGAAGATCAGGTGATATTCAAAATATGACCCCCATAAAATATATGAAGCTGTTTGACGGGTAAATGCCACCATCATGTAAAATTGACGTCCGAAGCTTCAGACCAAATGATTATCGGGTGATAAAATTGGATCGGGGTGATCTTACATAAGATGATTGATGTTACAAAATATGACCCCCCCTCGGAATATCAGGTTTGACCAGGACTTTGACTTGCCATAACTTCCGTTCCCTAAGGAATATCAGGGTGATCCAAAAGGCAAACCTGCATGAAATTTTGTACTCTTTCCAACCATGAGGTTACTGATATGAAATATTAACTTTGACTAACTAACCTCATCATGATGACTTACCCAGCCCCCTTATGTAGGGTCACCTACATGACTTACTTTTACCAGACTGCCAAAAAGCAGAAAAACACAAGCCAATCCAAGTAGAAAAGTTGGGTCCTTGTTTTGTCAAGTCAAAAATGGGGCATGTTGTGTAACCACACAACATATTGTTGTGTTTCTGGTTAGGTCAACTTCTTTGTTTTCAGGTTGCATGTTAGTTTGGTGCAGGTTTTATGGTGCTCTTCTTGTAGGTTTGATGTTATCTGATTGCAGGTCAAAAACCCTAATTGCCAGCTTTCTTCCCCTTGCATTCAAGGTTGTCGCCTACTATTTTGAGACTGTCAAAATTTTAAAACCCTAATTTGGTGAACCCGACGTTTGTTTGCAGAGTTAAAATTTTTGTTTGCATGTCAAAGTCTAAGCTATTTTTGACTTAGGGTTTTTTAGTTTCCAACTGGTAATGATTTGTAAACCCTAACACTTCAGCCTCAAGCACCACCACTATCTTCCTCTCGATTAACATGTTGGTCGAGTGTTCTTCACTGGCCATTGCAGTCTATTCTACCCCGGCTATGTTTGCTACTACATACATAGTCAACACACAAATCACTGCCAAAACCACCAAACACCACCACTCCTAGGGTCTGGGTTGCCACTCATCCAAATGCCAACACCTCCTTAAATCATGTAGCCTCTGATCTTCTAAACACTAATAAATGTTTGTCGCCACCTCTATTTTGTTCTTCCCACTCGCCGACCTCTCTGTCGAATCCCTTCAACTCTTTGGCCACCTCTAATGCGTGTGCTCCATCCTCTTCACCATTTAAACCTCCAAACCACACCCCTATCACCACTAAACTACCCTAATATCCATTGCATTGCCACCTATGGATCCTCAGTTGCTGCTTTAGTGCCTCGTCGCCAACATCTCCATTAACCCAATTCGAAAAATACAAGGTGAAAAAATGTTGGACTTGTCCCTGGCTACCATTACTGGACTTCAAACTAGTCTTTTCCTATTGATGCTTGGATAGTAAAACTAATTTCAAGAGAATGTCTGAGTATGGAAAAGCCCAATAGATTTACTAAAGTTAATTGAAATCCCTAAATGTTTTTACAAAAGTAGTGTTTTGTCATAGGGAATTTAAGATGCTTTCGGTAGAAAAGGCCCTCCTTTGGTTGTATTCCCTTTCTGCAATGAGTGTTGCTAGCACTAGAGTTTTTCACAACTATTATATCCAATGAGAAATCAATGTTGGTAGTTTGGTGGCAATAGGCACTACACAGTCACACTCTGTGTTGCCACCACTGAGCTTTCAACTTCTTCTTTTAGCCTCTCCACCATCTATGAAATAACAAACTACTTGAATAGATCTTGCTCTTACAAGCTATAACAAACTATTTGAATAGATATATTATGAGACAATGCCCTTACAAGTTATGAAGTCTAAATACTGCCTCATTTTAAGCGGGTCCTTCAAATGCTTTGACTGACATTTAGCCGCTTCAATATATTTAGCTACACACATTGTGATTTTCTCCAACATCTCACCTTGGTCCTTGAAAGTAGTAAAAGAATATATATCAAAAGCTAGACCAACTATTTCAAATGGCTATTTAATCCTTGTCACAACCCTCTGGTCGGGGATTTGAATCTACACGGCCTCATCACACCGCCCAGGAAAGCACCACTCACTATGGTCCTTAAGTTTCTGTTTTCAAAACTTCGATTGGGTGGCTTCATCCCTAGTTTCAAGCACTTATTCCACTAATTGAAATCCCTAAAACCACCTTCAAATCCATTGACCACCATTTGGAATTTGGACTTCCCACTCAAAAATTTGAAGGTGTTAGTTGGGCATTAAGCGCAAGAGATGACAGGGTCACATTTGTGATTTGGTGCCAGCCCCACTTTCTTTTTTGCAAACTATTAGCCCCTGGTCATATTGCTGACTAGGGGCTAACATGAACTACCAGTATAAAATGTTAACTACCAGCCTAAAATACAAACCACCCACTACTTATAACCGTTCATGTGACCAGGGTTTCCAAAACCTCCGGCAGTCAGCATAAACCACCAGCCTCAAATAGTAAACTACCAACAGCTGAGCCACGCCCATGTGATCAGTTTCAGGGTAATTGCCAGCAGTTAATGCTGATTTCCAGGTGACCCTTGTTTGCCTCTACATGCCTAAATAGGCTATTTTTTTTTCAAATTTTCATAACTTTTGCAAAACAGGTCAAATTTTCACAAAACAAGTTGCGTTGTGGAGCAAGCTTAGCTAATTTTGCAATGGTAAGATCAATTTTAGGTAATGATGCCATTTTATAAGCTACTTTTTTGGTCAAATTCAAACCTAGTTTAAAACTTCAAAGGCTCATAACTCATGCAAAATTGCTTTGTTTTTTATGAAATTATTTTTCAAACTACACGGAATTTCATGAACAATCTGATTCTGCAATTTATTTTGCTATCACTGATCAGAATTTTTAAATATTTTATAGATTCCCTTTTTTGACCGTTTGACTTGGAGGCTTACAAAATGAAATGTTTACTTGATGCCCCTTGTTTTTCATGCTTTCATGAGGGATTATATGCTACTGATTTTTGTTTTACAGCATGTGGCATTTGTGGGCTGAAGATTATAAATTGAAACTACTAACACATTTGATGCATGGATTCAATTTCTTTCATAAGTATATGTGCTAGTTATCATAGGCACATTTGGTTTTGGTGCAATAAAATGAACATAACTTGTTTTCACACATATCTTGGAGCTTAAAATGAAACAATGTTTACTTTGTGTGGTGACTTTTCTTGTGTTTTTGAAGTGTGTATGCTCTTCCCTTGTGCTCTAAGCGATCTTCAGAATTGTTGATGGTGGTTTTAGCACACAACAACATAGGTGTGATTGTTTGTTTCACACCTCTCTTGAAAAATATCCTACTCTAGGTAAGACTACTCCAAGGATAATACAGCTAGGTCTTAGATTTCTTGGAATCTCTCAGTTGGTATGTTCTAGTTGTGCCTACAAGGGGTATTACATGCAATCTATAGATCTTCAAGTTTGGGACAACAAGTACACATAACCCTTTTATGGTTTTCAGCTGATAAACAATGTAAAATGCTGCTAGAATTCTTAATCTAATGATGGTTTTAAAGAAAATGTAAAAGGTTAGGGTTTGAGAGGAATCATAAGTGACATTCACAATGCATAGGCTACCTTCAGTAAATAAATACTCTAAAACTTTTAACCAGTTTCTTACGTTACCAAACTGAAGTGGGTGTTACAATGCTACAGAAAATGGTGCTATCCTCAATAGAAGTCAACAGATTTTTAGAACACATCCATTTGTTAAATACCCAATAAATGGTACAACTTAACTAGTGAAGTGCAATTGAACTCTAGCACAAATGATTAGTCCAGACTAACTTTGCATAGCTATCTATGATCAGCAAATAACTAAAAGTATGGAATTAGAGTATTCATCAGATACTTTCAGCAAACCATGAACATTATAAAATCACAGCTAACTAATTATGGGAGAGCAAGAAGCAAACCCTAAAAGCCAAGTAAGGAACACAATACACAAATTCTTAGAATTACTGCAGAAACTTGCTTTGCATTACTTCAAGTGGCATAGAGTCAACAATTCGGCATCAAATCTCCCTTACTGAATAGTGGGAATGGCAGCCCTTTATATAGAAAAGTAGCATATCAAGTTTTCAAATGAACGGTGGAGATTAACTCGACACTGATGGTCCATATTACATCAATAAATACAATTGCAATAGCTCACATCAACTCTCAGATTACATTTTGTCTTCAATGAAAAATAAAAAAAATAGCCTCCAGATACATTGAATCTAGTCAAATTGACAAGCCAACTCAATATATTAATAGAAAAGAACATTTTAGAAGCATAGAAAAGACAAAATAGAGTTACATGCTACCCCAAATATAGTAATTTACAATTATGGTGGGATTACATTCTTAAAATGTTCAAAAAAACATTAGGACTCTTCATCTAGATCAATTTTGTCTTTGCAATCCAGCTTGTTATGGTAAGTTAGCCATGTGTCAAGTGCATGATTAATTTCTAATGGATTTGGATCCTTCAAATGATTGATCCGATAGTCGAATGTCTCCAGTTCTTGACTGAATTTACTGTATATTTTCTCTATATCCACACTTGCCTTTTGAAATGCCTTGAATTTCGCTCTGAGGTCATTTACCTTATCTAACCTATCCTCCATACTGAGCTTGGCATCTTCAAAAATTACCTTATATCATATGGGGCATAGTCATCATAGGATGCTTCCAGGGAATCCTTCAAAGAATCATTGATATCATATATGATCGACCATAGCTCCTCATCGGTTGGCTTATATGCTTCTTTTATATTTTCAAAAGCTTATTTTCTCAAAAGCAACTGTTGGTACCATTCAATGGCCTTGGCCAGTGAGTTTCCAGTTAGAATATTCTCCACAACCAAAGTCTAGGCTGGCAAATCCCTGATGCTCTTTATCTGAGGATACATATCTGAGTAATATTCATTGAAGAAGTCACATTCCTCATGCAAATCTTTTCATTTCTTGTGCGCTTGAGCAAAGGCGTTAATAGCTTCACATCCCATTTCAAAAACTTTAGATGACCATTTTTCTACACCTTGGGGCGTAGATCTTACCTCGCCCAGTATGGCCATTTCATCAATAGACAGGAAAGTGGGTATTGTCCTTATGTCTCATCTTGCATCTACTAGTTTAACCAAAAACTAAAGGCAAGTGTGGAGTTCTTCATTCTGCTGCTTCAAATCCTTCTTTGACATCTCGTCCTTGTCTAGCTATTCCAAAATTCATGTAACTGATCCAAATCATCCACTCTTTAAGCATGAGTGGTGGGTCCCAAATCAACTGTAGATATCACATGATCCTCCGCCCTGACATGTTCTTTTACTACATCAGCTAGTGGGATTGCTATTTCTACAATTCTTGATCCTGACTCATCTTTATAGATCCTATACTGTATTTTGGCCTTCTTTTGTTTATTGGGCCTCTAATCTTATGACAAAATTGTACTCAAATCTAGATGCATTATCTCCACTTGTGGTTCAGGGTATGCTATTTTGCTTTGCAACCATTTAGGTGCAGAAGATTTATTCAATTCAGTGGCTCCATCATTATTAGTTATAGCCAGCTCTTTGAGTGGTTTCTATTCTTTCTCTGGTTCTTCATTCTTTTCTGTATTTATCTCCTCTTCTTTCTCTTCTTCTTGGGCCAAGTTTTCCAAATTTACTATTATACTTTCTTGAGTCAACTCAGAAACTTCCTCTATTTGACCTTTATCTGGAGGACTGTTAGATACATCAATGACTTCCACATTCGTCAAAGGTTCATTGGAATCTTCATTACTTACTCTAGCCAATACATCTTTCTTTTCCTCAAATGCTATTTCAGGCTCATGTAATCCCAACTCTACACATACATTCTCAATCCTAGGCAGCAGTGGTACGGCCAAAGAATCTGTAGGTATTTGTGAAATGGGAACAACAGAAGATATGGCTAGTGGGGGCACATTAACTTGTGTTAGATTAGCTAGAACTGCCGATAAGGAAGAAGAGATGACAAGTGCTGAAGGAAAAGGTAGTGGAGGTAGAGGAAGAGGAGGTTAAAGGATGGTGGAAATGAGAGGTAATGTTATGGGGGGAGGCAATTGAGTGGAAGAAGTAGAAGGTGTAAGTGTAGAAATAGTGGAAGGGTATGAAGTGGCGGTAGTGGAGGGAATAGGACTGCTAGGGACATTGGAAGAAATTTCTAATGAGTAGGAAGTAGCTACAATGGCAGAGGTGGGATAGGTGGCAGCAATGGTGATTGAGGTCATAGGTGAGGTGGATGCAGTAGTAGAAGAAATGGTGGAAGAAGAAGTGGTAGTAGAAGCTGCAAGAGTTGTGGTAGCAGTGCTTATACTTTGGGTAGTTGGAGACAGGGAAGTTTGAGGACTAGAATCTTTCCTTGTTGCAGAATCCTCCTTACTTACCTCTTTTACCTATGCTATCTATGCCCAGGTACTATTGTGAAAACTACAGTGTAGGAATCTTTAGGTTAACAAGGAGAATGGGATCCACCCCATATACTAAGTGATAAGGTGAGTTTCCTAATGCAGCCTTGTTCTTGGTTCTGTCTACCCATAAGGCATATTTCAGAAGGGTGTTCCACTCCCTAGGGTTCTTTTCTATTAACTTTTTTATGATATTCAACAAACTTTTATCGGTAGATTCTGCTAATCCTTTCCCTTGGGGATAGTAGTTGGATGAGAACTTCAATATGATCCCATAATCAAAAGCCCAGCTTGACAATTTGGTTGAAGCAAAAGCAGATCCATTGTCACTTACCAGAGCATAGGGAACTCCATACCTAGTGACTATATTACTTTCCAGAAATCTGATGTCATCTTCAGCATTGCAGGTCTTGTTGCTAACAACTTTAGTCCACCTAGTATAGTAGTTAGTAATAGTTAAGACATACCTGTGGCCTGAGGATGATGGAGGATTAATTGGTTCTATGAAGTCCATTCCCCATTGTGCAAATAGGCACATCTCCATCACTGGCTGCAAAGGTTGAGTAGCATATCTCTCTCTGTTAGCAGCAACCTGACACACATGACAACATTTAATATGTTCCACAGTATCCTTGAAAATGGTGGGCTAGTAGTATCCTACCCTGAGGATAGCATGATTAGTGGCAAAGGATGACCCATGTGATGTTCCAAATTTGTCATGTAGCTCTGATAACACTTTATCTGTTTCTGGTCTTTCTAGGCATCTTAGGTATATCCCGTCATAATTTTTCTTGAAAAGGATTCCCCCTCTCATCATATACTTCTGTGACCTTATTTTTAGGGCTCTCCTTTGTGAGGCCTGTAGTCTTGGAGGACATCTTCCAGTAATCAGGATGTGCTTGATGTCTGAGTACCACTCTACATTGTCCTTTGCATTAACAACATATTACTGACTCATGATATTGGGGTCAATCTCTGATATCATCTGGCTTAAAGCCTATCCTCTCACTAGCTTCATGGGCGTAATATCCATGTCATATTCTTGTAGGACAGTAATCCATTTAGCCCTTTTCTCACCTGGCTCGCTCTGTATTAATAGCATCTTTACTGCTACATCAGGTACCACGGCAATAACTTTACTTCTCAGGATATAGTGCCTGAACTTCTTTACTGCTCTGACCAAAGCAAGTGCCTGTCTTTCAACGTCCATGTATCTTAGTTCAACATCTTTGAAAGGGCAGCTCATGAAGGCTATGGGCTTCTCTTCCTTTTTTTCATTTCTCTATGTCAGCACTGCTGCAGAGGTATGTTATGAAGTAAATGAATAAATATAGAAGTCCCTGGTGTAATCTGGATTGATCAGAACCGGGGCATCAGATATAGCTTTTTTTATGTCTTCAAAAGCTGCTCTAGCCTCTAGTGTCTACTCAATTTTAGCATCCTTCTTGAGCATGGCATTTAAGGGTCTGACTATTTCTGCAAAGCTAGTGATAAACTTCCTAACAAAATTAATCTTACAAAGTAAGATTTGAGCTCCTTTTTACTTCCAAGAAGCTGTATTTTCATGATGGATTCCACCTTGTCAGGATCAATGATAATCCCATTTTTAGTTATCAAGTGGCCTAGTAATTTTCCTGTTGTTACCCCAAATATGCATTTCTTGGGGTTCAAGGATATCCAATATTGTTCACATTTTTTAAGCACATTTCTGAGATCTTCTATATGGTTTCCTCTATCTTTAGAGAACACTGTTAAGTCATTCATGTATATGACTATGCATTTTCCTATTAAGCCTCTGAAGGCTATGTCCATTGCTCATTGGAATGTAGCTCCAGCATTGATTAACCCAGATGGCATGTGCCTGTAAGTGAATATCCCCCACTTTGTGGTGAAGGCAGTTTTCAATTGGTCTATTTTATCCACCATTACCTGGTTATAGCCTGAGAAACCATCCAGAAATGACATCATTTTGACACAATTCACAATTTGCAGGACCTCATCTAGGGAAGTTAAAGGATAATTATCCTTCTCAGATGCTCTGTTCAATTTCCTAAAGTCCACACATAGTTTGATGTCTCCATTTTTCTTCCTCACTAGGACCAAATTTGCTACCCAGGTGGAGTGCTTCACAAGAAATATGATCCTGGCATTTAACAGTTTCTTAACCTCCTAAAAAATAATAGGTTCCAGCAAAGCAT
This sequence comes from Cunninghamia lanceolata, assembly GCA_027924645.1. NCBI lineage: Eukaryota > Viridiplantae > Streptophyta > Pinopsida > Cupressales > Cupressaceae > Cunninghamia > Cunninghamia lanceolata. Next base: position 12,648,713 of record BSBN01000284.1, on the reverse strand, counting down.
TGACATGCCTTTGCTTCTGTCTGAAAGGCTTGGCATCTGGCTTGAGGGGTATGGTGTGTGTGATGACTGATGTGTCATACATTTTTATCTCATCATAAGTCTAGGCAATGACATGGATGTAATCCTTGAGAGCTTGGGTGATTCCTTCTAACTCTTCTTCTGTGCAAACTTTTCCTATCAGGATATTTTTCTTCTCATCATTCTGGCCAATATTAACCTATGAATATTGTCCTTCATCAGTTTTTGGAAGATCCTTCTATTTCAGCATGTTGTCTAGATCAAATGCTCTCTCTAGCTCTATCATTCCCTTAGGAATTTTATTGCTGGGCAACTCTAAGATTTCTTCCTCTTCCTAGACATGATCCTCTACATTGTTCTCATCTATGATCTGAGCATCAAATATATCTTTGTTGGAGATGAAATCTAAAATATGTTGATCATCATCAAATACTTGGAGGTTGGTTATATTGTCAGGCATAGAAGGTACTGATACCTACTCTACTAAAAATCTTTTCAGTCTAGAAATAGACAGTGGATCCAATGTGCTGGTAGCCTAGGCTAAAGCATCTACCCTATGGTTCTGTTCTCTGGGTACGTGGGTGATATTGAATGCATCAAAAGATTCTATCAGGTCCCACACCCTGTGTCTATAATTGGACAATTTTTTATAATTGCAGGAGTAAATTCCTCTCACCTGTCTCATGACTAATTCTAAGTCTCCATAGACATGCATAATTTTTACTTTCTTCTTAAGGGAAAATAGTATCCCATGAATCAGAGCTTCATACTCTGTTACATTGTTGGTGCAGGAGAATTGTAGTCTGTATGCTGCTAAGTAGGATTTTCCAGATGGATCAGTGAGATCTATCCCTATGCCAGCTCCTTGTTTTGACTTGGATCCATCAAATCTAAGGATATATGGCTTATCTTCAGCCAAAGAGTTATCTGAGCCTTCATTTTTCTTTGCAGCTCTGGCAGCTGTACCACTTGATATCCACTTTAGCTTTGGTATCTCATCTTTCTCAGACTTCATCTTTCATTTCTTTTGTGAAGCTGAGGTCTCTTCTTTCTTTCTATCATTAGAAGTTAAATCCTCTGGATTAGGCAATGTCTATCTTTTCAAAAGATGCAAACATAGAGAGGAAGTAGTTTCTAAGTGAGGTGCTTCATGTAACCTGCACCAGCTTTCAATCAAGACATCCTGTGGAGGCCTCCACTGTTGTGTCATCTTCTGGATCTATTTTGATAGGAACTCCTCAAATTTAGATAGATTACTGCCTCTGTCCTCATCAGATAATTCATAATCAGATTCAACTAAACAATCACTCCCTTTAGTGATTTTCTTTCTTCTCTTAACATTACTCTAGTTGCATACCAGCATCTCTTCTGTCATATGAAAATGATTTTCATCCTGCTGTTTAGATTCCCCTGTTCTTGCAGAAAACAAACAAAATTCAGTATTACTATCACTGTCACTGTCTACAGAACTTACCTCTTATGATGAGGATGAAAGTGACTCATCACTGCATGCTTGTTCCAACTCCAGCATGTCTATGCATGGTTCACAAGTTTTCTCAGAATGTGGCTCATTATGTAACCTGCACCAGCCATCAATTAGAATATCATTAATAGGCATCTTTAATAATTAACATCGTTTCACCTGTTTAGATAAGTGCATCTCAAAATTCCTAAAGTGATCTACCTCATTTTCATTCTCAAGGTTACAATTAGACTCTACAATTATTACATCATCCTGAGGATCATCATCATGATGATGAACGTCATACATCATGATTTCTTCTATCCTGACAGTCTGGGGTCTGAGGGAGTAAACTTTGGGTTCCACATCCACATACATGATCTTGTTAGTTTTGTTATATTCAGTGATCATGTGCTTCATACAAGGCTCAGCATCAATTCTTATTTGATTTGGTATCCCCTTCCAGAGTAATCACATATAACTGAAATCCGTGGACATATATCCATTAAGGGTTTTGGACCAGTCTCAACTAAGTAACATCCCATAGGTATCAGGTATATCAACTACCTGAATATTGATATAATATTGGATTATGGGATCAGATGCTAGCTACATGTGAATGTGAGTTAGCTCTCCTACCACACTCACTTCTGTTTTGTCGAATTGTGTCAGCTTCTTTAACGACTTAGCAGGATGTAGGCCTAAAGCATTGCATATGGACAGGGGCATCACAATGGTAGATGCTCTCGAGTCTACTAAATAGTTGTGCAAGCTTTTGCTGAACATCCTTATGGTAAGGAGGAACAGAGGTGACTCACTTTTATCTCTATATAAGGTCATGTGGGAGGTCTCCGTAGCTTGAACAGTAGCTAGCACCTTGTGTTTAACATTAGGATCTCTAGTAGCCTGATCTTTGCTACTAGACTGACCTGAGGGATGACTATCCTCTTTAGGAGCAGGATCATCTAGTGATTTCATAAATGCCTTCTTGATGGCAGGAGTTTTAACAACTCTAACAAGGATAGACTGATTTTAATCTTTTTCATCTCATCAACGAGATAAGTGACCAACTTGTCAGATTCATGAGGTGGATTCACAACCTTTGGTGATGTATTTGGTGATGTCAAGTATTGAGAATTCACCTTGGGAAAACTAGGGTTATTATTTGCCTTGGGATCAGGAGGTGTATTGAAATTGTTCAGACACAAGGAAGTGGTTAAAGGACCAGTAGGCCTATTTGAATTACTTCTCAGGTTGTATTTATGCTTACCCTGATATTGCTGTTGGTAGGCATGTACCTCCTCATGTTCATTTGAACACTCATCTTCATCCTCAAAGGGGAAAACATAATTTGACTCAAAAGCCATGGCTGATTCCTCACATGCCAGGGTGTAATCTTGGTGAGCAGGCACTGTCTGCTGATAAGGATGCTGCTTGTAGCTCTCTAGCACTAAGGTAGAATCATATCCACAAGGAACAATTTCATTTCTAAATTGAGGACAGTCTAACTCTGCATGTGCATTGGTGTTATGAATTCTGCACTAGTTAGTGAGGGCTGCCTCTACAAGGTTGACTCTAGTAGTCTGTTTGGGTTCACCAGGAGGTAAATTGTCTAGGGGTGATGGCAAGGAACCATTATTTGGCCTAGTGTTCCACACTCTAGGTTGTCTGGGAGGATTGTTATTGCAATTATTGTTATAGTTATTGTTGTTGTACCCCCTATCAGGATAATTTGGTCTGTCATTGGCATAGCCTCTATTTTGATTAGGCTGGGAATATAAATTTTGGCTCCTTAAGTGAGTAATCTTAGTTGTAAGTTTCCCTAACTAAGTTGATATTTCTTTAATCTCTTCTTTCTCTTCCTGAACCTTAGCCAGTACATTTTCTATCAAGGGTTTGAAAAAGGAAGATCCATTGTTCTGATTATTCTGGTCTACAACCTGAGGTGCTTATATTTGTCCTGGATACTACATCATCTGGCCATTTCCATTTGGAGGTGGCATAATACTCAAGGGAGGTATCTGTAAAGGTGCAGGTATCACCGGTTGAGACATCATGGCTCCATTAGGCTGTTGCTGGGTAGGGTATGTTGGATAACCAGGAAGTGTTGGAAATGCTATGTTTGGTGTAGGAGTAGGAACTAGCTGCTGATTGATTTTGATAGCTTCTTAGAAATCTCCTGTTAAAGTTGTTATTTCAGGATGTGCTCTCCTGATGAACATGGAAGTTAAAGGATCCAAGGCTAAATAATATATGCTCCTAGCAGCTTCATCTGCTACAACATATGGGATGACTAACTTAGATAGCATTTTCTAGAACCTAGCATTGAAATTGGCAATAGGTTCTTCAAACCGTTTAATTGTGGCAAATAGGTGATAGTTCATTGAAGGATCTATTGGTATTTTGAACATATTAGTGAAAGCTTTCTCTAGGACAGCCCATGATTTGACTGAACCCTGACCAAAGCTAATATACCAATTATAGGCTTCTTCCCCTAAGGAAAAAGGAAATAATCTGCATACAACATCCTGATGCTCTATTCTTGCTCTACAACAGGCCTCTTTGAAAGATCTGATATGGTCATCCGCATCCTGTTATGGATGATATTTTAAACAGATTTTATCTAGATTCTTTGGTAACAAATGATATACATTAAAAGCTAAAGGTGATTATGTTGCAAAGAATGACATTGCAACTAGTGGAGGTTGAGCCTGAGGTATGACCGGCTGAGGTTGAACCTGAGGTGTAACAGGTGATCCTGCAGGTGTTTGTAAACCAATAGGGGTTATAGGAGGATGTTTCAGTGATGCTCCTGAAGCACTGGAACTAGGAGGATGATGGATTTCTATAGTTCTAGGTCTAAATCCTCTGACAGGTAGTTCTTCAAAGATTCCACTGGACCTAGACCTGGTATTTGGCCTGTGAGCCAGGATTTCTCAATTTTAAGGAAAATTGGTTGGTTGACTGTAAAGATCAATTGGAATTTAGCAACAAAGGTAGTATTTATAGTCAGAAAGTGAGACTGACTGGATATTTACTAAATATTTGCATGAACAATGAAAATATGAGGTGATACTAAGGTCTAGTGACACTTGCAACCAGATATCAGGTTTCTAAAGCTGATTACCTCAAAGCTTTGACAAATTTACCTAAAATAGGACTGATCTTTGCAAATTCATGATGATTTACTACAAAGCTTGAAATATTTATGGTTAATCTTGAAAACTTCACAAATGATTAGCATGTACAAGCTTAAAACAACAAATCTTTGTGTATTGATCGAAATCAGGAGGTATTTCAGTATTATCTCACTGTCTGCATCATCAAAATCCAATAAAACTTATTGATGATGAGCTTCTAGCTTCTGGCCCTCCTTCTAGCACCAATTTATATTGCATTAGGAGAGAGGAGCCTGCATAAAATGAATGATGACTAAAGCAATGGTGTCTTTTCCCATTCTGCCCTCCTTCTAGCACCAATTTATGTTGATCATGATGTTAGTCATAAACAAACATAGAATAAAAGTTACACAACAACCTTTACTCATCTTGAAAGATACGGTGAATTCAAATAATTCTCAAGTCTTCGTGGATTATTTCTTAATCAACTGACATTACTCAGTGGGTGATGTGTGTTACTATTTTCCATTCAGGGGCCTTATGTTTGCTTATTAGTAAGATTTTGTTTCTGTAAAGATGCTACATAGAAAGGTTATTCTACACAAGATATTCCTACAAATAGTGTGTCTATACTTAGATCTTTGCATGATATTTATCCATTGTACATACTTTAACTTCAAATATGCTATGAATTTCCAGTTATCTACGAGATGTCTGCATATTTCATGTAATTTGCTTCTGATTATCTATTATTTGCAATTGTGATGGTGAATTGTTCTAAAATTAAAAGAAATGTAAAAGGAATACTTCAAATTATGATGAATCTTTAGCTATTGAGCCACATACACAATTCATACTATCATTAGGAGAAGAAATCAAACCATATTTTCACCAGGATGTTCCACAGCTAGATACAGATGATGCAAACATCAAAACATGATGAATGAAGACAATACATGCAGATTGATGAGCACTCCAAGGGATGCGGCAAATCAAAGCATATATCAAGAATTCAAACACTGACTACTTAGGATTTACAATGATTTGTAATCAAAATGGTCTTCTCTTTCATTAAGTATGCAAAAACATGTATGTTTATAATAACTTTGAAATAGGCCCTAATATTTCAGCAAACAAATTTCAATTAAGCTTTGAATGTTTAAAATAAGGCATCCCTGCACCTTTTATAAAACAAGGTGAGGGAATAGTTACACATGATCTACGATCAAGATTATCGATTAAGATCTATACTGCATATTCCTTTTGACTTGATCAACTATCTCTCATGGCACAGGTTGCCAGCTGGCAACCATCTAGGTGACTTATTTTCTTCTAAGTACCTGTTACAGATGTTTCCATTGTAGCATATCTTCATTTACTCATCAGGTTCTTCTTCATCATCATTATCATCACGATCTATGTCTTCATCATCATGATGGATGTCACCTTGTATATGGACCTGCATTATCATCCTGATATTTTCATATACTTCTACTATTCTTTCAACTTGCCCGCCATCTTGAGTTTTAGCTTTACTTGTGGAGTGCTTGTGGGGCTTGAAATTTATCTCTGAGGGTCTCCAATTTACCCTTCCTGTTGCTCAATGTTTCATTGTAGTTCTCGACCGTGACCTTGATCCTCATGATCTTGTTCATTACTTCTTCTGTCAGGTGTTTGAGAGGGTCATCAGCCATCGGCTGGAAGTTATTATGCAGAGCTTTTATTGAAAAGTCTGCATCTTGGTTTTCAATTTTCCCTTCTACTTTCCCCTCAAGGACTTCTAGGACTTCTGCTTCATAAGGCATCATGTTGTGCAGTTTCACACTGATATCTCTTAACTTATTACTGCACTTCTTCAGTACATCACATTCAAACCTGACATCTTTATACCAAATATCTACCAGCATGGCAATGTTATTATCCAGTACCTTATTATTTGTTAGGATCTGAGGATTAATCCTCTTTATTTCACTCAAAGAACCCAAGGCTTTTTCCAACTGGAATGACCTCCTTTCGGCCTCAGTATGTAATTTATCAACTTTCTTCCTAGAGATACTCAAAGAATTCCACCTCTACAAAGAGGTTCTCACTACTTCTTTAGCTCCTGTTAGTACTGATGACATCCATTTCCTCATTATCACTAACTTATGCCTCATAAGGTCTAATTTATTAACCTCCTCTTGAGAAATTGCAGTCAATGCGACTATCTAATCTGATGATGTATTGTCAGGGTTAATCAAACCTTTTATGTATGAGTGCAGCTGGGCAATGTGCTCCTTATGCTTCTTATTCTTCTCCTTTTATTTCTTCACCCTTTAGGTCAAAGAATCTATTATATCTTTCCCTTCCTGACCTTCTTGGTCTTCATTAGCAAATCCCAAGTCAACTGTGCTAATCTGGAATTCTTCTAGGGCAATTTTGCCTTTCTCTTTCTCAACAATGGGAAGTGCTACCTGGGGGGTCTTTCTACCTGTAGCAGGATCTCTTCTTATTGCAGATGTTAATCTGGCTTTCCTCTTTGGCTTCATGATGGTTTCTGAAAACAATGTTGAAACATCAAATTCTTGAATCTTGAAACCTGACTCTGTACCTATTTCTTTCTCAAGCCATTGAGGTACTTGATCTCTGGATCCTTGGTGTCTGTCATCATCATCATGTCTACCCTGATCTCCAGCATTTATCTCGGTTCTCAGTGGAGAGGGTGATTTCTTTATTTCTTCCTCATGATATTCTTCATGAGGGGGATCCTGTTATATTTCCTCCTCTTGAGGAACTTCTTCTTGCGAGGGAGGATCATGCTATGTATCTACATGCTGGTCCTGGACTTGATCGTTTACTCCCTCCTTTTGTGTCTCATCCACTTTAGGAATCTCCTCATCTTGAGGCACATTTGTATCCATGGATATCAATGTATTTGAATTAGGTGCATCAACCTGATCTTGGATCACATTCTGATCCGCACCTGATGTATCTACCTTTTGAGTCTTTAGGTCATCATGACTTGATGTATCATTATCACCTGAGGTTTCTTGAGTCTAGGGGGCATCATCACCTAATGTGTCCTTATCATTCCCACCCTTTTCTTGGACTTCTACTATCTTGGGTTCAGCTGGTATTTCTTGTTGTTGTTGGCCCATATCTATGAACTACCTTGGGGTTCACGTAAGAATTCTCCCAAGTTCTACGGGGATGGTAAACAACATCCAGATGAGCACATTACAGCTTTCTACATTGCATGTGGTGTTCTCGAAGTTGAATATGAATATGTTTCTATGAGACTATTTGTAGAAACACTTGAAGGTATTGCAACTGATTGGTTCTTTCACCTTGCACCTTGAACTATCACTAGATAGAATACACTTCGAACCCAGTTCAAAGCTAGATTCAAGTTAGCAGAAGATGCTTATGCATTGTTGGCCCAAATTACTCAAATGAAAAAGGAACCGCATGAGTCCATGTGTGAAGTCATGGCAAAGTTCAATAAGCTAAAGAACAGGATCCCAACTGTTGCTCAACCCACAGCTGAGAACCTAAAATGCTTCTTCATCAATTCACAATTGCCAAAAGTAAGTTTTCTTTTACGAAGAGTAGCACCAATTGATCTTGTAATTTCTCAAAGTTTGGTAGTTGAAGTGGAGGACGATTTGATTTTGGCGGGGAAGTTGAAGAAGGATTCTATTAGGCCTAGTGGGCAGCTCCCTTTGGCTTTATCTTCTACAAGCACTATGGATCCTATAGTGCAAAAGTTGGCTAATGAGTCATTAGCTCTAAAAAAACAAATGTCACAGAGTTTGTCCATTCCCCTCTACAAGGACATACCAAGGGGAACTTCTCTAAATGCTCTGAGTTACCAAGGCAATGTTTCAAGGGATCATAATCAAAACAGGTTTCCTCTACAATGAGGAATATTTTCTTTGGAAGCACCACCTGTGAATGCAGCAATCTTCTATTATGAATCAAAGCAAAACAATCTTCTTCAATCAGAATATGATCAAGGAGAAGATGTTGCTAATCTTTTCATGGAAGGTGAAGAGCAGTTAGCTAGCGACTCTACCACCAGGTTCTTGAACTTGGAAGGTGAAATGAAACAAGAAGAAGATGCGTTTGATGAATCTTATGCCATTCTTACATGGTCATAGAATCAATTTAATCATCAATATGTGGTTGGTGACAACCAAGTAAGTACATCAGATCTTCCTACTTCATCCCTTGTTCCTAAGACCAGTACCCCCAATGAAAAACCTCAAAATGAGAGTTTTTTGTCTTCTGTAGCAAATCCATATCAGCTTTTTGATATCATAGATCATGCTGAGGAGACAAAGATTCAAATGTCTAAGGCAAGAATACCTATTAAGGGTATTATGCAAAAGGTTCATCCTGAAAGTGAGGCCAAGTACATAGTGATGAAAACTGAAGATCCAAAGGCTCAAATTCTCTTTGAGTTTTCTGATATGGGTACTTATTTCTAGACCATTGATGAAGATTCTGAGTCATTGGATATTGTTTTAAATGGAGGTTTAGAAACAGATGGATCATTCTCTTCAAGCAAAGGAATTTTACAACTGAAAGGAAATAAAATTTCCAAAGGATTGGTTTCTCCGGAGAAACTTTTTGATAAGCATGATCTCTTTGTCAAATGGTGACGACAGTCAGGACCAAATTCATTAGCGTCAATTGGTTAATTCAATCTGGATGCAAAAGAAGATCCTAGAATGACAAACATAGGGAAGTGTTATTCTTTCAACAATAAAAGAAAAAGAAGTAGAACATCTTTTCTGCTGCCTCATAGCAGACATCATCTGAAGCTTTTCTCAAAGTGAAGCGACAGATAAGTTTTCATATTTTTGTACAGTTTTTGTTTCTTTTTCATTTTAATCTTTTTGTGTTTTTGTGTTTTTTGTTGTTGCCTGACTCTATAGCCCAATGGCATGGATGAAGGCACTTAGAGACTGGATTCTCCTCCCTTTGATCATTTCAAAGTTTGATCAATGGAAGTTCCCCAGTTAGAGCTAGCTATTGTTCTCAAAATTAGCTACATTCGTTTTTGTAGACAACTCCTACGAAACTTGTTTGTTTTGTAATCTACCCTCTAAGTTTGCAAATCGAGACAAGATTCTCTTGGTCCCATACGAAATCGTTTGGCATCCTAAACTAGTTTGTGACATTCCCTCAAATCAAATCCTTGATATTTGTGCAAATCGATTAAGTCGTAAACTGACCAAAATACCAATTTTGGTCATTTTAGGGTGTTAGTAAAATTTTGAGTCTTCACATGTAAAGTTGGCCAAAATTGCTGCTATTGCATGTCTTTTTGTCCACTTGTGTAAAGTCGGCAGTTTCTACTTCTTTTACATAGTTTTTCATTTTCAACATGCCCAAGCGGCACTTTTTACCACCAATACATGTTCTAGTTAAAAGGTTGTTGCATATGCAAGGTCAGTGGTTTTTACCGCTCTTGCATTTTTATGAAACGTGTAAGGTCAGCCGAAATCACCGCCTGAGCAAGATCTCCAGGATCGTGAATTTTAAGTGGCATTAAGGTCCACTCATGCCAATCTTTTAAGTGCGTTATCTCATTGTTTTTTCTTGCCATTTCTGTTGTCAAAGTTTCCTAGTTGATTCCTTGATCTTTCCTCAAGTGGCTTGATCGTGCTGACATTATTTTCAAATGGATTTTGACTCATCGCCATCACATTTAGGGTTTTCCATTTTTCATTCTTTGGAGTCATCAAACCCATGTTTCCCCTGAATTGTATTGAGGCAAATCGTCCCCATCTTCATATTTATTTCTCGAGTGATTTTTGAAACCCTGGTTTAACGTTTCATCGTTGGATTTTGCCAATCTACAAGAAGTAACCTTTTTGTGGTGAGTTAGAGATTATTGCCACTCCAACATGTCCATGTGTAGCTACCCACATTTTTTCCATAAACTTATGAGCAAATGCAAAGTCGACAAAATTTGCCGCTCCTACACGAAAACCTTGAAACTCCTATCACATGCAGTAGTGGCATTTTTTGCCGTCCAAACATCAAACGCCATTTATACCATATGCAATGTCGGCATAATTTGCCACTTGGACACTTGCAATTTCCCCAGATCAAATGCATTGTCGTAATTTTTGCCACTCAAACATAAATACACTTGTAGATCTTCAAACATGCAAAATCGGTAAAAATGGCCGCCGATACACTTGTGAACTATCCCTTACATGCAAGGGCGGCAAATTTTGCCGCCCGTGCATCACCCTCTTCTGAAGTTTTCTAACTCTAGAGAATTCTCTAAAAAGCTATCCTGAGCCCGCTTTCCTTCATTTTTTCAACCCGCTTGCTCTTTAGCCCTTTCAAGCTCACCCCTGTGATCATGATCGCCAACATGCAGTTTCCCAAAATTACTAGTATTTCCCCTAACTGCAAGATCATGACTTTTTGTTACGGTTTCTCCTGCAAAGTTGTTGAGGTCATCACATCGTCTGAAGGAGTCTATCTTTCAAATGATTGGCCCATCTCTTAAGAAGGCCAAAGTAATGAAGCACAAGATAGCAGGAGTCTAATAATAGGAGCATGTACATGATAGTAAAGAAGGATGTTGAAATCCATTACTCATGGAGATAGGTGATTCAATTCATAGTCATGACAATGAGAATGATGTGTTGTGCCACTTGTAGTCAAGGAGGAGCAGTTGTGTTTAGAGATGAGCAATCATGTATGGACAATGCAATAAACATTGGAGAGTGAGTAGCAGTGACAATGGAAGTGGCACACAAAGATGTTGAGTCATCAAACCTGGTAAGTTACTCTTGAATTGGGTTCATGGACCGATCATCATGAAGATGTGTGTAGATTATAGGGAATGGGAGTTGATGAAAGCCATCATGCCTTAGAATATTTTTGTAGTTTCATATGTACTTTTCATTTAGTTTTAGACACTTTTACATGTACTTTTTCATATGTAATTACATGTAAAAACATAGGAAGTCCCAAGTCAATAAGGACTCCTATTTTTGAATAAGTTAAAGTAGTTAGGTTTTTCCTAAATTTTCTCAAGGCCTCTCCCTATAAATAAAGAGGGCCTTCATTGTAATTTTTATCTTTAATCTCATGCAACAAAGTGCTACCCAAATTGAGACTCAACTTTGAGACTTTGTGTTCAAATTGTATGATCAATTCCAATCAATAAAGAAGGCGAGTTTGGATATCAAACTTTGTGTTGAATCAAATTTGTATGAGTGAGGATGTACATATGGCATTTTTGCTGATTTCTCTTGTTGATTGATTGGATAAAGTGGTGCTTAGTTATTACGATTAGAGGACGTTCAAGATAAGTTATATAAACTTTGTGTTATATTAGTCCCTTGAATCTATGTGTGTTGAAAGTGTTTCTCAGTGGATGATTATAAAGACTTTGAGCTTGTGGTTGTTCACTTTGTATATGAATTGTGTTGAGAACTTGTGGACTTTTTGCTATGATTTTCAATCACATTCGCGTGGATCAGTGGTGTTGTTAGTTGACAGACTTTGTGCTCCAATTGGTGATATGGTTACTTTTAAAATCTTTCTGGGGATAATTTGAAGACTTTGTACTTGAGATTATTCACTTGGGTCGTGAATCTTTTTGTGAAGTAAGTTGAAAGACTTTGTGCTTCAACTTACAAGAATATTGTTGATTATTGTTTAAGTGTAGAAGCATTATTGAATATTACTGTGAAACATTGTAAACATCTTTTCTGAAAGAAGAGAAAAGGATGAATGTAATACACCCCCAAAGCTAGTATTTAGTGTAAATAAGTTTGTAATAGTTAAAAGGGAACCTCCCCTTGCTAAGAGGAGAGATTTATCTCATCACACTGTGGTTGATATAACCATTTTGCCATTAGTTAGCTAAATGACAAAATATTCACCCAACATTTTTTGGTGACTCTACTAGGGATCAAATGCACAACCAGGAGCCTCTCGCCTTTGGTTGAAGCATACCAGCCTCATCTTTGTGTAATATATTTTTGTTATATCTACTCTATTGTTTGTTAAGAGTATGGCTATCCCAGGTCCATGGGGAAATGCATTTGGTCCTTTGAAATTGACTCAGCCTCTACATGAACTACCTTGGGGTTCACGTAAGAATTTTCCCAAGTTCTACAGGGATGGTAAACAACATCAGGATGAGCACATTGCAGCTTTCTACATTGCATGTGGTGTTCTCGAAGTTGAATATGAAGATGTTTCTATGAGACTGTTTGTAGAAACACTCCAAGGTGTTGCAGCTGATTGGTTCCTTCACCTTGCACCTAGAACTGTCACTGGATGGAATACACTTCGAACCTAGTTCAAAGCTAGATTCAAGTTAGCAGAAGATGCTTATGCATTGTTGGCCCAAATTACTCAAATGAAAAAGGAACCGCATGAGTTTGTGCATGAGTTCGTGGAAAAGTTCAATAAGCTAAAGCACAAGATCCCAACTATTGCTCAACCCACAACTAAGAACCTAAAATGCTTCTTCATCAATTCACAGTTGCCAGAAGTAAGTTTTCTTTTACGAAGAGCAGAACCAGTTGATCTTGCAATTGCTCAAAGTTTGGTAGTTGAAGTGGAGGATGATTTGATCTTGGTGGAAAAGTTGAAGAAGGATTCTATAAGGCCTAGTGGGCAGCTCCCTTTGGCTTTATCTTCTACAAGCACTATGGATCCTCCAGTGCAAAAGTTGACTAATAAGTTGTTAGCTCTGAAAAAATAGATGTCACAGAGTTTGTCCATTCCCCTCTACAAGGACATACCAAGGGGAACTTCTCTAAATGCTTTGAGTTACCAAGGCAATGTTTCAAGGGATCAGAATCAAAACAAGTTTCCTCTACAATGAGGAATACTTTCTTCGGAAACACCCCCTGTGAATGTAGCAATATTCTATTATGAATCGGAGCAACACAATCTTCTTCAATCAGAATATGATCAAGGAGAAGATGTTGCTAATCTTTTCATGGAAGGTGAAGAGCAGTTAGCTGGTGACTCTACCACTGGGTTCTTGAACTTGGAAGGTGAAATGAAACAAGAAGAAGATGCTTTTGATGAATCTTATGCCATTCTTACATGGTCACAGAATCAATTTAATCATCAATATGTGGCTAGTGACAGGCAAGTAAGTACATTAGATCTTCCTACTTCATCCCTTGTTCCTAAGACTAGTGCCCCCAATGAAAAAACTCAAAATGAGAGTTTTTCATCTTTTGTAGCAAATCCATATCAGCTTTTTGATATCATAGATCATGCTAAGGAGACAAAGATTAAAATGTCTGAGGAAAGAATACCTGTTAAGGCTATTATGTAGAAGGTTCATCCTGAAAGGGAGGCCAAGTACATAGTGACGAAAACTGAAGATCCAAAGGCTCAAATTCTCTTTGAGTTTTCTGATATGGGTACTTATTTCTGGACCATTGATGAAGATTCTGAGTGATTGGATATTGTTTTAAATGGAGGTTTAGAAACAGATGGATCATTCTCTTCAAGCAAAGGAATTTTGAAACTGAAAGGAAATAAAATTTCCAAAGGATTGGTTTCTCCAGAGAAACTTTTTGATAAGCATGATCGCTTTGTCAAACGACGACGACAGTCAGGACCAAATTCATCAGTGTTAGTTGGGCAATTCAATCTAGATGCAGAAGAAGATCCTAGAATGACAAACACTAGGAAGTGTTACTCTTTCAATAATAAAAGAAAAAGAAGTGGAACATCTTTTCTGCTGCCTCACAACAGACATCATCTGAAGCTTTTCTCAAAGTGAAGCGATAGATAAGTTTTCATATTTTTGTATAGTTTTTGTGTCTTTTTCATTTTAATCTTTTTGTGTTTTTATGTTTTTTGTTGTCGTCTGACTCTATTGCCCAATGGCATGGATGAAGGCACTTAAAGACTAGATTCTCCTCCCTTCGATCATTTCAAAGTTTGATCGATGGAAGTTCCCCAGTTAGAGACAGCTGTTGTTCTCAGAATTAGCTATGCTCATTTTTGTAAACAACTCCTATGAAACTTGTCTGTTTCATAATCTACCCTCTAAGTTTGCAAATTGAGACAAGATTCTCTTGGTCCCGTACAAAGTCGTTTGGCATCCTAAACTAGTTTGTGACATTCCCTTGAATCGATTCCTCGATATTTGTGCAAATCGATTAAGTCGTAAACTGACCAAAATACCAATTTTGGTCATTTTTAGGGTGTTAGTAAAATTTTGAGTCTTCACATGTAAAGTTGGCCAAAATTACCGCTATTGCATGTCTTTTTGTCCACTTGTGTAAAGTCAGCAGTTTCTACCACTTTTACATAGTTTTTCATTTTCAACATGCCTGAGCGGCACTTTTTACTGCCAATACATGTTCTAGTTAAAAGCTTGTGCATGTGCAAGGTCGGCGGTTTTTACCGCTCTTGCATTTTTATGAAACATGTAAGGTCGGCTGAAATTGCCGCCTGAGAAAGATCTCCAAGATCTTGAATTTTAAGTGGCATTAATGTCCACTCGTGCCAAGCTTTTAA
The DNA here is from genome assembly GCA_027924645.1 of Cunninghamia lanceolata. Taxonomy (NCBI): domain Eukaryota; kingdom Viridiplantae; phylum Streptophyta; class Pinopsida; order Cupressales; family Cupressaceae; genus Cunninghamia; species Cunninghamia lanceolata. Next base: position 12,633,602 of record BSBN01000284.1, on the reverse strand, counting down.
ATGCGTTATCTCATTATTTTTTCTTGCCACTTCTGTTGTCAAAGTTTCCTAGTTGATTCCTTGATCTTTCCTCAAGTTGCTTGATCGCGTTGACATTGTTTTCAAACAGATTTTGACTCATTGCCATCACATTTAGGGTTTTCCATTTTTCATTCTTTGGAGTCATCAAACCCGCGTTTCCCCTAAATTGTATTGTGGCAAATCGTCCCCTTCTTCATATTTGTTTCTCGAGTGATTTTTGAAACCCTGGTTTAATGTTTCATCGTTGGATTTTGCCGATCTACAAGAAGTAACCTTTTTGTGGTGAGTTAGAGATTATTGCCGCTCCAACATGTCCATGTGTAGCCACCCGCTTTTTTTCCATAAACTTATGAGCAAATGCAAAGTCGGTAAAATTCGCCGCTCCTACACAAAAACCTTGAAACTCCTATCACATGCAGTAGCGGCATTTTTTGCCGTCCGAACATTAAACGCCATTTATACCATATGCAATGTCGACATAATTTGCCACTCAGACACTTGCAATTTCCCCAGATCAAATGCATTGTCGGCATTTTTTGTCACTCAAACATAAATACACTTGCAATTCTCCAAACATGCAAAATCTGTAAAAATGGCCACTTATACACTTGTGAACTATCCCTTACATGCAAGGGCAGCAAATTTTGCCACCCATGCATCACCCTCTTCAGAAATTTTCTAACTCTAGAGAATTCTCTAAAAAGCTATCCTAAGCCTGCTTTCCTTCATTTTTTTGACCCACTTGCTCTTTAGCCCTTCCAAGCTCACCCCTGTGATCATGATCACCAACATCCAGTTTCCCAAAATTACCAGTATTTCCCCTAACTGCAAGATCATGACTATTTGTTAGGGTTTCTCCTGCAAAGTTGTTGACGTCATCACGTCATCCGAAGGAGTCTATCTTTCAAATGATTGGCCCATCTCCTAAGAAGGCCAAAGTAATGAAGCACAAGATAGTAGGGGTCTGATAATAGGAGCATGTACATGACAGTAAAGAAGGATGTTGAAAGACATTACTCATGGAGATAGGTGATTCAATTAATAGTCATGACAATGAGAATGATGTGTTGTGCCACTTGTAGTCAAGGAGGAGCAGTTGTGTTTAGAGATGAGAAATCATGTATGGACAATATAATAGACATTGGAGAGTGAGTAGCAGTGACAATGGAAGTGGCACACAAAGATGCTGAGTCATCAAACCTGGCAAGTTACTCTTGAATTGGGTTTGTGGACCAATCATCATGAAGATGTGTGCAGATTATAGGGAATGGGAGTTGATGAAAGCCATCATGCCTTAGAATATTTTTGTAGTTTCATATGTACTTTTCATTTAGTTTTAGGCACTTTTACATGTACTTTTCTCATATGTAATTACATGTAAAAACATAGGAAGTCCCAAGTCAATAAGGACTCCTATTTTTGAATAAGTCAAAGTAGTTAGGCTTTTCCTAAATTTTGTCAAGGCCTCGCCCTATAAATAAAGAGGGCATTCATTGTAATTTTTATCTTTAATCTTATGCAACAAAGTGCTGCCCAAATTGAGTCTCAACTTTGGGACTTTGTGTTCAAATTGTATGATCAATTCCAATCATTAAAGAAGGCGAGTTTGGATATCAAAGTTTGTGTTGAATCAAATTTGTATGAGTGAGGATGTACATATGGCATTTTTGCTGATTTCTCTTGTTGATTGATTGGATAAAGTGGTGCTTAGTTATTACTATTGGAGGACATTCAAGATAAGTTATATAAACTTTGTGTTATATTATTCCCTTGAATCTATGTGTGTTGAAAGTGTTTCTCGGTGGAGGATTATAAAGACTTTGAGCTTGTGGTTGTTCACTTTGTATATGAATCGTGTTGAGAACTTGTGGACTTTGTGCTATGATTTTCAATCACATTCGCATGGATCAGTGGTGTTGTTAGTTGACAGACTTTGTGTTCCAACTGGTGATATGGTTACTTTTAAAATCTTTCTGAGGATAATTTGAAGACTTTGTACTTGAGATTATTCACTTGGGTCATGAATCTTTTTGTGAACTAAGTTGAAAGACTTTGTGCTTCAACTTACAAGAATATTGTTGATTATTGTTTAAGTGTAGAAGAATTATTAAATATTACCGTGAAACATTTTAAACATCTTTTCTGAAAGAAGAGAAAAGGATGAATGTAACACACCCCCAAAGCTAGTATTTAGTGTAAATAAATTTGTAATAGTTAAAAGGGAACCTCCCCTTGCTAAGAGGAGAGAATTATCTCATCACACTATAGTTGATATAACCATTTTTCCGTTAGTTAGCTAAACGACAAAATATTCACCCAACAACATGCAATCTGCAGATCTTCAAGTTTGGGACAAGTACACATAACCCTTTTATGGTTTTTAGCTGATAAACAATGTAAAATGCTACTGGAATTCTTAATCTAATGATGGTTTTAAAGAAAATGCAAAAGGTTAGGGTTTGAGAGGAATCCTAAGTGACATTCATAATGCATATGCTATCTTCAGTAGACAAATACTTTAAAACTTTTAACTAGTTTCCTGCATTACCAAACTAAAGTGGGTGTTACAGTGCTACAGAAAATGGTGCTATCCTCAATAGAATTCAACAGATTTTTAGAACACATTCATTTGTTAAATACCCAATAAATGGCGCAACTTAACTAGTAAAATGCAATTGAACTCTAGCACAAATGATCAGTCCAGACTAACTGTGCACAGCTATCTACCATCAACAAATAACTAAAAGTATGGACTTAGAGTATTCATCAGATACTTTCAGCAAACCATGAACATTATAAAATCACAACTAACTAATTATGGGAGAGGAAGAAGCGAACCCTGAAAACCAAGTAAGGAACACAATACACAAATTCTCAGAATGACTGCAGAAACTTGCTTTGCATTACTTCAAGTGGCATAGAATCAACAATTCAGCATCAAATCTCCCTTACTAAATAGTGGGAATGGCAGCCCTTTATATTATGCTTTGATAGAGGTCCATACCATGTTCCAATGTTCCCATTTTGGCACATGTAGGGAGGATACTGGTAAAGGCTATGGAATCTAGCTTTACACATGCCATTTGCATTTGCTTGAAAACTTCTAAAGCTTTTTCAACAAATCCATTTTTTGTATATCATGCAGTTCTTTGAGGTGTAAAGCCACTTTCCACAACCTTTGCCAGCATCCTTCCTGCTTGTGTCAAAATGGGAGCTTTGGAATAGGGTATGGACATACATCAAAACATAAAGGATAGAGGAATTTTGTCAGATGTTGTAGTTGCCATTGTCCTATTAGACATGTATACAAAATGTGGAAGCATAGACAAGGCACGTGAACTATTTGACAGAATGCCTCAAAGAAATGTGGTCTCATGGACTACAATGATTGTAAGATATGCACAAAATGGATTTGTTGAAAAGGATTTAGAAATTTTAAAGCAAATGCAAACTGAAAAATCACTCCCAAGGGTTTTGGAGATGAAATCTAATTGTTTGTGTTTATCTTGCCAACTAGAAAACCATAGCATAGGATTTGTAAGGACTAAAAAAATTGAAACCCTAGTATGAAATTTGGTAAAATGTAGCAACAAAGATATGGAAGCCACTATAAAAGTCTGCAATGAAGAAGGCATCCAAATTGCTATTATATATTTGAATTCAGTTGTTATTAGAGACTGAAAACATCTTGAAATGATGACTAAACCCTAGGTAGTTTGAAGAGGTAGAACAATAGCATATGAATGATAATAAAGACTAAAAGTCCCTTCAAACCCTAGGTACTATACCAACATGTGAATTTCCAAGTTTAATGGTGTAAAACTTTGCTAGAAATGGAGGACAATCCTGCACAATATATGCATCCCTTCTAAAAATTTATGGGAACTGCTACAACATCATGAAGACCTTCAACCAAAATTCTCCATTCAACATAGGTGCACCCACAAGCTGCTTTTGCCACTAGTTACTCAGTCTTTTGAACCTTAGGCACACTTATGAGGGGTATTATCCACTTATCATTGTTGGGCAGAGCTTTTCCTAGAATGAACCATGTTTTCTAACTGATGTGGAATTCACTTGCACTTAATGTAATGTCTCCTTTTTTGAATTAAATCAAATTAGAGAACCCGAATGTTCTCCATCTTGAGGCCATATCATAAAGAAAAAAATTATTGAGATTTTAAACATATGTTTTCTTATCTTGGTCAGATGGAGGGGATCATTCATTAAGGAATTTTCCTCTTAATAGTAGATCTACACCACAAGATTAATGATGGTCATCTTGTTTTTCTCTAGGACATGAATCGATTCAAGAGCCTTGGCCATGATGAACCTACACTTGCCATTAAAACTGGGGATACAAACATCTAGAAGCCTTGAACACTCCCTACCTCCAAGGACAATTGTGGAGAAGGAAATATGTAAGATGTTGTCCAACTCTATTGGCATGCAAGGGTTTTCTATAGTTGTATGATAGGCAAACTATTGCCCCTAACATATTGGCCCTAATTTTTGTGGTACCTAATTTTTTTCATGTATATCACAACTCAATACTCCAAGATTTTTATAGCCCCGATAAGGATTGTTTTTGCATCCTATATTTTATATTAATATATGTTTGGTTTTTATGCTAATTAGAAAATGATGCCTAAGCAGTATTTTCTATAATTTATTTTATATTGATACATCTCTGGTTTATATACCAATTACAAAAATGATGCCTGAGTAGTATTTTATATGGATCCTCATCTAGATTGGTCTTAGCATCTACCTAGCTATGAGAATAACCTTCTTGTGTTATAATGCTAGTTAGTTCAAGTCCTCTTTTATTTGTCAAAACAAAAATTTCCTAGGCCTCAAGGTGCCAACCTTTGTCTTGTCCATACTTTCTCAAAATCACATTTTGAGAGACAATAACCATCTTATTGTTTCATGTTGTAGAAGAAACAAGATGAAGAGTAAATGACATTTCAATTGCTAAAATCCAAATTCAAATCTATATATCTATACATTTAAGCAATATTTTTGCTTTCCCATGTTAGAACATGTTAAAAATGATGCATGGAATGTAATCTAGGTGGAAAATAATAGATGGGATTAGTCACCTCAAATGAAATGTAATCTAGGTGGAAAATAATATGTGGTCTCAAGCACCTCAAAAGTGTATACATGACATTTTTAATTAAGAATTTTGTACCATCTTTTCAAATTTAGAAAACCTTGTTTATGATAGTATAAGGCAGCAAAACTAGGGGCTAAACTCTTACAGAGCAGAACCCAAAAAGGGCAAAAAAGGATGAGAAGACAAAATGAGCCAGAACCACCACAGACAACTTACATACAACTGATAGATAGCAAAAAGAAACTATCTATAAAAAACTAGCTAACAGAAAGCTTAGAAAGAAGACTAGGAAAGGGTGTCTTCCCAGCCTTTAAAAAGAAATTCAAACATTTTGTCAAATTCCTTAGCCCTGTCATCATCAACGCCATGAGTGAAGACTTCATGTTCCTACAGCAGATAGAGATTAGCCATAGCTGGCCTACAAAGCATGCTTGTAATGAATCTGCCAAGAGAAAAGACACTCTTCTCCAAAAAATCCACCCACTCCTTCAACTGAGTCAAAACATCAAAATGATTACCTTCCTCATTAACTTCCTCCTCCATACCACATTCAGCATTGTTACAATCCTCCTAAATAAAATTAGGGTCTATAGGAACCTTAGTGGGAACAGAGTGAACATCCCTCTCATTATTATCATCAGTGCTAGTAGCCTCCACATGAGTAGTAGTAGCTCCCACATCAATACAGTCACCAATGGGAGCAAAATTTTCAAACCCTTTATTGCCCTCAGTATCAAAGGTCTTCATAGGTATTTCTTGCCCATCAATCTCCTCAAAACCACCTGAATCTTTAATAACAACCTCTTGAACATCATCACTCTTGGAATTTTCCTCCCCCTCTTGAGTAGAGGCTTCAGAATTGCTTTTAGAGTAATCGATCAGCTTCAACTTAGGAGCTGGTTTGCCAGCAATATGACCAAATCGCCTAACAACAACAAATTTACCCTCCAGTTTGAATTTTTTCAAATTTCTTGAGGGTCCCTCGATGACCAGTTCATGTTCATTCTGGGGCCCAAAATCCCCAATGTCCTCTTTCAAAAGGTTAGCTTCCACAGCAGAATCAGAGAGATTTTTTTTAGATTTTAATTTGAATTTCGTAAGAGGGGTTTGAACATTTTTTATAGTAGAAACTTTAGGAGTACCAGAAGAAGGAACACCTTCGAGAAATAGCTTAGGAGTAGTATGACCAGTTTTCATAGAGGCAGTAGGGGTATAAGCAAAAGGTTCAAGACTAGAGGGCTGAATAGAAGAAGGAGGGGATAGAGCCAAGTGAAACTGGTATAACTTATGGATAAGCCCTTGATGGAGGGGAATAGATTTTCATTAGGCCTTTTAAGAAAAATCTTCTTAACATGTTGAATAGAGCACTCAAGAGATGAAAGTAGATAGAAAGGGAAACTAATAGTAGCATTCCTTCTAAAGTGGTTTAACAAAGGAAGGTGATAGTAATAGAACCTGGTGAAACAACCCTCCTGAGTAAAGTACTTCATGACCATATAGCACATATCTACCCACAATTTAGGAAGTCTGGCTCTCTCAAATCCTCCCTGATAAGGTACCAACTCCTCACCTTCACCAAGGAACAGTTTCTAGTTCTGGGCATCCGAAACCCTAAACTTCTTTGGCAGCTTCATACCCTTCGTAGATAAACCCATAGCCAAATCAATTTCATTCTCCAAAACCTCAAAACTAATATTCCCAATTTGAACCTTACGATTTTCCCATGACTGAGCAAATTGAATGGACAAATTTTCATCATGCCCATTCAAACACTCAAGGGATGGAGTGATACCACCTTCTTTACAACAATGCCAGACCAAGGCATTATCTTTAAATTCCTTGCAGTTATTAGGTTCGGTTATGATCCTGTCCCCTCCCATAATGAAAAACCACTAAACCCCAAAGAGCTTAGAGAAGGAAGTAGCATAAGTTTGAAAATGTCCATCGCAAAGGCTACTAACAATATTGTGAAGAATTCGAGAGACTTCGATCACAGAGCAATGTATAATAATGAAAAAGGCAATAATGTAAATACAAGCAGAAGTAGGGCAATCATTACACTGATAGCCTAAAGTTTTTATGCATTAATTTCTCATTAACTACCCATCCTTCAAATGTGTGCATAGTTGTCTGAACTCACTCCAATCACTAGTAAAGTGTCTAATCAACATGACCTATGTTAAAAGACAAGCCACGTAGGTAAGCCAAGTGAAGTGATGTGTCATCATCATATGGTTACTTGCTCTTTTCGAATGATATCCCCAATCTGGTGTGAGCTATTATGAAAATGGTGCCAACAATGCCAGTTTTGAAACTACTATCCAAAATTTGCCAGGTTGTCAGCAACAGTGTTCCTTTCTCTATAAATATGAGAGAAGAAAATGATAGGAATGGCCTCTATAAGATTTTGAATATTAGACACAATGTCTCTAAGTTGCCATCCACACTCCGAAGCTTTAGTGATAGCATCAATAATATTTTTTGAGTCACCCTGAATATGAAGTTGGTGAATTCCTAGAGATATAGCCAACTTGAGACCCCATCAAAGAGCTAAAGCTTCAAGAAAGTTATTGGTCTCGTTCCCAATTCGTCCAAAATAAGTAGCAATTAAATCTCCTCTATCATTCCTTATGTTAGTGCCTGAATTCACTGTCAGTTAATTTAGCAATTTTCATGCAAGCACCATCCCAAAATATCCAAAAGGTTCTAAGTTTTGGCACCCCTTCAATACTTTTCAGCATCTGCATCTCATTTCTTGAGGAGGGGTCTTTGTCTTTTCTCCATCGGCATGGGTTCATTTTTGTGTCTTCGACATTTTGGTTTGAACTTGAACCCTTTTTTCTCTAAGTTCAGTGGTTCAGCGGTTCAGGGTTCAATTTTCTTCTAACGGGTCGCATTGTGCATTTGCCTTGTGCAAATATTGCATCGTTGAACCTCCCACTTGAACCTTTTTGTTTTGGTTCAAGGTTCAATGGTTCGAAGCTTTGTTGCCTATGGAGTACTATTTTTGATGTTTGAACCATCGCGTTGAACCCTCATGTTGAACCCTTTTGGTTCGGGGTTCAACGGTTCAAAGCTTTATGTTTTTGGTCTTATCGGAGTGATTGGCTTCATCGGCGAAAGTTTTCTTGAGTGTTCCGATTGTTTTGGTCTGGCTGATGGATGTCCATCGGTGTGTGTTTGGCTATCGGCGAAGCAAATTTTTGGGCTGCCGATGTAAGGAGTTTGCCTGATGCAAAATGCCATCAGAGTAAGATTGCGTATCGGGCTAGCAGTTGGAGGGTCCGCCGATGTGGAAGTTGGAGGCTTTAGGGAGGTGTTTGTTGGTGTGACTAAGGGTGTCGGCCAATGTTTTTTTAGTTTCTCTGATGATGAGTGTTTGGCCGATAGTGGAGTAGAGTGTGGCTCGTTGGTGCATCGGTGTGACTCGATGTATCTGCGAGCGTCTTTTTTGTTGTGCCGATGGCGTGTGTCTCACCGAGGACCTGAGTATGGTGTGGTGGTCGGTGTGACTGGCTGTGTCGGCAGGGATGGAATGTGTTGGCCCGATGGCGTTTCTCTAGCTGATGGGGAATACGAAGGTAGGCATTGGCAGGACTTTTAAGGTTGGTGGGAGCTTTCATTGGTGTGCCGATGGTCTATGTCTTGGCGACCAGGGATTTGGAGCGGTCATCGGCATGACATAGACTGTTGGGTGAATGGGCAGATGTTGGGCCGACAGTGGAGGTTTCGCCGACGAGGGTGTTTTGGTGGCCATCGGGGAGAGTTGGTCTATCAGCCAAGGAAGCTTTTGGGCTGGCCGATAGAATATGTCTGGTTGACAGAGGTTTGCGGAGGTGTCATCGGTGAGACGATTGAGATCAGCGAGAGGATTTTGGGGCAAGCCGATGGTGTAGATTTGGTCAATGGGCTTTTAGCGAAGGGTCGTGTGTCAAGCACGGCAAAATGCTCGACACCTATTATGCTCACGACCATGTTTTTAAAGTATTGAAAGAGTCTCCACGGCACCAATGTGGGACTATTCTTCTTGCACATTTGAAACTTCAGTAAAGCACGTTTTGGCGGGAAACTTCCATTTGAACGCAGCGACAGTTTTCACGCGGCCGCGGGTGGTTGAGCCATCAATGGCGACTGTAGCAGGGGTAAGAGAAATGGTACACATGATCAGGTGGCCTGATTTATGGATGAAGACTTCCTGATGGCGGCGCAGGGCTTGAGGCTTCTCTTGTCTATTGCAGCAATAACTTCTAAGCACCATTCTTCCTGTGTGATCTGTATCTGGCAGATTTTTGAAAGCCATGTAATTAATTGCTGTGGTACACTTTCTGGCTGATATAAGCAGACTGTGTTACCATTATTTTGGTTGTTGAAAACTGGACATTTTGGCTCTGTAATAAGATACAACTGGTTTTGGTTGCTCTGTGCAGCAAAACTTGCAAGTTTATGTATCTCCTGTTGTACATTTGTGCATGAATCCACTGATTTCATGGTCAATTTTATATGAATAATGCTATGTTTGCATGTGTTATGCTGATTCTGTCTCTAGTTTTGCATGTATCTTTCTTCTGAGTCTAGGCATTCAAGGAATGTCTGAGATTCTAGAACATAGAATTCCTGTGTTGAATGTTTAATCTTTTAACTTCTGCTCAAGGGGTAGATTAAACTATTTTCAGATTGAATATTGGGAAGGGTATACTGCAATAGGGATGCCATAAGTATAGACAGTTTAACACTCTGTATTGGGAGATATATGTAAGGCAGATATCATGTATATCCCCCTGAAATCTAGTTTTAGTTGTTCATGCTGATCATTCATAGGTGTATGTCCACCGACTCCAAGCCCTGGATAGGCACCAATCTAGCTCTGTGTTGAGGTTATACACCAGGTCCAGGTTTGCATCCAAACATCAAATCAAACCTTTTCATCCTTCCACCTGTTAGTTGTAGGATTAGGATTAGGAACCTCTGCATGCTCTCATACCTAACTAGACATTATGTCCAAGAATGTTGCCAACCTTGTGATTTGTTACACAAATCTTGGTCCATACATGAGAGTATTCTGCCTATTGCCGTCAAGTTAAATCCTTCTATCATTGAGCTAGTCAAGGTTATACTTTTATCAAATAGGGAACCCCCCTTGGTGCAGCAGAACCAGAAGTGAAGGGGAGGAGCTCACGCAACCTCCTGTATTTAGTTGGCTGAATCTACCTATGCATTAGAACTGGCAAACCCTAATGCTGATTCAGAAGCAAAAACCAACACCTTATAACTCCTCCTCCACTAGCCTTGCCATTTGACTTAGCCACACCATCAAAATTTAGTTTAAGCCACCCTGGGTCTAGGGGAGTCCAAATAGTATTTAACCTTTTAAGGTGTTTGGAATCATCAAATGCAAGAATTTGATTCATAATCCCCCAGTTTGAAGCCACAAGGACCTCATGCTGAGTAAGAGGTTTATCAGTAGTTTTGATGCTGGAATTAGAAACGTATTCTAGGAGGGCCTTAGATGAAGAACATAAAACCTGTGAAGGATTCCTAGTAGTTTCTCTAAAAATTCTATTATTTCTTTCCTTCCAAAGGAACCAAGCAATAAAAGGAATAGTTTGACTCCATAGTTCCACTAACCAAGGATGGGATAGAGGAGGGATCCAATTAACAATGAGTTCTCTTATTTCCTTATTACAAACCCATTGTAAGCCAAAATTCAAAAGGACTTTGCTCCAAATATCAGTCGCAAATTCATAGTGCAAAACAAGATGAGAGACAGATTCTTCCTCTTTCAAGCACATGACACATCTATTAACTAGTTGAAGACCCCTTCACTGAAGATTTTCCTGAGTCAATATCTTATTATGAACAACTGTCCACCAGAAAAAGTTAACCTTAGGAAGGAGTTTGTAATTCCAGACTTTCCTCCAAATGTCATCCATAAGATCCTTCTCAATTAGCAAATGGTAATCCGATTTAACTGAAAAAACCCTTTTTTATCAGCAGACCAAAAAAGTTGATCATTTCTAGGAAAAAGAGGAATCTAGGTATTAAGAAGCATTTGCTGCATGACATTAGCCTGGTGATTAAGATTGGGATAATTAGTACAACATTCCAGTAGATTTTTCCATTTTCTAACACCATGATCTTGATAAATATAATGCCTAACTTTAGTGCCAAAAAATTGTTTAACAAGAGCAACAATAGCTTCATTTCCCATCTGATTAGAGAGAGGTCCATCCCCCAACCAAGGATCTTGCTAAAAATTGATGAGAGATCCATCACCAAGTTTCCATTTCATTCCCTTATTAACAAGACTTTTGGATTTAATCATTTTATTCTAGATAACAAATCCTTGAGGAAGACCCTCCTGATTGAGAAAAGAATATCGATCAGAGTCTCATAAGTACTTAGCCTTTATAATACCTCCCCAGTCAGTATCCCTATTTATGAAGTTCCAAATAATCTTAGACAAAAGAGCCTTGTTCATTTTTTGGATGGTTTTGATGTTGAGCCCACCATGAGACTTAGGAAGACAGACTTTGTCCCATTTAACCAAAGAGATTCACTTTTTTTCCTTCGTACTAGTCCACAGGAAAGTTCTCAGGATTTGCTTCAGTTTGTCAACCAGATATCTAGCCATTTTAAATAATGATAAAAAGTAAGTAGGTATACCCTGAAGAGAAGCCCTTAGAAGCTACAATTTACTCACACTGCTTAAAAGTTTGCCTTTCTAGCCTAGCAATTTCTTTTGAGTTCTTTCAATGATGTTATGCCAAAAACTAGGAGTAACTTCCTTAGTAGTTAAAGGGAGACCAAGGTAGATTGAGGTAAGGTCAGCATCTGCACATCCAAGGATATTAATAATTTTCATTTGAAGATCCCCTAGAGTATTAAAAAAGAAGACATTGCTTTTTTAAAAATTAATATGCTGACCAGAAGCCATGGCATAATCATTGAGTAAAGATTTCCATCTTGAAGCTTCTAAAATAGAAGAAATGTTGAAAAGAATGGTATCATCCACAAACTTTTGAATGTGCAGCAGAGAGAGAGAGAAGAAGCTAGTTTAATCCCAATTAATTCTTTTGAAGTGATCTTGTTGAGGACTGATCTACCAAGAGCTTTAGCTAGCATAATAAAAAGGTAGGGGGACAAGGGATACCCCTGTCTTATTCCCCTAGTGGGAGAAAATAAACCCCTAGGAACCCCATTAACAAGGACAGAGTTTTTAGCAGTAGTAACAACTTCCTTGATAAGAAGGGATACCTTATCATTAAACCCAAGCTTCTGAATGATTTTAAACAAAAATTGCCATGAGACCTGATCATAAGCTTTAGAAATATCAAGTTTGAGAACCATACCTAGGATGTGACTCTTGTCCATAGAATGAATAGTTTCATGAGTAGTAATCACAGTATCTATAAGATCTGTCTCCCTGGAACAAAACCCTTCTGTGAGGGAGAGATAATTTTGTCAAGAAGGGGTTGGAATCTAACCACCAAAAGCTTTGTGCAAATTTTATAGATTGTGTTACAGAGGCTAATAGGCCTGAAGTCAGCAAGCATCTCTAGATTAGGATTCTTAAGAACAAGGGAAATTAAGCTATTATTTAGTTGTTTCAGTAAATTCCCAGTTCTAAAAAAATCTTTGACAGCTGTAGTGACATCATATCCCACTATGTCCTAGAATGTTTGGAAGAAAAAAGTGGGAAAGCCATCTGGGCCCGGAGCTTTGAAAGGGCCCATAGAATAGACTATATCATGAACCTCCTCCTCAAAGATAGGCTTTAAAATATTAGCATTGTCTTCTTCAAAAATCAGTGAAGGAATGTTATTTAGAAGCTGATTCACAATCTAAGAATTGTTAGCACTCGTACCCTGTCCAGACAGCAGGTTATGAAAGAAGCTGACAACATGATCACCAATCTCCTCATCCTTAGTAATCATTCTACCATCCTCCAATCTCACTCTGGAAATAGAGTTGGATTTTCTATGCTTTAGAGAAAAAACATGAAAGAAAGTTGTATTACAATCACCTTCCTTAAGCTATTGTACTCTAGATTTTTGTTTCCAGAATAACTCTTCTCTGTTCATTAAATTCTTCCAATCTCTAATTAGATCATTCTCTAATTGTATAGAAGTATCAAGAGTATCTCCTTGAGTAATCTTATATTGAATATCTACCAGCTTCTTAGACAAGATCTTTTTCTTGGAAAAGACATTACCAAAACTATATTTATTCCAACCATAAACTTCTCTCTTGACATGCATCAACTTTTTGCAGTGTCTAAACATGGAAGTACCCAAAACCAGAAGTTGCCACCAATTAGAAAGAAGATTTCTGAATTCATGATGTTTAATCCACATAGCCTCAAATCTAAAAGGAAATGGGCCTTTCCTCTTCTGATTAGCCCAGTCCAGAATGATAGGATTATGATTAGATACAGTCCTAGGCAAAGCAACTAGTTTAAGGGAGACAATATTTGGCCAATTATTAGAAATAAGAAATCTGTCCAGCTTCACTTGAATCATTTGGTCACCTTTCCTCCTATTGGTCTAGGTAAAATTTTGATTCATCAAATCAATGTTAAAAATGCCCAAAGGAATTTATAAAATTAGCAAAGTCCAACATACTATCAGAGTAGTCCAAAATTCCCCCAGACTTTTCAGAAGAATATAGAGGGGTATTAAAATCACCCGCCAACATCCAATAAGAATCAGGATGAGATTCAAGTTGATTAGCCAAGTCCTCCCAAAGATTCTTCCTTAGCACCCTAGTGTTAGGGGCATAAACATTAATTAGACTCCATCTAAAGGAAGGCAAAGAAAATTCAATCACCAAACAATGTCTGTTCAAAAAAGAAAGTATACCTTGAATTCTAGAAGCATTCCACATAATCACTATTCCCCTAGAGGCACCAACAGCAAGGCTTATGTAGAAGGAAGAATTAGGCCAGATCCTATCAGCAATCAATTTGAAATTCTCTTCAAACATTTTAACTTCTTGAAGTAAAAGAATATCCACCTTGTGGTCAAAAATACAGTTTTTGACCTCAAATTGTTTTGAGGGGTTATTAAGGCCCCTCATATTCCATGAAAGAATTTTCATTTAAATAACTTTCTGGAGTTTTTTAGTGTCTTTTGCTTACCATCGGAAATCTCCTTAGCTGCTTCTCTTTGTCTAGTTTCTCTCAATGTAGGTCTACCTTTTAGAGGATCCAAACCCACATCAGCAGTCTTTTTTGGTTTATGACCTTTTTTCTTTTGAGATGTACACTCCTCATGGTCACTTAGGGAAGCACTAGTTGCTCTAGGAGAAATAAGAAGTAGACCAGATTGTTGTCTTGGAGGAGGAAATAACCCTCCTTTGAGAGAACCTGAAATGAGTTTCCCTAAGGAAGAGTGAGACATTTCTTGAGCTGCAAAATGCATATTGTCATTTGACTGCACTCTAGCTTCTTGATTAGAATCAATCTTAGTAGACTGGTGCACATGAACTTGAGTCACTGGGTTGCAAAGAGGGGAACATTTATCTAGATTCTCCTTCTCTTTGAAACATCCCATCTGGGTCTCCTTAACTTTGTCAACTTCAACTTGAACCTCTTCAAAATTACCAAACTCTAACTGGGTTTCCTTAACTTGGTTCAAAATCTCCCCATCTTCCAAGTTTGGTTCTAAAACCACATGAAGATGGAGGTTCTATTCCTCAACATCCCTAACCAGCTTGGAAACCTATGAAGCATCAAAAGCAATTTCTTCCTATGCATTCTCCTTACCAGAATGAGTAGATTCATTAGCAATGGTATCCTCCTTGTTCATGTTATCCACATCTATTTCCTTATTAGTATTTTCCTTAGATTTCTTGAACTTACAATGCAAAATGAGATGTCCTTTCTTCTTACATTTTTGACAGTAAGTCATGGAATTATCGTAAGTGATGGACTACCTCCAGACTCCATATTTAGAGCTAATGTCAATTAACATGGGCAAAGTCTTGTTGATTTCCACATTTACATAGAATCTTGCATAAACAAAGCGAGATTTGGTGTGTGTGGAGTTATCAAGGGTAACAAAATGACCAAAGTATTAGCAATGGAACTAAAAATAGTTTCATCCCAGTATTCTAAGGGAAAACTAGGCAAACGAACCCATACCGGGGCAGTTTTATTAAGATTAGCACTAGGGTCAAACCCTAGTCTCCAACAACCTAATGAAAGTGAATGAGTACTATAAAGCCATGGTCCTCCAGATAAAATAGCCAACATGTCTTCTTTTCTAGTGAAGTGAAATAGGAATAGCCCTCATGCCATACCCACAACAGTCACACTGCCTTTAACATGCCAACGATTGGAGACCCATTTGTGAACCATCTTAATGCTGGGTCAGAGAGAGAAGAACTTGCCAACTAGAGAAAGATCCATAGAAGTGACAATTGTATCCACAAGATTGTTAGGAACCATGAGGGAAGACCCTTCAGCCATCTCCTTTTGGTGACAGACCACTATCTGTCCATTATGAGGAGAGTCCACTTGTCTTGTCAGAACTTTTTTCCAGTTTCCAGGCCTGGTAGAGTCTGAAATGGGTAGGGGACTAGAGGTACTACCAATTACAACACCCTTCATCCCCAACTAACACATAGAAAGTAGACTATCAAAACCCTAGAAATCCTAAAAACCTAAAAACCCTAGTAGAGCGCCCTATCACAATTTGTTCCCAAAAAGAAAACCTTGTTTGTTTTATAATCTCAACTGATAAATTTTGGAACTAAGTTTTAAAATGTGTTTTAAAGATTTCAACTTCTTTCTCTTGTACATTATAGGTGTTCTAACATGGTAGAATACTTTCACGTTGAAGTTTTCATGGTGAATATTTTTTCTTTTCAATCAGGAATGTCACCCATCCCAAAATCAAAGGAGCAATTATATTTCATAAACATGGGCCACATATATATGATTATAGCATCTGTCTAAATCATTCATGGACTCCCTTAGGCTTTCCAGACGTGAAGAATATCATGGATACAAATGGACCATATGTAAATGATTTACAATTAGGGGTTGACATCATACCAACTTTATAGTATGGATTCAGTGGCTTCTTGACGATATTCACTGATCTTCTTTGTTTATACTTAAATAACTTTTGATCTGACTAGAAAATCCCAAGAAGTTCCAACCTTTGTTGCATTTTTAGTCCCATAGACCTAATTTGAAATAGGGTACTAGCTTTGTATTCTTATGAATATTTAATCTATTGTCGTTTTTTCATGTTTCTTGGGTTTCTCATTTTGATCAACGATTATAATTTATTTGAATTGTCACTACAAATTATATTGTACTCAAATGTTAAATGTGTTTTTGTAGGTTCTCATTTGGAATATATTGAAAGCTTTTTTCTTAATGTCTGGAGTTCTTTTATTGCTAATTTCATGTATTTTGATGGGTTTGTATGCATAACAGCTACAACAAGTTTTGGATTCATTTATAATATTTGTTGCACAATGGAATGGAAGCTCTACTTTCTATGACTAAATGGAAAAAGGAGGTGACTTAGATATTCATCAAACCCAAAGTCACTTGGAGAATAATCGTACATAAGAGAACCATCAAATGTTTGGTATACTTGAAGAGAACTTTAAGTAGGATTTTCCTTGGACATTGTTTAGACCATCAAATATCAGTTTTGCACCTTTTCCAACTCGTGAATATACAGATGATAAATTCCAATCTATTGTCAAAGAAGTGATGGAAGTATTGTAAGGATTACTTTCTATGTCTTATGTTAAGTTGTTACAAATGTGATTAGTGATACTTAGTTATTTGTCAATGCCATAGAAGAATAATATGGTTTTGCTTGTAGTAGTTGAGTTGAAGGCTAGTGTAAATTTTAGTCTGTAATGATTGTAGGATATGCAGAAAATGGATTTGTTGAAAAGGCTTTAGAAATTTGAAAGAAAATACAATTGGCTAGTGTGAAGCCAAATTCCACAACCTTTTCTAGCATCCTCTTTGCCTGTGTCAAAATGGGAGCTTTGGAATAGGGTATGGACTTCCATCAAAACATAAAGGATAGAGGAATTTGTCAGATGCTGTAGTTGCAACTATCCTATTAGACATGTATGCAAAATGTGGAAGCATAGACAAGGCATGTAAATTGTCCTCAATAGAGAAGAATTTATCTATGGTTGGTCTTTGTTCACTTATTGTTTGCTAACATTTCAGGTTCACTTTGCTGCAACTAAAGAGTCATTATCCAAACATTTCAACCATTACGGTGAAGTTGTCAAGGTTATAATACAAACAGATGCTACAACCAGCCAACCCAAAGGGTAGATGTTGATTCTATCAAATTAATTAATTCAATGCTATGCATAAGTTATTTTTTTGAATTATCCTCATTTGACAATGCAAAGAACTGAAAAAGCTAATGTAATTGTAATCTAACTACTGTAAATAATAGGTTATCCTATATTGAATTTGCTAGCAAATAAATGGCTGAAATGGCTTTGATCTTGAATGAGACATCATTCATGTCCTAAATGTTGAAGGTAGGTTTCTCAAGGTTTTGAAGATTGTTGGTGTGCTTATTCTTGTAGATTTATATGGCCAACTTTATAATCCATGCTCATTTGTTGTTTATGCACAAGTTATGGAAAAAACTACTTTGAATTCAAATGTTGAACCTCCTATCATTGCTTAGCCTCCATTACATCATTTGTTTCCATTTCTTACCAAGCCTTCAACAAGAGATGTGTATGGAAGGGGCTTTCTGGGTACATACAAAAGAGTAGGCTATATGTCAAGGCCTTTTGGTAGTACTTGCAGTTTCCAATGGAGAAGAGATAAAGCGAGTGGTACTTCTAAAATTTTAGGAGGTTCTACTAGTAAGTGTCCAGCAACATCAAGCTCTATGCCTACAAGTGGTGGAATTCCTAGTGGTCCAAGCTCTTGACAGTCACCAAGGCCTCTTACCTATAATCTTTATGTCTTTTGGTGCATTGTAACTCAAAAAATCAGTTTCTTGCTCATTTTTTGAGCTATGTATTGTAACCATGAAGGTTTTTTTAGCAAAGAGAAAGCATGGTAACTTATTTTCAGATCTGTATGTTATTTGTAAGCATTGTTTATCAACAAAACAATTTGTTTATACCTTCTCAAAGTTGTTTCATTGTGCAAGCTTCAAAATATACTACTAAATATATTAATGACTAAATGCAAGCTTCAAAATGAGTAAACATACTACTAATTGACATCAAATAATAATTAAATTGACTAAATATACTAATAATTGACAAAAATTAGTGAACAGTGAATAAATATGACTAAATATATTACCAGTGTTAAATCAATGAATAAAAATGATAAATATACTACCAAATTGATCAAAATGATGATTAAATTTAATGACTAAATACACTACCAAGGGACAAAAATTAGTGAATAAAAATGACTAAATAAGTAGTTAACAACAATCAATGACTAAATTAATGACTAAATATATCAGTGAGAAAAAATGACTAAATAAGTGACCAAATTACAACAATCAATGACTAAATATACTAGCAAATCGATCAATCAAAGAAACCAATAAATGACTAAAAATGGTGTAGTCATCAATTTGGTCATGTTATAAATGACTGGCAATAAACTACTAATGGTCACATGACCATGTTTGGTCATTTATAAATAGTTTTTAGTAGTTTTTTAGTAATATATTACTCTTTTTGTACTAGTGTCAACCTGTTTGCTAGAGCCAGCGTGAGTGATATGATAGATAGATAGGAGATAGTTGACAAAGATGGAACACAAAGAACATCATGAAATGTTCCTTTACCCATGTCAATAGACCCTCTCCCATGCACTTCAGCATGAGTGTCATCACCCATGAGAATAGATAGCATAGAACATAGCTCCAAAGAGGCAAAATCTTCTTGTGACAAAGCCATGTAGTGCGAATCACTCGAGTTAATGATCTAGGTATTGGATTTTAGAGCAATAGAAACTAGGGTCTTACCCTTTCCTTTTCACTTACTTTTAACTAGGTCCTTTGAAGATTCTTGATATGAACTCTGTTTGACTGAATCAAGCACCTTGATATGGTTCTTCTCAAGAAGATGTATCAGGTGATCAACCTAATTCTTAAGGCACTTATGTTCATCATGACTAGGTTTCTTTCAATTGGCATAGTTTTCCTTCTCGTTCTTAGGCTTGTCACCTGTGGAAGTAGAGGCCTAACTAGATGCTTTTGGAATAGCCAATTTTTTATCTTGTTTCTTCTCTCCTTGATTATGTTGTTTCTTGTTCTGCTTCGTGAACCCTTTCTAATCTTTGGCGCCATGATTTGCAGCCAAGGCATGAGATTTAGAGGGCTTAATTGTGCCCATTCGAACTAGTTCATCTTTCTCCTTTTTGAGTTATTTACAAAATTATCAAGAGAAGGCATTGTATAATTGGTTCCTAAGGCACTTTTAGTTGCATGAAATGTAGAAGCAAATATAGAATAGTTAGGACTAAGCTTGGAAAGAACACTTAAGATCAATTGAGAATATGGCCTTTATCTTAGTGAAGAAGTCCTGAATAGTATCAAAACTAGTAGGACATAACCCTATAAGTTCATTCTCCAATAGATGTCCTCTTATTTTATCCTACTTACCAAAGAGATTTTCAAAAGTGGTCGATACATCATTTGGTGTAGAAACAATTTCATTGTAAAAAAAGTAAATCTAGAGATACAAACATACACAAGGTTCCAAAAGCTTCATCCAACTTATTAAACCATTTTGGCTTTTTTGCAAGTAATGATTGTTCATTTTCAAGACCCATTGTTACTCTATACAACCCTTGCCTCTTTAGATAGATTGTCATTTTAGATTTCCAATCAAAGTAGTTGTAGGGTGTGAGTATTGGTATTATTGTTTGATCCATTTTATGCAGAAAAGAAGATTGTTGTTGTAGTTGTTGTGTGGAGAAGAGAATGTAAAAACTTAAAGAAAGCACACAATACACCACCCCTTTTCACTCAATCAAAGAACCCCCCAAGAAAATATGATTTGGCACTTTATGTTTAGTGTGATTACAATTACCACTAGCAAGAAATGTTTAGTGGACTTGATCTCAATGCTTTACAAATTCTTAATCAAATGAGTGTATGTTGAAAGTAAAATATAGGAATAGAACTAAATGAAACTATCAACACCACTGCAAAGTACTCAAAACATCTTGCACTTTCAAAAAGATAATTGCCTCGATACAAGGTCGTATGTGAAAGTTATGAGTCTCGAAAGTTCAAAAAATGGGAACTATGCAATGTCACCTATGATAATATGAAATTGCTAGAAAATCCATACATTAAAACCAAAACTTGTTTACACCATTATGTAGAGCATGAAAAATTAGCCCAAATAAAAAAAAATTGCTCAGTGAAAGGAGGTCTTGAGCCCAAGATATCAGCCTAAAACGTTTGCCTTCAAAAACAAAACTACCAATGGAGAGGGACCCAAATGCAAAAGTTGACCTTCACCAAATTTGGCAGAACTACCACCAAGTTAAGAGTGCTACCAAATTTAGAAATCCTCCAACTAGATTAGAACTCTGCTAGGTGCTTTGTACTATAGATAGAAAAAGGATATCTCCAACTAAATTTACTATGACTAAAAATAGTGAATTCCACTAGATATACAAAAAGTTTGGTAGAAAGGACAAAAAAATAGGTACAATGGCTGAGGAGGGTGAGCAGGTCTATGGTAATTTAAAATTTTATGGTACAGAGGCCAAAAAATGATTACATGGCCAATTAGATTTTGTGGGCCAAATGAAAATTTTGAGCCAAATTTAAATAAGGGGTGTTGGCTATGGCCACACCTGTAGCCACCCCTTAAGGGTTTGTGGAACCAAAGAATGGGCTACACCATTTAAAAGGATGCTTGGTCCCCTTAAAGGGGTTGAGGCCTTTAAAGAGGGCCAAGGCCCTGTTAGTTATTTTAAATTCCCAACCTGATCTCAAAAGAGAAACCTATAAAATAGCTAGTTCTAATAATGACATTGCTTTGAGGGATTGGCCAACGACTAGGAAATGGATTTTCAAGCCTTTTCCTCTACACTTTAGGCTCTATAAAACCAAGGAGGGTGTTCCTAATAGCATTTGACAATGGGTTTTTTGCTACTTTCTTAAATTACTATTTTAAATAGATATGTTCTTTCTAGAATGCTTAAAGAATTACTGATATAGTAAAGTAATGGGCTAGATTCTCAAGCTTTAACATAATTCTTTGCAGAAGAACATGTAGGTAAACTAATGTCTATAACATTTAACTAAAATGAAAAATTCTTTTTGATGTTCAAATAAGGATGATCGAGGGATTGCATAAAAATAAAACTTCTGTAGGACCAATGCCTAATTTCTGTGTCATAAAGTCAAAAATAGAGATAAATGGAAAACCCCACTATAATCAATATATACTCAATTCACTGTGATGATAAAATAATACATTGCATTATTATATTTCACCAGTTTCACTATTACCTCTACTTAGTTATCCTTGTAAACTAATACAACATTCAATATCCTCTTAGAGCGATTATTTTACTACTTGAGTAAATGCCATAAGATAAATATGCATACATAGGGAACACTATGATGATGAATAAATTGATCATTAATCAAATTGTATTCATAAATGTAGTAAAGTATACATGTGTAGGAGACAGTATAATCTAAGACTCAACAACATTCTGAAAAATGAATTGATATTGAATTACAAATAGTTCTACAAATATATCAAAGCATGAACTCAAAACAACACCTAAATTGGGAAAACTAATTCTTATTTTCATGTACTATTTATACAAAACTCCTCCAAGATTAGATTGATCCCATATTTTAGACTATGTCTGGAAAGTATGATCTCGAACCAATGACTATCAATAAACCATGAATTCCCTTTTATAGAATATTGGAGCAAACAAGCTTCAGGATTAAAGAAAAAATATGTCACATTTTCAACTGACAAACAAAGTTGTAACATGATGTAGATGTAACCATCTCTGATAAGAGATGCCTTTGTAACAAAATACCTCCACCATGCTGAGATATTTGTTTTGATCCATATGCTTCCTCACTTTGGCAAGAAATTAGGCCAAGATATTGTTGATGGTTGATAGCTTGTCAGACGTTGTTAGAGATTAGATGCCCTTCAAGTACTATCTAATTGTTCAATAAGAGCATTCACTGCTTTTCCTATCCTAGCCGCATGTACAAGAGTGAGAATACTTGCAAGGAACAATATTAGAAGAAAACCCCATAAACTAGAGTCTCTCTAATTTTGCCTAGTATCCCTTGCAAGGGTGTGACTCCTCACTTCTAATTTAGAGGTTACCAACTAGCTCAACCAGACAAAAACTAGAGGAAGCCACACAAACCTTTAGACATGGCTACACCATTTATCCAACTAGGAGTGCAATAGCAACAACAACAAAACTTCTTTCTGCCTCCACATGTTTCATCCGGAGGGGCAACACTCCTACATCTGAAATTGTTGCTCTATTAGGAAAAGTAGATGTAAGGGAGGGATAGAGAGAGCAATGATGCCTCTTTCCCTAAGAAATTAATCTGCCAACTCATAGGAAGTAGAAACTACTAGAGTATGGAGACTAAAACTTAGAGTCCTCATCCGGATGAAAAGAAGAGAAGGAGAAAAGCTCACAAGTGCTCAATGAATGCTGCTACTACCTCAGAATCTGATGTAGAGTAGGGATAAGGATGTCAAAACAACACCAAATAAACACTCACCAAAACCCTAGGCTTCTATCCTTAGGGCATTCCTTCATAACTAACCCCTTTTCCTTGTAGCCTTTTGTAGAGACATTTTTTCACATAACTTTTATTTTTGCCTAACTTCCAAAAAGTAAGACTTGTTTTAGATACCCTTTATAGCCTTACATAACATACTAGGAAATGGGGTGGGGTCACTTTGTAGAAAACCTTCCAAAAATTGACTATTCTTCTACAAATTAGGCCAATTAGGATAGCAAATGGGCTTTTTCTAACATAACTTTCAAGGAAGACCTCAAACCCACAATCTAAAATCTGTTTTGGATACCCATTATAGTCTTACACAACATACTTCGCATGCAAATGGGGTTGTTTTGTAACACAAGGTCCTAAATTTGACTATCTTGTTTTGACAAAGACTAAATTAGGCTTGCTTGATGGCTTACAACAGGGATTTCAAAACCTAGGTCTCAAATCTTCATGGAAATGGCTCAGTCATGTCAAATAAGGCCTTCCCACTCATTTCCAACAACTACAAACCAATTCCCAGAAGTTTTTTATCAAACCCTAACACCTATGCATCATATTTGCCTAAAAACATGAGTTTAATCAACTAAGGCATCAACCAAATTGCCCAAATCCTCATTTCGTACTCCTTCAAACTTCACAAACAGAAAACACATCCTATCTACACCCATTCCACCAATTATCAAACCTTTTTATCAGTGGAATAGGTCAACAATTCATTTTCTTTCAATCAAACCCTCACAACTAGGATTTCTGACTATTTTTAGAAAAAAGGCTCTAAAATACTTCAAACCTGATACAATTTGATGCAACAAAGACCAAATGAAAGTAGATTCTCTATTCTAACACATACAATTGATTTTGGGTCATGAAAATTCTATACAGGTTCATACAACTAGCTAGAATAGTGAAAAGAACACAGAGAAAGTGCAAAAACAAGGTTTTTTTATTGTCTTTTTCACCAAGTGCAAAAACAAGGTTTTTTTATTGTCTTTTTCACCAAGTGCAAAAACAAGGTTTTTTTATTGTCTTTTTCACCAAAAATCAATTTCCAACAACTTCTTAAAATTTCTAAAGCATTTTCTAACTGTTTACAACCATTCCCAACTAGATTTTTATTTTCCAACCATTAAAATTCCTTCTAATCCACTGATGACTCTTCATATTCCCATTTTTTGCACTTTTTTGCATTTTTCAACAATGACAACATTTACAATATTTTCAATATGATTAAAAAATGAACTCCTAGGACTTAAAATAGACTCAAACAAGTTCAAAATGGTCTAAAGACCTTATTACAAGAACAAAACATCAAACTTAAATAAAAAAGCCAAAGTTGCCTCATGGACGCATGAACTCAACCAAGTGCTCCTACACCATACTCTCGGAGAAAGCAAAATTCAAGCCCCTCTTGAATTGAGGGTAGTAACAAGGATCCACCTTTGAACTCTTCTACTTAATGCTTTCTAGCCTCTACACTTTGTCTTCCTTGGAACAATTCCATCCTATCTTCATTTTCACCTTGGGTTTCTTGAACACTTGGCAAAGGTGTTTCATCTTGTCAATGCAAACTTGTTTCCCATCTGTCTTACTACCTTGTATCTGATCCTTTTTTCCTTGATGGACTACATACTCTACCATAGCACCTTGTTCTCCTTCCATATTCTATTAATCTCTTAATTTTGTAAGGGTAGATTACTGACCATGAGTAGAGAGAAGAAAATCCTAAAGAATAGGGGAACAAAAATAGCACACAAAACTAGTGAGTATGATCCATATTGCCTGCACAGAGAATTGGTATATGGAACAGCATTAGAAGTACCTATTTATAGAGAACTTGATAAATTTCACACATTCTAATATGTCCTTGATCAATTAATTCTAGTCACTTCCATGGTATACTGGCCATAAATGGAAATCTTTAGATAATTTCCAGAAATAGGTAGATAGATTGCATTTTATTATCTCATTGATATTGCATAATTGGAAACATCAACTCCTGCACTTAAGCCACCAGATCAGTTGTCTTGGTATTAGTACTAAACTTAATCATCTTGTCAAAATTCATGATGAAGTAAATGAAAGGTCATTTCTAGTATGAGCACAGATCCCCAAGAGTCAATCCTACATCATGCCAATCTTTTAATTAGTAAATTCCCTCGTAGTGGCAGTGATGGAGACCAAGCACACACCTAAGAAATTAATTATGCACTGGATTATCCCACATTACATGACACCATGTCATTCTTCAAATTTTTGAATATGAGTCGTCGATCACCATAGTAGTCGGTTGAAATCAATGGTGTCAACATAGTCAAGAAAGGGAAGAAAAATCATCATCAATTCCACACAAGCACGGGCAAATAAAATCATGCCAACTAGACTACCACCTAAGCCATGACATTAGAAAGAAAATTCAAACAATGCTAGCAAGGTGGCTTTCCACATTTCTGAAGTGAAAAGATCTGGTGGGAGATGGACCTCTATAGAATGGTAGAAAGCATTAGATCTACCATGTAATATGGAATGAATTCCCTAAAACATCCCTCGGCCCACAAAAAGGTTTCCACATAGCACGGATAAGTGAATATAGAGTCAACAATCTATGAAGACAGACACATAGCACCTTTCCATGTTTTCTACGAGAACTATGAGGGCCCACCATCGAGGACCAATGGAATAGTAGAATGTATGAAAATCTGCCACCAGTCCTCGAGGGTCCCATCCTTTACTATTGATGAAGCCTGATGCAAAGAGAATGCCATGTGGTATTCTTCCACTATTTTGTAGATGCTCAATTATTTGTTATTTTATTCCATGTGGAGAGGTGGAAACTATTAATAGTACACCACTTGTAAAATGGGACTCGGCCATAAAAAAACCTTTTAAAACAACCTTCATCTACTAGGGAGAAGGGGGCCATGAGATCCATCATGGAGTTAATATTTAAAACTTTGGCATATTGATAAAACTTTAAACATGGGTAGTAGGCAGTAAATGAAAGGTAAGGGGCTGGTCAACAACGTGCTCCAAGATATTAACCTAGCAACTTAGGGAAATTAGAAACAGGTGATAAGAGGTCAATCTAAAATTATAACAAAAGTAACTTCTCCGCTTATATTTGAAACAACACTAGGGTTTAGGGTGTAAGGTTCCTCTTCAAAATGTTTTAACAAGTAAAAACCCTAGGCTAGAGACCCCTAAGAATGATAGTACAAGATATGGCAAAATACGAGAACCAAGGAAAAATTTTATAGGGTTCCACAAGGCCCTTTTAGATACAATGCTTGTAAAAAGTGCTTCAAGAGCTTATTATATTTTTTAAAATTTTTTTTGAAATTTTTACTTTATTTTATTTTTAATAATGTTTTAAAAAAAATAAAACTTGCGATGCAAGAAAATTTTTTAAAAATACTATTTTTTTAATTTTAATAAAAAATGAGCTTTGTTCTATGTGCTAGGAGGCCAAAATGGCCTCTTGGAATTTTTTTTTGCCATGGATGCTCTTGACACTAAAATTGGGCAAATTATATATCAAAATTCATCTACGAAGACTCCTGGACACAATGGCAAGGTCCTTTTTGCCTGAAAAATGGCCCAAACAAAACTTGAGTTCTAGATCTGAGTAAGAAACCCCCATTCCACAACTGTGTCAAACTATCTCCAAATCGGATAAAACAAAAGCCAATCTTGACTTTCTCAAGCCTCCTAGACATGTTAGAATAGCTAGAAATGCTGCCAGTATAGCCAAAAATGTTGCACTCACCTAGATCTCACAAAACATGTATGCAAAATAAAGAGGTTAATGGGTCTTGATAAATCCTTTTTGATTCTCCAGATCGTTCAAAAATGCAAGAGAAGAGCATATGAGATTTACAAGATCTCACAAAGAACTCAATCTCTAAATCAGGAATCTATGAACTCAAAACTCTCAAAATAAAAGGTACATGATACCATATTAGAAATCTTGAACAAGATGTAAACACTAGGAACTTTATGATAGAGATTCTAAGCTACATAAACTGGGAGATGCAAAGCAAAAGCAAACCAATGATTCCAAGAGATATGCAAATGTTAATGTGACATAATTGCATTAAGAGCTCAAAGCTTCAAACAAAGAATGGTAGAGAAACTAGACAATGCATTCAAGATTCAAAATACAAGCTAGGTAGTGAGTTTATATAGACTAGGGAGAGGGGAAAGATGGAAAAACTAACCAATAGGGAGAGGCCACCATATAGGCTAAAGATAGCAAGAGCATCTTCCCAAGATAGCAAATGCCACCTCCCTTGTAGGTTGCCGACACATCAAATCACCTACTCACATATTAAACTCAATTTATTTAACCTAAGCAAGCTTAATAAAAGTGTAGGAAAAATATAGGAAATAGGGAAAATAACTAACCCACTAGGAAATAAAAAACCTACTCTAACAGGATGAAGAGGTTTTTATCTAGATCGCTAATTTCTTTGGCCATTTCATTGCTCTGGATAACATTACGAAGAATAAATCTAGGTTAGTGTTTGTTCATTTTTGTTTTAATTTGGTTATCCATAAACCCCTGCCTACATCAATAACTCTTGAATCTAAGTTTGGTAGCTTGGAGAAACCAATTGTGTATGAAAATACTACTACCTTTTGCCAAAATTACTCAAAAAAGGGTCACTTAATTTTAGAGTGTAACGCTCTTAAGAAGCAATCCCCTAAGTCCAAGGATGTTTTAGAAAATGTGTTAGATGCTGAAGAGTGCCCCTTTAAAGAAGACATTCTTAATATTCTAAGCTCCTCAAATAAGGCCTCTGGGCCTATGGAGGGTCTGAGTATTGAGATCCGGGAAGGGGAAACTCTAGAGGATATTGCTAGTCACGAAAAAACCAATGACATAGGGATAGTGCTTGAACAACAGACTAATGACCAAGTGGACCATCAGCCTGAATTTTTTCCCACTAGGATTGATGTCAAGGATAATGAGGAAGGAAAAATTTAGGAAATCTAGAACACTATGGATAATCTATCCAAAACATTAGAGGAAGCAACTATTGAGGGACGATAAACACCTATCCTGGAGAACACAGTTATCCCAGAAACTACTAGCCTTATTGAAGGAGAGAAAGGGTTGGGGAAAAAAGTGGGTTTATTATCCCTGATAAAACTAACCCCTGGGGTCATACAAAGCTTAATTTGGAGTATGTGTGATCAGGAAGGATGGATTACTCCTAGGAGAAAAGTAAAGGGTCCTATGAATAAGTCTATAGATGTGGGAATAGATGGTAAGTCAGGTAGACCTTCATAGAGAGAAACCAGACAGAGGGAAGCAACTAAGGAAATAGGTAATGGAAGGTAATGTACCTTGGATATTTCCTCTAGGAAGGCTCATAAATGAAGATCTTTTCTTGGAACATAAGAGGACTAAATAGTCCTCAAAAGTAGTTTTTGGTTAAAAACTACATTTATAAAAATAAGATAGATATCCGGCTTCTATAGGAAGTTAAAATGTTTGAGGATAATTTTAAGGGGATAGCCAACAATTTATGGCCAATAGGTGATTACTATATCAGTCAATCCTTTGGGGCTTCTGGGGGTCTAGTTACTATGTGGAATAAACATCGTCTCAATGGTGATTATAGATTTCCTAATAGAAACAGTCTAGAAGTGAAGTTTGTCTCTAATGATAAGGAATGGATCCATATTAATATTTATGCTTCTAATGCTAGGAATGCTAGGAAGGATTTATGGGAAAAGATGGCTTCTCATATTTTTGTTAATAGGGAAGCTCACTAGATGATGGATCGAGATTTTAATACCCCTCTGTATCCTTCTGAAAAGTCAGGGGCTACTATAGATTTTTTGGACAACATGGCTAACCTTAATGATTTTCTCAATATTAATGGACTCATGGATGTGGAACTGAATGACCAAATATTCACCTAGACTAACATAAGAAGGGGAGAGTAGCTTATCCAAGTCAAACTTGACAAGTTTTTAATCTCTTCTAATTGGGACATCATAAGTCAATCCAAGCTTTTAGTTGTTCCTATAACTATCTCTTACCACAACCCATTGTTGTTTAGTTGTTGGGAAAGAACTTTGAAAGGTCCCTTTCCTTTCCATTATGAAATCATGTGTGTCTCACACCCTGATTTCCAAAACTGTATCTCTAATTGGTTTAACATTACTATTCAGGGCTCTCCCATGTTTAGGCTAGTACAAAAGCTCCTCCATGTTAAGAAAAAGTTTAAAGGCTAGAATAAGTTTTGTTTCGGTAATTTTATGGATCAAAAGAAGAAGATTTCTATTAAGCTTGTTGATATCCAAAACAAAATGGACAATGGGGATTAGATTGATAACACTTTCCAATTGGCAAACTCTTTTCTTGAAGAGTGAAAGGATATTATGAAGAAGGAAAATTTTTTCTAGAAACAAAAATCTAGAATACAATGGCTGAGGGAAGGTGATAGGAACACTACTTTTATTCATCAATCAGCTATGAGACAAAGGAAAAGGAACACCATTACTAATCTCCTTGATAATAGAGGAATGGAGGTCAACAATGATGAGGAGATAGGTCAGCTTGATACTAACTATTTTAAGTCCTTATCATAACAAAATGCCAATCGTACCCTTTATCTAGATGAGAAGATATTGGACAACATTCCTACCTTGCTCACTAATGAAGATAATTTTTCTCTATTGAAACCTTTTACTAAAGAAGAGGTTAGAGCTGTTGTTTTCTCTATGGGGGTGTACAAGGCTCCTGGCCCAAATGGTTTTCCACCTACCTTCTTCCAAGAATTCTAAGATGTCATGGGATTTGACGTTACTACGACTGTCAAGTAATTTTTTAGAATGGGTAAGTTTCTAAATAAAATTAGTAATACCTTTATTTCCCTTGTTCCTAAAAACTTGATCCCATTGCTATGGGATACTTTCATCCTATAAACCTCTGCAATACTATTTACAAGATTTTCTCCAAGACTTTGGTTTATAGTATTCGACCTCTACTAGATGGCCTTATTGTTGGCTATCAAAAAGGATTTGTTCTTGGGAGGTAAATCTTAGATGCATCCATTTCTACTCATGAATTAATTCATTCTATGGATAGAAGTAATATCTCGGGTATGGTCTTCAAGCTTGACATTTTTAAAGCCTATGACAGAGTTTGTTGGGTTTTTTAATTGAAGGTTCTTAAGAAATTTGGATTTCAGGATAATCTCATTATGTTGATGAAGGAAAGCGTGACCATGAATAAGTTTTCAATGCTTGTTAATGGGATTGCTTGTGGCTTCTTTAGCTCAGGGAGAGGTATTATATAGGGTAACCCTTTTTCTCCCTACCTTTTCATTATAATGGTTGAGGTCTTGGGAAGGAATATTATGAATCTCATAAGCAAACATGAGTTAAAGGGGATAAAGGTTGCGTCAACTATTAATCCCTCTATTATCCATCAATTTGTGGATGATACCATCCTTTTCAGGGTTGCCTAGGTGGTGGAAGCTAGGAGATGGAAACAACTATTAAACAAGTATGCCATAACTTCAAGGTAATGTATTAATTATGAAAATAGTAATATATTCTTTCTTAACACCATATTGGACCTTTAGGAGAAGATTAAACCTATCTTGGGTTGTGTTGATGCCCTTTTGCCTTCTATTTACTTGGGTCTTCCTTTAACTGTGAAGGAAGTGACCCTTGTTGATATGCCCCAGACAACTAAGAGAGGGGGTGAATCAGTTGTCTCAAAAACTTAAACACTTCTGTAATTAAACACCAATCACTTATCCACAATTATTATGATTTAACAATGAATGTATGAAATCAGAAACTTAACCACAGATATAACATCAAACACAAGAGACACCAAATTTTACGTGGAAAAACCCAAGGTGGGGAAAAACCATAGAGAGGATTAGCTCTCAATATATATTGCAATATTGAAATAATGATGTTTAGGCTTGGTCACTCCATGGGCCTAAACATACTGGCTCATTTCCATGAAGAACAACTAGGTCTAGCAGGCTCACTGCCTCAAACCTAAACCTAGCAAGATTACAATAAGGGCTATTAAACCCTCCGGGCTGTTAAACCCTACTGGTGGATTACTACTAGGCTCACTGCCATGATCAACACATTTTTATGTCTATGAGTAAAGTACAATAATTCCTCTACTCTCCTTTGCCTCTACTCTACTCGTCCTCTTCTCTGCTCTGCCTCTTCTCTACTCTGCCTCTTCTCTGCTCTGCCTTTTGGGCCTTTCTTATTATCTTTCCATCTTTTCTCAAGGACATCTTTTGCACAACTCAAATACAAGTATTTAAACACTTTATCAACCTTGGAATGATCATCAATGTTGGCATTACCATCATCAACCATTAAAACAATCTCCAAGGTCGGCATTACAAACATTTACAAAATAGGTCCTGACTTAATGCAACATTAATCAAAGGGAATAAGTAAAGATGTATGTGGATCATGCCATGCATTAGCTAGGACTCAAACATGATCTTCAACACCACAACATGCTTCCACAACCTTCAAACAATCTCCATAATAACTGGGGTTAACCAAGTCGGCTAAGACTGGTTACACATTACACTGTCTTGGAACAATCTTCAAACATGATCTCAATTCCTTAACGTGGACCAATGTCAAGATAGGAACATGATTAGGAGACATACATAAGAACTTTATAATCATTAGGAGCAACCACATGAACCTTAACCACTTTAGCCATAGGAATCTTCTCACTAGAACACATGAACTTCACTGTCTTCAACTGACATAAAAGAAAGATAGCTTGCAGAGCACCAAAACATGAACCACTGCATTTGTAGGCACTTATCATAATCCTAGACTTCCCTTTAGAACCACAAAGAAAAATACTTTATTGCAGAGGAATGTAGAGCAAAATACTTTTGCCCTGTCACCAAACAATAATCAGAGAAAGAAGGTTTTACTCTGGTGAATGCCACTCTCTCAATTCTTCATATCAGAGGTTCAAACTCAAGATTTAGCATCTTTAGACATCCCTTTAAACAACTTCCAATCTGCAAACCAAGATATTCAACTAGCAAGAAATGCAGAGAAATCTATCATACTATTCTTTAGCATACCACTCACTGTCCATACTGCACTTCACTATAACTCACTTGTATCTTCTGGAGGGGCCATTTTTCTCAATATCCTCAACATACAAAGCTTCTAAACAAGTAATAGAATAGAACATAGTTGACACCAATGACAAGGATATGTTGACATCAATGACAACATCGATTAGGCACATACTTGCAACAATCTCCCCCTTTATCATTGATGACAACATATGATGTCAAAACTACAACAACCATCAAGACAAGATTCTCCCCCTTTCTCTTTACACACCTGCACTCTTTGTCTATCTAATTTTTTCACATGACTTCTCTCCCCCTTTGACATCAATGGAAAAGGGCACATACTTGCACTCTTCTACTCTGATCTAATTTCTCTTCTAAAATCTCTGACTACTCCTAAGAAGTATGCCTAAAAGGCATCAATTCGGATCTCTAAGCACCTCCGAACTGATACACTTTTGTGCATCTTAGTTTAGAGTAGGAGGGGTGATAACCCCTAACTTTTATCTTAGATAATCAAAGGTATCCTTAGGTAGAGGCTTGGTGAGAATGTCTACAATCTAATCTTTGGTAGAAACTTACTCCAACTTGACTTCATTCTCTATCACCTTTTCTCTCAGAAAATGATACCTAATGGATATGTGCTTTGTCCTTGAATGAATCAATGGATTCTTTGATATGTTTATAGCACTTATGTTGTCACAAAATATTGTGATTGGATCCTCATACACAACTCTGAGGTCCTTCAAAGTATGCTTCATCCATAACACTTGAGTGCAACTGCATACTGTTGCAATGTATTTTGTTTATACAGTAGACAGGGATATTGAATCCTGTTTCTTGCTCAACCAAGATACTAACCTTTTTCCTAAGAAGAATGTACCTCCACTTGTACTTTTTCTATCATCCACATCTCTAGCCCAATCTACATTAGTATATGCACTGAGAGTAAATTCATTGTCCTTAGGGTACCACAACCCATAATCTATTGTACCTTTTAAATACCTTAGAATTCTCTTGACTGCCATCACATTGATTCCTTGGGTTCTACTTGAAATCTTGCCACAGGAGCAAAGGTTTTTTCAAAGTCTATTCCCTCAACTTGAGCATATCCTTTGCATATCAACCTTGCTTTGTTTCTTACCACTTCACCATTCTCATTCATCTTGTTTCTAAAGAACCACTTTGTGCCAATAACATTCTTATCCACTGGTCTGGGAACAAGATCCCAAGTCTGATTCTTCTCTATCTGCATCAATTCCTCTTCCATAGATTTTGCCCAATTCTCATCTTTTCAGGCCTCATCCACAGTTTTAGGTTCAATCTTAGAAATCAGACATAAATTTACCTATTCCTTTGCAACTTTTCTTCTGGTTAAGATCCCTTTGCTCTTATCTCCTATGATTTGATCTTCAGAATGACTAAGTCATACATACCTTGGAGTTTTGGTAGAACTTACTAGAGCTTGTTCTTCTTCATCTAAGTTTTCTTCATGATGCACCACTTCTGAAACATATGGTTCATCTGATTCATATCGACTTGATTCTAAAGTCCTTTCCTTACATTCATCAACATTAACATTTGCACTTTCAATGATCTTATTCAGCCTCTGATTATAACACCGATAGGCCTTGCTCTTAGTGGAGTAACCAAGGAAGATTCCTTCATCACATCTAGCATCAAACTTGCTTAAATCTTCTTCTCTTTTGATATAACATTTGCTACCAAAAAGTTTGAAGTATTTCATAGTAGGAACTTTACCATGCCACAATTTATAAGTAGTCTTAGAATTGTTACCTTTTATTTGGACTCTATTTAGGATATATACAGTGGTGTGAATTGCCTCTCTCCAATATGCTTTTGGAAGATTAGATTCCTTCATCATGGTTCTAGAAGCTTCTTGAACTATTATGTTTTTCCTTTCAACAACTCCATTTTGTTGTGGAATTCTAGGTGTAGATAACTATCTCTTTATTCTATCTTATTCACAAAGGAAATTGAATTCATTTGATGTGAACTCTCCTCCTCTATCTGACCTCAGGCATTTGATTTTTAAATCCATCTTATTTTCAACCATTGCCTTAAATGCCATGAACTTATCTAGAGCTTCATCTTTTTATTTTAAAAAGATGACCCAAGTCCTAGAATAATCATCAATAAGCAACATGAAATACCTGTCTCCTTACAAACTTCTTACTCTGGTAGGTCCACACAAATCTGTATGAACTAGCTCAAGTAGTCCTCCAACTGATTGGTCCTTGCTTTTGAAACTTGTTCTTGCTTGTTTCCCAAATTGACACTCTTTACAAATAGTATTAGTAGGCTTCACAAGCTTAGGTAGATCTTTGATAGCTTGTACAGTACTTATTTTCATAATGTTATCAAAATTTATGTGACACAACCTTCTATGCCATAACCAACTCTCATTAGTCTGAGCCAACAAGAAATAGTTATCAGTTTCTTTCAAGTGATAGATATATCTCTGGTCTTCTTACCAGTTACAATGACTATTCCGGAGCATTCCCTGATCTTGTATCCATTTTCCTTGAATCTTAAATAATAGCCTTTGTCACACATCTGACCCACACTCAAAATATTTTGCTTTAATCCTTTCACATACAAAACATCTTCAGTATTACGCTTGCCATCAAAAGAGATAGATTCTTTTCCACAACTCTTAGCAGTTGTATCATCTCCAAACCTAACCAGTCCACCATCATATCTTTCCAAACTCACAAACTTACTTTTGTCACTAGTCATGTGGTGAGAGCAGACACTATCAATAACCCATTCATCCTTGTCCTTAATGAACTGAGCAGCCAAAGCGCTTTCCACTAGTTTTTCTTCCTTCACACAGCTAGTAGAATTAGTAGACACAGGATCTTCCCTCATACCAATAAACAAGTATTCATTTCCAGAAGTACTAACATTACCTATTTCACCATTATCTGATACTCCTTCATCATCATCAAAATCTTCAACATAATAACACTTCTTTTGGATCCTAGGCATGTTCTCATATCTTTTTCTATTTCTTTCAATTATTTCAAGACATCTAGAAGCAAAATGACCTACTTTACCACAAGAAAAATATTTGAAAGGTAATTTTCCTTTATACTTACCAGATCCTCTTTGCACTATGTCCACAAAGTTGGCTTCAATTCCATCAAACTCATCATTAGATTCTACCTTGTACTTTTCTGATCTAGAAGTTTTTTTAGGAGTACTAGCTTTGAAGGCCATCTCAACTTTCAGTAGAGCATCACCAAACTCTATCATTTCAAAGGTAGTAAGCTTACCAAGCAACTGATCCCTATCAACTTATTTTACTTGCATGATTTCTTCAATTGCAGCTACCTTGTGAAAGAAGGACTTGGGCAGAGATCTGAGAATTTTCATCACAATTTCCTTATCATCAAGAGTTCCCCCCATGACTTTTATCCCTGTGACAAGTTCATCAACTCTTTGCATAAAGGCTGATACGTTTTCATCTTCATTCATCTTCAAACTTTCATATTTCACTTTTAGACTTTGTAGCTTGGCTTCCTTCATAGAATCATCTCCTTCATACAGATTTTTCAACTATTCCCATACCTCATTTGTAGTTTCAAGATCCACAACTTTTGCCAGTATTGAGTTGGTTGATGAGCTTAGTAGAGTATATTTTTCCTTGACATCCATCTCATAATCTTTGATTTCATCTTCAGTCGTCAGACCATTTGGAGGCATGGTGTATTTTGTTTCTGCATATTTCCATACTTTGTATCCAAGACAAAGAAGATGGCTTTTCATCTGAGCCTTCCAGATAGCATAATTCATTCCATCAGAATATGGCACTTCCTTCTTGTAAGATATTTTGGATCTTCCTCAATTTGTTAAACTTTCTTCAGAGGAACTTGGCTCTGATATTGTTGCCCCAAAATTTGAACTTGAAATTTTTCAAATTTTAGTGCATTCTCTATTGTACCCTTGACTTGCCAAATCCCACAAAATGATTAAATTTGAAAATTTATGTTTACTGGTGCAAATTCCTATTATGGGCATGATTCTATCTCCATTTCACCCAATCTAGCCAATCCTCATGCTTAAATACTTTACCATGTGCAAGATCTTTAGCTTCACTTTTTCCCATATGCAGTTTACAAATTCGGTCAAAATTCAACTTTTTAATTACTGGAAGTTAAAAGGATTCTAGGTTATGCTCAAAGTAGCCTATTTATCATCTTGTTAAAATTTTGTACAAATCGGAGCTATTTCATAGAAAATATGGAGGTTTTTGTCTCTCAGCCCAATCATGGTTTCAAGGTTTCAATTTCAAATTCATGTGGAGTAAATAATTTTTGTTGGAATATACTATATTTTTCAAGAGTTATAAAGTCAATACATTATCATTTGAAGTCACATGGATTTAAGGATAAATAAAGTCATCAATTTTAGTTGCCCAAAAGTTTAAGACTTTATAAAATTCCAACTCTTTGTTGTCGGGGATCTCACCAGTTCATGAACCTCATAAAGTTTTGACTCCTCTCTATTTGCAAGTTCAAAAGTTCATGAAATGGCTAACCTCTCGACTCCTCTTATTGTCGGGGAAGTTGAAAGTTTTTGAACTTCACTTTAATAGTTTCAAACTTCACAAGAGCTTCAATGGCCTGACTTCATTCATTGTCAGAGGTTTTTGAAACCTCAGAACTCCCGATATGTGGTTCAATGGTTCTTCTTTTCTGCAACTCTGCGACCCTCCAACAAATTCCCAATTTTCAAAGCATCACTAGCTCATTTGATTATCCATATGGCATATCATGAGAATGTCTTTTCAGGAGTTATGAAATACAAACTCAATCTTAAGACTCATTTCTCAAGGTACTAAATCAATGATGCATTAATTACCTCTTAAATGACAAGTGTAACGGAGCTCTCTAAGGTGGTAGCTATTGAAATAAGGGCACAAAAGTGAGAGGGGGGTGAATCAATTGTCACCAAAACTTTTATCCTTTTCTATAATTAAACTTCTTTACCACTTAATAATAGATGAATGATATAACCATGAAAGTATGAATCAACAACACATGAGCAAAAATAAAATCAACACACATAACACCAGGATTTTTACGTGGAAACCCGGTTAAGGGAAAAACCTTGGTGGGGGCTAACCCACAAGATTTATTCTCTATTAAAAGAATAGAAAATGGGGAAGGCACATGCCTTTAGGGCTCACTGCTCAGAGCTCACTGCTTTAAGAGGCTCACTGCCTACAAAAATATTTATAAGTTTATCACAGAAAGATTGAACTGGAAAACAACATCTTCTTCATGCCAAGGTTAGTTCCATTGAAGTGCACAATACATCTTCTCTGTCCCCAAATACTTCTTCTCTATATCCTCATACTTGACTTCTCTTCCTCTTCTACTCTTCTTCTTCTCTGCTCTACCTTTCCTCCTTTCTTAGGATTTTGTCATTTTCGCACAAGGATGCATTTTCACAACTCAACCACACATATTTATATGCTTCATCAACCTTGGAATAAACATCAATGTCAGTACTACAAACATGCGAATCACTATTCTATTAGCCAATCATAGCTATGATCCAAATCTTCCTCAAACACCATGTTACACTTCATAGAACCTCTATTAGATCATCTGCAATATGCACAAAGCATTCGGTCGGCCAAGACTGGAAAGAACAACAACACTCAAGGACAAATCTTCAACCATGAGCTCAATCCTTAATGTAGACCACCAAAAAAATAGAAACTTGATCCAGAGACCACCATAAGCATAATGAAATCAACAGGAACAACTGCACCACAGAAACACTTGCACCTTCATTCAGGAACTCAAGAACACCAACTGTCATGACTGTCACACTAGAAATATTGCTTTTGGACCTCCAAACCATGAACCACTTTAGTTGAAGAGA
The DNA here is from genome assembly GCA_027924645.1 of Cunninghamia lanceolata. Taxonomy (NCBI): domain Eukaryota; kingdom Viridiplantae; phylum Streptophyta; class Pinopsida; order Cupressales; family Cupressaceae; genus Cunninghamia; species Cunninghamia lanceolata. Next base: position 12,595,650 of record BSBN01000284.1, on the reverse strand, counting down.
CACACCAACATCCCAAACACACCTCTAGATCTGTAGATCATAATATTCCAATGCGATCAATCCAGACTAGATTTTTGTTACCCTGTCACCTCTGAACAACTACAAAACCTAATTCTACTCAGATGGCCATAACTTCGCCAATTCCCCATGTGGACCTCTCAAATCTTGATTGGAGAAACTTTAGACAATCCTCTACAAACCCTTTAAACTACAGACTCTGATCTTCATCCTGCTAGGAATATGGAGCAATCTACTTCACTGAACTACATTGTCTTCACTGTCTTTGACAGAGAGATATGTAACTAACTTATTTCTTTCAGAGAGGCTAATTTTCTCAATATCCTCAACATACAAGTCTTCTAGAATGGGATATAGTTGACACTAATGACAACAAGGATATGTTTACATCAATGACAACACCGATTAGGCACATATTTACAACAATCTCCCCCTTTTGTCATTGATGGCAACATATGATGTGAAAAACTATTTCAACCATCAAGACAAGAACTTCTCCCCCTTTCTTTTATCACACCTACAACCATTTTCTTTACCGTTCCCCCTTTCATCAGCAACTACTCACTTCAAATTTTTTCACATGACTTCTCTCCCCCTTTGACATCAATGGCAAAGGACACATATTTACAGTCATCTCTCACCCCTTTTGTTTCTTAGACAAACTCAAACTGAACTCATAACATACTGACTACTTCCCCTGAGTAGCATTCCCTTAACACCAATCTGGACCACAAGATATGACTGTAAGTTCCACTAGACTGATGCACATTAGTGAACCTTAGTTCAAAACAGGAGGGGTAATGACCCCTAGCTTCCCTCTAAGATACTCAAAAGTATCCATAGGTAGAGGCTTAGTAAAGATATCTACAATATGATCCTTTGAAGAGACAAACTCCAATTTGACTTCATTCTCATTTACCTTCTCTCTTAAAAAGTGAAACTTGATGGATATATGCTTTGTCTTTGAATGCAACACCGGATTCTTTGAAATGTTTATTGCACCTGAATTATCACAGAAGATTGTAACAGGTTCTTCAAACACAACTCTAATATCCTTCAACATTTACTTCATCCACAAAACTTGAGTACAATTACTTACTGCTGCTATGTACTCTACCTCTGTAGTAGACAAGATATTGCCTCTTGCTTTTTTCTAAAACAAGAAACTAATCTCTTTCCCAAGAAAAATGCACCTCCACTAGTACTCTTCCTATCATCCACATCTCTTGCCCAATCAGCATCAGTCTATGCATGAAGAGTGAAATCATCACACTTAGGATACCATAAGCCATAGTTAGATGTTCCCTTCAGATATCTAAAAATTCTTTTGACTACCACAACATGACATTCTCTAGGATCGGCTTGAAATCTAGCAACAAGGCCAACTACATTCATAATATCAGGTTTGGTATGAGTCAGATAAAGAAGTCCTGCAATCATTGATCTATACCTTTTCTGATCTACCTTAGGGGAATCATCATCTTTACTCAACTTGCATCTAGTTACCATAGGAGTACTCACTGGTTTTGGATCCTCCATTCCAAACTTTTTCAACAACTCTTCACATACTTAGACTAAAATATGAAGATGCCTTTTTCTGACTGAATGATTTGCAGACCTAAGAAGAAGTTCATTTCACCAAGCATGGACATCTCAAATTCACTTTACATCCGATCAGCAAAATTTTTACACATACTCTCATTTCCACCAAAGATGATGTCATCAACAAATACCTCAACAATCAAGATGTGTTCATGATCAATTTTGAAATAAAGATTATTGTCAGCAATGCCTTTACTAAAGCCTAAATTTAGTAGATACTTATCTAATCTTGCATACTAGGCTCTTGGAGCGTGTTTAAGTCCATACAATGCTTTCTTCAATCTGTAGACCTTATCTTCTTGATTAGACAACTAGAATCCTTCCAGTTGCTCAATGTAGACCTCTTCTTCCAATTCTTCATTCAGGAATACTGACTTGACATCCATCTGGTAAACTTTAAAATCTTTGTAAGCAGCAAAGGCAATCAATAATCTGACTACTTCAATTCTTGCCATCGGAGTAAAAGTTTCTTCAAAATCAATTCCCTTTACCTGAGAGTATCCTTTGCACACCAATCTTGCTTTATTTTTCACAACTTCACCATCTTATTCAATTTATTCTAGAAGACCCATTTGGTTCCAATTTTTTTTGTCTTGAGGTCTAGGAACAAGATCCCAAGTATGATTCTTTTCAATTTGCACTAATTCTTCTTCCATTTCTTTTACTCAACTTTCATCATTTCAAGCTTCATTCATTGATTTTGGTTCAATCTTTGAAATCAGACAATACTCCTATTGTTCTTTAGTAATTCTTCTTCTAGTTTGGACACCTTTATTTTTATCTCCTATGATCTAGTTTTTAGAATGATTCCATCTTACATACCTGGGAGTTTTGGGAATTTCTTCAGCTTCTGATTCTTGAACTTGTTGCTCAACATTTACATTAACTTCTTGAGTCATCAGATTCTCTAGAGTAAACTGAACTTGCTTTCCTTCATTTGGACTTTCATTTTGATCATTTGATTCATCTCCACAAAACCTTGAAGGTCTCTCCTTGCTTTCATCAACCTTGACATTAGCACTTTCAATCATCTTTTTCAATCTCTTGTTAAAGCATCGGTATGCCTTGCTTTGATTAGAATAACCTAGAAATATTCCTTCATCACATCTTGCATCAAACTTGCCTAGATCTTCATCTCTTTTGATATAGCATTTACTACCAAAAACTCTAAAATATTTCATAGAAGGATCATTACCAAACCATAGTTCATAAGGTGTTTTACCAGAATTACATTTGATCTGCACTCGATTAAGAGTGTAGACAGCAGTACTCACATCCTCTCTCCAATAGACATGTGGAATATTTCCTTCCATCATCATGGCTCTAGCAGCCTCTTGAATATTCTAGTTCTTCCTTTCTACAACTCCATTCTACTGAGGAGTCCTAGGAGCAGACAACTGTCTTCTTATTCCATACTTTTCACAAAATGTATTAAACTCACTGGAGGTAAATTCTCCACCTCTGTCAGATCTCAGACACTTTATCTTGACACCAATCTCATTCTCCACCCTAGCCTTAGACACTTTGAATTGGTCAAGAGCCTCTGAGTTTTCTCTCAAGAAAGTGACCCACATCATCCAGGAGTGATCATCAATTAGCAACATAAAGTATATGTCTCCATGTAAACTCCTAACCCTGGGAGGACCACACAAATCAGTGTGCACAAGTTCCAACAATCCACGTGAATATTGTTCTCTACTCTTGAATGTAGTTCTATTCTATTTCCCCAATTGACATTCCTTACACATGCTATTGGTAGGTTTTACAAGCTTTGGAAGATCTCTTATAGCCTGAGTAGCACTTATCTTAACAATGTTGTCAAAGTTCACAAGACATATTCTCCTATGCCATAGCCAACTCTGATCAATCTAAGAAATCAAACAACTTTTACCAATACCACTTAAATGAAAGATGTTGCCTCTAGTCTGTGTACTAGATACAATCTCAGTTCTGGAGCTTTCCAAAATTCTACATTTTCTATCCTTGAATTAGAGACCATATCCCTTGTCAACCAATTGTCTAACACTAAGAAGATTATACTTCAACCCTTCTACATACAAGACATCATTAGTGTTATTCTTACCATCAAGAGAGATGGATCCTCGGCCATGGATTCTACTAGCTAAATTGTCTCCAAACTTCACAATTCCACCTTCAGACCTTTCCATACTTAAAAACTTACTCTTATCACATGTCATATGATGAGAGCATCCACTATCAATTACCCATTCATCCATTTCTTCAACTTGAGTAGCCAAGGCTCTTTCCACATTCACATAGCTAGCAGATTCAATTGGCACTAGATCTTCTTCTTTGATGGAAATGAACACCCATTCATTTCTTGAGGTACTTCCCTTATCTGATTCATCATTAGTGACTCCTTTTTCAGTAGCTTCTTAGACATAGTAGTATTTCTTCTGAACCCTAGGTCTATTAGGGTTTGGATTTGAAACCCTCTCCAGACATATTGAAGCAAAATGACCAATCTTATTGCAAGGAAAAGATTTGAAGGGTAATTTTCCTTCATACTTATCAGATCCTCTTGGTAGTCTTTTAACAAACAAGGATTCAAGTTCTTCAAAATCTGATTCATCTTCTTCAACTTCCTTCCTTGCCTTCTCAAATCTGGTTAGTCTTCTTGAAGAGCGTTCACCTAGATCAAATCTTTGCTTTCCATAAACAAGGGCCTTAAATGCATATTCAGATTTAGTAAGAGAATCACCAAACTCACTCATTTCAAATGTTTAAAGCTTGCCAACCAATTGATCTCTTGTAACAGTTGTCACAGTCCTAATCTCCTCAATAGTAACAACTCTATGTTTGTATGAAGTAGGTAAGGATCTAAGCACTTTGCCAATAGCACACCAAATATCTTCTAGTTTTCCACTAGCACACCAAATACCACACACAAGTTCATTCACCTTCTGCATATAGGAAGTAATGTTTTCATCCTCACACATCCTCAAATTTTCATATCTACCCTTCAAACTCTACAACCTAGAACATTTGACATGTTCATCACCTTCATATAGAGTTTCCAACTTCTTCTAGATTTCATGAGTAGTTTTCAATTATAGGACATTTGTTATTTCTGTATCAATTAGGGCACTCATCAAAGCTTCTTTAGCCCGAATGATGTTTTTAGCATCTTTGATTTCATCTGGAGTTGAAGGACCTTTCTCTAGGGGCTCATACTTATCCTTTGTTATCAACCAATAGGCATCACCCATGCATTGCAAATGGCACTCCATGTGACTCTTCCAAAGAGTAATTTGTTCCATTAAATCTTGGTCTGTGCTTCTTGGAAGTTGACATCTTGGATCTCCTCAAGCGGTCAAGATTCTTTTAGAGGAACTGACTATAATACTAATTGTTGACATAAGGGCAAACAACTGAGAGAGGGGGGTGAATCAGTTGTCACCAAAAATTTTATCCTTTGCTGCAATTGAACTTCTTTACCACTTAATAAAATATGAATTATATAACCATGAAAGCATGAATCAACAACACATGAGCAGAAACAAAATCAACACACATAACACTAGGATTTTTATGTGGAAACCCAGTTAAGGAAAAAAGCACGGTGGAGGTTAACCCACAAGATTTATTCTCTGTTAAAAGAATAGAAAATGGGGAAGGCACATGCCTTCAGGACGCACTACCTAGAGCTCACTGCTCCAAGAGGCTCACTGCCTACAGAAATATTTATAAGTTTATCACAAAAATATTGAATTAGAAAACAAAATCTTCTTCATGCCAAGGTCAGTTCCATTGAAGTGCACAATACATCTCCTCTGCCCCCAAATACTTTTTTGCTATCTCCTCATACTTGACTACTCTTCCTCTTCTACTCTTCTTCTGCTCTGCTCTACCTTTCCTCCTTTCTTAGGATTTTGTCATTTTCTCACAAGGATGCATTTTCACAACTCAACCACACATATTTATATGCTTCATCAACCTTGGAATAAACATCAAGGTCAGCACTACAAACATGTAAATCACTATGCTATCGACCAATCATAGTTGGGATCCAAATCTTCCTCAAACACCACACTACACTTCATAGAACCTCTCTTAGATCATCCGCAATATGCACAAAGCATTCGGTTGGCCAAGACTGGAAAGAACAACAACACTCGAGGACAAATCTTCAACCACAAGCTCAATCCTTAATGTGGACCACCAACACAAAAGGAACTTGATCCAGAGACCACCACAAGAATAATGGAATCAATAGGAACAAGTGCACCACCTCAGATCACCAAAAACACTTGCACCTTCATTCGGGAACTCAAGAACACCAACTATCATGATTGTCACACTAGAAAGATTGATTGTAAACCTCCAAACCATGAACCACTTCATTTGAGGAGACACACCAATGTCCCAAACACACCTCTAGATTTGTAGATCATAATAGTCCAATGCGGATCAATCCGAACCAGATTTTTGTTACTCTGTCACCTCTGAACAACTGCAAAACCTAGTTCTACTCAGATGGCCATAACTTCACCAATTCTCCATGCGGACCTCTCAAATCTTGACTGGAGTAACTTTAGACAATCCTCTACAAACCCTTTAATCTGCAAACTCTGATCTTTATCCTACTAGGAATGTAGAGCAATCTACCTCATTGAACTGCACTATCTTCACTGTCTTTGATAGAGAGACATGTAACTCACTTGTTTCTTCTAGAGAGGCTAATTTTCTCAATATCCTCAACATACAAGTCTTCTAGAATGGGATACATTTGGCACTAATGAAAACAAGGATATGCTGACATCAATGACAACACCGATTAGGCACATATTTGCAATAGTAGCATGGCATCAACAAGTTAAAAGTCATCATTACCTACTGGCATATTTGAATAAGCTTGTCTACAAAGAAAGGTGGCAGTACCTCTGAGTTTAGTTTTTATCAACCAAGACATTTTCAAAATGGGACTTCCTGCGAGTAACGAGACTTGGAATGGTGAACCCATGTCTATCCTGCAACCTGATTTAAATTAGCCCGAAGAAGAATAGATTGATACCATTTCCCAATTGCACATAGTTGTGTGGAAAGAGAAAACTAGCTATGTTGAATACCGTAGGGTAATCTTCATTCTGGAAGAAGAGGAAGAACATGCTGAATTGCATAATCTTTTTATGGAAATACGATTGGAATTAGGAATTGCCCCTGTACTTGGGGCAATCTAATGCCACTTGTTTGGCATGCATGAAAGCTTTTTGTAATTAGCGGTGGTAACCTAAATTTTGATTTAATGTATTTGTTTCCATTTTGAGGTTGCTTTTTGTTGATCATGATGTTAGTCATAAGCAAACATAGAATAAAAATTGCACAATAACCTTTACTCATCTTAAAAGATATGATGAATTGAGAGAATTCATGATCCCAAGTCTCCATGGATTAGTTCATAATCAACTAACGTTACTCAGTAGTTGATGTGAGTTGTTGTTTTCCGTTCAGGGGCCTTATGTTTGATCATCAGTAGGATTCTGTTTCTGTAAAGATGCTACAAAGAAACGTTATTTCACAGTATATTTCCAGATGATGCATTTATACTTAATCTTTGCATGATATTTGTCAATTTGACATGCTTTAACTCAAATATGCTACTGATTTTTAGTTATCTTCAAGATATCTGCATATTTATTACTATTTGCTTTTGATTGTCAATTATTGCAATTGTGATGATGAATTATTCTAAAATTGAAAGAAATTGAAAAGAATACTTCAAATAATGATGAACCTTTAGTTATTGAACCACATACATATTGGATACAGTCATGAAGAGAAGAAATCAAACCGTATGTTCACTAGGACATTCCACAGCTAGATATAGTCGATGCTAACTTTAAAGGAAAGGTATGAAAACAACACATGCGATCTAAAATGCACTCTAAGGGATGCAACAAATCAAAGCATGTATCAAGAATTCAAACACTGATTACTCAAGATTTATGATGGATTGTAATCAAAACAGTCTTCTCATTCATTAAGTATGCAAAAATATATATGTATACAACAACTTTGAAATAAGCCCTGAATATTTCAACAAACAGATTTCAATTAAGTTTCCAATGTTCAAAACAAGGCATCTCTGCACCTTTTATAGAAGAAGGTGAGGGAGCGGTTACAAAATGATCTACGATCAACATTTATCTATTAAGATCTATGGTGGATATTCATCTTTGACTTTGTCAGCATTTGACGTGGCATAGGTTGCCAGCTGGCAACCATCTGAATTACTTATTATCTTAAGTATCAGATGCTTATGTCTTTTCTTGGTATTGCATCTTCATTTACTCTTTATCCTTCAAGTTCCTCATCTTCATCATCAGGAGTATCAAGGTCATCACTTCCCAAATCTTCATCATCCTGATGACTTTCTCCTTGTATATAGACCTACATAGATGTCTGGAGATTTTCATAAGATTGTACTGTCTTTTCTACTTCCCCGCCATCTTGAATTCTTGCTTTGGTGGTGGCATGCTTGTGTATCTGGTATCTGTCTTGGAGAGTCTCTAATTTACTCCTCCTACTGCTAGATGTTTCATTGTATTTATCCACTCCGACCTTGATCCTCATGATTTTGTCCATGACTTCTTCCGTCAGGTGATTTAGAGGGTCATCAACTACTAGCTAGAAATTGTTATGCAGAGCTTTAATAGCAAACTCTTCATTTTGATTTTCAGTCTTTCCCTCTACTTCACCTTCCAAGGCCTCCAAGACTTCTACCTCATATGACATCATGTCATGCAACTTCATACTGATGTCTCTTAATTTGCTGTTACATCTTTGGAGCACGTCACACTCAAATTGGATGTCCTTGTACCATATATCAATCAAAATGGTAGTATTATTATTTAATAGTTGGTTACTTATGAGAACCTGAGGATTAATCCTCTTTATTTCATCTAAAGCACTTAATGCTTTCTCTAACTGAAAGGACCTTCTTCCTATCTCCATCTGTAATTTGTCGACCTTCTTCCTTGAGATGCTTAAAGAATTCCACCTCTTCAAAGAGGCTTTCACTATTTCCTCCACTCCGTCAAATGTGGATAACATCCATTTCCTCATTATTGATGACTCATGCTTCATGAGATCCAAATTATTCACCTCATCCTGGGAAATAGCAGTCAATGGGACTGCATGATCACCTAAAATATCATCAGGGTTAATTAACCATTTTATATAGGCATGCAGCTGAGCAATGTGCTCTTTATGATGCTTATTTTTCTCTTTTTCCCTCTTCACTCTTTGGGTTAATGAATCAATTATATCTTTTCCTTCTTGGCCTTCTTGATCCTCATTGGCAAATCCTAAATCTACTATACTAATCTAGAATTCATCCAGAGTGATCTTGCCTTTCTCTTTGTCAACTGTGGGAACAACTACCTAAGCGGTCCTTCTGCCTGTAACAAGATCTCTTCTTATGGCCGAAGTCAACCTGGCCTTCCTCTTTGGCTTCATTAGAGTCTCCAAAAACAATGTTGAAACATCAAACTCCTATATCTCTAATCTGGACTCTATGCTTATCTCTTTCTCAAGCCACGGAGGAACTTGGTCTCCGGATCCTGGTCGTCCACCATCATCATGATGATCATCCTGATCTCTAGCAACTGCATCTATTTTTGATGGAGATGGTGACTTCATTATTTCTTCCTCATGATGCTCTTCATCAAGAGGGTGATCTTGGGGTATTTCCTCCTGTTGAGGAATTTCTTTTTTCTGGAGGAGTTTCTTTTTAAGATGGAAGATCTTGCGATGATTCCACCTGATGATCATGCACTGCCTCCTTCTGTACCTCATTCACTTTGGTGATTTCCTCATCCTGAGGCATATTCATATCAGTGGATGTTATTGTGTTTATCTTAGGTGCATTAACCTGATCTGAAGCTGCAATCTGCTCTGCACCTGTAGTAATTGCTTCTTGAACTTTTAGGGTAGGATCAATTGATGTATCCTTTTCTTCTCCTCCCCTATCTTGTACTTCCACTATTTTGGGTTCAGCAGATGTATCTTGTTGTTGTTGACCCATATCTGCAGTGTGGCTTTCCACTTCTACAACCTTGACTTTCTCAATATCTTCTGTTTTCTCAGGTGTTCCCACTGGATTTTTAGGATGTGCTACATCCTCCCTATGTATTAAATCTATCATTTCAAGGTTAGTTACCTAATCCACTAATTTATCAAGCCCCATTTCTTGGGCTACCTTTTCTAGGCTCTTTTCTTTCTCCTTTTCTACTTGCTTCAGTTCTTCAAACACTACCGCCTATACTGATGGTGTTCCTTGTGGTGTTATGCGTGTGTTAGCAACAAGAGTCTCCATTCATTGCGAGGCAACATTGTCTACCACTTCATCATCTGATAGGTCTACAATCTCATCTAATGAGAAATGACCTCCTTGACTTACGCCAATGGTTTCCTTCATTTGTTCTTCAGCTTGTTCTATCTTAAACTGAACAATGGTAGGAAGTGGCACATTATGTCGCAGTTTCTTTCTGAACACTTCACTACCTGCTCCCCTCAACACTATAGGATCACGTCTTATCTCACCTCTCATGGATGTTCTTGGTTTCTTAGGTGTGGAGGCCATCACCTGAGGTTCTTTTCTTTTTCTAAGGAGGGGCACTGGGTCTTCTTCTGCAGGCTCTTCATCAAGAGGAACATCCTCTTCCATTTGTTTCTGTGATGCCTGACCTTCTTCATATGTTTCAAAAGTTTCAACAGCTGACCTCTGGATCTTTTTTAGCTTTTTGTTTATCCATAGGAGTCAGTACTGATGCGGCCAATGCCTGTCCTGATGCTGATGCATCCTCAGTTGTTACCATTATTCTCTTAATTATAACCCCTCTAGGTTCATTATCAGTCTTCTTACCTCTGGGGGGTCTCTTGCTTTGTTGTTGCTAGGGTGGCAACCTTTCTCCCTTAGATTTCCTCTTCTCTATCAGGAAATCATCATATTCCTCATCAGGAATATCTTGTCTCTTTTTCTTATCATCAACTATAAGGGCTACACCCTTCTTCTTCAGTGCATTTATTTGGTCATCTACCCAAGACTAGGTTAACTATAGGGTCCTTCCTGTGAACTGATCCAGTGAAATATCCTCAAGTTGAGTAAGATCAGGCACTAAGATAGTGTCATTATATATCCTTTTCTCTTCATACTCATCCACCATGATCTTGCCATCATCTTTCTTTAATTGCGCAGGCACTGGGATGCAATCAAAGGTCTTGATCTGGTTGAGGGTTAGCCTTTGGTATTTTCTTCTTCTAGCTTCAGCTTCATCTTCACAATCCACCCAGAAATCTTCAAGATGCCTCTGATGGTTGGGTTTCCCCATGATCTTTTGCATCCTGCCATATGGATCATATGATCTTGCCAGTGGGAATGGCTGTAATTTCATCATACTCAAGCTAGCTATGGCTTTCTTTATGTTTTCAGAATCCTGGCATATATACCAGCCCATTGTTACTAAAAACAATACTAGCAGAAGCTTATTATTTGCTTTGTAAGCATCTAGTATTGTGGATATTTGCCTCATAAACTCCATTAACACTACTGCATCAGTGGGATACCTAGGGAGCATGAGGGGCTGACCTTCAAAACCCGCTATCCTAATATAGGAGAAAGAAGCATATTGTATAAACCAGGCACCATGCCTGTAAATAACTTCCTGAGCCTCCATGCTCAATCTTTTAGTCCTATCTTCCTCCATTGTCCTGACCAGATGCATAGAAAATGCATCATTCACTAGTTTATAATCAGGAAGGTAATTTGCTATTTGCAATTGAGGATAATGATCCCATATGTGGGCATCATTAGTAGTCCCACCAATCTTTCCTATTGTTGTAAGTGCATCAAATGTACCCTTGTAGGCACATGAATAGACCACATATGAAGTCATGTAAAATGCACACTCTAGGCCCCCTAGGTTCATGAGCTGATCATGTAGGGCATCACTTATCATTTTTGCCCACAGTGGCCTATTGTCTGTATAAACACACATTAGGATGACCCCATACATCCAATCCTTAAAACTTCCAGCATTAGGTTGGCCTGTCACTCTGTTGAGTAGAGCTATTATATATTGGTATTCATCATCGAAATCAAACTTATACAGATGCACTGGCAATTTGGTGGCTACAGTATAAGGACTATTTTTCACCCTCCATTGGTACATTCTCTTCCTAGCAGCCTTCTTGTTACTTTCATATTCAGTTTCCAACCTCTTCAAGTCCATGCTGGCAACCTTCTTTCCTAATGGAAAATTGAAAGTGGCTGCAATCCCCTTGATAGATAGATCAGCATAAACCCTACCATGTTTCTTTACCTTTCTGGTCTGTGGGTTGTAGTTCCTTGCACATTCAACAATTAATTCTAGAGATTCCATAGAGTAAGGGAATCCTGTAGTAGTCCACATTCCTGATGTGAAAATTGCGTCCAACAAGGTGATGTTATTCTTTTCATCACTCATCTTAGCCGACCATGCCACCAAATCAGTGTTTCCTTGGTGTATATCTGTGATGGCACCATATTTAAACTGTACACCTTCAGGTTGAGCGAACATGGGCTTACGAAATTCAGCCTCAAACTTGCTCAGTCTCTTGTCTGCCATGGCCTCCTACAATAAACAATACCAATCTTACCATACCATATTTCTCATGCATGCATATAACATTATATTCTCACGGTGTGATGTACATTATACTCATTTATCATCACTTCATTATAACATGCATAATTCACAGCTTTAGACTAGTAGAGATCATACTACCTGGACATGCAGAAATGATAGGAGGGGGTTTCAATTACTTACTTGATTACACTTATTCTCTTGATTATGCAAAGATTATGTGAAAGGGACTCAAATACCAGTGATGTTCACGTGTTTTGTTCTGCTGCAAGCCATATGTGTCCGTAGGTAGTCGTATGAGGGTTTGAAAGCTCGGTGCCCTATAAAAACTCATTTTTATCACAAAGTAAGTGTAAAATGACTCTGTAAATTTGCTTTTAACCTCCTCTTTAAGGAAAATTAGGGAAAATTAGGACAAATCTGGACAAATTAATTAAAACCACTAATTTTCTGTACGAAATTTCTGGATCTCGCCAGGTGTATATATCGCATTTGTAATCAGCGGGAACCACCTACCGCACTTGCACGCATTTAATGTCATGGTGACAAAAGGAGTAGGGTGATCTCTGAAGATCGGGTGATATTCTAAAGATCAGGTGATATTCTGAATATTGGGTGATATTCATAATATGACCCTCTATGTGTAATATGATCATCTGCCTTTAAGTGGAAAAACCCATGTCAAAACATCGAGTGATGTTGAAAATGTCAGGTGATGTTATAAGATGATGACTCCTCAGGTTAAAATGACCTCCCTTTGGAATATCAAGATGATGTCATCAGGATAATAACTTGGTTCATCATTATAGCACTATGATGTCATCGTCATGTTATGTAGGAAGGGTCACTGTTGGAAATATACCTCCATGAGGTAAAAAGGATGATGACATCATTGTTATGTCAATCTTCTTATTTCATTGAGACTATATGACGTCATCAAGATATTGGCTCTAGGGTAATATTTTGCGATAAGATGATATTCAAAAGATAAGGTGATATTCAAAATATGACCCCCGCAAAATATATGATGTTGTTCGAAGGGTAAATACCTCTATCACCTAAAATTGACGTCTGAATCTCTGGATAAATGATTTATCGGGTGATAAAATTGGATCGGGGTGATCTTTCATAAGATAACTGATGTTAAGAAATATGATCCTTCCCCTGAAATATTAGGTTTGACTAGGACTTTGACTTACCATAACTCTCATTTTCTAAGGAATGTCCGGGTGATCCAAAAGGCAAACCTGCATGAAATTTTGTAATCTATCCAACGTCATGAAATATTAACTTTGAAAAACTGACCTCATCATGATGACTTACCCAGTCCCCTTTATGCAGGATCATCTATATTGACTTACTTTTACCAAACCGCCAACAAGTAGAAAACACAAGCCAAGACAAAATGGGGCATGTTGTGTAACCATACAACACTTTCTTGATAGCTGTTACTTAGAGGACTATTACGGACATTTACATTTAGATATATTTTTGGGTTTTGAAAAAATATAAAGGGGGGACTTTTGGAGGGAGGAGGTATCTTTTTCCAGCTGGCTGTGAATAGGGGAAGGGGAGCAAGTTTATTCTGTTTCCAGTTGTCTTTTTCTTAACTCAGCTTATGTACAGAAGCATTTTTAGAAACTTTGAATTTTGTCTTATTGAAGAAATGAATTATTTTTAGAACTTTGTGTCTTCAAATATCTTCTATGATTGCAATTGTTCTTGTGTCAATTCATAATTTGTCTTCAATATTGCCTTTGTTATGTTGTTATGTGTTGAGAAAGATGTAGCTATTTCTTTTTATCAATTTATTACTATTTTGGGTGTGGAATAGTTGAGCTATGTATCATTTATCTGCATTCATTTCATTCTGAATTAATCTTTTGCATTCACTTCATGGCTATGAGTGGGTGTTAGTTTACCTTTTCTGGTTTCTAGTCAAAAGCACACTTTATTTTTCATTCCTTGTAAATCAATCAAAGGTAGTTGCGCCTTGTAAAATAAGCAGAGAGCACTCGTAACTAACATTGCAAGTGACTCAACTGTTGGTCAGGTTGTCCTTCATGTGGACAAAGGTGTATAAACATGAAAGGACAAATTTGTTAACCAACAGATTTTTGGCGACTCTATTGGGGATTCAAAATTGAAGACCGGTGCTCTCATTTTCCCAAAAATTTGAAGATGCCTCCCTGAGGATGGAGGCTGGCAGCTCTATGAAGTGGAATGTATTCAGAAGCAATTGGTTCCATTAAGGACCTCTGCTGATTGATTTTCTAGATTTACACGATGGCATTGGTTTCTCCTCAGCCATGTGGAAATCATTTTGGACCTCTCTTTTTGTCTCAGTTTTACCTCTACCTGAAGGATCGAGAAAACACTTTCCAAAGTTTAGTGGAGAAGGCTCTCAAGATGCTGAAGAATACATTTTAGCATTCACGGTTGCATGTGGTATTTTGGGGATAAGTGAAGAAGATGTTTTTGTCAGATTATTTATTAAATCTCTTACTGGGCCTACATCAGATTGGTTTTATTATTTGGAAGAAAAGTGTATTACTAATTGGAATTCATTAAAGAATAAATTTTTGGGAAGATATAAAGGTCCTATTGATGAGGTTGTTCTGCTATGTCAATTTTTCAACATTCAAAATAAAGAAGGAGAACCTATCTAAGATTTTGTGGATAGATTCAACCAGCTACTTAAAATTACTCCAGCTTCCATTCAACCAAGTGAGTAACTCCAACTTTGTACTTTTATTTCCTCTTTCCATCCTGATGGTCAATTTGAGTTGAGAAGAAGTAAAGTAAATGATATCAAAATTGCCCAACAAGAGGCTGTGAAGATAGAAGATAATTTGGTATTAAGTGAGTTATGGAAAGCACATCAGTTTATAAATTATTTGGGTAGCAATCCTATGAAGAAATCTATCATACATAAATGAAGCTTTCAGCCTCTAAGTTTTCCAAAAGCATGGCATTTTTCTACTGAATGTCTTAACCTCTCTATTTTTTATTCAAAGCAGTTTTGTAGAAAAGAAGTAAATAATGTAGAAATCAAGCCTTAGGTGAATAGAAGAATGGAAGCCTTTTATTTCCATTATGAACAAGAGAATGATAAATCCAAAAGCCCCGCGGGTGGTGCAGAAAATGAACAAGCCTTCTGTGATGCTAGTTGTAATGAAGATCATGCAAATGGTACTATTTTGGCTTCCTTATCTATTGCAAAAATAGAATCATTTACCTTTTCTAGTGATGAGAAGCAACTTGAGGCTACACAGCTTAAGGATGAGGTACTGAATACCTTTTCTCTAGAAGGCATGCAAGTTGAATATGAAGGCTTCACTTTTTCTAAACAAGATAATATAGAGGTATGGCTGCAAGAAGAGGTCAGGAATGATCTTTCAATTGAATCTTTTCATTTTGAAAATCTGGATACCAAAATTTTTAAATAGAGATTGGAAGATGTTGCTAAGAGTAGTCATGATAGTCTAAATTAAATTGATGAGCCTCATGTTGTTTACATTCTGAACTAGTGTCTTAATGCAATTAAGGATGAATTTTTGTGTGAAGAAGAAGTTACAATGTCTAATCTCCAGGATATGGATAGAATTGATGAAGAGAATCATGAAAATACTAAGTCAAATCCCATGGAGAAAAGGGAGATTGTTTCAGTTGAGGATGATTTTTAGCTACATGAAAATATTGTCTGCAATATAGATCTTCAACCCCATCCAGTCCTCACTTTGCATGACACATGTATGGCTAATGGTTGGTGTTCCTATGATTCAAATGGTTGTTTTCAAACCTGAGACCTCAATTCATCTATTGAAAAGGATGGTCATATGCAAGAATGTGTTGGTCCAAGATTTTCAAACAATGCTGCCACTTCTACATATAGCACTAGTGAAAGGTTTTTATCTCATGATTTATGTGTGGGTTGTCTAATCCAAGGTTTGATTTCTCCTTGCTTGCAAAATCAAGTGCATTTTGATATTACACCTGGGGTTATGCAGACGGATGCTGGTAATAGCATGTTGGGCAATGCAGATGTGACTCATCCAATTGAATAAGTGTACAATGAAGAACAACTTCTTGGGCACCAGATCACATCCAGAGGGTTTTTATCTGATGTCATTCTTATCATTCTGATGATGGTGGTCACAGGTTGGCTATTGGCTGCTTATGGGCTCTTCATTCACCAAACATTATTTTGCACTGGCAGCTATTTCTCCCAACCCATTAATGGATTTGCATGATTATCCTGGAGCCACCTAAGGTAGGGTCTTCCCGACCATGTACATATTAGGAGTTTTGTTGTGATAGTTGTTTTGTTTCTTTTCCTATTTTTGCCCTATTTTTGGCTTGCTCTGGTTCCTTTAACCATGTGCTCTATGACTCTATTACCCCATGGATTTATGCACTGGTCCACGCTTGGCATTCTGGATTCCTCACTTCATCCTTTGTAGTCCTCATCTCTAATTAGAGTCCATTGTTGCCCAAAGATTTGAACTTGAAATTTTTCAAATTTTAGTGCATTCTCTGATGTACACTTGACCTGTCAAATCCTGTAAAATGATTAAATTTGAAAATATATGTGTACTAGTGCAAATTCCTCTTATGGGCATGATTCTATCTCCATTTCACCCAATCTGGCCAATCCTCATGCTTAAATGCTTTACCATGTGCAAGGTCTTTACCTTCACTTTTTCCTGCATGTGGTTTGCAAATTTGGTCAAAATTCAACTTTTTAATTGTTGTAAGTTAAAAGGATTCTATGTTATGCTCAGAGGAGTCCGTTTATCATCTTGTCTAAATTTTGTACAAATTGGAGCTATTTTGTGAAAAATATGGAGGTTTCCGTCTCTTAGCCCAATCATAGTTTCAAGGTTTCAATTTCAAATTCATTAGAGTAAATGATTTTTGTTGGAATATATTATATTTTTCAAGAGTTATAAAGTCAATACATTATCATTTGAAGTCTTGTGGCTTTAAGGATAAATAAATTCATCAATTTTAGTGGCCCAAAAGTTTAAGACTTTATAAAATTCCAACTCTTCGTTGTCAGGGATCTCACCGGTTCATGAACCTCATAAAGTTTTGACTCCTCTCTATTTGCAAGTTCAAAAGTTCATGAAATGACTGACCTCCCAACTCCTCTTATTATTGAGGATGTTGAAATTTTTTGAACTTCACTCTAATAGTTCAAAAGTTTGCAAGAGCTCCAATGGCCCGACTTCATTCATTGTTAGAGGTTTTCAAAACCCTAGAACTCCCGATATGTGGTTCAATGGTTCTTCTTTTCTATGACTCTGCAACCCTCCAATAGATTTCACATCACCAACTCATTTGATTATCCATATGGTTTATCATGAGAATGTCTTTTTAGGAGTTATGAAATACAAACTCAATCTTAAGACTCATTTCTCAAGGTGCAAAATCAATAATGCATTAATTACCTCTTAAATGACAAGTGTAATAGATCTCACTAAGGTCGTAGCATAGCATCAACAAGTTAAAAGTCATCATTACCTACTAGTGTAATTGAATCATGTTGTCTATAGAGAAAGGTGGTGGTACCTCTGAGTTTAGTTTTTATCAACCAAGACATTTTCAAAATGGGACTTCCTACGAGTAATGAGACTTGGGATGGTGAACCCATGCCTATCCTGCAACCCTATTTGAACTAGCCTGAAGAAGAACAGATTGATATCATCTCCATATTGGGAGGTGTCTTTTTTCTGACTAGCTATGAGCAGGGAAAGGGGAACAAGTTTATTCTATTTCCAGTTATCTTTTTCTTAACTTAGCTTATGTACAAAAGCATTTTCAGAAACTTTAAATTTTGTCTTATTGAAGAAATGAAAAATTATTTTTAGAACTTTGTGTCTTCAAATATCTTCTATGACTGTAATTGTTCTTGTGTTAATTCGTAATCTATCTTCAATATTGCCTCTATTATGTTGGTATGTGTTGAGAAAGATTTAGCTATTTCCTTTTATTAATTTATTACTATTTGTGGGTGTGGAATAGTTGAGCTGTGTATCATTTATATTAATTCATTTCATTCTGAATTAATCTTTTGCATTCACTTCATGGCTATGAGTAGGTGTTAGTTTACCTTTTCTACTTTTTGGTCAAAAGCATACTCCATTTTTCATTCCTTGTAAATCATTTGAAGGTAGCTGTACCTTGTAAAATAAGCAGAGAGCACTCACAACTAACATTACAAGTGACTCAACTATTGGTCAGTTTGTCCTTCATGTGGGTAAAGGAGTATAAACTTGAAAGGACAAATCTGTTAACCAACAGATACCAAGTGTTGATATGCCTTGGACAATTGAGAGGTGTGGGGGGTGAATCAGTTGTCTCAAAAACTTAAACACTTTTGTAATTAAACATCAATCACATATCTACAATTATTATGATTTAACAATGAATGCATGAAATCATAAACTTAACCACAGATACAACATCAAACACAAGAGACACTAGATTTTACATGGAAAACCCCAAGATGGGGAGAAACCACGAAGAGGATTAGCTCTCAATATATATTGCAATCTAGAAATAATGATGTTCAAGGTTGGTCACTCCACGAGCCTAAACATACTGGCTCACTGCCATGAAGAACAACTAGGTCTAGGAGGCTCACTGTCTTAACCCTAAACCTAGCAAGATTACAATAAGGGCTATTAAACCCTGAGGACTGTTAAACCCTACTGGTGGCTTACTGCCAGGATCCCTGCCATGATCAACACCTTTTTATGTATGTGATTGAAGTACAATAATTCATCTGCTCTACTCTGCGTCTTCTCTTCTCTGCCTTTTGGACCGTTCTTATTATCTTTCCATATTCACTCAAGGACATCTTTTCCACAACTCAACTACAAGTATTTATACACTTCATAAACCTTAGAATGATCATCAAGGTCAGCATTACAATCATCAACCATTGGAACAATCTCCAAGGTCAACATTACAAACATTTACAAAATAGGTCTTGACTTAATACAACATTATGCAAAGGGGATGAAGTAAAGATGTATGTGGATCATGTCACACCTTAGATGGGAATTAAACATGAACTTCCAAGCCACAACATGCTTCCACAACTTTCAATAAATCTTCACAATAACTGGAGTTAACCAAGTCGGCTAAGATTCGTTACACATTACACTATCTGGGAATAATATTCAAACATGATCTCAATTTCTTAAGGTAGACCAATGTCAAGATAGGAACATGATTAGGAGACATCCAAAAGCCTGTTATAATTATCTGGAGCAACTGTACGAACCTTGACCACTTTAGTCATATGAATCTTCTCACTGGAACACATGAACTTCACTGTCTTCAACTGACATAAAAGAAAGATAGCTTACGTACCACCAAAACATGAACCACTACATTTGTAGGCACTTATCATCATCTTAGACTTCCCTTTAGAAATATAAAGAAAAATACTTTATTACAGAGGAATGCAAAGAAAAATACTTTCTCCCTATCACCAGACTACAAGTATTTATTTCTAGACTTCCCTTTAGAACTGTAAAGAAAAATACTTTATTGCAGAGCAATGCGGAGCAAAATAATTTCTCCCTGTCACCAGACTACTAGCTTGCAGACCACCAAAACATGAACCACTACATTTGTTTCCACAAATCAACTACAAGTATTTATACACTTCATCAACCTTGGAATGATCATCAAGGTCAGCATTACAATCATCAAACGTTAGAACAATCTCCAAGGTCAGCATTACAAACATTTACAAAATAGGTCTTGACTTAATGCAACATTATGGAAAGGGGATGAAGTAAAGATGTATGTGGATCATGTCATGCCTTAGCTAGGACTTAAATATGATCTTCCATGCCACAACATGCTTCCACAACTTTCAAGGAATCTCTGCAATAATTGGAGTTAACCAAGTTGGCTAAGACTAGTTACACATTACACTGTCTGGGAACAATATTCAAACATGATCTCAATTTCTTAAGGAAGACCAATGTCAATATAGGAACATGATTAGGAGACATCCAAAAGCACGTTATAATCATCTGGAGCAACCGCACGAACCTTAACCACTTTAGCCATATGAATCTTCTCACTAGAACACATGAACTTCACTGTCTTCAACTGACATAAAAGAAAGATAGCTTGCAAACCACCAAAACATGAACCATGAAATTTGTAGGAACTTATCATCATCCTAGACTTCCCTTTAGAATTGTAAAGAAAAATACTTTATCGCAGAGGAATGAAAAGAAAAATACTTTCTCCCTGTCACTAAACAATAATGAGAGAAAACATGTTTTACTCTAGTGAATGCCACTCTCTCAATTCTTCATACCAAAGGCTCAAACTCAGGATTTAGTATCTTTGGACATCCCTTTAAACAACTTCCAATCTGCATACCAAGATATTCAACCAGCAAGAAATACGGAGCAATCTATTAGATTGTTCTTTAGCATACAACTCACTGTCCATATTGCTCTTCAGTGTAACTCACTTGTATCTTCCAGAGGGGCAATTTTCTCAATATCCTCAACATACAAAGCTTCTAAACAAGTAATATAATAGAACATAGTTGACACCAATGACAACAAGGATATATTGACATCAATGACAACACCAATTAGGCACATACTTGCAACAACCCCTACTTTCTGGAATACGGTCCTTGAAAGGAACCAAAAGAATCTTTTTGGTTGGAAGGAAAATTTATTGATCCAAGTAGGTAAGTATCAACTCCTTAAAGCCTCTTTACAAGGTGTTCCTACTTAGTTTCTTACTTTTTTAAAGATGCCCATGTACTTAGCTAAATATTTTGAGAAAATTCAAAGGACTTTTCTTTGGACGGGGGTTGAAGATAAGAAAAGAATATCCCTTGTTAAATGAGATAAATTTTGTTTTCCTAATATGCAGGGAGGTCTTGGTATTAGAAAGATCCATCTTATGAACAAAGCTTTAATTTCTGAAGTGGGTTGGGGCCTTATGAAGGATAACAAAGATTGGGGTTTTATCATGAAGGCTAAATATTTACATAATGGGGAAGATGGTAGATTTATTGATCAAGAAGGCCTTCCTAAAGGGTCCATAATTTTGAATAAAGTGTTGAAGTATAGGAATCTTCTCTTAAAAGGCATCAAATGGAAATTTGGCAATGATAGTCTGATTAGATTCTAGAAGGATGCTTGGCTTTAGGAACAACTTGTTATTAAACATGTGATTTACAATAACCTTGTTTGTCTTGCCAGTAAATTCTTTGGGGAAAGGGTGGATAATTATATTTTTTACAATCAAGGTCTTAGACAATGGAGGAGACTAGTTGATTATTGTCCTAATCACATCAACCTGGTTCAGTTGGCTAGCTCTTTACAATAGAGACTTATGAATCTTAGAATTCTTATCTTTCCTAGACACAATGAAATTATATGGTCTCAAGACAATAGAGGTTTGTTTATGATCAAGTCTTCTTATGGTTTGCTGGTAGACCAAGCTATAAGGAAAAGCTTTTGGAAATTAATTTTGAATCACCATCTGATTCCTAAAGTTATTATTTTTTGGTGGACAACCGCTCATAACAAAATCCTGGCCCTTGATAATCTTAAGAAAAGGGGTTTTCAAATTCCCAATAGATGTGTTTTATGTTTAAAGGAGGAAGAAACTATTTCTCATATGCTTTTCCATTGTGACTTTGCTAAAGAACTTTGGGTATGAACTTAAAAAACTTAAATATGGATTGGGTCATGAACGAGAACTTGATTGAGGTTGTGGAGAGTTGGAAAGCCCCCTTTTCCCACCCAAGGATTAGAGAACTACGGAGGCAAGTTCTTCCTCATATGCGTTGGAGTTTGTGGAAGGAAAGGAATAACCACATCTTTAGAGATGCCTTTAAGAATCCTAAAGAGGTTTTTATTGTGTTCTTTAAAATTCTAATCAAGAATGTTTCCAATTGTAACTTGAAAACTCCTCAATGTCCTCCCACCCCTATTGAGATCAAGCTAGCCAAATATTGGGGTCTCTCTAATAATATTTCTAAGTTTGATAATTCTAAGAAGTTGGATTTTTTGAACACTAGATGGGATCACCCTCTCAAGGGTGGCACAAATAGAATTTTGATGGGGTAGCTAAAAGAAGCTCTAGATTAGCCAGTGGTGTAGGGATCATCATATATTTTTAGGGTAATCTTGTAGTAGCATTTTTTGGGGGATTAGGAGGATAGTCTAATAATGTGGTTGAAGCTATGGCTATGCTATGGGGCTTAAAAATCACCCTTTCTTTGAGAATTGACAAGATTTAGGTTGAGGGTGACTAGAAAATCATCATTACTTCTATCTTAGACAATGCAAACCTAGGTTGACAATTAGGGTACATCATTGGGGATTATAACGGTCTCTTTATGGGCTTCCAAGATAAGGAAATAGCTCATACTTACTAAGAGGACAATAGTGTTGTTGATTCCCTTACTAACCAAGGCCAAAATTTCACTAATTGGAGATGTTGGCGGCATTTGTAAAATCTCCCTAGGCCTTTACAAGACCACCTTCATAAAGAGTTGTATTTATCTAATAATAATTAATGATGAACAAGAGTGGATTAGTTTTGAATTTAAATCTTTGGCACACAATTTTATATGATCAGAATGGCAATGCTATGAGTCTCGTCAGATGGACTATACAACTGACTTAGCACTATATTCATGTGGACCGGTGCCGATGGGGTGGAGATATTTTAAGAAGTTAGAAGCATGTATTAATAATGAAAACTAGCTCTGATAGAACAATCAATTAAGTTCACATAAGATTAACTTAAATCATTGTACCATCATCCTCCATCGTGGCAGCTTAGAAAGTTCTTGATATCAAGACCATATTACTCAAGTATTTTCATGAGAAATACCTACCATTTTTCTTAGTGGTTGCATGTTTCTAGTGATATTTATCCTTTTCTCCAGTCATTCTCTAGGATTGCATTTCAAATTACTATGGGTGGAGATAAGATAAGAACTGAACCCATTTCTTGTGAGGAATTCAAAAGAAATGAGACCATATGGCATATTTTTTGTGAATGGGGGTTGCTTCTTTTTTGGAGTGTCTTAATGGGCATGACGAAAATGTGTCTATTCAGTGTGTGGCTTCCTAGGATAACAAGATGTTTCAAATTGGTGGGGTGGGCTTTGAAATCTCAAAGGAGGTTATTGGGCTTGTTATGGACATGCCTATCTATTGGGAATTAAGGTGTCTCAACCTTGGTAATTCTCTACATTTGTAATGTTTGTATTTATTATTCAATTGCCTATGTTGTAAATAATTGGAAATTCCACTTTGTCATATTGTGGGATGTGGCACTGTGATGTGTCAATCCTACATCGATTATGACAACTTGTTATTTTGTCCTCACATGAGGAGATAGGTGTCCCACTTAGTGGTAGGAATATTCTGCCATGTGTCAGCATCTTCTATATTGTGTAAGGAATGTTTGACCGAAACGGTTATGATAAATTCCTATGACGAATCTATGACATGTAAGAGTCGAGAATAAAAGGTTGTAAGATAGGTAATGACATGTGTCATGAAGCATCTTTGAATGAGGCATATTTGGGTGCCCCAAGGTGGAATATGACATGTTGTAAGAGAATATGCTATTTATAGCATGTGTATGATAGACTCTCTTACAACTGTAAGTTGTAACCGCTATGACAGATTCTAGGACAATCGTAAGTGTCGTAAGAGCATCTGTCATAGCCCATTTTGGAAATAGGCAACCTCTTTGGGATGGGAGCTATGGACAAGCATCAGACAAATTCTACAATGTTGACCAAGTGTCCCTAGGCATGGGTTTTGGTCCAAGATACCACATTGGACGCCAATTCCAAGAAAGGTCCAAAATTGCCTTGTATGTTCTATTTAAACAGGTGCTTGAAGATGGAGTTTGTATCACAAGTTTATAGGTACTGTTATGCTACCAGATTGATTCCAGACATGAGTGTCGAAGACCATTGAAGCTTGCATTGCAAGTGTGTTGTAAACATTCTTTCAAATTTGTTAATACATTGTGCAGGTTTCTGAGTGTGGGGTTTTTTACCCAATAAGGGTTTTCCCCACCGTAAATCTTTGTCTGTCTTATTTTGTCTTCTTTCTGGCTCTTTTGTTTTGCTACTATATCTCATGTTAATGGTTTAACATTTCTATAATAGTTAGGATAAAATTGAATTTGCATAGCCCTCTCCTCATTAGATTAGTGTAGGAAGAATTTCCGTACACCTAGCTTCCTTTCAGTTGGTATCAGACCTTGATCACATTTGGTACTAGTTGTTGGGTAGGGCTTTTTTGAGCTAATCTTAGGTTGAGTGGGAGTCTATGCAGAGCATTCTGTATCTTATTGCAGCAAGGAGATGGCAAGCACATCAGGAAGGTTTGAAGTAGAGAAGTTTAATTGCAGTAATTTCGAGCTATGGAAGCTCAAGATGGAAGACATGTTAGTTGACCAAGACCTTTGGGAAAGTGTGAACGGAATTAAACTAGCTACAATGACTCAAGATGAGTGGGATCTCAAGGATCAGAAGGCTAAGGGTCTCATATGACTTAGTCTTGCCAATTCTGTGTTGTTAAATGTCCATGAGGAGGCTACTACAAAACTCCTTTGGAAGAAGTTGGGGGATGTGTATCAAGCCAAATCCCTAGTCAATAAACATTTTCTGAGAAAGAAGTTGTATTCTCTTCAAATGGAGGATAGAGGATCTGTGGCTGAGCATATGAATGCCTTTAACATGCTAGTTACACAATTGACATATATTGGTGTAAAGATGGAGGAGGATCGGTGTATGACCTTGCTTTGTTCTCTGTCGGACTCATGGGATCATCTTGTCATGGCAATCAGAAGCACCACATCCACATTCAAAATGGAAGAGGTGGTTTCTTCGCTGTTATTTGAAGAGATGTGGAGAAAGTCTTCTAAGGCAGCCAAAGAAGCCCTTGCAGTTCATGGAAGACCCAAGGAGAAAGGGAAGAAGAAGGACAAGAAAGCTGAGAAGGGTAGATCCAAATCTCGTGGGAGATCCAAATCACCTGGAAAGTCCAAGGCTCTTTGTTGGAACTGTGGCAAGACTGGGCATTTCTGAAAGGAATACAAAGAGGAGAAGAAGAAAAAGTAGAAACCTCCTAATTTAGATTCTATCAAATCACAAGATGACGGTGATGCTTTCACCGCAGCCCTGGAAACCCATGCATCTGATGATGTGTGGCTAATCAACTCTAGTGCATCATTCCACATGACCTCACATTGAGACTGGTTCACTAAGTATGAGGAGTTCAATGGTGGAAAGGTGTATCTAGGTGACGACTCTCATTTAAAGATCATTGGTCATGGAAGAGTCTCTATCTAATTCCCTAATGGTCGAGTGAAGGGGATCTCTGGGGTTATGCACATCCCAGGCTTAGCACAGAACCTGCTTTATGTAAGTAGTTTGAATGATGCAGGTGTGTAGGTTGTCTTTTCAAAAGAAGGATGCAAGATGACTAGAGGATCTATGGTGCTTGCTAAGGGTACTTAGAGAGGTACTCTGTTTCATCTGGAAGCATGCATTGCACAATGCAATAGTTCTTCTGACTCAAGGAAGAGGGCAATAGTCACTTCATCCCCACCATCTGAACGAGTAGTGAAGAAATTTGTTGTTTCTGGTCTTGATGGTTGTAATCATGCATTGGAAGTTAAACTTCCTGCAGAAAAGATAATGTTATGGCATAAGAGATTTGGCCACATTGGTGAGAAGGGTCTATGTACCCTAAAAAATAAGAACCTCATTAAAGGGTTAGATGATTGTAATCTTGAGTTTGACTTTTGCCAACATTGCATTTATGGAAAACAAAACCGTGTTTAATTTTAATCGAGTTCTCAGAAGTCTTCTGGTGTGTTGGACCTTATTCATTCTGATGTGTTTGGTCCTGTTAATGTTCCTTCATTATCAAAATCTGTATACTTTGTATCTTTTATAGATGATTATAGTAGAAGGACATGGATTTATTTTTTCAGAAGTAAATCTGAAGTCTATAGCAAGTTTAAGGAGTTTAAAGCCTTTGCTGAAAATCAGATTGGTAAAAAGATTAAATGTTTGAGAATTGACAATGGTGGTGAGTTCTGTTCTACAGAATTTGATAAGTATTGCAAGGAACTTGGGATTGAAAGACATAAGACAACTCCATACACACCACAGCAAAATGGAGTTGCAGAGAGGATGAACAGGACACTAATGGAGAAGACTAGGAGTATGCTTAGTGGAGCTGGTCTAGAATAAAAGTTTTGGGCTGAAGCTGTTGCCACTGCTTGCTATCTGGTAAACAGATCTCCTACATCAGCTCTTGTTGGAAAGACACCCATGGAGATGTGGTCTGGTAGAAAGCCTTCAGTAAGGCATCTTCAAGTTTTTGGTTGTGAGGCATATGCACATGTGTCTAGGGAGAAGCAGTTAAAGTTGGAGAACAAAGTTGTTAAGTGTATCTTCATTAGCTATGGTGTTGGTGTGAAAGGATACAAGCTTTGGGACCCTGTGGTTGAAAAAGTGTTGTATAGCAGAAGTGTCATCTTCAGAGAGATTACACCTTCTTCCACTATTTTGCAACCAGAAGAAAAAGAAAAGAAAGAGGATGTTGTTCAGTTTCCTCTCACCTCTGAGAAGACTGAACAAAAAGACAACGTTGGACCTGATGATGAGGAGAGCTCTAGTAGCTCTAAAAGCTCAAAGGAAGAAGCTGAACCTCAACCTCAACTCTTGAGAAGGTGTACACAGATAAGAAAGCAACCTGAAAGGTTTGGTTTTACATTGCTTGATTCTAGTTGTGCTTATGCTTTAATCACTAACAGTGATGAACCTAGAACTATATAAGAGGCTTTGGATATGAAGGATGTAGGTTCCTGGAAGGAGGCCATGGAGGAAGAAATGGCTTCTTTGGAAAATAATCAAACTTGGGACTTGGTGCCTTTGCCTCCTGGACGGAAACCCGTTGGATGCAAATGGGTGTTCAAGAAGAAGATTGGTGCAGATGGCAGTGTTGAGAAGTATAAGACTAGATTGGTTGCGAAGGGGTATTCACAAGTGGAGGGTATAGATTATGGTGAGATCTTCTTTCCCATTGCAAAGCTGACATCCATTCAATTCCTATTGTCACTCATAGCAGCTTATGACTTGGAGGTAGAACAGATGGATGTGAAGACAACTTTTCTTCATGGTGACTTGGAAGAAGAGATCTACATGTCACAGCCAGAGCATTACATGGTAAAAGGTAAAGAAAATTTGGTTTGAAAACTTAAGAAGTCTTTATATGGTTTGAAGCAATCCCCTAGGAGATGGTACTTGAAGTTTGATGCCTTTGTGTTGTCAATTGGATTTGTGAGATCGAAATCAGATCACTGTGTTTATTATAAGTTTGATGGTGATCATATTCTCATTGTTGCACTGTATGTTGATGATATGTTGCTCATTGGGAAGGGTAAGAATATGATTTCTGATTTTAAATTTTAGTTGTCAGCTTAGTTTGAAATGAAAGATTTAGGGGCAGCCAGGTACATTCTAGGAATGGAAATCAAAAGAGATAGAACCAACATAAAATTTTGGTTAAGCCAGAGTAAGTATGTGAAGTCCGTGTTGGACAGATTCAACATGGGAGATCGTAGACCATTGTGTGTTCCCGTTTCTTTGGGGACAAAGTTGTCTTTTGAGGATTGTCCAAAATATCCTAGTGAGGTAGAGGACATGAGAAAAGTACCTTATGCTAGTGTTGTTGGCAGTTTGATGTATGCTATGGTCTGCACAAGACCATACATTGCCCAAGTAGTGGGAGTCCTTAGTCAATTTATGGCTAAACCTAGATGGGTTCATTGGGATGTAGTTAAGTGAGTGTTCAGATATTTGAGGGGTACTTTCGAGTACTCCATTTTCTATCATGGTAATGTTTCAGGACCTCAGCATTCTATTGATATTCATGGATTTATGGATTCAGATTTGGTAGGTGACATTGATAGCAGGAGATCCACCAGTGCTTATGTTTTTACACTATTTAGTGGTGCTATTAGTTGGATGAGTAAGCGACAACCTGTTATTGCTTTGTCCATGATAGAAGCTGAGTATATGGCAGAAACTCATGCTTGTAAGGAAGCCATTTGGCTTTAGAGATTGTGTTTCGATATTGGTGTTGATGCGGGTGATATCACGATTAGTTGTGATAGTCAGAGTGTAATTTGCCTTGCAAAGAATCCAACTTTCCAGGCTAGAACCAAGCACATTGATGTTCAATTTCACTTTGTGAGGGACATGGTTGAGGAGGGAAAGGTAAAATTGGAGAAGGTAGATACTTTGAAGAATGTTGCAGATGTGTTGATGAAACCAGTGGGCATAGAGAAGTTTAGATGGTGTTCAGAGTCTATGGGCCTCTCGGCCTATAGTAGTTAAATCCTATTTTTCTATTGGCTCTTACAAGGTGTTCGACAAGTGAGAGAATGTTGGGAATTAAGGTGTCTCAACCTTGGTAATTCTCTACATTTGTAATGTTTGTATTTATTATTCAATTGCCTATGTTGTAAATAATTGGAAATTCCACTTTGTCATATTGTTGGATGTGGCATGATGATGTGTCAATCCTACATGGATTATGACAACTTGTTATTTTGTCCTCACATGAGGAGATAGGCATCCCACTTAGTGGTAGGAATATTCTTCCATGTGTCGGCATCTTCTATGTTTTGTAAGGAATGTTTGACCAAAACGGTTATGACGGATTCCTATGACGAATCTATGACATGTAAGAGTCGAGAATAGAAGGTTGTAAGACAGGTATTAACATGTGTCATGAAGCATCTTTGAATGAGGCATATTTGGGTACCCCAAGGTGGAATATGACATGTTGTAAGAGAATATGCTATTTATAGCATGTGTATGACAAACTCTTTTACAACTGTAAGTTGTAACCGCTATGACAAATTCTATGACAATCGTCAGTGTCGTAAGAGCATCTGTCATAGCCCATTTTGGAAATAGGTGACCTCTTTGGGATGGGAGCTATGGACAAGTGTCAAAAACATTCTACAATGTTGACCAAGTGTCCTTAGGCATGGGTTTTGGTCCAAGATGCCATATTGGATGCCCATTCCAAGAAAGGTCCAAAATTCCCTTGTATGTTCTATTTAAACAGGTGCTTGGAGATGGAGTTTGTATCACAGATTTATAGGTACTGTTATGTTGCTGGATTGACTCCAGACATGAGTGTTGAAGACCATTGAATCTTTCATTGTAAGTGTGTTGTAAACATTCTTTCAGATTTGTTAATACATTTTGTAGGTTTTTGAGTGGGGTTTTTACCCGATAAGGGTTTTCCCCACCATAAATCTTTGTCTCTCTTCTTCTGTCTTCTTTCTGGCTCTTGTGTTTTGCTGCTATATCTCATGTGAATGGTTTAACATTGCTATAATAGTTAGGATACAATTGAATTTGCATAGCCCTCTCCTCATTAGATTAGTGTAGGAAGCGTTTCGTCACACCTAGCTTCCTTTCACTATCAAAGGCAAGAAACAAAAGAGACAAAGGAAAGTTCTGAACCTTGAAAATTTGCCATCTTCTTGAGAGAGGGAAAAGAGATGTTTAATCTATAAGGAGGGCTTGATTGTGAGAAGTTGTTGAAGCCTTGGGACAAGGAATGTTTTATGATTATGAAATACTTCACTCTCGTAGGTCACTTCAAGAGGTTCTATCACTACCACTTTGCATTGCTTAATTATATCAAGTAGAATCTTTTGATTAGTTGTCCATTTTATCTCCTTTCCTTCCTTGAATCCTCTATGAAGAATGCTAAGGAGATGCATGCCAAAAATCCTGAGAAAACATTAATCCCTTTACATCAAGGGCTTATCTTGTGGCTCTACAAATTTCATCTTGCTTCTCTACAAATTTCATCTTGATTGTTGCCCTCCTAAACCCATTCTTGCTAACCTTGTTGATAGCCCTTTTGTTGGCTTCCCTTCGTTGGAAAGAATTAACTCTAAGAATGGCATTGTGTTAAGGGAAGTCATGATTGAAAGACCATTAGAGAATGTGGTTGATCCTAAGGCCTCTATTACTAAGAAAAAACCTAGCATTAAGTAGAGCCCATTTAAAACCCTCAAGTATCCTAAAGCCCCTCTCAGTTAGGAAGTTGTTGATAGCTTGGTTGCCCTTAAAGATGGCTCTAGTTAGGTTGTTACTACTAAGTCATCCACTAAGAGGAAGTTGGATGTTACTATTAGTTCTGTTGATAAAAAGTAGAAAGGGGTTGTTGAGTATAAGGAGATATGTAGGTTTATTGATGCTAGAAAGATGTTCAATAAAGAGGTTGATAAAATGGAGAAGGGTCAGGAGGCTTCTAAGTCTTTAGAGTTTGAAAGGGGTAGTGATGACACTAGGAATGAGGAAAAGGTTAATCCTCATGGGAAAAAGACTCAGAAACCATCTACTAGAAGGTCCAGTAGATTAGCAGGTAAACCCACTCCCATTCTTAAGGAGATGGTGGTTTATAGTGACTTTGATTAGAAGGATGAGGTTGAGGATAGCTAGGGGGATGTGGAGAAAATGGAGGTGACTAATGTTTTTGATTATGAAGGTCCTACTGGTGATGATGGACCTAGCTTAGTTCCAAAGATGAACCTCCCTTGCTTGGAGTCGGAGACACCTAACCACCTTGTGGAGGAGAATCCTAAAGTCAACAAAGTTTTTAAGATTGGTTCTCATGATGTTGATTTTTTAGTTATGAAAGCTAGGCTGACAGAGCTGGAAAACAAATTCAAGATCCTTGCCACTTCATGACCAAGGTTATGCACCACTCAACCACCACTTTGGCTATCTTACAAGACCTAGACATGAAAAAACATGGGATAGGAATGGACAAAATGAAAAACTATGAGGATATGTATTCCTTCCTCATGGAAGACTGGGAGTACATATTTAACTAAGCCTCTTAGTTAGTTATTGTTTAGATGCTATTTTTTGTTGTTGGTGTGTTTTTCATCTACTGTCTACCTATTGTTTATGTTCAGTTAATGCTTTGCTTCTAGCTTTCTAATCCTTCTTTGTGCACCTTCTAGGTTGTTCTATACTATGGATCGACACCCTTGTTTTGCTACGTATCAATATAAAAAAACATAGAAATTTATATCTATATTTGATTGTGAACATCTCATGTCTTAATTATCTCCTTAACAAAGATCAACAAATTATCATCATTTTTTACTATTGTCATATCATTATAGCTCCATTGTACTAGCTATATTCTAGGATCAATTATAGGTATCTCAAAACAAGTGTGCAGTTAAGAAATGTAATATAATCAAACTAGTTAAGGTTGGTATATAATAAAATTATAAATCTATCATATGAAAAGACAAAACTTACCTTGTAATAAGTTGATTTGCCTTACCATATTTAGACTAGATATTACTTGTACAATAAGTATTACATCCATATTTTTGTCGAATACAATATGATTAGTGGAAAATGACAAATGTATATTAAAGGTATAATTAATTATGGTCTTTATTATTCTTTCATCAAGAATCAACATTATTTAGTTATTGTGTTACTAACGATACTAGTGATAATATTAATAAGAAATCTACCTTAGGATATATCTTTAAAATATTGTGTAAGTGCTATCACATGGATGGAGTAATACTTAAACAACTACCTTTTATATCCCTTTAATCAAATGATGTCTACAAAAGTAGCTACAAAATAATCAATGTGGATTAGTAAATTATTAGAAGAGTTTCATTTGAGTACTAGTAAAAGTCCACTTTTTTATATGACAACCAAATCTATTTACTCTTACCAAAGACTTCTATTTCTAGAAATAAAGCACATTGAAGTTCATGTGAACTTCATTCAAGGGAAAGTTTTCCATCATAAAATTACTTTTCAATTATATTAGATTGATTGGGTGAGTACAAGAACATGATGGGCCAAATAGTTCCAATAGAAAATAAACTTGTTGAATGAAAAATTGCTAACATTTAGACCTATATTTAGATTTGGATGGGAAAAGTTTAAATATTTATAGCTCAAATATGGATTACCTCCAAAAATGCCTTGGGATTACCTTAGATTTATGCAATTGGGAGTACTAAAACTTGCCAAAGAAACTTACAAAACTACCTATTTAGTGTTATTCTAAAATTTTCCATGACTTCATCCTTGAAGCTAATATTTTTTTAGTAAATAAATTGAATAAAATAAAATACGTTTATAATGGAAACTTTCAAGATTCTAAAAGTATAATATATGTGTTGTTATAGTTTTAATAAGTAATTATTTTTAATTTTTTGCATCCACTATGTTTGATTTCCTAATAGGTATACATAATGAAAAACATTCATAAATTTCAAACTATTTATCCTTTATTAAATCCAAAAGATATGTCACATTCTAGGCTTTATTATCTATAGGTTTAAAAAGGGTTTAAATTTTTTTTTTAACCAACATAGGTTGGCTAGAAACAAAAATCAAAATTTTTAAAAGTCGCAGTAAAAAGATCATAAATAATTATTTATTTATTAAAATGTTTTAAAAATGTGCATCACATATGCTCATATGCCCTTTTCTTAAATCACAAGCTTGAAGGAAAAATGTTTTCATTTGTTTATACTTGGGTTGGTCGAAATGACGCCTACTTTTTACACTTCTCTAAAAATTTTGGTAGTATCTCATTGAAATATCTAATTTACTCCAAACTAATTTTAATTTAAAAAAATGAAGTAATATCTTTAAAACTACATTCAATTTCTTACAACTCTTATTACTACCTTATTTTCATTTTTCCTTGACAAATCATTCAATTTTTGACATGAAGTTATTCAAGTCTATTTTTAGCATTATCATTAGCAACTAGGGGTATTGTTTGACCCATCATGATTCTTCACTCACCTAATTATTAGGTGGTAGATATACTATGATAAATAATAATTGGTCTAGTCTCTAAATAATCACAAAAAACTTATATGTAGTATAGCACCAAACGTCTATGGAATACACCAAATTTTCCAAATTTAAATGAATACTTAGCCTTAAGGAGTTGCCTTTGAGGGGGAATGTACATGACAATAACACCTCATAGTGATTAAAATGTAGATGTAAGACCTAAAAGACATAAATAAGACCTCTAGGAATTATATGTAAGACCTACATGCATTTATTTGTATAATTACTTTCGACATATTGTAACTCTTCTCTTTATATTTCTTCCACTTGTAAAAGCATTGTATTATATAAAACCTATGAGAACTATGTAATGACCCTAGGGTAAGATTGTTTGAGCAGTATTAGGCTCTAACAAAAACTTTATAAGACCTCATTAAAAGAATTACATTTTAGAACATCAGGATTATAAATTATAGCAAGACAAGATTCATGTAGCCTAGAATGCATGATCTTCATTTTTGCATATATTTGTGTCATTATTTATCTCTATCAAAGAGGACCTACATTAAATTTTTTTGTTATATAAATTGTCAGTCTATGCCCCTATTAACATTAAGTGGGGGTGTTAGAACATAATGTTATCAGGGGTCATATTCTTATAACATTTGTATATTGCTCTAATATAAGGTTATAAAACCTTATGATTATTTTATGCTTTATAAAGCATATAATATTTAATAATTAATAATTTAATAAACTATTAAATTATTAATTTTATAAATGATAATTTTGAATATGTGTGACTAATACTCCTTAAAATATTTTACCACCCCTTCTCCTATATTTAAGGAGATTTTCTCTCATTGAAACGTAATTCAATTTTGGTGATTTATAGCAAGTTCTATTATTATGCACAAGTATTATTGGCCATGTGGAAGTGAGCAAAAGTGATATCCCTAGGTTTTGCCTATAATTTTATAGACAATTCTACAAGTGTTTTATAATAAAATGATGCTTTATGGGATTTTTTACTCAGAAGGGTTTTTCCCATGTATATATTGTGTAAATTGTTGAATCTATACATCTTGTAATTCTCATTTCATTTATCGTTTACTTTAGTTCTAATTATTAGTAACCTAAGATCCTAATTTCTAACATGGTATTAGAGTAGGGTAGGAAATGCTAATCATTTTTTAAAAATATATAATTGTTGAGAAGTTTTTCAAGCTAAGAATTTGTACAAATGATACCATTGCTCAATACATCTAGTGCACATGACAAACAAGAAAGAAGAAAGAAGAAGATATTTTAGGAATCTAGAAGTTTTTTTTTAGAAAAAGTGGTAAAGCCACTAAAATTATATTAATTATATAATAAAATTTACAAAATGCCAGATTTAATAAGGCATACTGGCAGGAAAGAATCGGCAAAGAAAACCTCCGATTGTAGCCCTTTTAAGCAAATACAATACAAAATCAACTCAAAAGGATGAGTCAACCCAAAAAAAGTCTATGGCTCAGAACCTTTCAGGAATAATTCTTTGTGAAAACAACACTATTACAAGCTAGCCACTGATAAAATTGACAGATAACAAAACTAAAGCTTTCTTCAAAACACAAAAATATTAATTGTCCTCCTGCAAATCTTCAACAAGAAAATCCTACAGATCATGAGTGTCTTCTTCTACAGGCTGAGGAGGAGAGGGTGGAGGAGGAGGAACATAATGCAGAAGGAAATTCCAAGCATTAAAAATTTATGTAGCATCATCTACCAATTGCCTCCCCAATTCTCACCTGTGGCAATGAATAGAATTCAGGAAAGACAAGACACAATTGTTTTGGAGGCCATGGAAAAATGCATTGAAAAGATAGTGCAGCGCAGGGTGGCGGAAGAGAACCCTACTATCAAATAAACCTCCCACAAGAGTAGTACCTGAATGCAAATCATAATCTTCTATAACATCATTAAAAGTCTCTATAGAAATAAGAGCATCTTGAACAAACATAAGACCCAAATTCCTTACCAAATCGAAACTTTGCAAAAGATCCATAGCATTAGAAAGAAAATACGATACTGCTTGAGATGGATAGATAGACCTAGGAGAGAGTAAAACATGCAAACCACAAACCTGGGTGATAGCCCTTTCGACAGCATCCTCATATATCTTAAAAACTTCCTACATAGAATTTGGATTAAGAAAACCAAGAGAGGGTCATTCCCAGTTCTGGATGGGCAACAAAATTCTGCTATTTCGATGAGCTAAGCCCATACTAGATTTCAATGCTTTAAATTTTCCCAGATAAAAGAAAGAACTGAGCAGGAATAAGACTTGAAAAGATTGCATATATCATACCCAAAAACAAGAAAATAGGTGAAAATAAAATCTAATTCAATGAATGAAATCATTCCTGTCAGATTTACTATTGTGTGAGAACTGCCACCCTTCAAACAAGAAATAAACCACAGTACTACACACTAGATGAAGTTCTCCTCAAAGCATAAAGCAACGTCAGCTATCAAAATGGAAGATGCCGCACAATAGAGGTGGTTCTAGCTTTTAACAAACAAAAAAATTCCACTAAAAAACTGCACCACAAGCTAAACAAATTAGTTATGACTTTCCTTAGCCAAGATGTTGCTTACTCCGGGGATCAACAAAAAAGAATTAGAGTCCCATTCCTTAGAGGAGTCATTAGTGCAAAAAGCAAAGTTAGCCAAAAAATCAGCTAGTAAGTTGCCTTCCCTGTATGTATGGACTATTTTAAAAGATTGGAAGTGATCGAGTAGATTCCTTCCAAATTTTAAAATAAAATCAATTTTCCAGCTGGGAGAAGACTTAAAAGAAAAAGCTCTTATAATATTTAATGAATCCCCTTCCACTATAAGATTTGTAATGCCACATTTTATAGCTAAGTTTAGACCAGCTATTAATGCCAATGCCTCTGCCTCATTATTTGTGCATATACCAAGCTTTACTGACAAAGCTCTTAGAATTAAACCATTATGATCTCTCAAAACACAACTAGCACTAGAATTACCTAGATTACCTCTGCTCACTCCATCAAAGTTTAGTTTTATAAAAGATACAGGTGGTGGAATCCATTTGATAGAGGATCTATCAATCTTGATATCAACACTAAAATAGTTTGAATTAGGCAAATTTAATAGTTTCCAACTTTTTAACATCAAATCATCACATGATGTAAAAACTAAAGAACCTACCTTTCTAGAAATTAGTGAGGCTGAGACTACTTCTGAAATCATTTTCTCAAATTTTCCAATAACTACATCAAAGGGATTGTTAATTTTTTTTAAAATTCTAGTATTTCTTTCAAGCCACGGGGACTAAATAACAATACTTGGCGAGACCAACCATAGTGCAGAAAAGGTAGAATTTGTGAATAAGATGATTTACAACTATTTTATTGTTAGGTGATATATGATGTTTAGTTTTGGGTATTATATTTCATAATCTAATTAATTTAGAATTATGCCACTATGATTAAATTACAATACTCTTATAATAAAATCACATTACATTTTGAAAGTTTAAATTCTATAGAAAGTTGTGTTTTCCTAATAGATCAAAGTCCTTTATAAAATTCAAAAGATGTGCCTTTTAACATAAGGGAAATAGTCATAAGTCTTGACCCTTTTCGTACATCTTATTCCAATTCATTTTCCTTACATGAAGCCACATGCCTCTAATTATGTTTGCAAGTTCACCTCAAAAACATGCTAGCACAACTATATATTGTGCTCTTTGTAATGCAATATGAATTTATCTTAAATTGAAATTGATGGCTTCCTATTGGGTATATACCATGACACCTTACAAACTTTTAGAACTTGAAAGTTGCTTCCATACTTGCTAGTGCATGTTGTATAGCATTAGGTGCTTATCTTGATCTTAAAAGTATCCTAGTTAGAGGTGAGAGCATAAGACTAGTGCATGAATATCAAAATATGACAAAAGAAAAAGCATGAAACAAATCAAAAGATAACATCTATTTTAGCATGGAGCAATTGAATAAGATTGGTAGATGGATATCCAAATATGGAGTAAGCCAAAGGAATAATTGTTAGGATTAAGGTGGAATCAACCTTGTAAATCCTAGATAGTTAATTACTCCTAATATTATTTGTAAATTATTCATATGGGATGAAGTATTCACCAAGTAACAATCTTGTTTCAACCACATGTTTAACCATGGTACTTGACAGATATTGGTTATGGAGCTACACTTTATATATAAATTTCCATTGTAAATCTAGACCCTTCATCATTAGGTTACAGATCTAATGGTAGAGGTTATGTTGGCTTTTCTTACCCTAGAAGGAAACCCCTTTATGAGGATATTATATTATGGCTACGTTGTAGTAGAGAGTTGAGACTAGAAAATAGGTGTTGGTTGATTACAAATAGAAGAGAAGACTTATAGCGTTACGTTGTAAACTCTATTTAAGTTAATATAGACAAGTGCATCTCTTTCTGTGTGGAGTTTTTTCCCAAAAGGGTTTCTCCACATAAACACTATGTTATGTGTTTGATATTCTGTTCTATTATTTTTTGTGTTGATTTTATACTATCTACATTTTGGTTTTACACAGTTAGATATCTATATTATAGCTGTAGTTAAATTTTCATTAATGGTTGTTTACCTTCATTTCTAACATTTGGTATCAAATCCTGGATAGTTTTGTGTCTTGGGTGGAAGTGTGAGGATTTTTTGATCTATAGTGGGAGCTCTGGTTGAACTTATTTTGCAGATTTGTGTAGAAGCCATAGGTGCATCCTCATCTTGACTGGACATCAAAAAATTCAATGGAATGGGTTTGAGCCATGGAAGTAGAAAATGGAGGATCTCCTTGAAGACAGAGAATAATGGTTTTTGTATCAATGGAAAAGAAACTCAATGATGTCAGTCAAGATGAGTGGGAAAAGTTGGACAAAAAGGCAAGATCAACAATCTGGTTATGCCTTGTAGACACTATCCTATTGAATGTCTCTATTGAGAAGATTGCACATGCTTTATGAAAGTGGTTGGGTGAAATCTATCAATCCAAGAGCCTAGTAAATAAATTGTATCTCAAAAGAAAGTTATTTTCCCTTAAAATTAAGGAGGGTGATTTGATAGCTAAGCAACTGAATACATTTACTTTAATTCTGAGTTAGTTAGCTTCTGTGGATGCTAAGATAGATGAGGAAGGTAAATGTATTATGCTTCTTTGTTCTTTTCCCAAGTCCTTGGAAAATTTAATTCTTGTTATCACTGCTAACCTCGAAGATCCAATAATGGATACCCTTGTTGCAACTTCTCTATCATAGGAAATGATGAAGAAGGCTATGGGTAGATTGATGGATGCTCTTAATGTTAGGGGGAGGTCTAAGGAAATAGGACCAAAAGGAGATCAGAAGGGGCCAAAGGAATCAAAAGGCCAGTCTAAAACTCCTTCAAAGAATCCAACAGAGTTAAGTGTTGGGATTGTGGTAAGAGGGGGCATGTGAATAAAGAATGTAGAAAGCCAAAGAAATAGTGGGATTCCTCTACCAAAAAGTCCTCAAATGCAAGTCATGATGTTTTATTTTCTTCATGTAATGTTATTTCTAACTAATAGTACTTTATTGACTTAGGTTCCTCATACCATATGACTCCTCATGAGGAATGGTTCTCCACATATGAGAAATATGAAGGAGGTAATGTTTACCTTGGGGAAAACTCTACATATCCAATTGTTGGCTAGGGAAATGTGCAATTGCATTTTAGTGATGGGAGGATTAAAACCCTCCTTAGTGTTTTACATATTCCTGGATTGGCTAGAAATCTTATCTTCATTTCAAAGATGAATTGTTTAGGAATGTATGTAACATTTAATAAGCATGGTTATAGATTGGTGAGAGGAAGCTTGGTGGTAGCTAGGGCAAAAGGATGGGAACTTTTTTTAGGATTGAGGTAACTACATTTTGTAGATCCACTAATGTAACTAAAACTATTCAAAATACATGTATGTTGTGGCACCATAGATTGGGCCACAAAACTAAAAATATTTTAAAAGCAATTATGACTAAAAATTCATTGGATGATTTCTCCTATTCTGATGAGCACTTTGATTTTGATGAGCATTGTGTGTTTGGTAAATAGAAAATAAATTCCTTTCCTTTAGGAAACAATAGAGAAAAAGAAAAATTAGAAATTATTCATTTAGATATATTTATACCTGTGAATAATTATAGTATTAGAAAAT
The DNA here is from genome assembly GCA_027924645.1 of Cunninghamia lanceolata. Taxonomy (NCBI): domain Eukaryota; kingdom Viridiplantae; phylum Streptophyta; class Pinopsida; order Cupressales; family Cupressaceae; genus Cunninghamia; species Cunninghamia lanceolata. The sequence goes on along the minus strand of BSBN01000284.1, from coordinate 12,556,203 downwards.
CTCATTATTTCATTACCTTCATTGATGATGTATCCAAATTCACATGGATTTTTTTGATGAAGCATAAATATGAAGTTTTCATTAAGTTTAATAAATTTAAAATCTTCGTAGAGAGTCTAATCAAGACTTAAGATAAAAATATTAATATCTGACAATGGAGGGGAATATTGTTCTAAGGAATTTGATGAGTTCTGTAAGCATACAAGTATCATAAAACAACAGAGAACTCCATATACACCACCACAAAATGGTATTGTAGAAAGAATTAACCGAATAATAATGGAAAGAGCTAGAAGTATATTAAGTGATGCACAATTGGATAAATTCTTTTAGGTAGAAGCTACGAGTACCACTTGTTACATTTTAAATAAATCTCCTTGTAAGGCTCTTGATTCGACACCTTTTGAAATGTGCATAGTTAAGAAACCTTCTATTTCACATATACGGATTTTTGGCTATGAGGCTTTTATTAAATATACCTAAGGAAGAGAGATCTAAGTTGAATCCAAAAGCACATAAATGCATCTTCATTAGATATCATGAGAATGTAAAAGGTTAAAAAGCTTTGGGATCCCCTAACCAAAAAAGTTATCTTTTCTAGAGATGTGATTTTTTGAGAACTTAGAGCCATTTTTGATCCTGTACATCCAGAAGAAAAAGAAATGAACAAGATAGTGTATTTTGATTTACAACAAGAAAATGCACATCAGGAAGAACAAAATGATGGATTAGGGGATTGAGAATAAGAATAAGATTCAAGTGAAAGTTTAGATGAGGAAGACTTTGTTGTTATTGAAGAGGTTGAGCATATAGAAGAACATGAAGAAGAATCTCTTACTCCACCCTCAAGAAGATATACATGATAGTAGAACCTAATTGATAGGTATATGTCACTAGATTTTTGTTGTGTATTTTATTTGTTGAGTATTGATGATGAACCTAGATCCTACAAGGAAGTTATTCATGTAGATGATAGTGAGTCTTGGTAGCTAGTCATGTAGGAGGAGATGATGGCTTTAGACTCTTGTGACACCTAGGATCATTTATGTTTTTCCAAAGGAAGAAAGGCCATAGGATGTAAGTGGATCTTCAAGATGACTTTTGGAGAAAATGGTTCATTATAGATGTACAAGGCTAGACTAGTATCCAAGGTCTACTCCTAGAGAGAGAGAGTTGATTTCAGTGAAATTTTCTCTCCTCTTGCTAAATTATCTTCTATTAGATTTCTTTTATCCATTGCTACAGATTATGATTTTGAAATTCAGAAAATAGATGTTAAGATTTTGTGTTTTTGCATCGTGATCTAGAAGAAGAAATTTGTATGCAACAGCCTACATGTTTTGAGGTAATAGGGAAAGAACACTAGGTATGCAAGTTAAAAAGATCTCTTTATGGTTTAAAACAACCCCCTAGAATGTGGTACCAGAAGTTTGATTCATTTGTTTTGAATTTGGACTTTATTAGAAGTGAAGAGGATCACTCTATCTACATTCAATGTATTGATGATGATATTCTAAATATTACCTTGTATGTGGATGATATGCCATTTTTAGTAACACCAATGGTATGATTAGTGAGTTGAAAGCTAAAATTTTAGGTGCATTTGACATGAAGGATCTAGGGGCAGCTAGTTATATTCTAGGAGTGGAGATCAAAAGGGATTGAAGTGACAAAAAGCTTTGGTTATCACAAAGTAAGTATGTAAATACTATTTTGCACAGATTTAGCATGTAGGAATGTCATCCAGTTTGAATTCCTTTACCATTTGGTACTAAGATTTCATTAGTTATGTGTTCTAAGAATGAATATGTTTTAGAGGATATGTTTTGTGTCATATCCTAGTGTTGTAGGAATTTTGATGTTTTCAATAGTTTTAACTAGATCCAATATTGCCCAAGCAGTGAGAGTTTCAAGTAGGTTTATGTCTAACCTTGGTAGACAACATTGGAATTATGCAAAGAGGGTGTTAAAATATTTGTGTGGTACTTCTAATTAATATTTAGTTTATTCATGTACAAACAATATGGATAAGGCATTAGATATACAGGGTTTTATTTATGCAGATTAGGTAGGTGACTTGGATAATCAAAGGTCCACTAGTGGCTATGTGTTTACGTTGTTTGGAGGAGTTGTGATTTGGATGAGTAAAATGCAGCCCACCATTGCTTTATCCACTACAAAAGTAGAGTATATAGTTGCTACTCATGTCTCTAAGGAGGCAGTTTGGTTATGGAAATTGTGTACAGGTATTGGTTTTGATTGGAGGATTATTTAGTTTGGTTGTGATAGCCAGAGGGCAATATGTTTAGCCAAGAACCCCATGTATCATGCATGGACTAAGTATGTCGATGTTTAATGTCATTTTGTTCATGAAATGATTGCTAATAGTCAGATTGAGTTAAAGAAGGTTGACACTTAGGATAACGTTGCAAGCTCTCTTAATAAACCTATGAGCACAAAAACTTTATGTGGAACAAGAAGGCCATGGGCCTTGTTCCTAGTACTTAGTTGTTTTATCTTTTCCTAATGTATTGACAATGTATGATGTCAAGTGGGAGAATGTTAGGATTAAGGTGCCATCAATCTTGTAAATCCTATGTATTTAATTACTCCTAATATTGTTTGTAAATCATTTATAAGGGATGAGGTATTCACCAAATAGCGATATTGTTTCAACTACATGTTTATGTTGATAACTGAGAGGGGGGGGTGAATCAGTTATCCTAATTATTTCTTCTTTTGAACTTTCTTATTAATCAATGCAGCATTGAATCAAACAAACAAACATTACCATGAAATGAAAAACACATGACACAGTTTTTTTGATGTGGAAACCCTGTTAAGGGAGAAAACCACGGGGTGATTAACCCAAAGATTATTCTCTGTTAGAAGAATAAGGAATTACAAAATGGCACTTGCCAATTAGGGCTCACTGCCTGAGCACACTGCTCACAAAGAGGCCCACTGCCTACAAGGAGACACACTGTCTACAAAGTGATAAGAATCATAGTCTTGAACTGATTGGAAGCATCTATATATGCTGGAGTTCAGTTCCGGTTAGGCTCAGTACACTGATCTGCTGCACTTCATCTTTCCTCTGTTCTTTATTCTGCTATCCTTTCACATACCGGATCTTTCTTACTACTTCTGCTCTGTTCTACACTTATTCACATACACCATCACATAATTACACACTTCACAACTAAATCCATCCTCTATATATATCCGCACAAGTAATTTCATCACCTTTCTAGTCGGCATCCGGAACAGTCTAGTTTCTTACAAACTCTGTTCTGTCGGCTGAATCCTTGCTCACCAAGCAATGCAGATCAAGCATATACTTGTAGATATCATTAATCATGTCGGCCAAACATGATTCATGCCTTCACAACCTTTACCATCAATAGTAACACATCTGGAAAATAGTCTGATACTCTGTCAGTCAGTTCTTCCTCTGTTCTCACTGTCTCTCAGGAATCCGGTACTCAACTATTCATATCTTTTTCTTTGTTCATCACCGGAGGCTAAATCCTTGGAATATACTACTCAAGGTAGTCCTCTTGACTTCCCCAAATCCGCACTGCACCAAGACACTTCCTCTGAGAGATCCGGACCAATCTATCGGACCTTGCCACATGCTCTGTTCTTGTTCACCGGACCACAACAATCTTCATTCTGACTTCCGGTAGAGACACACCATGACTTGCGGATATGTGGGATGACTTTTGTTTCCATCAATGACAACAACCATGAATCCATATAGTGTCTCTTGCCAACAGTTTAATCCCGGTACCTAATAGATGTTAGTTATTTAGCACATTGCAGCCTACGGGGTGTAAGTGGGTAACCCCCCTATGGGATCTAGGGGGACCATCCCCCTAGAAGATGTCTGAGGGCCACATTCCCTGGTGGGGGTCTGGGGGCAATGCCCCAAGAAGCCACATTTTATATATAAATTTCTATTGTAAATCTGTACCATTCATCATTAGGTCATAGATCTAATGGTAGAGGTTATGTTGGATTTTCTTACCCTAGAAGGCAACCCATTTATGAGGATATTATATTATGATTGTGTTGTAGTAGAGAGTTGAGAGTAGGAAATAAGTGTTACTGGATTGAAGATAGAAGAGGAGATTGATAGTTTTGTATTGTAAACTCTATTGAAGTTAATACAAATCAGTCCATCTCTTCTTGTGTGGAGTTTTTTCCTATAAGGGTTTCTCCATGTTAATATTGTGTTATGTGTTTGATCTTCTGTTATGTTATTTCTTTGTGTTTATTTCATGCTATCTCAATTTTGGTTTTGCAGAGTTAAATATCTATATTACAATTGTAATCAGATTTTCATTGATAGTTGTTTACCTTCATTTGTAACATTTGGTATCAGAGCCTAGCCAGTTCTATGTCTTGGGTGGAAGTGTGAGGATTTTTTAAGCTCTAGTGGATGTTGTAGTTGAACTTTTTTGTAGATTTGTGTAGAAGCCATGGCTACATCCTCATCCCAATTGAACATCAAAAAATTCAATGGAATGTGTTATGAGCAATGGAAGCTAAAAATGGAGTATCTCCTTGAAGAGAGAGAACAATGGTTTGTTGTATCAAGAGAAAAGAAACCTAGCAATGTCAATCAATATGAGTGCAACAAATTGTGCAAAAAGACAAGTGGAATAGTCTAGTTACACCTTATATACTCTGTCCTATTGAAAGTTTGTATAGAGAAGATTGTAATGCTTTATGAAAGGAGTTGGGTGAAATCTATAGAACCAAGAGCCTGGTAAATATACTACATCTCAAAAGAAAGTTATTTACCCTTAAAATGAAGGAGGGTGATTTCATAGCTTAGTACTTGAATACATTTAATTTGATTATGAGTACATTGGATTCTATGGGTGTTAAGATAGATGAGGAAGATAAGTGCATTATGCTTCTTTGTTCTTTGCCCAAGTATTGGGAGAATTTTATTGTTTCTATCACTGTAACCTCAAAGATCTAATAATGGATTCCCTTGTTGCAATTCTCCTATAAGAAGAAATGAGCAAGAAGGATATGGATACCTTGATGGATGCTCTTAGTGTTAGAAGGAGGTCTAAGGAAAAAGGACCAAAAGGAGATCAAAAGGGTCCTAAGGAATCAAAAGGTCAGTCTAAAAGGCTTGGAAAGAAGAACAAAGTTAAGTGTTGGAACTACAGTAAGAGTGGACATGTGAAGAAAGAATGCAAAAACCCAAAGAAACGGTGGGATTTCTCTACAGAAATGTCCTCAAATATAGGTGATGAAGTTTTACTTTCTACATGTAATCTTATGTCTAGTGAACAATGGTTGATTGCTTCAGGTTGCTCATATCATATGACACCTCATGAGGAATGATTCTCCACACATGAGAAATATGACGGAGGTAATTTTTACCTTGGGGACAAATATACATATCTAATTATTGACCAAGGAAAGGTATAGTTGTGCTTTAGTGATGGGAGGATAAAGACCATCCCTGATATTTTACATATTCCTAGATTGGCTAGAAACAATATTTTTGTTTCGAAGATGAATGATTTAGGAACACATGTAACATTTAATAACCATGGTTGTAGATTGGTGAGAGGAAGCTTGGTGGTATCCATGGGAACAAGGATGGGAACTCTTTTTAGGCTTGAAGCCACTATAGTTTCTAGATCCACTAATGTAACTAAAACTTCTAAAAATACATGTATGTTGTGGCACCGCAGATTGGGCCATACAAGTGAAAATGTTTTTAAAAAATTATGAATAAACACTTGTTGGATGGTATCTCCTATTTTGAAGAGCATTTTGATTTCTATGAGCATTGTGCATTTGGTAAATAGAACAAAAATTCTTTTCCTTTAGGAAGCAACATAGTGAAAGAGAAATTAGAAATTAATCATTCAGATGTGTTTGGAACTATGGATAATGATTCTATTTGAAAATCTCATTATTTCCTTACCTTTATTGATTATGTAACTAGAATCACATGGATTTATTTTATGAAGCATAAATATGAATTTTTCACTAAGTTTAAGGAATTTAAAGTCTTAGTAGAGAACCAATAAGGACTTAAGATAAAATTATTAAGAAATGAAAATGGACGGGAATATTTTTCTAAGGAATTTGATGAGTTCTATAAGCATGCAGGTATCATAAGACAAATTACAACTTCATATACACCACAACAAAATGGTGTTGTAGAAAGGATGAACCAAACAATAATGGAAAGAGACTAATGTATGTTAAGTGATGCACAGTAGGATAAATGCTTTTGGGCAAAAGCTACAAGCACCACTTATTGCTTGTTAAATAGATTTTCTTGTACGGTTCTTGATTCAATGCCTTATGAAGTGTGGATAGGTAAGAAACTTCTATTTCACATTTAAGGGTTTTTGGATGTGAGGATTTTATTCATGTTCCTAAGGAAAATTTATCTAAGTTGAATCCAAAAACATAGAAATGCATCTTCATTGGATATGGTGAGAATGTAAAAGGTTATAAGCTTTGGGATCCTCTAACCAAACAAGTTATCTTTTCTAGAGATGTGATTTTCAGGGAACTTAGAGCTATTTTTGATCTTGTATAGCTAGAAGAAAAAGAAACAAACATGATAGTGCATTTTGATTTACAGTGAGAAAATGCACATCAAGAAGAAAAAAATGATGGATTAGGGGATGGAGAAGAAGAAGAAGGTTCAATTGAAAGTTCAGATGAGGAAGACTCTACTATTATAGAAGTAGTTGAGCATATAGAAGAACATAAGGAAGAATCTCTTATGCCACTCTTGTGAAGATCCACAATAAAATGGAACCCAGTTGATAGGTATATCCCAATAGATTTATATTATGGATTTTCTTTATTGAGTACTAATGATGAACCTAGATCCTACAAGAAAGCTATTCATTCAAATGATAGTGAGTCTTGTCAGCTAGCCATGTAGGATGAAAGTATGCCTTTAGACCCTTGTGACACCTAGGATCTTGTACGTTTTCCCAAAGGAAGAAAGGCCATTGGATTTAAGTAGGTCTTCAAGAAGAAGTTTGGAGCACACTATTCATTACAGAAGGATAAGGCTAGATTGGTATCTAAGGGCTACTCCCAGAGAGAGGGATTCTATTTAGGTGAAATTTAATCTCATATTGCTAAATTATCTTCTATTAGATTTCTTTTATCCATTGTTTTAGGTTATGATTTTGAAATTGAACAAATGGATGTTAAGACTACATTTTTGCATGGAGATCTTGAAGAAGAAATTTATATGCAACAACCTATAGGTTTTAAGGTAAAAGGGAAAGAACACTAGGTATGCAAGTTAAAAATATCACTTTATGGTTTAAAATAGTCCCCTAGAATATGGTACTAGAAGTTTGTTTCATTTTTTTTTAAATTGGCCTTTTTTAGAAGTGAAGAGGATCATTATGTCTACATTTGATGTATTGATGATGACATTCTAATTATTGCCTTGTATGTTGATGATATGTTATTTTCAGTAACACCAAGGGCAAGATCAATGAGTTGAAAGCTCAAATTTCAAGCATTTGACATGAAGTATCTAGGGGTAGCCAGGTATATTGTAGGAATGGAGATCAAAAGGGATTGAGGTAACAGAAAAATTTGGTTATCACAAAGCAAGAATGTGAATACTATTATGCATAGATTTAGCACACATGATTGCAGTCCAGTTACTATTCCTTTACTAGTTGATACTAATCTTTCATTAGATATGTTTCCTAGGAATAAAGATGATTTAGAGGATATGTCTGATGTGCCATATGCCAGTGTTATTAGGAAGTTTCATGTATGTAATGGTTTGTACTAGATTGAATATTGCCCAAACAGTGGGAGTTTTGAGTAGGTTTATGCCTAATCTTTGTAGATAGCATTGGAATTATGCAAAGAGGGTGTTAAGATATTTGTGTGGTACTTATGATTATTGTTTGGTTTATTTTGGTACTAACAGTGTGGATAAGACATTCGATAAATAGGGTATTTGTTAATGCAGATTAGGCAGGTGACTTGGATAGTCAAAGGTCCACTAGTGGCTATGTGTTTACTTGGTTTGGAGGAGTTGTGAGTGTTAGATAGGAAAATGATTTCCTAAGCAATTATGCATTAATTAGATCAATCTTTCCTAACATTAGAACATAATCTAACGAAGACTTGTACACTTAGCCACAATATTCAAGGGAGAGCCAAGTTGTCTGGGCTCTACTCTTTTGTTTTAATAGTGGAGATTGATTTTGATAATAGTAAGATCTAGGGTTTTAAGTGACCAAATAGAAGAAAATAGGAGGAACAGACCTAACAAGGTTGAAAACCTATAAAATTGTAGTAGAGAAGGGTTGTTAGAGCTTATCACTAGAAGTAAAGCCAGATCTAGGAGGGCTTTCACATTGGGTACCCTAGTCCTAAGGTTTTGGATCTAGTAAAATTTTGTGAGAAGATCCCTATGTCTGTATCTTTTATCTTTCCATTGATTGTCATTGTCTACAATTTTTGATCTCGATCTACACACATGAAGAGAGAAAAGGTGTTTTGTATTGTTTAGGGGCTTGCCTAAGTCAAGCCCTATGAATGGTGTTCCCATCTCCACAACATCATATGATGATGATAAAGAGTGCATGCTCATGATGAGAAGAGGCAAAACCAAATGATAAAGGAATGATACCAATGAAATGGAGTTACCATGAACATGGAAAACCTAGTTTGCTTGATGTCGCATCACACATCTCCTCAAGGAGTTCATGGAGAAGGAAGGAGAAGAATCCTTATATGCCTAGAAGGGTTAGTACATATAGAAATAATAATCCACAAGTAGAGAGCTTCAGAGATCATGTAAAGAAGAAGAGAGAGAGAAGGAGAGAGCTAGTTCATGGTTAATGTTGAAATGAGGGAGATAATTGTTAATATATGATTCCCAAGTACTTTTTAGGGGCCCAAATGAATTAAGGATTGACAAGTGTTGTGTGGTTACACAACATGCCCCATTTTGACTTGGCAAAATAGGGACCCAACTTTTTCTTGCTACTTTGGCTTGTTGTTTTCTGCTTTGGGCGGTTTGGTAAAATTAGTCATGCATGTAACCCTGCAAGAGGGTAGATGTGTCACCATGATGAGGTCAGTTTTCAAAGTTAGTATTTCACATTATTAACATTAGGGTTGGAAATTACAAAGAATTCCATGTAGGTTTGCCTTTTGAATCACCCCAAAATTGTCTAAGGGAAGAAAGTTATGTTGAGTCAAGGTTTGGTCAAACCTAATATTTCAAAGGGGGCGTCATATTTCAAACATTAGTCATATTAGACAAAATCACCTCGATATTGTATTATCACCTAATAATCACATGATCCATGAAGTGCGGATGTCAACTTTACATAAGAGCCGGTATCCACCCATCAAAAGACTTCATTTATCCTATGGGGGGTCATATTTTTAATATCTGTCATCTTACAAATATCACCCTCTTCGTAAATATCACCCTATGCCAATATGACAATGATGTCATCTAAATCCAACAAGTGAAAGAAGTCACGCTGATGATGACATCATCATTCCATTCTATTCGCAAAGATATATATCTGATGACCATCATATTCTTTAACATGACGGTGACATCATTAAAACATAGCAATTAAATAATATCGTTGACATGGAGATGTCACCCACATATTCTGAGGGGGTCATTTTATCTGCGGGGGTCATATTTTGAACATCCCCCAATCTTAATTCCATGACCTGATATACACGTGGTCAATGTTGACCACATCACCTGATTCTTTTGCATTTAGTTTTGCCGCTCAAAGGTGGGGGATCATTTTATTCAGAGGGGGTCATATTTTGAATATCCCCTAATCTTTCAAAGATCACCCTCCTGTTTCCTAACATTAAATACACTTAAATGCGTTAGATGAATTTTTGTTGATTGCCAATATAAATTGAACACTTGGCATCATCCATGAATTCCCTGCAGAAGATCAACGGATTTAATCAACCCAATGTAGTTTTACCCTAATTTGCCCTACGGATGCATTTAAAGGTATTTTTTGAAGGTTATTTTCATTTACCTTGCAAAAAAATGAGAAATTACAGAGTGGAGAAGTCAAACCCTCATACCGCTACCCATTAACGGATTAGATTCTTCAGCATAATAGAATGGGTGATCTTTAGTATTCACAACCCTTTTCCGTAATCAGTCATCTAATCCAAGAGGAAAGTACTATTAGGTAAGTAACTAAGAACACTCCTGTTGTCATTTTCTGCATGTCCCAGTAGAGTATTTATGCTTTCTTGTGGTTTGGCTTTGTGAGAATGCATATCATGATGAAGTAAAGAATAATAGATAGAGTATGCATGATGCTGTAGAAGTACATAATATTCTATGAATGCATGTGGACATTGTAAGGTAAGACAAATCATGTTTTTTGCAGGAATCCATGGTGAATCTTAGAAGGAATAGGTTTGACTTAGATTTTCTCAAGCCTATGTTTGTTCAGCCTGAGGGGGTATAGTTTAAATACAGAGTTATTTGTGATATTCACCAAGGAGATACGGACCTAGAAGCATGGTCAACAAGAGTAGATCATGATAAGGATAATCCAATTCTAGATGGGGTATATGTTTCAGGAATGTGGCATGCAACTAGTTATCCGTATGCCATGGATACCCTAGAGTTGCTAGTGGAATGTGCCAAGAATTATAACCTTGAGATCAGGCAGGGGGAGAAGCATGGAAGAATATATGTAGAATTTTCAATCAAGGGCATTACCACCACTTTTAATCTGCCAGTTGGAAAGAAGGTGTTAAGTGTGGACCTATGCAACCTAGAAACAAAGTACAATAATAATAAGAAGAATGCAAAGAAAAGGATATATCAATGGAGGTCGAAGAGCACCACCTACACTGCATTAGCCAAATTACCCGTACATTTATATAAGTTTGATTTTGATGATGAGTACCAGTATATGATTGCCCTGTTGAGCAGGATGACAAGTAAAGCTCATGCTGGGAATTTTGAGAACTGGATGTTTGGAATCATCTAGATGGTCTTGTATGCAAACAACAAGCCATTATGGGCCAAGATCATCAGTGACACACTAGATGAGGGGATGAGGAACTTGGGAGATCAGACATGCTTGTTTTATATGACCTCATATGTGGTATATTCATATGCTTATAAGGGAACCTTTGATGCCTTGAAGATAGTTGGTAAGGCTGGTGGTTATGCAGATGCTACCCACATATGGGATCACTATCCCCAGCTACAAAAAAAAGATTATCTCCTAGACTACATACTAGTAAATGATGCATTCTCTATGCATCTAGTTAGAACCATGGAGAAGGACAGAACCAAGAGGCTGAGCATGGAAGCTTAGGAAGTTGCTTATAGACATGGGGCTTGGTTTAGCTAGTTTGCCACCTTTTCATACATCAGGATAAAGGGATTTAAAGGACAACCTCTTATGTTGCCAAGATACCCTACTGATGGGGTTGTCTTGATGGAATTTGTCAGACAAGTGTCTACCATAGTTGAAGCCTATAAGGCACAAAAGAAGATATCCTTGGTGTTATTTCTAGTGTCTATGGGGTGGAATATGTGCTCAGACTTAGAGAGCATGAAACATGTCATGGGAGGGCTGAAATTGATGTATCTACAACCATTTCCCTTAGCTAGATCTTATGATCCCTACGGCAGGATGCATAAAATATTAGGAAAACTGATACATCAGAAGCATCTGGAAGATTTCTAGACTGACTGTGAGGATGAAGCTGAGGTGAGAAGAAGGAAGTACCAGAGACTCACCTTGAACCAAATAAAGACCTTTGACTATATCCCAGTACCAGCACAACTGAGGAAATATGATGGAAAGATTATGTCCAATGAATATGAGGACAAAAAGGTGTATAATGACACTATATCAGGCCCTAATCTTACATAGCCAGAGGATATATTCCTAGATCAGTTGACAGGTGGGGTGATACAGTTAAGCTACGCTTGGGTGGATGAAGAAATAAATAGATTGAAGAAAAGGGGTGTTGCCCTTATAGTTGATGTCAAAAAGAAAAGGTAGGAAATAGCTGATGAGGAATATGATGACTTCCTCAGTGAGAAGAGAAAATCCAATCGGGAGAGATTGCCCACACAAAAACAAAGGAAAGGTCCCCCTAGAGGTAAGAAAACTGAAGATGAACCAAAGGGGGTGATAATTGAAAGGATTACCACACCAGCTGCAGGTGCATCTACATCAGCTCAAGCATCTGCATCATCTGCATAGCCTCCTATTGAAAAGCCAAAGACAAAGAGGATTTTGAGGCTAGGTGTTGAAACTACATAAGTGTAGGTAGAAGGCCAAGCCTTGCAGCAAGAAGTGGAAGAAGGCATCCCTTTGGAAGAAGAGAAAGTAAACAAGGAATTTGTAGGTGATGACCTGATAATTGCCAGTAAGAAAAGGAGGGCGATGCCACTGACATCACCACCCAAGAAGCAAAGAACATCCATGCGCAAGGATATCAGGGCTGACCCTATTATATTGAGAGGAACTAGTGGTAAAGCATTTAGAAAGGAACTACAACATGATGTTTCACTTCCCACCATAATAAATTTCAAAACTGAGAAGGCAAAGGAACAAACAAGAGAAGTATTTAAAGCAAGTCACGGTGGTCCTTTCTCCTTAGACAAAATTGTGGACTTATCTGATGAAGAAGTCATTCAAAGTGTAGCCCCTCAATGAATGGAGACTCTCACTTCCAACACCTGCATGACCCCTCATGGGACCCCATTAGCACAGATGGCGGTGTTGGAAGAAATAAGGAAAATAGAGGAGGAAGTAAAACAAGGTAACCTAGATAGGGTAGCCCAACAGATAGGGCTTGATAAGTTGGTTGAGCAGGTAACTAGCCCTGCCATTGTAGATTTAACATACAGGGGTGATGTAAACCCTAAGGATTAAACAGGTGTACCTAATGAAATAGAAAAGATTGAAGTGGCCAAGCAAGTAGAAAAATAAAGCACTACCCCTGATATGGGTCAGCAACAGCATGAGATACCCATAGAACCAAAAATAGTAGAAGTTCAACAGAAAAGTTAGGGTGATAAAGATATATCATGTGCTGCTATTTCTCAAACTTGGGAAGATCTTAGAGATACCTCAAGAGCAAATGATAAATTAGGTCATGAGGACCCCAAGCCACAGGATATTGGTGCATCAGGTACAAAAAAAGAAATGACCCAAGATCAAGGTGATGCATAAGGCCAACACATACAGACATCCACAGATGTCAATATACCTTAGGATGAGGAAAACAATAAAGTAGATGAAAGTCAGAAGGAGGGAGTACAAGATCAGGTGCAAGATCAAAATGTGGACATTCCACAAGATCCTCCTTTGCAGAAGGCAACCTCTCAGTAAGAAGAAATGTAACAAGATCCCCCTCATGAAGAACTGCATGAGGAAGAAACTAAGAAAGTGACTTCTCCACAAAGAATAGAAGCAGCTACTGGAGAACATGATAGACATGATGTTGACAAAGAGCATAAAGGGTCTAGAGATGATGTGCCTCAATGGCTAGAAAGAGAAATAGGTAAGGAACAAGAGTCTGAAATTCAAGAATTTAATGTTTCCACCTTGTTTGCTGAAACAATGATGAAGCCAAAGACGAAGACCAGATTAACATTAGCCATAAAGAGAGATCATGCTATAGGCAAAAGGACTGCATAGGTAGTACTTCCCACGATTGAGAAAGAGAAAGGCAAGATAACCTTAGAGGAATTCCAAATCACAACTGTTGATTTGGGTTTTGCCAATGAGGACAAGGAAGGTCAAGAAGGGAAGGACATTATTGATTCTTTGACCCAAAGGGTAAAGAAGGAGAAAGAGAAAAATAAAATGCATAAGGAGCACATTGTTCAGCTGCATTCCAACATAAAATGGTTGATTAACCCTAATAATACACCAATTGATCTGGTAGTCCCATTGACTGTCATATCCTAGGAAGAGATCACTAAGTTGGACCTAATGAAGCATGAGGCAATGATCATGGAGAAATAGATGCTATCAGCTCTCACTAGAGCTGAGGATGTTTTGAGAACCTCACTACAGAGGTGGAATTCTTTAAGTAGTTTAAAGAGAAAGGTATATAAAATACAAAATGAAATAGGAAAGTGGTTATACCAATTGGAAAAGGACCTAACTGCTTTAAATGAAATGAAAATAATTGATCCACAAGTCTTGATAAGCAACCAAGTGTTGAATAATAATATTGCCCTGCTGATAAGCATATGGTATCAAGATATTAGGTTTGAATGTGATATCTTAAAAAAATATAGTGGCAAGATCAGGGATATAAGTATAAAGCTGCACAACATGATGGCATATGAAGTAGAGATCCTTGAAGCCCTAGAAGGTAAAATAAAAGGGAAAATTGAAAATCAAGATGTAGATTTTGCTATCAAAGCTCTACATAATAATTTCCAATCAGTAGCAGATGACTGTTGATCATGATGTTAGTCATAAACAAACATAGAATAAAAGTTATACATCAACCTTTACTCATCTTGAAAGATACGATGAATTCAAAGAATTCATGATCCCAAGTCTTTGTAGATTAGTTCTTAATCAACTGACATTACTCAGTGGTTGATGTGAGTTACTATTTTCCATTTAGGGGCCTTATGTTAGTTCATCAGCAGGATTTTGTCTCTATAAACATGCTACACAGAAGGTTATTTGCACAGGATATTTCTACAAATAGTTTGTCTGTACTCAAATCTTTGCATGATATTTGTCAATTATACATGCTTTAACTTCAAATATGCTATAAATCTTCAAGTATCTACGAAGTGTCTGCATATTTCATGGATTTTGCTTTTGATTATCTATTATTTGCAATTGTGATGGTGAATTGTTCTGAAATTAAAAGAAATGTAAACAAATACTTCAAATTATGATGAATCTTTAGCTATTGAGCCACATACATACTTGATACAGTCATGAAAAAGAAGAAATCAAACCATATGTTCACCAGGATGTTCCATAGCTAGATATAGTTGATGCTAACTTCAAAGGATGATGAATGAAGACAATATATGCAGATTGATGAGCACTCCAAGGGATGTAGCAAATCAAAGCATATATCAAGAATTTAGACATAGATTACTCAGAATTTACAATGATTTGTAATCAAAATAGTCTTCTCTTTCATTAAGTATGCAAAAACATGTACATATACAATAACTTTGAAATAAGCCCTGATACTTCAGCAAACAAATTTCAATTAAGCTTTGAATCTGTTGGTGCCTGAATTCACTGTCAGTTGATTTAGCAATTTTTCATGCAGGCACCTTCCCTAAAATCCAAAAAAAATTTAAGTGTTGGCACCCCTTCAGTGTTTTACAGCATCCACATCATCTTTCTTGAGGAAGGGGTCATCATGTTCTGCCCATCGGCATGAGTTTTCATATGTCTTGGTGATCATATCAATAGCATGGTGTGTTCTTTGTATATCGCCAAGAGCTTGGTCTATCGGCGAAGGATATTGTGGTTCCACCGATGGTGTTGGTCATGCCGATGGGGGTATCTCAAGTGTTCATCGGCGAGACTTGTTTTATCAGCCAGTATGTTTTGTGGTTCGCCGATAGAGGAAGTCACTCCGATCAGGAGTGCCATCGGGGTGACTTGGTGCATCAGCGTAGGTTTGAGGTGTTGCTCTAACGGTGTAAGTCACACCGACGGAGGTGGGAGGCCTGGGTGTTATCGGTAAGACTCTTGAGGTCGGCAAAGGAGTGTTCAGTTGCTCCGATAGTGTTGATCTCACCGATGGGAGCGAGGAGTTTGGCTGTCGGGGGCTCGTCGGTGTGTGTCTGGCTGATGAGAATTTGGAGGGTGCCATCGGAGTGAGATTGTGTATCGGGATAGCTATTGAAGGGTCCACCAATGGAGTATTCTCTGGCCGACGGGAGGATAGAGTGGCTATCAAGCAGATTTCACATTGGTCTCACCGATGAAGTATCATCGACGGAGGTGGTCTTCGGCATGACTTTTGCCTATCGGCGAGGAGATTTTTGGGTTGGCCGATGGTTCTCCTCTGGCTGATGGGGATGTTGGTGACCTGTGGAGATGTTGCGATCGGCGAGACCACTATGGTCAGCAGGAGATTTATGGGGTAGGCCGATAATGTATGTCATGGCGATGGGCTATGGGTGAAGGGTCGTGTGTCGAGCACGGCAAAATGCTCGACACTTAGTATGCGTGTGACGATGTTCTTAAAGTGATAGAGTTGTCTCCACACCATGCATGTGGGATTAATTTCCCTACACATTTGAAACCAACAGAAAATGGCGACTCTGCTGGGGATGTTGATGTAAAGTGATATCTTGCAGTCTCTGGTGAAGTTTTGCTCTGCTGGTGGAATGAACTCAGAAAAATATGTGTTGAGCTTTCAGCTGCTATAAATTTTGTCCTCTTTGGAAAGGTGGTGACTCTGCAAAAGATTCAAGTGCACATGAAAAGTTGATGTGTGTTGTGACAGAAAATGTGTTGTTCAGACTTCAGCATCTGTATAAGAAAGGTACCTTGTTCCTTCCCCTTTATATTTGCTATTTTGCTGCATAGGTTAGATGCCAGGGGAGGTTACAGGTCTTAGGAATGCAAGGGATGTCTGAAAATAGAAATTTCATGAATCCAAGTATGAATTATCCCATACTCAGCGGTGAAATGTTGGATAAAAGAATAGAAGAGATAAGAAATAGGTTGATATTCTTAGAGGCTGAGCAGGCCCAGTTAAAAAGTAGTAACCTTGTTGTGTCTGCCAATCAGAAAGCTAAACCTCCTATTAGCCCTTTTGATCATTTGTATGACCAACTAGATTTGTCATGGGTGGATTATAAAGTAGAAACTATGCCTGCTAGGATATACTGTCAGATGCCTAGATTTAGTGGTCACAGTGTATGTGATGGGAATGCACATATCCAAAATTTTCACAGTTTCATGGGAAAACATTCATTTAGAGATGAGGATATGTGGATGAGGTTTTTTGTTAGGTCCTTTGATGCAAAAGCAAAAGACTGGTATTTGAGCTTTCCAAAGAGATTTTTTGCCTGTTGGGATGAGCTTGCTGATTGTTTCAAAGAAGAATTTGCAAGAGAACCTGCTGATCTTGTTGCAGAATTGATGAACATCAGAAAACAAGATGAAGAGCCATGTGTTGGTTTTAGTCATAGGTTTGCAGTAGCCCTTTCACAGATCCCAGAAGTCTTCAGACCTGATATTTCAGCCTGTGTTGGCATATTCTTTGAAGCTTTTGAGGAGGGTTCTAGTGCAATACTGAGGGATTTCAAGGTGACAAGTATGCAGATGGCATACAAGTTCGTAGAAAAAATAGAAAAAATCATAAATGTGCACCTGTTGAAATCCTTGTCCCCTGGCCTTGGTGTGAAAAATAGTTGTGAAGCTGCTAATGACCAAATAATTAAGGCATCATGTGCAGATAAAAATGAAAATGAAAGCATAGAGGTTGAGACTGCTGTATTTGAACATAATGCTAACAATACTGCTCAACTGGATTGTTCACCAATTAAGGATGCCAGTGAAAGGACTAGTGAGGATTCCCATTGCAATGATGAGGCATATGACCATGAAAACAATAATGAGGTTGTGGACAGCAATGAGCAATTTTTGGAATGGACCTGTGGAGACAATTGTGAGTATTGTACTCAAGGCAGAGAAGATATAAGCAAATAGAGAAGCAGTCCTATGTGTGACCCATTGCCTTCCTTTCAAACACATGGAGATCATGAAGAGCAGTCAGGGATTGAAACAAGTGCTAGTTCAGAGCATGATTGTTTTTCATTTGATGGCTGTTTTGCTTATGACACACAAGCTGATACTCCTCCACAAAGGGAATCCATTGGTAATGAAGATGCATGTTCTGCTGCCCATGAACAAATGGCATACTATGATCAAGCTGATGTACCTGGATCACCCATCTTTGACACATATGGTGATGAGGATCTATTTGAGTATGGTGAGGATCTAGACATTGTTTTTGGTTTGGATTCTGTTTCTCATCCTGATGAAAGAGGAAACAACATGCATCAGGTAAGTGACTATGAAAATGTGCCTAATTTGAAAGAGATGCCAGAGCCTGATCTTTTCCAGGTTGGTCCTACTGTTGGTTGTGTACATGATGTACACAATTGTGAATTTGAAAGCTTTTCTTTTGAGAGGCCAGCATATGAAATGAGCTCTGATTTTCCTAGCTGCATGGTGGACTTTGAATATTTTCAGTTTTCAATCCAGCTAGGAGATCATTTTGCAATGCATAATGCTGATACAAATGATAACATGTGTTATATTCCATTTGAGTATGCATTGCCTGATACATTCTGCATCCACTTGTTGCCGGATGCTAAGGGTTGTCTGCACAGGGATGACAGTGACAAGCTAAATCAGAAGATTGAATGTGCAGATGACCAGGTTTGTTTATGGTCAGATCATGGTAGCATTCTCAGGCTTGACCCAGTGCATGCAGATGAAAACAAGATATTTGACAAAGGGAGATATAGGTTTTTCTTTTCTTGGTGGCCTTAGGCCATCAAGAGTGTTTGGTGATGCAGATCATTATAACTTCATGACTCTGTGCCCAATGGATAGGGGACTGGTCTGCATCCCAGAGTTCTGTGGTTCTTGCCATGCCTACAAGAGGCATGCATCCTCAGACAGAGCCACTGTTGGTGCCTGAATTGACTGTCAGTTGATTTAGCAATTTTTCATGCAGGCACCTTCCCTAAAATCCAAAAAAAATTTTAGTGTTGGCACCCCTTCAGTGTTTTGCAGCATCCACATCATCTTTCTTGAGGAAGGGGTCATCATGTTCTGCCCATCGGCATGAGTTTTCATATGTCTTGGCGATCATATCAATAGCATGGTGTGTTCTTTGTATATCGCCAAGAGCTTGGTCTATCGGCGAAGGCTATTGTGGTTCCGCTGACGGTGTTGGTCATGCCGATGGGGGTATCTCAAGTGTTCATCGGCGAGACTTGTTTTATTGGCCAATATGTTTTGTGGTTCACCGATAGAGGAAGTCACCCCGATCAGGAGTGCCATCGGGGTGACTTGGTGCATCGGCGTAGGTTTGAGGTGTTGCTCTAATGGTGTAAGTCACACCGACGGAGGTGGGAGGCCTGGGTGTTATTGGTAAGACTCTTGAGGTCGGCAAAGGAGTGTTTAGTTGCTCCGATAGTGTTGATCTCGCCAATGGGAGCGAGGAGTTTGGCCGTTGGGGGCTCGTCGGTGTGTGTCTGGCCGATGAGAATTTGGAGGGTGCCATCGGAGTGAGATTGTGTATCGGGATAGCTATTGAAGGGTCCACCGATGGAGTATTCTCTGGCCGACGGGAGGATAGAGTGGCTATCGGGCAGATTTCACGTTGGTCTCACCGATGAAGTATCATCGACGGAGGTGGTCTTCGACATGACTTTTGCCTATCGGCGAGGAGATTTTCGGGTTGGCCGATGGTTCTCCTCTGGCCGATGGGGATGTTGCTGACCTGTGGAGATGTTGCGATCGGTGAGACCACTGTGGTTGGCAGGAGATTTGTGGGGTAGGCTGATAATGTATGTCATGGCGATGGGCTGTGGGTGAAGGGTCGTGTGTCAAGCACGGCAAAATGCTCGACACTTAGTATGCGTGTGACGATGTTCTTAAAGTGATAGAGTTGTCTCCACACCATGCATGTGGGATTAATTTCCCTACACATTTGAAACCAACAGAATCTTCAAAATAAGGCATCCCTGCACCTTTATAGAATAAGGTGAGGGAGCGGTTACACATGATCTACGATCAAGATATATCTATTAAGATCAATGGTGCACATTTCCTTTTGACTTGGTCAACAGTATCTCGTGGCACAGGTTGCCCGTTGGCAACCATCTAGGTAGCTTATTTTCTGCTAAGTACCTGATGCAGATATTCCTTTTATAGTGCATCTTCATCTACTCATCAGGTTCTTCTTCATCTTCATGATCATCATGATCATCACTTTCCATGTCTTCATCATCCTGATGAATGTCTCCTTGTATATGGACCTGCATTATTGTCCAGATATTTTCATATGCTTTTACTATTCTTTCCACTTCCCCACCATCCTAAGTTTTGGCTTTGCTGATGGCATGTTTATGTGCTTGGAACTTATCCCTAAGGGCTTCCAACTTATTCTTCCTGCTGCTCGATGTTTCATTGTAATTTTCCACCTTGACCTTGATCCTCATGATCTTATTCATCACTTCTTCTATCAGGTGGTTAAGAGGGTCATCAGCCATTGGCTGGAAGTTATTATGCAGAGCTTTTATAGCGAAATCTGCATCTTGATTCTCAATCTTTCCTTCTACTTTTCCCTCTAAAACCTCTAGGATTTCTGCTTCAAATGGCATCATGTCATGCAACTTCATACTGATATCCTTTAATTTATTACTGCATCTCTTCAATACATCATTTTCAAACCTGATGTCCTTATTCCAAATATCTACCAACATGGCAGTATTATTATCCAGCACCTAATGATTTATTAGGACCTAAGGATTAATCCTCTTTATTTCGCTCAAAGCATTCAAGGCTTTCTCTAACTAGAATGACCTTCTCTCGGTCTTAGTCTATAGTTTATCAACTTTCCTCCTTGAAATACCCAAAGAATTCCACCTTTGTAAAGAAGCTTTCACTATCTCCTCAGCTTCTGTAAGTGCAGATGACATCCACTTTCTCATGATCACATACTCATGCTCATGAGGTCTAATTTATTGACTTCTTCTTGAGAAATCGTAGTCAATGGGACTACCTAATCTGATACTATATTATCAGGGTTAATTAACCCTTTTATGTATGCATGCAGCTGGGCAATGTGCTCTTTATGCTGCTTATTCTTCTCCTTCTCTCTCTTCACCCTTTGGCTTAAAGAATCTATTATGTCTTTCCCCTCTTGACCTTCCTAGTCTTCATTGGCAAATCCTAAATCCACTGTGGTAATCTAGAATTCTTCCAGAGTGATCTTGCCTTTTTCTTTCTCAATGGTGGGGAGTGCTACTTGGGCGGTCCTTCTGCCCATAGCAGGATCTCTTCTGATGGCTGAGGTTAATCTAGCCTTCCTCTTTGGCTTCATGATGGCTTTTGAAAACAATGTCAAAACATCAAATTCCTAAAGTTTAAAACTAGATTCCATATCTATCTCTTTCTCAAGCCATTGAGGTATTTGATCTCTGGATCCTTATTGTCGATCATCATCATCATGTCCACCCTAATCTCCTGTATATACATCTATTATTGATGGAGAGGGTGACTTCCTCTTTTCTTCCTCATGATGATCTTCATGAGGGTGATCTTGTTCTACTTCCTCTTCTAGAGGAGTCTCTTCTTGCTGTGGAGGATCTTGCGGTGCATCCACCTGATGATCTTGTAGCTGATCCTATACTTCATCTTCTTTTGTTTCATCCACCTTGGTAATCTCCTCATCCTGAGGCACATTTGCATCTGCAGATACCACTGTATTTGACTTGGGTGCATCTACTTGATCTTGGATCACATTATGATCTACACCTGCTATATCTACCTCCTTAGTCTTCAGGTCATCATGACCTGATGTATCTTTCTCACCTGAGGTTTCTTGAGTCTGGGGGGCATCATCTGCTGATGTATCTTTATCTTCCCCTCCCTTTTGTTAGACTTCTACTATTTTAGGCTTATCAAATAAATCCTGTTGTTGTTGGACCATCTCTGGAGTGTTGCCTATTGTCTTCGCCAGCTTGATTTCTTCAATATTTTGTACTTTATTAGGTGCCCCCGCTTGATGTTAAGGACTATCATCCTCCCTGTGTGTTAGGTCTACCACCTTAGGGCTAGTCGCCTGATCTACTAACTTATCTAGCCCAATTTGTTGGGATGCCCCCTCTGGGGTGTCTTCTTTTTCTTGTTCTTCTTGCTTCAAGTCCTCTAATATCACCCTCTGTGAGGATGGTGTTCCTTGTTGAGTTATGCAAGTACTTGAAGAAAGGGTATCCATCTTTTGAGAGTCTACATTCTCTACAACCTCGTCATTTGATAAGTCCACAGTCTCCTCCAGTTGGACAGGACCACCTTGAGTTGTTCTTGAGGCTTCTTTTAGTTGTTCCTCAGCCTTCTTAGCTTTAAATTGTATGATGGTAGGAAGTGGTACTTCATGCTGCAATTCCTTCCTGAACACTTCGCTACCTGCTCCCCTTAACATTACAGGGTCCTGTCTTATTTCACTCCTCATATGTGTTCTTGGTTTCTTAGGGGTAGATGCCATTAAGGGTGCCTTCCTCTTCCTTATGAATATCACAGGATCATCATCTTCAAGCTCCTTAGTCACTGGTTCCTTCTCAACAAGGACATCTTCTTCTTCATGTTGCCTTGAGGATTGGCCTATATCTTGTATTTCTGCAATGTTCATAGCTGGCCTTAGGACCTTTTTGGTCTTCTGCCTATCCTCTGGAGGTGGTGCAGATGAGGCTGAGGCCTGTCCTAATGCTGATGTATCCTCATCTGGTATATCAATTCTTTCAATTATTACTCCCTTAGGTGTATCATTAGTTTTCTTCTTACATCTAGGAGGTCCTTTTCCTTGTTTCTGGGGTGGCAGCCCTTCTCCATTAGATTTTCTCTTCTCTATAAGAAAGTCATCATATTCTTCATCTGAAATCTCTTTTCTTTTCCTTTTATTATCTATTGTGACTACCACACCCCTCTTATTTAGTGCATTAATTTGTTCAGTCACCCATGATTGAGTCAACTGCAACACGCCACCTGTAAACCTATCCAGTGAAATATCTTCAAGATGCGTTAGGTCAAGGGCTGAAATGGTGTCATTGTACACCTTTTTCTCTTCATACTCATTTGACAATAACCTGCCGTCATCTTTCTTCAATTGCACAAGTACGAGAATGCAATCAAATGTTCTGATCTAGTTGAGGGTGAGCCTTTGATATTTCCTTCTTCTAACTTTAGCCTCATCCTCACAATCCACCTAGAAATCCTTGAAGTGCTTCTTGTGGATGGGTTGACCTATAATCTTCTGCATTCTTCCATATGGGTCATAAGATCTGGCTAGTGGGAATGGATGTAGGTTCATCATGTTCAGACATGCTATGGCCTTCTTTATGTTTTATGAATCAGGGCACATGTACCACCCTATATTCACTGGAAACAAAACTAGGGGAATCTTATTGTTTTCTTTATATGTACCCAGGATTGTGGACACTTGTCTTACAAACTCCATCAGGATTACCCCATCAGCAGGGTACTTGGGTAACATTAGGGGTTGCCCCTCAAAACCTTCTACTCTTATGTATGAGAATGTGGAAAACTATATAAACCAAGCACCATGCCTATATATAATTTCCTGAGCTTCCATGCTCAGTCTTTTAGTCCTATCCTCCTCCATTGTTCTGATTAGATGCATGGAAAATGCATTATTCACAAATTTGTAATCAGGGAGGTGGTTAATTATTTGTAACTAAGGGTAATGATCCCATATATGGGCATCATTTAGACTGCCACCAATCTTTCCGACTGTGGTGAGTGCATCAAATGTACGTTTATATGCACATGAATATACAATATATGAAGTCATATGAAATGAACACTCCAGGGCCCCTAGGCTCATCAGCTATTCATCCAGGGCATCACTAATCATTTTAACCCATAATGGCTTATTATCTATGTAAACACACATTATGATAACCCCATACATCCAGTCCTTGAAGCTTCCAGCATTAGGCTGACCTGTCACTCTGCTAAGTAAGGTGATCATATATTGATACTCATCATCAAAATCAAACTTATACAAATGCACTGGAAATTTAGTAGAGGCAGTGTAAGGGCTATTCTTAGCTCTTCATTGATACATCCTCTTTCTTGTAGCCTTTTTGTTGTTTATATATTTAGCTTCCAACTTCTTTAGATCCATGCTAATCACCTTCTTTCCCAGTGGTAGACCAAATGTAGCTGCAATCCCTTTGATAGACAGATCCGCATATACCCTGCCATGTTTTTCCACTCTCCTTGTCTGAGGGTTGTAATTCCTAGCACACTCAATTACCAACTTTGAAGTTTCCACAGCATAAAGAAATCTAGCTGCATGCCACATTCCTGACACAAATATGCTATCCAACAGGGTATTATCTTTATCTTCACTTGTCTTGGATGACCATGCCGCCATATCTGTACTTCCCTGATGAGTATCGCCGATGGCACCAAATTTGAACTGTACTCCCTCTGGTTGGGTAAACATGGGTTTGATAAATTCGGCATCAGATTTGTTCTTCCTAACATCTGCCATGGCTTCTTGCAACAAAACATGCCTGGTCTTACAACAATATCTACATGCATGCATATACGGCATCATATGTTCACAGCATTATGCATATTATACTCATTAAGATCTATTTCGCCATGATATACATACTTACAGTTCAACCCACTTGAAAAACATCCTACCTGGACATGCAGAAAATGACAATAGGAGGTTTTTTTATTACTTACATGATTACGCTTTTCTCCTATGCTAAACTGATGATTACTGAAAATGGGCTCTGATACCAGTGATGGTTACGTGTTCCATTCTGTTGTAGGATGTATGCGTCCACAGGTAGCTTGTACGAGGGTTTGAACGTCCGCACTGTAAATTCTCATTTTATTGCAAGGTAAATGCAAATGACGCTGGAAATTCACTTTTATCCTCATAATTAGGGCAAAATTAGGGCAACACAAGGCAAATTCGATCATAACCATTGATCTTCTGTCATAAACCTACAGGCATTGCCAGGTGTTTAGATCATGCTCGCAATCGGCGGGAGTCCACCTACTGCATTTATGGCATTTAATGTTGCATGGCAAGATGAGGGGGTGATATTCAGAATATCAGATGATATTCAAAATATCGGGTGATATTTAGAATATTGGGTGATATTCAGAATATCAGGTGATATTTGGAATATGACCCCCTCGGTGTAAAATGACCCTCTGCCTTTGAGCGAGAAAACTTATGTCAATAGATCGGGTCATGTTGGAAATATCAGGGGATATCCAAAATATCAGGGGATGTACAAAAGGTCTGGTGATGTTTATAATATCACCCCCTGAACTAAGTGACCCCTCTTTCGTAGGATCAGGATGACGTCACCGTCATGCTATGAAAAAGGCTGATCATTTTAAATAGACCTCTGTGAGGTAAAAGGAATATGACGTCATCATCAGGGTGATTTTCTTTGTTTATTGGGATTGGATGATGTCATCGGCATAGTGGTTGCAGGGTGATATTTTACGACAAGGTGATATTTAAAGATAGGGTGATATTCAGAATATTAGGTGATATTCAGAATATGACCCCCGCGAAATATATGATGCTGACCAACGGGTAAATACCTCTATCACTTAAAATTGACGTTCAGATCTCTAGATAAATGATTATCAGGTGACAAAATTGGATCGGGGTGATATTTCTTAAGATGACTGATGTTAAGGAATATGACCCCCCTTGGAATATCAAGTTTGACCAGGACTTTGACTTGTCATAACTTTTGTTCCCTAAAGAATATCAGGGTGATCCAAAAGGCAAACCTACATGAAATTTTGTGCTCTTTCCAACGATGAGGTTATTGATATTAAAAACTAACTTTGACAAACTAACCTCATCATGATGACTTACCCCAGCTTCCTTATGCAGGATCACCTTCATGACTTACTTTTACCAGACCGCCAAAAAGCAGGAAAACACAAGACAAGCCAAGCAAAAAGTTGGGTCCTTGTTTTGTCAAGTCAAAATGGGGCGTGTTGTGTAACCACCCAACAACTTTCCACTAAAGAAAACAACAAAATTCCAATGATTCAAGTGAGGTGGTCACATTCATATATAACATTCTAACTCTTTCTAAATATAAGCATCATAATCTTTTTGTATAACAAATTTTCATCATGGCAACAATTCTAACAAAGGATCAGGTGTGTGCACATGATTAATTATCCTCATCTTGAAAGAGAGTTGAAAACATGAGTAACTAATGTTAAGCTACATAGTTTGGGAACACCCCTCATAGCCAACCTGGATAGAGCCTTGCTGGTAACAGGCGTCCATAGCCCTGGCAAGGTTATCTGTACAATCTCCCTAAGTAGAGCCCCACTGCCAGCAAGCGTCTATAACCCTGGTAAGGTTACTTAGATGGCCTAATTTTATTCTATTTTTAGATTTTCTAATATTTTGTATACTTTATATATCTGATGTCATCATGTAAGCTCAGTGTACAAGGTATGGTCACTTGCTGATTTAGGTTGGAGAATATATTGGTAGCAAGGGAGTCCCTTTAGATTTTTCACTTAACACCTATACTTGTGTGTTCAACAAACCCAAGGCTGTTAGGTGAGTCATTGTGAAAAGATCACTTTGGTTAAGAAAAGGCACCCTAATGAAAAGATATCACAGACTTGATCATAAGTACTTCTTAGAATAGGTCACAACCTATATATAAATTTGATCTCACCACATGAATCCTAACAATCTTGTTATTTTCTGGGGTGATACGTTGCACCATCTTGACTAACCAAAATAGAAACTCAACAAGCAAACAAAATAAAAACTAAAACAGAATTGTACAGACAACTATACAAATATACACTATGGTACACATGACTATCATGAAGCTACTCAGGCTTAGAAATAATGTTTAAGGAACTGTCCATTAACTGGTAATGGAACATCCTCACCTGTCAAGTTTTTAAGCTTCTAAGTGTTGTCTCCTAATATTTTAGAAATTTGGAAGGGACCTATCCATAATTTGTCAAACTTACCATGATCTCCCTTCCTCTCATGTGCTTTGTCCCACATCAGGACTAAATCTGATATCCTGAAGGCTTTAACCCTGGCTCTTTTGTCAAACTAGCATTTGACAACAGCCTGATGTTTGGTGAATTGATCAATTGCCTGACTTCCTTTCTCTTCCAGGTGCATCAATTGAAGCAACCTGACTTCTTGCTTATTGTCTATGCCTAGGTACTCTTGGGTAAACTGCAGTGTAGGAATTTTTAGGTTTACAGGGAGGATAGGATCCACCCCATATACCGAGTGATAAGGTGAGTTTCCTAATGCAACCTTGTTCCTGGTTCTGTCTACCCATAAGGCATATTTCAGAAGGGTGTTCCATTCCCTAGGGTTCTTTTCTATTAACTTTTTTATGATATTCAACAAATTTTTATTGGTGGATTCTGCTAATCTGTTCCCTTGGGGATAATAGTTGGATGAGAATTTCAGTATAATCCCATAATCAAAAGCCCATCTTGACAATTTAGTTGAAGCAAAAGTAGAGCCGTTATTACTTACCAGAGCATAGGGAACTCCATACCTAGTGACAATATTACTTTCCAGAAATCTGATGACATCATCAGCATTGCAGGTCTTGGTGCTGATAGCTTTGGTCCACCTGGTACAGTAGTCAGTAATCATTAAGACATACCTGTGGCCTGACGATGATGGAGGATTAATTGGTCCTATGAAGTCCATGCCCCACTGTGCAAATGGGTACATCTCCATCACTGGCTGCAAGGGTTGAGTAGCATATCTCTCTCTGTTAGCAGTAACCTGACATACATGATAGCATTTAATATGTTCAACAGTATCCTTGAAAATGGTGGGCCAATAGTATCCTGCCCTGAGGATAGCATGTATTGTGGCCAAGGGTGAGCCATGTGCTATTCCAAATTTGTCATGTAGCTTTGATAACACTCTATCTGCTTCTGGCCTCTTTAGGCATCTTAGATATATTCCTTCATAATTTTTCTTGAAAAGGATTCCCCCTTTCATCATATACTTCTGTGATCTTATTTTTAGGGCTCTCCTTTGTGAAGCCTGCAGTCTTGGAGGACATCTTCCAGTAATCAAGATGTGCCTGATGTCTGAGTACCACTCTCCATTGTCCTTTTCATTGATTACATACTATTGACTCATGATAGTGGGGTCAATCTCTGATATCAGCTGGATTAAAGCTTGTCCTCTTACTAGCTTCATGGGTGTAATATCCATGTCATATTCTTGTAGAACTATGATCCGCTTAGCCCTTTTTTCACCTGGCGCACTCCGCATTAAGAGCATCTTCACTACTGCATCAGGCACCATAGCGAAAACTTTACTTCTCAAAATATAGTGCCTGAACTTCTTCACTGCTCTGACCAAAGCAAGTGCTTGCCTTTCAACATCCATGTATCTTAGTTCAGTATCTTTGAAAGGATGGCTCATGAAGGATATGGGCTTCTCTTCCTTTTATTCATTTCTTTATGTTAGTACTACTGCAGAGGTATGCTCTAAAGCAAACGAATAAATATAGAAGTCCCTAGTGTAGTCTAGACTGATCAAGATTGGAGCATCAGATATAGCTTTTTTGATGTCTTCAAAAGCAAATCTAGCCTCTGGTGTCCACTCAATTTTTGTGTCCTTCTTGAGCATGGCATTTAAAGGTCTAACTATTTCAGTAAAGCAAGTGATAAACTTCCTAACAAAATTAATCTTACGAAAGTAAGATTTCAGCTCCTTTTTGCTTCTAGGAAGCTGTATTTTCATAATAGACTCCACCCTGTCAGGATCAATGATAATCCCATCTTCAGTTATCAGGTGGCCTAATAATTTTCCTATTGTTACCCTAAATATGCATTTCTTGGGGTTCAGGGATATCCCATATTCTTCACATTTTTAAGCACATTTCTGAGATCTGCTACATGGTTTCCTCTATCTTTAGAGAACACTGTTAAGTCATCCATGTATATGACTATGCATTTTCCTATTAAGCCTCTAAAGGCTATGTCCATTGCTTGTTGGAATGTTGCTCGAGCATTTATCAGCCCCAACGGCATGTGCCTATAGGCAAATATCCCCCACTTTGTGGTGAAGGCAGTTTTCAGTCTGTTAATTTTACCTACCATTACCTAGTTGTAGCCTGAGAAACCATCCAGGAATGACATCGTTTTAGCACCGTTTACAATTTGTAGGACCTCATCTAGGGAAGGTAAAGGATAGTTATCCTTCTCAGATGCTTTGTTCAAGTTCCTGAAGTCCACACATAGTCTAATGTCTCCATTTTTCTTTCTCACTGGTACAAGGTTTGCTACCCAAGTGGAGTGTCTCATAGGAAATATAATCCTGGAATTTAATAATTTCTTAACCTCCTCAAAAATAATAGGTTCCAGCAAAGCATTGACAGGGCTTTGCTTTTGTTTGAAATGCTTGGCATCTAGCTTGAGAGGTATGGTGTGTGTAATGACTGATGTGTCATACATTTTTAGCTCATCATAAGTCCAGGTAATGACATGGATGTAATCCTTGAGAGCCTGGGGGTAAGTGCAGGAAGATGGGGGGCCAAAAAGGAGTCTTAAGTGGCCACTTTTTTCTGAAATAAGGAAATACTAGCCTTGGATGAGAAATTGAGCATAGTTACACTCAAAATTTGGAGATGCAACTAAAACAATGTTCGTAGTGCTCCGAGTCTACTTTCTTAACTACTATTTTGTTTTGAAAATGGCATAGATTAAGGGGTTCAAAAGAGGGAGCCATAGAAATTGGTGTTGTTTCTGTCAAAAAAACATAACATAACATGTTTTGTGGCTCCCTCAAAAGGTCAACTTTTTTTTGGTATTTTTAAAATCACTTTAGTGAGAAATTAGCTAATAGCATGTAGTTTATGCCTGATTTTTCTGATAATTTTTTGATGAATATTTGATTTTTTACTAATTTTCAAAGTGGACACATCCTAAAAAATAGAATTTTGGCCGTGCTACCCCTATAAATTTTGAAAACTAATTGAAAATCATTTTTTTATTTTTTTAATATTTGTAGAATAGAGTCTAGTTTCTAAATATGTAATTTTTTTGAAATTTGAATGAATAGTTATTTTACAATGAAAAAAAGACCAAACAATGGTTTTTGCCTAAAAACGGACACACAAACAAAAGAAATTAAAGATGAAAGGCTTAACATTGTTAAAATGTGAAAAAAATCACATCGTCAAATAGCTAAGAGAAAGCCTACCCGTGTGTTCGATTTGTTCGACCTTGAAACACATGCAAATCTGAGGGTTAGCACGAATGAAATTATGTGAAATTTTGAAGAATATAGAAAAACACGTCTGTGACTGTTCATAAGGCACTCCAAGCCTTTGGGTTGGAAATCCAAAGCAAATTCCAAGCCCAAGGCTTGGGATTCCCAAAGCAAGACATAATGCAAGCGCGTTATAACGCGCTCGCGTTATGTTCCCCTCAATTTTTTTTACGTTCAAGGCTATTAATCATGAGGGTTAAGGGATAAGGGATAGAGTTGGAGGGTTTAGGGATAAGGAATTAGTGTTTAATGTATAGTATCAAGCCCGTTGAGAGACTAGGAATAGGGATAGCATTTAGGGTTGAGGGTTTAGGGTTTAGGGATAGGGTTGAGGGTCGAGGGATCAGAGTTAAGGGTTTAGGGATAGGGTTGAGGGTCGAGGAATTAGGGTTAAAGTAGAGTGTGGAGGGTATAAGGATTAGGGATAGGGTTGGAGGGTTTAGGGATAAGGGATTAGGGTTTAAGGTATAGTATCGAGTCTGTTGAGGGTTTAGGAATAGGGATAGAATTTAAGGTTTAGGGATGAGGGATTAGAGTTGAGGGATGATGGATTAGGGTTGAGGGTTGAGGGATTAGGGTTTAGGGATAAGGTTTAGGGTTGAGGGTTAAGGGATTAGGGTTTAAGGTATAGTGTTGAGGGTTGAGGGTTTAGGATTAGGGTTTAGGGTTGATAGATTAGCATTTAATGTCGAAGTTAGGGTTAGAGTGTCAAGGGTAGAGGGATTAGGGATAGGGTTTAGGGTTGAAGGTTTAAGGATTGAGGGTTGAGGCTTTAGGGATGAGGGTTCAAGGCTTAAGATATAGTGTCAAGTGTTGAGGGTGTAGGGATAGGGTTTAAGTTTTAAGGGTTAAGGGTTGAGGGATAGGGATTAGGGTTTAACGTATAGTGTTGAGGGTCAAGGGATCAGAGTTAAGGATTGAGGGTTGAGGTTAGAGGGTCAAGGGTTGAGAGTCGAGGAATTAGGGTTAAAGTAGAGTGTGGAGGGTATAAGGATTAGGGATAGGGTTGGAGGGTTTAGGGATAAGGGATTAGGGTTTAAGGTATAGTATCGAGTCTGTTGAGGGTTTAGAAATAGGGATAGCATTTAGGGTTTAGGGATGAGGGATTAGAGTTGAGGGATGATGGATTAGGGTTGAGGGTTGAGGGATTAGGGTTTAGGGATAAGGTTTAGGGTTGAGGGCTGAGGGATTAGGGTTTAAGGTATAGTGTTGAGGGTTTAGGGATAGGGTTTAGGGTTGAGGGATTAGAGTGAAGGGTTGAGGGATTAGGATTTGACATTGAGGGTTGAGGGTTTAGGGTTTAGGGTTTAGGGTTAGGGTTGAGAGATGAGGGATCAGAGTTAAGGGTTGAGGGATTAGGGTTTGACGTTGAGGGTTGAGGGTTGAGGTTCGAGGGTCAAGGGTTTAGGGATAGGGTTGAGGTTGAAGGGATTAGGGTTAAAGTAGAGTGTGGAGGGTGTAAGGATTAGGGATAGGGTTGGAGGGTTTAGGGATAAGGGATTAGAGTTTAAGGTATAGTATCGAGTCCATTGAGGGTTTAGGAATAGGGATAGCATTTAGGGTTTAGGGATGAGGGATTAGAGTTGAGGGATGAGGGATCAGGGTTGAGGGTTGAGGGATTAGGGTTTAGGGATAAGGTTTAGGGTTGAGGGTTGAGGGATTAGGGTTTAAGGTATAGTGTTGAGGGTTGATGGTTTAGGGATAGGGTTTAGGTTTGAGGGATTAGGGTTTAGGGTTGATGAATTAGGGTTTAATGTTGAGAGTTGAGGGTTGAGGGTTGAGGGTTGAGGTTGAGGGATAGGGTTAATGGTCAAGGGATTAGGGTTAAATAAGAGTGTCGAGGGTAGAGGGATTAGGGTTTAAGGTATAGTATCGAGCCTATTGAGGGTCTAGGAATAGGGATAGCATTTAGGGTTTAGGAATGAGGGATTAGAGTTGAGGGATGACGGATGACATATTAGGGTTAAGGGTTGAGGGATTAGGGTTTAGGGACAAGGTTTAGGGTTAGGGTTGAGGGATTAGGGTTTAAGGTATAGTGTTGAGGGTTTAGGGATAGGGTTTAGGGTTGAGGGATTAGAGTGAAGGGTTGAGGGATTAGAATTTGACATTGAGGGTTGAGGGTTTAGGGATAGGGTTGAGGGTCGAGGGATCAGAGTTAAGGGTTGAGGGATTAGGGTTCGACGTTGAGGGTTGAGGGTTGAGGTTCGAGGGTCAAGGGTTTAGGGATAGGGTTGAGGGTTGACGAATTAGGGTTAAAGTAGAGTGTGGAGGGTATAAGGATTAGGGATAGGGTTGGAGGGTTTAGGGATAAGGGATTAGGGTTTAAGGTATAGTATTGAGTCTGTTGAGGGTTTAGGAATAGGGATAGCATTTAGGGTTTAGGGATGAGGGATTAGAGTTGAGGGATGACGGATTAGGGTTGAGGGTTGAGGGATTAGGGTTTAGGAATAAGGTTTGCGGTTGAGGGCTGAGGGATTAGGGTTTAAGGTATAGTATTGAGGGTTTAGGGATAAGGTTTAGGGTTGAGGGATTAGAGTGAAGGGTTAAGGGATTAGGATTTAACATTGAGGGTTGAGGGTTTAGGGTTTAGGGTTTAGGGTTAGGGTTGAGAGATGACGGATCAGAGTTAAGGGTTGAGGGATTAGGGTTTGACGTCAAGGGTTGAGGGTTGAGGTTTGAGGGTCAAGGGTTTATGGATAGGGTTGAGGTTGAAGGGATTAGGGTTAAAGTAGAGTGTGGAGAGTGTAAGGATTAGGGATAGGGTTGGAGGGTTTAGGGATAAGGGATTAGAATTTAGGGTATAGTATCGAGTCTGTTGAGGGTTTAGGAATAGGGATAGCATTTAGGGTTTAGGGATGAGTGATTAGAGTTGAGGGATGAGGGATTAGGGTTGAGGGTTGAGGGATTAGGGTTTAGGGATAAGGTTTAGGGTTGAGGGTTGAGGGATTAGGGTTTAAGGTATAGTGTTGAGGGTTGATGGTTTAGGGATAGGGTTTAGGTTTGAGGGATTAGGGTTTAGGGTTGATGAATTGGGGTTTAATGTTGAGAGTTGAGGGTTGAGGGTTGAGGATTGAGGGTTGAGGTTGAGGGATAGGGTTAATGGTCAAGGGATTAGGGTTAAATAAGAGTGTCGAGGGTAGAGGGATTAGGGTTTAAGGTATAGTATCGAGCCTGTTGAGGGTCTAGGAATAGGGATAGCGTTTAGGGTTTAGGAATGAGGGATTAGAGTTGAGGGATGACGAATGACAGATTAGGGTTGAGGGTTGAGGGATTAGGGTTTAGGGACAAGGTTTAGGGTTAGGGTTGAGGGAATAGGGTTTAAGGTATAGTGTTGAGGATTTAGGGATAGGGTTTAGGGTTGAGGGATTAGAGTGAAGGGTTGAGGGATTAGAATTTGACGTTGAGGGTTGAGGGTTTAGGGTTAAGGGTTTAGGGATAGGGTTGAGGGTCGAGGGATCAGAGTTAAGGGTTGAGGGTTGAGGTTCGAGGGTCAAGGGTTTAGGGATAGGGTTAAGGGTCGAGGAATTAGGGTTAAAGTAGAGTGTGGAGGGTGTAAGGATTAGGGATAGGGTTGGAGGGTTTAGGGATAAGGGTTTAGAGTTTAAGGTATAGTATTGAGTCCGTTGAGGGTTTAGGAATAGGGATAGCATTTAGGGTTTAGGGTTGAGGGTTGATGGATTAGGGTTTAAGGTATAGTGTTGAGGGTTGATGGTAATGAAGGTAAGTAATTGAGAACCCTCCTGTTGTCATTTTCTGCATATTCAAGTGGATTATTTATGCTTTCTTGTGGTTTGGCTTTGTGAGAATGCATATCATGAAGTAAAGAATAATAGATAGAGTATGCATGATGTTGTAGAAGTACATAATGTTGTATGAATGCATGTGGACATTGTAAGGTAAGACAAATCATATTTATTGCAGGAATCCATGGCAGATCTTAGAAGGAATAGGTCTGACTCAGAGTTTCTCAAGCCTATGTTTGTTCAGCCCAAGGGGGTATAGTTTAAATACAGAATTATTGGTGATACTCACCAAGGAGATATGGACCTAGCAGCATGGTCAGCAAGAGTAGATCATGATAAGGCTAATCCCATTCTGGATGGGGTATATGTTTCAGGAATGTTGCATGCAACTAATTTTCTGTATGCCATGGATAGCCCAGAGCTGGTAGTGGAATGTACCAAGAATTATAACCCTAAGACCAGGTGGGTGGAGAAGCATGGAAGAATATATGTAGACTTTTCAATCAAGGGAATTACTGCCACTTTTAATCTGCCAGTTGGAAAGAAGGTGGTAAGTGTGGACCTACGCAAGCTAGAAATAGAGTACAATAATAAGAAGAAGAATGCAAGGAAAAGGATGTATTAATGGAGGTCAAAGAGTAGCACCTACATTACATCAGCCAAATTACCCATACATTTATATAAGTTTGATTTTGATGATGAGTACCAGTATATGATTGCCCTACTGAGCAGGATGACAGGTAAAACCTCATGCTAGGAATTTTGAGAACTAGATGTTTGGAATCATCTAGATGGTCTTGTATGTAGACAATAGGCCATTATGGGCCAAGATCATCAGTGACGTACTGGATGAGGGATGAGGAACCTGGGAGGCCAGACATGCTTGTTTTATATGACCTCATATGTGGTATATTCATGTGCTTATAAGGGAACCATTGATGCCTTGAAGACAGTGGGTAAGGCTGGTGGTGATGTAGATGATGCCCACATATGGGATCACTATCCCCAGCTATAGAGAAAAGATTATCTCCTAGACTACAAACTAGTAAATGATGCATTCTCTATGCATCTGGTCGAAACCATGGAGGACAAAACCAATAGGCTAAGCATGGAAGCTCAGGAAGTTGGTTATAGACATGGGGCCTAGTTTATCCAATTTGCCACCTTTTCATACATTAGGATAGAGGGATTTGAAGGACAACCTCTTATGCTGCCAATATACCCTATTGATGGGGTTGTCTTGATGGAATTTGTCAGATAGGTGTCTACCATAGTTGAAGCATATAAGGAACAAAAGAAGATACTTCTAGTGTTATTTCTAGTGTCTATGGGCTAGTATATGTGCTTAGACTCAGAGAGCATAAAACATGTCATGGGAGGGTTGAAATTGATATATCTATAGCCATTTCCCTTTGCCATATCTTATGATCCCTATGGCAGGATGTAGAAAACATTAGAAAAAGTTATACATCAGAAGAATCTAGAAGATTTCTAGACTGACTGTGAGGATGAAGCTGAGGTGAAGAGAAGGAAGTACAAGAGACTCACCTTGAACCAAATAAAGACCTTTGACTACATCCCGGTACCAGCACAGCTGAGGAAAGATGGTGGAAAGATTATGTCTAATGAATATGAGGGCAAAAAGGTGTATAATGACACCATATCAGCCCCTGATCTTACACAGCCAGAGGATATATCCCTGGATCAGTTGATAGGTGGGGTGATATAGTTAACACAGGCTTGGGTGGATGAAGAAATAAATAGATTGAAGAAAATGGGTGTTGCCCTTACAGTTGATGGTAAAAAGAAAAGGTAGGAAATAGCTAATGAGGAATATGATGACTTCCTCAGTGAGAAGAGAAAATCCAATGGGGAGAGATTTCCCACACAAAAACAAAGGAAAGGTCCCCCTAGAGGTAAGAAAACTGAAGATGAACCAAAGGGGGTGATAATTGAGAGGATTGCCACACCAGCTGCAAGTGCATCTACATCATCTCAGGCATCTACATCATCTGCACAACCTCCTATTGAAAAGCCAAAGATAAAGAGGATTTTGAGGCCATCTATTGAAACTACAGAAGTGCAGGTAGAAGGATGGGCCTTGCAGCAAGAAGTGGAAGAAGGCATCCCTTTGGAAGAAGAGCAGGTAAACAAGGAACCTGCAGGTGATCACCTGTTAATGGCTAGTAAGAAAAGGAGGGTGATGTCGCTAACATCACCACCCAAGAAGCAAAGAACATCCATGCGAGGGAATATTAGGGCTGACCCTATTGTATTGAGAGGAGCTAGTGGTGAAGCATTTAGAAAGGAACTGCAACATGATCTCCTACTTCCCACCATAATAAAGTTCAAAACTGAAAAAGTAGAGGAACAAACAAGAGAAGTATTTAAAGCAAGTTAGGGTGGTCCTTTCTCCTTAGAGGATATTGTGGACTTATCAGATAATGAATTCATTCAAACTGTAGCCTCTCAACTAATGGAGACTCTCGCTTCCAACACCCGCATGACCCCTTGTGGGACCCAATAAGCATAGATGGCGGTGTTGGAAGAAATAAGGCAAATAGAGGAGGAAGTAAAACAAGGTAGCCAAGACAGGGCGGCCCAACAAATAGGGCTTGATAAGTTGGTTGAGGAGGTAACTAGTCCTGCCATTGTAGATTTAACATACAGGGGTGATGTAAGCCCTAAGGATAAAATGGGTGCACCTGATGAAACAAAAAAGATTGAAGTGGCCGAGCATGTAGAAAAAGAAAGCACTGCTCCTGATATGGGTCAGCAACAACATGAGATACCCATAGAACTAAAAATAGTAGAAGTTCAACAGAAAAGTGGGGGTGATAAAGATATATCAGGTACTGCTACTTGTTGATCATGATGTTAGTCACAAACAAACATAGAATAAAAGTACACATTAACCTTTATTCATCTTGAAAGATACAGTGAATTCAAAGAATTCATGATCCCAAGTCTCCGGTGATTAGGTCTTAATCGACTGACGTTACTCAGTGGTTAATGTGAGTTGCTGTTTCCATTTTGGGGCCTTACGTGAAAATGCACTATCATCATGACTTTCCTGCAGAAATTCCTTACAGAGAAGTCAAATTATGTGGGTATTTGATGAAAGGAAGTAGAATACCTAGATCTTTGCATGATATTTTCAATTGTGCATGCTTAGTGTTCAAATATGCTAAATATTTATGATTATCTACGAGATGTCTGCATATTTTGGGTTGTTTGCTTAAGATTATCAGTTTATTTGCAATTGTGATAGTGAGATGCTCTGAAATTGAAAGAAATTAAAGGAAATGCTTCTAATTAAGTTGAACCTTTAGCTTTTGATCCACATACATGCTTGATACTGTCATGAGGAGAAGAAATCAAACCATATGTTCACCAGGACATTCCACAGCTAGATACAGTTGATGCAAACTTCACAGGATAATGAATGAAAACAATACATGCAACATGATGAGCACTCCAAGGGACGCAGCAAATCAAAGCACATATCCAGAATTCAGACACAGATTACTCAAGATTTACGATGATTTGTAATCAAAATACTCTTCCCTTTCATTAAGTATGCAAAAGACATGTACATATACAGTAGCTTTGAAATAAGTCCTGAATACTTCAGCAGTCAAATTTCAATTAAGTTTCAAATGAATATAACAAGGCATTCCACCACCTTTTATAGAATAAGGTGAGGAATCCGTTACAAAAGATCTACGGATCTGATTTATCAATATAAATCAACGGTCATCATTTCATGACTTACCAATATTACAAAAAGGCACAAGTTGCCAGCTGGCAACTATCTATACTGCATATGCAAAATACTCCCCCCCTCATGATGTATCTTCATCATGCTCTTCATCTGATGCATGCGGGTCATCATCATGTGTATCGCTTTCTGAACTTTCACTATCCGGATGATGACGCTGTTGCATATGGGGTTGCATGCTGCTTTGGATCTGTTCGTATGACTGCACAACCTGATCTATTCCTCCGCCATCTTGAGTCTTTGCCTTGATGATGGCATGTTTGTGCGCTTCATACTTATCCCTACTGTTGTCCAGCTTATTCTTTCTGTCCTACAGTGTCTCATTGTAGGTCTCCATCTTGACCTTGATCCTCACCATTTTATTTATCACTTCCTCTGTCAAGTGGATGAGCGTACCATCATCTTCTATATGGAAGTTATTACGCAGAGCCTTAAAGGCAGAATCTTCATCTTGATTCTCAATTTTCCCTTCCACCTTGCCCTCTAGCGTTTCTAGCATGTCTGCCTCAATGCCCATTAAATCACGTAGCCTCATGCTGATCTCCCTCAGCTTATTATTGCATCTTTTGAGGACTCCGCATTCAAACTGCACATCCTTATACCAGATATCCACTAATAATGCAGTATTATTATTTAACACCTGCTTACTGATAAGCAATTGTGGATTTATCTTCCTTATTTCGTCCAACAGGCTGAGGACTTTCTCCAGTTTATAAGACCTTTTTCTGGTTTGCATCTGCAATTTATCCACCTTAGTTTTGGAGTCACTTAGGATGCTCCACCTCTTCAAAGAACCTTTCATTATTTCAATGGCATCATCCAATGTGGATGACACCCACTTTCTTATTACGGAAACCTCATGTTTCATGAGGTCCAGTCTATTCACTTCTTCCTGAGAAATGGCAGTCAATGGGACTGTAGCTTCGCTTGTGGTATCTTCAGGGTTGGTCAAGCCTTCAATATATGCACGCAACTGAGCAATGTGCTCTTTATGTTGCTTATTCTTCTCTTTCTCTCTTTTCACTTTCTGAATCAGAGAGTCAATGATATCCTTTCCCTCCTGACCTTCCTGCTCTTCATTGGCAAAACCCAAATCAACTGTGCTTATCTGGAATTCATCCACAGTGATTTTGCCTTTCTCTTTCTCTACCACAGGTACAGCAATTTGTGCGGTCCTTCTCCCTGTCGCCAGATCTCTTTTGATGGCCAAAGTCATTCTGGCCTTCCTCCTAGGTTTCATTATATCTACGGCGAACAGGGTGGAGACATCGAACTCTTGAATCTCTAGCTCCTCCTCAACATTTACCTCCTCTTCTAACCATGGAGGCACCTGATCATGCTTTTCAGCATCATGATGCTGTTCACCTCTATCTCCCGTTTCCACCAACAAGCATTGTGGAGATGGTGACTTTTCTTTTTCTGGCTCTTGATGCTCACCTTGCTGCGAATCCTGTGGTGCCTCCTCCTGTTGAGGAACTTCCTTTTCTGGGGGAGCATCTTCTCCGTGTGGGGAACCTGGCGGTGTACCTGTATGTGGATCATGATGATCATGATCATTCTCCATCCTTTCTTCACCTATCCCCAGTTCTTCCCCCTGTGGAGGTTGATCATCCTCCTCTTGCTTCTCTATTTCTGGTGGCATGTCCACTGTATCTGATATCACTAGATCTACCCGAGGTGATGGCATCTGTTCCGCAGCGGCTATCTGTTCTGTACCTGCAGCATCCACCCCTTGTGCCTTATCAGCAGGATCCTCTATCGCTTCATTCTTCTCATCATCAGCCTTTGCTTCTTGGACCTCTACTATAGTAGGTCCTGCTAATGTATCTTGTGGGCTTTGTTGGCCTGATTCAAGAGCGTGGCTTTCTGTTTCTGCCATCTCTATCTCTTCTATTAAGTGGCCATTATCAGGTGATCCTGTTGGCTGTTCAGGACTTGCATCTTGCTTCTCTGTTAAGTCTACCACTGCAGGACTTGTCACCTCAGCGATCAATGTATCCAGCCCTATGTCCTGAGCTACCTGCTCTGGGCTCTTCTCTGGTTCTGGGCTCTTTTCTTGCTTTGCTTCTGCTTGTTTCATCTCCTTAAGCACTGTTTGAACCGTTGGAGGCTTGTGAGGAGTCACACTGATGCCAGCAGCTGCAAGTGTTTCCATTTCTTGTGCAGCTACATCCTGCACCACCTCATCATCAGACAAGTTTATTGTCTCGTCTAGTGAGACATGTTTTTCTGCTTGCGCCTGGGATGCTTCCTTTTGTTGCTCTTCTGCCAGTTCAGTTTTGAACTTGACAATGGTAGGAAGTGGAACATTGTGCTGAAGTTCCTTCTGCACTTCACTACCTGCCCCTTGTAATTGCACTGGGGGTTGACTCATCTCACCTCTCATGGAGGTTCTTGTTTTCTTAGGTGTGGTAGGAACCAGCACCTGCAGAGCTCTCCTCTTTCTTCTGATTATCAATGGAGCTTCCTCCTCTTCTTCAGGCTCTTCCTCCATGAGGATATCCTTGCCTAGTTGTCTGGATGATTGACCCACTTCTTGGGTCTCTGGGGTTCCAGCCTCTACTGTCTTGGCTTTCTTGGGCTTTGGAGGAGAATCTGATTCTGACCCTGATTTGGCTACCTCCTCCGCTGTGAATACTGCCCTGTCAACTATGACCCCTTTGGGTCCCTTTTCCACCTTCTTGCCCTTTGTGGCCCTTTTGCTAGGTTGCTGTGGTGGAGGGGTCCTCTCTCCCTTAGTCTTTCGCTTCTCCAGCAGGAAGTCATCATATTCATCTGTGGGGATGTCTTGCCCCTTCTTCTTGCCATCTATTGTGATGGCAACACCCTTTTTCTTCAATTCCTCTACCTGTGCATCTACCCAAGCTTGGGTCAAGTGTATGGTTCTGGCAAAGAATGGGTCCAAGGACATATCCTCCTGCATGGTGAGGTCAGGGGCAGAAATGGTATCATTGTAGATCTTCTTCTGCTCGTATTCATCTGCCATGATCCTGCCGTCATCACTCTTCAGCTGCTGAGGGAGGGAGATGCAGTCGAACGTTCTAATCTGGTTCAGAGTTAACCTCTGATACCTCCTCCTCCTGGCCTCTGCCTCATCTTCGCAGTCAGCCCAAAAATCTTCTAGGTGCCTCTGGTGAATAGGCTTTCCTAGGATCTTCTGCATTCCGCCGTAAGGATCATATGGTCTTGTTACTGGGAAGGGCAGTAAATTCATCTTGTTCAGAGTGACCATCACCTTCTTAATATTGTCAGAGTCAGGGCACATGTAGTTGCCGATGCTGACTGGGAACAAAATTGGTGGTAGCTTCTTGGCATCCTTATACGTCTGTATGATGGTGGAGCCCTGTCTGATAAACTCCATTAAAACTACTGCATCTGTAGGATACCTTGGCAACATCAGGGGATGCCCTTCAAAACCTTCTATCCTGATGTAGGAAAAGGTGGCAAATTGGATGTACCATGCCCCATGCCTGTATACTGCCTCCTGAGCCTCCATGTTCAGTCTTTTAGTTCTGTCATCTTCCATGGTCCTTACCAGATGCATAGAAAATGCATCATTGACCAATTTGTAGTCCTTGATATATTTGGTTCTTTGCAGCTGGGGATGATGATCCCATATATATGCTGCATTCGTGCCCGTCAGTTTTCCATCTGTGACCAGGGCATCAAAAGTGCCTCTATAAGCACAGGAATAAACAATATAGGAGGTCATGTAGAAGGCACAATCTGAACCTCCCAGGTTCAGCAGCTGCTCATGCAGAGCATCACTTATGATTTGGCCCCACAGTGGCTTGATGTCTGCATATAGGCACATCATTATTATGCCCTACATCCAGTCTCTGAATTCTCTAGTATCAGGCTGGCCAGTCACCCTGTTCAGTAGGGCAATCACATACTGATATTCTTCATTAAAATCAAATTTGAACATGCGCACAGGGAGCTTGGCCGCTGCATTATATGTGCTGTTCTCGGCCTGCCAAGCATACATGTTCTTTCTGGCCGTCTTCTTGTTGGCCTCATATTCTCTTTCAGACTTCTTCAAGTCTACACTCTTTACCTTGCTGCCCATTGGCAATCCAAATGTTTGGGATAGACCTTTGATGGATAGGTCTGCATACATTCTCCCATGCTTCACCACCTGCCTCGTCTGAGGGTTGTAATTCCGGGCGCACTCAATAACCAGCTCCGGAGACTCCATGGAGTAGGGGAAGCCAGCAGTGTTCCACATACCTGATACAAACACAGCGTCTAGCACCGAACTCTTATCCTACCCATCATTCAGCTTGGCTGACCAAGCCTCCAGGTTGGTACTCCCCTGATGGGTGTCTGTAATTGCCCCAAATTTAAACAGGACCCCTCTCTAAGAAGAGAACATAGGCCTGCTAAATTCTTCCTGACACTTGACTAAGCATTTTTCAGCCATGGGTACATGCAATTAACAACATTTCTTCTCACAACAGGATATGCATGCATACATACTGCAAATATCATGCTTATTGTATCAATTCTACATTACTTACTTGCATGGATACATAACCAAAACTTTCAACATTATTTAAAAACAACATGATGAGGGTTTCAGTTCACTTACCTGGTTATGCCAATTTCTTTTTATACCAGTATATCTCTAAGACGCTCTTGATTCAGCTGCTGATCACCTTCCTCCCTCAGTCTATGAGCTCCAGTCGCGCAACGGTAGCTGTTATGCAGAAATGGAGGCTGGTGCTCTGTAAAACAATTTTAACGCAGGTAAATGTAACAATGGCGGTTGAATTACCTTTTAACCTTGCAGTTAGGGTAAACTTAGGGTAACTCTGACAAGTTAGATCGCAATCTTTGATCATTTGTGCGAAAACTTAGGATCTCGCCAGATGTTTCATTGGGTTTTGGGGTCGGCGAGAATCACCTACCATATCTGTGCGCATTTAATGGCAATGGCGGCAAAGGGAGCGGGGGGATATTCATAAATATCAGGTTGAGTTTCAATATCATCCTCCCTAGTCTTGAAACTGCTATCGTGACAAAATTCGGGTGACCACGCACCTTTGTTTTCATTTTAGCACATCAGGAGGATATTTCGGTCTATGGGGTGATATTTCAAAATATGATGATGACCTTCAAACTTACTCTCCTTTCGGAATATCAGGATGACATCATCATGATATTTGTTCTTTGTATTGGAAATGTCTTATGACGTCATCGTCATATTGGGTGAACATGATCATGTTTACAAAATATCCTGTCGAAATGCAAATATGATGATGATGTCATCAGGATGTTTGTTTCTTTGTTTATCGTATTCAGATGATGTCATCAGGATGTTTGTTAAGGGTGATATTTTACATTAGGATGATATTAACGAATATCGGGTTACTTTCAAAATATGATGCTCGCTATACAAAAGACCGTTCGACGGGGAAGACTTACTATCACTTAACGTTGACGTCCAGATATTTGAACCGCAGGATATTATCGGGGGGGGGGGGGGGGGACGTTTCAAATATGATGATGATGTTGTTCACACAGCATAACTGAGGTTATAACATATGACCCTCTTTTTGTGAATATCAGGTTTGACCAAGACTTTGACTGTTCATAACTCTCACATCCTGATAAATATCAGGGTGATGTAAAAAGCAAACCTGCATGAATTTTAATGCTCTTTCAGAATATGTGGTCATATATATGAAATACGAATTTTGACAGACTGACCTCATATTGGGGCTTACCTCATCTTGACTCCACATGATGATGAACATGACTGATTTTACCAAACCGCCAGAAAGCAGACAACACAAGCCAAAAGAAAAGTTCGGTCCCTGTTTTGCCAAGTCAAAATGGGGCGTGTTGTGTAACCACACAACAACTTGCCACCAAAGAAAATAAACAAATTCTAATGATTCAAGTGATGTGATCACATTCATCTATAGTGTTCTAATTCTGTCTAAGTGTAAGCATCATAATCCTCTGAATGATAAAATTTCATCATGGTGATAAAGCTAACAAAGGATCAGGTGTGTGCATATGATTAATTATCCTCATCTTGAAAGTAAGTTGAAAACATAAGTAACTGGTGTTAAACTACATAGTTGGGGATCATCCCTCATAGCCAACCTGGATAGAGCCTTGCTGCCAGCAGGCGTCTATAGCCCTGGCAAGGTTATCTATACAATCTCCCTAAGTAGAGCCCCACTGCCAGTAGGCGTCTATAGCCCCGGTAGAG
Organism: Cunninghamia lanceolata; assembly: GCA_027924645.1. Lineage (NCBI taxonomy): Eukaryota > Viridiplantae > Streptophyta > Pinopsida > Cupressales > Cupressaceae > Cunninghamia > Cunninghamia lanceolata. The sequence continues at coordinate 12,512,318 of BSBN01000284.1, read as the reverse complement.
TTACTTAGATGGCCTAATTTTATTTCTTTTCTGATTTTCTCTTTCATATTTATATTTGATATCATCATGTCAGCTCATTTGTACATGGTATAGTCACTTGCAGCTTTAGGTTGGAGATTGTATTGGTAGCAAGGGAGTCCCTTTAGATTTTTCACTTAACACCTATACTAGTGTGTTCAACAAACCCAAGGCTGTTATGTGTTTCATTGTGATGGATTCGCTTTGACCAAGAAAAAGCACCCTGATGAACAGATATCACAAATCTGATCATGAATACTTCCTAGAATGAATTATAACCTATATTTAAATGTGATTACATCACTTGAATCCCAACAATTTAATTATTTTCTTAGGGTGATGAAGTGCATCATCCTGACTTACCAAAACAAGGTCCCAACCAACAAAACAACAACAACACACAACAAACAAACTGTACAAACAACTATACAAATATACAATATGATACATATGATTGTCATGAAGTCATTCAGGCCTGGAAATAATGTCTAAGGAATTGTCCATTGACTGGCAATGGGACATCCTCACCTGTCAGGTTCTTAAGCCTATAAATGCTATCTCCTAAAATTTCAGAAATCTGAAAGGGACCTATCCATAATCTATTAAACTTACCATGATCACCTTTCTTTTCATGGGCCTTATCCCACATCAGGACTAAATCGGATATCCTGAAAGCTTTAATTCTGGCTCTCTTGTCAAACCAGCTTTTGACCACAGCCTGATGTTTTGCAAATCGGTTAATCGCTTGACTTCGCTTTTCTTCCAGGTGCATCAACTGAAGCAACCTGACTTCCTGTTTATTATCTACGCCTAGATACTCTTGGGCAAACTGCAGAGTAGGAATTTTCAAGTTTACAGGGAGGATAGGATCTACCCCATATACTAGTTGGAAGGGTGAGTTTCCTAATGCAGTTTTCATTCTAGTTCTGTCTACCCATAAGGCATATTTCAGAAATGAGTTCCATTCCCTGGGATTTTTCTCTATCAACTTTCTTATTATACTCAGTAAATTCTTGTTGGTGGATTCTGCTAATCCATTTCCCTAGGGATAGTAGTTGGATGAGAACTTAAGTATGATCCCATGATCAAAAGCCCAACTTGACAATTTGGTGGAAATGAAGGCAGAACCATTATCACTTACCAATGCATAAGGAATTCCATACCTGGTGACAACGTTGCTTTCCAAAAATTTAATGACATCATCCGCAGTACAAGTTTTGCTGCTGATAGCCTCAGTCCATCTGGTACAATAATCAGTAATCGTTAGGACATACCTATGGCCTGAGGAAGACGGAGGATTGATCGGTCCTATGAAATCCATGCCCCACTGTGCAAATGGGCGCTCTTCCATCACTGGCTGCAACGGTTGTGCAGCATATTTTTCTCTGTTGGCAGCAACTTGGCAAACATGACAACATTTAACATGATCAGCCGTGTCCTTAAAAATTGTAGGCCAGTAATATCCTGCTTTGAGGATTGCATGTGTTGTGGCCAATGCTGATCCGTGTGCAGTACCAAACTTGTCATGTAACTCTGTTAAAACTTTATTTGCTTCTAGTTTCTCTAAGCATCTCAGGTATATTCCTTCATAATTCTTCTTAAACAAGGTTCCTCCCTTTATCATATACTTCTGGGATCTTATCTTTAAGGCTCTTCTCTGTGAGGCTTGCATTCTTGAAGGACATCTTCCGGTGATCAGGATGTGCTTGATGTCTGAATACCATTCCCTATTGTCTTTCTCATTGATCACATACTGCTGACTGATGATGTTTGGATCAGTTTCAGATATCATCTGGCTCAGAGCTTGTCCTCTTACCAGCTTCATTGGTGTGATCTCCATGTCATATTCTTGTAATACAGTAATCCATTTGGCTCTTTTTTCACTAGGTTCACTCTGCATCAGCAACATCTTCACCGCTGCATCTGGTACCACAGCAATCACTTTGCTTCTCAGTATATAATGTCTAAACTTTTTTACTGCTCTGACTAATGCAAGTGCCTGTCTTTCAACATCTACATATCTCAATTCAGCATCTCTGAAAGGACAGCTCATGAAAGCAATTGGTTTCTCTTCTTTCTCTTCATTTCTTTGAGTTAACACTGCTGCAGAAGTATGTTCTGAGGCAAATGAGTAGATGTAGAAATCTCTTGTATAATCTAGACTAATGAGGACAGGAGCATCTGAAATGGCTTTCTTTATATCTTCAAAGGTAGCCTTGGCTTCTAGTGTCCACTCAATTTGTGCATCTTTTTTCAACATGGCATTCAGTGGTCTGACAATCTCAGCAAAGCCGGTGATGAACTTCCTCACAAAATTTATCTTACCAAAATAAGATTTAAGTTCCTTTTTGCTTCCTGGAAGTTGTAACTTCATAATAGATTCCACCCTGTCAGGATCAATGATAATTCCATCTTCTATGATCAGGTGGCCTAGTAATTTTCCTGTTGTGACTCCAAATATGCACTTCTTAGGATTCAACGATATTCCATATTCTTCACATTTCTTCAGTACACTTCTGAGATCAGCAACATGACTTCCCCTTTCCTTGGAGAATACTGTCAAGTCATCCATGTAGATGACTATACATTTTCCTATTAAGCCTCTGAAGGCTATGTCCATTGCTCGCTGGAATGTAGCTCTAGCATTTATAAGTCCAAATGGCATACGTCTATATGCAAATATACCCCACTTTGTGGTGAAGGCAGTTTTTAATCTGTCAATTTTATCAACCATCACTTGGTTGTATCCTGAAAAACCATCCAAGAAGGACATCATCTTGGCTCCATTCACAATTTGTAGAACTTCATCCAAAGAGGGCAAAGGATAATTATCCTTTTCTGATGCTCTGTTCAGGTTCTTGAAATCTACACATAATCTGATGTCTCCATTCTTCTTTCTGACTGGCACAAGATTCGCCACCCAAGTGGAGTGCCTCACAGGAAATATTATCCGGGCATTTAACAATTTCTTGACTTCTTCGAGGATGATTGGCTCAAGCAGAGCATTGACTGGCCTCTGCTTCTGTCTGAAAGGTTTTGCATCTGGCTTGAGAGGTATAGTATGAGTTATGACAGAAGTGTCATATGTCTTTAGCTCATCATAAGTCCATGCAATTACATGTATGTAATCTTTAAGGGCCTGAGTTATTCCTTCTAACTCATCTGGTGTACAAACCTTACCCAATAAGACATTTCTCTTGTCATCAGCTTGTCCAATATTCACCTGTGAATATTGACCTCCATCTGCCTTAGGTAGATCTTTATGTTTAAGCATATTATCTAGATCAAAGGCTCTTTCTAATTCAATCATACCTTTGGGAATTCTGTTGCTAGGCAACTCTAATATCTCATCTTCTTCCCAGACATGATCTTCCATACCATTCTCATCTATAATCTGAGCTTCAAATATGTCTCTGTTTGATATGAAGTCCAGGATGTGCTGATCATCATCAAACACCTAGAGATTAGTCACATTGTCAGGTACTGAAGGTACTGACACCAATTCTACTGAAAATCTCTTCAGACCAGATATAGATAGTGGTTCCAACGTACCGGCGGCCTGGGCAAGTGCATCTGCCCTCTGGTTCTATTTTCTTGGTACGTGAGTGATATTAAAGGCATCAAAGTCTTCAATCAGGTCCCACACACGATGTCTGTAACTTGATAGCTTTCTGTAATTACAAGAGTAAATTCCTCTTACTTGTTTCACAACCAGTCCTGAATCTCCAAAGACATGCAAGATCTTCACTTTCTTCTTATGGGCAAACAACATTCCATGAATCAGAGCCTCGTACTCTGCGACATTATTGGTGCAAGGGAACTGTAGTCTGTAAGCTGCTAAGTAGGACTTCCCTGATGGATCAATAAGGTCAATTCCTACTCCAGCACCTTGCTTGGATTTAGATCTGTCAAACCTTAAGATCCAAGGCTTATCTTCAATAGGACATTTGTCTTCAGCAAAATATTTACTTGAACTTTCTTTCTTCTTTGCAGCTCTGGCTGCTGCTCCGCCTGATATCCACTTTAACTTGGGGATGTCATCCTCAAGTTTCTTCTTTCCTTTATTTGGTGAGCCTGATGGCTTTTCTGTTTTCTCTTCCATCTCAGCAGGAGGATGATGTTCAGCACATACAGCTGCATGCTTCTTCAAAATATGTAAGCATAGTGAGCAAGTTGTTTCTGAGTGAAGTGCCTCATGCAGCCTACACCAACCTTTAATTAAAACCTCCTGGGGAGATTTACGCTGTTGTGTCATCTTTTCTATTTCTTTTACCAGAAATTCTTTGAACTTCGTCAGGTCACTGCCTTTATCTTCATCAGACAACTCATAATCTGATTCCATGAAGCAATCACTACCAGGAGTGATCTTTTCTTTTCTCATATCATTTATCGGATCCGACACCAGGACCTCTTCTTCTCTCCGGATATGATCTTCATCATGATCTGTCGACTCTTCTGTTCCTGCAGGAGACAAATAAGAATTAGTATTATCATCATCATCATATGTAACACTCACCTCGGAATATGATGATGATGCTTCACTATACGTTTGCTCCAGTATCATCATGTCTAAGCATGGTTCAGAAGTCTTTTTTGAGTGTGCTTCGCCGTGTAATCTGCACCATCCATCAATCAAAATGTCATTAGCAGGTATATTCAATAATTGGCAACATTTTACCTGAGTAGATAAATGCATCTCAAAATCTCTGAAGCGATCTATTTCATTCTCATTATCTGGATTATTATCAAATTCCATACTCGGCATGTCCTCATGATAATCATCATCATGATGATGATTATCATCTAGCATCAGGATCTCTTCTATTTTAATAGTTTGCGGCCTGATGTGATAAACTCCAGGTTCTACGTTTACATACATGATCTCATTTGTTTTGTTATATTCCGTGATCATATGTTTCATCCTAGGCTCAGCATCAATCCTGATCTGATTAGGTATACCTTTCCATGGTAACCACATGTGACTGAAGTCTGTGGACATATATCCGTTAAGCGTTTTAGACCAATCTCAGCTAAGCAACATCCCATATGTATCAGGTCTGTCCACTACCTGAATGTCAATGTAATACTGTATCCTAGGATCAGATGCTAGCTGCATGTGAATGTGAGTTAGTTCTCCTATCACACTTACTTCCGTCTTGTCTAGTTGAGTGACCTTCTTTAAGGATTTAGCAGGATGCAGTCCTAATGCGTTACATATTGATAAAGGCATAACATTCGGTGAGGCTCCTGAATCAACCAAACAATTGTGCAAGTTCTTGCTGAACATTCTTATGGTGAGGAGAAACGGAGGTGATTCAGTTTTATCTCTATACAAGGTCATGTGGGAGGTTTCAGCAGCTTGGACTGTAGCTGACACTTTGGGCTTGATAATGTTATCTTTAACAGCATGCTCCTTGCCATTGGATTGACTTGAAAGATGATTATCCTCTTTAGGAGCAGGATCATCTAGTGACTTCATGAATGCCCTTTTGATGGCAGGAGTTTTCAGTAACTCCGATAAGGACAGGCTGATCTTGATTTTCTTCATTTCATTAGCCAAATAGCCGACTAACTTGTCAGACTCCTGAGGTACATTTACGACTTTTGTTACTGTGTTTTGAGGAGACAAGTATTGAGCATTCACCTTAGGGAACCCAGGGTTATTGCTAGCCTTGGGATCAGGTGGTGTGTTGAAGTTGTTTGGAGGTAGAGATGATGTCAATGGACCAGCAGGTCTGTTCGCATTGCTCCTCAGGTTATAATTGTGCTTACCAGGATATTGCTACTGGTATGCATGTACTTCCTCATGCTCTCTTGCAGGTTCATTTTCATCCTCAAAGGGGAAAACATAGTTTGTTTCAAAGGTTAGGGCAGATTCCTCACAGGTCTGATCATAACTCGGATGAGGCTGATTTATGTATGTTTCTAGCACAACAGCTGAGTCATATCCACAAGGAACTATCTCATTTCCTTCTACCTGAGGTGGATTTCCAGAAGTGTTAGACACTTCAGTCTGAAAGATGCTGGCAGCAATCCTAAATTGTGGACAATCTAATTCTGCATGTGCATTTGTATTGTGAATCCTACACCAATTGGTAAGGGCTGCTTCAGCAAGATTGACTCTGGTAGTCTGTTTGGCTTCACCAGGAGGCTGATTGTCTAGGGGTGATGGTAATGAACCATTATTTGGCCTGGAGTTCCACACTCTTGGCTGTCTAGGAGGATTATTATTGTTTCCACCATTATTGTTGAAGTTGTTGTTATATCCTCTGTCAGGGTAGTTTGGTCTGTCATTGGAATAATTTCTATTCTGACCTGACTGCGAATAAAACCCTTGATTTCTCAAATGTGTTACTTTTGTGGTGAGTTTTCTGAGTTGAGCAGAAATTTCTTTGATTTCCTCCTTCTCCTCTTGAGCTTTGGCCACTACATTTTCAGTCTGAGGCTTGAAAAAGGAAGATCCATGGTTATTGTTGGATAGATCGGTACCCTGAGGTGTCTGAGCATGTGCAGGATATTGTGGCAATTGGCTATTTCCATTAGGAGGAGGCATAATACTCAATGGAGGTACTTGCAAAGGTGCAGGCATGACTACTGGGGGTATCACTGATCCATTAGGATATTGTGCAGGATATTGTGAAGGATAAGCTGCAGGATATGGTGCTGGATATTGTGCTTGCATGCCAGGCAAAGTAGGGAATACTATATTTGGGGTAGGAGCAGGTATCAACTGCTGATTTACCTTGATAGCTTCTTGAAAAGCTCCTGTCAAAGTAGTGATCTCAGGATGTGTTCTCCTGATGAACATGGAAGTTAATGGATCCAGGGCTGAATAATAGATACTCCTGGCAGCAGCATCAGCCACCACATATGGGGCAACTAACTTGGACAACATTTTCTGGAACCTAACATTGAAATTAGCAATAGGCTCATTCTCAAATCTTTTGATTGTGGCAAACATTTGGTAATTCATGGATGGATCAATAGGGACCTTGAACCTGTCAAGAAAGGCTTTCTCTAAGACAGCCCATGAACCGACAGAAGCTTGGCCAAGACTGATGAACCAATTATAAGCCTCTTCCCCTAGGGAAAAAGGAAATAATCTGCACACCACGTCCTGATGTTCTATTCTGGCTCTGCAGCACGCTTCTTTAAATGTCCTGATATGATCATCAGCATCTTGATAAGGATGATACTTTGGACAAAGTTTGTCCAGATTCTTTGGTAACTCATGATATGCAGTAAAAGTCAAGGGTGACTTCGCTGCAAAGAAAGACATTGCAGCCTGAGGGGGCTGAACTGGTGGTGCAGTTGGCTGAGGTTGAACTAAAGGTATACCCTGGGTTTGAACAGGAGGTGTCGCGAATATACCGGAAGGTATTTGCAAACCGACAAGGGTCACAGGAGGAGGTCCCGGTGAAGCTCTAGACGCGCTTGATCCTGGAGTATGGTGAATGTCTACAGTCCTAGGTCTGAAACCTCTAACAGGCAATTCTTCAAAAACTTCACTAGGTCTAGACCTGGTATTTATCCTGTAAGCCAGGATTTCTCAATTTGGAGGCAAATTGGCTGAAACTTTGCAAATATTGGTTAGATTTCACTGGATGAGGTGATATTTGTGGTCAAATTGCAAATCAGACTAGATATTTATGAAATATTTGTGAAGACACTGCAAATGTGACAGGATATTGGGATATCCTGACCCGTAACACAAGATCTCGAGTGCCTAAGGCCTAAAAGTCTCAAAATTTGAACAAATTTACGTATCTTTAGCTGATATTAGTGAATTCAGAGAGATCTACTATAAAGCTTGCAATATTTATGTGAGATCTGGAAATCTTTACATAGAATGTGCATATACAATCTTTTCATAGTAAATATTTACGTAATTTACTGAAATTCACAGACGATCTGAGGGTACCTTACTCTATGCATCATCAAACCTGAAAATACTGATGATGAGTGTGATCTTCCGGACGTGCCCTCCTTCTAGCACCAATTTATGTTGCGATAGGAGCGAGGGGCCTGCATAAAAATGAATGATGACTAAAGCAATGGTGTCTTTTCCAGTTTTGCCCTCCTTCTAGTGCCAATTTATGTTGATCATGATGTTAGTCACAAACAAACATAGAATAAAAGTACACATTAACCTTTATTCATCTTGAAAGATACAGTGAATTCAAAGAATTCATGATCCCAAGTCTCCAGTGATTAGGTCTTAATCGACTGACGTTACTCAGTGGTTAATGTGAGTTGTTGTTTCCATTTTGGGGCCTTACGTGAAAATGCACTATCATCATGACATTCCTGCAGAAATTCCTTACAGAGAAGTCAAATTATGCGAGTATTTAATGAAAGGAAGTAGAATACCTAGATCTTTGCATGATATTTTCAATTGTGCATGCTTAGTGTTCAAATATGCTAAATATTTACGATTATCTACGAGATGTCTGCATATTTTGGGTTGTTTGCTTAAGATTATCAGTTTATTTGCAATTGTGATAGTGAGATGCTCTGAAATTGAAAGAAATTAAAGGAAATGCTTCTAATTAAGTTGAACCTTTAGCTTTTGATCCACATACATGCTTGATACTGTCATGAGGAGAAGAAATCAAACCATATGTTCACCAGGACATTCCACAGCTAGATACAGTTGATGCAAACTTCACAGGATAATGAATGAAAACAATACATGCAACATGATGAGCACTCCAAGGGACGCAGCAAATCAAAGCACATATCTAGAATTCAGACATAGATTACTCAAGATTTACGAAGATTTGTAATCAAAATACTCTTCCCTTCCATTAAGTATGCAAAAGACATGTACATATACAGCAGCTTTGAAATAAGTCCTGAATACTTCAGCAATCAAATTTCAATTAAGTTTCGAATGAATATAACAAGGCATTCCACCACCTTTTATAGAATAAGGTGAGGAATCCGTTACAAAAGATCTACGGATCTGATTTATCAATATAAATCAACGGTCATCATTTCATGACTTACCAATATTACAAAAAGGCACAAGTTGCCAGCTGGCAACTATCTATACTGCATATGCAAAATACTCCCCCCCTCATGATGTATCTTCATCATGCTCTTCATCTGATGCATGCGGGTCATCATCATGTGTATCACTTTCTGAACTTTCGCTATCCAAATGATGACGCTGTTGCATATGGGGTTGCATGCTGCTTTGGATCTATTCGTATGACTGCACAACTTGATCTATTCCTCCGCCATCTTGAGTCTTTGCCTTGATGATGGCATGTTTGTGCGCTTCATACTTATCCCTACTATTGTCCAGCTTATTCTTTCTGTCCTGCAGTGTCTCGTTGTAGGTCTCCATCTTGACCTTGATCCTCACCATTTTATTTATCACTTCCTCTGTCAAGTGGACGAGCGTACCATCATCTTCTATATGGAAGTTATTACGCAGAGCCTTAAAGGCAGAATCTTCATCTTGATTCTCAATTTTCCCTTCCACCTTGCCCTCTAGCGTTTCTAGCATGTCTGCCTCAATGCCCATTAAATCGCGTAGCCTCATGCTGATCTCCCTCAGCTTATTATTGCATCTTTTGAGGACTCCGCATTCAAACTGCACATCCTTATACCAGATATCCACTAATAATGCAGTATTATTATTTAACACCTGCTTACTGATAAGCAATTGTGGATTTATCTTCCTTATTTCATCCAACAGGCTGAGGACTTTCTCCAGTTTATAAGACCTTTTTCCGGTCTGCATCTGCAATTTATCCACCTTAGTTTTGGAGTCACTTAGGATGCTCCACCTCTTCAAAGAACCTTTCATTATTTCAATGGCATCATCCAATGTGGATGACACCCACTTTCTTATTACGGAAACCTCATGTTTCATGAGGTCCAGTCTATTCACTTCTTCCTGAGAAATGGCAGTCAATGGGACTGCAGCTTCGCTTGTGGTATCTTCAGGGTTGGTCAAGCCTTCAATATATGTACGCAACTGAGCAATGTGCTCTTTATGTTGCTTATTCTTCTCTTTCTCTCTTTTCACTTTCTGAATCAGAGAGTCAATGATATCCTTTCCCTCCTGACCTTCCTGCTCTTCATTGGCAAAACCCAAATCAACTGTGCTTATCTAGAATTCATCCACAGTGATTTTGCCTTTCTCTTTCTCTACCGTACGTACAGCAATTTGTGCGGTCCTTCTCCCTGTCTCCGGATCTCTTTTGATGGCCGAAGTCATTTTGGCCTTCCTCCTGGGTTTCATTATATCTGCGGCGAACAGGGTGGAGACATTAAACTCTTGAATCTCTAGCTCCTCCTCAACATTTACCTCCTTTTCTAACCATGGAGGCACCTGATCATGCTTTTCAACATCATGATGCTGTTCACCTCTATCTCCCGTTTCCACCAACAAGCGTTGTGGAGATGGTGACTTTTCTTTTTCTGGCTCTTGATGCTCACCTTGCTGCGAATCCTATGGTGCCTCCTCCTGTTGAGGAACTTCCTTTTCTGGGGGAGCATCTTCTCCGTGTGGGGAACCTGGCGGTGTACCTGTATGTGGATCATGATGATCATGATCTTTCTCCATCCTTTCTTCACCTGTCCCCAGTTCTTCCCCCTGTGGAGGTTGATCATCCTCCTCTTGCTTCTCTATTTCTGGCGGCATATCCACCGTATCTGATATCACTGGATCTACCTGAGGTGATGGCATCTGTTTCGTAGCGGCTATCTGTTCTGTACCTGCAGCATCCACCCCTTGTGCCTTATCAGCAGGATCCTCTATCGCTTCATTCTTCTCATCATCAGCCTTTGCTTCTTGGACCTCTACTATAGCAGGTCCTGCTGATGTATCTTGTGGGCTTTGTTGGCCTGATTCAAGAGCGTGGCTTTCTGTTTCTGCCATCTCTATCTCTTCTATTAAGTGGCCCTTATCAGGTGATCCTGCTGGCTATTCAGGACTTGCATCCTACTTCTCTGTTAAGTCTACCACTGTAGGACTTGTCACCTCAGCGATCAATGTATCCAGCCCTATGTCCTGAGCTACCTGCTCTGGGCTCTTCTCTGGTTCTGGGCTCTTTTCTCGCTCCGCTTCTGCTTGTTTCATCTCCTCAAGCACTGTTTGAACCATTGGAGGCTTGTGAGGAGTCACACTGATGCCAGCAGCCGCAAGTGTTTCCATTTCTTGTGCAGCTACATCCTGTACCACCTCATCATCAGACAAGTTTATTGTCTTGTCTAGCGAGACATGCTTTTCTACTTGCGCCTGGGATGCTTCCTTTTGTTGCTCTTCTGCCAGTTCAGTTTTGAACTTGACAATGGTAGGAAGTGGAACATTGTGCTGAAGTTCCTTCTGCACTTCACTACCTGCCCCTTGTAATTGCACTAGGGGTTGACTCATCTCACCTCTCATGGAGGTTCTTGTTTTCTTAGGTGTGGTAGGAACCAGCACCTGCGGAGCTCTCCTCTTTCTTCTGATTATCAATGGAGCTTCCTCCTCTTCTTCAGGCTCTTCCTCCATGAGGATATCCTTGCCTGGTTGTCTGGATGATTCACCCACTTCTTGGGTCTCTGGGGTTCCAGCCTCTACTGTCTTGGCTTTCTTGGGCTTTGGAGGAGAATCTGATTCTGACCCTGAATTGGCTACCTCCTCCGCTGTGAATACTGCCCTGTCAACTATGACCCCTTTGGGTCCCTTTTCCACCTTCTTGCCCTTTGTGGCCCTTTTGCTAGGTTGCTGTGGTGGAGGGGTCCTCTCTCCCTTAGTCTTTCGCTTCTCCAGCAGGAAGTCATCATATTCATCTGTGGGGATGTCCTGCCCCTTCTTCTTGCCATCTATTGTGATGGCAACACCCTTTTTCTTCAATGCCTCTACCTGTGCATCTACCCAAGCTTGCGTCAAGTGTATGGTTCTGGCAAAGAATGGGTCCAAGGACATATCCTCCTGCATGGTGAGGTCAGGGGCAGAAATGGTATCATTGTAGATCTTCTTCTGCTCGTATTCATCTGCCATGATCCTGCTGTCATCACTCTTCAGCTGCTGAGGGAGGGAGATGCAGTCGAACGTTCTAATCTGGTTCAGAGTTAACCTCTGATACCTCCTCCTCCTGGCCTCTGCCTCATCTTCGCAGTCAGCCCAAAAATCTTCTAGGTGCCTCTGGTGAATAGGCTTTCCTAGGATCTTCTGCATTCGGCTGTAAGGATCATATGGTCTTGTTACTGGGAAGGGCAGTAAATTCATCTTGTTCAGAGTGACCATCACCTTCTTAATATTGTCAGAGTCAGGGCACATGTAGTTGCTGATGCTGACTGGGAACAAAATTGGTGGCAGCTTCTTGGCATCCTTATACGTCTGTATGATGGTGGAGCCCTGCCTGATAAACTCCATTAAAACTACTGCATCTGTAGGATACCTTGGCAGCATCAGGGGATGCCCTTCAAAACCTCCTATCCTGATGTAGGAAAAGGTGGCAAATTGGATGTACCATGCCCCATGCCTGTATACTGCCTCCTGAGCCTCCATGTTCAGTCTTTTAGTTCTGTCATCTTCCATGGTCCTTACCAGATGCATAGAAAATGCATCATTGACCAATTTGTAGTCCTTGATATATTTGGTTCTTTGCAGCTGGGGATGATGATCCCATATATATGCTGCATTTGTGCCCGTCAGTTTTCCATCTGTGACCAGGGCATCAAAAGTGCCTCTATAAGCACAGGAATAAACAATATAGGAGGTCATGTAGAAGGAACAATCTGAACCTCCCAGGTTCAGCAGCTGCTCATGCAGAGCATCACTTATGATTTGGCCCCACAGTGGCTTGATGTCTGCATATAGGCACATCATTATTATGCCCTACATCGAGTCTCTGAATTCTCCAGTATCAGGCTGGCCAGTCACCCTGTTCAGTAGGGCAATCACATACTGATATTCTTCATTAAAATCAAATTTGAACATGCGCACAGGGAGCTTGGCCGCTGCATTATATGTGCTGTTCTCGGCCCGCCAAGCATACATGTTCTTTCTGGCCGTCTTCTTGTTGGCCTCATATTCTCTTTCAGACTTCTTCAAGTCTACACTCTTTACCTTGCTACCCATTGGCAGTCCAAATGTTTGGGATAGACCTTTGATGGATAGGTCTGCATACATTCTCCCATGCTTCACCACCTGCCTCGTCTGAGGGTTGTAATTCTGGGTGCACTCAATAACCAGCTCCAGAGACTCCATGGAGTAGGGGAAGCCAGCAGCGTTCCACATACCTAATACAAACACAGCATCCAGCACCGGACTCTTATCCTGCCCATCATTCAGCTTGGCTGACCAAGCCTCCAGGTTGGTACTCCCCTGATGGGTGTCTGTAATTGCCCCAAATTTAAACAGGACCCCTCTCTGAGAAGAGAACATAGGCCTGCTGAATTATTCCTGACACTTGACTAAGCATTTTTCAGCCATGGGTACCTGCAATTAACAACATTTCTTCTCACAACGGGATATGCATGCATACATACTGCAAATATCATGCTTTTTGTATCAATTCTACATTACTTACTTGCATGGATACATAACCAGAACTTTCAACATTATTTAAAAACAACATGATGAGGGTTTCAGTTCACTTACCTGGTTATGCTGATTTCTTTTTATACCAGTATATCTCTAAGACGCTCTTGATTCAGCTGCTGATCACCTTCCTCCCTCAGTCTATGAGCTCCAGTCGCGCAACGGTAGCTGTTATGCAAAAATGGAGGCTGGTGCTCTGTAAAACAATTTTAACGCAGGTAAATGTAACAATGGTGGTTGAATTACCTTTTAACCTCGCAGTTAGGGTAAACTTAGGGTAACTCTGACAAGTTAGATCGCAATCTTTGACCATTCGTTCGAAAACTCAGGATCTGGCCAGACGTTTCATTGGGTTCCAGGGTCAGTGGGAATCACCTACCATATCTGTGCGCATTTAATGGCAATGGCGGCAAAGGGAGTGGGGGGATATTCATATATATCAGGTTGAGTTTCAATATCATCCTCCCTAGTCTTGAAACTGCTATCGCGACAAAATTCGGGTGACCACGCACCTTTGTTTTCATTTTAGCACATCAGGAGGATATTTCGGTCTATGGGGTGATATTTCAAAATATGATGATGACCTTCAAACTTACTCTCCTTTCGGAATATCAGGATGACATCATCATGATATTTGTTCTTTGTATTGGAAATGTCTTATGACGTCATCGTCATATTGGGTGAACATGATCATGTTTACAAAATATCCTGTCGAAATGCAAATATGATGATGATGTCATCAGGATGTTTGTTTCTTTGTTTATCGTATTCAGATGATGTCATCAGGATGTTTGTTACGGGTGATATTTTGCATCAGGATGATATTAACGAATATCGGGTTACTTTCAAAATATGATGCTCGCTATACAAAAGACCGTTCGACGGGGAAGACTTACTATCACTTAACGTTGACGTCCAGATATTTGAACCGCAGGATATTATCGGGGGGGGGGGGGGGGACGTTTCAAATATGATGATGATGTTCTTCACACAGCATAACTGAGGTTATAAAATATGACCCTCTTTTTGCGAATATCAGGTTTGACCTAGACTTTGACTGTTCATAACTCTCACATCCTGATGAATATCAGGGTGATGTAAAAAGAAAACCTGCATGAATTTTAATGCTCTTTCAGAATATATGGTCATATATACGAAATACAAATTTTGACAGACTGACCTCATATTGGGGCTTACCTCATCTTGACTCCACATGATGATGAACATGACTGATTTTACCAAACCGCCAGAAAGCAGACAACACAAGCCAAAAGAAAAGTTGGGTCCCTGTTTTGCCAAGTCAAAATGGGGCATGTTGTGTAACCACACAACACTACTACTCAAACTTAGAAAGATCTGGGAGATGCCTCAGGAGGAAAAGATAAATCAGGTCATGAGGACCCCAATCTAGAGGATATCATTGCATTAGGTATAGAACAAGAAATGACCCAAGATCAACACACACAGACATCCACAGATGTCAATATGCCTTAGGATGAGGAAAACAATAAAGTAGATGAAAGTCAAAAGGAGGGAGTACAAGATCAAGCACATGATCAAAATATGGACATTCCACAGGATCCTCCTTTGCAGAAGGCAACCCCTCAGCAAGAAGAAATGCAACAAGATGCCCCTCATGAAGAATGACATGAGAAAGAAATTAAGAAAGTGCCTTCTCCACCAAGAATATAATCAGATACTGGAGAACAAGACAGACATGATGTTGACAAAGAGCATCAAGGGTCTGGAGATGATGTGCCTCAATGGCTAGAAAGAGAAATAGGTATGGAACAAGGGTCTCAAATTTAGGAATTTGATGTTTCCACCTTGTTTGCTGAAATAATGATGAAGCCAAAGAGGAAGGCCAGATTAACATCAATCATAAAGAGAGATCCTGCTACAGGCAGAAGGACTGTATAGCTAGCACTTCCCATGGTTGAGAAAGAGAAAGGAAAGATCACCCTAGAGGAATTCCAAATCACAAATGTTGATTTGGGTTTTGCTAGTGAGGAACAGGAAGGTCAAGAAGGGAAGGACATTATTGATTCTTTGACCCAAAGGGTAAAGAAGGAGAAAGAGAAAAATAAAATGCATAAGGAGCACATTGCTTAGCTACATTCTTACATAAAAGGGTTGATTAACCTTGATAATACACCAGTTGATCCGGTAATCCCATTGACTGTCATATCCCAAGAAGAGGTCACTAAGTTGGACCTAGTGAAGCATGAGGTAATGATCATGGAGAAATGGATGCTGTCAGTTGTCACTAGAGCTGAGGATGTTTTGAGAACCTCACTACAGAGGTGGAATTCTTTAAGATGTTTAAAGAGAAAGGTAGATAAAATGCAAAATGAAACAGGAAAATGGTCATTCCAATTGGAAAAGGACCTAACTGCTTTAAATGAAATGAAAAGAATTGATCCACAAGTCTTGGTAAGCAACCAAGTGTTGAATAATAATACTGCCCTAGTGATAAGCATATGGTATGAAGATATCAAGTTTGAATGTGATATCTTGAAGAAATGCAATGGCAAGCTCAGGGATATAAGTATAAAGTTGCACAACATGATGGCATATGAAGTAGAGATCCTTGAAGCCCTAGAAGGTAAAATAGAAGGGAAAATTGAAAATCAAGATGCAGATTTTGTTATCAAACATCTACATGATAATTTCAAGTCGGTACTAGATGACACCCTCACCCACCTGATAGAGGAAGCGATGGATAAAATCATGAGGATAATTGTCAAGGTAGAAACATACAATGAGACTTTGGACAATAGAAAATGTAAGCTAGAAGCTCTCAAGGCTAAGTTCTAGTCTCATAAACATGCCATAACAAAAGCCAAAATCCAAGATGGGGGAGAGGTGGATAAAATAGTACAAACATAAGAACACATTAGGACAACGATGAAGGTCCACATATAGGAGGATGTATGCCAAAGTGACAGTGATGCTAAAAGTAATGAAGATGATGACAATGATGAAGAGGAAGAAAATGAGGAAGAGGAACCTGAAAAATAATGAAGATGGATCACCAAAAGAACATATGCATAAGGTACTCATCAATAATGAGTCATCTAGATGGTTGCTAGCTGGCAACCTGTGCCACGAGGAAGAGTCGACTAAGTCATAGGGTAATTGTCAATCGTTGATCTTAATAGATAAATCTTGAATGCCAGTCAATTGTTACTATCTCCTCACCTTATTCTATAAAAGGTGCAAGGGTGCAATCTTTTAAACATTTGAAACTTAATTAAAATTTGAGTGCTGAAATTTCAGGACTCATTTCAAAGTTGTTGTAAATGTACATGTTATGCATACTGAATGAAAGAGATGCATATTTGATTACAAATCATCATAAATTTTGAGTAATCTGTGTTCGAAATATGGATACATGCATTGATTAGTTGTGTCCCTTGAAGTGCTTTTCAGCGTGCATGTGTTGTTTTCATTCCTAATCCCTTTGAAGTTAGCATCAACCATATCCAGCTATGGAACATCCTGGTGACCTATGGTTTGATTTCTTCTCTTCATGAATGTATCTTGTATGTATGTGATTCAATGACTAAAGATTCACTAAAATAGAAGTATTCGTGTAAATTTATTTCAATTTCATAACAGATCATCTTCGTAATTGCAAATAACAAAGAGTCAAAAGCAAATAAACACAAAATATGCAGATATCCCGTAGATAATTGAAAATACAAAGCATATTTAGAGTAAAAGCATGTCAAATTGACAAATATCATATAAATTCAAACAAATATCCATGAAATACATGTAAATATCCACTTATTGACACATCATTTGAAAAAATATACAGTGTAGAAGAAAGAACAAGTTCATAGTGATCAATGATCAAAAGAATTGATCAAACTTGCAAATATATCAGCTATCTTTGGAAATGGAGTAGGATCAACTTCTCTGTGGAGTGAATTTATAGGAAACAGTAGAATATTGATCATCTAGACAAATGTAAGACCCCTTGAAATGGAAAACAACATGTCACGTCAACCTCTGAGTAACATTAGATGATCATGACCTGATCAACGGAGACTTGGAGTCATCAACTTTTCCTAAGCTGATCATACTTTACAAGATAATAAAGGTTTGTTATGCAAATTTTTATGCATGTTGTTATGACTAACAATCATCATCAACAACAAGGTGCATAACTTAAGTCATAAGGCCGATATTCAAATATAACCATTCGGGGCCAAACTAGTAGGACCCAAGCATTAGGATCCTTAGTCCTGGGATCTAGGCTCTTCAAATGTCATTTGTCACATGATTTAGCCTTGTATTTCATGAAAGTAATGGAAATGGAATATTGTAAACAAAGGTGAACATACAAGCTAAAATGGGTGCCAAACCTAGTGTGAAATTGTAAGAGGTATCAATTTTCAACACTACATTTAGCCCCCACTTTAGTGAGGGTATGAATTTACACTCATACACTCAAAGTATGAAGAAGACAAATCTCTTTTCCAAAATGTTGAAGCTGTAGAATGTCTCTAAGTTGAGAGTTGTACTAGCCCCCAATCTTAGGATTATATGAGTCTACAATGCTTTAGATAACAAGGTTACACATACACAAGACATATAGCATAAATCACACACATACATAGAGCATTCATCGAGGATACATAAAGAATATATGGAAAACTTGAAGAATACATGGAAAAAAAATGTAGATCAGGGGTATTAAACTCAAAACAACCTTAAACAAATGCCATTTGTCATCAAAATGTGGTTTTTCCTTCACAAACCCTTGGTCTTCTTTGTAGCCTTTCAAAAAGGCAAAATTGGCATAACTCCTGATGTAGGCCTGATCTCCAAGAAAAGAAACTTGTTTAGGATACCCATTTGGCCGTATTTCAACATAACTCAAAATCCGATAGACTTATATTGTATGGAAAGGCTCTAAAATTCACTGTCCCATTCTTGACTAGGCCTAGTAGGACAACAAAAGGGGTATTTTTGACATAATTTGAAGGAAATAACTCAAACCCATGAACTAAAAACTATTTTGGATACCCATTAGCCTCTTACACAACATATGTCAAATGAAGATGGGGGTGTTTTCTAACACAAGGTTCAAAATAGGACTATTACGCTGCAATTTAGGCCTAATTAGGCTAGTTTAACTAGGTCACTATAGTATTTTCATACTCCAAGGGTTAAATCTACATACCAATGGATAGTAAACATAATATGACATCTATCAAACCCCTTCCAAGAAAATTCAATCACCACTTAAGAGTTTTTATTCAAACCCCAACACCTAAGCAATTACTATGCCAAAACCATGAGATTTCAAAAATAGATTTCATAAAAATGCTCTAACTCACACAAAGTTTGATGAAATCAGATAAAACAAAATTCAAATGTTAACTAATTCACTCCTTCACCAACTCCAATGCACAAATGTTCACTCCCAGGCCATACCAAGCTGTACAAAACGCTGTAGCAGCAACCTAAGCTTCAAAACATAGGAAAATAGAGTCTTTGTTATTCAAATTTCAAATTTTACATCATCCCTCCTTTCAACATTCACACATGGTTTTTAAAACATTACCCAACATAACTAATCAAATACCAACTGTCTCTTCACTCCCCAACCATTCAAATCCATCTTTTACAATTTTTGACTCTTCATATTCCCCAATTTACAACTTTTGCAACATTTACAAAATTGACTTCAAAATGACTTCAAACCACCTAATAACCTAAATTAACTCCAAAAATATAAAAAATTGTCTTAAAAGACCTTATTACATCAAAAAAATGACTTAACATCACAGAAACTAACACTTTGTTACATTTTTACATAAAGACCTATGGTGCCTTGCACCATACTCTTGGGCAAAAAGGACTCAAGTCCCATTGAGGACAGTGTTGTAATAGTAGATTCAAGTTTTTTCCTACCATTCTCTAACCTTCGAGTGACATATCCATCTGGTAGACCTTTCTAATAAACCAAAAACTAGAAATATGCATCATCCTTTGTCTTTTTAAATTTTTGGGGTCCTTGGTTATTCTCCAACTACAGAAACTTACTTGATGGATGATCCTTAACCTGTGCTACATCTAAGAATGTTGTGGAACTAGAATCATTACCTACTACCATGTATCCTCCATCCTTGAAATAAACTTTCTTCTTCTTCACCTTTGGTGTATGCTTGGACTTGCCCACATTTCTTTGTAATTTATCTTCGACCTCTTCACCTTTTCTTTTCACCTCTTCTATCTATTGTTCTGTCCGTATGACTGCTACTTGATTAGGTATATTAACCTCTGATATGAAATAAATAGAATGACCACTATCCTCTTTTGAAAGCAATGAATGGAATAACCCTCCTATCACCATAGTAACATACTCCTTAAGCCAATCTTGGATCTCCAAAATCAATTCATCCTTGACCTTCAATGCAACAGATTTTGACACTAACTCAATATCATTTCCCTCCAAAATCAAATCATTCTTCAAGTCTATTGTCATAACATCTCCAAGTTTAGTAGTGGTTGCAAGGTTCATGTCCTCTTCTTCTACCTTTATAAACTCTTTTTCTCCCATCAACATAGCATTAGAACCCATTTGTGGTTCATGACCTTCCTCTTTCTTAGATGGCTTTTCCTCTTCCACCATCAAAAAAGACTCCCAAATGTCTTTCTTCTCTTCTACTGACACCTCTTGCCTTCTTCTCTTCTAAATACTCTTCTTGATAGGTCATTTGAGCCTCTTTCTTATTGGAAAATGCCAACTATTTTTGTTGTTTTTATCTCTCAAGAAGCTACTTCATTTCAAGTTCCATTCTTTTTTCCATTTCTTCTTCAATTTATTTCATCTTCTCCAATGCTTGCCTCAAAGCTGCTATCTCTTGTTCAATATCATTTTTCTTTACCTTCTCCTCCTTCTTTACTTGTTTCTTGCTTGGTACCTCCTTGCTCTGCAAGTCTCCATGGACTCTTCTCCTCAACTCTTCCATTCTTCTTTCTCAAGCAAGTCTCTTTCATCTTTCTTCTTCTTGTCTTCGTGATACCTCACCTCAGGTCCCTTTCTTTTCCCTTGGCCTAGTCTTTTGGTATCTAGGCTCTTCCTTCAACCTGCAAAAAGACAACACAAACTCCAAAAACTTATCTTGCCTAGATCTTTGGGCTCTGATACCAATTTGATGTAGATCAGAGGTAACCAAACTCAAAAAAAACCTTAAACAAATCCCTTTGGTCATCAAAATGTGGGTTTTCCTTCACAAACCCTTGATCTTACTTGTAGCCTTTCAAAAAGGAAAAATTGGCATAACTCCTAATGCATGTCTGATCTCTGAGAGAGGAAACTTGTTTAGGATACCCATTTGTCCATATTTCAACATACATCAAAATCATATTGACTTATTTTTTATAGAAAGTCTCTAATGTTGACTGTCCCATTATTGACTAGACCTAGTAGGACAACAAAAGGGGTATTTTTGACATAATTTGAAGGAAACAACTCAAACCCATGAACTAAAAACTATTTTAGATATCCATTATCCTCTTACACAACATACTTCAAATGCATATGGGGGTTTTTCATAACACAAGGGTCAAAATAGGACTATTACACTGTAATTTAGGCTTAATTAGGCTAGTTTAACTAGGTCACTATATGGTTTTCATACTCCAAGGGTTAAATCTATATATCAATGGATTAGAAACATCATTTGACATCTATCAAACCCCTTCCAAGAAAATTCAATCACTACTTAAGAGTTTTTCTTCAAACCCCAACACCTAAGCAATTACTATACCAAAACGATGAGATTTCAAAAATAGTTTTTAGAAAAAATGTTTTAACTCACACAAACTTTGATGAAATTAGATGAAACAAGATTCAAATGTTAGATAATTCACTCCTTCACCAACTCCAATGCACAAATGTTCACTCCCAGGTCGTACCAGGCCATACAAAACATTGTAGCAATAACTTAAGCTTCAAAACACAGGAAAATAGTCTTTGTTATTCAAATTTCAAATTTTACATCATCCCTCCTCCCCTCAACATTCAAACATGCATTTTAAAACATTACCCAATATAACTAATCAAATCCCAACTGTCTCTTCACTCCCCAACCATTCAAGCCCATTTTTTTACAACTTTTGACTCTTCATATTCCCTAATTTGTAACTTTTGCAACATTTA
This sequence comes from Cunninghamia lanceolata, assembly GCA_027924645.1. Lineage (NCBI taxonomy): Eukaryota > Viridiplantae > Streptophyta > Pinopsida > Cupressales > Cupressaceae > Cunninghamia > Cunninghamia lanceolata. The sequence goes on along the minus strand of BSBN01000284.1, from coordinate 12,490,572 downwards.
CAAAATTGACTTCAAAATGACTTCAAACCACCTACTAACATAAATTGACTCCAAAAACATAACAAATGGTCTTAAAAGACCTTATTACATCAACAAAATGACTTAACATCACAAAAACTAACACTTTGCAACATTTTTACATAAAGACCTATTTTGCCCTGCACCAAAAACATAGAGCACACATTAAAGGCATGAAGCATACGTATAGTATACATGGAAAACAAAGGCATATAACCATGAAGTTGGCAAACACATAAGAAAATGAAAAGGAATTTTGAGTCAGCAAAGTAAAGAGACCTAGGTAGAAAGGTTGTCTCAATTTCTTGTGTCATTCCAAAAATATAACATAAAAAGGAAAATTAAAAATAGACGAATTCTAAAAAGGAGATAGAAGAATGTAAAGAGTTGATCGATTTCTTTAAGGAGAGAAAACATATAGTTAGACAGGGGAGTAATCAATATGAACAAAGAAGAGTACATGACTCTAGAACTTGCTTGATCTATCGGTAGGGGTCATGTAAATCAAGATACTCTCATGAGTCATGGGCTAGTAATCTGCATTATGCTAGGTGACCATGAGTGTAACAAGATTAGGTTGTATGAAGCACACAAACTAGAAAGTTGTGTTATGTTAGGTGCCTCATAGACTATACGGATCATAGGGTAGCAAGTTACATTATGCTAGGTGATCATTTACTACCAATGCCTCAGGGAGCATAAACATAAAAATGCCCAAGGGAGTGTAAAATACACAATGCCTCAAGGAGCATAAAATAAGCAATGCCTCAAGGAGTCTGATTAAAGCAAGGTGCATGTATGATTCACATGTGAGTAGCATTTATGCCCTCCTTAAATTAATTGCATATATTAATGTATGCAATTGATTTTAAAGTAAGTGAGAAAGGAGAAAGGAGAGTGTCCACAAGAAGGAACGACTTGTCACTACCCTAATAATACAAGTGAGAACAATGATCATGTTGTTTCCATAAATTTTTTGGAATCTATCACAATGTGATGATAAAGGTGGCTTGATTCTATAATAAAGGAGACTCAATTAGGATGTAGAGAAAAAATGTTTACCATGAAAAAATGGATGAGCATGATTCTCACCATTGCGTATTAATTTGAGGAGGAGGTGCTACATCATAAGAGAAAGTGTAAGCACACATGTCATGAAGGTGTTGAATTTTGTCATGCAAGGCTCAACATTCACTAGTCGAATGGCCAAGTGCTTAATGATATGCATAGAAAGAAAGTGTTGATTGACTATTTTGTGGAATCCTTTTGCGTGTTCGAGGAGGAAGAGTGATCAAGTAGTCATTGAGTAGACTTAGCAAAATACATTCTTGTTGAAATAGAAGAGAAGAAGAAGTTGGATTAGGAAGTAACCCTTTTTTTTGGATAAGAATCCATAGAGACCTTAAACAATGGTGGAGGGGGTGTAGATAGAGGAGAATGCTAGAAACCTAAAACTTCTTTAAAAAAGTGTGGTGTTAGTTTCGCATGAACCTTAACTCCTTGTTCCATGCATCCTAAAACATCTCCATTATATCCAAGTTTAGAAAGAATTTTGAATCCAAATCTATAATTTGTCTCTGAATCAGATAGAGGAGAGGCCACATTACTGGCTTAATCAAAATGAGAAGTGCAATCGCATGTTGAAGAAGTAGTAGTAGAATTGTCATGAGAAGAAGGATTGATCCTTTTGTAAGTATGCAAATCCTTGTCGAGTGTTGAGATGTTAGGGTGAGGAGGGTCAGCCTTAGATTCAACAGGTCCATGTGGGTTGAAATATAAAGAGACCTAATCATCACTAAGACATGCGTTAGAAGAAGATAGGTATATTATCATGGATAGAAGAAAATGATGTTGTTTGACAATTTGTTGAACTAGAAAAGGTTTGAGTGGTGAGTTTAGGTTTCTTAGAAGAAGGAATAGATTGTGTAGAGTAAACCAAAGCCACCTTTGAGATCTCACGTTTAGATTGTAAGATTTTGTATTCTCTAATAAAGAAGGGTGTAAAATCTAGTGATCCTCAATCATCACTAAAATATGCACTTGAAGGTGAAGCACTATTTTGATCATCACTATTGTGACCAGTAGAGAATAGTGGGTCAAATTTTCTTGAATAAGGAATTAAAGTGTTGAGAGATTTTGAAACATGAGGTTGATGTCTGGCTTCTACTTGCAAGCAATTTTTTGGATTCAGATCACCCAAAATTGTATAGAGTTTGTTGTTATAAACAAATTTTATTGTACAGTGAAGAGTAGACAGGATTGCCCCATGCAATGAATCCATGGTGTTCCAAGAAGAAGATTATATGAAAGAGCACCAAAAATGACATGAATAAGCATAGGCAAAGTCACATGTCCTAACTCAACTGGTAGTGTGAATGTACCTAGTGATTTTTTACCAGCATTATCGAAGCCATGGATATTAAGAGTATTAGGCTTGATAAGAGAGGTATCTATGACGAGATTATTTAATAGGTCAATGCCACAAAAATTAAGACTCGATCCATTATCAATCATAGTATGCTTTATTCTAGTTCTTTTAATGATGATTAATATTATGAGAGGATCATGTTGTTGTTGAATTGTGAGAGAAGGTAACTCATTTTACTTAAAGATGATATCTAGATTCGTTGCATACATACAATCTAATAGGGCTACTACATCATTCAGTCTAACAGAAGGTGGGACAACTATCTTTTGTAGAGACTCATGGAGCATTCCATGGTATGTAGGTGAAGTTTGTATCAAGTCCTAGACTGAGATCTTAGCCAGAGTAGCATGAAGATGCTTGAAAAGATCATATTCTTTGCTAGTATGTTGAAAACAATGTGTCGATAGAGGAAGAAAAGTTTTAGATTGTATAAGAGAAGATGGAAAAATTGGTGCTTATTTTCTTTCTTTGTTGTTGCGAGTGTTGTATGTGCAAGAAACCGTGTGGTAAATAAGTTGTTGCGACACAAGTTGAACAAGTTGATGAGTAAGTTGTTTTGAAAAGTTGAGACTGTAACCAAGAGGTCAAGGTGGATTGGAAACACCACAAATGGTTAAAATAGGACTAGATTGTGGTTGTGGAACATTGGAATGAAGGTGGACAACAATTTTTAGTTTGGCAGGCTCCTTTTTGGAACCGAAAATATAAGTTGTATTGACTGGATTTTCAAAAATATCCTTAGTGATGTCCTAGTAGCTTGAACATGCAACCAAAGGAGGAAGAAAAGAGGTCTCCACATCCTTATTGATGTCCAAGGGGCTTGAACATGCAACCACAGGAGTAAGATCAATGGAATCATCATGGACTATGGAAGATGTGGTAGAATTGAAAGTGATATGCTGAACATCTACTAATGTATCATCTCTAGAAGAGAGAGCATCAACATGAAGAGAAGGTAAAGTAATGTTAAGAAATATATTAATTATTTCATCCTCTTGTGTGAAAATATCCTCACAATTAGGAGTTTTAGGAGAGGGGAGAAGAAAAGAGTGCATATTTAGGTTTTCATTGTTTTGTTTTTTTTTTGACATGTTTAAATGCTTTATTTTGGTAACACATAAAATGCCATGGAAGTGTCCAATCAGTTTATCATCTAATCAAACATAGAAAAGAAAGTTGTATAAATGTAAAGTAGGTTGAGTTTACCAAAATGTAATATTTCAGTAACCATAACAACAAAGATTTATAAGTGTTTTGCTTTCTCAACTAGAGATAAAAGAAGATATGCAACATAAATGTTTAAAAAATTAATCAACTAATCAAGAATAGTAATGAAATCAGTAAGTGCAAGTGTAGGATAGTCAGGTTCACCAAAATGTTAGATAGGAAAAAGAGGGCCTAATCAATTATGCATTAATTAGATCAATATTTCCTATCTAACCTTAGAACACAAGCTAACGAAAACTCGTATACTTGGCCACAATCCTCAAGGGAGAACCAAGCTATTTAGGCTCTATTATTTTATTGTAATAGTGGAGATTAATTTTGATAATAGCAAGATCTAGGGTTTTAAGTGACCAAATAGATGAAAATACGAGTAACAGACCTGACAGGGTTGAATACCTAGAAAACTGTAGCAGAGCAAAGCAGGGCTATCAAATCTTGTCACTAGAAGTAGAGCCAAAACTGGGAGGACTCTGGTGCTGGGAACCCTAGTCCTATCATTTTGGCTCTAGTAAAAGTATCTACAAATATCTCTATGTCTATATCTTCCGTCTTTCCATCACTCATCACTGTCTACAATTTCTAATCTTGATCTACACACATGAAGAGATAAAAAGTGTTTGGTATTCTGTAGGGGCAAGTATTGAAGTCAAACCCCATGAATGGGGTTGCCACATCCACAAAAAAAGATGATGATGATAGAGACTGTGTGCTCATGATGAGCAGAGGTAAAACCAAATGATAAAGGAATTCTATAAATGAAATGGAGTTACCATGAGCATGGAAACCCTACTTTGCTTGATGCCGCATCACACATCTCCTCAAGGAGTTGATGGAGAAAGAAGAAGAATGATGCAAGAGAATCTAAAGGTGTAAGAGCAATCTTGCATCACCCAAAAACAATGATGTTTCAAAATTGATGACTTTGTTTTCATTTCTTCTCAAAATTTGTATTTTCAGTTCCCTAATCGCTTGAATAATGATGTAGAACCTTTACTTTTTCCAAACTGCTAAAAACAACAAATTACTATTTTTGGAATGTTTGCATTTTGACACTTATGGAAGAAAAAATTTATAGGAAGCTTCGTAATTAAAAAATAAGACCTTTGGCAAATGAAACAGGTCGAGATCATTTGTGGGCTAAAAGATATAAAGTTTCTGTTTCCTGAAAAACATCTAAAAAAGTTTCAAAGTTAGGTTTGAGGCACTTAGAGGACTGTACAGCCCCAAAAATGGGCAAAATAGGTATATCAAATTCTTTGTACATAGAGAACTCTATGATCTTTCCAATGCTTCAAACGGTTTGTCAATCAGACACCCAGATCAAAAGTTATGGCTCCTAGAAGTTGACCTATTTCTAGAGGGAGATGCAAATTTTGAAATTTAGCTGGAGGCCACCAAAAAGGGCTATTTATGACCATTTTTGTGAACCCCTAGAAGTAGTAGAGATAAGGGGGGGAGTGAAGAGTCAGAAAAAGGTAGGAAAATAGAAACCCTAGTGAATTTGAGGCTAAGAAGGCAGAAAATTCTAGAACCTAGAGATAGGGAGTTGTAATGTGTTGCAATGTGTGGAGGATTAATCCTCTGATTGGATTTTAGCTTCTAGAATGTAATTTTTTGTCCAAATCAACAAAAGATTATTCTATTTTCTATGCATAATTTGTTTTATTGTGTGTTTTATGATTTACTCCCTCATCAAGTGGTATCAGAGAAAGGGTTTCTGAGTGTGTAGACAGGTCACCGACTGTGAGGCAGTTTGCACTAGGACTTGAGGTTTTGGGTTTGTTGTAGAGATCAAAATTCCTCCATGAAGAAATTGTGATAGGAGAAATGCTTTGATAGAAGAGGGTTTTAGAGCCCTGCAAAGGTAAATAGATGCATTGCACGAGGAGTTGTGAAGAGGGTTTGAGCCAAGAATAAGAGAAGAAAGTGAAGATGAAGTTGAAGAAGAGTTATTTGAGGAAGAACAAGAAGTTGCAGGAGATCCTACAGAAGTTAGGTTGTTGAGGGCCATTTCAAAGATTGGAAAGAGACATAGGATTGAAGTCTCTACCTATTCTAGGTACTTGAACCTAGAAGAACTTCTTGATTAGACCAATGTATGGAAGAATATTTCAAGTATGAAGATGTGGAGGATCTAGAACGGGTCAAGTTTGCGAAAACAAAGTTGAAGGGCCATGCCAGTATTTGGTGGAAGGAGGTCTAGTTAGAGATAAATAGAAGAGTAAAATGAAATATTACTAGATGGGATCAGATTGTGGACAAATTAAAGAAGCAATACATTCATGTCAACTGTGAGTTGGAGTTGAAGAAGTTCCAAGGATTAAAGCAAGGTAACAAGTCTGTCAAGGAGTATACAAAAGAGTTTTATAAGATTACTATTAGGACATGCCATGTAGAGAACAACAAGGAGAAGGTAGTCAATTACATTAATGGGTTGAGGCCAAGTATTCAAGAGGAGCTAAGCCTGGTTAGAATGACCACCATGGAAGATATGTACCAATTTTCCCTGAAGGTGGAAGAGAAGTTGAATAAAAGATTCAAAAGCAAGCAAAGGGGAAGAGGTCAAGGTGGAAGGAGATCAAAAGAAAGGTGAAGAAGCTGCCACCAGTCAAAATTAGAGAGGAGATAATGCCTACCTCCCTCATGACCAAATAATGGTGAGCAAAGAGAAAAAGAAAGAGGCTGACCTGGGCAAGGATCTAGAAGAGGACATTTCAGAGGAACCTATTTCCAATGTGGATAAGAAGGACATCAAGCATATGAGTGTCCACAACATCAAGGATAAATAGAAGACCTAAAGGCAATACATGAGTTGCACGTGTAGATGAAGATGCACGGTTTGAGCATTCTAAAGATGTTGAAAGGGGAGAAACCCTAGTCAGAAGAACCTTGTTGAATGAGGAGAAAGAACAAGAATAGAGGAAGAGTTTATTCTACACAAGGTGCAAGTTTGAAGGTAAGTGTTGTGATATTATTATTGACAATGGAAGCACTAACAATCTTGTTTTAGAGGAGATTGTTAACAAGTTGAAGTTGACAAGGAGAAGGCATCCACATCCATATCAAATTGCATGGTTGTAGGACCATAAAGCTTTGTTCAATGAGCAGTGTTTAGTTAATTTCAAGATTGGAGACTACCACAATGAGGAGTTGTGTGACATCATACCCATGGATGCATAACATATGCTATTGGGGAGGTCGTGGCAGTATGATAGGTGTGCTATCCATCATGGCCATGCAAACACATATTCTCTAACAAAGGATGGAGTTTGTCATAAGTTGAAGCCCTTGAAGGAGGTGGAAGAAATAGTATGTAGTACTATGAGAAGTTGCTTTATAGATGGTAGGAAATTTTTGTAGGGTATGAAGCATGAGCGTCATTGATTTGCATTGATTCCTAAGATCAGTCAAGAGAAATGTGAAGATGTACCAGCAGAAGTCTCATATCTATTGGAATAATTTTATGATATTGTCTCTGATAATGTACCAAAAGGTTTACCACCAGTGAGGAGGATATGTCACCAATTGGATTTGATACTAGGAGCTAGTTTGTCAAAAAACGTAGCCCATAGAATGACTCCTACAAAAAATTAAGAGCTAAATAGACAAGTTCAGGAGCTATCAAGGAAGTGACTGATAATGGAGAGCCTAAGTCCATGTATGATACCTACAGTACTAGCACCAAAGAAAGATGGAGAGTGGATAATGTGTACATATTCCTAAGCCATCAATAAGATCATGATCAAGTATAGATTTCCATTGCCTAGAATGGATGACATAATAGATTGTTTGATTGGAGCAAAGTACTTTACAAAGATTGATCTGAAGAGTGGGTATCACTAGATCCAAATCAGAGAAGGAGATGAATGGAAGACAACCTTCAAGAAAAAGGAAGGTTTGTATGGGTCATAGGCTTCATTCTAAGCAACTGGTTCAAGGTCCTTAGAAGAATCAATAGCGTAATAAACTACTGAAGCTACTTTTACTCAATCAAATGCAATGGCTTCAACTCATGGTGCTGAAATGACTTAAGCGTGTGATGGATGCGTACTATGGGGTGTACAATAGGCATGATAGGGAGCATGTTGGGCATATACAAGGAACGGATCGATCCATCACTTGTTGGAACACCAGATCTAGGAAGAACTGAGAATGGTAAGGATCAATTTCTTAGAACACTGGTAAATGTCAGAACATCACCTCTTGGAAAACGTGCAGATGCCGGAACACTACTTATTGGGAAAGAATCTTCTATTAGAACAAAACTCTTAGGAGCACAAGCTTATGTTAGAACATCAACATCACTTGGAACACTCTATAATGCTGGATCTTCACTTCTTGGAACACTAGCAAACACATATGCATTACAAAGCTTCTAGGAACACGTACAGATCTTGGAACATAACTTATAGGAGTAATAGGCTATGTCAAAACATCGAGTGATTTCGGAACATCAGAAGTAGGAGCTACAGGGTATATACAAATTCGGTTCCAGATTGAATGCCAGTTACCAATAAGCTTACCATTACGCCATGATGGATGCATATGGTAATTTGGTCGGTGGCATAGGAAGTCAAAAAGACATCATAGTAAGAGACAGAGTCAGTAGTTACGATTTCATCTTTTGACCTTTTTCCATCTATCCATGAACCAGAAGCAAAGGGGCAAGCAACACCAAAAGTAGTATTTTAAGTAGCAAATCCCAATGCAGAGCCAATTCCAGAGTGAGCATTCCTTCCCACTCCAGCTCCTATAAGGAGCTTTGCCTGGTATTCCTTCCTATTCTACATAGATATTTGGTCCCGATGAACCATTCCTTCCTTTTTCCCATGTATGTAAGGTTTATGACCCATAACCAGTAGTTGTTGAAGATCCATATCCCATGCCAGTAGACTCCATTGACTGATAAGGATAGACCATTGACCAATATATCATAGATAGATGGGGAAGATTGGCCACAGGCTAGAGGGAAGTTGGTCAATATCCATAGCTATCAGTACCAAAGGCAGATCCTACGGTTGGAACCACAGCACATGCCAAAGAATTAGCTCATGCAAAATAAGTTGCTCATCATGCAAAATAAGTTACTCATCATGCAAAATTATTCATGTCGAATCCACCCATAGCACACCGGCTCCCACCGAATCAACTCATGCAATAACAGCGAACTAGTAATATGGCATATAGATATCATTCAACAGCTAAAGTAAAATCAGAAACTAAGGCCAGATCTGAATGCATGAAAGGAGCAAGGGTGACCAGAGTCAGCAATGCTAGGTTAAGGTTCTTTCTTGATCATTGCAATATTTAGATGACATTTTGATTTGCAATATTGAAAGAGTTTTTGGAAAGTTTTGTTATTGTTTATTTAGATGACATTTTGATTTTCAGTAAGACTTGGGATGAGCATCTAATACATATCAGATGAGTTTTATAGAAGTTAAGGGAGGATAAGTTGTTGATTAATCTAAAGAAATGAAGTTTCACAAAGATGGAGTTGGTATACCTGGGATTTGTTGTGTCAAATGAAGGACTTAATATGGACCCAGAAAAAGTAATGGCTATTATCGAATGGCCCATGCCAAGGAGTGGTACAGAGCTATGATCTTTTCATGCTTTGGTAAGTTTTTATAGAAAATTTAACAAGAATTTTAGTAGCATTTATGCACCCCTAACTGAGACAATGAGAGGGGATAAAAGGAGTTTAAATGGACTAGAAGAGCAACCAAGAGTTTTGATACATTGAAGTAAAAAGTCACATAGCAACCTATTTTGGCACTTCTAGATTTATATAAGGTATTTCAGGTAGATTACAAAGTGGTAGTGCTATAGGAGTTGTTTTGAGTCAAGAAATCACATTGCCAATTTTAGTCAGAAGCTTAATGATGCCAAGAAAAAGTATTATTTTTATGATCAAGAGTTTTATGCTATAGTTCAAGCTTTGAAGAAATGGAGACCCTATTTGTTTTCAAAAAAGTTTGTTTTATATACTGATCATTAGGCTTTAAAATTTCTTTATAGTCAAGGGAGGTTGAACCAGAGGTACTTAAAATGGGTTGCATTTTTACAAATTTATACTTTTCTTTTGAAACACAAGAGTGGAAGATCAAACAGAGTTGTAGTTGCCTTAAGTAGAAGGCAAAATTTGTTGACAGAAATGAAGATAGAGGTTGTTGGGTTCAATGAGCTCAAAAGTTTGTATCCTAAAGATGTAGATCTTGTAGAGGCTTCTAAAGCTTGTTTGGAACTTGTTACTTTGGATAGGAAAAAATGGTTGGATTTCATAATCCAACATGGCATGTTGTTTAGGGGAAGCTAGTTGTGGATTCTAAGGAGTTCCATGAGAGAGAACCTGATTAAGGAGAAGCATAGTGGGGGATTCATTGGACACTTTGGTTGAGATAAGAGCATTGTTTTTGTTAACGAGCATTATTATTGGCCACAGTTGCAGGAGGATGTGAGAAAATTTTTGTAGAGTTGTAGAGTGTGTCAAATGGTAAAAGGAACAAATTAGAATGCAGGGCTATATCATCCACTACCTATACCAGAGAAGCCACGGGATGATACTAGTATGGATTTTGTTCTTGGTTTACACTAGTACAAAAAGAACAATATATTACTAAAAAACTACTAAAACCTTCTTATAAATGACAAAACATGGTCACATGACCATTAGTAGTTTATTGCCAGTCATTTATAACATGACCAAATTGATGACTAAACCATTTTAGTCATTTATTGGTTGTTTTGATTGATCAGTTTGATAGTATATTTAGTCGTTGATTTAGTCATTGATTGTTGTAATCTAGTCATTTATTTAGTCATATTTTATTTACTGATATATTTAGTTGTTAATTTAGTCATTGATTGTTGTTAACTGGTCACTTATTTAGTAATTTTTATTCACTAATTTTTGTCCATTGGTAGTTTATTTGGTCATTAATTTTAATCATCATTTTGATCAATTTGGTAGTATATTTAGTCATTTTTATTCACTAATTTAACACTGGTCATATATTTTGTCATATTTATTTACTTGGTCACTGATTTCTATCTATTCATAGTATATTTAGTCAATTTAATTATTAATTGATGTCAATTAGTAGTATATTTAGTCATTTTGAAGCTTGTACTTAGTCATTAATATATTTAGTAGTATATTTTGAAGCTTGCACAATGAAATAGCATTGAGAAGATAAAAACAACTTGTTTTATTGATAAAAAATGCTTACAAACAACATATAGACTTGAAAATAAGTTTTAATGCTTTCTCTTTGCTAAAAAACCCTATTGATGATTGTTTTACATATTCATAACAAAAGTTAAAATTTACAAAATGAACCTAAACTGTCTTGAAAGATATGAAGAAATCACTTAAGAGTTCTTAACCCCAAGTTTCTATATGGTCAGGTCTTGACCTTGTGGACAATTTAGCAGGTTGATGTGACACTGTAATATTCAAGGGGCCTTACTTGATTTAAGATTGTATATGCCTAAAAATGACAAATTCTGTCTAAATAAATATTCTTAATATTTATTCCCTTCTAATTCATCTATCAATAAATAAATAACCAAATTTATTTATTTGATTCATATTCTTCCAATAATTAAATAAAATCCTTTATTTAATTTAATTCCTCCATACAATTAAATAATTCTTAGTTATTTAATTAAATCAAATCATTCTTCCAAATTTGAATAAATCAAATCAAATTTATTTAAATCCTCTCAATCTCTAAAAATAAAATACAATCAAATATTTTATTTATTCTTCCAAATCATGCACAACAATTAAATAAATTTATTTATTTAATTTGCTTTCTTATCTTCTAAATTCTTCAAATATCTTCCAAATCTTCTAAAAATAAGTCTTCTTCTCCATGCACACACAATTAAATAATTTATTATTTAATTTCTCTTAGATCATGCAAAAGCAAATCTCAAGTTGAGTTATCTATTCAATCAACCTTGTTTTTATCAATATCTCTTAAATTAGAAAAAAACTTTCTAATTTATGAAAAGCATGTCTTATCTTTAGAAAAGAAAGTGATTAACTCAAATAAAACAACTTTTGTGTGACACTTGTCTTCTTCTTATTCATTGCACGTTCCTCAACTATTCTATACCGTTGATCTTCTCAAGTCTTCGATACCGTTGATCTCATTTCTCCCAAGTCTATAAAAGAAACCTCATTCTTTCATTTCATTCATCCAAGCTTTAAGTATTGTTACTCTGCAGGAATTGCAGCATGCCTTTGGCACCAATTCCTTCATTGCTTGTGATCATGCTTTTTACTACACACTACGCACTACAACCCTCGTTGTGAAGATTCTCTTCATTGTGACATCACCACATCCATTCACAATCGATATTCTTGACAAAGCAAAGAAGTGCACTCACTGAGGGCCCTTTTCATACATGCAAGGACAATTTTTGATAGGCAACAATGGAAGTTTCGATCTAAGGAAGGTTTGCTTTGTTGATTCATTGCTTGTTTGATTTAATCTTCTTAGTTCACTATTCTATTGAGTTTTAGGTATTTGATATTGTTTATCTTTGCATATTCATTGTTGAACCAAATTTACCCTAACATTTTTGGCACCCACCGTGGGGTCTAGCCCCAAATTTAACCCAAAAACTAAGTTTTTGCGTTTAGACAGCTGCACATAGGAGGAAACTACGCATTCATTGCATCCTAACATGCATCTGTTAACTTTCACGGTGTATCTATTTCTTTTGTGCATACATTCATTGTTTCAGCGCATTTACAACCTATCATGGCGCATCTATTTATGTTGCGCATATGTTCACTGTTTCAGTGCATTTACAACCTATCATGGTGCTTCTGTTCTTACCCTACATACACACTTTCTTATGGCACTTATAAGATATGTTACGGTGCATACATATTTCTATGCTTCTGTAGACTATTTATGCGCATCCAACCTCTAAAGTGGCACATTTGTCTGAACAATGATTTTTAGGGTTTTCTAGGAAGATTTTGCTAATGCTAACATCTTTGCAGGAATACTCTTGATTTGTTTTGCAGGTTAGGCACTGGTTTAGATTCATATAGTTGCATTCGATTAGCTCACACTTTGATTTCTTAAAGGATAGTAATATTGATGCTCATGCAAAATCTCACATAGTTTTAATGAGGAAAGAGGTAATTGGATCATTGCTATCTTTTCAAAGTTATTGCTATCTGGATAAAACTAAACTCATCATTGCTTTCTGGGTTAAAACTGAACCACTGCTATCTCGATTGACCATCATTTCAAAGTTAACAAATTTGTGCTATCGTGGTTAGAAATTGAACTCATCACTACTATCTTGGTTAAAACTGAACCACTGCTATATCGATTGACCATCATTTCAAAGTTAACTATTCATGCTACGTGGATTAAAATTAAACTCACCATTGCTATCTTGGTTAAAACTGGACCATTGCTATCTTGCTAATCACTTCAAAGTTCTGTGCTTGCCCAAGTAGATAGCTCATCTAGTTTTTTCTATTTTAACTAGGGGAAAAAGAACCACTGTATACTGTGTTTTTGGGAATGATACCAGGCCTATGCTCTCCCCTATCTTGGGTGACCAAAATGCTAGAAGTATAATTTTCACATGTGTTTTTCTTTTAGACGGGCCTACTCTTGGATACCACTTATCCAATTAGGAACGACCCTAAGTGGTAACAAGCTAGACGCCAAGCCCTTCCAAGCTACTATAAATAAATTGTGTTTGGAGTGAAAGCTTCAAACAACAAGTGCAGTTGTGTTACACCGATAGCTAACCTCCCCCAAAACCCTCCAAGGCGCAACCCTTGCAAGCTGGGAGACTCCATAACAGAGAGTAGTGTTGCCGCATGTGTAACCACTCAAACAGTTGCCCTCATTAAACACCTTTTGTTCTAGTGGCCAAAAACCCTTATAATCCATTTTGAGCCTAGGATTTTGTACTTGTTTTTTTCTTTTAGTCTAAAAAGAGTCAAAAAATCACAAAAAAAATAATTAAAAAAAATCATAAAATATTCTTTGTGTTTGCTGTGTTTTTCTTGCTATAAATTTAGAAAATTAGATCAAAAAAATATTCTTGCAACCAAAGTACCAAAAACATCGAAAACATTCCAAAAAATTGCAAAAACATTGAGAAAACCCAAAGTGGCGCATCCGCCCTCTGTTCCTACACATCTGTACCAACCTGCGATGCATTTGCAGTGACTTTCAGTGCATTTACATACTATTCCTGTGCATTTGCATTTTACCAGTCCAGCGCATTTGTTATGACTTACGGTGTATCTGTCAATTTCCACAACGTATATGTTTCAGCGCATACATGACAGTGAGCACTTGCACAGTTTTCAGGAGAAACATTTCACCAGTTCTAGGTACCCATTTCAGTCTAGTTTTAGGTTCAGAGATCAGGTCTCACCTTGTTGTTAGTTTTCCATCCATTTCATGTCAAAATTTCTCTTTCATTGGTCATCCCACTCCCCTTCTATCAGGTCTTTCTAGTCAACAGTCGAAAACTATCCCATATCAGGTCAGCATAGGCCCCTTTTTCGTATCACTTGTGGATTCAAGTAAAAATAGTTAGTCACAAAACTTTGCTAGTAGGTTTTGGTGCACGGTTAGTCCCTACATAGTAAGATAGGTATCGAGTACCCTTACTAGTGGCTACTGTCTTGTAGCAGCCATCGTACTTGGAATCATTGATCGAGAAGGTCCGTTGTCCAAATCTTGTCACAAGTATCCTATTCTCAACAGTCTCCATCGGCACCTTGCCAAAATATCTTGTCCCATTCCACCTCATCCCATGTCACCTTGCATGGCTCTTACTAGATCTTAATACAAGAAACAACTTGAAATGGCCAGGTCATCCAACCACATTGTCACACCTCATGATAGTGATGAGGAAATCTCTAACGAAGACTATCAAGGAAGCATCCAAGATCAGAAATTCCAATGCTTAGTAGAGAAAGTGCTCCGTGATGACCCTCACAAGTATTTCTATCATCTTGCTAGCCTTGGAATTAAACTGCCTGCAAATTTTGATATAAACTCAATCCTTGAAAACATAGAGGATGATCGTGAAAAGGGAAAGAAAACCCTAGACACCAATGCAGAAGATAAAGGAAAGAAAACCATAGACCAAGGTACACCTATGGAAGAAATGAGAAAAGAACTCAAGGGTCTAAAGCAACAAATGTCAGATCTCAAGACAGGTACAAACACCAAAAATTACTCCTTGGAAGATATTGCACCATACCCCTTTGATAAAAATTTGGTCATGAAACCATTTCCCTATCGATTTGAAGTTCCTAAGTTTGACAAATACAAAGGAAAAGGGGACCCTAGAGATCACATTAGGGAGTTCAACGCAACATGTTTAGAAGTAGCTCACACTAAGACTTACTTAATGAGACTATTCCCTAGATCTCTAGGCAATCAAGCTATGGAGTGGTTCTCATGGCTTCCACCGGGCATCAAAACTTTTGATGAGCTAGTCAACAAGTTTATCACCCACTTCTCTTACAACATTGAACACGAAGTCTCTATGCTTGATCTATGCAACACCAAACAAAAGAGTGGTGAATCATTTGCCACCTTTCTACAACGATGGAGACAACTAGCAAGCAAGTGCTCATACAATATACCTGAGAAGCAACTAATGGAGATGTTTGTCCATAACCTCAACACTGATCTTGGCTATCAAATACAAATACAATGCCCTACATCATTCTCAAAAGTCATTGAAATGGGATTGTTTATCGAAAAAGCTATGATCTCCAAGGGGCAAATCAAGTTGTATAAGGACACACCTACCTCCAACTATACGACTGACAAATCAAAGTTTTGGACCAAGAATAAGAATGTTGTCAATGATGGAGTGGTTGACACCAAGGTGGCAGCTCCCAAGCAACAACCCATATTCACTCTCAAAGGAGAAGCAAGCAATGTTATACCCAACAAACTGTTCTCTTAGGAGCCAAGACCATGGTTCAATGCGAATCCAAGGCAAAAGTTCACACCGCTGGGTGAGTCTCAAGAATTTGCATTAAGGAAGTTGTTGGCTAACAATGAAATCTCTCTACCACCAACAAGTGATTATGAGCCCATAGTCAAACCTCCTTATTGGAAAGACACTGACTATTGTGAATATCATAGAGGAAGAGGACATACTACCAACAATTGTATCCATCTCAAACATGTTATCCAAGATGTGGTTGATCAAAATCAAGAAGGAACCCAACAACATACCTCCAATGAGACACATGTGGCTTACAGGGATCCACTTCTCAATCACAACAGGTCATACAACGACAACAACAACCATGGCAATAATAACAATGGAAACAATAACAACAACGACAACAACAACCATGGCAATAATAACAATGGTAACAATAACAACAACCGCAATAGGCTGAATCAGAATAGTGGGAATAGTAATGCCAACTATGCAAGTGTGCCATTCGACTATACCATCAATTGCCTATCTGAGTATGTCCCACAAATCAATGTTATCACACACAATCAACAATTAGAATCTAACAGAAATGGTTGTAGTATCATTACTTGCAGTGGTAAAGTCACGTTGAATACTGTCCCTCCAAGGTCATCACCTTCTTAGTCCAACTTCCGTCAATATAATGTCATAGACCAACTACAGAAGACTCTGGCTCACATTTCTATCTTGGAGTTATTGTGTCTATCTCCTTCTCATAAGGAGATTCTCAATAAAGCCTTAGTGGAAACCATCATCCCCACTAACTTGGCCCAAGAGAAGTTTTAGGCTATGGTAGGCAATTTGACCTCCTCAAGCACCATATCATTCACTGAACAAGATGACCTCTCTGCGTCTCAACCTCATAACACCCCTCTACATATTGTCACCTTCATCCACAAGCACCGCATCAAGAGGGTTCTCATTGATGGGGTAGCCGGTTTAAATATTTGCATGTTAAAGCTAGTCCTTACATTGGGGTTCTCTGAGAACGCAGTTGATCCAAGAAAGAAGATAACTATCAAAGCCTATGATGAAGAGGAGAGAACTACCAAGGGAATAGTGGTATTACCCATACAAGTGGGACCTATCATAAAAGATGTTGTGTGCCAAGTCCTAGATAGGGAGCTCACCTATAATATTCTCCTAGGGAGACCATGGATTCATGCCATGAAAGATGTGCCCTCTACTTATCACCAATGTATAAAATTCCCACACAATGGCAAATAGGTCACCATCCAAGGAGACCCTGACCCCTTCCAGTATTGCAACTCTGTCCTTTCAAAACCCAATTGCATCATACCAAACAATAGAGCATCTACATCCCCTACCCCATAGCAAGACCATACCGCTGAAGCTTCCTCATCAAAGCACGTATGGGCTTATGAGCACATTCCGGTGACGAGACCAGAGGGATGGGTAGCTAGAGCAGTAGGAGAGCCATTTGCACGGATGTATAGAGGAGCCTTGACGTATCGACAGCGCCGAGGAGTGGTATACTGGCGACGGAGGTTGGATGAGATAGACAGATTTGTATGGAGGCCATGGCTAGGATGTGAGCAGTGGGAGGAGGAGGATGCCGAGCTTGCTTATGCGAGACAGGCGAGGTACATTTTTGGACGCGGCGTGTACATTATAGAGCGCTATTTGCCAGAGAGAGCCCTGAGACAGTTTGGAGAGGCACAGGCAGTACCTGTAGGTGATGCCGTTTTTGGGAGGACGAGACAGGAGGTGTTTGATTGGGGTCCAGAGGTTGTGGTGGACACAGCCTTGGCAGAGAGAGATGGATTGCGGCCAGTAGCATGGCAGTGGAGACAGGGTCCTGCAGATCCAGGTATGTTGCCAGAGTATGATGCACACTGGGCGACAGCTAGGCCGACTCGGTTGACACGGGATGGAGAGATTGGGGAGATTGGGATGGAGAGACCAGTTCGGAGGCGACGACGACGGGCTCCACCAGCACAGGCAGTAGTGCCAGCCGCACCAGGGATACAGATGCCAGGGCAGGTGCCAGGCTAGCCTGCTATATTAGCACAGCCACAGGCACAGATCAGAGCAGGAGATGATGTGGGTATTTAGCAGCTGCGGAGACGGATCAGAGAGGAGAGGAGATGGAGGCAGCAGGCACAGATGAGGCTGAGGAGAGTGGAGATGGATAGGCATCAGGCTGTGATCAGTCTGAGGCATGCTAGAGCACAGACACAGGCTTATCAGGCTCAGCTACAGTTGGGAGCTCAGAGAGGAGATGGACAGGATGATGGTGCGCTCGCGAGAGTTACAGGAGAGAGGGATACAGCTAGGCAGCATGAGCAGATGATGAGGCTTGAGCGAGATACTGC
Organism: Cunninghamia lanceolata; assembly: GCA_027924645.1. Taxonomy (NCBI): domain Eukaryota; kingdom Viridiplantae; phylum Streptophyta; class Pinopsida; order Cupressales; family Cupressaceae; genus Cunninghamia; species Cunninghamia lanceolata. The sequence goes on along the minus strand of BSBN01000284.1, from coordinate 12,472,554 downwards.
AGTACAGCAGGAGCAGGCTATGAGAGCAGAGAGGGATGGTCTGCGAGCTGAGAGAGATAGTCTGTGAGCTGAGAGAGATAGGGCAGTACAGCAGCTGCAGGTTATGACTAGTGAGCGGGATAGAGCAGTGACGGCCTTGGGGACTGATGGAGCTACCATGTACTTAGCCACACAGTTGACAGCGGTACAGGCCGAGCTTCGGAGAGTGTAGGGGGAGGCTGAGTATTATAGAGGCCTATATTATGGAGCTGTGCCAGCAGAGCAGAGACAGCCTAGCTTCAGGAGCAGGTCAGGGGCTTCGAGCTCACGGAGGTCAGGTGGATCTCGATCAGTAGCTTCAGTGATGGGGCCACCGAGAGAGGGAGGACCAGGTATAGGACCTGTTGGTGGTGGTGGTCAGGGCGAGGGAGCTGGCAGTAGTCGCTAGGGCATACCTTGTTGGCATTGTATCATGATGAGGCCTAGAGCCATTGTTGTACATTCATTCTTTTCAGGGCTCAGCTTGTATTATAGACACTTGTATTTTGACACACATGTATATATATATGGCAGTTTTGGCGATCTATATGATGTTATAATGGTTGTGATGTTGATATTATGATGGCTATGCAGGTTATGTGTATGGATTATGAATAGATGTTTATGCAAATGGTAATTGATAGAAAATATGTGAATATGTAAAAGAAAATGATATGGATAGATGTATGCATATAGGTAGATGTTAATGAAAGATATAGATATAATGGACGTATGTATGGCTAACACTTGTTTTGCAGGAGCGGAAATATGGACAAAGGATGATGGAGATGATTGATCTTGGCAGAGGATGACGGAACAAATGGATAGATAGAATGAATAAGATAAGATGATGATGGGCAGCTTTCAAGTAATTGCTCAAAATGAAAAGAAATGCAGTCCTTATGTTTGATATAGCATATGGATGTTATGCACCAGGGTATAAGAGACCAAGGTGTCGAGATATCCAATGCGCAACTAGCATGTTACAATCTTGTCAGAACGCATGTGGTCAAGATGTTGAGCCAACATGCACAAGATAGGAATAGCAGCTAGTGTTGGACTTTGACGCTACAAACAATGGTTTGAACTTATCTCCACTACACATAATGATAGCTTGCTGGTTATATGTATGGAGTTAGTCTTAACATAGAATAGTCTCCAATGCATAAGAGACTGTTTAGCTTCTCAGATGCTAGAGATATTGATATGTAAGATGCTAATCCCAACACGTGCAAGATACCAAGACGCATAGGAAGAGAATAAGATCATCCCGCAAACACAGCATACGAAAGCGATATGACCATGCCCCAGTCCTTACTTCATCGCAACATACCAAAATATAAAGAGATCATGGCAGTCTTGACTAGGTATAGAAAAGGGACAAAAGATAAATCAAAAGATAAAACAAAAGATACTGTCATCACATTCTCTTGCCAAATGTTGGGTGCTCTTGGATAGATTAAGCTGGCGCCTTGTTAAAAGGAAAGCTACATCCTGTTGAAGGCTAAAGTTGTTGATAAATGGCTATAGCAAATGTTGGCTTAAGGCATGCGGACAAATAGCTTCTGGCTTACCTGTGATTGGTTATAGTGCTGGAGCTTGCAATAGACACATGGTTTGCTTCCTGTTTGAGCTGATCAAAGAGAAGAAGATGGATGATGAATGAAGATGAAGAAGATGGGGGGATCATCTGTGCTTGAGTACTGGAAACTTCCTTCATATTCCAGACTGCCTACATACCCTGTATCCACGGGATCAAAGCACATTGACGATGAAGATGAGACATGATGAATATGTAGTTCTGGGGTTTTATTGATGATGTAAGTGATGAAAGATAGAAGAATGTGAGCTGAGAGAGTAAAAGATGTTTAGAAGAAAAGATGACAGATAAATGATGAAAGGGGTTATCGTCTTAGCCTAAATCAGAGTGCTTCCTTCGCATCTCAGATTGCCTACATACCCTGTATCCACGGGATCAAGGCGTCAACGATAGAGCTAGATGTAGTTCTTATTGATGTGGCTAATCGATTGGATGTTTGATCAGGCGATGTTTGTTGCGATTGTTGGATGAATGTGGATGGAGTTGTAAAGGTATGAGTCCTGGTTGCAAGTCGTTAGGTCGTATTTGTTGGTGGACATGTGCCATGGCTGAAGTTGATAAGGTGTGCTGTGTTGTAAGCTGAGTTGTTTGATGTGTTATGAGCTAGAGATAACAGGATCCACTTCCAAATAAGGCTCAACAAATGCCCCCAGTGTGGGATGAGGTTTATTATGCAGAAGCGACAATGCAGAAAAGATGTGGCCAAGATGCTAAGGTGCCAAAAGATATAAATATCATGACAATGTCTCAAGTATGATAGTTAGCATTGGCAAAGGATGAAGAGGAAAGGCGATGTGTGAGGTTGCGATAGAGCTTATGAGGATGGCTTATACAAGATGCAGTGGGGAAAATGATCAAACGAACCAAACAAATGAGGGAAGCTGGTCACTACACATAGCGCCTGTTTGCCAGGTTTTCACTATGGTACTTATCCAAGGCGCCTGTTTACCAGGTTTTCACCATTGGACGGATTATTTATCTCTTTTTTTTTTGTTTTTTTTGTTTTTTTTTTTTTTTTGGAATTTGTTATTTTTTATTTATTTATTTGTTTGGGATAGCTGAGATTCATGGATAAAACTTCTTGAGATGAACGCTGTTGACGGGTTCATCCAAGGGAATGCCTTCAGGTGTTGACAAAGTGTATGCACCAGATCCATAGACTGCGGTGATAATGAAAGGACCAAGCCAATTTGGTTCAAACTTGCCCTGTTTCTCTCGATGCTGTTGATTCCTTTGGTTTTCTTTAAGGACAAGGTCGCCAACCTGAAATCTGCGTTCTCTGATCTTTTTGTTGTAACTGCGGCGTAGCCGGTTTTGATAGACTTGAAGATGGTTCAATGCTGTAAGGCGGCGTTCATCTAAGAGCTCAAGATCATGGAGTCGGGACACTCGATATTCTTCATCTGAGATAGTATGTTGCAAGGATATGCGCAAAGAGGGGATCTCAACCTCGATAAGCAAAATAGCTTCAGTGCCATAGACTAGAGCATAGGGTGTGGCGCCAGTAGGAGTTCTGACACTTGTTCTATAGGCCCATAAAGCAGGATGCAGTTGTAGATGCCAATCTCGACCAGCTTCGTTAACAGTCTTTTTAAGGATCGTGATGATTGTCCTATTAGAGGCTTCAGCTTGACCGTTGCTCTGAGGATAATAAGGCGTAGAGAACCTATGTTGAATATGAAACTTATTGCAAAGATCTCTAACCTCTTGGTTCTTGAAAGGCCGGCCATTATCGGTGACAATAGCTTGAGGAACTCCATAACGGCAGATGATGTAATGTAGGATGAATTTAGCTATTTGTTTACCTGTGATGTAGGTCATTGGTATGGCTTCTACCCACTTTGTGAAATACTCAGTGGCAGTGATAATAAACTTATGACCATTTGATGAAGTAGGATGGATTTTACCCACAAGATCAAGTCCCCATTGCGAAAAAGGCCATGGAGTGACAATAGGCTGAAGCGCATGTGCTGGTGCATGTATTAGATCTCCATGTTTCTGACATTGTAGACATCTCCTTGAAAATTGTTGGGCATCTTTTTCCATAGTTGGCCAGTAGTATCCTGCTCGCAGAAGTTTCTTAACAAGGCCAGGGCCAGCGGAATGCGAACCGCAGACACCTTCATGTATTTCACGTAAGGCCGTTTTTGCTTCCTCAGAGTCAAGACATCTAAGAAGGATACTGTCAAGACTCCGACGATAAAGGGTGTCTCCTAAGATAGTATAACGAGAGGCTCGACGGATAAAAGTTTTACGCTGGGTGTTGGATAGTTGAAGAGGCAAGGTGTGATTATGGAGATACTCGTATATATCTTTGTACCACAACGAGTTGGGACCAACAATCTCACATATGAGCTCAGACTGTGGAACTTCAAATGCTGGGATCAAAAGCTGTCCGACCAAGAATTCACATTTATGGGTATTGGATGGCATGTCTAAAAGAGATCCAATCATAGCCATGGCATCGGCTGCTCTGTTTTGTAGTCTTGGAATTTGCTCAAAGGTAATGTCCTCAAAATATTGCTTGAAATCGTCCACCATTAGCTTGTATGGAAGAAGCTTCTCGTCTTTTGTTTGATATTCATCTAAGACCTGTTTAATAACTAGCTGAGAATCACCAAAGACTCGTAACTGTTTGATAGCCCATTGTACTGCCATGCGCAAACCTGTTATTAAAGCTTCATACTCTGCTATGTTGTTGGTACATGGGAATGCTATTCTGTATGATTTAGGTATGCAGTCTCCTTGGGGAGTGACAAACAAGATACCTGCTCCAGATCCGTGTTGAGTGTATGACCCATCAAAGTATAGCTGCCATCGTGCTGGAGAGCTTAAATTAAACAATCCTTCATCAGGGAATTCAGGATATATTGGCTGAATGTCTGTGATAGGTGCTGCAGCTAATTGATCAGCAATGACTTGTCCTTTGATAGCTTTACGATTCACATATTGTATATCAAATTCACTCAAGATCATAACCCATTTTGCTAATCTCCCTGTGAGAAGTGCTTGTGAAAGAAGATACTTGAGGGGATCCACATTAGAGATGAGCTTTGTTGTTTGGTTCAACATATAATGTCGCAACTTTTGGGAAGCAAACACTAATGCTAAACAAGCTTTTTCCATGAATGAGTAATTGAGTTCATATCCCACAAGAGTTCTGCTAATGTAGTAGATGGCTTGTTCTTTTCCTGAATCATCATGTTGAGCTAGAAGTGCACCCAATGCTGCGGTTGTTGATGATATATAAAGCAGTAATGGACGATCAAGTACAGGAGCTATTAACACAGGAGGTGTTGCCAAGTATTCTTTTATCTTATCAAAAGCCTGTTAACACTTTTCATCCCACTTAAAAGGTTCACCCTTGCGAAGAAGATGCTGAAAAGGATGACATTTATCTGCGAGTTGTGAGATAAATCTGCGGATAGATTGTAGCCTACCCTGTAAACTGCGGAGCTGTTTGAGATTCGTTGGTGGAGGCATTTCTATGATAGCTTTTACCTTAGCTAGGTCCACTTTTATTCCTCGTCGAGACACAATATATCCCAATAGTTTTCCTGATGTTATGCCAAATACACACTTCTTTGGATTTAGTCTGACTTGATATTTTTCTAATCGATCAAAAATTTGTGCCAATACTTGTAGATGTCCTTCCCTTGTCTTAGATTTGCCTAGGATGTCATCAACATAGTCTTCCATGATAGTATGAAAAAGGTCGTGGAAAATAACTGTCATAGCTCGTTGATAGGTAGCTCCAGCGTTTTTGAGACCAAAAGGCATTACAACCCAGCAATATGTGCCCCATGGACAAATAAAAGATGTTTTATCTTGGTCTTCCTCTGCTATTCTGATTTGATTATAACTAGAAAATCCATCCATCAAAGATAGCATTTCATGTCCTGCTGTAAGATCAACAATGTTGTCTATGCTTGGTAATGGAAAATCGTCTTTAGGACATGCTTTGTTAAGATCTCTAAAGTCTGTGCAGCAGCGAACTCGTCCATCTGGTTTGGCTACAGGTACTAAGTTTGAAACCCATTCTGGATAATCAATAGGCTTTATGAACTTTGCTTCTAACAGTTTCTGAATTTCTGCTTTGACCAATAAGGCAACTTGCGGATGCATTTTGCGCAATTTTTGTTTGACAGGCTTTACATCAGGGAATACTGCTAAATGATGTACCACAAGTGAAGGATCTAGTCCTGGCATGTCTACATAAGTCCATGCAAAATTTATAGCTCTTCTCAGAAAAAATGCTGTGAAGTTCTTTCGTTCTTGCTCTGATAGTGATGCTGCCAAAAAGGTGATCTTCGGATTCTGTTCTGTTCCCAAGTTCATGTCTTGTGATTTTTCAACTAGCACAGTTGATTTCTCATGGTAATCAGCGGCAACAGGAAGATCAAATCCCTCATCCTCAGGCTCCTCAGAGAGGTTTTCACCTTCAGATACGTACTTTATTTTTACTTTTTCACGGTCAAGAGGCGCCTTGCGGTTTTCACCTAGTGACCTATTTTGTTGAATTTTGTTTATTTCACTTTTGCGACTGAAGGATTTGATACTTCCGCCAAAATATGCTAGTTTAGGTAATTCCATCATGAAACCTGCTTTATGATCACCCAATGGAATACCTTGTCTCAAACCCATGAATTCTGCAATGGCTTCGTCATTTTCAAATGTATCTAATATCGGTGCCCCCTGTTGGTCCCAATCGATGAGGTCAGGATATACGAGGGAGAGGCGAATGGAGGGATTATGATGGTTAGAAGAGGTTGCGGAAAACATGAAGATGGAATGTTCTTGAAAGAGGTCGGTGATATGAAGGGAGGAGTCGTCGATGGTATCCGAGTTAGAAGTCTCTCCTACCGAAGAAGGTCCAACATCAATATCGGAAATACACTTAATGTCTTTGGGTCGCGGTACCTCCGGTTGGTAACCAAGGCCTTGCTTATTAAACTTCTTAGACACAATAAGGGGCTCAATAGGTCCTTGTTCCTGTGATCCCAAGCCGCCATGTCCTTTATAGCCCATGTTCTTTATGATACGAAACCCGTTGTTGTATCGCTCTACTTCAAGTTGGACTTGGTCATTTTCATCAAAGAATATCCAAGAATCGATGTCCTCAATGTCTTCGTCATCCAAGAAACCACCTTTAATGAATACGGTAGGGGGAGCTTTGATAACAGCGGAGGATGAAGTGGGCTTAGATGTAGAGGGCTTACTGTGGGATTTAGGAGATAATGGAAGGGTGCCAACACAACAGGATTCCTGCAATTTGTATTCACCAGGGCCATGTTCGGTATATTTGATATGGAGGTTGGAAGCAGCTTTGCTAGATGAGGGCTTGAGGAGATCGGATGGGTCTACATAGGAGGAAGACGGATATGCCTCGGTGTTGAGAGGGATACGGTTTGGACTCTGATATTTAGCTTGGAAGGCACGGCAAAACTCAAATGGATTGGGATCAGCTTGAATGGTAACTTCAACACCCTTATGTGGAAATTTAAGGCATTGGTGATATGTAGAGGGAACTGCTTTAAGGGTATGGATCCAAGGGCGACCGAGGATGATGTTGTAAGGCAGATCAATATCAAGGACTTGACAGCGAGTTTCTGTAATGACCGGTCCAACTTGAATAGGCAATAAGATGATCCCTTCAGTATCTCTTTCAGCATCATCATATGCTCTGATGGTAATAACCTTGGAGGTGTCTACATTTTTCTCCGAATATCCCAATTGTTTGATGAGTTTCAAAGAACATATATTTAGACCAGCTCCCCCATCTATCAAGACTCGTTTGATACGGCGTTGATTAACAAACACTTCAATATGGAGGGCCTCATTGTGTGACGGATGAATTGAGGGTTGAAGATCTTTGTCGGAAAAGGTTAAATGACAAGGGGCTGCAATGCTAGCGACCATGGATTGAAATTGTGTGATATTAATATTATTAGGCACCGAAGACTCTTGTAAGGCCTTATCAAGGATAGCTTTATGTGCGGGGGATATGCGGAGCAGCTCAAGGATAGATATGTGTGTGGGTGTTGTGCCAAGGTGATCCAAGAGGTTATAGTCAGAGAGAGGTCGAGGAGGATGAGGGGGTGCTCCTTGAACGATAACTCGACCTCTTTGCGTGGTTACGGCACAATCAGGTGCTCCTTGGACGGTAATGGTAGAAATGCGAGCATGGTCAATGCGGCCAATGGTAGATGATGCATAGCTATAGGGAATAGCATTTCCAGCTTGAAGGTTATTTGTCTGATCATGAGATGGAAGTGGATTCTTGAAAGTCTCTAGATCATAGTTTGATGTGGATTGTTGAGCAGGTTGAGGTGTTGAAGGTGTGACGTTGATTAGACCTTGATCAATGCAGTCTTGGATAACATGTTTTAAGCGCATACAACCATTTGTTTTATGTCCTTTAACTCGATGGTAATCACAATACTCATTCTCTTTGTACCAAGGAGCTCGAAAGAGTGGTTCGCCGTTTGGTGGTGCATCGGGTAGAATAACATCTCCGGCTTGAAGCAGCTTTCGAAGAATAACTTCCATGGGTTCCACTAATGGTGTAAATTGTCGGCGTGGATTAGAAGTTTGGCGTTGGTTTCTTCGTGGTGGAAAAGACTGTCTTGGTGGAGAGGCTGCTTGAATGTTGATAGGAGTTCTCATAGTTTGGATATTCTTTGTATCAACAATACCATCATTGACAACATTCTTGTTCTTGTTCCAAAAGCGAGACTTATCATTGGAATTTTGGGGAGAATCTTTGTTATCACGAAAGATCTTGATAGTTCCTTTGGCAATTAAGGCTCGTTCAATAATCACTCCTTTGGAAACTAGTTCGTCAAAGGTGCTAGTGCTTTGCAATTGTAGTTGGAATGACAGCTCAGGATGAAGATTTTGAACAAAGATGTCAAGCTGTTGTTTCTCAGGGATTTCCCATGATAATTTGCTAGCCATATTACGCCATCGTTGGGTAAATGAGGAAAAGGTTTCACCATTACGTTGTTTGTTGTTGACAAGGTCATTCATGTTTACCTCATGTTCAATGTTGAAGGCAAAATGTGATCGAAACTTGGTTGCCAATTCTGAAAAAGTCTTAATTCCTGGAGGTAAATGGGAAAACCATTCGAGAGCTTGTCCTGCTAAGCTTCGAGGAAATAGTCTCAAGAGATATGTATCATCATAGGCAACGTCGAGACATGCCACGAAAAAGGCTCGAAGATGGTCATTCGGATTTCCTTTCCCTTTGTACTTATCAAATTGTGGGATTTCAAAGTGTGGTGGAAAAGGTATCATATTAAGAGACTTGTCAAATGGATAAGCGCATATGTTTTCGAGAGAGAAAGGTTTCTTGCCTTGTCCTACCCTTTCATCGATCATCTGTTGGATATCGGCTGAGGATAACTGCTATTGTTGCGAAGGGGGTTGAGTGTGATATGAGACATATTGCGGTTGTGGTTGTGGTATATGTGGAGTTGTGACAGTTGGTTGCGGTTGTGGGATGTACGAAGCTGTGACTGTTTGTTGGGGTTGTGTGCCCACAACGTATGTCAAAGGAGTGGTATGTGACATGTACGTGTTAGAGGATTGCTGTCCTTGAGACACAAGTGGCAAGTGGGTGTGCATTACATGAGAAGTGGATGTTGGATTGATAGTAGCAGATGGTTGGGAAGTTGGGATTGAATTCATGACATGGTAAGTGACAGAGGGATTGGTAGATACAATAGAAGGGTGAACATTGGGATTGGTATTTTGGACAATATGAGGATTGGTATACGTCATGTGTTGAGTGATATTAGAGAAGCCTTGGGTAGCATAAGAGGGATTGATGGTGTGTGAAGGATTGGAAGAAGAGGACAGCATGGATGTAAGTTGATCTACATAAGCGATCTTATTGTTTGGATTGGCTTGAGAAATGAGGGAATCACTCATGTCAATGAGACTAACGTTGGGATTATAGGATAACATGGAGGAATTAGCAGTTGGTGTATGAGATGTGGTAGATTGCAATGGTTGTGAAGCATGGACAACATGTGTTGTTGGAATGGTTTGAGAGGTATGCACACCGTAAGATATGGGAATTGCTTGTGATGCTCGAAGTGTTTGTGCTTGTGTTACATGGACAGCTTGTGTGACTTGAGGCATGGAAACAGTCATGGTAGAAGGAGAGATATGTTGAGGGACATGAAAAGGTGGGATGTTGAGATTTTGTGACATGAAAGGAAGCACATTGGTGGACATTATCAATGGTTCTAAGGTATGCTCTGATCGCGGTAACTCAAATGAAGCAACAAGAGGCAATGAAGATGGTGTTTGCGAGGTAGTAGAAGATGATGTGACTATAGTAGATGGTCTATTCGCAACAACAGCAGTAGTGTTGGGATCGTGCTCTCTAATAGTGGATATATCAAAGTCTTTAGGTAGTTTAGCACCCATGCGAGCAAGTTGGAGAAAACAGCGATCAGGCTCAGATATCATGAGTTTCTCAACTTGGTCCCATAGATAGGTATCTTGGAATTCTGATGAGTCGTCTTGAGATTGTTCTTCGAAAGTTTCCAAGGATGGTTGAGGGTGCATTTGTTGTGAAGATGATTCGCCCCTAGTGTACCCTTGAGGTATAAACATATGAGAAGGCATACCAGTTGTGAATTGAGTTGCATCCTTAAGAGGTGTTGTGAATTGTTTCATCTCAGCTTGCAATTTGGCATCCATTTCAGCTTTCAATTTGGCTTCTACTTCAGCTCGATATTGACTCCTAGTTTGAGGCATGATGTTGATGATGAAGTTGAGCTTGTCAAAGTTTTGAGACCCAAAAGATGATAGTTGGTTGATTAGCTGCTGTTTTGGTTTGCTGGTTTGGCTAAGTTTGCTTGGTTGATTTGTTTTGGCTGAGTTGTTGTTGGTTGTCCCTAGAGGTAGCTCAATCACTCAAGGGAAAGATTGTTTGCTGTTGATGTTTGTTGGAGCTAAAGCTAAAAGAGATTGTTTGCTGAAGCTAAAGCTGAAGGATGTTTGTTGGCTGAAGCTAAAACTGAAGGTTGTTTGTTGATTGAAATGATTGGATTGATGTCTGATTTGCTGGTTGGGGTCTCAAGAGATGGAAAAGCTCATGAGTTGTGATTGATTGATAAGCTCAAAATAGGAGACAAAGTCCAGGTATTTGCTATTGATCAAAGATAAGTCTGAAAGCTAATGTTTGAGGTTCAAGCAAGCTGGTCCTGAGGCTAATTCAGCTGATGCACTGAGATTTGCAGGAATTTTAGCTACAAGCGACTGATGATAGCTCAAAGGCGACTCACAGGATGCTAAAGGCAATTAATGATAGCTTAAATGCGACCTGGTTTAGATGTGATAGGAAAATGACAGTGCTAACCAGAAGCGAATGCTATTCCAGAGGCGACAACTGTTGGTTCAAAGGCGATTACTATTAGTTCAGAGGTGACTCAGATATCCCTAAAGGTGACAGTCTGTTGTCCATAGGCGAACTTGTTCAGGAATCAGGCGAATAACTGTGGCTTAAAAGTGACTTATCTTAGGGAATATGCGACTGGTTATGAATCAGATGCGACTTGGTTCAGACAGTAGGCGATCATCTGTGGTTCAAAAGCGATTCTGTTTAAGCAAAAGGCGATCAACTGTGGTTTAAAAGCGACTCTGTTTAAGCAATATGCGGGCAATTATGGTTTAAAAGCAACGCAATTCAGGCAGATGCGGGTCACTATAGTTCAGAAACGATGTTGATGATCTGTGCGAGCAGTTTAGGTTCAAAAGCGACTGTGTTTGTGTGACAGTGGTCTGATTTTGCAGTTTTTTCCAGCAAGAAAACAATGATAACAGTCACTCACACTTACAACAAGCACAAACTGATACAACCTAGGCTAGGATAGGACAGTATCTGTTGAATCCCCTAGCTGCGCCTATTCAAAGCGGGTAGCTCCAGGATCTTGATAGCACCGGCTCCTCCTTACATTTGCACACACTTCTCACGCATACCAAGATCTGGGATTCTTATAAGGCTTGACCCTCTCCAAACCTTTAGATTGTCCCTGCTACCTCGGCTAAGAACCGCATGAATCGGGGCCGCTTCAAGGGTTTTGCCCTCTGCGTCAACAGATAGAAGGTTTTTGGCTACTACACAAAGTTGCTAATAAGGGCATCCGTTCGGGTGGCTATACATGCGGCAGCGCTACTCTCCGTTATGGAGTCTCCCAGCCTCCAAGGGTTGCGCCTTGGAGGGTTTTGGGGGAGGTTGGCTGTCGGTATAACACAACTGCACCCGTTGTTTGTGGCTTTCGACACAAACACTTTTCTTATATAGCGGTTCGGAAGGACTTGGCTTTAGCCTGTTACCGCTTGGGTCGTATCCCTTCTCACACCGGGAAGGCAGGCCCTCTAAAGATAATGACAAGTTCTCATGCACCCAAGATCCATTTGATAGGCAAGGGGAGAGGATACTTTTGTCATTAAATTTGGGTTACAATCAGGCACATGCAAGCAATCAAAAAGATAAATCAAGCACGGAGCAAACAGTAATTCATTTTAAGCACCAAGCCCAAATATGCCTAATTTAGTGAAAAAAAACCACAAATCTTGGACCGATCGAACCTGCAACAGATATATCAGTAGTTTGATAACCTCCTTTCTTGGACAAATCGATAAGATGCTGCGCAAATAGCCAGTTAATAGCCAAAAATCAAACTGAAACTGAAACAGGCTTAAAAACAATAGAGCTATACCAGATGCGACTCTCTGTTGATCAAAAGCGACCTCTATTTTAACAGAGGCGAAATACTGCGAATCATATGCGACGCGCAACAACACCGGATGCGACTCCTGTTAGCTCATAAGTGATTCATATTTTCCATAAGCGATTGGTTGAGGGCTGGATGCGACCTGGTTCTGCAAAAACACAGCCGATAAACAAAAACCCTGGCCTAACAGGCGAACAATATCAGTCCATAAGCGAATTCAAAAGCGGCTTCTGTCGTGTCATATGCGATCCTGATATACCAGAAGCGGCCTCTTGTAGGTCGAAAGCGACCTGTCTCTGCAAAACAAAAATCTAAACCCTAACCTGCGTAGGCGAATATTATTAGCTCATAAGCGTATCATATCAGCATAAAAGCGCGCACTGTTAGGTCGAAAGCGATGCGGATTTGTGCAAAGGCGGCCCCTGTTAGATTAAAAGCGGTCTGGTTATGCGCAAAAGCGGCGGCTATTAGATCAAAAGCGGCAAATACATTTAACACAGTCGCATACATTAGAGGTGATCATTTTAATGATAAAAGTGATTCGGTTTACCTTAGACGACGTCTGTTCGGTCAAAGGCGATCCAAAGAGGTATATGCGGCCTGTTCCAGCTCAAAAGCGACGCAGAAATCCCGAAGCGGCGGATTTTCGTTCGAAAGCGACTGGAATTTTCTGCGAACACCTGCAAAATCTGATCTTCAAAGAAACAACTCCAAAAAAATGAAGTTAATCAGGGAAGTGAGTCCCACCGGGTGTGCCAAAATGTGATAGGTGAAAGTCAGGTGTGGCAGATCAAACATAGTCATGAAACCCTAACCCTACCATCATCAAGGAATCTAACCTAAATGAAATCAAAGGATAATGCAATTCAAGCATAACATCACCTAGACCGTGCGATTCCTTGTTTGAGAGGGAGATGTGGACTGCTTCTTCAACGATAAGCAATTACAAAGCTGAAAGCTGCCATTGATGGATGATAAAAGCTCGAATGCTCAAATGCTCAAGATAATAATGGAGTTGCTATATGATTGCTGGATTGCTAGATACTATATGATTTCTGGATGTCTCATATGGAGTGAGAGGCTGTTTATATAGGACTCAACCAAGATCAATCAACGGTGGAGATTCAGAGGCTATGTGAATGGCTAAGATTGAAAGTTACTAAATTTAGGTCCAATTAGTTGTGCATGTGATGGATTTTAAATGAAAGTTGTCTTACAACACATGATAAATGGGAAATGGACAAGTGTTAAAATGTGATAAATGATAAAGGCTTAATTCAAATAAAGTATTTGAATTAGTGGGATATGAATTGGAAATTAATTAAATAAATAAAATTTATTTAATTAATATGATAAATGCATAAAATGGGATAAGACATGATGTGGAATTAATTAAATAAATACAATTTATTTAATTAATCGGCTAAATGAATGAGAATGGGATTTTAATTAAATAAATAAAATTTATTTAATTAATTGGGTAATGGATTAATGATTTAACAAGGTGTCGTTAGACATGGACAAATTTGGGTGTCTACATTTTGCCCCTCTTTGATACAATGTTCGATAGAACGTTGTGTCAAAGAAGATGTGAGATGCGCTCAATAAGCAAGTTATGCCCCAGTGTAACTGGCAGGTGATGCCCCCTCGAGAGGGAAGCCAGGCGAACCAGGAAGGACTGGGTTGGCTCTCGATAGAAGAAAGGGCGAAAAAGAGGGCAAACGCGAAGGAAAGGGGGGGTGGCATGGAAGAAAATAGGCTGTGGTATAGAAGAATTAGGGTTTGGAGAAGGGCTATAAGTAGGTGCTTCAAGGGCAAATAGGCTCATTTGTGCTCATTTGTGCTGAGAAACCCAGAGAAATCCAGAGCTCCTGAGAGTGAGAGTGGCAGAGCTAGCAGGATGGTGATTCCACGCAGAGATCATCGTGCGGAGCGGGTGAGGACACATGGACGACCAGAGGGAGCAGGCGCACCGGTATGTCGCAAAACTTTTCCCAAAAGCGTGCATTTAATAGCCTAGAAGCGTAATTAATTCACACACGTCACCAAAAGCGACTAGTTTAGGATAGGGCACATATAGGTCGCTTATGTAGGAGTAGAGGTCGCTTAGAGTATTGCAGGTCGCTTATAGGCGCGGGTAGGTCGCTTAGGGAAAACGAGGTCGCATCCTGTCGGCGGGAAAAATGCAGTCGAAATGCGCGTATGGAGGGGAACGAGTCGCTTATGAGCAGATAGTAGTCGCATAGGGTAGTGTAGCTCGCATATGGCTAGAAACAGCTCGCAAATGGTAGAGAGCACGCGTATAGGAAAACAGTGAGCGCATATAGTGATTAGGCTCGCTTATAAGGAAAAGATAGGTGCATTTAGGAAAAGAGCTCGCTTTGAGAGTAAATAGAGTCGCACATAGGATAGGGCTCGCATATGAAGGGATAAGGGGCACATGTAGAAATAGAGCTTGCCGCTAGTAAAACAGTAAGCGCATAATATAAAAGAGCTCGCGTTTGGTCAAAACAGAGATGCATGTGGTGAAAGGGGTCGCTAATGTGCAGAAAAAGGTCGCATGTGGTAAAGTAAACCGCATATGGTAGGTGTAGGATAAAATAGCAGAAAGATAGGCAGAGTTTGATAGGAATGATTAATGGTATGGACTGACAAGAGTAAATGGATGATGCAGGATGTTCTACCGCCATTGCTATCACGGGAGCCCCATCCGAGAGATTTGCGGCTGGTGAGACAGTTGGATGCAGAGGAGCTACTAGTGTTGGAGATCCTGGGCTTGGAGCATGTGTCACGATTAGAGCCAGTGTAGGCACATCGAGGGCTGATGACTGCGATGGTGGAGCGATGGATGAGCGAGCACAGTTCATTCTTGTTACCGACAGGAGAGGCGACCATCACCTTAGAGGATGTGTTCCAGATTTTGAGGATTCCGATAGATGGGGATCGGGTAGATTATGATCCGGAGATGGGCCCAGCTGCATTCAGGAGATTGTTTGGGACACCAGACATCGGAGCAGAGGGTTCAGAGATACCGATGGGGAGGATGGAGGAGCTCTGTGACAGGTTGTAGCGAGTGGTAGTGGCTATCATTAGATGGCTAGTGGGTGACAGGAGAGCGAGAGGTTTTCCTGTAGGATGGGGGACAGTGATGGAGGGCATGTTCTCCTATGGCATGAGATATGCATGGGCAGAGTGCGTGTTGGGACAGCTCTATCATTACCTGCATGATTGTGCATATATGTTCGGAGCCAGTATGTCAGCAGGAGTGACAGTTTTGCACGTATGGGCTTATGAGCACATTCCGGTGACGAGACCAGAGGGATGGGTCGCTAGAGCAGCAGGAGAGCCATTTGCACGGATGTATAGAGGAGCCTTGACGTATCGACAGCGCCGAGGAGTGGTATACTGGCGACGGAGGTTGGATGAGATAGACAAATTTGTATGGAGGCCATGGCTAGGATGTGAGCAGTGGGAGGAGGAGGATGCCGAGCTTGCTTATGCGAGACAGGCGAGATACATTTTTGGACGCGGCGTGTACATTATAGAGCGCTATTTGCCAGAGAGAGCCCTGAGACAGTTTGGAGAGGCATAGGCAGTACCTGTAGGTGATGCCGTTTTTGGGAGGACGAGACAGGAGGTGTTTGATTGGGGTCCAGAGGTTGTGGTGGACACAGCCTTGGTAGAGAGAGATGGATTGCGGCCAGTAGCATGGCAGTGGAGACAGGGTCCTGCAGATCCAGGTACGTTGCCAGAGTATGATGCACACTGGGCGACAGCTAGGCCGACTCGGTTGACACGGGATGGAGAGATTGGGGAGATTGGGATGGAGAGACCAGTTCGGAGGCGACGACGACGGGCTCCACCAGCACAGGCAGTAGTGCCAGCCGCACCAGGGATATAGATGCCAGGGCAGGTACCAGGCACGCCTGCTATATTAGCACAGCCACAGGCACAGATCGGAGCAGGAGATGATGTGGGTATTCAGCAGCTGCAGAGATGGATCAGAGAGGAGAGGAGATGGAGGCAGCGGGCACAGATGAGGCTGAGGAGAGTGGAGATGGATAGGCATCAGGCCGTGATCAGTCTGAGGCATGCTAGAGCACAGACACAGGCTTATCAGGCTCAGCTACAGTTGGGAGCTCAGAGAGGAGATGGACAGGATGATGGTGCGCTCGCGAGAGTTACAGGAGAGAGGGATACAGCTAGGCAGCATGAGCAGATGATGAGGCTTGAGCGAGATACTGCAGTACAGCAGGAGCAGGCTATGAGAGCAGAGAGGGATGGTCTGCGAGCTGAGAGAGATAGTCTGCGAGCTGAGAGAGATAGGGCAGTACAGCAGCTGCAGGTTATGACTAGTGAGCGGGATAGAGCAGTGACGGCCTTGGGGACTGATGGAGCTACCATGTACTTAGCCACACAGTTGACAGCGGTACAGGCCGAGCTTCGGAGAGTGCAGGGGGAGGCTGAGTATTATATAGGCCTATATTATGGAGCTGTGCCGGCAGAGCAGAGACAGCCTAGCTTCAGGAGCAGGTCAGGGGCTTCGAGCTCACGGAGGTCAGGTGGATCTCGATCAGTAGCTTCAGTGATGGGGCCACCGAGAGAGGGAGGACCAGGTACAGGACCTGTTGGTGGTGGTGGTCAGGGCGAGGGAGCTGGCAGTAGTCGCTAGGGCATACCTTGTTGGCATTGTATCATGATGAGGCCTAGAGCCATTGTTGTACATTCATTCTTTTCAGGGCTCAGCTTGTATTATAGACACTTGTATTTTGACACACATGTATATATATATGGCAGTTTTGGCGATCTATATGATGTTATAATGGTTGGGATGTTGGTATTATGATGGCTATGCAGGTTATGTGTATGGATTATAGATGGATTATGAATAGATGTTTATGCAAATGGTAATTGATAGAAAATATGTGAATATGTAAAAGAAAATGATATGGATAGATGTATGCATATAGGTAGATGTTAATGAAAGATATAGATATAATGGACATATGTATGGCTAACACTTGTTTTGCAGGAGCGGAAATATGGACAAAGGATGATGGAGATGATTGATCTTGGCGGAGGATGACGGAACAAATGGATAGATAGAATGAATAAGATAAGATGATGATGGGCAGCTTTCAAGTAATTGCTCAAAATGAAAAGAAATGCAGTCCTTATGTTTGATATAGCATATGGATGTTATGCACCAGGGTATAAGAGACCAAGGTGTCGAGATATCCAATGCGCAACTAGCATGTTACAATCTTGTCGGAACGCATGTGGGCACGATGTTGAGCCAACATGCACAAGATAGGAATAGCAGCTAGTGTTGGACTTTGACGCTACAAACAATGGTTTGAACTTATCTCCACTACACATAATGATAGCTTGCTGGTTATATGTATGGAGTTAGTCTTAACATAGAATAGTCTCCAATGCATAAGAGACTGTTTAGCTTCTCAGATGCTAGAGATATTGATATGTAAGATGCTAATCCCAACACGTGCAAGATACCAAGACGCATAGGAAGAGAATAAGATCATCCCGCAAACACGGCATACGAAAGCTATACGACCATGCCCCAGTCCTTACTTCATCGCAACATACCAAGATATAAAGAGATCAGGGCAGTCTTGACTAGGTATAGAAAAGGGACAAAAGATAAATCAAAAGATAAAACAAAAGATACTGTCATCACGTTCTCTTGCCAAATGTTGGGTGCTCTTGGATAGATTAAGCTGGCGCCTTGTTAAAAGGAAAGCTACATCCTGTTGAAGGCTAAAGTTGTTGATAAATGGCTATAGCAAATGTTGGCTTAAGGCATGTGGACAAATAGCTTCTGGCTTACCTGTGATTGGTTACAGCGCTGGAGCTTGCAATAGACACATGGTTTGCTTCCTGTTTGAGCTGATCAAAGAGAAGAAGATGGATGATGAATGAAGATGAAGAAGATGGGGGGATCATCTGTGCTTGAGTACTGGAAACTTCCTTCGTATTCCAGACTGCCTACATACACTGTATCCACGGGAACAAAGCACATTGACGATGAAGATGAGACATGATGAATATGTAGTTCTAGGTTTTATTGATGATGTAAGTGATGAAAGATAGAAGAATGTGAGCTGAAAGAGTGAAAGATGTTCAGAAGAAAAGATGACAGATGAATGATGAAAGGGGCTATCGTCTTAGCCTGAATCAGAGTGCTTCCTTCGCATCTCAGATTGCCTACATACCCTGTACCCACGGGATCAAGGCGTCAACGATAGAGTTGGATGTAGTTCTTATTGATGTGGCTAATCGATTGGATGTTTGATCAGGCGATGTTTGTTGCGATTGTTAGATGAACGTGGATGGAGTTGTAAAGGTATGGGTCCTGGTTGCAAGTCGTTAGGTCGTATTTGTTGGTGGACATGTGCCATGGCTGAAGTTGATAAGGTGTGCTGTGTTGGAAGTTGAATTGTTTGATGTGTTATGAGCTAGAGAAAACAGGATCCACTTCCAAATAAGGCTCAACAAATGCCCCCAGTGTGGGATGAGGTTTATTATGCAGAAGCAACAATGCAGAAAAGATGTGGCCAAGATGCTAAGGTGCCAAAAGATGTAAATATCATGACAATGTCTCAAGCATGATAGTTAGCATTGGCAAAGGATGAAGAGGAAAGGCGATGTGTGAGGTTGCGATAGAGCTTATGAGGATGGCTTATACAAGATGCAGTGGGGAAAATGATCAAACGAACCAAACAAATGAGGGAAGCTGGTCACTACACATAGCGCCTGTTTGCCAGGTTTTCACTATGGTACTTATCCAAGGCGCCTGTTTACCAGGTTTTCACCATTGGACGGATTATTTATCTCTTTTTTTTTTTTTGTTTTGTTTTGTTTTTTTTTTTTGGAATTTGTTTTTTTTTTTTTTATTTATTTGTTTGGGATAGCTGAGATTCATGGATAAAACTTCTTGAGATGAACGCTGTTGACGGGTTCATCCAAGGGAATGCCTTCAGGTGTTGACAAAGTGTATGCACCAGATCCATAGACTGTGGTGATAATGAAAGGACCAAGCCAATTTGGTTCAAACTTGCCCTGTTTCTCTCGATGCTGTTGATTCCTTTGGTTTTCTTTAAGGACAAGGTCGCCAACCTGAAATCTGCGTTCTCTGATCTTTTTGTTGTAGCTGCGGCGTAGCCGGTTTTGATAGACTTGAAGATGGTTCAATGCTGTAAGGCGGCGTTCATCTAAGAGCTCAAGATCATGGAGTCGGGACACTCGATATTCTTCATCTGAGATAGTATGTTGCAAGGATATGCGCAAAGAGGGGATCTCAACCTCGATAGGCAAAATAGCTTCAGTGCCATAGACTAGAGCATAGGGTGTGGCGCCAGTAGGAGTTCTGACACTTGTTCTATAGGCCCATAAAGCAGGATGCAGTTGTAGATGCCAATCTCGACCAGCTTCGTTAACAGTCTTTTTAAGGATCGTGATGATTGTCCTATTAGAGGCTTCAGCTTGACCGTTGCTCTGAGGATAATAAGGCGTAGAGAACCTATGTTGAATATGAAACTTATTGCAAAGATCTCTAACCTCTTGGTTCTTGAAAGGCCGGCCATTATCGGTGACAATAGCTTGAGGAACTCCATAATGGCAGATGATGTAATGTAGGATGAATTTAGCTATTTGTTTACCTGTGATGTAGGTCATTGGTATGGCTTCTACCCACTTTGTGAAATACTCAGTGGCAGTGATAATAAACTTATGACCATTTGATGAAGTAGGATGGATTTTACCCACAAGATCAAGTCCCCATTGTGAAAAAGGCCATGGAGTGACAATAGGCTGAAGCTCCTGTGCTGGTGCATGTATTAGATCTCCATGTTTCTGACATTGTAGACATCCCCTTGCAAATTGTTGGGCATCTTTTTCCATAGTTGGCCAGTAGTATCCTGCTCGCAGAAGTTTCTTAACAAGGCCAGGGCCAGCGGAATGCGAACCGTAAACACCTTCATGTATTTCACGTAAGGCCGTTTTTGCTTCCTCGGAGTCAAGACATCTAAGAAGGATACCGTCAAGACTCCGGCGATAAAGGGTGTCTCCTAAGATAGTATAACGAGAGGCTCGACGGATAAAATTTTTACGCTGGGTGTTGGATAGTTGAAGAGGCAAGGTGTGATTATGGAGATACTCGTATATATCTTTGTACCACAATGAGTTGGGACCAACAATCTCACATATGAGCTCAGACTGTGGAACTTCAAATGCTGGGATCAAAAGCTGTTCGACCAAGAATTCACATTTATGGGTATTGGATGGCATGTCTAAAAGAGATCCAATCATAGCCATGGCATCGGCTGCTCTGTTTTGTAGTCTTGGAATTTGCTCAAAGGTAATGTCCTCAAAATATTGCTTGAAATCGTCCACCATTAGCTTGTATGGAAGAAGCTTCTCGTCTTTTGTTTGATATTCATCTAAGACCTGTTTAATAACTAGCTGAGAATCACCAAAGACTCGTAACTGTTTGATAGCCCATTGTACTGCCATGCGCAAACCTGTTATTAAAGCTTCATACTCTGCTATGTTGTTGGTACATGGGAATGCTATTCTGTATGATTTAGGTATGCAGTCTCCTTGGGGAGTGACAAACAAGATACCTGCTCCAGATCCGTGTTGAGTGTATGACCCATCAAAGTATAGCTGCCATCGTGCTGGAGAGCTTAAATTAAACAATCCTTCATCAGGGAATTTGGGATATATTGGCTGAATGTCTGTGATAGGTGCTGCAGCTAATTGATCAGCAATGACTTGTCCTTTGATAGCTTTACGATTCACATATTGTATATCAAATTCACTCAAGATCATAACCCATTTTGCTAATCTCCCTATGAGAAGTGCTTTTGAAAGGAGATACTTGAGGGGATCCACATTAGAGATGAGCTTTGTTGTTTGGTTCAACATATAATGTCGCAACTTTTGGGAAGCAAACACTAATGCTAAACAAGCTTTTTCCATGAATGAGTAATTGAGTTCATATCCCACAAGAGTTCTGCTAATGTAGTAGATGGCTTGTTCTTTTCCTGAATCATCATGTTGAGCTAGAAGTGCACCCAATGCTGCGGTTGTTGATGATATATAAAGTAGTAATGGACGATCAAGTACAGGAGGTATTAACACAGGAGGTGTTGCCAAGGTTCACCCTTGCGAAGAAGATGCTGAAAAGGATGACATTTATCTGCAAGTTGTGAGATAAATCTGCGGATAGATTGTAGCCTACCCTGTAAACTGCGGAGCTGTTTGAGATTCGTTGGTGGAGGCATTTCTGTGATAGCTTTTACCTTAGCTGGGTCCACTTCTATTCCTCGTCGAGACACAATATATCCCAATAGTTTTCCTGATGTTATGCCAAATACACACTTCTTTGGATTTAGTCTGACTTGATATTTTTCTAATCGATCAAAAATTTGTGCCAATACTTGTAGATGTCCTTCCCTTGTCTTAGATTTGCCTAGGATGTCATCAACATAGTCTTCCATGATAGTATGAAAAAGGTCATGGAAAATAACTGTCATAGCTCGTTGATAGGTAGCTCCAGCGTTTTTGAGACCAAAAGGCATTACAACCCAGCAATATGTGCCCCATGGACAAATAAAAGATGTTTTATCTTGGTCTTCCTCTGCTATTCTGATTTGATTATAACCAGAAAATCCATCCATCAAAGATAGCATTTCATGTCCTGCTGTAAGATCAACAATGTTGTCTATGCTTGGCAATGGAAAATCATCTTTAGGACATGCTTTGTTAAGATCTCTAAAGTCTGTGCAGCAGTGAACTCGTCCATCTGGTTTGGCTACAGGTACTAAGTTTGAAACCCATTTTGGATAATCAATAGGCTTTATGAACTTTGCTTCTAACAGTTTCTGAATTTCTGCTTTGACCAATAAGGCAACTTGTGGATGCATTTTGCGCAATTTTTGTTTGACAGGCTTTGCATCAGGGAATACTGCTAAATGATGTACCACAAGTGAAGGATCTAGTCCTGGCATGTCTGCATAAGTCCATGCAAAATTTATAGCTCTTCTAAGAAAAAATGCTGTGAAGTTCTTTCGTTCTTGCTCTGATAGTGATGCTGCCAAAAAGGTGATCTTCGGATTCTGTTCTGTTCCCAAGTTCATGTCTTGTGATTTTTCAACTAGCACAGTTGATTTCTCATGGTAATCAGCGGCAACAGGAAGATCAAATCCCTCATCCTCAGGCTCCTCAGAGAGGTTTTCACCTTCAGATACGTCCTTTATTTTTACTTTTCCACGGTCAAGAGGCGCCTTGCGGTTTTCACCTAGTGACCTATTTTGTTGAATTTTGTTTATTTCACTTTTGCGACTGAAGGATTTGATACTTCCGCCAAAATATGCTAGTTTAGGTAATTCCATCATGAGAACCTGCTTTATGATCACCCAATGGAATACCTTGTCTCAAACCCATGAATTCTACAATGGCTTCGTCATTTTCAAATGTATCTAATATCGGTGCCCCCTGTTGGTCCCAATCGATGAGGTCAGGATATACGAGGGAGAGGCGAATGGAGGGATTATGATGGCTAGAAGAGGTTGCGGAAAACATGAAGATGGAATGTTCTTGAAAGAGGTCGGTGATATGAAGGGAGGAGTCGTCGATGGTATCCGAGTTAGAAGTCTCTCCTACCGAAGAAGGTCCAACGTCAATATCGGAAATACACTTAATGTCTTTGGGTCGCGGTACCTCCGGTTGGTAACCAAGGCCTTGCTTATTAAACTTCTTAGACACAATAAGGGGCTCAATAGGTCCTTGTTCCTGTGATCCCAAGCCGCCATGTCCTTTATAGCCCATGTTCTTTATGATACGAAACCCGTTGTTGTATCGCTCTACTTCAAGTTGGACTTGGTCATTTTCATCAAAGAATATCCAAGAAACCACCTTTAATGAATACGGTAGGGGGAGCTTTGATAACAGCGGAGGATGAAGTGAGCTTAGATGTAGAGGGCTTACCGTGGGATTTAGGAGATAATGGAAGGGTGCCAACACAACAGGATTCCTGCAATTTGTATTCACCAGGGCCATGTTCGGTATATTTGATATGGAGGTTGGAGGCAGCTTTGCTAGATGAGGGCTTGAGGAGATCGGATGGGTCTACATAGGAGGAAGACGGATATGCCTCGGTGTTGAGAGGGATACGGTTTGGACTCTGATATTTAGCTTGGAAGGTACGGCAAAACTCAAATGGATTGGGATCAGCTTGAATGGTAACTTCAACACCCTTATGTGGAAATTTAAGGCATTGGTGATATGTAGAGGGAACTGCTTTAAGGGTATGGATCCAAGGGCGATCGAGGATGATGTTGTAAGGCAGATCAATATCAAGGACTTGACAGCGAGTTTCTGTAATGACTGGTCCAACTTGAATAGGCAATAAGATGATCCCTTCAGTATCTCTTTCAGCGTCATCATATGCTCTGATGGTAATAACCTTGGAGGTGTCTACATTTTTCTCCGAATATCCCAATTGTTTGATGAGTTTCAAAGAACATATATTTAGACCAGCTCCCCCATCTATCAAGACTCGTTTGATATGGCGTTGATTAACAAACACTTCAATATGGAGGGCCTCATTGTGTGACGGATGAATTAAGGGTTGAAGATCTTTGTCGGAAAAGGTTAAATGACAAGGGGCTGCAATGCTAGCGACCATGGATTGAAATTGTGTGATATTAATATTATTAGGCACCGAAGACTCTTGTAAGGCCTTATCAAGGATAGCTTTATGTGCGGGGGATATGCAGAGCAGCTCAAGGATAGATATGTGTGCGGGTGTTGTGCCAAGGTGATCCAAGAGGTTATAGTCAGAGAGAGGTCGAGGAGGATGAGGGGGTGCTCCTTGAACGGTAACTCGACCTCTTCGCGTGGTTACGGTACAATCAGGTGCTCCTTGGACGGTAATGGTAGAAATGCGAGCATGGTCAATGCGGCCAATGGTAGATGATGCATAGCTATAGGGAATAGCATTTCGAGCTTGAAGGTTATTTGTCTGATCATGAGATGGAAGTGGATTCTTGAAAGTCTCTAGATCATAGTTTGATGTGGATTGTTGAGCAGGTTGAGGTGTTGAAGGTGTGACGTTGATTAGACCTTGATCAATGCAGTCTTGGATAACATGTTTTAAGCGCATACAACCATTTGTTTTATGTCCTTTAACTCGATGGTAATCACAATACTCATTCTCTTTGTACCAAGGAGCTCGAAAGAGTGGTTCGCCGTTTGGTGGTGCATCGGGTAGAATAACATCTCCGGCTTGAAGCAGCTTTCGAAGAATAACTTCCATGGGTTCCACTAATGGTGTAAATTGTCGGCGTGGATTAGAAGTTTGGCATTGGGTTCTTCGTGGTGGAAAAGACTGTCTTGGTGGAGAGGCTGCTTGAATGTTGATAGGAGTTCTCATAGTTTGGATATTCTTTGTATCAACAATACCATCATTGACAACATTCTTGTTCTTGTTCCAAAAGCGAGACTTATCATTGGAATTTTGGGGAGAATCTTTGTTATCACGAAAGATCTTGATAGTTCCTTTGGCAATTAAGGCTCGTTCAATAATAACTCCTTTGGAAACTAGTTCGTCAAAGGTGCTAGCGCTTTGCAATTGTAGTTGGAATGACAGCTCAGGATGAAGATTTTGAACAAAGATGTCAAGCTGTTGTTTCTCAGGGATTTCCCATGATAATTTGCTAGCCATATTACGCCATCGTTGGGTAAATGAGGAAAAGGTTTCACCATTGCGTTGTTTGTTGTTGACAAGGTCATTCATGTTTACCTCATGTTCAATGTTGAAGGCAAAATGTGATCAAAACTTGGTTGCCAATTCTGAAAAAGTCTTAATTCCTGGAGGTAAATGGGAAAACCATTCGAGAGCTTGTCCTGCTAAGCTTCGAGGAAATAGTCTCAAGAGATATGTATCATCATAGGCAACGTCGAGACATGCCACGAAAAAGGCTCGAAGATGGTCATCCGGATTTCCTTTCCCTTTGTACTTATCAAATTGTGGGATTTCAAAGTGTGGTGGAAAAGGTATCATATTAAGAGACTTGTCAAATGGATAAGCGCATATGTTTTCGAGAGAGAAAGGTTTCTTGCCTTGTCCTACCCGTTCATCGATCATCTGTTGGATATCGGCTGAGGATAACTGCTGTTGTTGCGAAGGGGGTTGAGTGTGATATGAGACATATTGCGGTTGTGGTTGTGGTATATGTGGAGTTGTGACAGTTTGTTGTGGTTGTGGGATGTACGAAGCTGTGACTGTTTGTTGGGATTGTGTGCCCACAATGTATGTCAAAGGAGTGGTATGTGACATGTACGTGTTAGAGGATTGCTGTCCTTGAGACACAAGTGGCAAGTGGGTGTGCATTACATGCGAAGTGGATGTTGGATTGATAGTAGCAGGTGGTTGGGAGGTTGGGATTGAATTCATGACATGGTAAGTGACGGAGGGATTGGTAGATACAACAGAAGGGTGAACATTGGGATTGGTATTTTGGACAATATGAGGATTGGTATACGTCATGTGTTGAGTGATATTAGAGAAGCCTTGGGTAGCATAATAGGGATTGATGGTGTGTGAAGGATTGGAAGAAGAGGACAACATGGATGTAAGTTGATCTACATAAGCGATCTTATTGTTTGGATTGGCTTGAGAAATGAGGGAATCACTCATGTCAATGAGACTAACGTTGGGATTATAGGATAACATGGAGGAATTAGCAATTGGTGTATGAGATGTGGTAGATTGCAATGGTTGTGAGGCATGGACAACATGTGTTGTTGGAATGGTTTGAGAGGTATGCACACCGTAAGATATGGGAATTGCTTGCGATGCTCGAAGTGTTTGTGCTTGTGTTACATGGACAGCGTGTGTAACTTGAGGCATGGAAACAGTCATGGTAGAGGGAGAGATATGTTGAGGGACATGAAAAGGTGGGATGTTGAGATTTTGTGACATGAAAGGAAGCACATTGGTGGACACTATCAATGGTTCTAAAGTATGCTCTGATCGCGGTAACTCAAATGAAGCAACAAGAGGCAATGAAGATGGTGTTTGCGAGGTAGTAGAAGATGATGTGACTATAGTAGATGGTCTATTCGCAACAATAGCAGTAGTGTTGGGATCGTGCTCTCTAATAGTGGATATATCAAAGTCTTTAGGTAGTTTAGCACCCATGCGAGCAAGTTGGAGAAAACAGCGATCAGGCTCAGATATCATGAGTTTCTCAACTTGGTCCCATAGATAGGTATCTTGGAATTCTGATGAGTCGTCTTGAGATTGTTCTTCGAAAGTTTCCAAGGATGGTTGAGGGTGCATTTGTTGTGAAGATGATTCGCCCCTAGTGTACCCTTGAGGTATAAACATATGAGAAGGCATACCAGTTGTGAATTGAGTTGCGTCCTTAAGAGGTGTTGTGAATTGTTTCATCTCAGCTTGCAATTTGGCATCCATTTCAGCTTTCAATTTGGCTTCTACTTCAGCTCGATATTGACTCCTAGTTTGAGGCATGATGTTGATGATGAAGTTGAGCTTGTCAAAGTTTTGAGACCCAAAAGATGATAGTTGGTTGATTGGCTGTTGTTTTGGTTTGCTAGTTTGGCTAAGTTTGCTTGGTTGATTTGTTTTGGCTGAGTTGTTGTTGGTTGTCCCTAGAGGTAGCTCAATCACTCAAGGGAAAGATTGTTTGCTGTTGATGTTTGTTGGAGCTAAAGCTAAAAGAGATTGTTTGCTGAAGCTAAAGCTGAAGGATGTTTGTTGGCTAAAGCTAAAACTGAAGGTTGTTTGTTGATTGAAATGATTGGATTGATGTCTGATTTGCTGGTTGGGGTCTCAAAAGATGGAAAAGCTCATGAGTTGTGATTGATTGATAAGCTCAAAATAGGAGACAAAGTCCAGGTATTTGTTATTGATCAAAGATAAGTCTGAAAGCTGATGTTTGATGTTCAAGCAAGCTGGTCCTAAGGCTAATTCAGCTGATGCACTGAGATTTGCAGGAATTTTAGCTACAGGCGACTGATGATAGCTCAAAGGCAACTCACAGGATGCTAAAGGCGATTAATGATAGCTTAAATGCGACCTGGTTTAGATGCGACAGGAAAATGACAGTGCTAACCAGAAGCGAATGCTATTCCAGAGGCGACAACTGTTGGTTCAAAGGCGATTACTATTAGTTCAGAGGTGACTCAGATATCCCTAAAGGTGACAGTCTGTTGTCCATAGGCGAACTTGTTCAGGAATTAGGCGAATAACTGTGGCTTAAAAGCGACTTATCTCAGGGAATATGCGACTGGTTATGAATCAGATGCGACTTGGTTCAGACAGTAGGCGATCATCTGTGGTTCAAAAGCGATTCTGTTTAAGCAAAAGGTGATCAACTGTGGTTTAAAAGCGACTCTGTTTAAGCAATATGCGGGCAATTGTGGTTTAAAAGCGACGCAATTCAGGTAGATGCGGGTCACTATAGTTCAGAAATGATGTTGATGATCTGTGCGAGCAGTTTAGGTTCAAAAGCGACTGTGTTTGTGTGACAGTGGTCTGATTTTGTAGTTTTTTCCAGCAAGAAAACAATGATAACAGTCACTCACACTTACAACAAGCACAAACTGATACAACCTAGGCTAGGATAGGACAGTATCTGTTGAATCCCCTAGCTGCGCCTATTCAAAGCGGGTAGCTCCAGGATCTTGATAGCACCGGCTCCTCCTTACATTTGCACACACTTCTCACGCATACCAAGATCCGGGATTCTTATAAGGCTTGACCCTCTCCAAACCTTTAGATTGTCCCTGCTACCTCGGCTAAGAACCGCATGAATCGGGGCCGCTTCAAGGGTTTTGCCCTCTGCGTCAACAGATAGAAGGTTTTTGGCTACTACACAAAGTTGCTAATAAGGGCATCCGTTCGGGTGGCTATACATGCGGCAGCGCTACTCTCCGTTATGGAGTCTCCCAGCCTCCAAGGGTTGCACCTTGGAGGGTTTTGGGGGAGGTTGGCTGTCGGTATAACACAACTGCACCCGTTGTTTGTGGCTTTCGACACAAACACTTTTCTTATATAGCGGTTCGGAAGGACTTGGCTTTAGCCCGTTACCGCTTGGGTCGTATCCCTTCTCACACCGGGAAGGCAGGCCCTCTAAAGATAATGAAAAGTTCTCATGCACCCAAGATCCATTTGATAGGCAAGGGGAGAGGATACTTTTGTCATTAAATTTGGGTTACAATCAGGCACATGCAAGCAATCAAAAAGATAAATCAAGCACGGAGCAAACAGTAATTCATTTTAAGCACCAAGCCCAAATATGCCTAATTTAGTGAAAAAAACCACAAATCTTGGACCGATCGAACCTGCAACAGATATATCAGTAGTTTGATAACCTCCTTTCTTGGACAAATTGATAAGATGCTGCGCAAATAGCTAGTTAATAGCCAAAAATCAAACTGAAACTGAAACAGGCTTAAAAACAACAGAGCTATACCAGATGCGACTCTCTGTTGATCAAAAGCGACCTCTATTTTAACAGAGGCGAAATACTGCAAATCATATGCGACGCGCAACAACACCGGATGCGACTCCTGTTAGCTCATAAGCGATTCATATTTTCCATAAGCGATTGGTTGAGGGCTGGATGCGACCTGGTTCTGCAAAAACACAGCCGATAAACAAAAACCCTGGCCTAACAGGCAAACAATATCAGTTCATAAGTGAATTCAAAAGCAGCTTCTGTCGTGTCATATGCGATCCTGATATACCAGAAGCGGCCTCTTGTAGGTCGAAGGCGACCTGTCTCTGCAAAACAAAAATCTAAACCCTAACTTGCACAGGCAAATATTATTAGCTCATAAGCGTATCATATCAGAATAAAAGCGCGCACTGTTATGTCGAAAGCGATGCGGATTTGTGCAAAGGCGGCCCCTGTTAGATTAAAAGCGGTCTGATTATGCGCAAAAGCGGCGGCTATTAGATCAAAAGCGGCAAATACATTTAACACAGTCGCATACATTAAAGGCGATCATTTTAATGATAAAAGCGATTCGGTTTACCTGAGACGACGTCTGTTCGGTCAAAGGCGATCCAGAGAGGAATATGCGGCCTATTCCAGCTCAAAAGCGACGCAGAAATCCCGAAGCGGCGGATTTTCGTTCGAAAGCGACTGGAATTTTCTGCGAGCACCTGCAAAATCTGATCTTCAAAGAAACAACTCCAAAAAATGAAGTTAATCAGGGACGTGAGTCCCACCGGGCGTGCCAAAATGTGATAGGTGAAAGTCAGGTGTGGCAGATCAGACATAGTCATGAAACCCTAACCCTACCATCATCAAGGAATCTAACCTAAATGAAATCAAAGGATAATGCAATTCAAGCATAACATCACCTAGACCGTGCGATTCCTTGTTTGAGAGGGAGATGTGGACTGCTTCTTCAACGATAAACAATTACAAAGCTGAAAGCTGCCATTGATGGATGATAAAAGCTCGAATGCTCAAATGCTCAAGATGATAATGGAGTTGCTATATGATTGCTGGATTGCTAGATACTATATGATTTCTGGATGTCTCATATGGAGTGAGAGGCTGTTTATATAGGACTCAACCAAGATCAATCAACGGTGGAGATTCAGAGGCTATGTGAATGGCTAAGATTGAAAGTTACTAAAATTTAGGTCCAATTAGTTGTGCATGTGATGGATTTTAAATGAAAGTTGTCTTACAACACATGATAAATGGGAAATGGACAAGTGTTAAAATGTGATAAATGATAAAGGCTTAATTCAAATAAAGTATTTGAATTAGTGGGATATGAATTGGAAATTAATTAAATAAATAAAATTTATTTAATTAATATGATAAATGCATAAAATGGGATAAGACATGATGTGGAATTAATTAAATAAATACAATTTATTTAATTAATCGGCTAAATGAATGAGAATGGGATTTTAATTAAATAAATAAAATTTATTTAATTAATTGGGTAATGGATTAATGATTTAACAAGGTGTCGTTAGACATGGACAAATTTGGGTGTCTACAATTACTATCAAAGAAATCAGAGTTGGGGAATACTCCATTGAGCACAACCTCAATCTAGCCAAGATGCCTTTATCTCCTAGATCCTTTGGTCAACCCAAGCATTTTCCAAAGCCATTTGCTCCTCCCATACCTCCCACAACTCCCTTTGTCAAATGGGGGACCTTATCTAATGAAACGGAAGAAAGAGATGTCCTACAATGGCTTTATACTGAAGAAGAAGAGAACATACAACAAGAACCACCTAGGCTCCCAACAGAACTCTATGGGCGAGGTGAGGCTATCCTACACAGAATGGGTTATGAAGGACAAGGCCCTATCGACCTAAGAAAAGAAGGAATCGTAGAACCCATTCAACCTTCTTCATCCTCATTGGCTAGAAATACTAATGGCCTAGGATATAAAGGTAAGGGCAAAGCTAAGGAAAATGCTTGTCTTGTGGAAATGATACATACACTCCAAGTGGACAGTGACACAAATTCTAATGAATATGAGTGGGATAAGCTGACAGAGCATTCCTATGATGACAAAGAATGTGATACCATTCAAACTTATATCCCCTACCATGAGGGACAAATGCTACTGAATAGACCGCTAGAGTCTGATTTGCCTATCTCTGAGAATACGACTTTCAAGGAAGTTTCAAGTTCTAGCGCAATAAACAATTTGGAGGAAAGTACCATCCCGAACACTCCCCCTACTAATACTCCTATATCCATTCAAACCATCAATGAATCAGATCTATTCTTCGACCCCCTCCCCCTTGTGCATCCTGAACTTATTGATTGGGATCTACAAGGAACTCCTCAACTAGATATGTTCCAAAATGACAATGCTTATATTGACTACATGGAACTTAGGGACCACCTACCCAAAGGAGATCATAAAGTTGGTTTCACTATTGAACTTAATACCGTGGCTTATTTTGGAGAGGGTACCAAGCCTTCCAATCGCAAAAATATCAAAATAAAAACTGGATCTGATGGTGAAAATCATTCTGCGGCAGTGTCAGATCCCAAAATAGTAAAAAGAAAGGACACATTCGAAGGTGAAAACCCAATTGTGGCACCTAACGATGGAAGGCTTGACACTCTCCCCAATGACATGCACCAGGAGAAGTCTCAGATTATTGTGGAACCTACAGAGCTGGTTAAAATTCAAACATAGGAACAACCTAAGATCATTCACTTTGCTAAATCTCATACTCCACCAGAAAAGACCAAGTTTATACCATTCTTCAAGAAAAAGAGAGGCAACTTCGCTTGGTCATATGCAAACATGCCAAGTCTAGACCCAAACTTGATTCTACATTATCTTACATTAGATCCGGGGGTTAAACCAGTCAAACAAAAGCTTAGAAAGATGCATCCACACATAGCACTATTGGTCAAAGAAGAATTGAAGAAGTTGTTGGATGTAGGATTTATCAGAGCAATAGACTACCCAGAGTGGATATCCAACATTGTACTAGTGTCCAAACCAGATGGCAGAGTCAGACTATGCAATGACTTTAGAGATCTAAACAAAGCTTTCTGCAAGGATGATTTTCCATTGCCAAATATAGATATCATAGTCGACTTAACAACAGTACCATGTTGTCTCTCATGGATGGCTTCTCAGGATATAATCAGACCAGGATAGCACTAGAAGACCAATCCAAGATAACTTTTACTTGTCCATGGGGCACTTTCTGCTAGAATTTCATGCCATTTGGGCTAAAGAATGTAGGAGCCACAGATCAGCGTGCTATGACCACTATATTTCATGACATGTTGCATGTAACCATGGAAGATTATGTAGATGATATCCTAGAAAAGTCACTCACAAGGGAATCACATCTGGATGTGTTAGAGAAGGTCTTTTAGAGATTAGAGCAATTCAAAGTTAGGTTGAACTCAAAGAAATGTGTGTTTGGAGTCACCTCAGGCAAGCTTCTAGGCTTTATTGTATCAACAAATGGAATAGAGGTGGACCCCACAAAAGTCAAGGCTATCATGGATATGCCACCACCCAAGACTCTTACACAACTAAGATCTCTACAAGGCAAGCTACAAGCAATCCATAGATTTATATCATAGCTGGTAGACAAGTGTCAACCATTCAGTCATCTCCTGCACAAGAACATTCCATTCAGATGGGATGAGAGATGTGAAGAGGCATTCAACAAACTGAAAGAGTACCTTATGAATCCACCTATTCTCATGCCTCCTATCCAAGGGAAACCATTGATACTCTACATATCTGCTACACCTACAACTCTTGGGGCTCTTCTAGCACAACAAGATTATGAAAATAAAGAAAGAGTCGTCTACTATATTAGTCAAACACTAGTGGGATATGAGTTGCAATACTCATAGATAGAAAGATCATGTCTTGTGGTAGTTTTTGCTTCCCAAAAACTCTAACATTATATGCTTGCACATCTAGTCAAACTTATTGCAAAAATAGATCCACTAAAGTACCTACTAAGCAAAGCAGCTCTCACAGGTCGCCTAGCCAAATGGGTAATGCTCCTAAGCGAATACGACATTGAGTATGTAGATAGAAAAGCTATCAAAGGACAAGTCATTGCTGATCAGTTAGCAGATGCACCCCTGCAGGACTCCACAACAATGCAATTTGAATTTCTAGATGAATCCTTATTCAACATCTCAACACATTCCTGGAAGCTCTACTTTGATGGGTCCTACACAAATCATGGATTGAGGGCAGGAATCTTGTTTTAACTCCTCATGGCAACACCGTTCTGAAGTCTTACCATTTGCTATTCCCATGCACCAACAACATAGCTAAGTATGAAGCCTTAGTCATTGGTATCAAAATG
Organism: Cunninghamia lanceolata; assembly: GCA_027924645.1. Taxonomy (NCBI): domain Eukaryota; kingdom Viridiplantae; phylum Streptophyta; class Pinopsida; order Cupressales; family Cupressaceae; genus Cunninghamia; species Cunninghamia lanceolata. The sequence continues at coordinate 12,439,284 of BSBN01000284.1, read as the reverse complement.
GCAACAAAGTGGAAAATCAAAGAGCTACATGTCTATGATGATTCTCAACAAGTGATAAATTAGGTCAATGACGATTACCAAACCAAAGATGAAAAGCTTGTTCCTTACAAGAGGATGGTCGATGACTGTAAGGAACACTTTGTGATCATCTCTTTTGAGCAGATACCTCGGATTGAGAACAAAGAAGCAGATGCCATGGCGACCATCGCCTCTCTTCTTGAGATACCAGAGAATGAGTCATGGTACAAGTTCTTAGTAGAAACTATTCGGCAACTAGCCCATGATCTTCCTAAGAACCATTCCATATGCCTTTTAGTTGGATCTGATTCACCTTGGTACGGTAAGATTTACACTTACCTCAAGGACAACACCCTCCCACTTGACCTATCTTCAAACCAACGACAAACCTTTATATGCCAAACCTCTCGCTATACCATTATTGCCGATACCCTATACCGACATGGTCTAGATGGTACTTTACTCCATTGTGTAGAACAAGAATAATCCATAACCGCCTTACAAGACGTACACAAAGGGATTTGCGGGACGTGGTCTAGATTAGCCAAGAAACTCATGTGTTTGGGTTATTACTAGCTGAACATGGAAACAGATTCATATTAGTTTGTCAAGAAGTGCAAGCAGTGCCAAATACATGGGAACCTGATACATGCACCAGCTCAGGAGTTGAGACCTTTAACAACACCTTGGCCCTTTTGCCAATGGGGACTTAACCTTGTGGGAAAGATCCATCCACCCTCATCCAACAGCCATAAATTCATCATAACCGCCACTGAATACTTCACCAAGTGGATTGAAGCCATTCCCCTCACCACCATCACAGGTAAGTAAATATCCTCATTTATCCTGAATTACCTCATCTACAGATATGGAATTCCTTCATCCATTATCATGGATAACGGAAGACCCTTCAAAAACTAGGATGTCCAAGAACTCTGTGACCGATTCAAAATCCAACACCATTTCTCCTCACCCTATTATCCCCAAGGCAATGGTCAAGCGGAAGCATCCAATAAGACCATCTTGAAACTTCTCAAGAAGACAGTCAACGATGTTGGCCGTGATTGGCACATCCAACTCAATCTAGCTCTATGGGCCTATAGAACTAGTATACGCACTCCCATAGGTGCTACACCTTACGCCCTTGTCTATGGCTTAGAAGCTATCCTTCCCATTAATTCTCAAGGTGTCATTAAAAGGTCTCATATCAGATGAAGAGTACAGAGTCTCCAGATTGCAAGAACTAGAGTTGCTAGAGGAAAGGAGACATAAAGCCTTTGACCATCTCAAAGCATATCAACAAATGATGTCAAGAAGCAATAAACATAGGGTTCACCCAAGAGTCTTCAAAGTTGGAGATCTGGTCCTTAAAGAAAATGCCCGCAATCAACAGGATAGGGAAAAGAAGGGCAAGTTTGAACCCAACTGGCTTGGGCCTTATGTAATTGTAGCTGCTTAGGGATCGGGGGCATATCAGTTGGCAACATTGGAGCGTGAGTTGTTCGATGACCCAATCAATAGCATGCATCTTCACAAGTTCTATACCTAGGAGAACCCCAATGTAAGGGGGCATAAAAATACAAAAAAAAATAAAATTAGAAAAATACAAAAAAAATTAGAAAAATACAAAAATACAAAAAAATCATCCTTTGGTGAAAACCTGGCAAATAGGTGCCTTGGATAGGTATCATGATGAAAACCTAGCAATCAGGCGTCATGTATACTTTCTAGCTTTTTATGCAAATAAAAGGAAGTGATAAAAACCTGGTAAACAGGTGTTACTTGTGATGAACTGCCTTCTTTATCTTTGGGAAACCAATCACCTTGTGTCCATTCTTCCTTGTGTCCCATTCAACCCATATCTATCCCATAATAAAATCCTAACAGTAAACTATCATGGCTTGATACTCTATCTCTTTGTTGGCCTTGTCAACCAAGGTTTTATCACATATCATACCCACCGTGTCAGCCTAGCGTAGTGTCTCTCCTCGGTATTCGTGGTCTAGGTCCGTGAACTACATTGCCTCTGTGCCATCACGTAGGCAAGGCCATTATTCTAATGCACCCTCGAGGCCTCCTTATCCATCCCATATCTTGTCATCTATCTTCTAGTCCACCCATGGTCTAGGTCCATGAACTACATTGCCTCTGCGTCGTCACGTAGGCAAGGCCATTGTTCTAATGTGCCCTCGAGGCTCCATTGTCCCATCCATGCCATGTCTAGTCCTTCTATCTATCTAAGTCTACCTCCACTTTCAACTGCCTAGGTCTTAGGTCTGTTAGGGTCTACCCTGAACTACGTTGCCTCTGCGTCATCACATAGGCAAGGCCATTTAGCAATGAGCCCTCGAGGCACTAGGTCAGTCCCTTAGGGCCCGTCTCACCAATAAAGATTGTGAAATCTTCTCACCAGGAAAGCAAGCACAAGCAAAACCCGCACTTTTCAAGTAGAAATCCTAACGTAGAACATTAACCTATCCAAGACAAAGCAAAAAGCACCCAAGGCCTTCTAAAATGATTTTATTCAAATCATGGTAAGAAACAAACACATCTAAATGCAAGAATGTTTTGTGTTGGTTAGGTTAAACTTACAGAGTCTTGATTTCTATTATCAAGCCTTTCTATGCTACTCGAGGATGCCTAAAGCTAGAGATGCTATGATGGGGGCATGATTATTTTCTTTGTTTGTTGTTTGTGGATTAAACTTTAGTATTGTGAAGCCTTGTCTAACGACATGATTGGTAAAACATCATCGAGGACATCCAAGGTCTAACATGAACGGGGGCAATCCTTGTTTGTTGATACGCAAGAAATACTCAGGTCATCTCAGTTCAATTATACCTCAATGCTTGTATTAACTTGCTAAATCAAAATCCATGTAAGCAATGCTAAGGTCATCTTGGTTCAATTATACCTAGATGTTTGTATTAACTTACAACATTTCAGAAAAACCACCAAAAAAAAATTGCCCAATGATGAAATAAGTACTTCAAAATACTTGCACTGTCAAGATGTCAAAATCAAATCCATCCATTATAAATCCATTTACACATCCACCCATCCATATCCCATGCAATAAAAGATCCAAACAATGCAAAGTAACAATACAAGGTGAAGCTTGTGAATCTTTCTATCAAGTCATTCTTCTATCAATCAATCTTCTATTTGTCATCCTGTCATTTCTGTGTCGATATAGTAGATTTGGACATCACAAAAATAGAACGTATAGTTTCATATCATAACATATGAGATAGTCACTTACATGATTAAATCAGTTGCATACATAATAGAGTGCATTAGGTCATCCATATACAATCATCGTATAGTGTTGAAACAGAAAAATATCAAAAACATAGTGCATCACATTAGTTGCATAATCATACAGGTACCATTTGCATTCACACATGTTAGAAACATATCAAGTAAGGCATCTATATCTGCATTCGGTCATATAGCATCACATAGCATCGCATCAAAAATCTGCATTAGATAACATCTCATAACATCAAGTAAAACATATAAGTCTGCATTAGATAAGCACATACATCTCATCATACAATAAAAAGTGCATCATAGACTCATCCATATAGAGAGAATCAAAATAGCTGCATCATCATATAAATATCATAAAAGGTGTCCAAATGTACAAATATCAAAATGTTTGTCTCTAAATCAGTGTCATATACAATAAATACATCCCAATGGATGGTGATACATGTCTCAAAATACAAAAGTGGTACAAGTCTATCCAGCTATCTGAGCCATCAAAAAGTGCATAGGATCCAAAAAAGTCCGTGTGTCATTGCTACCCCTCCTGCTGTGGATCACTACTCCCAGCAATGTCTCCCCCTCCTCTGTTGACCTTAGGCTACTGTGGACCCATCACGCAGGCCCCTAACCTCGATGGACCTACTCTCTATGAAGCCATAGAGTGACTCCTATAGCTCGGAGCCCTCTGACTAATAGGCACTGCACCATGGTATAATCCACAATAATACTGTATCTGGACCTGCTCTCTAGCAAGCTCACCCTATACCTATGCTAGCTTCCCTCGCACCTGTGCTTGCTGCACCTGTCCAACCAGGAAGCTACTCGTCATGTCTGTCCCCAGGGCTGCCACTGTGGTATCCCTCTCCACTCAGATAACTCGTATTCAAGCACCTACCATGTCCCTCTCTCTAGTCAGACCCGCAATGTACTCTACATCTATCTCTCATTGGGCCTCAACTCTCTTGAGCTGGGCCTACAGCTGTCTAACCTACCCTCTCAAGGTAGCTATAGTCCTCTCATGGACATCTACCTACGTTGGACCCTGGGGCACCTGCTACTGTGGCACCTGCTGTTGTGCCGCCTGCTGCTATGACACCTATTGAGGTGGTGGCATCTGTCCTCACTGTACCTGTGGTACCCCTTGTAGTACCTGCTGTGCAACCCCTGGTACCTCCCCAACCCTTTGCCTCTGTTTAGGTCAGCCTCCATCATCACCACCCCCTCCCCCTCCTTCATCATCTCCTCCATCTCTGCCCCCTCTCTGCCCTCCTCTCCCTCTCCCCCTCCTCCTCCTTCGGCCAACCTAGCCCTCATCCTCTAAGTCTGCCTCATCTATGCGAGGCACCAGCACCCCAGGTCCTGAATATCTTGGGAATGGGTGATCAGCAAACCAATCCTCGTAATCCCGTGACATCCCAGCATCTGCTATCTCCCTCCTCATGTCCCAGGTGACATAAGGTGTCTGTCAAAACTCTGCCAGGGCCTCCTTGTAGGATGCCATCGGTCCCCATCTGACCCTCTTTGCGTGTGTCCATGCAAACCAAGCCTGCCCCTATGGCATGCCTTGCCTCTAACCGAACTGTCTCAGTACTCTACCAACCATCTGCCTCTCTAGTATGTGGCAGGTCTGCCCTATCAACCATCTCATCTGCCTCATCATCCCATGACTCACAGTCTAGATATGGTCTCCAGATGACCACATCTACCCCATCCAAGGCATGTCTCCAATACTCCAGCTTCCCCAGCCTATGCTGGGAAATCACTCCTACATAGCCATAGCTATATGGCTCTCCCCTCTGTCTCACAAAAACAAATATCAGTCTCATGATCGCTATGTACTCCCATAGCTAAAACTGTAATAGTGACATGCCTACAGAAAGGCTTGTGCTCCTGTGATACACCACCTGATGCATATCATGGTATAAATGGGCAAGCACATAGACACCCCAAGCATATCAGGTGCCCTCTATCACCATCCTCTCTATGATCCTACCCCATCCAATGGGGAACCCATGTGATCTCCTGTCAGGGCATACAACACCTCCGATCAATCCTGCTACAATCCCTGGGAAGTAGTCGTAGTAATCGTGGATGTCCTACCACAGGATGACCTGTCCAACTAGCTCCGAGTCATCAAACACTCGCCTACACTTGGTGAGTCCTGTACCTCTCTGTGGATCATACTCCACAAGCTCACCATCAATTGGCAAATGCAAAATCCTGTAGACGTCCTCTAGTGTCACAACCATCTCACTAGTGGGGAAGTGAAAAGTCCCATCCTCGTTGTGGAACCTCTCCACAATAGTAGTCAGCAAGCCATGGTTTGCCCGCACCTCGGGCATGAAGAAAATATAATCCAATCCCATAGCGCCAAGTGCCTTTCTATCTATCTCAATCAGCATATATCTCTGTAACAAGGGCATAGGGAACTGCTCCCTAGACTGTAGCATATCTCGTATCTCCTCTTGCAAGCACACAAAGAAAGGCGTCAACCTAAAACCGCAAGTACCATACTCAACATATCTATCAAAACATGTAAACTAACTTAGCATTTCAAATTGATCAAAATAGCACACTACATCTCTTGACTAGATTCTTGCAATCTTGGAGATAGCTTATCGATTGACGTGTCAAATAGGACACCAATCGAGTCAATTTTGCTAAGTCATCTACCTATCTATGACATATGCGCCACAACAGGTGGTAAATACGCCACTTTTTAACAAAAGCGTCAATTCTGGACCTATGTGTCATTTTTGGCAGATGCGCTGCAAGAACCTATGTATGTGTCATCCCATTGTACAAATGCACTGTTTCAACAAAAGCACCGCAACTTCGGTATATGCATTGTTTTATTATGCATGTGCCGCAATTTCCTACATATGCGCCGATTTAACATATGCGTTGCCTTATAGCATGCATGCACCACAAAACTATGCATGTGCAGTTTCGTGTGGCATATGCACCACTCTGCATTCTGGTGCATCTATCTAAGCTAACTTTCTCCTAGCATTTATTACTATCTAACTCAACCCTAGGAGAAATTCTTCAAGATACATACCGGGGGTCCTACCTCTACTGGCCGGTCAAATCGATGCTCCTCACATGGAATATCTGCCTCTCTAGCTGCCATACTGCTCTAAGCTCTCTAAAGCAAATCAAACTAAGACAAGTGTGCAAATGAATTGTCTTGTGGACCCAGCTCCTATTTATAGCATGCAAACCCTAAATTTGGTTATGTGGTGACTACGAGTACTTCCTGCATCCATTTCTTCCAAGTTTTCTTCCCGTTTCCTTGAAACATATCCTATTTCTTCCAACCCAACCTTGTCTTCCCTTCTTCGTCGTGAGATTGTCCATCTCTCATCCTTCTACCTTCTTCTTGTCCAATCTCCCAAGGGGGCATCCTATCGTCATAACCTGTACCAGGGGCAAATTGGGGCATGTATCATTGTCAGACTATCTATTCTTTGAAGCAACGCTGTAAACTGCATTGCATCAAAGAGGGGCAAAATGTATATGCCTAAAAATGACACGATTTTGTCTAAATAAATATTCTTAATATTTATTCCCTTCTAATTCATCTATCAATAAATAAATAACCAAATTTATTTATTTGATTCATATTCTTCCAATAATTAAATAAAATCCTTTATTTAATTTAATTCCTCCAAACAATTAAATAATTCTTAATTATTTAATTAAATCAAATTATTTTTCCAAATTTGAATAAATCAAATCAAATTTATTTAAATCCTCTCAATCTCTAAAAATAAAATACAATCAAATATTTTATTTATTCTTACAAATCATGCACAACAATTAAATAAATTTATTTATTTAACTTGCTTTCTTATCTTCTAAATTCTTCAAATATCTTCCAAATCTTCTAAAAATAAGTCTTCTTCTCCATGCACACATAATTAAATAATTTATTATTTAATTTCTCTAAAATCATGCAAAAGCAAATCTCAAGTTGAGCTATCTATTCAATCAACCTTGTTTTTATCAATATCTCTTAAATTTGAAAAAAGCTTTCTAATTTATGAAAAGCATGTCTTATCTTTAGAAAAGAAAGTGATTAACTCAAATAAAACAACTTTTATGTGACACTTGTCTTCTTCTTATTCATTGCACATTCCTCAACCATTCTATACCGTTGATCTTCTCAAGTCTTCTATACCGTTGATCTCATTTCTCCCAAGTCTATAAAAGAAACCTTATTCTTCCATTTCATTCATCCAAGCTTTAAGTATTGTTACTCTGCAAGAATTACAGCGCGCCTTTGGCACCAATTCCTTCATTGCTTATGATCATGCTTTTTACTATGCACTACGCACTACAACCCTCGTTGTGAAGCTTCTCTTCATTGCGACATCACCATAGCCATTCACAATCAACATTCTTGACAAAGCAAAGAAGTGCACTCACTGAGGGTCCTTTTCATACATGCAAGGACAATTTTTGATAGGCAACAATGGAAGTTTCGATCTAAGGAAGGTTTGTTTTGTTGATTCATTGCTTGTTTGATTTAATCTTCTTAGTTCACTATTCTATTGAGTTTTAGGTATTTGATATTGTTTATCTTTGCATATTCATTTTTGAACCAAATTTACCCTAATAAAGATAATCATTGACTTACTAGACTCAAACTATGCAAATTGTTGCAAATATCAACAAAGTATTCATTCTTTTGCACAAATTCACTATTGTACTACAAAGCTTTGTATGAATTTCTATGAAACAAACTTTGTCTTTCCAATTAATATGAAAATTGCCAAATATTAACACAAATTCTTCTTGCTTCTTTCAAATGTGAGACAATTTCCTTAAGATTTATGTGTTCAAGCTAGTTATTTTCAGTTGTTGGAGAAAAGTTAGAGAAACTTAAACTAAGTATCATTTTAGTACAAGATTTAAATGTTTTGTTACTCACGTCTTTAAGAGATATAGCAAATTAACCAAATCAACACTAAATCTTCAAATGCAAAGTCTTAAGTATTTTCATGAACACACATCAAAGATTGCAAGCTTTCAAAGGATAATACTTCAAAATACTAGTAAGAGTTAGAAAACACTTTGTAGTAGATGCAGAATTCCAAGTTTACTTGTATTTGAAGCACACAGTCATATAAAATTTATAATGTATGAATGACCTATTGTTTCATTAACCAAATTGCCAAAGGACTTACAGACATTTTTACAGATACAGTAAGGAAACCAGACATTTTGTGCACTCCTTAGTGTAGACACAGGCGCCTTCCTCCTCTAAACTAAAGAAATACTTTCCTCTATTCAAATATTCAAACAAATTACAAGTGCAAGCTACAATTCCAAAATCCCTGTGTAACTAATATACAAGTAGTAGAGCTACTTATATAGAATTTGAAGCTTCATACTGCTACAGCTACAAAACCCAATCTACAGTCAGTATTCATCTATTCTTAATCAAAGGTGTACATTTGTTCCTAATTGTTTCTCAAAATATCTTAATGGTATCTTTTCTACCTCAAAGGATGCCATTAGAATCTTTTCAATATAGGATTCCCCTCCTTTGACTTTTGCTTTCCTATTGACCTTGCCCGTAGATACCTTTCACTTGACTCTTTCATTAGTATTGCTTGCTCCTTTCTATACTTTCCTACTCTTTCAAATATGCTTTGAAGTTATTTGTTACACCTTCTATAAAGGTGTGATTCCCCCCTAGACTCCTGGTCCATACATATTCCTGCATTGTGACTCCTTCTTTCAGTTTCTTTTCCTTTTTACCCGAACCTTCACTCTTCTTTTTATATTTCTTCATCTTGGCCTTTGCCTCCATTAGTGAATCAATCATTTGTTTACTTAGATATGCTTCTGGATTTTTCATATATGGTGCAAAAATAGCCTTGAATTTTGTTAATGCTCTTTGAAGTTCATATGCTGGTACATCCATACACTCATGATCTAAGATCCCTTCAACTATCCTTTTATGCATCCTAATCATGTTATCTGGTTTTTCTTTTAAACTCTAAGTGGATGCTATGTACCTTCTGAGATTATCATCTTTGAATCTTAATTCCAACCTTACCTGTGGCCCTTGATTTGCCATAGAAGGGGTAGCTACTCCATTTATTAATTCCTCTGCTCTCTCTTTAGTTTCTTCTATATGTTCCAATTCAAACTTGCACTCTTCTTTTCTAAATTGACCATTATATACAAGTATACTACATTTATTCTTTTCTATTGTAGCTAATTCCCATCTAGTCATTGCTTGTTTGATTACATCTTGTCCTTCTTGCACGAATTCCTTGAACCACTCCTCAAAAACATTGGCCTTAAGCCTCTTATTTTCCATATCTTTCATTTCATCCTTTGACAAAACTACTATTTCACTAGGCAACTCTGATATTGTAGTATTGGGATCAAATATCCCCCTAATGAATTGTTGTAATTGGACAATGTGTCCTTTCAAATATTCTTATTTATCCTTATCCCTCTTTAACATTTCTGTCGTATCCTGGCGCATATCTTCCCATTCACTTATGTGTTGATCCCTTGTTGTATGCCCTAGGTCAAAATTGAGTATTTTATATTCATCTAATGTTATTTCTCCTTTAGCTTTCTCGTTCTATGCTATGACCAAGTTCAGCATTCTAGAACCATCTAGACCTCTTTGTATTGCTGACATGGTTCTAGCCTTCCTCTTTTCCTTTCTTGGCATTGCATTGCCTAATATACTTTTGATGTCTATAGGTACTAATTGTACCTCCACCTTTTGTTTCCTTATTTCTATACCTAACCATGCTGGAGCCTCTTTTGTGCTTTCAATGGTCTTTTCTTCATTAATTACCTCTTCTTGATGCCTTTCTACTTCTCCTTGCTCTTGTTGTTGTTGTTGTTGTTCCTGTTGCTATGGAGGAGGCTACTGTTGAGGGGCTCGTTCTTGTACCATTGGATCATTTTGTTGTTTGGATTCACCTTCATTATCTTCTTCTTCAATTTGTGTATCTCCTCCACCTTCACCCTCTTCCTTTGGACCTTCTTTCCTTGATGATTCTTTTTCTTGGTCTTCCTCTTTATTTGCTTGTTCTACATTTGTCATGTCTATATCCTCCATTTTTTTTCAGATTTATCTTCATCAATATTTTATGTGTTTTCTTTGCTTCAGGTTTGTTGGCTGCATCCTCTGTAGTTTCACTTTTCTTTGGTACCTTTTCAGGTATGTTAACTTGCTCTATATGTGAAGGTGAACCTACCATTGTATCATCCTCTTTTGTCTCTTTTCCCTGTTCCTTTCTGCTTTCTATATTCTTTTCTTCTTCACTTTGTTCTCTATACATGTTCAGAATGTTTAATACATCTACACCAGAGGTACCAACTCCTGTATCTTCTTTAGTTTGAGCAGATGTTTCCTTTACTGCTTCCTCAAGTGTATCCTCTTTTTGAGACTCTTCAATTTGATGTGCTACACCTTACACATCCTTTATTATTTCAGGAGAAACTAATGTACTGAATGGATCTACTGCTTCCGATTCCTCTTGTACATTTTCTAGTTCAGACATTGGACCTTGTTCAACTTCCATTTCAGCTTGAGTGTCTTGCTCCTCTTCTTCACTTAAATATTCATTGGATTCCTCTTCTTCCATGCCAACTTCTTTTCTAGAATCCATTCCTCTCTCTTTAATTTCACTGCTATCATCTTCAAAGTTGATAGTCTCAGTAACATGTTTGGCTTCATGCATTTTTTATCCCTGTAACATTTCTTCAGCCAATTTTATTTTTACCTTGGCATATACCTATCTTTTTTTTGCTCAGGTAGATCCACCAAGTATATCACCCAACTTAGAAGCTATCTATTATGCTCCTATAACTTCACTCTTTTTTGAAGTCTCCCCTTTGGATATGCCCATTGGCATTGCTTTCTTAACCTTTTGTTTTGTTATTTCTTTGGAGGTCTGTACTTCTTCTGTACTAATATCATGGCTTAATGACTTTGCCTCTACAATGTGCCAGATGATACTGCTACTATCACTCCTAATGCATAAGGATCCATCATAGTAGCATTTTTGTCCTCCATAATTTTGGCTTCCACAATCTTTCTTTTCTTTTCATAAAAAGCATTGGAGATCATCACTATGCTCCCTTACTCTCTTTTTTCCCTTCTTTGGAAATGTAATCTCCACTCCTTCAACCTTAAGCTCCTCAATTCTATCTTTCAACCATGTCTTTGAAAACAAGATGATCGGTTTGGACAATGTGTCCAAAGATGTGTTCCATGGTTGTGACCAATTAGGCTCTCCAATAGGAGCAAGCTTGGCACTTTCATAACTATGATGTAACAATTTTCCATCATCTTCAACTTCTGGGGGGACATAGATATCTCCCATGGACCTCATTTGATCTACTGTTAATCTTTTATGAGCTCTCTTTCTTACCTCTTTGTCATTTTTACAATCTGACCAAAAATCTTCAATATGTATTTGCTATTTGAATTTAGTATCAATTGTATTTTGGATTCTATGAAAAGGATCAAATCTCTTAGCCAACTCAAATTCCTCAAATCCATAATATCTCAACTCCCTTTCTGAATAACCAACAACTTCTTCATTGTACCATGAGTACCTACTAATTGCCCAAGGTAACTTAAGATTTCCCTTGTTAAACTTCTTCTTGTACATCCTAAAGGCATTCAAATTCTGCCTTGAGAACTCCAGAACAATAAACTTGATAGAAGGATACCTAGGTAACATGAAAGGTTTTCCTTCAAATCCCTAAGTTTTGATATAAGTAAAGTTTTGGAATTAGATGTACCAAGAACTGTGCAGACCAATTGTATCCTATGCATCCTTAGATAATCTCTTATCTGGCTCTTCTCTTGAAATTCTGACCATGTATGTATAAAATACATCATTCACTAGAGCATACTTCTTTAATACATTCTCCTCCTATAAATTAGCATAATGTTCATATGCCAACTTCTGATCTAGGCCATTTCCTAAGGTTCCAACTTTGTCAATCCCATGTATGTAGGGTTGAACCATTGCTGCTCATGAATATAATACATATGAGGACAAATATAAAGGAATCATCTTTTGCTTTCTTAACATCACCTGTTTCCATATGGCTATGCTTATAGCCTTAGCCCAGTGAATTTGTCCTAGTTCCTTTTTTGTTTCCCTCATGAATTGGATAACAATGAACATCCAAGGCTCACACTTAGTGGCATCCTTTAAGCCCACCAATCTACTTAACATTGTAATCATCAAATGTATCTCTTCTTTAAAGTATATTCTTTGTAGATTCTTGTGTACTCTTGCCATAGCCTTGGGCTTATTTTCTGCACTATATCAACTATATAAGATCTTGCTTCTACAATCCCTTTCATTGTTATTAAAATCTTCATTATATTGATCTATATCAATATCTACCATTTTCTCATGTATTTCTAGACCAAATGTTCTTGCAATCCCTTCTGTGGATATGTTTGCAATGAGCCTATCATGGAACATTATTTTTATGGTAGCTGGGTCATACAAGTATATGCAATCTAGACATAAAGCCTTAGCTTCCATAGCTAACAGGAAACTTGCAACCATGTATAATCCACTCTCCCATATACACCTTATTTCAGGTGTAGCATCGGTTGTTGTGATCTTCTACAAAACATCATTCGCATCATAGCTCCCTATGTCAGTGTCTGTCCCTACTCCACTTGTACTAATCAATGAAGGGTACCCTCTATGTATTGGCAACTCCTCTGTTTCTTTGCGTAGCTTCCTTTCTTTTTTAACTTCACCTCCTGTATCCACCTTTTTTTGCTTTGGGGCCATCCTGTAAAAATACATTTTTTTAACTTGTCGTTTTACCTTCTTACCTAGGGTTTTACTAGGAATTTTCTATTTTTTACATTTTACCCTAACTCCCGTTTGTCTTTTCCCATTTTGACTTTCACATTGTTTAACCCAACCTAGCTAATTAACAATTAAACACAGTAATTTAATGCCTACTTACATTTCAAAATGAAATTACTAAAATTTAATTGCATTTTAACTAACTGACTTGTAACGGCATTTAAGATAAATACTTGTATCTTCTGACAGCTCAACCTTATGACGTTGACTTACTTTACCGTTTTCTACTCTATTCTAGCTTCTGGAATTCCATCATGTGATGAATTTTTGTTCAATTTTCATAGCAACTCTTCTTTCTACAATTTTAATTTTGACAATGCAAATCTGAAAGAAAAATAGCTTTTAAATTTACCCTAACCTGTTAAATTTTACTATTTTTGGTGTTAGATCGGCATTAATTGCAACAATTAATATGCCTACGGCTTTGGATTCTTCTTTCAACATTTTATTTTAAACCTTCTATCCGTTAGTTTACTTTCTGCATATATTGCATTTTCTTGTTTCTTTCCTTGTATATTGTTCATTGTATGTTCATTTGCATCTTTTCAATATACAAGCATATATGCAACGAGTTACAAACAATGTTATCCCCTTCTCCTTTATATCCACGGTTGTATATTTTGTTTGTATGTAAAATAGATACAAGCTCACATACAAACAACCCAAACAAACCCTTTTTTACCTTTTATCTCTCCGGTGATGTCTTTCATTTCCTTGTATATCAGGATTGTACATTGTTAACATACAATCGCCCAAACATACAAAGCCTTACCTTTATTTAATTTCTTTTGAAATCCATCTTGCATCTTTTGTTTGTATCTTTGCTTATATGTCGGCTTGTATATTCATTTGTTTGTACAATATACAACCTCGAGATACAATCTGTTGGACCCACTTTACCTTCCCATTTGTATCTACTCTTAGATACAAGCCCCCATACATGCAAACTCCTTTGTATAATCATCTCGAACTCCCCATTCTTTATAAACCATATTGCATAACCTTTCGGCTCCACACATATATATAAAGTGAATGCATCCTTCAATATACATTAAGGTATGATGCACCACTTGCATCTGATTTAATTCCCTTTTGACATGCACACTGTATGTATACCGAAAGGTGCAAACCCAAAACATGCAACATACAAACCATGAAAGGTACCTTGATAAAACCAAATTTTATACTCTCCTCAGATCTGTGACATGTACATCGCATTGTATATCACCTTGTATCTTTACTTTTCACCAAACATACAACCCATGATACAACCTGTGGACTTAACCAATTATCCATTTTACTTCCGAATCACATCGGGTCCAACTTGTATGTAAAGAATAAAACATTAATGACATGCATACAAAATACCATGATTCATAAACCCGACCACTCCATGCGACTAATACAATGACCCCACATACAAATGACCTTGTACATGCAACATACAAACCTTCTTATAATGCATTTTACCAAAAACACACATATCTTGCAGAATATTGGGAATTTTGAAATAGTTCAAAAAGCAACCCTTATTCATTTTTGACAAAGAATTCACTTCTATTCTACACTGGTACTTAATGCTAATTTTTCTAATTTTCAACACAGTTTGTAACCTTTACCCCTTTTCCCTTTACCGCCAAGCAGACCCACACACAAGCAAAAAGTCATAGCCACAACAGGGGTCCTCATTTTGCTAAGAAGTAAAATGGGGCATGTTGGGAACATCACAAAAACTAGCAACCAAACAAAATAATTAAATTAAAACCATTAAAGAAAACTAAATGAAATAAATTTATAACTTCCAACTTCCTTTTCTACATTTGATTATTCAACTTGAGACCTAATGTATTCAATAAGTTGCATGAATCTCCCAATTGAGTTTAAGTGGGTACATGTGATTAATAATCTTCATCCTGAAAATAAGTTGAATAAACCAGTGACTGATATTAAACTACATAGTTGATGTCATTCCCTCATAGCCAACCAAATAGAGCCTTGCTGCCAGCAAGTGTCTATAGTCCCAACAAGGTTATCAATACAATTCTCCTAAGTAGAGCCCCACTGCCAGCAATCATCTATACCCTGGGTAGAGTTACTTAGATGGCTTAATTTGGATTTTCAGTAAAATCTATTTTATTTATTTACTTATTATTATATATTTTTTAT
Source organism: Cunninghamia lanceolata (assembly GCA_027924645.1). Classification (NCBI taxonomy): domain Eukaryota; kingdom Viridiplantae; phylum Streptophyta; class Pinopsida; order Cupressales; family Cupressaceae; genus Cunninghamia; species Cunninghamia lanceolata. The sequence continues at coordinate 12,423,937 of BSBN01000284.1, read as the reverse complement.
ATTTTGTGTAAGATTAAGACTTTATAAGATATTATCATTGTAACTTTATGATGCAAGGTGTGATCACTTACTGAAATTAAGCTGAGAATTGTAATGGTAGCAAGGGTGAGATCTGATTTTTCACCTAACACCTACACTGATATGTTCAACAAACCCAAAGATTTTAGGTGTGTCATTGTGAGAAACTTCCCTTGAATACTCAACCCACAGTTATTGAATACAAAATTTCACAAGCCAAACCATTTTCTACATTCATGACAGTCACAACAAGTTATGCATAAGTTTCAAATAATTAGCCTGAATGTTCTGAATTCTCTATTATTTTGGGTGGTTGTTAATCTGCTCCTGTATACTTCAAAACAAAACAAACATCCCTACCAAGGAAACACAACACATAGACCCACACAACAAAACAAAACAAGACAAAACCCAACAAAACTGTACATTATTTACACTATGATACATAACATACCAACTACCCTCACCTTAAGCCTGAAAGTAATGTTTCAAATGTTGGCCATTAATAGGTAATGGTACATCTTCTCCAGTCAAGGTCTTGAGCCTAAATGTATTATCTCCTATTATCTCCGCGACCTATAATGGACCTAACTATAATTTGTCAAACTTTCCATGATTTCCTTTCTTTTCATGTGCTTTATCCCAACACAATACTAAGTCTGATATTCTAAATGTTTTGACTCTTGCTCTTTTGTCAAACCATCTTTTGACCACTACTTGATGTTTGACAAATTTTTCAATGGCTTGATCTCTCTTCTCATCCAATTGTAACATTTAGATTATCCTAGCTTCTCTGTGTTCATCAAACCCTAAATATTCATTAGTAAACTTCTAGATAGGTATTCTTAAATTCACTGGAAGTAAGGGATTAGTCCCATAAACTAGGTGATAAGGTGCATTGCCTAAGGTTGAATTAACCTTAGTCCTATCTACCCACAATGCATATTTTAACAATGTATTCCATTCTCTGGGACTTTTTACAATTAGTTTCTTGATTATATCCAATAAAATCTTGTTTGTGGATTTAGCTAAACCATTCCCTTGAGGATAATAATTTGAAGAAAATTTTAAAACTATCCCATATTCAAATGCCCATTTAGAAAATTTCAAAGAAGAAAATGCAAGACCATTATCACATACCAGCAAATATAGAGCTCCAAGCCTTGTTATGATGTTTTCTTTAAGAGATTTGATAACCACTTCAGTAGAATAGAACTTACAACATGTGGTTTCAGTCCACCTTGTACAATAGTGAGTCACTGTCAATATCAACCTATGTCCTACAAATGATGGAGGATTTATAACTCTAATGAAATCCAAGCTCCACTATGCAAATAGCCTAGATTCAATGACTGGCTATAATGGATTAGCCTGATTCCTTCCCTTGTCTTCTGTAGCTTGACAAGTGTGACAACTTTGAATATGACTCTCTATATCTTTAAACATTGTTGGCCAATAGTATCCTGCTCTTAATATCTTATGTGTAGTGGCTAAATGAGAACCATGAGCAATTCCATACTTATCATGCAACTCCGACAATACCTTATCTGCTTCAATTCTATTTAAACATCTTAAATATATAACTTCATGGTTCTTCTTGAATAGAAGACCTCCTTGTACCATGTATCTCTATGCTTTAATCTTTAAATCTCTCGTTTGAGAAGACTTCATCTTACTTGGATATTTACCCGATATCAAAAATGTATTCAAATCGTCATACCAGCCTGATGCATCATTAGAGTTTAATACATACTACTGCTTTACCAAATTTGGATCTATGTTTGCTATGGTCTATACTAATGCTTGTCCTCAAACCAGCTTCATTGGAATAATCTTCATATCAAACTCTTGTAATATTGTAATCCATTTTGCCTTTTTCTCTCCAGGCTCATTTTGCATCAGCAACATTTTTACTACTGCATCTGGTACTACGGCCTTAACTTGACTTCGTAAGATGTAATGTATAAACTTTTTAACTTCCCTTACTAGTGCAAATGCTTATCTTTCAGTGTCTAGATACTTCAGTTGTGCATCTTTCAGAGGTGCACTCATGAAAGCTATGGGCTTTTCTTCATTATCTTCTCCTTTTTGTGTCAAGGCAGCAACAACCGAATGTGTAGATGCAAAAGAGTATATGTAAAATGGCTTAGTATAATTTGGACTTGCTAACACAGGAGCATCAGAAATGGCCTCCTTAATATCCTCAAATGCGGCCTTAGCAACTGGTGTCCATTCTATCTTTGCATCCTTCTTAAGCATGGCATTTAATGGTTGCATAATCTCTGCAAACCCTGTAATAAACTTCCTAACAAAGTTAATCTTACCAAAAAAAGATTTTAATTCCTCCTTACTATTAGGTAATTGCAATTTTCTTATTCCTTCTACTTTGTCGAGATCAATGGATATCCCATTTTCAGAAATGACATGTCCTAACAATTTTCATTCAGTTACACTGAATGAACATTTCTTTGGGTTAAGAGAAATATTGTACCTTTCACATATTTTAATTACCCTTCTCAAATCTTCTACATGAGTGGATGCATCTTTAGAGTACACAGTTAAATCATCCATATAAATAACAATGCATTTACATAATAATCCATGAAACAGAATATCCATGGCTCACTGAAAAGTGGCACCTGCATTGATTAAACCAAAAGGTATTCTCCTATATGCATAATTACCCCACTTGCAAGTAAAATTAGTCTTCAACCTATCCTCTTTATCAACTAAGACCTGGTTATATCCTGAGAATCCATCTAATAAAGACATCATCTTAGCCCCATTTATTGCTTGTAGTACTTCATCTATTGGAGGCAAGGGATAATTATCTTTTTCAGAAGCTTTGTTCAAATTTCTAAAGTCAACACATAACCTAATGTCTCCACTTTTCTTTCTCATGGGTACCAAATTAGCTACCTAGGTTGAATGTCTTACTAGGAAGATAATCTTGGCAGACAATAATTTTTTCACTTCCTTAAAGATTAAAGGCTCCAAAATAGCATTCACAGGCCTTTGTTTCTATCTAAATGGTTTAACTTTTGGTTTCAAGGGTATTACATGAGTTATGATGGACGTATCATATGTCTTCAAATCTTCATATGTCCATGCTATCACATGTTTGTATTCTTTCAAAACATCCACAATTTCTTTTCTTAACTTCTCAGAGAGGGCCTTTCCAATCAGTACATTCTGTGGACTTTGCTATGTTCCCAGATTATAGGGATCACATTTTCCCCCTTCAGTTTTGGGAAAATATTTTTGTCTAACTACCCCATCAAAGTCAAAAATCTTTTCCAATTCAATTACCCCCTTAGGTAAGAAATTACTTTTCAAGTTTATTATGTCCTCTTCATTCCAAGACACTTCAAGCCTTTCCTGTTCATCAATTATTTGAGCTTCAAACACCTCATTACAAGTTAGAAAATCTACAATTTACTCATCCCCTTCAAATACCTGAAAATGAGTAACATTATTTGGTATGCTTGGAACATTTACTAATTCAACAGCAAATCACTTTAGACCTGACAATGTTAAGGGCTCCAAAGTGCTAGCAACAACTACTAATGCATCTAGTCTATGATTCAATTCCCTAGGGATATGTTCTATGTTAAAGGAATCAAATGAATCTATTAAATCCCACACCCTATGCCTATAACAAACCATCTTCTTATAATTGCATGCATATAGCTTTCTCACTTGTCTAACTACTAACTCAGAATCTAAAAATACTCTGATCATTTTCACCTTTTTTTTTATAGCCATAAAAAGTCCATAAATCAAAGCTTCATATTCTTCTACATTATTAGTACAAGGAAATTGTAGCCTATATTCTGCTAAAAATGACTTACCATTAGGATCTATAAGTTCAACACCCACACCTGCACCTTGTTTAGATTTAGACCAATCACATTTCAGTGTCCATATGCCTTCTTTATTCCTTTGACCTTTTACTTTGGCATGTATCACCCTTTCTGTTACTCGTGTTATAATATCTTGTTTCTTCATGGGTGATTTATTTTGATCTATTTGCAGATTTATATTCTTAATTTGTAAATCAAAATGACAGACACTCTTGTCCTTTGTTTCTTTCTCTAAATCTAGAATTAATATATTCAGGTTATCATGAAAGTATACCTTTGGTTTTTTAGGATTAACCTTTCCTTCATGTAGTTCCTGTTGGCAAGAGACACTATATGGATTCATGGTTGTTGTCATTGATGGCAACAAAGGTCATCCCACATATCTGCAAGTCATGGTGTGTCTCTACCAGAAGTCAGAATGAAGATTGTTGTGGTCCGGTGAACAAGAACAGAGCATGTGGCAAGGTCCGACAGATTGGTCTGGATCTCTCAGAGGAAGTGTCTTGGTGCAGTGCGGATTTGGGGAAGTCAAGAGGACTACCTTGAGTAGTATATTCCAAGGATTTAGCCTCCGGTGATGAACAAAGAAAAAGATATGAATAGTTGACTATCGGATTCCTGAGAGACAGTGAGAACAGAGGAAGAACTGACTGACAGAGTATCAGACTATTTTCCAGATGTGTTACTGTTGATGGTAAAGGTTGTGAAGGCATGAATCATGTTTTGCTGACATGATTAATGATATCTACAAGTATATGCTTGATCCGCATTACTTGATATGCAAGGATTCAGCCGACAGAACAGAGTTTGTGAGAAGATAGATTATTCCGAGTGCCGACTAGAAAGATAATGAAATCACTAGTGCAGATATATATAGAGGATGGATTTAGTTGTGAAAAGTGTGATGATGTGAAGGTGTATGAGAATAAATATAGAGTAGAGCAGAAGCAGTAAGAAAGATCCGGTATGTGAAAAGATAGTAGAATAAAAAACAGAGGAAAGATGAAGTGCAGCAGATCAGTATACTGAGCCTAACAGAACTAAACTCCAGCATATGTAGATGCTTCCAATCAATTCAAGTATTGTATAACATTCTTTTGTAGACAGTGTGTCTCCTTGTAGGTAGTGTGCCTCTTTGTGAGCAGTGTGCTCGGGCAGTGAGCCCTAATTGGCAAGTGCCATTTTGTAATTCCTTATTCTTTTAACAGAGAATAATCTTTGGGTTAATCACCCTGTGGTTTTCTCCCTTAACCAGGTTTCCACGTCAAAAATACTGTGTCATGTGTTTCTTATTTCATGGTAATGTTTGTTTGTTTGATTCAATGCTGCTTTGATTAATAAGAAAGTTCAAAAGAAGAAATAATTAGGATAACTGATTCACCCCCCTCTCAGTTATCAACAATTGGTATCAGAGCCAGGTTCCTCCTAATAGAGCCTAACAGCTTGAGGAAGATCTGGGAGTTCAAATGGATGCATATGGTTTAAGGGAGCAACTCAAGACTGCCCTTGAGGATCTTGAACAGTCAAATTCTGAAGTCAATGAATTAAAGGAAAGACTCAAACAGGCTGATGAATTCATGAGAGAATTAAAGGACAAATTAAGTCTCTCTATGAAAAAGAGAAAGGAGCTGCTCCAACAGTTGGCAAGACAAAGTGAAGAAAGCAATACAAATGAAGAATTGACTGAGAAAACCAAGTTATGTGAAAATTTATCAAAAGAAGTCATTATGTTAAGACATGAAATGGAATCAGGAACTATAAAGTTTACTCAAGAGATTGAAGAAAAAAGAAAAGCTGAAGACAATCTAAGACAATCTCTTAAAGAGAAATCAGAAGAATGCCACCAGATGGACAGGATTATCAGACATCTTGAATCTGATCTTGAAGATGCCAAAGATAATGAAGAAAAACTTGAGGATCAAATTGTCTCTCTCAAAAGAGATCTTCAAACAACAAATGAATATAAAGAAAAATTCAAGATAAGTTCTGCCCAACTTGAAGTACTTCTTGGAAGTCAAAAGAGGACAGATGACAAGTATGGTTTGGGATATGAGAAAGGAGAAAGCTCCGGATCCGGTCAAAAGAATTTTGGATCAGAAAATCCAAGGAATAGGCCTAGAAGACCTTCGGTAAGATAGCCCAATGCTCAAAGATATCCATCCTTCAATGGATACTGCCACAGCTGCAATCACTTTGGTCACAAAGCTAATCAGTGCAGAAAGAGAATGAATCAGACTAATTCATCCTTCTCCAGACAGTGCTTTAACTGCAAAAGGTATGGACACAAGTCTCATGAATGCAGAAATATGCAAATAAACAAATCATTCAATGGTAGATGCTTTGCATGCAATAGAGTAGGTCATATGGCTAATCAATGCATATCAAGAGGTTATCAGTCAAATATGCAAAGAAATGTTATTTGCCAAATCTGTAATAGGTCTGGTCATAATGCAAAAGTCTGCAGAAGCAAGAATTAAGACAAAAGAGGTCCGGTATATAATCAGAATCAAGACAAGGGTAAACAAAAGATGAATGTGGATGAAGTTAGGAATCAGATGAACAAGATTTGGGTGAAGAAAAGTTCAGAGAATGTAGAGGTTGGATCCGCACCAGACTCTGGTGCTGATATTTCTTCCAGAAATTAAAAAGTGAGCTCTGGCTCAGGGGGAGACTCAAAGAAAATCCTGTTCCCCCAGCCAATCAAGTGGTGCTAGATGTGATACAAGATGCGGAGTAAAGGGTTTGAAGTTATAAGTCCTGAGATGATCCAAACAAGATTTCAGAGGTCCGCATGAAGATGCAAAGAAGTTGTGATCGATCAAGTAAGACCTATTCCGGGAGATGCTCTGGAATGACAGAGGACTACAAAAGGGTCCGGAGAGATCCAGAAGTACATTATTTTGCTCTGCGGACTGGATAGAATGTTTGGGATGTTCTTGTAATGTGTCATCTCGATTTATTCATGATTGAAAGATCCGCATGATGTTCATAGATCAGAACTGATCCGGGATACTCCAAGCTATCCGGATAAGGCAAACTAGAATAATATAGGTGGAGCATTTATTGCAAACAGATATTAGGGTTTGCAAAACGATATAAGGGATTTCTCAACAATCACTTGATCATTCCACATCCAAGAAGAAGCGAAAAGCGGAGCTCTGCAACAAAATTCATCAAGTTCACCAAAGATCTCCTACCGAAGTCATTACATACAGAAATCAATCTGGCCACTCCATGCAACCGAAGACGCAAAAGGTATTTTCCACTTTTGATATCTTGCTACAAATCTTTTGAAGAAATGGCTACTCCAAATATAGTAAAAATCTTAGATAGGCCCCGACCTGAATTTAAGAAACATCCATACAAGTCATTGGAGGTAGATCCCTTAGGAGCATTTTCCAGTGTTCCTCATGGAGTTTTACACATAGAAGACATTAGGGTTTACATACATGCAAGCATTGAGGAATTTGGGGAATTCAAATTGAGAGATCTCTATCACAAACAACTGATAGACAATGCTTTTGAGCTTAAACCAGAGTACAAGGGTATCCAGAAGAAACAGTTTGATCAATTCATTCATTTCCCCTTCTTTGAAGAAGAAGAATGGGTCCGATATGTATTGAGCAGAATGCATGACAACTTCCTATGGCTGGATAGACCCTACAAAATCACAAAAGAGGTAATTAGGGCAGTAACTGGTCTATAATCTTCCGGAGGGATACCTATTCTCAAATCTGTCAAGAACAACATTGTAACTGAGGCCACCAGATCAAAATTTGATAAGAGGGCAATGACCATTGAAGATATTTCGGATCCGGATATCAAGTATGCATCCATGATAATAGGATACAAGATCTATCACGCCAGCAGGGAGAATTCTGTATCCGAAACTGCAGTGTATACTGCCTATGAAATGCTAAGGAAGAATGCAGAATATGATCTCTGCGAACTGCTCTTAAGCCAATTAATGGAAAATATATAGAAAATCAAGAAGGATAAGAAGAATTCCTTTAAGTACGGTACTCGTATATTATGTCTATTCTTCTACTTCATGAATGAGCTGCCCGGATCAAGTGGATGGGCATGGCAAAATGACAAACCTGTTGCAGTCCAAATAAGAGACTATCTACATGGGCTTGGGGATGCCAAAGCAAGAAATACAACCCTATGGGGATACTTCAAAAACCTCCAAAGCATGATGCAAGCAAGAGAAAGAATTCCCCAGTCTCTTGTTGAAAAATACAAAGACTCAGTGTGCTTTATGGTGGACACTGATCAGTGCCTAATGGAGGCAGTGGAGCCAAGGACTGTCTGGATCATGCCCATGGGGTATGAAGTGGATGAACAAATAGTGGAGCTGCATGTTCAACACATGCTAAGTCAGCCCAAAGATCCAAAGGCAGAAAGGTTTGGAACCTTTGAGGAGCTGAGTGTAAAGATACATGTAGAACTCAGGGAAATTGAAATAAAGAGGAAGGTGAGAAAAGAAGTAGAGCATATTGCTCAAGGCCTAGGCATCTCAAAAGAGGCACTTAATGCCAGCCGGGAAAAGAGGAGCAAGGCTGAGGAAGAAAAGAAAAGTAAAGAAAGTGTTCCGGTTGAAACTTCCACCTAGACCAGATCATCAAAAAGATCTGCACCTCCCACAACCAAAAGTTCAAAACTGGAAGTCCAGGCATCCGGTAAAAGATCTAAGACAAAAGCCACAAGGGCTTATGAAAGCCAAAAGGATGAAGAGGAAACTGAGTCAGATGAGGGAGTAAAAGAAATAAAGAAGCAGAAGAAGAAAGGATCCGGGAAACCCCCCACAGGCCAAGACAAGGAAGAAATGGCAGAGGAATTTGCTGAAAAGCCCACTCTGTCTCTAGACAGTGTAGTCAAATCAGTCACTATGGATGGGAACCTTCAACCGGTGGCTGAATTCTATGATGACTACAATGAGGCAGATCAAAAGATCCTGCAAGAAGCTATAATAAGGTACTTGAACATCTACAATAAAGCTTTTATTGAGATTATCTCTGAAATCCCAAAGAGCCTAGAGATGGAATTAGAGATAAGAAAGAACAATGCCATGGCAAAAGACCTTGAGATCAGGGAACAGATAGCTATTCAGCTATATCCTTCAATTGATCACAAAATAATGAACATGGTATTCAAAGAATGCAAGGATGAATTCAGGAGCAAAGCAAGGATGAATTAGCTTATGCTTGGTGAGACCGACAAGGTAGCCAAGGACACTGAAGAGATTCTCCAGAAAACCTTCAAAAGGTTTAATCTTCCTGTTGTAGAGGACTTAGGTGCAAAAACAGCTATGGACTTGGAATCATCTGCTCCGGAAGAAGTGGCCCTTGAACAGACTAAAATCTCTCCTCCGGTTTCCCCTACAGTCTCTGGATCCCAAGAAGAAGAGAAACTACAGGAGAAAGAAGCAGCAGTTAAAGAAAAAGAGGTTGACAGCACCAAGGATGCAGAGAAAGAGAAGATCCCAACAGAGAAAACCACAACTGAAAGTGGCAAGAGTAAGGAAGGAGAAAAGATTCCAAAGGACAAAACTGCAGAAGAGAAGAAACATCTGTCTCCGGCAAGAGACACTGCACAAACTATTCAAGAATTCTTGACAAAAGCCACTATAGAAATTGATGAACCGGACCTGCTAAAAGGACCATTAGATTTTGACTCTTTGTCACCGGTACAAACAATGAAAATAGCCTCATTTGCAAATCAGAAAGTCAAAGAGAAACTACTGAAATCTCACATGGAAGACTGTGAGCTTATGGAGGTAGCATCTGGAGTGCTAGAAAAGATCATGCCATCTTTTCAGAAGGATCCCATAGCCTCCTCTTCCGGTAATCTCAAAACCTTAGTCAGCAGTGTTAGTACACATTTTGAATCTCTAGAAAAATCAGCTGAAGAAAAGGTCCGGAAGGAGTTTTTGGATAAAAGGTTCTCTGAGGTTTAGGGTTTGATCATTAATGATAGGAGAAACATGAACATTGGGATAAAGAGCTTAGAAAATGCTCTTAAGGATGGCGGTGAAATATACAAATTTTGTATCTCCTGGTCCAAGGTAACAGTGGACATTGAGAAGAAAATAAAAGAGCAAGAGGACACACTACTCAGCTTGTCTCAAAGTTTTGATCCTCTTTCTTCCTCTATAACAAATCAAGAATGTCAGACTATTGCAGTCTTGAGTGAAATCAAGAAATTGGAGAAGGAAAGGAAAATTAGAATAAGCAGGTTGAGTGAGCTCAGGGGGTTAATTGTCCCTAAGCTAGAGGCCATGCATGAGGCCATAGCAGAAGCTCAAATCACAGCCCAGACAAGTGATCCGAAAGATCTAAAAAGGGCAGATGCATTTGCATTTTTGTTGAGTGGTCACATTTCAATTTTGGATAGAATGAAGCAAAGTTGGGCTACAGAACTGATCCAACTGAAGACATCTTTTGCAGACATTCTTCAGTATATGTGATTATGTAAATATGCGGCTATGTATAGAAAATTTTTGAAAATTTTGGTGTACGGACCCTACCCTTTGCCATTGATGTCAAAGGGGGAGTGAGGAGCAGTGAAAAATGAGGAATCCAACTAAGGGGGAGTTCCGAAAATTGTATATAATGATAGAGCATCAGCCAAGGGGGAGCATAGTGTAAACACTTAGTCATTTTTCACTAAGTGTTGCCATCAATGCCAAAGGGGGAGATTGTTGGCAAGAGACACTATATGGATTCATGGTTGTTTTCATTGATGTCAACAAAGGTCATCCCACATATCCGCAAGTCATGGTGTGTCTCTACCGGAAGTCAGAATGAAGATTGTTATGGTCCGGTAAACAAGAACAGAGCATGTGGCAAGGTCCGACAGATTGGTCCGGATCTCTCAGAGGAAGCGTCTTGGTGCAGTACGGATTTGGGGAAGTCAAGAGGACTACCTTGAGTAGTATATTCCAAGGATTTAGCCTCCGGTGATGAACAAAGAAAAAGATATGAATAGTTGAGTACCAGATTCCTGAGAGACAGTGAGAACAGAGGAAGAACTGACTGACAGAGTATCAAACTATTTTCCGGATGTGTTACTGTTGATGGTAAAGGTTGTGAAGGCATGAATCATGTTTGGCCAACATGATTAATGATATCTACAAGTATATGCTTGATCCGCATTACTTGATATGCAAGGATTCAGCCGACAGAATAGAGTTTGTGAGAAGATAGATTATTCCGGGTGCCGACTAGAAAGATAATGAAATCACTAGTGCAGATATATATAGAGGATGGATTTAGTTGTGAAAAGCGTGATGATGTGAAGGTGTATGCAAATAAATACAGAGCAGAGAAGAAACAGTAAGAAAGATCCGGTATGTGAAAAGATAGCAGAATAAAGAACAGAGGAAAGATGAAGTGCAGCAGATCAGTATACTAAGCCTAACCGGAACTGAACTCCAGCATATGTAGATGCTTCCAATCAGTTCAAGTATTGTATAACATTCTTTTGTAGACAGTGTGTCTCCTTGTAGGCAGTGTACCTCTTTGTGAGCAGTGTGCTCAGGCAGTGAGCCCTAATTGGCAAGTGCCATTTTGTAATTCCTTATTCTTTTAACAGAGAATAATCTTTGGGTTAATCACCCTGTGGTTTTCTCCCTTAACCGGGTTTCCACGTCAAAAATAATGTGTCATGTGTTTCTTATTTCATGGTAATGTTTGTTTGTTTGATTCAATGCTGCTTTGATTAATAAGAAAGTTCAAAAGAAGAAATAATTAGGATAATTGATTCACCCCCCCTCCCAGTTATCAACAATTCCATCCCTTTTGTGCATTTTATGTATTGGTATTCTATAATGTCTTTGCACATTCCACAATTCTCTTCAGAATGAGGCTTATTATGGACTCTGCACATGCTTTTGTACAAATTACACTGAACTGGAATTTTTTGTTCAATACACTTTTCTATTTCATGCCTAATGACCTAAGCAAAACTATTTACTGCATTGTCTTCCTCATCACAAGAATTTCCATCAGACTCAATGAACACTACTATTTCTTTACTGATAGTTTTTTCCCTAAAATTCAACATTAGGATTTCTTCAATTTGCACTCTCTTGTTAGGGACTCTATAAACACCAGGTTCAACAGAAGCATATAATATCTCATTAGTCTTGTTGTATTCTATAATCATGTGTTTCATTCTGGGTTCATCTTCTATCCTGATCTGATTTGGAACACCTCTCCAAGGTAACCACATGTGTGAAAAATTAGTGGCCATATATTCATTTAATGTTTTGGACCAGTCCCTACTCAACAACATCACATAATTCATAGGTATATCCACTACCTAAATGTCAATAAACTGACTCACCCTAGGATCAGAGACTAACTACTATTGAATATGCATTAATTCTCCTATCACTTTGACCTCAGTTTTGTCTAATTGTGTAACAACCTTGGTAGATTTGGTGGGAGTCATCCCTAAAGTTTTGCATATCCCTAAAGGTATTACATTAGTTGATGTACCAAAATCTATTATGCAATTATGTATGTTCTTTCCAAACATCCTAATGGTTAACAAGAAAGGAGGGGCATCCCTCTTATCTGCATACATGACCACATTAGTGTTGGAAGGCTGTTCAATTTTCTTACTCTTTTCTTTGGACTATGGATATTTACTAGGAACATTCATATCAGTAGAGACCTCGCTTGTCATAGATGTATCCAAAGACTTTATGAAAGCATTTCTAACCCCTGGAATTTTCAACAATTCACATAAATGTATACTAACCTTGATTTTTTTATCTCTTCAGACAAGTAACTCATTAACCTCATTGTTTCTATTGTCTCTGCTTTCCTTGTTTGAACTTTTGATGCTACTGTCCCACCATTCACATGATGATTAGCCTTTGGTATAGCAGGTTTATTACTGGCATGCTGATATGGAGGAGTATTGAAATTGTTGGGAGGAGTGGAAGTAGTGAAAGGACCTCTAGGCCTAGTTTTACTTCTCAAAGTATAGGTATGATTTTTCTTAGACTACTCAAAAGCTTGTATCTCCTTTGTTTCATATAACACTTCATTTCTAGTTTCAAAGGGAAACTGAAACGCATTCAATACTAAGGTTGATTTAGGGTATAGGCTCTCACAAAAGTAAGGCTCATCCTCTAACAGCTGATCTTCTTCCTCCTTAGTTGAAAAGGTTAAAGTCTCTAAGACTAAAGCAGTCTCAAATCCTGAGGGTACTATTTCGTTACCTTTGGGAATGAGAAACTCAGAGGTGGGAGATTGTATGTCCACATTGAAAATAGTATCCACCAGATGGAACTGAGGGCAATCTAGTTTAGCATGTGCACTGGTATTATGAATCTTACACCATTTTTTTAATACCACATTGGCCATTTGAATTCTAGTTGTTTGTTTTGTTTCCTGATTACCCAAACTCTCAAATGGAGAAGCTAGAGTGCCATTGTTTGGCCCTATGTTCCATGTCCTAGGTGGCCTTGGTTGATTCTAATTTCTATTGTTATTACCCCAGGTCTTGTTATCTATAACAGGTCCTCTATTTTGCATTGCTTGTCCCTAATTATGATTTTGATTTGAACCCTGACCCTAGTTATGATTCTAGTTAGGGTTCTGACTGTATCATTGATTATTTCTACCATAGAAGTTTTCATTTCTTAGTTGTGTCATTTTAGTAGTCAATCTTCTTAGGTGTGCAGTAATTTCATTGATTTCTTCTCTATCCTCTTGTACCTTTGCCACAAATGTATCCTAAGGAGGCTAGAAGAACGACTGACAGTTACTCTAATTATTATTGGTATTATTACCAGTATAGGGGACTATAGTCTGGATTGGGGAAGGATTATACATAGGTGTGTATGTAGGAATTGGGTACAATAATGGAGTATTATGCATAGGAACTCCATTCCAAGGTTTTACTTGACTCTGCATCCTAGGGTTTCCTCCATTAAGAAAAGGATTATAGGTTGTTTTCATCATTTCCTAGTTTATTGAGGCTACTTCCTTATAAGATTTGGATATTATATCTATATCAACCTTTCTTTTGACAAACATAGCAGTTAATGGATCACGGGTTACATAATACATGGCTAATAATGCATCTACAGTCATTGTGTAAGGAGCCACTAACTAGGAATACACCTTTTGAAACCTATCATTAAAGTTATCAATCATTTCTCCTTCACCCCTCTTAATTGCAGCTAATTTATGATATAAGGTGGAAGGATCGATTGGTCCCCTAAACCTAGACAAAAATGCCTCCTCCATAAGTGCCCAAGAAGAAATATAACCATTACGCAAGTTAACATACCAGTTAGAAGCTTTCTCATTAAAGGTGTAAGGAAACAATCTACACACAACATCTTCATATTCTAACCTAGCTCTAAAGCATGCCTCTTTGAATATCCTAATATGATCTTCTGTATCCTGATGCAATTGATATTTAGGACATATCTTTTTAGGATTTGTTGGCATCTCATGATAATCATTGAATGTTATAGGAGAGTTGACATTGAAATAAGCCATTGCAGGGCCACATGGTGGGCTTGGACCTCTGGGAGTACTTGGATTTCTAGGTGGACTAGGGCCTCTAGGAGGACTTAAACTAAGATTCAAAGATCTAAATGAAAAACTATCAGGACTCACTATGTTATGGATATTAAAAGGTGATCCAAGAGGCGTTCCAGATGAGCCTCCTACATGTGATATTCTAGGATTCCAAATCAAAGAACCTTTACTCTGCCTTCTATCAGCTAATTGCACAAAGATATCATCTAAACTAGATTTAGACCTTGTCACCCTACCACTGTTATGAGCCAACTTTACTTAAATCTTACCTTATCTCCAATCAAACCCTCCTTATAGTGCCAAAAACTATTGATGATTATTTTTACACATTCATAACAAAAGTTAAAATTCACAAAATGAACCTAAACTATCTTGAAAGATATGAAGAAATCACTTAAGAGTTCTTAATCCCAAGTTTCTATATGTCAGGTCTTGACCTTGTGGACAATTCAGCAAGTTGATGTGAAACTATAATATTCAAGGGGCCTTACTTGATTTGAGATAATCATTGACTTACTAGACTCAAACTATGCAAATTGTTGAAAATATCAATAAAGTATTTATTCTTTTGCACAAATTCACTATTGTACTACAAAGCTTTGTATGAATTTCTATGAAACAAATTGTCTTTCAAATTAATATGAAAATTGCCAAATATTAACACAAATTCTTCTTGCTTCTTTCAAATGTGAGACAATTTCCTTAAGATTTCTATGTTTAAGCTAGTTATTTTCACTTGTTGGAGAAAAGTTAGAGAAAATTAAAATAAGTATCATTTCAGTACAGGATTTAACTATTTTGTTACTCGCGTCTTTAAGAGATACACCAAATTAATCAAATCAACACTAAATCTTCAAATCCAAAGTCCTGAGTATTTTCATGAACACACATCAAAGATTGCAAGCTTTCAAACGATAATACTTCACCAGTAAGAGTTGGAAAACACTCTGTAGTAGACACAGCATTCCAAGTTTACTTGTATTTCAAGCACATAGTCATATAAAATTTACAATGTATGAATGACCTTTTGTTTCATTAACCAAATTTCCAAAGGACTTACAAACGTTTTTATAGCTATAGTAAGGAAACCAAACATTTTGTGCATTCCTTAGTGTAGACACAGGTGACCTCCTCCTCTAAACTAAAGAAATACTTTCCTCTATTCAAATATTCAAATAAATTACAAGTGCAAGCTACAATTCCAAAATCCCTGTGTAACTAATATACAAGTAGCAAAGCTTCCTATATAGAATTTGAAGCTTCATACTGCTACTACTACAAAACCCAATATACGGTCAGTATTCATCTATTCTTGATCAAAGGTGTACATTTGTTCCTAACCGTTTCTCAAAATATCTTTATGATATCTTTTCTGCCTCAAAGGATGCCATTGGAATCTTTTCAAAATAAGATTCCCCTCCTTTGACTTCTGCTTTCCTGTTGACCTTGCCCGTAGATACCTTTCACTTGACTCTTTCATTAGTATTGATTGCTCCTTTCTATACTTTCCTATGCTTTCAGATATGCTTTGAAGTTATTTGTTACACCTTCTACAAAGGTGCGATTCCCCCCTAGATTCCTTGTCCATACATATTCCTACATTGTGACTCCTTCTTTCGGTTTCTTTTCTTCTTTACCCAAACCTTCACTCTTCTTTTTATATTTCTTCATCTTGGCCCTTGCCTCCATTACTGAATCAATAATTTGTTTACTTAGATATGCTTCTGGATTTTCCATACATGGTGCAAAAATGACCTTAAATTCTATTAATGCTTTTTTACGTTCATATGCCGGTACATCCATACACTCATGATCTAAGAGCCTTTCAACTATCCTTTTATGCATCTTTCTCATGTTATCTGCTTTTTCTTCTAAACTCTAAGTGGATGTTATGCACCTTCTAAGATTATCATCTTCGAATCTTAATTCCAACCTTACCTATGGCACTTGATTTGCCATCGAAGGGGTAATTACTCCTTCATTTACTAATTCCTCTACTCTCTTCAATTTCTTCTAGCTATTCCAATTCAAACTTGCACTCTTCTTTTCTAAATTGACCATTATATACAAGTATACTGCATTTATTCTTTTCTATTGTAGCTAATGCCCATCTAGTCACTACTTGTTTGATTACCTCTTCTCCTTCTTGCATGAATTCCTTGAACCACTCCTCAAAAACATTGGCCTTAAGCCTCTTATTTTCCATATCTTTCATTTCATCCTTTGACAAAATTGCTATTTCACTAGGCAACTCTAGTATTTTAGTATTGGGATCAAATATCCCCCTAATGAATTTTTGTAATTGGATAATGTGTCCTTTCAAATATTCTTGTTTAACCTTATCCCTCTTTAACATTTCTGCTAAAGCCTGGTGCATATCTTCCCATTCACTTGTGCGTTGCTCCCTTGTTATATGCCCTAGGTCAAAATTGAGTATTTTATATTCATCTAATGTTATTTCTCCTTTAGCTTTCTCCTTCTGTGGTATAGCCGAGTTCAGCATTCTAGATCTATCTGGACCTCTTTGTATTGCTGACATAGTTCTAGTTTTCCTCTTTTCCTTTCTTGGCATTGCATTGCCTAATAGACTTTTGATGTCTATAGGTACTAATTGTACCTCCACCTTTTCTTTCCTTATTTATGCACCTAACCAAGTTGGAGCCTCTTTTGTGCTTTCAATAGTCTTTTCTACATTAATTACCTCTTCCTGAGGCCTTTCTACTTCTCCCTGCTCTTTTTGTTGCTGTTGTTGAGGGGTTGGTTCTTGTACCATTGGAACATTTTGCTATTTGGATTCACCCTTATTATCTTCTTCAATTTATGTATCTCCTCCACCTTCATCCTCTTCCTCTGGACCTTCTTTCCTTGATGATTCTTTTTCTTGGGCTTCCTTTTTATTTGCTTGTTCTACATTTGTCATGTCTATATCCTCCGTTTCTTTTATAGATTTATCTTCATTAATATTTTATGTGTTTTCTTTGCCATCAGGTTTGTTGGTTGCATCCTCTATAGTTTCACCTTCTTTTGGTACCTTTTCAGGCATGTTAACTTGCTCTGTATGTAAAGGTGAACCTACCATTGTATCAACCTATTTTGTCTCTTTTCATTGTTCCTTTATGCTTTCTATATTCTTTTCTTCTTCACTTTGTTCTCCATACATGTTCAGAATGTTTAATACATCTACACCAGAGGTACCAACTCCTATATCTTCTTTTGTTTGAGTAGATGTTTCCTTTACTGCTTCCTTAGGTGCATCCTCTTTTTCAGACTCTTCAATTTGATGTGCTACATCTTGCACATCCTTTATTATTTTAGGAGAAACCAATGTACTGAATGGATCTACTGCTCCTGATTCCTCTTGTACATTTTCTAGTTGAGATACTGGACCTTGTTCAACTTCCATTTTAGTTTGAGTTTCTTGCTCCTCTTCTTCACTTAAATATTCACTGGATTCTTCTTCTTCCATGCCAACTTCTTTTCTGAAATCCATTTCTCTCTTCACTTTCGCTACTGTCATCTTCAATGTTGACAGTCTCAGTAACTTATTTGGCTTCATGCATTTTTAACACCTGCAGTATTTCTTTAGCCAATTCTATTTTTACCTTGGTATATACCTATCTTTTTTCTACTAAGGTAGATGCACCAGGTATATCACCCAACTGAGCACCTATTTTTTGTGCTCCTATATCTTCACTCTTTTTTGAAGTGTCCCCTTTGGATATGCCCACTTGCATTGCTTTCTTAACCTTCTGTCCTATTATTTCTTTGGAGGCTTGTGCTTCTTCTATTCTAATATCATTTCTTAATGACTTTCCTCCACAAATGTGCTAGATGATACTACTACCATCACTCCTAATGCATAAGGATCCATCAGAGTAGCATTTTTGTCCTTCCCCATAATTTTGGCTTCCACAATCTTTCTTTTCTTTTCATAAAAGCACTGGAGATCATCATTATGCTCCCTTACTCTCTTTTTTCCCTTCTTTGGATATGCAATCTCCACTCCTTTAGCCTTAATCTCCTCAATTTTGTCTTTCAACTATGTCTTTGAAAATAGGATGGTTGGTTTGGACAATGTGTCCAAAGGTGCATTCTGTGGTTGTGACCAATCAGGCTCTCCAATAACAGCAAGCCTGGCACTTTCATAACTATGATGTAACAATTTTCCATCATTTTCAACTTTTGGGGGGACATAGATATCTCCCATGGACCTCTTTTGATCTACTGTTAATCTTTTATGAGCTCTCTTTCTTACCTCTTTGTCATTTTTACAATCTGACCAAAAATCTTCAATATGTATTTGATGTTTGAATTTAGAATCAATTGTATTTTGAATTCTATGAAAAGGATCAAATCTCCTAGCCAACTCAAATTCCTCAAATCCATAATATCTCAACTCCCTTTCTGAATAACCTAAAACTTCTTCACTATAGCATGAGTACCTACCAATTGCCCAAGGTAACTGAAGATTTCCCCTGTTAAACTTCTTCTTGTACATCCTAAAAACATTCAAATTCTGCCTTGAGAACTCTAGAACAATCAACTTGTTAGAAGGATACGTAGGTAACATGAAAGGTTTTTCTTTGAATCCCTTAGTTCTGATATAAGTAAAGTTCTAGAATTGAATGTACCAAGAATTGTGTAGACCAATGTTATCCTTTGCATCCTTAGGCAATCTCTTATCCGGCTCTTCTCTTAAAATTCTGACTATGTATGTATAAAATACATCATTCACTAGAGCATACTTCCTCAATGAATTATCCTCCTATAAATTAGGATAATGTTCATATGCCTACTTCTGATCTGGGCCATTTCCTAAGGTTCCAACTCTATCAATCCCATGTATGTAGGGTTGAACCATTGCTGCACATGAATATAATACATATGAGGACAAATAGAAATGCATCATCTTTTTCTTTCTTAACATCGCATGTTTCCATATGGTTGTGCTTATAGCCTTAGCCCAGTGAATTTGTCCTAGTTCCTTTTTTTCTTCCCTCATGAATTGGATAACAGTGAACACCCAAGGCTCACACTTAGTGGCATCCCTTAAGCCCACTAGTCTACTTAACATTGTAATCATCAAATGTATCTCTTCTTTAAAGTATATTCTTTGCAAATTCTTATGTACTCTTGCCACAACCTTGGGCTTATTTTCTGCACTATACCAACTATAGAAGATCTTGCTTCTATAATCCCTTTCATTGTTATTGAAATCTTCATTATATTGATCTATATCAATATCTACCATTTTCTCATGTATTTCTAGACCAAATGTTCTTGCAATCCCTTCTGTGGATAAGTCTGCAATGAGCCTATTGTGGAACATTATTTTTCTAGTAGCTAGGTCATACAAGTATATGGAATCTAGACATAAATCCTTAGCTTCCATAGCTTACGGGAAACTTGCAGCCCTATATAATCCACTCTTCCATATACACCTTATGTCAGGTGTAGCATTGGCTACTGTGAGCTTTTGCAAAACATCATTCGTATCATAGCTCCCTATGTTGGTGTCTATCCCTACTCCACTTGTACTAATCAATGAAGGGTTCCCTCTATGTATTGGCAACTCCTCCTCTATTTCTTTGCACAACTTCATTTCTTTTTTAACTTCACCTCCTGTATCCACCTTTTTTCTGTTTTGGGGCCATCCTGTAAAAATGCATTTTTTAACTTGTCGTTTTACCTTCTTACCTAGGGTTTTACTAGGAATTTTCTATTTTTTACAATTTACCCTAACCCCCATTTGTCTCTTCCCATTTTGAATTTCACATTATTTAACCCAACCCAACTAATTAACAATTAAACATAGTAATTTAATGCCTACTTACATTTCAAAATGAAATTACTAAAATTTAATTGCATTTTAACTAACTAAACTATAACAGCTTTTAAGATAAATACTTGTATCTTTCGACAGCTCAACCTTATGACATTGACTTACTTTACCGTTTTCTACTCTATTCTAGCTTCTAGAATTCCGTCCCATGGTGAATTTTTGTTCAATTTTCGTAGCAACTCTTCTTTCTGTAATTTTAATTTTAACAATGCAAATCTGAAAGAAAAATAGCTTTTAAATTTACCATAACCCATTAAATTTTACTATTTTTGGTGTTAGATCAGCATTAATTACAACAATTAATACACCTACAGCTTCGGCTTCTTCTTTCAATGTCTTATTTTAAACCTTCTATCTGTTAGTTTACTTTCTGCATACATCGTATTTAAATGTATCTTTCCTTGTATATTGTTCCTTGTATGTTCATTTGCATCTTTTTGATATACAAGCCTATATGCAATGAGTTACAAACAATGTTATCCCCTTTTCCTTTATATCTGCGGTTGTGTCTTTTGTTTGTATATTAGTTTGTATGTAAAATAGATACAAACTCACATACAAACAACCCATACAAACCCTCTTTTACCTTTTATCTCTCCAGTGATGGCTTTCATTTCCTTGTATATCAGGATTGTACATTGTTAATGTTGGTTTTTTCCCAGACTGGATGCTTATTCCCAGATTTGCCTACAAGGTAGCCATCAGTGATCAATAGGATCTCTGGGCCAGGGGCCAACAGTGTAGGAGATAGACTCTATATTTTATCTCCTCTTCTTCTTCAGGCTCTGCAAGACCTAGGGGGGTATTCCCTACTCAACATCCATGGGGATATGCATACAAAGGCTAGGATACTGACAAAAAGTAGATAAGTCCTCCTGTAAGTAGACCAAAACTGCAAGATAAGAGCAAAGGGGCTGGTTTTGGGCCTATTTTCAGTTGTAGACAGAGGACTTGGATCCTAAAACTAATTCTAATGTCCTAAAGGTTGTTTTAGAGTTTGATTATGATTTTGAGTTTGGATGCAAAGCTGGACATGGTTGTAACACAAACACAAAGCAAGATTGGTGCCTACCCAGGGCCTGGAGTCAATAGACATACACCTGTGAATGATCAGCATGAATAGCTAAAACTGGATTTCAGGGGGATATATGTGATACCTGCCTTACAGATATCTCCCAATACAGAGTGTTAAGTTATCTCTACTTATGGCATCCCTACTGCAGTATACCCTTCCCAATGTTCAACCTGAAAACAGTTTAATCTACCCCTTGAGCAGAAGTTAAAAGATCAGACATTCAACATAGGAATTCTATGTTCTAGAGTCTCAAATATTGCTCAAATATCCAGACTCAGAAGAAAGATACATGCAATACTGGAGACATAATTAACAAAACACATGCAAACATAGCATTATTCATACAAGATTAACCATGAAATCAGTGGATTCAAGCCAAAACATACAACAAGAGATACATAAACTCACAGATTTAGCTGTACAGAGCAACCAAAATGAACTGTATTGTGTTACAGAGCCAAAATGTTCAACTTTCAACAACCTAAAAATGAGTAACACTTCCTGCTTATAACAGCCAGAAAGTGTACTACAGCAATTAATTACATGGCTATTACAAAATCTGCCAGATACAGATCCTTCAAAGGAATGGCGCTCAAAATTTATTACAGCAACAGACAGAGGAACCTCGAGCCACGTGCCACTATCTGGAAGTCTTCCTGTCAAAAATCTGGTACCTGACTGTGCAACAACTCGCCCATGCCCTAGCACAGTCACCATTAAGGGTCTCAACCACCCGTTGTCGCTTAAAAAACCATTGCTGCATACAAAAAAATTTCCCGCCAAAATATGTTCAACCGCGGGTTCAAAATATACAAGGGAATAATCCCACATTCACGGTGAAGAGATCACTCCAGCGCTTTAAAAGCATAACCGCATTCAAACAAAGTGTCGAGCGCTTTTGCCATGCTCGACACACATGCCTTCGCCCACAGCCCATCGGCCAAACTTCTACCATCGGTAGATCAAAACAATGCTAGCCCGATATACCATCTCACTCCGATGGCATTGCTGTCGCCAAGACAATCCTCCCCGTCACCCCGATGTCAGCTCCACACCCCTTGTCGCCGAGACAAAGACCATCGGGGCAACCAAAAGCACTTCCGCCGATCATAATAGTCTCGACGATGGTCCTTCACTTCCCACCTCCATCGGCGAGACACACACCATCAGCACCACAAAAAACCCTTAGGCCGACAATATTACTCACTCTGATAGACATCCTCCAAATTCCCATCGGCCTGACACTACCCCATACTCGCCGATGGCAACTCCATTGGCCAGACCTGCACCATCGGCCAACAATCTACCCATTCACCTGATAATCCTCCATTACACCGATGGCACCAACAAACTATACTCTGTCGGCGAGACCTCAAGCGTCGGCGAACCCGAAAACTCTCTCACCGATAGCATTACTCCTGCCGACGACCACCTTGATCATCCCTCATCGGCCAGACTACCAACTGTCGGCCCAACCAAAAACTCACCTGCCAACATCACTTGTTACGCCGATATAGCTCCATCGGCCAGAGTACCCCTGTCAGCCCAACAGGAAACTCCCTCGCCGATAGCATAAAGTCACGGCGATATACAAAGAACACACCATGCTACTGAAATGATCACCAAGACACATGCAAACTCATGCCGATAACACTTGAGGTACCCCCATCGGCATGACCAACATTGTCGGCAGAACCACAATATCCTTCGCCGATAGACCAAGCTCTTGCCGATGAACAGGAACACCTAGGGTTTGAAGGAAGAAACCCTCCAACAAACAAGCTCAGCCTCTAGGTCAAAACGAGTGCCAACACTGGCTCCGAATGGGGACGTGCAGGTGAAAACCTGCAGCGAGAACCAGATCTCCGGGCAGACCAGGAAAAAAACCAAAAAGCACGAACTGCACAAGACATTTACACTATTTACAAGTTTTTACAAATGTGCACAGCGACAAGTCATCTATGCAAAGTAGAACTTAAGGAATTGGCCATGCACAGGCAATTCTAGAACTTCACCATCTAGGGCCTGGTGGAAATAAGAATCCTCCCCATGAGCACTACAAATCTGATATGGGCCCATCCATAAGGGTTCAAATTTACCATGTTTACCCTTTTCTTGACCTTTTGCATTCCAAATGAGCACCAGATCATTGACTTGAAACTTCTTTTTTATAGCTCTCCTGTCAAACTGATATTTCACATCTTGTTGTCTCTTGAGATTAATCTGGTGTGCTTTCCTTCTATTTTCATCCAGTGCAACCAACTGGTTCACCCTTTCTGTCATGGAGTCTTCAATCTCCTCATCATTTTCCTGAATGAATCTGTAAACTGGTAGGAGATTGTTTATGGGCAATCTGGCTGATGCACCATATACTAGCTCAAAGGGTGACATCCCAATAGCCCTTTTCACTGTCACTCTGTCAGCCCATATTGCTAAGTTCAATTTTGAGTCCCAAGCTCTCTTCTTCTTGTCCAGTATCCTCTTGATAATTTTCATGATGCTTTTATTGCTTGATTCTGCTTGACCATTCCCTTGTGGGTGATATGGTGATGCATATGATAAATTTATCCCATACCTGTTGCAAAAATCAACAAATTCACCTGATCTGAAGCACATAGTATTATCAGTGACTATCTTGAATGGTACTCCAAACCTAATGATAATATTTTCTAGTATGAAATCTGTCACCACCTTACTTGTAGCTCTCTTAGTTGGAATGGCCTCAATCCATTTGGTAAAGTAATCTGTTGCCACCAAAATCCAACTATGTCCCCCACTTGATTTGTCTGCAATTTCCCCTATGAAGTCAATTCCCCATTGCTGAAATGGAGCATCCACAGTTACAGTTCTGAGGGGTAAAGCACCATCATATTTCAGCTTTCCTGAAAATCTTTGGCAAGGGTCACACTTCCTTACTAACTTTTGTGCATCCGAAAAGAGAGTGGGCCACCAATATCCTGCCCTGAGAATCTTATGAGCTGTTGTTTGGGCAGTATAATGTCCACCACACAATCCTTTATGCATATCAATCAAAACATTGTTAGCCATATCCTCATCCACACATCTCAGCAGCACACCATCAGGGTTTTTCCAGTATAGCTCACCTTGAACAATAACATACCTGATTGCACGTAACTTTAAAGTCCTCTTTTGACTGTCACTGAAATGGGAAGGACAATTCAGATTTTGCAAGTAGTAGATAATATCCTTGTACCATTCAGATCCTGATACATTTACACTCTTATTTTGGACTGCATTAACTTGGCATGCTTCCAAGTTTGACTGTGCCATCATCTTGGCTAATCCTTGTCCTCTTACCAACTTGGTAATTTGTATGTCTATGTTAAACTCTTGCAGTTTGTTTATCCATCTGCACCTTCTTCCAGTCACCTCCTGCTGAGTGAATATGTCTTTGACTGCTGCATGGGGTACATATGCAATTATATATGATCCTACCAAGTATGGTCTGAAACTTTTGATGGCTCTGACTAGTGCATTTGCCTGTTTTTCCATAATATCATACTTCAACTCAGAGGCCTACAAGGACATACTGAAGAAAGCTATGGGCTGTTCAAAACCATCTTCATTTTTCTGTAGCAAACATGCAGCAACAGTATGAAAGGAAGCAAATGAAAATACTTGGAATGGCCTAGAAAAATCAGGAGATTTAAGAACAAGGGCCATCTTGATTGCCTCTTTGATACTTTGAAATGATTCTATTGCTTCACTTTCCCAGTGGACAGTTGCATCCTTCTTCATCATCTTGGAAATGTTCCTTGTGGTTTCTGCAAAGTTGGGAACAAATCTCCTAACAAAATTTATCTGTCCAAAGAAGGATTGAACTCCTTTTACAGTTTTTGGCATTTGAATTCTGTCAATAGCAGCCACTCTCTCTGGATCTATCCTGACTCCATCCTTGGAAACAATATGTCCCAGGAGCTTTCCTTCAACTACCCCAAAGGCACACTTCTTTGGATTTAAAGAAATACCATACTCTAGTGCTCTTATGAAAATCTGCTCCAGATGCAAACAATGCTGCTCTTCTTTCTTTGAGTAAGCAGTCAGATCATCTTGATACACAGCCATGATTGAATCAATCAACCCTGCAAAAGCAACATCCATTGCTCTTTGAAATGTAGCACCTGCATTGGTTAGTCTGAAGGGCATTCTAACATACACATAAGTTCCCCATGGAGTGGTGAAGGCAGTCTTATACTGTTCTGATTCCTTCACCTTCACCTGATTATAACCTGAAAATCCATCCATCATGGATAAGAGTTCACAACCAGTCACTCTCTGCAACATAGCTTCCATATTAGGCAGTGGATAGTTATCCTTTAAAGAGGATACATTCAAGTTCCTGAAGTCAACACAAAGCCTAATATCACCATTCTTTTTTCTAACTGGGACAAGGTTAGACACCCAAGTTGAATGCCTGATTGGCACAATTATTCCAGCTTCCCTCAGCCTTTTGAGTTCTTCTTGCATCTTTGGAGCTAAGGTAGGATTAATAGGTCTTTGCCTCTGTCTGAATGGCTTAGCTCCCGGCTTCAATGGGATCTCATGCTGGAATAAATCTTCCCTGTAGGCTTTTACGTCCTCATATGACCAAGCAAAAACATGTTTGTACCTTTTCAGTAATGCAATCAGCATACTCCTGATGTGTGGTTTGAGCTGTTTACAAATGTATACCTTCTGAGGGGCCTGAGATGTCCCCAAATTTATCTCTTCTAAATCTTCCTTATTTGTGGGAGATGTCCTTGTGACCAATTTATCTCTACTGTCAAAAGCTCTTTCCAAAGCTACTAATCCTCTAGGGATTTTATTAGTCTTCAACTGAATTATCTCTTTTCCCACAAGAGTTTCTTTTCCATCTATAGTCTCTACAAAAGCTTGGAAATCAATTTCTTGATTCTCATATTCATCTATGCAGTGCAAAAATTTTAACAAGTCCCTATCATCATTAAACACTTACCAACTGCATATATTTTCTGGTACTGCAGGCCTAATTTTAACTTCTACATTTGTAACATCTGACAGAGTGATGTCATCTGGCCTTATTGCAACATTAGCCAAGAAATCAGCCATAACATTCTTGGATCTCTCTACCCAGCCTATTGAAAATGCATCAAAAAGTTCAATGGTATCCCAAACAACATGCTTATATTGTTTTAATCTTTTGTTTTTTGAAGCATACCTATCTCTAATTTGGGATACAATCAGCTCAGAATCCCCAAATACTCTTAGCATTTTGATTCCATGTTTGAGAGCTATATTTAGGCCTAAAAGCAAAGCCTCATATTCTGCAATGTTGTTTGTGCAAACAAACCTCAGCAAGAAAGAGAATTTGAGGAGCTTACCAGTTGGAGATAGGAAAACAACTCCAGCTCCAGAGCCTTCTTTTGCACAAGCTCCATCAAAAAACATGGTCCACAAACCTTGCTGATCCAATTCTTCAATGCAGACATTTTTCTCTTTATCTTCCTTATCACCTGAGACAACCTTAAAGTTATCACAGTCAGTGTTTACAAAGCATATCTATTCCTCAGCTTCTTGGTCTTCCACTGTCTCTGATGATCTTTGTTCTCTGATTAGCTTAACATCCCTGCCATTCATTGGAATCATGACATATGACAGGTCTAGCTGCATACTTCCACCAATTAGTGCTGCCCATCTTCTTGACAGTAACATACCATACTGTGGCTTGATGTCAACCACTGTTATATTCATTTTATATCTTTTCTCAGGAAATGCTGCCAGTTTGAAATCTACATCATTCATGATTCCAATAACTGGTACCTCTCTGGCATCCATAGCATAACATTTTCCACATGCCTTGTCAATTTTCAATCCAGCTTGTTGCATGATGGCCAAAGGCATGACATTTGTAGATGCTCCAGAGTCAAGCATACAATTTCTGATTATTTTTCCATTTATAACTAGGGAAACATAAAATGGTTCCACTTGTGAAGGACACTTTGTCATAGTCACTCCTAAATAGACTTCAGGAGCCTCATCTTCTTCATTACACATGAGATGTTTCTCACCCTGGATCTGAACATTTTGTTTAGCTTGAAAAGGTACCCCTGAAATTAGGGATATTGTCCTATTCTTAATTTCTTCCACTTTCATCAGTTCCATAAGTGGAACAGAGACTTTTACCTGGGAGAGGACTTGAGCTATATCAAATGGAGCATAATTTTGTATAACAGTTGTAGCTTGCTCCACAATCTTGTTATTATCCTACACTGATTTAGCTTTTACTTTCATAGTTCCCTGATCATCATTCTTGTCTTGGGAACCTTTACTTTGATCTTCAGCCTGAGGGATTCTAATTTCTGGTCCTTGAGATTCATGACCTGTTCTATGTGTAAAATTCTGTTTATTATTACCCCACTACCTTTTTTGTAATTCCATCCCCTTATTACCATGCACTGGCTGTCCTATAGTAACATCTTTTGGCTGATGTGGGCTGCTTACCTGATTTTTACCCCTGAGATTGTAGTTGCTCTTGACTTGAGCAACTGCTGCAACTGTGAAGGCCCTAATTTCCTCATCAGAAGGTCGTTGTAAGTTACTCAGAAAATTGTGTGAGTTCTGAGCATA
This sequence comes from Cunninghamia lanceolata, assembly GCA_027924645.1. Classification (NCBI taxonomy): domain Eukaryota; kingdom Viridiplantae; phylum Streptophyta; class Pinopsida; order Cupressales; family Cupressaceae; genus Cunninghamia; species Cunninghamia lanceolata. The sequence continues at coordinate 12,395,965 of BSBN01000284.1, read as the reverse complement.
AGCATAGTTAACTTCATCATCTTCATCATATGGGAACTGTTGGTAGCCTTGAGTTCCATCATTTGTACTCTCATCAGCATCATAAAGAGTGTATCCATTGCTTATGGACATCATATTTACATCATCATCTTGCACATAATGTGGCTCATTGCATTCATTACAAGATGTAGTATTATCACACAAGGACTGAGCAATCATACACTATGACTGTGAATGTGGCATCTGACAAATTATACACCATGGAGCATCATCAACAATATTTACAGCTTTCTTTAGAGGATCAGGAGTTTCTTTGACATGTTGAGCTCTTTGATTTGTGCTGTTACGTGGGAATATAGGTTTACCATCATGCCAATTGGTATTATAAGGCATATCATGCAATGATGGCCTCTTTTCCTGCCTTTGATAGACTTGCCTATCAGGACCTATCCCTTTTTCACTTCTAGCTAATCTATAGCTTAGGTCCTTAACAACATTTGCCAATTTGTCTATCTTATCTTCAGGGGCAGATGTATTACCTTGAGTGTTCTGAGGCTTGTTTGGATTCTGCAGAATTTTTATATCATCCCTTCTATTTGTCTTGCCCGATGCTTTCCTGTTGTTTTCAATATTCACTGCAATTCTGAAAGCATCCCTGAGAGTAGCAGGACCTTTATCTCTTAATCCATATGCAGTTTTTGCATCAAAGGCATTGATATACAATATTATGCACATTGGTTCATTTGGCCTCATGTGATGTGGCAATTTGTTTAACACTTTAGTAAATCTTGCATTAAAATCTGCAACCTACTCATTTGACCCTTTAGTGATACTGGTGAACTCATTTACAAAAAAGCTAGGGTCAGTTTTGTCACCATATTGCTCCTTGAACATCCTTTTAAAATCATCCCATGATGAAATACTCCTGTCAGGCAGATTCTTGTACCATTCTCTTGCCTCATCTATTAAGGATTGCATGAATGACTTTATGAAAACATCCTCATGTTCAACCTCAAAGTTATCCATGACATTTTGAAAGGCTTTTAGATGATCTTCTCCTTACACAGTGTTGTTTCCTAAAAATTTAGGCACTTGCAGCCTCAGATGCTTATCAATGGGGTTAGGATACCCAGGAATACCATCAAATACCAGCTGTCTGAATCTATCTAGCTGCATTGGCTGTCTGTTTAACTGATTAACATTAATATTTCTATTTGCATTCTAGTTTCTTACATTGTTCAGTGGTATCCTAGCATCATTCACATTTTGTCTCTCATCATTATGCTGATGTTGCACTTCATTTCTCTGTTGATGTCTCTGCACATTTGCATTCTCAAGGGTAGGAATTGAATTATTCTGGGCAGTCCTCAAAGCTTGCACTTTCTTCCTCAAGTCATCTCTGATTGATATTGCCTGCTGATATTCAAACTCGGCCCTTAAGCTCCTAATTTCATCAGCTAGTTCTTCCTCGCTGGGCCTAGAGGAGGATGGTTTTATCGTATTCTGATCTTCATCTTCATCATCCCTCTGAGACTCAGCCTCTTCAAACCTTTCACTAGGGTCTAGAAATGGGTGTTCTTGGAACACCTCTGACCTCATTCTCATGTTACCACCCTGTTGCCTCTCATATGCACCCTGAATATCAGCTTCTGCATTTGAAAAGTAAGGCGCATGCTGTCTTGATGGCCTAGGGTTATCTTGCATATCATCATTTTTTCTGGGGGAACCCTCATGACTAACTGAGACAGCTCCCTTTCTTCTGTACATCATTCTTCTTGTTACTGGTAACTCTTCAAATAAAGGATTTTGTTGGGATCTTCTCCCCTGCATATAAATTTTACTTTGACCGATTGGGAGATTACTTTGGAGTCGCCACCTATTACTAGGAACTGTTTTCTTTTTGTAAATCAGGGTTCTTTCACAATTACCCAGCGGAGTCGCCAATTTCTGTTGGTTTTTTCCCAGACTGGATGCTTATTCCCAGATTTCCCTACAAGGTAGCCATCAGTGATCAACAAGATCTCTGGGCCAGGGGCCAACAGTGTAGGAGATAGACTCTATATTTTAACTCCTCTTCTTCTTCAAGCTCTGCAAGACCTAGGGGGTATTCCCTACTCAACATCCATGGGGATATGCATACAAAGGCTAGGATGCTGACAGAAAGCAGATAAGTCCTCCTGTAAGTAGACCAAAACTGCAAGATAAGAGCAAAGGGGCTGGCTTTGGGCCTATTTTCAGTTGTAGACAGAGGACTTAGATCCTAAAACTAATTCTAATGTCCTAAAGGTTGTTTTAGAGTTTGATTATGATTTTGAGTTTGGATGCAAAGCTGGACATGGTTGTAACACAAACACAAAGCAAGATTGGTGCCTATCCAGGGCCTGGAGTCAATAGACATACACCTGTGAATGATCAGCATGAACAGCTAAAACTGGATTTCAGGGGGATATATGTGATACCTGCCTTACAGATATCTCCCAATACAGAGTGTTAAGTTATCTCTACTTATGGCATCCCTACTGCAGTATACCCTTCCCAATGTTCAACCTGAAAACAGTTTAATCTACCCCTTGAGCAGAAGTTAAAAGATCAGACATTCAACATAGGAATTCTATGTTCTAGAGTCTCAAATATTGCTCAAATATCCAGACTCAGAAGAAAGATACATGCAATACTGGAGACAGAATTAACAAAACACATGCAAACATAGCATTATTCATACAAGATTAACCATGAAATCAGTGGATTCAAGCCAAAACGTACAACAAGAGATACATAAACTCACAGATTTAGCTGTACAGAGCAACCAAAATGAACTGTATTGTGTTACAGAGCCAAAATGTTCAACTTTCAACAACCTAAAAATGAGTAACACTTCCTGCTTATAACAGCCAGAAAGTGTACTACAGCAATTAATTACATGGCTATTACAAAATCTGCCAGATACAGATCCTTCAAAGGAATGGCACTCAAAATTTATTACAGCAAGAGACAGAGGAACTTTGAGCCACACGCCACTATCTGGAAGTCTTCCTGTCAAAAATCTGGTACCTGACTGTGCAACAACTCGCCCATGCCCCAGCACAGTCACCATTAAGGGTCTCAACCACCCGTTGTCACTTAAAAAACCGTCGCTGCATACAAAAAAGATTTCCCGCCAAAACACGTTCAACCGCGGGTTCAAAATATACAAGGGAATAATCCCACATTCACGGTGAAGAGATCACTCTAGTGCTTTAAAAGCATAACTGCATTCAAACAAAGTGTCGAGTGCTTTTGCCGCGCTCGACACACATGCCTTCACCCACAACCCATCGGCAGATCAAAACAATGCTAGCCCGATATACCATCTCACTCCGATGGCATTGCTATCGCCAAGACAATCCTCCCCGTCACCCTGATGTCAGCTCCACACCCCTTGTCGCCGAGACAAAGACCATCGGGGCAACCAAAAGCACTTCCGCCAATCATAATAGTCTCGACGATGGTCCTTCACTTCCCACCTCCGTCGGCGAGACACACACCATCGGCACCACAAAAAACCCTTAGGCTGACAATATTACTCACTCTGATAGACATCCTCCAAATTCCCATCAGCCTGACACTACCCCATACTCGCCGATGGCAACACCACGGCCAGACCTGCACCATCGGCCAACAATCTGCCCATTCACCCGATAATCCTCCATTACACCGATGGCACCAACAAACTATACTCTGTCGGTGAGACCTCAAGCGTCGGTGAACCCGAAAACTCTCTCACCGATAGCATTACTCCTGCCGACGACCACCTTGATCATCCCTCATCGGCCAGACTACCAACTGTCGGCCCAACCAAAAACTCACCTGCCGACATCACTTGTTACGCTGATACAGCTCCATCGGCCAGAGTACCCCTGTCGGCCCAATAGGAAACTCCATCGCCGATAGCACAAAGTCACGGCGATATACAAAGAACACACCATGCTACTGAAATGATCGCCAAGACACATGCAAACTCATGCCGATAACACTTGAGGTACCCCCATCGGCACGACCAACATTGTCGGCAGAACCACAATATCCTTCGCCGATAGACCAAGCTCTTGCCGATGAACAGGAACACCTAGGGTTTGAAGGAAGAAACCCTCCAACAAACAAGCTCAGCCTCCAGGTCAAAACGAGTGCCAACAGTTAACATACAATCGCCCAAACATACAAAGCCTTATCTTTATTTAGTTTCTTTTGAAATCTGTCTTGCATCTTTTGATTGTATCTTTGCTTGTATGTCGGCTTGTATATTCATTTGTTTGTACAATATACAACAGCAAGATATAATCTGTTGGACCCACTTTACCTGCCCACTTGTATCTCAATGATACAACAATACTTGTATCTACTTTTAGATACAAGCCCCCATACATGCAAACTCCTTTGTATAATCATCCCGAACTCCCCATCCTTTATAAACCATGTTACATAACCTTTTGGCTCCACACATGTATATAAAGTTACTGTATCCTTCAATATATATTAAGGTACGATGCACCACTCACATCCGATTTAATTCCCTTTTGACATCCGTGTTGTATGTATACCGAAAGGTGTAAACCCGAAACATGTAACATACAAACCACGAAACGTACCTTGATAAAACCAAATTTCATACTCTCCTCGGGTTCGTGACATGTACATCGCATTGTATATCACCTTGTATCTTTACTTTTTGCCAAACATACAACCTGAGATACAACCTGTGGACTTAACCAATTATCCATTATACTTCTGAATCACATCAGGTCTGACTTATATGTAAATAAAATATTAACGACATGCATACAAAATACCATGATTCATAAACCTGACCACTCTATGTGACTAATACAACAACCCCATATACAAATGACCTTGTACATGCAACATACAAACCTTCCTATAATGCATTTTACTAAGAACACACATATCTTGCAGAATATTGGGAATTTTGAAATAGTTCAAAAAGCAACCCTTATTCATTTTTGACAAAGAATTCACCTCTATTCTACTCTGGTACTTAATGCTAATTTTTCCAATTTTTAACACAGTTTGTAACCTTTACCCCTTTTCCCTTTACCACCAAGCAAACTCACACACAAGAAAAAAGCCATAGCCACAACAGGGGTCCTCATTTTGCTTAGAAGTAAAATGGGGCATGTTGTGAACATTACAACAAACTCTTAATGGTTACAATACATAGCTCAAAGAATAAGCAAGAAACTAATTTTTGATGTATCACTGAGCATAGAAGCACAAAGACATTCATAGATGTCTTCTTCACAAATCCATGACTATCCCATGAAGCTCACTATCCTAGCTCAAGATCACATTGTCATCTCTATAGAGAGATCTTGTCTCATGCACCCAACTTGCTCTAGTTCATAAGTTGCCACTGTGAATTGTCAACTGTAGCAATAAACTATCCTTATCTCTGATGATTATGCCTTTGATGACTGTCATCTTTGGTAGGATACCTCGATTGTCATGGACTATTATTCAACATTGCCTTATGACTAGGCTATGCATTTTCCTAATCAAACTTGTAGCTTCTTGAAATACATTGTCCAATCACTTGTCAACCTACTATCATGCATTTTCCCTTTATAAAATAATAATGCCTCATGACTGCCACTACCTTAAAGAGAGAGACCTCAAAGAGAGACTATTCAAAGAGAAGGTACAAACCCTAAAAAGAATATGGTACATTATAGAGATCTATAAAAAGGTCTAACACTCCAAAACCTTACAAGAAGCCTATAGTAAAAAAATATACCAAGGAAAACAGAGTATGTACAAAAGAAGACAAGGATTTATTAAGTGATCTACAAAGACCTTAGGGACATTGTAATATATGCAAGACACCTACACAAGGAAGTATCAGTCAAGTGAGCAGAGACAATACCATGACAGTGTATGAGATAAGCACACAATGGACATAGATCTATAAGGGATATTGAATATAGTGTATGGAATAGTGGATAGTGTTTAGGTCATTTTAGGGTGGTAGAGCTCATCAAATAAAATAACCTATATGATCAATGTAAAAGGCCTATCAAGGGTTTATTCTCACTCATAAAGACTAACATGTTAGGGGTCTGTGAAACCCTAAAATTATTGTCTAAAACATTCTCAAGACCATCAATGTCCCTGCAAGCCTGAACAGAGGTACAATAACAATAAAGATGCAAAGGATAGAGACCTAAACAATGACATATGCATGATGAAGAAACAATGGTCTGTTAGACACCTAGTGGCTTGTCAAAGGTTCTACAATATCTGTGACAACATATTTGAAGCTTTGAGCATATTTAAGGTACATGACTATTATGATTTTACACTATGAAAGGGACTTTTTCCACAAAACCCTATAAGAGGCTTTGTCAGTCAACAAGAGAACAACAATAGAGGAATGTTGTGGGTTTAGAAAGGTGTTGAAAAATCTAGAGGGAGGTACTGGAATCCTTCAAGGAGTTATGGTGTGATGTCCTTTGAGACCATGATGCTACTAATAAGAATATTAGGGATAACAAACACAAATTATGTCATAAATCTTCTCTGAGTTGAAATGCATAGTGTATATTTCAACCTAGTTGAAACACACACTATGGAAATTGATAAGGAGAAGGAGATTTTGTCACTATTCCAGAGGTATAAATAACCACTTTAAAGATATTTTCAAGATTGAAAGACATGTCGAGACACTTTCAGGGGTTTTCAATGTAGAATGAAGTTTATTGGAAAGAACAACTGATCAGTTTGAAGGTAGATGGAAGTCCAGTCTACAATACATAAACTGCCCCCATGACTATCCATGCAAACTTTGATTAATAACACTTTTCACATCATGCACTTTGATGGTTATTTCACTTGACACTATCATGGTAGCTTCAACATTTGCCTTTGATCCTTTGTCTTTTCAAGAACCACTGTGGACTATCATCAAAGATCCTACTCTCTACCTTATTGGACTGCTCAACATAAGTCTAACTATCTATACTCTCACCTTGAAACACTTATCCTTTTATACCACTCAACATCTCAAAAACACATATCCTTTTATGCTCTAAAAGTCATTGTGACATTCTAGGATTAAGGTGTTGCAATTCCAAAAGACAGTGTTGTCTTACTAGCTAAGATTGTGCATGCTGAGATTCCATAGTAGTCTTACCTGTTGTCCATGCTCTCTTTTACTCACTGTGAACTGTGCTTACTCTATCATGTAGCATAGGTTCTATTTTTTTTAGTCTGACCCCTTGAGTGTTGTTATATGGAACCTAATCAGACTTAGAGGTTAAATTTACCCCACTTTTATCAATGTGGTTTCCCCCCAAATCATTTAACAGGGTCAAGGGGTAGCGCCCCTTGCAGGGGTTTGGGGGCAACACCCCCAAAATGGGGTCAAGGGGCCGTGCCCCTTGCGGGGTCCAAGGGCAGCGCCCCTGAAACCTCACACAAAAACCTCACATGATTTTTTATTATTTTATTAGGCATTAGGAGTTATTTTTATATTAGCTGACATAAAAAAAACCCTATTTTTGTAACAGCCATAATGCTTGATAAAAGCAGCTAAGGGTTAGGGTTTCCATTGATGTATTGTAGCATTTTGTATCGATATTGAGTTGCAGGTATTGTTGGTTACAATCAGTTTGATTTAATGGATAATAATATTGGACTCTCTATTGGTGGATGTAGCCCGAGTTTGGGTGAATCACATTAAAATTGTCTCTCACTGTTATTATTTTTGTGTATTTTTCATTCTTCTATTTAATCTTTATTTGCATTTAATTGATATCTTCTACCGGCTAACCCTAACATTGAGAAGAAATTTGTGCTTGGAAAATACAAGTGAATGTAACACTCTATTTACATCATTATCTTCCAAATTCACTTGAGATTTGATGTCATAAAAACTATGTTTTTCAGCTTCATTGAAGAACATTAATAAAGTGCCCTACAGTTGATTCCATAATAGATTCAGAGTCAATTAATATTGGACATAGAGAAGAATCATATTTTTTAGAAGTGCATCTAAATTTCAAATAAATGTTTGGGAATCCAACTTTGTTTACTTCTGATAGAAACTCTAAGTAGGCTTGCAAATAATAAATTTCTCACAAATGGCAATTGATATTCAAAAACTAGTCACCTAGTAAGTCGATAATACCATCTCTAATGTGTTGCCATCAAAACTACCTTTCATGGTGTAGGTCCGAAGAGAATATATCCATGTAAGTTTGTGCTACTTATTTTCCTTAGAATAGAATTGTTTATATATATCTATACATTTATCCTGCATCAAAAAGGTAAGAATAAACAACTAAGACTAGATGTATTTTTTGATTAAAGAAATTACAAACAAGTAACAAATAAGTTTTACCAGTTCAATAGGAAGATTGATATAAGGGGACTTGTAGGTTGGCCAATATCCAATAGTCAGGACTTTAACACTCAAATATATTCCAACATGAATGTCTTTTCTGACAAGATGAGCAAACTATTGAAATATAGACAAAGCACATGAACTATTTGATAAAATGCCTCAAAGAAATGTGGTCTCATGGACTACAATGATTGTAGGATATGCACAAATTAAAATTTTTAAGAATACTTTATAAATTTTCAAGCAAATGCAATTGGTAGGTGTAAAGCTAGACTCCACAACCTTTGCTAGCATCCTCCCTGCTTGTGCCAAAATGGGAGCCTTGGAATAGGTTATGGACATCCATCAAAGTATGAAGTATAGAGGAATTTTGTCAGATGTTGTAGATGCAACTACCCTAGTAGACATCAATGCAAAATGTGGAAACATAGACAAAGCACATAAACTATTTGACAAAATGCCTCAAAGAAAAGTGGTCTCATGGACTGCAATGATTGCAGGATATGCACAAATTGAACTTTTTGAGAAGGCATTAGAAACTTTCAAGAAAATGCAATTGGCAGGTGTAAAGCTAGACTCCACAACCTTTATCTAGCATCCTCCCTTCTTATTCCAAAATGGGAGCTTTGGAATAGGGTATGTACATCCATCAAAGCATGAAGGACAGAGGAATTTTGTCAGATGTTGTAGTTGTAACTACCTTGGTAGACATGTATGCAAAATGTGGAAACATAGACAAAGTACGTGAAATGTTTGATAAAATGCCTCAAAGAAATGTGGTCTCATGGATTGAAATGATTGTAGGATATGCACAAATTGAACTTTTTGAGAAGACTTTAGAAACTTTCAAGCAAATGCAATTAGCAGGTGTAAAGCTAGACTCCACAACCTTTGCTAGCATCCTCCCTGCCTGTGCCAAAATGGGAGCTTTGGAACAGGGTATGGACATCCATCAAAACATGAAGGATAGAGGAATTTTGTCAGATGTTGTAGTTGCAACTACCCTGGTAGACATGTATGCAAAATGTGGAAACATAGACAAAGCACGTGAACTATTTGACAAAATGCCTCAAAGAAATGTGGTCTCATGGACTACAATGATTGCAAGATATGCACAAATTGAAATTTTTGATAAGACTTTAGAAACTTTCAAGAAAATGCAATTGGCAGGTGTAAAGCTAGACTCCACAACCTTTGCCAAAATCCTCCCTGCCTATGCCAAAATGGGAGCTTTGGAACAGGTTATGGACATCCATCAAAGCATGAAGGATAGAGGAATTTACCTTGAATATAGCAAGACAACCAACTTGGAATCTAAAAATAATAATAATACCACAAATCAGATTTCTAATTCTTAGTGACAGTATGTCCTTTCAATATATACTTGTGAATAGTAATCACAAAAGAAAGAAAAACTGTATTAACCAGATAGATATAAAATCTAGAATCTCACCGTAGCCTATCGATCGGCCATTAAGAATATAGTTGAAGCCATGTCAGCACTAACATGATCAAGATCCAATTCATTCAAAGGTATGCCCTCAATAAACTCTACATGACCTTTATAATGTGCTAGAAGGGTCTTCATCTCGAATCTATACATAAGAAGTACCAGTACATAAAGTGAATAAACAAATTTTTGAGAAACACCAACAAGAAAGGACACAATAATATGTGGATTTGTACTATAAGAAATCTAGATATAAAACATTTGGAATAGAAGAATGCAAAGACTATAGAATCATTCAAAGTAATTTGGACTACTTTATCCAAAGTTAGAAGCTTGCGAGGGTTTATATGGAGCCATAATCACAACTTGAAGAGGAAATGTTGGCATATTTGCAAAGAAAAATTAATAATGTAAAGAATTAACCAATATTTTGGAGCATACCTTATCTCTAAATATTCAAGAAGATGCATTTACAAGACAGATGTAACAATTCCAAGCAGTGAACAAAAATCTTTAATAGTCATTTATGCTTTAACTTGCCAACCTTTATCATGAGAAGGATAATAGAACTTTGAAAGAAAGTCCTATATGGTTTGATGTGATAAATTTCCACTAATTATAATAAATCTTGAAACTACCCTGGTAGACATGTATGCAAAATGTGGAACCATGGACAAGGCACATGAATTGTTTGATAGAATGCCTTAAAAGTTGTGGTCTCATGGACTGCAATGATTGCAGGATACACACAAATTAGATTTTTTGAAAATATCTAGAAAATTTCAAGCAAATGCAATTGGTAGGTGTAAATCCAAACTGCACAACCTTTGCCAGCATCCTCCCTACTTGTTCCAAAATGGAAGCTTTGGAATAGGGAATGGACATCCATCAAAGTATAATGGATGGGGGATTTTTGTCATATATTACAGTTGGACAGAATGCCTCGTAGAGATGTCATCTCTTGGACTACAATTATTGCTAGATATGTACAAAATGGATTTGTTGGAAAGGCTTTACAAACTTTCAAGCAAATGTGATTGGTAGGTGTAAAGCCAAATTCCGCAACCTTTGCCAGCATCCTTCCTGCCTGCGCCAAAATCGGAGCATTGGAACAAGGTATGGACATCCATCAAAAAGTAATGGATAGAGGAATTTTGTTAGATGTTGTAGTTTCAACTGCCTTGGTAGACATGTATGCAAAATGTGGAAGCATTGACAAGGCATGTGACCTATTTGGCAGAATGCCTCAAAGAGATGTCATCTCATGGAATGCAATGGTTGTGGGATATGCACAAGATTGATTTGTTGAAAAGGCTTTAGAAACTTTCAAGAAAATGCAATTAGAAGGTGTAAAGACAAATTCAACAACATTTTCCAGCATACTCCATGCTTGTACCAAAATAGGATCTTTGGAATAGGGTATGGACATCCATCATAACATAATTGAAGGGGGGTTTTTGTCAGATAGACATGATGTAGACAAAATGTGGAAGTATAGATAAGGCACATGAACTGTTTGATGGAATGGCTCAAAGAGATATCATCTCTTAGAATGTAATGATTGTAGGATATGCACAAAATGGATTTTGCATGGATGCCCTCAAAATATTTGAATTAATGAAGCACTCTAGAAAATATCCTAACATTGTAAACTTTGCTTGTGTTCTATGTGCATGCAACCATGCAAGTTCAGTGGATGAGGGTTGTACATACTTCAATCAGATTAGTAATGCTTATTGCATTACACCTACAATTGATCATTATGTGTGCATGGTTGATCTTCTTTCTCATGATGGCTGTCCTGAGGACACTCTAAACTATATCATTAAGATGTCATTAAGAGTGGTACCAAGCATGAATAGTGACTGCAAAATAAAACATGGGCAATTTTCATTAGTGAGCAATATTTTTTTTAGGTGGGAAAATGCCAAACTAGAGGGAGACCAATGTAGTTGTCTACTACTGCTTTGCATATGGGAATAAATAGACAGAGGTATTTTTGTTTGGAGGTTGTACGGCAGTAAAATAACTTGGCATAGGAATATGATATCAGAAGAGGCCACACATGATTTGTATTGACCATATTGTATTTCTAGGTTGGGTGCTTACCAATGGAAAGAAAGGGGCAATGTATAGATGCTTAATGATAAATGGAATCCAAGGATAGAGCTATAGGAAAGTAATGATGAGAATTACTTTGGTTGGGATGGCAATGAATGGAGTTTCAATTGATTTCCAAATTAGCATTCCAACAAATGATGGAGGAATGTATTAGCTGTTGGCAAGAGACACTATATGGATTCATGGTTGTTGTCATTGATGGCAACAAAGGTCATCCCACATATCTGCAAGTCATAGTGTGCCTCCACCGGAAGTCAGAATGAAGATTATTGTGGTCCGGTGAACAAGAACAGAGCATGTGGTAAGGTCTAACAGACTGGTCCGGATCTCTTAGAGGAAGTATCTTGGTGCAGTGTAGATTTGGGGAAGTCAAGAGGACTACCTTGAGTAGTATATTCCAAGGATTTAGCCTCTGGTGATGGACAAGGAAAAAGATATGGATAGTTGAGTACTAGATTCCTAAGTGACAGTGAGAACAGAGGAAGAACTGACTGACAGAACATCAGATTGTTTTCCAGATGTGTTATTGTTGATGGTAAAGGTTGTGAAGGCATGAATCATGTTTGGCCGACATGATTAATGATATCTACAAGTATATGCTTGATCCACATTACTTGATGAGCAAGGATTTAGCTGACAGAACAGAGTTTGTGAGAAAATAGACTGTTCCAGATGCCGACTAGAAAGGTGATGAAATTACTTGTGCGGATATATATGCACGATGGATTTAGTTGTGAGAGTTGTTGTTAATGATGATAATATATGTGAATAAGTGCATAGCAGAGCATAAGTAGTAGGAAAGATCCGGTATGTGAAAGGAAAGCAGAATAAAGAGAAGAGGAAAGATGAAGTGCAGCAGATCAGTGTACTGAGCCTAATCGGAACTGAACTCTAGCATATGTGGATGCTTCCAATTAGTTCAAGTATTGTATAACATTCTTTTGTAGATAGTGTGTCTCCTTGTAGGCAGTGTGCCTCTTTGTGAGCAATGTGCTCGGGTAGTGAGCCCTAATTGGCAAGTGCCATTTTGTAATTCCTTATTCTTCTAACAGAGAATAATCTTTGGGTTAATCACCCCATGGTTTTCTCCCTTAACAGGGTTTCCACATCAAAAATACTGTCATGTGTTTCTCATTTCATGGTAATGTTTGTTTGTTTGATTCAATGCTGCATTGATTAATGAGAAAGTTCAAAAGAAGAAATAATTAGGATAACTGATTCACCCCCCCCTCTCAGTTATCAACAATTGGTATCAGAGCTAAGTTCCTCCTAATAGAGCCTAACAGCTTGAGGAAGATCTGGGAGTTCAAATGGATGCATATGGTTTAAGGGAGCAACTCAAGACTACCCTTGAGGATTTTGAACAGTCAAACTCTGAAGTCAATGAATTAAAGGAAAGACTCAAACAGGCTGATGAATTCATGAGAGAACTAAAGAACAAATTAAGTCTCTCTATGAAAAAGAGAAAGGAGCTGCTCCAACAATTGGCAAGACAAAGTGAAGAAAGTAATACAAATGAAGAATTGACTGAGAAAACTAAGTTATGTGAAAAGTTATCAAAAGAAGTCATCATGGTAAGACATGAAATGGAATCAGGAGTTATAAAGTTTACTCAAGAGATTGAAGAGAAAAGAAAAGCTGAAGACAATCTAAGACAATCTCTTAAAGAGAAATCAAAAGGTTGCCACCAGATGGACAAGATTATTAGACATCTTGAATCTGATCTTGAAAATGCCAAAGATAATGAAGAAAAACTTGAGGATCAAATTGTCTCTCTCAAAAGAGATCTTCAAACATCAAATGAATATAAAGAGAAATTCAAGATAAGTTTTGCTCAATTGGAAGTTCTTCTTAGAAGTCAAAAGAGGGCAGATGACAAGTATGGTTTGGGATATGAGAAAGGAGAAAGCTCCGGATCTGGTTAAAAGAATTTTCGATTAGAAAATCCAAGGAATAGGCCTAGAAGACCTCTGGTAAGACAACCCAATGCTCAAAGATATCCATCCTTCAATGGATACTGCCACAGCTACAATCACTTTGGTCACAAAGCTAATCAGTGCAGAAAGAGAATGAATTAGACTAATTCATCCTTCTCCGGACAGTGCTTTAACTGCAAAAGGTATGGACACAAGTCTCATGAATGTAGAAATATGCAAATAAACAAATCATTCAATGGTAGATGATTTGCATGCAATAGAGTAGGTCATATGGCTAATCAATGCAGATCAAGAGGTTATCAGTCAAATATGCAAGGAAATGTTATTTGCCAAATCTGTAATAGGTCCGGTCATAATGCAAAAGTCTGTAGAAGCAAGAATCAGGACAAAAGAGGTTTGGTGTATAATCAAAATCAAGACAAGGGTAAACAAAAGATGAATGCGGATGAAGTTAGGAATCAAATGAACAAGATTTGGGTGAAGAAAAGTTCAGAGAATGTAGAGGTTGGATCTGCACCAGACTCTGGTGCTGATATTCCTTCTGGAAATTAAAAGGTGAGCTCTGGCTCAAGGGGAGACTCAAAGAAAATCCTGTTCCCCCAGCCAATCAAGTGGTGCCGGATGTGGCACAAGATGCGGAGTAAAGGGTTTGTAGATATAAGTCTTGAGATGATTCAGATAAGATTTCAGAGGTCTGCATGAAGATGTGAAGAAGTTGTGATCGATCAAGTAAGACCTGTTCCGGGAGATGCTCTGGAATGACAGAGGATTACAAAAAGGTCTGGAGAGATCCGGAAGTGCATTGTCTTATTCTGCGGATTGGACATAGTGTTTGGGATGTCCTTGTGATGTGTCATCTTGATTTGTTCATGGTTGGAAGATCTGCATGATGTTCATAGATCAAGACTAATCCGGTTCTTCAAGTTATCCGAATAAGGCAAACTGGAATAATGTAGGTTGAGCATTTATTGCCATCAGATATTAGGGTTTGTGGAGCAATATAAGGGATTTCTCATAAATCACTTGCTCATTTTGCACTCAAGAAGAAGCGAAAAGTGGAGCTTTGCAACAAGATTCATCAAGTTCACCAAAGATCTCTTGCCGAAGTCATTACATATAGAAATCAATCCAACCACTCCATGTAACTGAAGGCACATAAGGTATTTTTCGTTTTCGATATCTTAGTACAAATCTTTTGAGAAATGGCTACTCTAAATATAGTAAAGATCTCAGATAGGCCCTGACCTGAATTTAAGAAACACCCATACAAGTCATTGGAGGTAGATCCCTTAGGAGCATTCTCTAGTGTTCCTCATGGCGTTTTACACACAGAAGACATTAGGGTTTACATACATGCAAGTATTGAGGAATTTGGGGAATTCAAATTGAGAGATTTCTATCACAAACAACTGATAGACAATGCTTTTGAGCTTAAACCAGAGTATAAGGGTATCCAGAAGAAATAGTTTGATCAATTCATTCATTTCCCTTGCTTTGAAGAAGATGAATGGGTCCAGTATGTATTGAGTAGGATGCATGACAACTTCCTATGGTTGGATAGACCCTGCAAGATCACAAAAGAGGCAATTAGGGCAGTGACTGGTCTATACTCTTTCGAAGGGATACCTATCCTCAAATCCGTCAAAAATAACATTGTAACTGAGGCCACCGGATCAAAATTTGATAAGAGGGCAATGACCATTGAAGATATCTCTGACCTAGATATCAAGTTTGCATCCATGATAATAGGATACAAGATTTATCACTCTAGTAGGGAGAATTCTATATCTGAAACTGCAGTATATACTGTCTATGAAATGCTGAGGAAGAATGTAGATTATGATCTCTGTGAACTTCTCTTAAGCCAATTAATGGAAAATATATAGAAGATCAAAAAGGACAAAAAGAATTCTTTTAAGTATGGTACTCTTATATTATGTCTATTTTTCTACTTCATGAATGAGCTGCCTGGATCAAGAGGATGGGTATGGCAGAATGACAAACCTGTTGTAGTCCAGATCAGAGATTATTTACATGGGCTTGGGGATACCAAAGCAAGAAATACAGCCCTGTGGGGATACTTCAAAAACTTCCAGAGCATGATGCAAGCAAGAGAAAGAATTCCCCAGTATGTTGTTGAAAAATACAAAGACTTAGTTTGCTTTATGGTGGATACTGATCAGTGCCTAATGGAGGCAATGGAGCCAAGGATAGTCTGGATTATGCCCATGGGGTATGAGGTTGATGAACAGATTGTGGAACTACATGTTCAACACATGCTTAGTCAGCCCAAAGATCCAAAGGCAGAAAGGTTTGGAACCTTTGAGGAGCTGAGTGTGAAGATCCATGTGGAACTCAGAGAACCTGAGATAAAGAGGAAGGTGAGAAAAGAAGTAGAGCATATTGCTCAAGGCCTAGGCATCCCAAAGGAGGCACTTGATGCCAACTGGGAAAAGAGGAGAAAGGCTGAGGAAGAAAAGAAAGAGGTAGAAAAGAAAAGCAAGAAAAGTGCTCCGGTGGAAACCTCAACCCGGACCAGATCATCAAAAGGATCTACACTTGTCAGAACCAAAAGCTCAAAAATATCTAAACCGGAAGGTCAGACATCTGGTAAAGGAGAGAAAAGGTCTAAAATAAAAGCCACAAGGGCTTATACAAGTCAGAAAGATGAAGAGGAAACGGAATCAGATGAGGGGGTAAAAGAAATAAAGAAGCAGAAGAAGAAAGGATCCGATAAACCCTCCACTGGCCAAGACAAGGAAGAAATGGCAGAGGAATTTGTTGAAAAGCCCACCCTTTCTCTAGAGAGTATAATCAAGTCAGTCACTGTGGATGGAAACCTTTAACCAATGACCGAATTCTATGATGACTACAATGAGGCTGACCAAAAGATCCTGTAGGAAGCCACAATCAAGTATCTGAACATATACAATAAGGCTTTCATCGAGATTATATCTCTAATTCCTAAAAGCCTAGAAAAGGAATTAGAAATAAGAAAGAACAATGCCCAGGCAAAAGATCTTGAGATCCAGGAGCAGATAGCTATTCAACTATATCCTCAAATTGATCCCAAGACAATGAACATAATATTTAAGGACTGCAAAGATGAGTTCAAGAGTAAAGCAAGGATGAATCAACTCATGCTTGGTGAGACTGACAAGGTGGCCATAGATATAGAAGAGATCCTCTAGAAGGCCTTCCAAAGGTTTAATCTTCCTATTATAGAGGACTTGGGTACTGATCCCTCATCCACAAGTGATGCAGAAGAAACTTCTGAGAAAGCAATAGAAGAGATGGGCCCTGAACAAACCAACATTTCTCCTCCGGTTTCCCCTACAGTCTCTGGATCCAAAGAAGAAGAGAAATTATAGGAGAAAGAAGCAGCAGTAAAAGAAAAAGAAGCTGACAATACCAAGGTTGCAGAGAAAGAGAAGACTCCAATAGAGAAAACCACGACTAATAGTGGTAAGAATGTGGAGAAAGAGAAAATTCCAAAGGACAGCTCCAAGACTACAGAAGAGAAGAAACATCTGTCTCCGGCAAGAGACACTACACAAACTATCCAAAAATTTTTGAGCAAAGAAGCAATAGAGATTGATGAACCGAAGCTTCTACAAGGTCCATTCAATTTTGATTCCCTCTCTTCAATGCAGACAATGAAGATAGCTTCATTTGCAAATGCTAAGGCAAATGAAAAACTCCTAAAGTCTCATATGGAAGATTGTGAGTTGATAGAGGCTGCTTCCGGAGTGCTTGAGAAGATTATGCCATCACTCCAGAAAGATCCCACAGCCTCCTCTTCCGGTAATCTCAAAACCTTAGTCAACAGTGTTGGTACACATTTTGAATCCCTAGAAAAATTAGCTGAAGAAAAGGTCCGGAAGGAGTTCGTAGATAAGAGATTCTCAAAAGTACTAGGATTAATCTCTAATGATAGGAGAAATATGAGTATTGGAATAAAGAGCTTAGAAAATGCTCTTAAGGATGGCAATGACATTTACAAATTTTGTATCTCCTGGTCAAAAGCAACAGTAGAAGTTGAGAAGAAAATAAAAGAGGAACAGGACAAACTACTGAGTTTGTCTCAAAGTTTTGATCCTCTCTCTTCCTCCATAGTAAATCAAGAATGTCAAACTATTGCAATCACAAATGCAATCAAGAATTTTGAAAAGGAAAGGAAGAATATAATTAACCGGATGGGAGAACTTAGAAGGATTATAATCCCTAAGTTAGAAACTATGCATGAGGCCATAAGTGATGCTCAGACTACTGCCCAAACCAATGATTCGACAGATCTCAAGAGGGTAGAAGCTTTCGCATTTTTGTTGAGTGGTCACATTTCAATTTTGGATAGAATGAAGCAAAGTTGGGCTATTGAACTGGTCCAATTGAAGACATCCTTTGCAGACATTCTTCAGTTTATGTGAGTATGTAATATGCGGCTAAGTATAGTAAATTTTTTGAAAATTTTGGTGTGCGGACCCTACCCTTTTCCATTGATGTCAAAGGGGGAGTGAGGAGCAGTGAAAAATGAGGAATCCAACCAAGGGGGAGCTCCAAAAAATGTATATAAAGATAGAGCATCAACCAAGGGGGAGCATAGTATAAACACTTAGTCATTTTTCACTAAGTGTTGCCATCAATGCCAAAGGGGGAGATTGTTGGCAAGAGACACTATATGGATTCATGGTTGTTGTCATTGATGGCAAAAAAGGTTATCCCACATATCCGCAAGTCATAGTGTGCCTCCACCGAAAGTCAGAATGAAGATTATTGTGGTCCGGTGAACAAGAATAGAGCATGTGGTAAGGTCCGACAGACTGGTCCAGATCTCTCAGAGGAAGTATCTTGGTGTAGTGTGGATTTGGGGAAGTCAAGAGGACTACCTTGAGTAGTATATTCCAAGGATTTAGCCTCTGGTGATGGACAAGGAAAAAGATATGAATAGTTGAGTACCAGATTCCTGAGTGACAGTGAGAACAGAGGAAGAACTGACTGACAGAACATCAGACTATTTTCCGGATGTGTTATTGTTGATGGTAAAGGTTGTGAAGGCATGAATCATGTTTGGCTGACATGATTAATGATATCTACAAGTATATGCTTGATCCGCATTACTTGATGAGCAAGGATTCAGCTGACAGAACAGAGTTTGTGAGAAAATAGACTGTTCCGGATGCTGACTAGAAAGGTGATGAAATTACTTGTGCGGATATATATGCACGATGGATTTAGTTGTGAGAGTTGTTGTTAACGATGATAATATATGTGAATAAGTGTAGAGCAGAGTAGAAGTAGTAGGAAAGATCCGGTATGTGAAAGGAAAGCAGAATAAAGAGAAGAGCAAAGATGAAGTGCAGCAGATCAGTGTACTGAGCCTAACCAAAACTGAACTCCAGCATATGTGGATGCTTCCAATCAGTTCAAGTATTGTATAACATTCTTTTGTAGACAGTGTGTCTCCTTGTAGGCAGTGTGCCTCTTTGTGAGCAGTGTGCTCAGGCAGTGAACCCTAATTGACAATTGCCATTTTGTAATTCCTTATTCTTCTAACAGAGAATAATCTTTGAGTTAATCACCCTGTGGTTTTCTCCCTTAACAGGGTTTCCACGTCAAAAATACTGTCATGTGTTTCTCATTTCATGGTAATGTTTGTTTGTTTGACTCAATGTTGCATTGATTAATGAGAAAGTTCAAAAGAAGAAATAATTAGGATAACTTATTCACCCCCCCTCTCAGTTATCAACATTAGCTTCTTCCATGTCTTGTTTTGTTGTGCATAACCATTTAAGGCACAATGGAATTTTTTCTCTTTTGCTAAAGTTATGGAAGTATGGCATGTACCTAAGCTTGTGATGACACTTATTGTTGTTCCTATGTTTCATGGAAATTGGCAATTACAGTCAAGGAAAACTCCATAAAAGATTAGCTTTGTATGGAGTAATTCCCAACAACTTTGAGATTTATGATTTTCTTATTTATTTCCATGTGCATCTACATGTTTATTCTTTTTTCTCTCACTAAATTATCCCAATCCTTGAAACAAATAAGTTTTGATTTTTCTATGCTCAGAGGAGGACTGTAGATGAGTGTTCTTCAATATGCAAGGTAGAGGTGATATAAATCATGGTGTCTTACACATTCAAAGAAAAGCATTGGTATTCTATATCTATATGGAGGTGTAGGAGTTTGAGAAATGGTGTGGAATAGGTAGGCAAACCAAATGCAATGATTTATATTATAGAGAATGCCAGCATGTATTGAATCAAAAAAAAAATCCACGTGGCAAGTGTTATTTGTTATTAGAAAGGATCTTTGCAATTGGGAGTTTTATCTTCCCCTAGTTTTCCACTATCTATAGGTTCTTTGCCCATCAATTTAGTGCTTTCTCTCTGTAGAGATTACAATAATACATCTTTCTTTAGTTGGTATATGATTTTAAAAGAGTGGTGGGGCTCAGGTGACATACTGTCTGGTTATCTAATAAGAAATATTTTAAAACAAATATATGGGAAAGCACTTTATATACTTCAAGGTTATAAAGAGTGTGTCAAAGGTGGAGGATATTTTTTGTTATAATGTTTTAGCCCTCCATCATGTATTTCACAATGTGAACATGCTTAAGATTAAGGTTATCCACATTCTCTTTATGTGCTAAAGGGGGTGTAGCCCTACCAACACAGTCCAATGTATTCTATTGCTATGAAGAAATTATAAGGTTAAGCAACAAATGGGACATGAATGAGAAATATGAAACATAAACATGACCACATGAGCTATTTGAAATGCAATGATTACAGCTTTGCTGAAGAGCCTTTGGAAACTTTCAAGCAAATAGTATTGGTAGGCATAAAGCTAAAATCTACACCTTTGCTAACATTTCCCTTGCCAGTGCATGAACAACCATGAATGCATTTAAAATGGTTTTTACTTTGATATCTAGTAGACATATATGCAAAAAGTAGAAGCAGAAACAATGTTTATCAGGTGTTCGACTAAATGCTTGTGCATGTATGTGAAATAGAGAGACACAAAACAAGCACCCCAACTATTTGACAAAATTTCTAAAAAAGTATTACTTGCAGGGAAGAGTCCTTAACATTTTTGACAAAATGCCTCAAAGAAATGTAGTCTCATGGAATGTAAATTTTAGCAAATGGATAATTTGGATACTCTATATTTCCACATTTGCATACATGTTTTCCATAGCATTTCCAACTATAATACCTGCCTAAAACCCCCTTTCCACTATGTGTTGATGAATGTCCATAGTGGGATATAAAGCTCCCGTTTTGGTACATGCAAGGAGGATGCTAGCTAAGGTTGTGTAATTTGTCTTTAAACCTACCAATTGTATTTGATTGCAGGTCTATCAATAATTTTCAACAAATCCAATGTGTGTGCACTGTTACACTATCTTCTCTCTATTTGCATGCCATTTATTCAAGATGTGTTGCACAGGATAGAACATAATGTACCCACATAAAATATTGAATCTAAACACAAAGAAATTAGACATAAACATTGTTCAAATTGTCAACACCAGCAATGAAATACATCTCAACAATGACATTGTAAAAACATCACTAGACATTGTCTCAACAGATGACCATGTCATTGGCCTTTCCAAGATTTTTAAAACAATAATAATATCAAGGAAAGACCATTAATAGCATAGTGTATTGGTATTGGGGTGCACTATTATAGTAGTCAATAGTACCAAAATCCATACGATTAGGTGTGCTCACAAGATTTGTCCACCACCAATTTGGTAGACTCTAAGCCCATGTGCTTCTAATCAAATCACAATTGCCCACCACTAGTATGGTTGTCACAAACCCTACAACTTTAGAAAATTCTTGGTTGTCTAAAATGGCTCCTAGATATGAAGTAAAACATGCACAAAGAAACTATCTTCAGTGAATGAATCTGCTAAATATGTGAGATTATTAGCTTGGTAGTGAAGACTACTCTGTTGCTACTTCCATGGAAGACTCCTTCAAACACAACTCCACTTTTTAAACTTAGATCTCACATCAAAGATTGGAATATAGGACTTTCAGAGCTCCACATGAAAAAAAAGATTGTTTTCTATATGATATAAGAATTTATCAAATAATTTAGTAGCCTAACTGCATAAAAAAGGTTATAAATAACTAACTGGACCACCCATCTTTGGCCTTGTAGAACTCTTTCAATCAATGCCCTAAAGGAGAATGCCTAAACACTCCATTTTTAAAAATTATATATGCTCTGTAATAATGAAGGCAAAAAAATGAAATCCCTAAAAATAATAAAAATAGTACTCTATAGGCTATATAATTAATACAAGTGGAAGGAAAAATACCTGAAAGGTATGAGAAGATGCTAATCAACAATGGAGAAGAACACTATATATTAAGTTCAATGGCTGACACTTTCTACTAAAATTTGGTCCAAACAAAACTAGTGGCTGTTAAATTATGCTAGAAGCACACAATGGCAGTAATTTTTTATTTTCATTTTTTAATAAATGATATATGAGTTGCATATCTATTTCTCTTAGCTTTTTAATAAGAATGGAATCCTAGGTCAAGAGTATAATGTAAAACCCCTATAAAGATCTATAAAGTGGATGATGTCTAAGAATAGTCCTTTGCATACTATAAAACCCCCAAAAAGAGATATAAAGTGGATGATGTTTAAAAATAGTACAAACATTCCACAAACAAATGGGAAGCAAGGGAGTCAAATGGATGATGTTTAAGAATAGTCCAAACAATCCACAAACAAATAGGAAGCATGGAGAAGTATAGGAAGTATATTTTATAACCCACATGGATGATGTTTAAAAATACCCCAAACAATCCACAAGCAAATGGAAATCCAGGGAGTTAAATGGATGATGTAATTGTTGGAAACAAGGCAAATAACTAAGAGGGGGGGGTGAATCAATTATTTTAAATATTCAACTTTCTTTCTTCTTTAACAATTAGTACAGCATCAAAACATATAACCATACATTACCATGAAAGTAGAAAAGAAATCAACACACATAACACAAGGATTTTTATGTGGAAAACCTGGTTAAGGGAAAAACCATGGGGTGACTAACCCAAGATTGAATTCTCTGTCAAAAGAATAGAAAGAACAAAATGGCACTTGCCAATTAGGGCTCACTACCCGAGCACACTGCTCACAAGACGCTCACTGCCTACAATAGTTTATAGAAAGAGACTAGGTACTTGAACTCATGAAAAGCATCCACATATGCTGAGGTTCAGTTTTGGTTAGGCTCAATATACTGATTTGCTGCACTTCATTCTTCCTCTGTTCTAGTAATGTTGTTTTGTCACATTCTAAACCTGTATAGCTGCTTCTACACTACTCTCTACTTTTCTTTGCACTTCGCAACACACCACACACACCTTCACATCGAAATCCATCTGCTATATATATCCGCACTAAGGATTTCAACATCTTTCTAGTCAGCATCTAGAATACTCAATATTTTCCCAAACTCTGGTCTGTTGGCTGAATCCTTGCTTACTAAGTGATGCGTATCAAAGAGATACTTATAGAAGTCATCAATCATGTTAGCCAACCATGAATGATCCCTCAAGAAACTTGATCACCATCAATATCTCATCCAGATTGAGGTCTGATGCTCTGCCAGTCAGTTCTTCCTCAGTCTACTCTACCAAACAGGAACCCAACACTTAGATGCTCATATCTTTTCACTCTTTCATCACTGGAGGCACAATCTCTAGAATGTATCAGTCATGATACCCCTCTTGACTTCCCCAAGTCTGTACTTTGCTAAGATATTTCCTCTGAGAGATCCGAACCTGATTGTTAGACCTTGCTGTATGCTATGTTCTTCCTCACTGGACCAAAATACTCTTCAATATGACTTCTAGTATAGACATATCATGTGCTACTAATGTGTGGGATGGACTTTGTTGCCATCAATGACAACATGCATGAAGCCACATAGTGTCTCTTGCCAACAATCTCCCCCTTTGGCATTGATGGCAATACTTAGTGGAAAATGACTAAGTGTCACACTACACTCCCCCTTGGCTGATGCTCTGTTCTAGTGTACACTTTTCTGGAGCTCCCCCTTAGCTAGATTCCACAGTTTTCACTGCTCCTCACTCCCCCTTTAACATCAATGGCAAAGGGTAGAATCCACACAAAAAAATTCCAAAAATCAACCTATACTTAGCCGCATAAGTATATATACATGTTATACTTACATATACTGAAGTATATCTGTAAAGGTGGTCTTCAACTATACCACTTATATCACCCAACTCTTCTTCATCCTGTCCAAAACCACTTGGTAAAAATGCAAAAGCTTCTTCCCTCTTTAGGTCTTCTAGATCATTGGTCAGGGCTATGGTCTGGGCATCAGTTAGGACCTCATGCATTGCCTCTAACTTGGGGATAATTATCCCTCTTAGATCACTTAGTCTGCTTATTCTATTTTTCTTCTCCTTCTCAAGCCTCTTTATCTCATTTATGATGGCAATAGTCTAGCACTCTTGATTCATTATGGATGCGGTGAGAGGATCAAAACTTTGGGATAAACTTTATAGTTTGCCCTCTTGTTCTTCCATCTTCTTTACAATGTCTGTTGTTACTGTGGACCAAGATAAACAAAATTTGTATAATTCTCCACCATCTTTAAGAGCTTTTTCTAGGCTCTTTATTTCAATGTTCAGATTTCTTCTATCATTTGCTATTAGCCCCTGTACTTCAGAGAATCTCTTACCCAAAAACTCTTTTCAGACTTTCTCTTCTACTGATTTCTCCAAGGAATCAAAATGTGTGCTAACAGAATTAACAAGAGATTTCAAGTTACCAAATGAAGAGGCCAAAAGATCCTTTTGGAAGGATGGCATGATCTTCTCCAACACACTGGATGCAATCTCTATTAGTTCACAGTCTTCCATGTGAGACTTCAGAAGTTTTTCTTTTGCCTTTGCTTGGGCAAAGGATGCTATCTTCATTGTTTGAATCAGGGAGAGGGAATCAAAATTGAATGGTCCTTGAAATAGCTCCGGTTCATCTAATTCCATCATTTCTTTGGTCAAGAAATCTTTAACTATTTCTATAGTGTCTCTTGCTAGAGACAGAGTCTTCTTTCCTTATGTAGCTTCAGAACTGTCACCAGGGGTCTTCTCTAATTGATCTTCTTCTCTTCCCTTTACCTCTTCCTCTTGATTGATTCTCTCTTCTTTTCTTTCTTCTCCTTTAGTTTCGGAGCCTGTTGGGGGATCTAGAAGAGAGACATTTACTTCTTCATGAACTTCCTCTTCTAGAATAGAGGAATCTAGGTCCTTGGTCTTCTCCTTGCCTATCTCCTTTGATTCTTCTACAATTTTCTCTATGGAGTCTTCCTTTGATGCACTTTGTCCTTCGACATCCATGGCAGAAGGTTCATCACTTATATCCTCTATGATAGGAAGATTGAATATTTTATATGCATTCCAGAGGATGTCTTCAGTCTCTTTTGCCACCTAATCAGTCTCTTCGAGCATTAGTTTGTTCATTCTGTCTTTGCTCCAGAACCCATCCTTGCAATCCTTGAAGATCATGTTCATTTGTTTTGGAGTGATGGAAGGATAGAGTTGAATAGCTATTTGTTCCTAGATCTCCATATCCTTTTCCTTGGCATTATTTTTCCTCATCTCAAGTTCCTTTTCTAGACTTTTGGGGATTAGAGAGATGATTTCAATGAATGCTTTGTTATAGATGTTTAGATACCTGACTGTGGCATCTTACATGATCTTCTGATTAGCTTCATTATATTCATCATAAAATTCAGTCATTGGTTACAGATTCCCATCCACAGTGATTGATTTGATGATATCATCAATGCAGAGAGTAGGCCTTTCAACAAATTCTTCTGCCTCTTCTTCCTTGTTATGACTAGTAGAGGATTCACCAGATGGTTTCTTCTTCCTCTTCTTCATTTTCTTGATCTCCTCATTTGATTCTGTCTCTTCATCATCCTTCTAGATGGTGTAAGACCTTGTGGCCTTTATCTTAGTTCTCTTCTCTCCCTTTCTAGATGTCTTTGCTTCCAATTTTGAAGCTTTTTAACTCTTAGCAGTGGCAGGTGCAGAGCTCTTCGAGAATCTAGTCTGGGAGGGGGCTTGCACCGAAGTACTTTCTTTTTCTGCTTCTTGCCTTTCTTTCTCTACCCTTTCTACCTTCTCTCTATTGGCATCAACTGCTTCCTTTCATATGCCATATTTCTTTGCAAAATCCTCTACTTCCTTCCTAACTTTTCTCTTTATTTTAGGTTGCCTTAGTTCAACATGAATTTTTACACTCAATTCTTGAAAGGTGCCAAACCTTTCTGCCTCAGGGTCCTTAGGCTGACTTAGTAGGTGTTGGACATGCAGTTCCAAAATTTTCTCATCCACCTCACATCCCATTTGCATAATCCACACTATTCTCGGTTCCACTGCTTGCATTATGCATTGATCAGTGTCTACCATGAAGCACACTGTATCCTTGTATTTTTCAACTAGAGACTGGGAGATTCTCTCTTTGGCCTGCATCATGCCTTGGAAGTTTTTGAAGTAACCCTAGAGTGTTGTGCTTGGTGCCTTGGCATCACCAAGCCCATACAAATAGTCTCTGATTTGTATGGCAATCGGTCTGTCATTTTGCCATACCCAACCACTGGATTCGGGGAGCTCATTCATGTAGTAAAAGAAGAGACATAATATTAGGCCACCATATTTGAATGAGTTCTTGTTGTTTTTGATCTTTTGTAAGTTTTCCAATAGTTTGCTCAGAAGAAGCTCACAAAGATCGTAGTCAGCATTTTTCCTTAGCATTTCATATGTAGTATATATGGCAGTTCCAGATACTGAGTTTTCCCTGCTGGAATGATATATTTTGTAACCAATTATCATAGAGGCAAATTTGATATCCAGATCTATGATGTCTTCTATTGTCATTCCCTCTTGTCAAATTTTGATCTAGTAGCTTCACTTACAGTTTAATTTTTGACTGATTTGAGAGCAAGAAACCCACGGATGAGTACAATATGGTTACCACCCTAATGGCATCTTTTGTGATCTTAAACAGTCTCATCAACCACATGAAGTTGTCATGCATTCTGCTCAGAATATACCAAACCCCTTCATCTTTTGTAAAATAAAGGAAACGGATGCAATGTCCAAAATGCTTGTCCCAGATGGCCTTGTACTGAGGTTTGAGTTCAAATGATTCATCTATTAACTACTTGTGATAGACATCCATCAGCTTGGATTCCCCAAATTCCTCAATATTTGCATGAATGTATGCCCTAACATCTTCTACATGCAAAACCCCATGCGGAATGCTAGAGAAAGTACCTAAAGGATCAACTTCTAGAGAATTTTAAGGGTGTTTCTTGAACTTAGGGTGCAGCCTACCAGTGATTTTGACAACATTCGTAGTAGACATCTTTCAAAAGATTTAAAGAGAGATATTCAAGAGTGAAAATACCTTTTTATGCCTCTAGGGTTCACGATATGAGCCAGATAAGATTGTTGGTTGAATCGACTTCTGATGTTGATCTTTGAGAGGTTTTGAGGCAATTTTGTTGCAGGGCTCCTTCTTTCTTCTTCTTGAATGCAAATGTACAAATGATGAACAAGAGAACCCTTATATTTCTGCACAAAACCTAATTCTATATTGCAATAAATGCACAACTTAAGTCATTCTGGTTGCCTTGTTCTCCTTGTTCTAAGAGAGATCTTTCCAGATTATTGAGATGCACTTAGAGTGGTTCTTAGTGATAAGTGACAATCTATCTCCCTTTTTCCAATCATTCCATTTATCTGCAGATCAAGATATTTGAATTTTAAATCATACCAGATCTGATTGTGGGAATCCTATTTTTACCAGATGATTGTCAAGCTGGATCAATCTTGGATGCTTAACCTTTTCAAGACTTCTTGTGGATCTTCCATATCTTTACCAATGCTTATTTAGATATTTCTCTAAGAACCCTTTAATCTGCAACTTTCCATGTGCCAATTTTAGGCACCAATTGACTAGCTGGGGGAATTTGTTTTACTTTTTGACTCTCCCTGAGCCAGAGCTCATCTATTTAGTTTGTGAAAGGAATATCAGTACCAGATTCTAGTGCGGGTCCATCCCCAACATTTTCTATACTTCTCTTCACCCAAATCTTGTTCATCTCCTTTTGAACTTCATCCGCATTCACTTTTCTTTTTCCTTTGTCTTGACTTTGATTATTATCCACTGGATCCTTTTTGTCCTGATTCTTACTTCTGCAAACTTTGGCAATATGACCGGATCTATTGTAATTGTAGCAAACAACATTTCTTTGCATATTTGATTGATAGCCTCTTGATCTACATTGATTAGCCATATGTCCCATTCTATTGCATGCAAAGCATCTACCATTGAATGATTTGTTTATTTGCATATTTCTATATTCATGAGATTTGTGACCATACCTTTTGCAGTTGAAACACTGTCTAGAGGAGGATGAATTAGTCTAATTCATTCTTCTTCTGCACTAATTTGCTTTATGACTAAAATTATTGCAATTGTAGCAGTATCCATTGAAGGATGAATATCTTTGAGCATTTGGTTGCCTTACCAAAGGTCTTCTAGGCTTGTTCCTTGGATAACCTGATCCAAAGTTCTTCTGACCAGATCCGGAGCTTTCACTCTTTTCATATCCTGAGCCATGTTTATCATCTACCCTCTTTTGGCTTTCAAGAAGAACTTCAAGTTGAGCAGAGCTTATCTTGAATTTCTCTTTGTATTCATTTGTTGTTTGAAGATCCCTTTTAAGAGTGTCTATCTGATTCTCAAGTTGTTCTTCATTATCTCTAGCTTCTTCAAGATTAGATTCTAGATGCCTGATTATTCTATCCATTTCATGGCAGTCTTCTGACTTCTCCTTGAGGGATTGTTTTAGATTATCTTCAATTTTTCTTTTCTCTTCAATTTCTTGGGTGAATTTCATAACCCTGATTCCATTTCATGTCTTACCATAATGACCTCTTTTGATAGCTTCTCACATAACTTGTTTTTCTCATTCAAATCTTCATTTGTATTATTGGTTTCACTTTGACTTGCTAATTGCTGAAGTAGTTCCTTTCTCTTTTTCATAGAGATACTCAATTTTTCTTTCAGTTCATTTATGAAGTCATCATCTTGTTTGAGTCTTTCCTTCAATTTGTTGACTTCAGATTGAGATTGCTCAAGATCAGCTAAGGCAGACTGAAGTTGTTCCCTCATACCATACATATCCATTGAGATTCCTAGATCTTCCTCAAGCTGTTAGGCTCTATTTGGAGGAAATTAGCTTTGATACCAATTGTTGGAAACAAGGCAAATAATTGAGAGGGGGGGTGAATCAATTATTTTAAATATTCAACTTTCTTTCTTCTTGAACAATTAGTGCAGCATCAAAACATATAACTATACATTACAATGAGCACAGAAAAGAAATCAACACACATAACACAAGGATTTTTATGTGGAAAACCCGGTTAAGGGAAAAACCACAGGGTGACTAACCCAAGATTGTATTCTCTATTAAAAGAATAGAAAGAACAAAATGGCACTTGCCAATTAGGGCTCACTACCCAAGCACACTACTCACAAGAGGCTCACTGCCTACAATAATTTATAGAAAGAGACCAGGTACTTGAACTGATGAAAAGAATCCACATATGTTGAGGTTTAGTTCTAGTTAGGCTCAATATACTGATCTGTTGCACTTCATTCTTCCTCTATTCTAGTGTTACTGTTCTGTCACATTCTAGACCTGTATAGTTGCTTCTACACTACTCTATGCTTTTCTTCACACTTCGCAACACACCACACACACATTCACATTGAAATCCATCTAGTATATATATCTACACCAAGGATTTCAACATCTTTCTAGTCAACATCCAGAATACTCAATATTTTCCCAAACTCAAGTTTGTCGGCTGAATCCTTGCTTACTAAGTGATGCGTATCAAAGAGATACTTATAGAAGTCATCAATCATGTCATCCAACCATGAATTATCCCTCAAGAAACTATATCACCATCAATATATCATCTGGATTGAGGTATGATGCTCTGCCGGTCAGTTCTTCCTCAGTCTACTCTACCAAACAGGAACCCAACACTTAGGTGCTCATATCTTTTCACTCATTCATCACTGGAGGCACAATCTTTGGAATGTATCAGTCATGATACCCCTCTTGACTTCCCCAAGTCCATACTTTGCTGAGATACTTCTTGTGAGAGATCCGGACCTGATTGTCAGACCTTGCTGTATGTTATGTTCTTGCTCACCGGACCAAAATACTCTTCAATCTGACTTCCGGTATAGACATATCATGTGCTGTGGATGTGTGGGATGGACTTTGTTGCCATCAATGAAAACACTCATTAAGCCACATAGTGTCTCTTGCGAATAGTAATAGCCCAAATAGTCCATAAACAAATGGAAAGCAAGGAGTCGAGAGCTTCCATTTTGAAAGTAGGTCTTTTCTTGGAGAAAAGAAAAGAAATAAAAGAAAATATTTTTATAAAAAAATGTGAAGGGTTAAATTCACAATAGAATAGGCCTTCACCATGGTGTCCTTATCCTATGAGATACTTTCATGCTTGTCTATTGTAGAAATGAGCACATCAATAAAGTCATCGTGAGCCCTCCGCATTTGACAATGATCATCCACCAATGTCTGAATAAAATTATTTATTTTTTTTATCAAAAAATGTCAACAATAACATTAAAACAACTAATCATCCAATAACTCAATGGAAATTGATGTAAATAAAAGTAAAAAAAGAATATACCTTTGAAGACCATTTTACCTCTATGCTTCCATTGTTTGTCTATCTACTCTTGATCTTGATGGTAGTGGAGCTCTCATAAGTGTGCACTTCCTTGTTGTTGAAGATGACGAGAATGAAATGACTGTGATATGGAATGTGCAATGGAGACTAAACTACAATGGAACTATAATGGAGATGGGTTGATGGAGACATGGTGATGGTAATGGATTTGTAATGCAAATGCAATGAAGGTGATTTTGCCAAATGCATGCTGGTATGATTCCTACAGAGTAAGATTATGAATTCTTAAATAGATGAAAATTAGGTATGAAGACCTTGTTTATATATGCTGAGGGAAGACCAAATCCAAGTGTCACTAGATCCATGATTGGAGGAATTACCTATGAGGTGTATGGTTGAGAAGACTTGAGAGAATGTTTGCAAATCAAAAGAGGACAAGTGTCCAAGCCTTCTTCATGAGTTATGGGAGATAACAAAATAGATTAAAGAGTTAACTAAGATGATTGATCAATTAACTCAATTGACTAATTAGTTAACAGATTTAATTGATGAGTTAACTAATTTGACTGGAGGATAAATAGGACATATGGGTGAGGGAATATTAGCTAATTAAATATTAAAATATTTAATTACATGTGCAACATGGTGAGGTGGAAAGATGATGTGGAAAGATGATGTGGATTAGTGATGTGGATTTATGGAATTTGGACTTAGGATAGAGGAATTTAGGATTAATTAAATAATTTAGAATTATTTAATTATGTGAGACATTAGAAGAATTAGGGAATATTAATTAAATAAATTAATTTTATTTAATTATTGGAGGGATGTGAATCATATAAATAAATTAAGATATTTATTTAATTTGACTTAGCCATTTTTTAGGTGTATACATTTTGCCCCTCTTCGATGCAATGTGTTTTATCATGTTGTTTCAAAGAAAAAATTTTCTGTGATTGATACATGCCCTAGTTTTCCCTTGGTACAAGTTATGACATTAGGATGCCCCCTCAGGAGGTTGGATAGGAATAAACTAACAGGATGATTGACAATCTCATGATGAGATAGGTTTTAAGAAATTAGGTTGACCAAACAAACGGGTGAAGAAATTGGTTGATGCGGAAGAAAGACTATGTGAAAACTATGCCCTAGTATGGACAAGGTCAAGCACCTCTCATTAGGGTTCCATGTGCTATATATAGGAGGTTGGGTTTACAATTCACTCATTTGTACACTTGCCTTTGAGAGAGATCCTAGTGGAGGGTAGATCCATTTGAGCATAGAGAAGTTAGCGAAAATGCAACAGTTTCCTCTTGAGTTTCATCAATTCGAGCGGATCTTCAACCGTCCAGCAGATCACGGGCCGCCGGTAAGTACTACTTCATTTCTAGCTTAGGGTCTTAAATAATAGCAATAAATGTAGGCCAAAGTTGCATGTTTTATATGCATCAAAAGGCAAAACTATGCATATGATGTGCAATACCACACATATGATGGTGGAATCGGTGCATATGCAATTTTTTTGCAAATGAAGCACTTTGTTGTGCATATGAAATCTTGTTACGTGAATAATTAGGGATGTTGTGCTTTTAACTTGTTTTGGTGCATTTGATATTTGACTGTGCATGAAAGATCCTACTACACATGTGAAGTGCAGTCCTATGCATGCGAATTAAAGATGCACAAATGATTTGAAACTATTCATTTGAGTTAAAGCTGCGCATACAAGGTAAAGTTGCACATTTAACTGGAAGAACTGCGCATATGATTTTACATACCAAAACACTTAGAAATTTGATAAAGTTAACTGTGTGATTGATGCTGGTCAATTGATAGGTCATCTCAGAGATTGATTGAATCTCTAGAGAGATGATAGGAAAGTGTTCCTATTAGAATTTGCTAAGTTTTTTAAGTTGGATAGATAGATTTGCAGTGTAGTTGATTTGATGGACTAATGTGCATTTGCTTGATTGTAGGAGGAGATAGATGACATTCTCATATCAAGAGAGCATTATCTGGTTATACAGTTGTTGAGGCCTCATTTTACAGAGAGTGATCTTCTTATTCTTGGATCAGTGGGATTGTCGTTTGTTTGCTTCATGCTTGAGATTCGTGCAAATCTCGATATGTTGACTGCCTTGTCAGAGCTCTTTCAAAGTGAGGATGGGACCTTTCATCTCCCCACTAGGGAGATTGCAGTTACCTTGGAGGATGTTCACATGATCCTATGCATACCCATCGATGGAGAGCTTATGGAGTATGAGTCGCAGACTAGGGTAGGTTTGGATGAGTGCATGTGGGTTTTTGACAATGACAACATCGAGGGTACTGAGATCAGCTAGGATGACATGCTGGCATACTATGAGCTGCTTCTTGCAGTTGTGGCAGGGTTGATTGAAGGCATTGTGTGTCCTGACAAATGTTCTCATGGATTTGCAGTTGGATGGGGTCAAGTGTTAAAGCAGATTGCGCACGAGGGTATCAGATATGCTTGGGGAGTGTGCATGCTTGCACATTTGTATCATGATTTACACCAGTTCATATATGATGGTTCCTCTAGCTTGGCTTATAGAGTTTCACTGCTTCAAATATGGGCATGGACTCACATAGAAATTACTCATCCTATTGGCATTGGTACTTGAGGTAGGGATCAGCCTTGCTCCTATATGTTTTAGGAGAGCCTTTCCTAGTCTAAGCTAGGAAAGTTAGAGTACTAGAGGCATGCTTTTGATAATGATGACTTCGTTGTTTGGTGACCATAACTAGATTGTGAGGTATGGGACGAGGATGGACATGAGCTACCCTAATGCTTTCAGATGAGATGGCTTATAGGGAGGACACCCTATAGTTTAGAGAGACACATTGTTTCACATGTGTGTAGGTAGTTTGGCAGAATCCAAGGGATGCTCGTGGGTAATGCCATATTTTCCCATACGCACAAGGAGTAGGGATGATGGGGACCCAACCCATCTTATGAGGTAGCTCAGGATGAGTTTCTACATATTCCACATTAGCCTTGGCTGATGCACAGGGTAGTGGTAGATGCGGGGGTGCCATAGGACTATTTTGACTGGTTTGCAGCACATCCCTTTCCTTGCTACTCCAGTCCAAGAGAGCAAGCCCCAAGACTAGATGATCGGGAGGAGGATGATGAGAGTTCGTGGAGGTGACATAGGAGATGAGGAGGATGGGGAGGTAGCAAAGGGGGTCATGATGGTGGTGGCAGAGGAGGAGGAGGTCATGATGGTGGTGGTGGAGGAGGAGGAGGAGGCCATGATGGTGGACATGATGGTAGTGATGAGGATGATGGCAGAGATGGGGATGGGAGGAGGGTTCACTGGTGGATTGATCCTAACCAGCATGCCTATATAGCCTTACACACATAGGTTTAGCCTCCAGTGTAGCCACAGGGACAGGGGCCATATGATGGGGTGATAGTAGGGTTACGAGACCAGCTAGCTCAGGCATAGTCTATGTTGGGACAGCAACATGGATAGATAGGGTAGATGTAGGCCTAGATTACATGACTATAGAGTGACCTACAAATTGCCTGACTAGAGAGAGACGCATCTATTCAGAGGTATGGGAGGGTAGAGGCACTCTTAGAGCAGCTACAGCAGACTACGGGACAAGGTCCCACTGGTTAGACAGTTACAGAGATGGTAAGAGTAGGTTAGCAAATCTTTTGTTGGTGGTCTCTCTATGAACAAGTGGTACCACTAGAGCATAGGGTAGGAAGCTATCAGCCTAATTACCACAGGAGATCATAGAGGGAACTTACAGAGAGTGGTGGGGTGATGGGACCTACGGGGTTACCTCTCAAACCATCAAGAGGAGGTACAACAGGGACTGGGACTCTAGGGATAGGGACAGCAGGTGGGGGAGGAGGAGGAGGTATCCCACCACCATAGCCAGCACCATTAGGAGGAGCCATTCCTAGCCTTTTCTAAGACATGTATTAGTTTTTAGTACCTTCAGTTGGACATGTATACACCACATCAGTTTGGACACTTCGAGATGCATTGTTATTTGGAGATTATGATCTATTGTGATGAACATGACTTACATTATGATGTTATGATATGCTATGCTTATAGATGACCTATTTAGTTTATGACTCTGATGCATATGTTTATGTTTATGTAATGGACATGATGATCTATGTGATGACCTTACATGATGATGGTTGTATGTGATGATACTATATGTTTATTAGATTCTATGATGCACTTTATGTTTATGCGATGTGGTTTTTCTATGAGCTATTATGTTGGATATGATGACCTATATGCATGTTGATGATCCTATATGTTCACATTCTATGATGATCTAATATAGACACTGTGATAACTTAGATGTTTACTTATGTCATTTGCCTTTGTTTTATTTATGGATGATGATCTAATATGCAAATGTGATGATAGCTATGTTTTTGTGAGATTTTTTTTGGGTTAATGCAATGTTATGGTGACTCATGCATCTAAATGACAACATTATATGCAAAACATAATCTAAATGTGTATTACAATTAATGCATTATATGTGATGATACTATATGATGACCTACCTATTCATGACATTTAGATAAATTATTTTTGTTGCTCCAAGTATACTCAATCTTAATAATAATAATACACCTGAGAAGATTGGACTTTAATTAACTGGGATAAATGAATAACTTAGAAGAAATCACTTGGATAAATGGATCTTTTGACACTTGGAATTTGATCAAGGATGCAATGCTTATAATGGAATGATAAGCAACTTGATATATATGAATATGTGGATTGTCATCTTTGGATACAAGTGTTTGAAATGCTTTGTTTCGTCATTGAGCTTTTATTATGTTGTAAGAAAATACAAGCATCTAGGTATAATTAAACCATGATGACCTGAGTATTACTTACATGGATTTTGATATAGCAAGTTAATACAATCATCTAGTCAAATTTGAATCTAGATGACCTGAGTATGCCTTTCATGTGTCAATAGACAAGGATTACCTTGTTTCTTGTTTAGACTTAGAATGTCCTCAATGATCTTTTGCCGATCATGTCATTAGACAAAGTAGTCACATTACTAAAGATTGATCCACAAACAACAAACAAATAAGATAATTATGCCCCCATTATAGATCCTCTAGTTTTTGACATCCTTGAGTAGCATAAAAAGACATAATAACAAAAATCAAGACTCTTTGACTTAAACCTTTTAATACACACAAATTTTCTTGCCATTAGTTATGTTTTCTTGCAATGAAAAAAGATACAATCATCATGATGTTTGAGGCTCATTATGTCTTGTTTATGGGTCTAGTTCTTGCATCAAGCATTTTGTTGAAAAGTGTGTTTGTAATGTTGCATGCTATCTAGTGTTGGTATCATGATCCTTATTGTTATTCCTTGAGGGGTGTGACATTCCAAAATCCAATTCTCCAACTAGGTCAAGGAGTTACCCCAAGTCAAGTAAAGAATTTTTTTATTGTGGATGAACTGACAATAGACATGAAGAAACGAGCCTTAAGGGACTAACCTAGTGCCTCGGGGGCTCATTGATAAATGGCCTTGCCTACGTGATGACATAGAGGCAACGTAGTTTGGGGTGTGGACTTTGTGGACCTAAGACTTAGGCGATGGGAAAATGGTGTGGATTTGGATGGACAAAAGGATGGGTGAGATTTGATGGAATGGATGGGAAAGGGAGCCTTGAAGGAGCATTGATGATGGCCTTCCTTACGTGATAGCTCAGAGGTGACATAGTTTGACAACAGTTCAATGGATTGGTTTAGGCTAGATGACAATATGGACACAAGTTTGGATTGGCCTTTAGTGGAAAAAGGTGATAAGGATGAGTGAACAACAACCCATGGTAGGTACCTTGATGTGATTTGGTGGATGTGGTTAAGAAGGATAGACAAGAAACAAGCTCTAAAAAGATGGAGGAAGCCATTTATCATAAATAGCATCTGTTTACCAGGTTTTCACCATTTGCTTTTATTTGCACGAAAGCTAAAATACACATGATGCCTATTTGCTAGGTTTTCATCATGGTATCTATCCAAGGTGCCCATTTACCAGGTTTTCACTAGAGGACAATTGTTTCTGTTGTTTTTCCATTTTTTATGATTTTTTTGCTATTTTTCCATTTTTTTGATTTTTTTGCTATTTTTGACTCCCTTGCATTGGGGTTTAGGTGTAGAACTTGCGAAGATGCATGATGTTGATGGGATAATCAAATAGTTCACCTTCTGATGTAGCCAATTGATAAGAACTTGATCCATAGGAAGCAATGATGACATAAGGACCCAGCCAGTTGGATTCAAACTTACCTTTCTTCTCTCTATCATGCTAATTTCTTTGATTTTCTGAGGACTAAGTCACCAAATTGAAATACCTAAGGTTAGAATCTATGATTATGACTCCTAGACATCCTTTGTTGATAAGCCTTGAGATGGTTAAAGGCATGTTGTCATCTTTCTTCGAGTAGCTCTAACTCTTGAAGTCTAGAAACTCTATACTCTTCATCAGATCTGAAACCTTTTAACGATACTTGCAAGGATGGGATCTCGACTTCAATGGGCAAGATGGCTTTGAAGCTTTAGACAAGAGAATATGGTGTTGCACCTATTGGTGTGTAGATACTTGTATGGTAGGCCCATAGTGCAGGATTCAATTGGTTGTACCAATCGCGGTTGGCATCATTGACAATCTTTTTCAGGATTTTTAAGATGGTTTTATTTGATGCCTCTACCTGGCCATTTCCTTGGGGGTAATATGGGGTGGAAAAGTGGTGTTGGATGTGGATATTGTCACATAGATCTTTGATATCTTACTTTTTAAATGGTCTTCCATTATCAGTGGTAATGAATATAGGGATGCCATAGTGGCAAACGATGTAGTTCAGAATGAAAGAGGCAATTTGTTTGCCCATGACATTGGTAAGGGGTACGGCTTCAATCTACTTTGTAAAGTACTCAGTGGTGGTGATTATGAATTTATGGTCACTAGATGATGAAGGGTGTATCTTGCCCACTAAGTCAAGTCCCCATTGACAGAAAGGTCAAGGAGTTGTTAAAGGTTGTAACTCATGTGCTAGTGAATGTATTAGGTTCTCGTGGATTTGGCATTTCTTGCGCCTCTTTACAAAATGATAAGAGTCTTTTTCTATTAGTTGGCCAGTAGTATCCCATACGTATGAGTTTCTTAGCTAGGGTAGGACCACTAGAGTGGGTCCTACATATACCATTATGAACTTTTCTTAGGGCCATTTAATATTCCTAACTATCAAGACACCTTAGGAGAGTACCATCGAGTCCTCGTCGATACATGGTGTTGGTGATTATGGTATAACGGGATGCTTGGTGGATGAAGGTTCTCTTTTGGTTATTTAATAGATTAGGAGGTAGGGTATTCTTTTTAGATAGGAAAATACTTTTCCATATAGGGGAGAATCAGATCCTACTATATGGCAAATGATGTGGGATTCGGGGGTGTCGTACACAGGATGGGACACTGGCTCTACCAAGAACTCATAATGTGAATGGTTTTCAGGGATATCGAAGAGAGATGCAATCGTTGCCATGGCATCTACTCAAAAGAAATCTCAACAAAGTACTCTTTGAAGTTGTCTACCATACCTTTGTATGGTATTAACTTCTCATCCTTTATTTGATAGTCATCATTCACTTAATTGATGACAAGTTGTGAGTCACCATAAACATGAATTTCTGTGATTTTCCATTCTACTACCAGCTTGATACCAATGACTAGGGCCTTGTACTCTATCACATTGTTAGTGCATGGGAAGAGTAGTCTATATGACTTGGGAATGGTGTTTCTATTAGGTGTGATCAACAAGATACCTACCCTAGACCCATGTTGAGTATATGATCTGTCAAAGTAGAGTTTATAGGTTGTTGTTGTTATGTGAAAGATAGATTCATCTGGAAACTCAAAACTCAATGGGTTATCATCTTTTAAAGGTGTATCTACTAGTTGATCTACAATAACTTGCCCTTTTATTGCTTGTCTATCTACATACTCGATGTCGAATTCACTGAGTATCATGATCCATTTTGATATTCTACCTATTAGGGTATCTTTGTTGAGAAAGTATTTTAATGGATCAATCTTTGCTACTAGCTTGATGTAATGTGATAGCATGTAATGTCTCCATTTTTGTGAAGTGAAAAAAATAGCTAGACATCCTCTTTCAATTGGTGTATATTGGAGCTCGCATCCAACTAGTGTGTGGTTGATGTAGTAGATTTCTCATTCTTTTCCTTCATGATTTTGTTGTGCTAGTAGAGCTTCCAAAGATGTTGGTATGGTTAAAATGTAGAGTAGCAATGGTTTGCCCTGAATTGGTGGCATTAGGACAGGTGGATTCATCAAATACTCATTTAGATGTTGAAATGCTTGCTCACACATATCATCCCATTTGAAAGGAATGTTTTTGTGGAGGAGATGCATGAATGGATGACACTTATCTACCAGTTGAGAGATGAACCTTCTCATAGATTGTAGCTTTCCTTGGAGAGACTGCAACTAATTGAGATTTTTGGGAGGTGGCATTTCCATGATGGCTTTTTACCTTAGTTGGGTCTACTTTGATTACATTGGTGGACACGATGTATACAAGAAGCTTTCCAAATGTGACTCCAAATACGCACTTCTTCAGGTTGAGGTGCATATTAAACTATTCCAATATTGTGAAGATCTTATCCAGGACTTGTAGATGCCCTTCTCTAGTTTTTTTTTTGGCTAGAATGTCATCGACGTAATCTTCCAAGATATTATGCACCATGTCAAGAAATATTTTTGTCATTGCCCGCTAATATGTTGGCCCCATATTCTTTAGCCCGAATGGCATGATGCACCAATAATAGGTACCCCATGGACATGTGAATGTAGTTTTATGTTGATCCTCTAGTGCTATCTTGATTTGGTTATATCTAGAGAATCCATCCATTAAGGACAACATGATGTGTCCTACTGTGAGGTCTACAATGATGTTGATGTTAGGTAGGGGGAAGTTATCTTTGGGACAAGCCTTGTTTAGATCCCTGAATTCATTACACAGTCAAACTCTTCCATCTAGTTTGGTAACAGGCACTATATTTGAAATCCACTCTGGATAGTCTATTGGTCTGATAAACCTAACATCTAGAAACTTCTTGAGTTCTTCTTTTACCATGAGTGTGATATGCAGGTACATCCTCCTAAGTTTTTGTTTAACTGGCTTAGCTCCTGGAGCTAGTGATAAGTGATGCATTATAAGGTTTGGATCGAGACCTGACATATCCACATATGACCAAGCAAACTTGATTTGTTTCTTTTTGAAGAATTTGGTAAATTCAAGCTTCTCTTGTGTAGTTAAAGATTTTGCCATATGGATCATCTTTGGATTTTCACCTATGCTGATGTTGATCTATTCTGCTAGTTCCATCAAGATTGAGGATCTCTCCTAATGTGCTATATTGGGAAGAGGGTCAATCCTTTCATCCTTTGGTGCCTCAGAGAGGTTTTCACCATTGGATATGTCTTTCATATTATTACTATTTTCACAATCTAACACTACTACAAAATAGTTTGTATCGTTAGATCTATCTTTCATTTTTACATTTTTGAGACTGAAAGGCTTGGCACTCTCTCCAAAATAAGCCCTCTCATTGAGTTTTATGGGATAGCCATCCTTGTGATCCCTTGCAGGTACGTGGTCTCTAAGTTCTAGATAGTCTATGATTGCCTCATCATTCTGGAAGGTATCTAGCTCAGGGCTAGTGTCTTACAAGTCCCAATCTATGAGTTCTAGATGCAATAGTGGTAACGAGTCATCAGATTGGTCTAGTTTGAGGGTAGTGATGGTAAAGATGGAGGAGTTGATGTGGTTATTGTAAGCATTGACAATGCCTACGATGGTACTCTCCACAAGCTGATCTATTAGGTTTGGTATCATTCTTCCCTCATGAATCTCACTATCATTATTATGCGGATTGAACTCTAGAGTTCTAGACCGTGAACTTTGTCTCTCATGAGTTGGAGGGGTAGGGTCATACTCATGGACAACATCAACATCTTTTTCATCACAAGATAGTTCAGAGAGACTATCCCATTCATACTCATTGGAGTCTGTCTCACTTCATCCTTGTAGTTGGTGAATTTTCTCTACTACATTAGTAGTAGATGTTTGTGGTTGATTTCCTTTATGCTTGTCTGTTCCTTTGGTCTTTGCTTTGCCAGCGTAACCTAGCTCTGTAGTGTCTCAAGTTGTTAATGAAGGAGGTTGGATAGGTTCAGTGATACCTTCCTTCCTCAATCCTATGGGGCCATGACCTTCACATCCCATTCTTTGTAGTATTGAGAATCCTTGAGCATGCTGTTTGGTTTGCAATGTGGAGTGATGGTCTTGTTGCTTGGACATGTTGTCTTCATCCTTATATAACCATTATAGGATGTCTTTCTCATCACTCTCATCTTCAAGGCTTCCCCATTTTACAAATAGACCTTTAGAAGTTTCTAAAGACTTGGGTTTGCTCATTGATGGCCTTCCATAGGATTTGGGGGATATAGGTAGCTGCAATAAGCAAAAGGATTGTGTGATTGTACATTCACTGATACCCTTGTCTTTGAGATTGAGGTTAATTTTGGGTGCTTTTGATGTTGAAGGGAGTGAAGTTGGGTCAACATGGGATGAGGATGAAGCAAAGGCACAGTTATTGGGAATTACAACTTCAGGTTTAGATTGTATGGAGTTGCAATATTGAAATGGATTGGGATCGCCTTGGATAGTGATCTCTTGGCATTCATGGGGGAATTTGATACACTAGTGATAGGTTGATGGCACCGCCTTCATTGCATGTATCTAAGGTCTTCCAAGGAGAATATTATATGCAAGCTCCATGTCAAGCAGCTGACACACCACATCTTTTACTACAAGTCCCACTCTGATAGGCAAAACCATGGTTGCCTTTGAAGTTCTTTCCTCTTCATCATAAGCTTTGATGGTGATTTTAATTTTAGGATCGATATCATTCTTTGAAAACCCCAATGCAAGGATTAGCTTTAAGGTGCAAATATTTAAACCCACTCCTCCATCAATTAGAACCCTTTTTATTTTATGCTTGTGGACGAAGGCTTCAATGTGGAGGGACACATTGTGTGGTTGGATAATTGACATGTCATCCTTTTCAGTGAATGATAGGTTTGAAACTACTCTTTGGGAAGGTTGGTTGGGATGGTGGTTTCTGAAAGATCTTGGTTAAGTATGGCTCTGTGGGATGGGGATAGACGTAGAAGTTCCAAGATGGAAATGTGTGTGGGTGTTTTGTGGAGTTTCTCTAAGACATTGTACTAGTTAGATATGCCTAGTGTTTGGGATGAAGCCCCTTAAAGATTAAGTTTTCCACCATAGGTGTTCATCTAACAATCAGGGTTTTTTATTTATAGTGATGACATTGATATGTGCATCACTTTTAGAAATGTGGTTAACAATGTAGTCATAAGACACATTTGTATAGTTTGTGTTGTTACTCCTATTATTATTTTGGTTTGAAGAACCTCCCTCTTCATAGTTGGGGAGTGGATTCTGGTATGCCAAATGGTCCTCATTGGATCCTTGTCCCTTAACTTTGACCACCTTTTGATCTACGAAGTCTTGAAGTAAGTTTTTGAGGCTTTGGCAGTCATAATTTAGGTTCATAATCATGTGCCATCGGAAGTGTTATGAAATTGTTCGATATGAGCTTCCACATGGCTGATTCTAGTGATTCTCCCAAAGGTGTGAACTTTTGTCGAGCAGAAAAATTAGTGGGTCATGACACATTCTTTTGGGGCTTGTTTTGTAGTGTGTTGTTTTGCGAATTGGACAAGTTGAAGATCGGTTGCTTTGGGATCACTTTTTTTGCATCCATGACACCTTCATTGACAATGTTTTTATTCTTAGTCCAAAATCTCAGCTTGTCCGTACTATGATTAGAGCTAGGGATTTCCTTGTAGATTTTGCCTTGTCCTTTGGCTACCAAAGCTTTTTCAATAAGTATCCCCATTTCAATGACCTTACTAAATGAAGTAGGACATTGGATTTGTATTTGGTAGCTAAGATCAACATTTAGGTTGTGTATAAACATCTCAAGCATTTGTTTTTTTGGCATATGATATGGACATTTGCTGGCTAGTTGTCTCCATCTTTGCAAAAAAGTGGTGAAGGATTCTCCACCCTTTTGTTTTGTGTTACAAAGATCTAACATTGAGATTTCATGCTCAATGTTATAGGAGAAATGAGTGACATACTTATCTACTTGCTCATTGAAAGTTTGGATTCCGGGAGGTAGGCGAGAGAACCATTCCATAGCTTGTCCTCCCAAACTCCTTGGGAATAGTTGCATGAGATGGGTTTCATTATGGGTGACTTCAAGACATGCTGCACTAAATTCTCAAATATGGTCTCTTGGATCACCCTTTCCTCAATATTTGTCAAATTTTCATACCTCAAATTTTGAGGGGGAAAGGTATCATGATCAAGGTCTTATCAAAAGGATATGGTGAAATATCCTCTAGAGAATAGTGTTTTATTGATGCTCTAGTTTGAATGTCTGCAAGCTGTTGTTGTAAGGCTTGGATTTGCGTTGTCAATATATCTAAGGGATTGATTGTATCCTTAGCCTTGTCTATTTTGGGAACCTCTTGTGTGATCTTGGGAGTTTCTATGTTGTTCATAGAGGTGGTGTATTTTAAGGTGGAGGTGTCAAAATCTACTAGAAGTTTGGTCCCTTGATGTGCTAGCATAAGGAAATACCTTTGAGGATCCATGTTTAAGACCTTGTCCATCACCTTTTGAAATTTTGAGTCTTGTGAAGCATCAATTACATCCTCATACAGGATTTCTTCCTCTCCATCATTGTGAGATGGAGATGGCATGTCTTTGTTCAAAGGATCCATATGTTGCTTTTCTTTGGATTTTGATCTAGTTGTAACCATAAAAACCATTTGATGGGGGTGAATGGTGGATGAAAATGCTTGTGAAAAGGTTGAGATGACAGGAATTTTCCTAAGGTTCAACTTTTGATCTACTATTTGCTCAAATAAATGTGCTCTTGAGGTAAAATATAGTCAAAGTAGAGAGAGTTGATCACCACTATTGATATGGACTACTTTTTATCAAGATTACACTAGTGTAGTTCCAAGATGAAGGATGATATATCCTGTTATGAAAATAACTAGATTTTTGTTTTGAATTTTGGAAGATCTTAATGACACCCTAGTAGGAAACTTGGTTTACTTTGTTTGATGTTTTTATTATGGATGATATGGCAAATAGAAATGTTTTGGAAAAGTATGTGAAATAGATTTTGTATGGTTTTTCTGAGATCATAGACAATGTGTATGCAATAATGGGTATCTAGAATTGGTTAAAAATTTTCTCAAAAGTGTATGGAATAGCTCTCTATTTTGCATGTGTAGCTTCATAAGCATAGGAAAAATGGTCAAATGCGTAGGTTTGGTTGGAATGCATTGATTTTTGAATGTGTAGCACTGTGGTTTGCATGCATTGCTCTATGCATCAAATTTGTAGAAATATGGTATGTGTGGCAAAATGTCTCAAATGTGCAGCAGAATGGGTTAATTGCACAATAGGATTAAATGCATAGTATAATGGTTTAAATGCATAGTAGAACTTGTCATATGCACAAGAGAATGGTTTAAATGTGTAGAACTATACGTAGTGTTGTTCTTTTGTTTCAGTTTTTTTGATCTTGCCTTGTTTTCACAATGTTCCTTGAAGCAACTCTAGTATTTTGGCTGATGATTTGTATC
Source organism: Cunninghamia lanceolata (assembly GCA_027924645.1). NCBI lineage: Eukaryota > Viridiplantae > Streptophyta > Pinopsida > Cupressales > Cupressaceae > Cunninghamia > Cunninghamia lanceolata. Next base: position 12,351,443 of record BSBN01000284.1, on the reverse strand, counting down.
AATTAGTTGCAAGAAAACATGCCAAAAAAGAAGATTCCATGTTGTTTTTACAATTTTTTGACTAAAAAGAAAACACAATCCTAAGGTTGGCCAAGATAGTATTTGATGAGTTCCAACTTGGTTTTTACACCAGCCACTTACATAAAGGTGAATAGTTAGTAACTTGGTAGCATCAGCTCCCCTCCACGGCACTCACTTCTCACGCATACCAAGTTACAGTTCCTTTGAAGAGTTAAACTTTTATATCTCTACAATAAATGAGTGTAAGATGTTGGATGGATCTAGAGGTCCCTCCTCCCATGTCACCAAATATGGGATTTTGGATTACTAGAACAAAAGGATTTTAGTCAAGGCATCCATTTAGGTGGTTACATGTGCAGCCATTCGCTCTGATAAGGAGGCTTCCCAGCCTACAGAGGTTATGCTCCATAGGTTTTTGGGGGAAACATTGGTTGGTGTAACACAACAGCATCCATTGCTTGTAACTTTCATCACAAACACAATTTATTTATAGTGACTTGGAGGTGGCTTGGCTTTAGCCTGTTATCACCTAAGGTCATCCCACTTGGATGGAAGGAATTCCAAGGGCAGGCCTCTCTAAAGGTTAAACATGCAAAATGCTAAGTTTGGCATTTTGGTCACCCAGAAAAGGGGAGAGCATAGTCCTATTATCATTCTGAAAATACGGAGAATAGTGGTTCTTTATCTTCCTAGTTAAAAGAAAAATAACTAAATGTGTTAACTCTAACAAGCATAGAGATTTATAACAAGATAGAAATAACTTGGAAAATATTGTTTATTTTAACCTTCTAACAAACCTAGAAGTAAATTGTTTCTTGAAGAAATAAACAAGTGTTACTTTTCACTATTAAGCTATGTGATAGATTGTAGTGCAAGATAGTAGAAACATAAATAAATTGTTTAGTTTTAACCCCTAGGTTGGGACTAGATGCAAGTTGTGATGCAAAAAAATGATTTACTTTCCTCCTAGTTATGTCTATGTGATGATTTGCATGAACATATTAATTTACTCTCCCCTAATTAGTTCTAGGTGACGTAATAATGCAGCTAAAATGACTAAGTCCAACTTCTAACACCTGTAAATGAGAGTTAGTACGGAAGATCTGATACAAGCATTACAACTTTCTCTGACAAATCAAATGCATAGATCTATAGGTCATATGCACAATACTGTGATTCTTATGCACAGATTTACAAAAGCCCTGCAATAATGATTAAATGTGCTGGACTGTAGTTTTGATGCACCAAAAGATTAGAAGCATGGCAGTGGATATTGAATGCACTGGACTGTGCTGAAAGATCAAAAGCATGAAGAAATGTGTCAGATGCACAACAAAATAGGTTGGATGCATGGAAATATTGAATGCGGGATAGGTGTTGAATGCGTAGAATTGGAAGTTGTATGCATAGGAACAACCTGTCATGACAGAACCTTCACAAAACACTCAAATAAAAATTAAAAACAAGGCAAGGCCCCACGGTGGATGCTAGAAATGTTATCAGAAAATGTGAACAATAGCACTAAAACAACTAATCATCCAATAACTCAATGTAAATTGATGTAAATTTAAGTAAACAAAGAATATACCTTTGAAGACCATTTTACCTCTATGCTTCTATTGTTCACCTATCTACTCTTGATCTTGATGGTAATAGAGCTCTTAAAAGTGAGTACTTCCTTGTTGTTGAAGATGACAAGAATAGAATGACTGTGATATGAAATGTGCAATGGAGACTAAACTACAATGCAACTATAATGGAGATGGGTTGATCGAGACATGGTGATGATAATGTGATTTTGCCAAAGGCACGCTGGTATGATTCCTACAGAGTAAGATTATGAATGCTTAGATGGATGAAAATGAGGTATGAAGACCTTGCTTATATAGGCTGAGGGAAGACCAAATCCAAGTGTCACTAGATCCATGACTGGAGGAATTACCTATGAGGTGTATGGTTGAGAAGACTTGAGAGAATGTGTGCGAATCAGAAGAGGACATGTCCAAGCCTTCTTCATGAGTTATGGGAGATAATAGAATAGATTGAAAAACTAACTGAGATGATTGATCAGTGAACTCAATTGACTAATTAGTTAACAGATTTGATTGATGAGTTAACAAATTTGATTGGAGGATAAATAGGACATATGGGTGAGGGAATATTAGCTAATTAAATATTAAAATATTTAATTACATGTGCAACATGGTGAGGTGGAAAGGTGATGTGGATTAGTGATGTGGATTTATGGAATTTGGACTTAGGATAGAGGAATTTAGGATTAATTAAATAATTTAGAATTATTTAATTATCTGAGACATTAGAAGAATTAGGGAATATTAATTAAATAAATTGATTTTATTTAATTATTGGAGGGATGTGAATCATTTAAATAAATTAATATATTTATTTAATTGATAGAGGAATGAGAATTAAAATAAATATTAAAATATTTATTTAATTCCACTTAGCCATTTTTAGGTGTATACAATTTTATTTTGTAGATTGATCATAGTCTTTGTGAGAGCTTGCAAATCGAACCACTAGAGAAATGGCAGATAATCTCCCATAACCCTAAACCTCCTTAGCACGCAGGTTGATCATAGTCTTTTTAAGGCCTTGCAAATCGAACCACTGGAGAAACGACAGATAATCTCCCATAACCCTAAACCTCCTTAGCACACATGTGTAATGAAGACAAAACTAAAACCATCACTTTGGCGCTTAAGATTTTTATATTTTCCTTTTGATTTTCCCTTTCAAAAAAATGCGCTTGCTTTTAGCGCTTAAAATTTTAAGAAATATATTTTTTTTCAAAAGTGTTCTTTGAAGACATATTTAGTCATATGACTAATTATTTAGAAATATGACTAAATATTTAGTTGCATTTTTTACCTGACGATCAAATTAGTCATTTATAGTTGTGTTGCAAAAAAATTAGTAGAATGACTAAAAGTTTTAGTCCCATGACAAAAAAATTTAATCACGTAGTCATTTATTTTCCCAAATACTACTAGTGTTACCAACGATACAAAGAGGACATGATTCCATTTTTGTGGTGGTGGACATATTCTCGAAGATGGCACATTTTATTCCTAGTAAGAAGACTAATGATTCTACTCATATTGCAGAGGTATTTTTTAGAGAGGTGGTGAGACTACATGGTCTATCTAAAAGCATAGTTTCATATTAAGATACCAAGTTTGTTGGTTATTTCTAGAGGATATTGTGCAAGAAGTTAAAGACAGATTTGAAGTTCAGATCTACACACCATCCATAGACTGATGGATAGATAGAAGTGGTGAATAGGAGTTTGGGTAACCTGCTACAATTCTTAGTAGGAGATAATCCCAAGGGATAGGATTTATTTTACCATAGGTAGAATTTTCTTACAACAATTCTATCAATAGGAGTATAGGTAAATCACCATTCTAGATTGTTTATGGGAGTAGTCAAAGAAATGCCTCAGAGTTAAGGAAGATGGACAAGGGAGAAAAGACAAGTGTTGAAGTTAAAAACTTTGCAGAACACCTGAAGAATTTGCATGAAGAGGTGAGAAAGCACATTAATAAGATGAGTATTCAGTACAAGGCTAAGGTAGATCAGAAGAGGACATATAATGAATTTCAAATAGGAGATGAAATCATGGTTCACTTGAGAAAAGAGAGGTTTCCAGTTGGAAAATACAATAAGTTAAAAATGAAGAAAATTAGACCATGCAAGACTCTGAAGAAGTATGATTCAAGAAATGCATATGAGGTAGAGCTACTGAAAGGGATCAACATTTCCCCTATGTTCAACATTGTTAATTTAACATAATATCATGAAGGTGGAACAAAAGATGGACCAACAAAAGAATAGTTGAGTATTCCAGCATCTTCTTCAAAGGAGATAAAAGAGATCTTGGATAGCTATGTGGGAAGAAGTACTTAGAAAAGGCAATATGAAGAATATCTAGTGAAGTGGAAAGGAAGGCCTATTGAAGATTCTTCCTAGTTGTCTAAGTTAGAGGTTGACTATTTGGGGTTTTCCTCAAACACCTGAGATGTGACAAGGTCACTTCTCAAATTACCTTGGGTGTCTGATGCAGTAGCATCCAGAGATGTAAGGGCAATCTTGCATCAACGAAAAACAATGATGATTCAAAATTGATGACTATGTTTTCATTTCTTTTCAAAATTTGTATTTCTGGTTCCATAATTGCTTGAATAATGATGTAGAACCTTTAGTTTTTCCAAACTGCTATTTTAGGAAAGTTTGCATTTGGACATGTATGAAAGAAAACCTTTACAAGAAACTTTGTAAATGAAGAATATGACCTTTGGCAAAGGAATCAGGCAAAGATCATTTGTGGGTTGAAAGATATTATAGCTTCTATTTCCTAAAAAACCCCTGAAAAAGTTTTAAAGTCAAGTTTGAGGCACTTAGAGGACCTGTCCGACCCCAAAAATGGGAAGAATTTAGTAGAGAAGATTCTTAGCATGTAGAGCACTCCATGAGCTTTCCAATGCTTCAAATGGTTTGTCAATCAAAAACCTCGATCAAAAGTTATGGCTCTAGAAATTTGACTTATTTTTGGAGGGAGATGCAAATTTCAAAATTTGGCTGGAGGCCGCAAAAAAGGGCTATTTATGACCATTTTTGGGAACCCTTGACAGTAGTAGAGATAAGGGGAAAAGTGTAAAGTCAAAAAAAGGTGGGAAAAAAGAAACCCTAGTAGAATTTGAGGCTACAGAAGGTAGAAGGTTCCAGAACCTGAAGATAGGAAGTTGTAATGTATTGCAGCCTGTGGAGGATTCATCCTCTGATTGGATTTTAGCTTCTGTAATGTAATTTGTTGTCTAAATCAATAAAAGAACATTCTAATTTCTATCTGTAATTTGTGTTATTATGTGTTTTGTTATTTACCCCTTCATCAAGTCATATTAGAGAAAGGGTTCTTGAGTGTGTAGACAGATCACTGACCATGAGGCAATTTGCGCGAAAATATGAGGTTGTGGGTTTGCTGCAGAGATCAAAATGCCTCCATGAAGAAACTGTGGTTGGATAAATGCTTTGATGGAAGAGGGTTTTAGATCCCTACAAATTCAAATCGATGCATTGTAAGAGAAACTATGAAGAGGGTTTGAGCTGAGAACAAAAGAAGAAAGCAAAGATGAAGCTGAAGAAGAGTTATCTAAGGAAGAACAAGAAGTTGCAGGAGATCCTCTAGAAATTAGGTTGTTGAGGTCCATTTCAAAGATTGGAAAAGGCCTAGGATAGAAGTCTCTACCTATTCTAGGGACCTGAACTCAGAAGAGCTTATTGATTAGATCAATGATATAGAAGAATATTTTGAGTATCAAGATGTGGAAGATCCAGAACAGGTCAAGTTTGCAAAAACAAAGTTGAAGGGCCATGCTAGTATTTGGTAGAAGGAGGTCTAGTTAGAGAGAAATAGAAGAGGAAAAGGAAAGATTACCAGATGGGATCAGATGGTGGACAAACTAAAGAAGAATTTCATTCTTGTGGACTATGAGTTGGAGTTGTTGAAGAAGCTACAATGATTGAAGCAAGGTAACAAGTCTGTCAAGGAGTATACATAAGAGCTTTATAAGATTAGTATCAAGACAGACCATGCAAAGACCAACAAGGAGAAGGTAGCCCATTACATTAATGGGTTGAGGCCAAGTATTCAAGAGGAGCTAATCCTAGTTAGAATGACCACCATGGAAGATGCATACCAATTTTCCTTGAAGGTGGAAGAGAAGCTGAATTAAAGATTCAAAATAAAGCAAAGGGGAAGAGGTCAACATGGAAGGACTAGTGGAAGATCCTATGGAGGTTGAAATGAAGATCAAAAGAAAAGTGAAGCTGGCACTAGTCAAAATAAGAGAGGAGATAATGCCTATAGCCCTCATGACCAAAATAATGGCAAGCAAAGAGGAAGAGGAGGCCGACCTGGGCAAGGATCTAGAAGAGGAGCTTTCAGAGGAAATTGTTCCCAATGTGGAGAAGGAAATCAAGCATATGAGTGTCAACAACATCAAGGAAGGACAAATAGAAGACCTGAAGGCAATGCATGAGTTGCACATGTAGATGAAGATGTCTAGTTTGAGCATTCTAAAGATGCTGAAGGGGAGAAACCCTAGTTTTCATAAGAAGCTTGTTGAATGAGGAGAAAGAACCAGATCAGAGGAAGATTTTATTCTGCACAAGGTGCAAGTGTGAAGGTAAGTGTTGTGATATTATTATTGAAAATGGAAGCACTAACAATCTTGTTTTAGAGGAGATGGTTAACAAGTTGAAGTTTCAATAAGGAGAAGGCATCCACATCTGTATCAGATTGCATGGTTGTAGAAGGACCATAGAGCTTTGGTCAATGAGTAGTGTTTGGTTAAGTTCAAGATTGGAGACTACCATGGTGAGGTGCTATGTGACATCATACCCATGGGTGCATGTCATATGCTATTGCGAAGGTCACGGCTCTATGATAGGTGCGATGTCTATGATGGCCATGCAAACACATATTCTCTAACAAAGGATGGAGTTTTTCATAAGTTGAAGTCCTTGAAGGAGGTGGAAGAAAAGGTATGTAGTACTACCATATTGTGCTTGGTAGATGGTAGGAAATTTTTGGAGGGTATGAAGCATGAGCGTTATTGCTTTGCATTGATTCCTAAGATCAGTCAGGAGAAATGTGGAGATGTACTGATAGAAGTCTCAAATCTATTGGAAGAATTTATGATATTGTCTCTGATAATGTACTAGAAGGTTTACAGCTGGTGAGGAGGATAAGTCACCAAATGGATTTGATACTAGGAGCAAGTTTGCCAAATAAGGTAACCCATAGAATGACTCCTATAGACAATGAAGAGTTGAACAGACAAGTTCAAGTGATGTTAAGGAAGGGACTGATAAGGGAGAGTCTATGTCCATGTGTGGTACCTACAGTACTAACACTGAAGAAAGATAGAGAGTGGAGAATGTGTACAGATTCTTGAGCCATCAATAAGATCATGGTCAAGTTCAGATTTCTATTGCCCAAAATGGATGACACAACAGATCATTTGAGTGGAGCCAAGTACTTTACAAAGATTGATATGAAGAGTGGGTATCACTAGATCCGATTCAGATAAGGAGATGAATGGAAGATAGCCTTTAAGACAAAGGAAGGTTTGTATGAGTGGTTATTCATTCCATTTGGGCTAACTAATGTACCAAGCACATTTATGTGGCTCATGAATGAGATATTGAAATAGTTTTTGGAAAGTTTTGTTAATGTTTATTTAGATGGCATTTTGGTTTTTAGTAAGACTTGGGATGGGCATTTGATGCATATCAGAAGAGTTTTAGAGAAGCTGAGGGAGGAGAAGCTATTGATTAATCTAAAGAAATGTAGTTTTGCAAAGACAGAGTTGGTATATATGGTATTTGTTGTCTCAAATGAAGGACTTAAGATGGACCCATAGAAAGTAAGGGTTATTGTCAAATGGCCCATGCCAAGGAGTGCTATGAAGGTATGATCTTTTCATGGTTTGGCAAATTTTTATAGAAAATTATCAGGAATTTTAGTAGCATTTGTGTACCCCTAACTAATACAATGAGAGGGGATACAAAAGAGTTTAAATGGACTATAGGAGCAACCAAGAGTTTTGATACATTGAAGTAGAAAGTCACAAAGCAACTTGTTTTGGCACTTCCAGATTTCAATAAGGTATTTTAGGTAGATTCTGATGCTAGTGGAAATGTTAGAGTTGTATTATATCAAGAAGGTAAGCTCATTGCTTATTTTAGTGAGAAGCTTAATGATACCAAGAAAACTATTCTATTTATGATCAGAATTTTTATGCTATAGTTCAAGCTTTCAAGAAATGGAGACATTATTTGTTGCCAAAAGAATTTGTTTTATATAGTGATCATCAAGCTTTACAATATCTTAATAATCAGGGGAAGTTGAACTAGAGGCACTTAAAATGGGTTGAGTTTTGGCAAATTTATACTTTTGTTTGGAAACACAGGAGTGGAAGATCAAACAGAGTTGTAGATGCCTTAAGAAGAAGGCAAAATTTGTTGACAAAAATGAAGAGGTTGTTGGGTTCGATGAGATCAAAAGTTTATATCTTGAAGATCCATATTTTGTAGAGGCTTGGAAAGCTTGTTTGGAACCTATTACTTTGGATAGGACAAAAGGGTTGGATTTCATAATCCAAGATGCATGTTGTTTAGGGGAATCTAGTTGTGCTTTTTGAGGAGTTCAATGAGAGAGAACTTGATTAAGGAGAAGCATAGTGGGGGATTAGCTGGACACTCTGGTCAAGATAAGACCATTGCTATTGTTAATGAGCATTATTATTGGCCATAGTTGGAGCAGGATGTGAGGAAATTTGTGCAAAGTTGTAGATTGTGTCAGATGGCAAAAGGAACAAGTTAGAATACAAGGCCACATTAGCCACTACCTATACTAGAGAAGCCATGGGATGATATTAGTATGTATTTTTTCTTAGTTTACCAATGACACAGAGAGGACATGATTCCATTTTTGTGGTGGTGGATAGTTTCTCAAAGATGAAACATTTTATTCCTTGTAAGAAGACTAATGATGTTGTTCATGTTGTAGAGTTATTTTTTAGAGGGGTGGTGAGACTAAATGGTCTACCTAAGAGCATAGTTTCAGATTGAGATACCAAGTTTGTTGGTTATTTCTAGAGAATATTGTGGAAGAAGTTGAAGATAGATTTCGAGTTCAGTTCTGCACACCATCCACAGACTGATGGATAGACAAAAGTGGTGAGTAGGAATTTAGATAACCTGCTATGATGCTTAGTAGGAGATAAGCCCAAGGGATGGGATTTGATTTTACCATAGGAAGCAATCACTTACAACAATTCTATCAATACGAGTACAAGTAAATCACCATTCTAGATTGTTTATGGGGAGTAGTCAAAGAAATGCCTCAAAGTTAAGGAAGATGGACAAGGGAGAAAAGACAAGTGCCGAAGCCAAAGATTTTTATAGAACACTTGAAGAATTTGGATGAAGAGGTGGGAAAGTACATTAATAAGATGAATATTCAATACAAGACTAAGGTAGATCAGAAGAGGAGATATAAGGAATTTTAGGTAGGAAATGAAGTCATGGTTGACTTGAGAAAAGAGAGGTTTTTAGTTGGAACATATAATAAGTTAAAAATAAAGAAATTTGAACCATGCAGGAATCTAAAGAAGCATGATTCAGGAAATACATATGAGGTAGAGGTGCCAAATGGGATCAACAGGTTCCCTATGTTCAACATTACTAATTTAATAGAATATCATGAAGGTGGAATGAAGGATGGACTAACAGAAGAGCAGTCAACTATTCTAGCATCTACTTCAAAGGAGGAGATAGAAGAGATCTTAGATAGTCATGTGGGAATAAGTACTCAAAATAAGAAATATGAAGAATATCTAGTGAAGTGGAAATGAAGGCCTATTGAAGATTATTCCTGGTTGTCTAAGTCAGAGGTTGACCGTTATAGGTTTTCCTCAAACATCTGAGATCTGACAAGGTCACTTCTCAAATTATCCTAGGTGTCTAATGCAGGAGCATCCAGAGGGGTAAGGGCAATATTTCATCACCCAAAAACAATGATGATTGAAATTTGATAACTTTGTTTTCATTTATTTTCAAATTTTGTATTTCTAGTTCCATAATCGCTTGAATAATGATGTAGAACCTTTAGTTTTTCCAAACTGCTAAAAATAGTAAACTGTTATTTTAGTAAAGTTTGCATTTGGACACATATAGAAGTGAAAATACATAGGAAGATTCATAAATGAAATATAAGACCTTTGGAAAATGAATTAGGTGAAGATCATTTGTGGGTTGAAAGATATTAAAGTTTCTATTTCTTGAAAAACCACTGAAAAAGTTTCAAAGTCAGGTTTGAGGCACTTAGAGGCCTCGTACGGCCCTGAAATTGGATAGAATCAATATAACAAATTCTTAGCACATAGAGTAATCCATGAGATTTCGAACACTTCAAACATTTTGTCAATCAAACACCTAAATCAAAAGTTATGGCTCCCATAAGTTGACTTAGGGAGATGCAAATTTCAAAATTTGGCTGGAGGCAACCAAAAAGATCTATTTATGACCATTTTGGGAACCCCTGGCAGTAGTAGAGATAAAGAGGAAAGTGTAGAGTTATAAAAAGGTGGGAAAATAGAAACCCTAGTGGATTTGAGGCCACAGAAGGTAGAAGGTTCTAGAACCTAGAGATAGGAAGTTGTAATGTGTTGCATCCTATGCAGGATTCATCCTCTGATTGGATTTTAGCTTCTGTAATGTAATTTGTTGTCTAAATCAATAAAAGATCATTCTATTTTTTATGTGTAATTTGTGTTATTGTGTGTTTTTTTATTTAGCCCCTTCATTAGAGAAGAATCCTTAAAGACCTGCAAGGGTTAGTACATACAGCAAGAATAATTCACAAGTAGAGAGATTTAAAGATCATGTAGAGAAGAAGAGAGAGAGAGAGTGAGGGAGCTAGTTCATATTTAATGTTCAAATGAGGGAAATAGTTGTTTATATAGGATTTTGAAGTACTTTTTGGGGGCCCAATTGAGTTGAGGCCAACAAGGTACATGATTTAAGTCATAAGGTCGACATTCAAATATAACCTTTCATGGCCAAACTAGCAGTACCTAAGAACTAGGCACCCTGGTCATGATGATTTAGGCTCTTCAAATGTCAAATTTAAAAGGATTCAGCCTTGTATTTCATGAAACTAGTGGAAATGCCATATTGTAAATAGATATGAACATACAAGCTAAAATGGGTTCCAAACCTCGTGTGAAATTGTAAGAGGTATCAATTTTTTATACAACAGTGAGTTGGATGAGTGAAAGGCAATCCATTGTTTCTTTATCCACTACTAAAGTAGATTATATGCTTGCTACTCATGTTTCTAAGGAGGCAATTTGGTTATAGAGATTGTGTACAGGTATTGGTTTTGATTGAAGAATTATTCAGATTGGTTGTGATAGCTAGAGTGCAATATCTTTGGCTAAGAACCCCTTATATCATGCATGTACTAAGCATATGTATGTTCAATACCATTTTGTTCACAAAATGATTGCTAATGGTCATATTGAACTCAAGAAGGTTGATACATAGGAGAATATTGTAGATTCACTTACTAAACCTATGAGCGCATAAAAGTTTATGTGGTGCAGGAAGGTCATGCGCCTTGTTCTTAGTACTTAGTTTTTTTATGTTTTACAATATATTTACAATGTCTGGTGTCATCAACCTTGTAAAACATATATATTTAATTACTCCTAATATTTTATGTAAATATTTCAAAAGGGATGAAGTATTCACCAAGTAGCGATCTTGTTCAATTAAATCTGTAATCTCGATACCTAACTAATGTTGGTTAAGAAGCACATTGTAGTCTAGGGTGTGTAGGGGGTACCCCTTATCAGGTCTAGGGAACCATCCCCTAGTGGGGGGTCTAGGGGTCATGTGCCCTGGTAGGGGATTCAGGGGCCACACACCCTAGTAGGGATTCAGGGTCAACTCCTGAGAAGCCATATTTTATATATAAATTTCTATTGTAAATCTAGACCATTCATCATTAGGTCACAAATATGATGGAAGAAGTTATGTTGGCTTTTATTACCCTAGAAGGAAACCCCTTTATGAGGATATTATATTATGACTATGTTGTAGTAGAGAGTTGAGATTGGAAAATAAGCTCTACTAGATTGAACATAGAAGAGGAGATTGATAGTGTTGTATTGTAAACTCTATTCAAGTTAATACAGACTGGTGCATCTCTTCTTGTGTGGATTTGTTTCTTGAAAGGATTTCTCCATGTAAACTCTATGTTTTGTGTTTGATCTTCTTTTCTCTTATTTCCTTTTTATTGATTTCATACTCTCTATTTGGTTTTGCACAGTTAAATTTCTATATTACTATTGTAATCAAATTTTCATCGATAGTTGTTTACTTTACTTTCTAACATTTGGTATGAGATCTTGGCCAATTTTGTGTGTTGCGTGGAACTATGAGAGGTTTTTAAGCTGTAGTGGTATTTTGGGTTGAACTTATTTTGTAGATTTGTGTAGAAGCCATGGTTACATCCACATCCTGATTAGACATCATAAAATTTAATGCAATAAGTTATGAGATGTGGAAGCTGAAAATGGAGGATCTCCTTGAAGAGAGAGAACAATGATTTGTCATATCAAGAGAAAAGAAACCCAATTATGTCATTCAAGATGATCGGGACAAATTGGACAAAAAGGAAAGAGCAACAATCTAGTGATGCCTTACAAACTCTGTCCTGTTGAATGTCTCTATTGTGAAGATTGTACATTCTTTATGGAAGTGGTTGTGTGAAATATATCAAGCCAAAATCTTGGTAAATAAACTTTATCTCAAAATAAAGTCATTTTGCTTTAAAATGAAGGAGGGTGATTCGATAGTTGATCACTTAAATACATTTAATTTGATTATGAGTTAGTTAGCTTCTGTGGATGTTAAGATAGATGAGGAAGACAACTGTATTATGCTTCTTTTTTCTTTTCCTAAGTCTTGGGAGAATTTCATTCTTGCTATCACTGCTAACCTTGAAGATCCAAACATGGATGGCCTTGTTGCCACTCTACTATCATAGGAATTGAGGCAGAAGGCTATGGATAGCTCGGTGGAGGATCCTAATTTTAGGGGGAGATCTAAGGAAAGAGGACCAAAAAGATATTATAAGGGACCTCAGGAATCAAAAGGCCAATCTAAAACTCCTAGGAAGAAGAACAAATTTAAGTGTTGGAACTGTAGTAAGAGGGGGCATGTGAAGAAAGAATGTAGAAACCCAAACAAACAGTGGGCTTCTTCTACCAAAAATTACTCAAATGCAAGTGATCAAAGTTTTACTTTCTACATGTAATGTTATGTCTAATGAATAGTGGTTGATTGACTCAAAATGCTCATATCATATGACTCCTCATGAGGAAGGTTTCTCTACATATGAGAAATATGGAGGTAATGTTTACCTCTAAGATAAGTCTACATATCTAGTTGTTGGCTAAGGAAAGATACAATTGTGTAATAGTGATGGGAGGATTAAAACCCTCCTTGGTATTTTACATATTCCTGGATTGGCTAGAAATATTATCTATATTTCAAAGATGAATGATTTGGGAATGCATGTAACATTTAATAAGCATGGTTAAATATTGGTACGAGGAAGCTTAGTGGTAGCCAGGGGAACAAGGATGGGAACTCCTTTTAGGCTTGAGGCCACTACAGTTTAATGTAACTAAAACTACTAAAAATACATGTATGTTGTGGCACCACAGTTTGGGCCACACAAGTGAAATTGTTTTAAAAGAAATTATGAAAAAAATGTTGTTGGATGGTTTATCCTATTCTGATGAGCACTTTGATTTTTGGGAGGATTGTGTGTTTGGTAAACATAACATAAATTATTTTCCTTTAGATTTTCAATGCAGCATTAATGAAAGAGAAATTAGAAATTATTCATTTAGATTTGTTTGGACCTATGGTTAATGATTCTACTATAAAATCTCATTATTTCATTACCTTCATTGATGATGTATCTAGATTCACATGGATTTATTTTATGAAGAATAAATCTAAAGTTTTCACTAAGTTTAAGGAATTCAAAGTCTTAGTAGAGAACCAATCAAGACTTAAGATAAAAATATTAATATCTAACAATGGAGAGGAATATTGTTCTATGGGATTTGATGAGTTCTTTAAGCATGCAGGTATTATAAGACAAAAGACAGCTCCATATACGCCACAACAAGATGGTGTTGTAAAAAGGATGAATCAAACAATAATGGAAAGAGCCAGAAGTATGTTAAGTGATGAATTGTTGGATAAATGCTTTTGGGTAGAAGATGTGAGTACCACATTCTTCTTGTTAAATATATCTCCTTGTAAGGATCTTGATTCAACACCTTATGAAGTGTGGAAAGGTAAGAAACCTTCTATTTTGCATTTAAGTGTTTTTGCCTTTGTGGCTTTTGTTCATATGCCTAACGAAAAGTGATCTAAGTTGGATCCAAAAGAATAGAAATGCATCTTCATTAGATATGGTGGTAATGTAAAATGTTGTGAGCTTTGGGATCCTCTAACCAGAAAAGTTATCTTTTCTATAGATGTGATTTTCAGGGAACTTAGAACTATTTCTGGTCCTATACAACTAGAAGAAGAAAAAGGAAGAGGATAATGCATCTTGATTTATAGCAAGAAAATGCACATCAGGAAGATGTTGATAACTAAGAGGGGGGCTGAATTAGTTATCCTATTATTTTCTTCTTTCTTAACTTTCTTAATAATCAATGCAGCATTAATCCAAATAAGCAAACATAACTATGAAATGGAAATACATATGACACAATATTTTTGACTTGGAAACCCTGTTAAGGGAGAAAACCACAAGGTGATTAACCCAAGATTGTATTCTCTATTAGAAGAATGGAAATACAAAATGGCACTTGCCAATTAGGGCTCACTACCTGAGCACACTGCTCACAAGAAGGCACATTGCCTACAAGAGACACACTGTCTACAAAAAGAGTGTTATACAATACTTGAACTAATTGGTAGCATCCACATATACTGGAGTTTAGTTCCGGTTAGGCTCAGTACACTGATCTGCTGCACTTCATCTTTCCTCTTCTCTTATGCTGCTTTCCTTTCACATACCGGACCTTCCTTACTGCTTCTGCTCTACTCTGCTTTTATTCGCACATCAATAACAACCACAACACTTCTCACAACTAAATCCATCATGTATATATATCCACACAAGTGATTTCATCACCTTTCTAGTCGGCATCTGGAATAGTCAATCTTTTCACAAGCTCTGATTTGTCGGCTGAATCCTTGCTTACCAAGTAATGTGGATCAAGCATATACTTGTAGAAGTCATCAATCACGTCGGCCAAACATAACTTATGCCTTAAGAACCTTTTCCATCATTAGTAACACATCTGAAATAATGTCTGATGTTCTGCCAATCAGTTCTTCCTCTGTCCACACTATCATTTGGGAACCCGAAACTCAAGCATTCATATCTCTTTATCCTTTCCACACCGGAGGCTCAAACCTTGGAATCTATCTGTGATCAATGAAATCTAAATGAAAGTAGAAACTAATTGTAATAAGTGAAATCTCAATGAAGATAATGACTAATCTAATTTATAAATACATGATTATACCTCCATTATGACCTCACGAATCCATGCGGGAAGGAGATGTGCCATGTAGCTCCTCAAGATTTCTCCCTTGATTAGAATGACTAACATGTAGAATGTGGGTTGCTCAAATGTTCACAACACAATGTAAATGAGTGATTAGGGATTTGATGACTGATTTGGATGGAGATAGGGGATGATCAAAGTGATTTGGGTAGAGTTCTGATGAGATGAGAGGATTGAGACAAGATTTTGGCAGAGGTTTAGTAGGATGAAGAGATCTCTTGGAGAGATTTGGGCAGAGGTCTGATGCCTAGACTAGGCTCTAAAATGGCTTAGGAAGGGGTCCTATTTATAGGATTTTGAAGCTGAGGATGGAGGGTCAGGATTCATCTGATCAGATCAAGGGCTAGGAATAAAAGTGAATCTTTTATTCCTAGTGGGTGAATTAAAAATTCCCATTTTGGGAAGAGTGGAGATGAGTGGGGCACACATGAATTTTAAATTCATGTGAGTGGAGGTGAGTGGGAGACATTTGAATATTATATTTAGTGATTGGGAGTGAGTGGGAGACATCTGAATATTATATTCAGGTTAGTGGATGAGTGGGGGACAAGGTTAATTAAGTGTCATCTTAATTAACTTAAGCATGATTAACCTAATTAACATGGATTAGGGAAAATGAATAAATCATCTAAATGAATATTAGGAATATTCATTTAATTGACATGGATTAGGGTTGTAAGGTTAATGAATCAATTAGGTGGATTAATTGATTATCAGGGATATGCAGATTGGGGGAATGAATTAGTGCGAGGTAGAGAAAATCGGTCTACAGAGCAGTCCAATTTTAGGTGTCTACATTTGCCCCTCTTTGAGATGGTGTTGCGGCTAAGCAACATCATTTCAAAGAAGTTAAAACATAGAGATGGATTGGATAGAAAAAATATTTTGGTTTGGAAGAATAGGGTTTGGGGATAATTGGTAAGGGTGATGCCCCCTCGAGAGGATAGGCGGGTTGCAAGAACACGGTTGTGCTCTCGAAATGGATGGGACAGATTGGTAGATGTGGTCAGAGGATAAGTGGTGGGATTAAAGGACGATGATGTTGGGAGATGATTGGTAGATGATCATTGTGCTGAAACAGAATTTGAGCAATCCTAGGTTTGATATAGCAAAGAGGATATGTTCACCAAGGTATAGAAGACCAGGGTGATGATGTTTATCCAACATTGGCATGGACTAGACATGCAGACAAAGGGATGATCTCATGCATGCCCAAGATAGTACAACCTTGTCTAGACGAGGGAAGGGGACTCATAGCATAAGCCCTTAGTACAAAAAAGGTATGATGAACCTTAGATGCATAAGGAGACCAATATGCGAGAACTGACTCTATGATCAATCAAGATATGAATACTAGCTTGGAGTAATGAAAACAACCCACAAGCACAACATACAAAAAGCAAGACCATGTCCCATTCTAGATATTTTCGCCACATACCATGATATAATAAGATCAAGGTAGCTTTGATGTGATCTTTGAATAGGACAAAAGATAAAAATCAAAAACAAAAAGACCAACGAACCAAACAAGTAACCATTGTATCTTTTGCCAAAATGGATGATGATGTGATAGATTTTGCCTATCGTAGGAAAGATATATCCTAAGGCAGGAATCAATTGATAGATGATTTGATGATGTTGTAAAAGTGGCTCAAGATTGTGATGGTGACAAGTTGTGATTGATGCTGATTTGATAGTTGATGATTTTGATTAAGGACAATGCTTTGATAGGTGATGCGATGCTTGGATCTAGTATAAGTTTATTGATGATAGATGTGATGATGATGAGAGTGTGATGGAGCAAGTTTTATTTGTGTGATGGATAGATTATTTTTGGAATTTGTGTGTTCTATTATTTTGGGATTTTTTTGATGATATTTGTGATGTTTTTGAATTTTGTGATTTTTTTATGTTTTTGGATTTTTGATTTTTTGATGTTTTTGATTTTTTTGATGTTTTGATGTTTTTGGATTTTTTTGATTTTGTGATGTTTTTGGATTTTTTTGATTTTGTATAAAGGGCATGATTTTTTATGATGGTTTTCTAGTTGAATTTCAAAATTCTTAAACAAATGATATATATGGATACTGCAAGGAAGTGCCAATAACAAAGGAGGACTTAAATGTTGATGGTCAGGAGTGTAAGATGAGTAAAATCCATACTCAAAGAACACAACCAGAGATCTGTAAAGAGTGCATAGAGGACAGAGAAAGCTGTGAATTTATGCGTAAATTGGAATATAGAAATGAGGAGATTTGTATACATTTGTTTTGAGGTAAAGAACCTCCTAGGTCCATTTTAGCTTCCTCTGGGTCTTTATCTGATGTTGAACGGCGCACATCAAAGAGGTCTTGGAAGACATCGACAAATGGTAGCTCAATTAACTTGAGAGTTTCGTGGTAGGTGAATGGACAAGCGATAGGGATGCATGTTAGATAGATGGAAGATAGGGATGAGGGATAGGATAGGTATGCATGATATATGGATGGGGGATTGCAGGATTTTCTCCAAGGGCTAGGTTGCAAGGAATCATATGCCCCAATGCTTAAGATTTTGCATGATGGGTTCAAGTTTGAATGGATGAACTTTGCAGGAGATGGATGGAGGATGCACTTGGAAAGGAAGTATGCCAAGAGGTCTCCAAAGCATGTGGTTGATATGTTGCCCCTTGTCTTTATCAAGATCTAAGGTGGGAGATATAGTGGATAGAATGGATGGGGAATGATAGGATGAATAGGGGATGGTAGATAGGAATATGATAAGATGAGGATAAGATAGTGGATAAGAGGTGCAAAGGATATGATGGATGTGGATGCAGGATACAATTTTGCCCCCAAGTGTAGGGATGCAAAAGGGATGGAGAAGGGATTACACATGACACCCACAAGGGGTTTTCATCAAGGTACTTGTCCAAGGTGCCACAAGGAGTGGTTTTCACCATTGGATGGATTTTTTCTCTTTACTATTTTCTTGATTTTTTGATTTTTTTTGCTTTTCTTGATTTTTTGACTTTTTTGGTGGAAGGGGGACTCTAGCATCTGTTTCCATAGCAAGGAGAAGATGGTCCCATGTTGGATAGCATTATGGATGATGATTGCATGGATGTTGGTAGATAGGTGACAATGGAATGGATTATGGATAATGGATTATGGTGTGTATAATGTGGATTATGCAAAAGTATGGACCATAGGAATGTGATGGGGAAGATATGTAGGATAGTGGACGAAAGATGGAGAAATGGGGGTATGTGGGAATTGAAAGTGGTGGAGGGGAACCAAGACCAATGGTTGCACACATCGTGATGTATTATGAAGCTTATATTTTGGATGTGGAGGTGGGAGTAATGGAGATTGGGATGGGCGATATTTGGATGGTCGATTTGGGGTTTTATGTACACAAATGGACTTAAGAATTATGGGATTTTTAGATGGGGAGGGGGATATTTGGGATTTTTGGGTGGATGGGGATGTGGATGACTCATTAGAGTTTGGTACTTTTCATTTAGGGACCCACACCATTTTTGTTTTTGCTTTTTCTTGTGATGGTGTGGACTTCGATAGCCTTTGGGATTTTTCATTTTGATTGGAAGGGATAATATCTTTAGGCTGTTGTGCTTTATGCATTGAGGCATTCAAATTTTTGAATCCCATGGATTTGATGGAAGCTTCATATTTGAAAGATGTGTGCTTTTGTTGGTCTTGATTGGGAATTTTAGGGGATTTATGGGTGGAGGGGTAAAAAGTGGATTTATGGATAAATGGATAATGAGAGTTGAGGATGGGGATATTAGGAGTTGGGAGGATGTGAGGATAAGAGGATTTGTGAATAGGGATGTTGGGAGTTGGTAGGATAGGAGGTAGAGTGGATTTGATAGGGATCTTTGGAGTTGGTAGTAGTGGAGGTAAATTTTATGGAGGGAGATGGATGGTCACATGCTTTTGCAAATTGTAGGATGATGGAGGAGGGATGGCGACATATGTTTTGGGGGTGCGATGAGATGCACCATGTTTGGGATTGGATGAATGGATTTTGGAAGGTGGATGGATGGTATCAACTTGTGTAGGTTGTTCTTGGGATGCATAGCCAAGGCCATGTGAGGATGGATGGAATGTGGTGTGGATGGGCTCCAAGATGCCTTATTCGTGAAGGCCTAAGCCTTTGCCTTGATAGTTCATAAGTTGGAGTATGTGACATGCAATAGGATGTGTGTTGCTTCGGAAGCAAGACGCGAGTTCATTATTTGTTGGAGATAGATAGGGGGTGGATGGAATTTGTTCACATCCTACAAGGGGTTTACCATAGATGAAGGTGCATTTTCCAAGTGGATAAGGGGATGGATTTGGGATGGGATTGGTAGATGGAGGTAAAGGATTCATGGGGGATGGTAAAGGGGTGGTAGAAGGAGGTGGTGTGGGATCAATAAGGTGATCCATAGATGGGAGGGGGTCAGGGATGGGATTAGATGGGATGATTAGATCTTGATTAGGAGAAGAGGTTGATGTTTCAACATGCTTTGGATTTGTTTCTTGATGTAGCTTGTGTGCTTGGGTAGAAGTGGGATTGACTTGGAGAGATGTGGTGGGTATTTGGATGGATGTGATAGGTGTTTGGATGGATTCTTGAACATATTTGCATGATGGTTCTTGACTTATGATAGGGTGTTGTTCAAGAGGTTTGGTGGATGTTGGACTGCACGAGGGTGTTTGATTCCTTGCTATTAGCCAATGGATGACATCCTTCATGAGTGTATGGGTGGAAGAGCAATATAATGGATGGATAGTAAGGGTGGATTGTGTAGGAGTGGGATTGGGATTGGAAATGTGGTTGATGGGATTATGTTGTGATGGTTCGTGGGTGGGTTCATGGATAGGTGTGGGATTAGATGATGGTGTTGGAGGCCTAGGATAACTTGGACTCAGTAGATTTGTGTACAAGGGACCACTTGGACTCGCATGTGCTTCTTGTTGCAAAGGTGGATTTGGGCTCACTAGTGCTTGGATTGATGTGATAGGTGTAATGGTAGGATATGTAGACGAAAGGTTTTGGGGTTGGTATGAAGTTGAGGGTTGATATGAGGATGATGGAAGTTGAGATGAGGATGATGGGGGTTGATATGATGGAAGTTGATATGAGGTTGATGGAGGTTGATATGATGGAAGTTGATATGAAGTTGAAGGTTGATATGAGGATGATGGAGGTGGATATGATGTTGAAGATAATGACATGTAAGGTTGTAGAATTTGCTGAGGTTGAGATGATGTTTGGACTTCTTGTTGTGATATGATTTGTTGTTGATGTTGGTAAATGTGTTGATGTGATGATGATGGAGGGGTTGCATAGGATAGTGATTGTTGTGAGATGGATTGATATAGATAGGGGTTGTGATAAGTTGATAACGGGTTGATATGACATGTGGGATAAGTGGATGCAGAATTAGTTTGATGTGTAGATGGATATGATGTGGTAGGTGCTAGATATGATGGTTGTTTGACTTTGCAAGTGGCCAAGAGGTGTTGGATTGCTTCCGAGAGTTATTGTATGTGTGAGGATTGGCTTGTTCAACCTTTTTGAATCAAATATTGAATGCTTTGAAAGGTTCGCTGCTCTAAAGGGGATTGGCTTGCATGTATTTGGTGAAGCATATGAAGGAGCTGTTTGAAGTCCTCTAAGGTTGCCATGATGTCACACACGTGGTTGAATCTTAAGTCCTTTTGGTAAGTGCTTGGTTATGATTTGATGATGATGTGGATTGTTTGGATGAAGTTGATTAGGATGAAGGTGAATGACTTGTCTTATGTGTTTGATGTTTGAGTTTGATTTGGCAATGTTTAGCAAATGATCATATATAAAAACAAGAATCACTCACACAAGACACAAGCAATTTTGAATTTTGAATTGGAAGAATTTGGTGATGATTAAACAATCACACTTGCAAAACAAATCAACATGCCCTAATGCCTAGTTTGATGTGAGGTGTGGCCAGTTAGGTTTGGTCAATGTTGAAACAAGGTTGACTAAGGATTTGAAACTAAAATCATGTTACACAGCCGGGAGAAGGGGGTAACCCACCCTTCACCTTCACTTCCAAAAGGTAGAAAGTTCTTTGGGGCTTAGCCGAGAGTGACAGGATTTTAGTTTCAAAGAGGGTGTCTTTCGATTCAGCCTCGAATGAGGTTGTCCCTAGGGGTGATGAAATCCCCTAGTAGGCCTCCTAGGATAGGGTAGACAAAAGTGAATCAGGTGAGGTGTTTTTGATCTCCAAGATCACCTTGCGGTGAAAGGAGAGAGCATACATACACCCACGTGATTCACACTCATAGTTGATTAATTGACCTTAGAAAATTGAAATGTGATGACAAACACATCAAACATGTTGTTATATGGAGCCTAATCAGACTCAGAGGTTAAATTTTCCCCACTTTTATCAGTGCGGTTTCCCCCCAAATTCCTATGGGGTCAAGGGGCAGTGCCCCTTGCAGGGGTTTAGGGGCAGCGCCCCCAAGATGGGGTCAAGGGGTAGCGCCCCTTGCGGGGTCCAGGGGCAGTGCCCCTGGCGCATTGAGGGGTAGCACCCCCGAAACCTCACACGGTTTTTTATTATTTTATAAAGCATCGGGAGTTATTTTTTCATTGACCGACATAAGAAAACCCTATTTTTGTAACTGACAAAAAGCTTGATAAAAAGCTGCTAAGGATTAGGGTTTTGATATATTGTATTGTAGCATTTTGCAGTGGTATTGAGTTGCAGGGATTGCTGATTGTAATCGGTTTGATTTACTAGATAATAATATTGGACTCTCTATTTGGTGGATGTAGCCCGAGTTTGGGTGAACCACGTTAAAACTTGTCTCTCGTTGTTATTATTTCTGTGTATTTCCATTTCTTTGTTTAATCTTTATTTGCATTTAATTGATATCTTCTGCCAGCTAACCCTAACAAAACAATGGTTCTTTTTAGCCCCAATTTCAAAATGTGATTGAAGACAATGGTTGATTTTAAGCCTAATTTCAAGGTGTGATTGAAGACAATGTTCATTTTATGCCCCAAACTAAAGTGTGTTTGCAAGCTATGATTGAGAGATAATGAGATGAAAATGAATGCACCTGATTAAATCACTGTCCGAATTGATGTAGATGCTACTCCAGATGTTGCTCCAGTTCTGACTGATCACCTGCAAGTCACGAAACCAAAAACGGAGCAAGTAGACTTCTAAGGAGATTGTGATGCAAAAAATTGATAATTTGATAAAATCTGATAAGAAATGAATTGATACAGAAAAATAGATTGCATGAACAGATTGTACATGAAATTCTATGTGATTTGAAAAAAATTTCGTGAAAATTTGATCAAAATTGCAAAAGATATGACGATTTGAAGTTTGAATGTAAGTTTGACTTTGACTAAGGAAATAGGCTAGAAAAAGGTATAGTCACTTGACAAAAACCTCACAACTATGAAGTTCTTAGAGTCCTCTTTCCAACAAGTCCTTGTTTGCATGATTTTGCCTCCGTATGTGAAAGTTATGCTTGTTTGAAAAAATAGCCTCCTTCGGTGTGTAGAAGGCACTAGAGGTTAACTGGCGGTTAATGTTTAACTGCTGGCAGTTTGGTGACTCCGGTCACATGCAAGTGTTATCGCCGATGGTTAGGGTTTGAAGTTTGGTAGTTAAGGGCAAAAAAGGCCCCTGGTCGCTGATATGACCAGGGGCTTAAATTTTGGAAAAAAAGAAAAAAATAAAAAAGACAAGGGGCTTTTAAAATTCCCCCAACCCCGGATAAGTAAAAAGTTAGGGTTTTTGTGTGTTTTGGCAGGAAGAGATGGAGGCAGGGTATGGAGAGGAGCCGAAGGGAGTGGTGTCGGGAGGTGAGGAAGGAAGGTCGGTGTGGGGGAATGGACGCAGAGGGTGGGAAGCGCGGGCGCAGTAGATGGGAGTGGTGTCGGGAGGCGGGGAAGAGAGGTCGGTGCGGGGGAATGGGCGCAAAGGGTGGGAGATAAACGGAGGCCGCGGGGGGTGGAGCAGATGGAAGTGGTGGAGGATGGGAGGTGGGGTTGTTTGGGTGTTGAGTAGGAGAAGGGGAGCGTAGAGGGAGGTTCAGGCGGTGGGGAGAGAGAGGTCCGCTGGAGGGAAGGTGGAGAGTTTTGCAGGGTGGTTCGACGGGATAGGTAGTGGCGACTGGGTGTTATTCAGTGGCAATCGGGGAGAGCGGCGGTTGGGGAGTATTACCAGAGGTGGCGGGAGAGAAGCTATGGGGTGGGGTGTTCAAAAGGAGTGGTTAGCGGGTGGTGAAGTGGGTGGTTAGGGCGGTTGTAGGGTGGCGACAAGGGGAGGTTGGTGGCGATGGGTGTCTGTGGTGGTCACGGGGAGTTGGGTCAGCCGGGAGGATGGTGTGGTGGTGTTGACTGGGGCATGCCAGGTGGCGACTGCTGGTTGAATGGTGGTGATAGATAGTTTGGGGTTGGCAGACGGGTAGTTGAAACGGTGGCACGCGAGTAAACCTGCAAGACCAACAATACAACCCTGCAAAAAAAAACTTTAAACCTACAAGAAAAACTTTAAACCTGCAAACAAAGCCTACATGAACAATGTTAACCTACAACAGACCAGAGATGGGGGTCGTGGGATCCGTATGGTACGGAGACGTACAGTATGGATCCGTATGGTATGGCCTAGGGCCCCTAAAAAATTTTCAAAAATATTTCAAAACTTTATAGTCAAAATTCATGGAATCGACATCCTGATTGCGAAAATGAGGTCAGTTTTTGCCTAGGACGCAACCTGCAAGACTTCCTCACCAAAACTTGCAAAAAATTATTAGAAAGACAAAGATTTTGACAAAAAACCTTCACAAAACGACGATTGGACTTGAGACCGGGCGTGCCAATGTACTAAGTGAAATCTGAATGAAACTAGAAACTAATCTAATGCATAAACAAAATGATTATACCTCCATTATGACCTCATGAATCCATGTGGGAAGGAGATGCGCCATGTAGCTCCTCAAGATTTCTCCCTTGATCAGAATGACTAACGTGTAGAATGTGGGTTGCTCAAATGTTCACAACACAATGTAAATGAGTGATTAGGGATTTGATGACTGATTTGGATGTAGATAGGGGATGATTAGAGTGATTTGGGTAGAGTTCTGATGAGATGAGAGGATTGAGACAAGATTTTGGCAGAGGTTTGGTAGGATGAAGAGATCTCTTAGAGAGATTTGGGCAGAGGTCTGATGCCTAGACTTGGCTCTAAAATGGCTTAGGGAGGGGTCCTATTTATAGGATTTTGGAGCTGAGGATGGAGGGTCAGGATTCATCTGATCAGATCAAGGGCTAAGAATAAAAGTGAATCTTTTATTCCTAGTGGGTGAATTAAAAATTCCTATTTTTGGAAGAGTGGAGATGAGTGGGGCACACATGAATTTTAAATTCATGTGAGTGGAGGTGAGTGGGAGACATCTGAATATTATATTTAGTGATTGGGAGTGAGTGGGAGACATTTGAATATTATATTCAGGTTAGTGGATGAGTGGGGGACAAGGTTAATTAAGTGTCATCTTAATTAACTTAAGCATGATTAACCTAATTAACATGGATTAGGGAAAATGAATAAATCATCTAAATGAATATTAGGAATATTCATTTAATTGACATGGATTAGTGTTGTAAGGTTAATGAATCAATTAGGTGGATTAATTGATTATCAGGGATATGCAGATTGGGGGAATGGATTAGTGCGAGGTAGAGAAAATCGGTCTGCAAAGCAGTCCAATTTTAGGTGTCTAGAGTACCTTGCCATCTTCTCTTCTTCATTCTCCTTTACCTTTGTCTTGACACATAGTTTCATGAACTCTTCTGTGTATGAGCTGACATCTAACTCTTTCTGCTTCAGGTTTTGTTTCCTCTTATGTAATTGGATGTTGTAATCCAATGGAACATAGGCCTCCTTCACTAAAGCCATCATTCTCTTCCATGTTGCAACTCTGTTCTTTCCCTCTTTGACCCTGTCATCTTGGATGAAATTCCACCAAGTTAGTGCAGCCCCTTTCATTTTCAATTGAACCATCTTCACCCTTTGGTGGTCTGGGATTTCCTCGGTCTCAAAGAAGTTATTCAAGGAGTCTATCCACTCCATCATTGAATCGGGTTCCATTTTCCCTGCAAACATTGGCAGGTCTACTTTCATATCCAAGGTTCTTCTCTCCATGGATTTGAGGGCATTAAGTAAGGGTCTCTGGTCTACAGGAACCTCTATCTCTTCCTACTTAGGGATCTCCTCTTCATCCCTATCTTCTCATTTACCAGAATCTTCTTCTCCTTTCTCTACTCTATCCCTCAACTTCTCTACCTCCTCTTTCAAAGCCTGATTCTAAGCCCGAGTTGCTTTGCTCTCTGTCATTTGCTTTCTCACTAATGCTGCCAACTTAGTGTTTGTCATTTTTGCTGGGTACTCTGATGATCCCTCTTCGTCTGACATTTTGTCTGCTGCTTCTTCCTAAAAGATACTCGTTTGCTGTGATACCACTTGATGGCAGAGCAGGCAGCGGCGCGGTAGAGTATCAAGGGATTGGTACAAATTCTTGGAACTCCACAGTCATGATGCTTCCTTCTATCAGCAAGAGAGAACTATTTTCCTGCTGACCTATTCCATCGTCCAGACTTCCTACCATCGGTGAAGCTTTCGTCTCATCTTCTGATGAAGTGACTCATACTGATAAACTCTCCATCGGTGACACTTACAGTTGTCACCCTAAATTCGTCCTATTGCTGTGACTTAAAGCTATCAATAATTATCTATTGAACCATTGAACCCCTCAAATGCATCAGCACTATATTGAACTGGCACCTCGAATGAACCTTCGCTGAACCTTGAATTCATGAACTGTTGAACCATTGAACTGCTAAACCGGTTCAACCATTGGTTCAACTATCGATAATACTTAACATAATCTTCATCGAACGGGCTTAAGTCTTTGAACCCACATGAACGGTCAAACTGTTGAACCCTTGAACCCTTTGAACCATTGAACTAGGTCAAAGGTTCAACCAAACTCTTTCCACCATCTCAAAGTTCCTTCGACGGTATTTTCTCACTCGAAGCAAATACTTTAGCTTCTTAAACATGCATTCGTCAAACCAATGAACCTGTTGTAGCCATTGAACCACTGAACCTTTGAATTGGTTCAACCACCTGCGACCATCTACTATCAGTTTCTCTGATATACTTCAACCTGATAGACAGATGCAGGATATACATGAAATGTATATTCGCATACAAATGCGATATACACATGAAATGTACTTAGGTACATTAACGATATACACACTACTTGTATCTTCAGCAAACAACAAGAGCGTAACCCAGAAGGGCTTTTATACATACCTTTCTTCACAGGATATACATAGGATGATACTCACAAATTGTTCCCAACATGCAATTGACATATATACATAAAATGTACATCTGAATCTGATGCCAATAACCTCCTCTATAATGAATCTTGTGGTTTCTATTCTGTCATGACCATGAACAAAAGGAAAACAAAACAGAAAACTATTTTACAAGTCCATTCCACTAATTTCACATAAATCCACCAGTGGAATGGCTTCAATCATACATCTCGACCATAGAAGGACTAAATTAAATACAAAATGATTCTATATAGATAAGATACAAAAGACAATTCAATACATAGGGAATTTACACAAAATCCAGAATTTGTAAAACACAACTGATAGAATTTCTATTTCTTCATTCTTATAGAGATTTGATACATTTGATAATTCCAGAGGATGGAAAAACCAACAACCTCTTCCTCTCTTTTTTTTCTCTTCCTAGTCTTTTTTCTATGTATATCTCCCCTATTCTAATTTTGCTTAAACCAAGATTATAATAAAAAACCCTAACTAATCACTTGACACTAGTTTGGCTTAAGACAACAAAACACCTAATCATGTGACACATTGATTTAGTTCTCCACATACCCCAAATGTCTAATGATGTCCAAATTGGCTTATTGGGATGCCAAATTTGGGACTTCAGTTCTCATGGTGGGGTTGGTTCTTACAAACATGAAATGTCATCACAAATACTACATGATAACATAAAATGCATAAAACATATAAAACCTTAGTCTTCTCCCTCAAGTGTATATTTAGCTTGTTGAAGGGGTGCTCCTACACCAAAGAGCCTCTAGACCAGAATATAAGGAGTGTGCAACTACCTCAGCCATTACCAGATCTCCCAAAGTTCAAAGGAGAGGGAGATTTGAACTCCCACATCAAAGCCTACACTACAGCCATAAGAGAGCTCCTTCCTTGGGATGGAGTTGTCGCAAAAATTTTCTTGAAAACACTTGAAGGCATTGCCTTGGATTGGTATTATCGTCTTCCAGAGGCTTCAGTCCATTCATTCAGAAAACTAATCAAAGAGTTTGTCATGGTGTTTGACATGAACAAACTTGTGAAAATAGGGATTAGAGAGTTCCTCACAATAAAACAAGAACCAAATGAATCCATAGCATGTTTCATCACCTGATGGAGGCAAGTGCTCTATTCTTCAACTAGTGCTCTAAATATGGACCACCGAGAACTATGCGACCTCTTCTTACATGCCCTTAACAAAGACATGAGAGAAGATGTTCAGAAACTACCATACAAATCCTACAAAGAAGCATTGGAAAGTGCTTTAAGAATTGATCAAGATGCCATCGATAATGGTAGGAAAACTTATGATGCTTATGGAAAACTTAGAACATTCAAAGGAGTAGAAAAGACTACAGCCAATACGCCTTAGGAAAAAGATGTCAACATCATGAAAAATAATCCAAGCAATGACAAATGGCGACAAAAGGGAATCAAGGATCAATCTAACATTCATATGACCCCAATAGTTATTGTTGGTTCCACAGGACAAAGGGTCATGAAACAAAAACTTGTTATTCTTACAATAAAGCTATCTCCAAACTTACACCAGATCAATAGAAGAATTTCCTCAAACTTCTCCAATCTCAAAGAAGGGAGAAAGAACCTTAGATCGAGAAAGGAAAAGATAACTAGAGCCATACCAATAACATATAACTAGATCAAGAGGTGTTCATGATCCATGAAGAGGAACAAATAGACCAAATAGAGAACATCTTCTCACAAGTGATAAATTTGTTTAGGACATCTCCCTCACATCGCAAGATATTCTGAGGTATTGGAAGTTGGATGTTCCTCATCAGGGGAATCACCTTATCTCACCTTCCATGTTTCTAAACTACCCCAAAATGAATAAACTAAGAAAAAGGATTCACCTCTATACATACAAATTCACGTTGAAGAGGTCACTATAAAAAGGGTGGTGGTAGACGAAGGATTGGCAGTCAATCTCTTGCTGATGTCCTTTTTACAGCAAATGGGATACAACAAAATAGGAATCAAAGAACAAACTACCACATTGAGAATTTATGATAGTCATGACATCCAAATAGTCATAAAAACTAGCCTACCACCCAATTTGATGGGAAATACTATCTCTACCGACTTCTATGTCATTAACCAAGAAACCAATTACAACATGATCCTTGGGAGACCTTGGATCCTTGCCATGAGAGCCATTTCCTCTACATTGTTCGAAGAAATAGATTTCCATCATTTGGGAAAGGTAATCATAGTCAAGGCAGACCCTGATCCCTTTAGTGTTTACAGAAAGGAATAGGAAGAAAAAGAGAAAAAGATGAAAATGAAAGAGAAACAGAATGAGAAAACTCAAGATGCTCAAACAAGCACGACTGCTCACAACATATCCTAGCAAAGGATGGACAATCTTAAAGAATTTCCCTTTGATCCACATACCACTAAATCCCACTCACTATTTGGCTTAGTAACCATTCCATGTATGAATAAATGGGATATCAAAAACCTTTCAGTTGGAACAATTGAGATCATTTACGAAGGAATGAAAAAGAGGAAAAATGAACTTCCACCTATGAGTTTGGAGAAGGATCCCATTCAGAGAATCATGAAAGATTATGAACCCTACATTTTGATGGAGCTAGTCATAAGATAGGGGCAAGAACTAGGATAATCTTAACATCCCTTGAGGGAAAAATCCTCCCCTTCCCATTTAGACTAGATTTCTTTTGCACAAACAACATAGCTGAGTATGAAGCCCTATCCCTAGGAGTCATTCTGGCCATGAGAATGGGAATAAAAAAAATCTCCGTCTTTGGAGATTCTCAATTGGTGATCAACCAAGTTGCAGACAATTACGAAAAAACAAAATCTGAATGATTACAACCTTATAAAGAGACCATTAGAAAATTAGTTTAATTCTTTGATTTCTTCTCCATCAAGGCCATACCCAGGGAAGAAAATCAGGTGGCAAACTCAATGGCTACATCAGCTGCATTATTTTCACCACATGCTAAACTACAAAACTCAGAATACATTATTTCAGTATGCGAACATCCATTGTTAGGTAGTCACTAGATATCCTAAATTATGCCATGGGTCAAGAAGAATGACCAACCTGAGACTACACTGAGAACGATGAAGCTATTGTGGAATATTTGCACACATATGATGGGCTTCCAAGAGTTCATCATAAAAAAGGATACCTACTCCTCCCTCATCTGGAGGACTATTTTGGGAATGAAAAAGAAATCCTTCAAATCGAGGCCAACTCAGATTTACCGCCTGCTCCTCAGAAATTTGAAGGAAACCCCTCCCTAACAGGAGATACAATCAGCATCAACATTGGTACACCTGAAAAACCTAGGATGTTAAAAATAGGAGGAGAGCTAAGTGATGAAGAATTAGAAGAATATGTAGAGTTCCTCATTGAATACTTTGATGTATTTGCATGGGCTTACTCAGATATGCCAGGGTTAGATCCAAAGGTTGTGGTGCACAATCTAGTAATGAAACTAGATGATAAACCTATAAAATAGAAACCAAGGCCCATAAAACCGCAAGTAGCCATAATGGTGAAAGAAGAACCCAAAAATTTATTGAATGTTGGATTCATAAAACCAATTGATTGTTCCAATTGGGTGTCAAACATTGTCCCAGTCCAAAAAAAGAATGGAAAAATTTGGATATTGCTCGATTTTAGGGACACCAATCAAGCTTGTCCAAAAGATTACTTCCGCTTGCCATCCATTAATCAAATTGTCAATTCAATTGTAGGATATGAATTTCTCTCTCTGATGGATGGATTTTCAAGATATAACTAGATCAAGATTGCAAATGTTGACTAAAATAAAACAACATTCACCACCCCTTGGGGAACTTGCTGCTATATTCTTATGCCCTTCGGGTTGAAAAATGTTGGAGCCACATACCAACGGGCAATGACACACATCTTCCACAACTATATATACAAGATAGTGGAAACCTATGTCAATGATCTTTTGGCCAAATCAGAACAAAGGGAGAAACATGTGGAGGATCTGTGAAAGATCTTCAATAGGCTCCAAGAATATAAATTAAGGTTAAGTCCCAAAAAATGTGTCTTTGGGGTTACAGCAGGAAAATTGTTGGGATTCGTCATCTCACAATGAGGTATTGATGTTGACCTAGCCAAAGTCAAAGTAGTCCTAAATGCTACCCCTTGAACAAGTGAGAGAACAATAAGATCCTTCTTAGGACAACTAGGTGCAATTAGGCAATTCATACCAGATATGACTTTCAAAATCTATCTGATCAACCAATTGTTAAAGAAACAAGTGGGCATTACTTGGACTGTAGACTGGCTAAACATGTTTGAACAAGTAAAGAGATTTTTGTTAACCCCACCCACGTTGATGCCACCAAAACATGACAAACCCTTCATCATATACTTTAGAGCCACTGACATTTCCGTAGCATGCATGTTAGCTCAAGAGGATGAGGGCAAAATAGAAAGAGCCATCTATTTCATAAGTCAAACCTGATTGGAATATGAAAAGAATTACACTCAGGCCAAAAAGGAGTGCTTGACCATAGTCTTTACAACCTGAAGGCCACAACACTACATGTTGAATCAAGAGACTAAAGTCATAATACGATCCAAACAATTGAGGACCTTTCTAAATCAACCTATGCTCTCAAGGAGAGCCAGCCAATTCATAATCTTGTTGAGTGAATTTGAACTAACTTACGTCAACCAAAAGGTAGTCAAAGGACAAATAATAGTGGTGTTAGGGTTAGTGGGGAGAAGATATCAATTAAATGCAACTAAAGATTAAACAAAGGAATGAAAAATACATAGAAATAATAACAAGAGACAATTTTAACATGGTTCACCCAAACTCGGGCTACATCCACCAATAGAGAGTCTAATATTATTATCTAGTAAATCAAAATTGATTACAACTAGCAATCCTTGCAACTCAATACTGCTGCAAAATGCTACAATACATCAATGGAAACCCTAACCCTTAGCCTCTTTTATCAAGCCTTATGTCAGTTACAAAAATAGGGTTTTTTATGTCAACCAATAGAAAAATAACTCCTGACACCTTTATAAAATAATAAAAAACCATTTGAGGTTTCGGGGGGATTGTGGACCCTGCAAAGGGCACTGCCCCTTGACCTCATCTTGGGGGCACTACCCCCAGCCCCCCGCAAGGGGTGCTGGCCCTTGACCCCGTTAAATATTTGGGGAGAAACTGTGCCAATAAAAGTGGGGTAAATTTAACCTCCAAGTCTGATTAGGCTCCATAAAACATCAAGTGGATTGGTTAACAAATAATCCATTCCCCCAAGAAGAACCTGTAAATGAAGATTTCCCCGATGAAGAGATTTGCGTGAAAGTTCTTGAGAAGTATACCACTTCATATTGGTAATGAGACATCGTAAACTATCTTGCAAACAGAGTCTACCTAGAAAACATGACACCTTTGGGAAAAAGATGATTACACATCCTCACCACGAGATATGTCTTGATAGATGATGTGCTCTATCAAAGAGACCTAGATGGAATATTTCTTCGATGTGTTGACAAGGAAGAAGCATGTATGATACTGGAAGAATGCCATAGTGGAATTTGTGGTGGACACTTTGGTGGTCATGCCACAACAAGAAAGATACACAAAATGGGATACTTTTGGCCTTGTTTATAAGGAGATGCAATCAAATTTGTAAAAAGGTGCCCAAAGTGTCAAGTTTACACTAATGTTCACCATACACCAATGAGAGATTTGTAGCCAATTGCCACACCTTGGCCCTTCTCCACATGGGGATTAGACCTGGTGGGAAAGATATCCCCCCATCAATAGACAGACATCTATTGATCATAACGTTAATGGAATATTTCACAAAGTGGGTAGAGGCCATGCCTCTCACCATAGTGTCCGGAACCATGATCGCTAAATTCATTTTAAACCAAATCATTTGCTGGTTTGGAATCCCTCATGTAATAGTAATAGATAATGCCTCATCCTTCAAAAACCCACAAGTGAGAATTATGTGAAAGATTTCATATCAATCACATCTCCCCTTCGGTCTATTACCCCCAAGAAAATGGACAAGGAGAAGCTACCAATAAAACTTTGAAGTTAATATTGGTCAAAATTGTAAAGAATTCTAAGAGAGACTGGCTTCTACAACTATATCCAGCTCTATGGGCTTAGAGAACAAGTGTCAGAACTCCAATTGGAACCATGCCTATGCCCTTACCTTTGGGTCAGAAGTGGTCCTACCATTGGAAGTAGAATTGCCTAGCCAGAGAGTATCATTGCAAGGATTATTGGCAACAAAGTGTATAGAGCAATCAGGTTGGCCGAATTAGAAATGATAGACAAAACATGTTTGAGAGCCATTCAAAGGCACGACTCTTATCTAGCAAGAATGAAAAAGTAATACAACAAGAAAGTCATCCCAAGGCCTTTTATAGTAGGAGACTTAGTGCTCAGGGTAGACAATCTAATCGACAAAAGAGCAAGCAATGGACAAAAATTCAAACCTAACTAGATAGGCCCCTATATGGTTAAAGAAGATATCATAAATGATGCTTATCTCATGTGCACAATGGAGGGAGAGGAATTTGGCAAAACAGTCAATGCCTTTCACCTCAAGAAATATTATGCTAAAAAAACAAAAAAATAGAAAACATAAAAATACAAAAAAATTATAAAACTCAAAAATGTCAAAAAAAATTTGTTTCTTGTATTTTAGTTTCATTTTGTTCATCATGCATTGTAGTTCATGACTTGCTCTTATACTATTTTTGAAAGGAAGCTAGGTGTGCAGAAATGCTTCCTACACTAATCTATTGAGGAGAGGGCTATGCAAATTCTGATTTATCCTAATTATTACAGCGATGTTAGACCATTAACATGAGATATAGCAGTAGAACACAAGAGCCAGAAAGAAGACAGAAGAAGAGAGACAGAGATTTACGGTGGGGAAAACCCTTATCGGGTGAAAAACCCCACACTCAAAAACTTGCACAATGTATTAACAAATCTAAAAGAATGTTTACAATACACTTGCAATGCAAGCTTTAATGGTCTTCGACACTCATGTCTAGAGTCAATCCGGTAGCATAACAGTATCTGTAAACCTGTGATACAAACTCCATCTCCAAGAACCTTTTTAAATAGAACATACAAGGCAATTTTGGACCTTTCTTGGAATGGGCATCCAATATGGCATCTTGGACCAAAACCCATGCCTAGGGACACTTGGTCAACATTGTAGAATGTGTCTAACACTTGTCCACAACTCCCACCCCAAAGAAGTTTCCACTTTCCAAAATGGGCTATGACAGATGCCCTTACGACACTTACGACCGTTATAGAATCTGTCATAGTGGTTACAACTTACAGCTATAAGAGAATCTGTCATACACATTCTATAAATAGCATATTCTCTTACAACACATCATATTCCACCTTGGGGCACCCAAATATGCCTTGTTCAAAGATGCTTCATGACACATGTCATTACCTGTCTTACAAACTTCTATTCTCGACTCTTACATGTCATAGATTCATCATAGGAATCCGTCATAACCGTTTTGGTCAAACATTCCTTACACAACATAGAAGATGCCGACACATGGCAGAATATTCCTACCACTAAGTGGGATGCCTATCTCCTCATGTGAGGACAAAATACCAAGTTGTCATAATCCATGTAGGATTGACACATCACCGTGCCACATCCAACAATATGACAAAGTGGAATTTCCAATTATTTACAACATAGGTAATGAATAATAAATACAAACATTACAAAAGAAGAGAATTACCAAGGTTGAGACACCTTAATTCCCAACATTCTCCCACTTGTCGAACACCTTGTAAGAGCCAATAGGAAAAATAGGATTTAACCGCTATAGGCCGAGAGGCCCATAGACTCCAAACACCATCTAAACTTCTCTGTGCTCACTGGACTCGTCAATGCATCTACAACATTCTTTAAAGTATCTACCTTCTCCAAATTTACATTTCCATCCTCAACTATGTCCCTCACGAAGTGAAACTGAACATCAATGTGTTTGGTTCTAGCATGGAAAGCTGGATTCTTTGCAAGGAAAATTGCACTCTGACTGTCACAACTGATCGTGATCTGACCTGCATCAACACCAATATCAAAACACAATCTCTTAAGCCAAATGGCTTCCTTAAAAGAATGAGTTGCTGCCATATACTCAGCTTCTGTCGTGGACAAAGCAGCAACAGGTTGTTGCTTACTCATCTAGCTAATAGCACCACCAAACAATGTAAAAACATAAGCACTGGTGGATCTCCTGCTGTCAATGTCACCTGCCCAATCTGAATCCACAAATCCATGAATATCAATAGAATACGGAGGTCCTGAAACATTACCATGATAGAAAATGGAATACTCAGAAGTACCCCTCAAATATCTGAACACTCGCTTAATTGCATCCCAATGAACCCCGTCTAGGATTAGCCATAAATCGACTAAGGACTCCCACTGCTTGGGCAATGTCTGGTCTTGTGCAGACCATAACATACATCAAACTGCCAACAACACTAGCATAAGGTACTCTGCTCATGTCCTCCACCTCACTAGGAGATTTTGGACAATCCTCCATAGACAACTTTGTCCCCAAGGAAATGGGAACACATAGTGGTCTACAATCTCCCATGCTGAATCTGTCCAACATGGTCTTAACATACTTACTCTAACTTAACCAAAGTTTTCTGTTGGTTCTGTCTCTTCTGATTTCCATTCCTAGAATGTACCTAGCTGCCCCTAAATCTTTCATTTCAAACTGAGCTGACAACTAAGATTTAAAATCAGAAATCATATTCTTACCCTTCCCAATGAGCAACATATCATCAACATACAGTGCAACAATGAGAATATGATCACCATCAAACTTATAATAAACATAGTGATCCAATTTCGATCTCACAAATCCAATTGACAACACAAAGGCATCAAACTTCAAGTACCATCTCCTACGAGATTGCTTCAAACCATACAAAGACTTCTTAAGTTTGCAAACCAAATTTTCTTTACCTTTTACCGTGTAATGCTCTGGCTGTGAAATGTAGATTTCCTCCTCCAAGTCACCGTGAAGGAAAGTTGTCTTCACATCCATCTGTTCTACCTCCAAATCATAAGCTACTGTGAGAGACAACAGGAATTGAATGGATGTCAACTTTGTAATGGGAGAGAAGATCTCACCATAATCTATACCTCCACTTGTGAATACCCCTTCGCAACCAATCTAGCCCTATACTTCTCAATACTGCCATCTGTACCAATCTTCTTCTTGAACACCCATTTGCATCTAATGGGTTTCCGTCCAGGAGGCAAAGG
Source organism: Cunninghamia lanceolata (assembly GCA_027924645.1). Taxonomy (NCBI): domain Eukaryota; kingdom Viridiplantae; phylum Streptophyta; class Pinopsida; order Cupressales; family Cupressaceae; genus Cunninghamia; species Cunninghamia lanceolata. The sequence continues at coordinate 12,315,396 of BSBN01000284.1, read as the reverse complement.
CACCAAGTCCCAAGTTTGATTCTTTTCCAAAGAAGCCATTTCTTCCTCCATGGCTTCCTTCCAGGAACCTGCATCCTCATATCCAAAGCCTTTGATACAGTTCTAGGTTCATCACCATTAGTGAGAAAAGCATAAGCACAACTAGAATCAAGCAATGTAAAACCACACCTTTCAGGTTGCTTCCTTATCTATGTAGACCTCCTAAAGAGCTGAGGTTGAGGTTCAGCTTCTTCTTCTAAGCTTTCAGAGCTGCTAGAGCTCTCCTCATCATCAGGTCCAACATTGTCTTTATGTTTAGTCTTCTCAGGGGTGAGGGGAAACTGAACAACATCCTCTTTCTTTTCTTTTTCTTCTGGCTGTAAAACAGTGGAAGAAGGTGTAAGCTCTCTAAATATGACACTTCTGCTATACAACACTTTTTCATCCATGGGGTCCCAAAGCTTGTATCCTTTCGCACCAACAGAATAGCTGATGAAGATACACTTAATAGCTTTGTTCTCCAACTTTGACAACTTCTCCTTAGGCACATGTGCATATGCCTCACAACCAAAAACATGAAGATGCCTTACTGAAAGCTTTCTACTAGACCACACCTCCATGGGTGTCTTTCCAAAAAGAGCTGATGTAGGAGATCTATTTACCAGATAGCAAGCAGTGGCAATAGCTTCAGCCCAAAACTTTTGTTCTAGACCAACTCCACTAAGCATACTCCTAGCCTTCTCCATCAGTGTCATGTTCATCCTCTCTACAACTCCATTTTTCTGTGGTGTGTATGGAGTTGTCTTATGTCTTTCAATCCCAAGTTCCTTGCAATAATTATCAAATTCTATAGAACAGAACTCACCACCGTTGTCAGTTCTCAAACATTTAATCTTTTTACCAGTCTGATTTTCAGCAAAGGCTTTAAACTCCTTAAACTTGCTATAGACTTCAGATTTGCTTCTGAGAAAATAAATCCATGTCCTACTATAATCATCTATAAAAGATACAAAGTATATAGATTTTGATAACGAAGGAACATTAACAGGACCAAACACATCAGAATGAATGAGTTCTAACACACCAGAAGACTTATGAGAACTCGAGTAAAACTGAACACGGTTTTATTTTCCATAAATGCAATGTTCGTAAAAGTCAAACTCAAGATTACAATCATCTAACCCCTCAATGATTTTCTTATTTTTCAGGGTACGTAGACTCTTCTCACCAATGTGGCCAAATCTCTTATGCTATAACATTGTCTTTTCTACAGGAAGTTTAACTTCCAATGCACGAATACAACTATCAAGACTAGAAACAATAGATTTCTTCACTGCTCATTCAGATGGTGGGGATGAAGTGAATGCTGCCCTCTTCCTTGAGTCAAAAGAACTATTGCATTGTGCAATGCATGCTTCTAGCTGAAATAGAGTACCTCTCCGAGTACCCTTAGCAAGCACCATACATCCTCTAGTCATCTTGCATCCTTCTTTTGAAAAGACAACCTACACACCTACATCATTCAAACTACTTACAGAAAGTAGGTTCCGTGCTAAGCCTGGGATGTGCATAACCCCAGAGATCCCCTTCACTTGACCATTAGGGAATCGGATAGAGACTCTTCCATGACCAACAATCTTTAGATAAGAGTCATCACCCAGATACACCTTTCCACCATTGAACTCCTCATACTTAGTGAACTAGTCTCAATGCGAGGTCATGTGGAATGATGCACCAGAGTTGATTAGCCACACATCATCAGATACATAGGTTGCCAGGGCTGTAATGAAGGCATCACCGTCATCTTGTGATTTGTCAGAATCTAAATCAGGAGCTTTCTTCTTTTTCTTCTTCTCCTCTTTGCCTTCATTTCAGAAATGCTTGGTCTTTCCATAGTTCCAACAAAGAGCCTTGGACTTTCCAAGAGATTTGGATCTACCCTTCTTAGCTTTCTCATCCTTCTTCATCCCTTTCTCCTTGGGTCTTCCACGAACTCCAAGGGCTTCTTTGGCTGCCTCAGAAGACTTTCTCTGCTTCTCTTCAGATAATAGTGAAGAAATCACCTCTTCCATTTTGAATGTGGATGTGGTGCTTTCGATTGCCATGACAAGATGATCCCATGAGTCCAGTAGAGAACAAAGTAGGGTCATACACTGATCCTCCTTCTCCATCTTTACACTGATAGATGTCAATTGTGCAACCAGCATGTTAAAGGCATTCATATGCTCATCCACAGATCCTCCATCCTCCATTCAAAGAGAATACAACTTCTTTCTCAGGAAAAGTTTATTGACAAGGGATTTGGCTTGATTCACATCCCCCAACTTCTTCCAAAGGAGTGTTGCAGTAGCGTCCTCATGGACATTTAACAACACAGAATTGGCAAGACTAAGTCTTATGAGACCCTTAGCCTTCCGATCCTTGAGATCCCAGTCAACTTGTGACATTGCAGCTGGTTTAGTTCCGTTCACACTTTCCCAAAGGTCTCGGTCAACTAACATGTCTTCCATCTTGAGCTTCCATAGCTCAAAATTACTGTCGTTGAACTTCTCTACTTCAAACCTTCCTAATGTGCTTGCCATCTCTTTGCTGCAATAAGATACAGAATGCTCTATACAGACTCCCATGTAACCTAAGATTAGCTCAAAAAACCCCTACCCAACAACTAGGACCAAAAGTGATCAAGCTCTGATACCAACTGAAAGGAAGCTAGGTGTGCAGAAATGCTTCCTACACTAATCTATTGAGGAGAGGGCTATGCAAATTCTAATTTATCCTAACTATTACAGAGATGTTAAACTATTAACATGAGATATAACCGTAGAACACAAGAGCCAGAAAAAAGATAGAAGAAGAGAGAGAGATTTACGGTGGGGAGAATCCTTATCAGGTGAAAAACCCCACACTCAGAAACCTACACAATCTATTATCAAATCTGAAAGAATGTTTATAATACACTTGCAATGCAAGCTTCAATGGTCTTCAACACTCAATTCTGGAGTCAGTCCAATAGCGTAACAATACCTGTAAACCTATGATAGAAACTCCATCTCCAAGCACCTGTTTAAATAGAACATACAAGGCAATTTTGGACCTTTCTTGGAATGGGCATCCAATATGGTATCTTGGACCAAACCCCACACCTAGGGACGCTTGGTCAACATTGTAGAATGTGTCTAACACTTGTCCACAACTCCCATCCCAAAGAAGTTGCCACTTTCCAAAATGGGCTATGACAGATGCTCTTACGACACTTACGACCATCATAGAATCTGTCATAGTGGTTACAACTTACAGCTGTAAGAGAATCTATCATACACATGCTATAAATAGCATATTCTCTTACAACACATCATATTCCACCTTGGGGTGCCCAAATATGCCTTGTTCAAAGATGCTTCATGACACATGTCATTACCTGTCTTACAAACTTCTATTCTCGACTCTTACATTTCATAGATTCATCATAGGAATCCATCATAACCGTTTCGGTCAAACATTCCTTACACAACATAGAAGATGCCAACACATGGAAGAATATTCCTACCACTAAGTGGGACTCCTATCTCCTCATGTGAGGACAAAATAACAAGTTGTCATAATCCATGTAGGATTGACACATCACCGTGCCACATCCCACAATATGACAAAGTGGAATTTCCAATTATTTACAAGATAGGCAATGAATAATAAATACAAACATTACAAAACTAGAGAATTACCAAGGTTGAGACACCTTAATTCCCAACAATTTTCCTTTTAGTAAGGAGTCTATTGTTGCCTAGATATACGTCATCCTGTTAGGACCTAGAGATCCCTCATTTTTCACAATTGCCATTATCCTCCTTCATTTCCAATGACTCTAAATCAAAGCCTAGCTCTTAGCTCTACATTGATCTTAGTCTTAATGAGTTAGGATGTTAGGTCTAAGAAAGGTCGGTATTCAAACCTACAGTGTTCAAAGGAAGTTTGCGAGTAGACCTTCCCAATTCTTCCCTAGTAGTAGAGAAGTCCAACTAGATTACAAAAACTTTAGGTGGCACTCAACTCCTTATCTTTCTTGGCCAAAAACATCAGGAAGATCAAAAATCTAAAGGAAGCAATCTAAGATATGAGTGAATAAAAAAGATGAGTGATCAAAATAAGAGTGTTGAAAAAGTGAGAATTGAGAGTGTTTGTTTTTTCTTCTGAATCAGCAGAGGGTTTGCCAGTTCCAATGAACAGGCAGATTCAACCAACTAATACAGGAGGTTATGAGAGCTGCCTCCCCTTCAGTTCTGGTTCTACTAGACCAAGGGGGGTGTCCCTATAGCTAAAGATGTAACATTGACTAGCCCAATGACAGAAAGATTAAGCTTGACAATAATAGGTACTTTACTCTCATGTGTGAACTAGGATGTGCATGATACATCACAAGGTTGGAAACATTCTTCGACATATTTGTTTGGTTGTGGATGAGAGTATGCAGGGGTCCAAATCCTACTCCTACAGACTAATAGGATGGAAGTTATGAAAAGATGGATTTTATGTTTTGGATGCAAGATAGGGAGTTTTGAGTCATAACTACTAACCTAGGAGCAGAGCGGTGCCTATCTCAGGGCAAGGAGTCAGCTAGACGTATACAAGAGAATGAATTACATTTAGCATTCAATTTTCAAGGGGTTATATTGATGCCTGCCTTACAAACATCACCTAGGGATGGGTATTTAGCTGCCTCTATTTACATATATCCTGGTTGACATACAACCTTCTCGATACTTCACCTAAAACAATTTAATCCACTCCTTGAATGGAAGTTAGAGATGAAGCATGTGATATAGAAATCCATACCCTAGAACCTAAGAAACCCTTAGTAGCCAGATTCAAAAGAAGGAAAAGCATGCAAAACATGGAGACAAGTAGCTAAACACATTCATGAGAGCATTTTTCATATAGAACAACAATGAAACTAAAAATATCTGCAATGTACATTCATAATGCAACTCATAAACTCCAAAATGAGATAAAACAGCAAGGAAATGCCCTGTTTTTCGTTATTCACACAAAAATGCCCAGGTATTCAACAATAACAAATGAGTAACACCATCTGCTATATACATCAAGGAAGGTGTACTCAGCACTAATCACATGGTTGACTCAAAATTTCACCAGATACATCGTATCATGAGAAATGACGCTCAAACATTGAATACAGTAGGTGGGAGAGGAGGCAGGAAGTGGTTGGACTCGAGCCCTACGCCGCCATCTGGGGATTCACATCTTTAATCAGGTACATGAGTCATCCATGCCTTCGCCCATACCCTGTAACATCTGCCATTAATGACATACCAACCTGCGGCCTTGGGAATGTAGTAGACTGTGCACCTTTGAAATTTTCCTGCCAAGATTCATGACCCTGATTACTCAAATTATGTGAGAACAAATTATCCCACATTCATCCCACAGTAACCTCCTTAATACTTTATAAGCTAGGCTGTGAGCATATATGATGTCGGTGATTTTGCTCCCGATGACACCAGCATATACCTCATCATGATCCTCCTGCATGATATCCTGATATGAAATATCACCCCGATATTTCACATCACCCTGATATTTTGCATCGCCCCGATGGAAAATATCACCCTTATCAGAAAATCACTCCGATAAGAAAAATCACCTGACTGCATCACCTGATATTTAGAATATGCCTCCCCCCCCATGGAATATCGGGTCATATTGGAACATTGCGGCAGCATCAGGGTGATCATAACTAAGATGACTGATGTTGGAAACATGATGACCCCACCAAAAAATCAGGTCGATATTTGAAAATATGATGACCCCCCCAAAGAATATCAAGTCAGGCCAAAACATGCTGAGGGGGCCCAAAGACTTAGAATTTTTTGGATTTTTTGGGAGGGTGCCTACAAATTTAAATGCTTGAAACCTGACTATTCATGCAGGCACCAATAAAGAGATCAAAGAATTCCATAGCAAAGGTTTCAAAAGAATTCATTTATTAAAAAGTCAAAAATCCAAAAAAATGAGAAAAATCAAGTGAGGAAAATACAAAAAAAGTAAAAAGCAAAAAAAAAAGAGCAAAAGAGATAGGATTACTGAAGGTCTGTACTCTTGGGTGGAGATCAATCTAAGCTCGAAGCCTCAAAAGTGACATTCGAACAGAGAAAGAAAGGTACAAAGCACACACACGCACTAGCTGAGCTAAACCAAAAAGTCTAGTACTCTCTAGGATCATTTTCTATCTAGGGACCCTTTTTCTTTCCCGGATATCCTTTACCCCAGGTCTATCTTGCTTGCCATCTATGATCTAAGTCTAGCGAACACCTATAAAACTTGATACTTGTCTAAATTGAAAGCTTACCAAATTGTCTTATCTAGATAAGGATTAGTGTTTAGTCTTTAGAAAAGCCTAGAAATTAGAAACACTTCAAGATTCATTTCACTCCCCACTTGAGTTTTCCTAAAATCCTATCTCATAGCCTTGAATAGGTCTCTTATATCAGGACAACCAGCAATCCCCTGAATTGAAAATTGTATTTAAGAGTAGTCATTTTGTTTGTTCCACATTGCATTCATATCAAAATCAGAAAGAGAGTCTCAAAGTAATAAAGTTAAAGTGTCATATCTCATGACATTCAGTAAAGTGTTTTAGTCTCATTTATAACATTTCTTGTGTTCTTGCATTATCATATCGTAAACTGCATATCATATATGTGTTCTACAAAATTACAAAAAAAAATGTCATCATTGTCATAATTGCATTTGTTAAAAGAGTTGAAAAGGTCAAACATAATCAAAAACTTCCAAAAACTTCCAAAAATGCACAAGAGATGAGTACAGAATTTGACAAAGAGAAAAACCATAGAAAAGGATAAACTTTCGTGGATACATCCGAAGTTTACATATCCAATAGGTATCAAAGAGCTAAGACAAAACACTCTTGAGAGAAGTAGAGGCTTCCCATGCAAGGGGGCATGAGTTTGAGAAAAGGAAGTCAAGGTTGGTTCCCTCTAATGGAACCCTTAGGGCTTGGGCTCCTCTGTCTACAAGTATCGCTCATCACTCCATGAGACCTGTGAGAATGATGTGCTCTGCTGTGGGCATGTGACTATGAAGGCCACACTATGCTAGTACCAGAGTGCCCAACATTAAGGTGAGCCATCTCCTGAAGCACTTTGTTCTCACCCTGAAGCATGTTAATCTGGGTCCTCAGCTTTGTGATCATCTCACACCCATGGTAAATAGGAGCAAAAATGTCTGTGTCATCCTACAGAAGGGGGCACACCAGGATCATCCAAAAGATGATCACGGGTCATCCTAGTAAAAAGGAAGGTTAATCCAACATTAACCTCATGAACCAAGTCCCTCCATTCTTTGACATTGCCTAAAATGCCAAAATCAAAGACAAGACCAAGTCAGTGCCACATGAAAAGAGAAAAGACAAAGCCAAAGCAAAAACAAATAGACCAAAACTTACGTGGATCTCCAGGCTACCAGTCAGGGTCAAGCTGATGCATCACCTCATCTAAATGAGGAGGTTGAGGAACAATAGGAGGACCCTCAGGCATGTCAAGAACCTCATTTGGGACATCAATGTTATCAAAATCCTCATCCTCGAGAGGGGCCTCATCTGACAAACCATCACTATTAGGAACATAGTCCTCATCAGTGGACTTTGAATCAATGGTCACAGTCACAGATCAGGAAGGAGTCCCTCTCCCTCCCCTCCATCCTCCTCTAGAAACTCTAGTGATGAAGACATCTGGAGTCAAAGGTGTCCAAACAACTTTCCTCTGTCCAATCTCCCTCATCTCCTGAACAGTCTTGTAACAAATGGACACAGGGGCAAAGTCCTCCAGGACATCCTCACCAAACTGCTGTAAGACTTGATCCACCTGATGAGCCTCAACCTGACCATTGTAATCTGTGATTTCTAAAACCTCATGGCAGTACACCATCATCTCGCCATCTCAGGCCCAAGCCCCCTCCATGTCATGGTACAGATCTGAGATCATGTCATCATCTATAAGGGTAGCAATAATGGGAAGAGTAGCCCATCTCACTACTCTCAGTAGTCACCTATCCAGAAGAGGAATAAGCTTCTAGTAGGGCTTCATGTACTCAAAAATCCATGTCATAATCAGAGAAGAGTGGCTGAAAGCTAGAGCCCCTCACTAAGAGATCTGATAAAAATCTTTGTAGACCATTGCTAGGATACCAGGTCCCCATGCATAAACTATGCCCTTCTCTACTCCACGAATGATGGATGCCAAACACCATCTTAGATGAGTCGATGCCTTGTCTCCTGATAGCCTCGAAGCAATCAAGCATATCAAAAACCTCCTCAGAAGTGGGATGTAGAGTCATGGCACATAAGAAAGTAGAACTCCCGTCTGATCCCGAAGGTGATTAACCCCCATAAAAGTAGCCCAAGAAGCCTTGTTCTCAAAAGAGTTTTTGGTAGGAAGAAATAGAGGTTGTCCCCTTATAAGGACCCCAAGAATGTGATACACATCATAAAGAGTGATAGTGCACTCTCCTAAAATCTGTGGGAACCTGAATGTGTTCCTGTCTGCATCCTAGTAAGTTAGGAGATCACAACATATACAGGATACAGGATGGATCACAAGAATGTGAAAACCTCTGCCAAGACTTGTCCTCTTCAGTATGGCATGATCCTCTATAGTTAGTGAAGCAAACCTCCCTAAGAGCCACCCTTGCTCTTGGCTGGCATTCCATCAAATGCGCATCTCCTGCAAAATCAAAAGAGAAGTTTAGATTAGATCTTGTAAACTCATAAAAATACAAAAAAATCATATAAACCATCCAAAAGTATAATAAACTAGCATATTAAGTGACCAAATCATGTCAATTCAGAGTGAAAGAAGTGTTAAACAACTTCAGAAGAAGCTAGAAACTAGTCCTACAGGGTTGACCCCCAGGTGACCCAGATGTCAGTTAGGATCTCCGTGGGTGACCCTGTTGTCAAACAGGATCCCCCTAGGCAAACCTGTTGTCAAATAGGATCCCTCTGGGTGACCCTACCTAACCTGTTGTCAAACAGGATCCCCCTGGGTGACCCTATTGTCAAATAGGATCCCTCTGGGTGACCCTACCTACCAAAAGAGGTGACCCTAAGAGTGGGACCCTCGAGAAAAAATTAGTCCAAAAACCTCGTTTCTCAGTCAATTTCAGAAAATGAAAGGTCAATCTTGCTCTAAACGATGAGATAAACATAATGCAACAAGAAAAATCACTAAAAATAGATAATTTTAAGAGATTTTTCAAAAAAATCAACCTAGGGTTTAGAGAAGAGTTTTTCATTGATTACTTACTTGATTCTTTGTGGCTGAAGAAGAGGTGGCCATCTCTGTGATCCGCTCAACTCTATGTCTCTATTGATTGCTCACATGAACAATTCTGTTGTTTCACACCAATCTCACAATTGGTCTCTCTTTATTTTCCCTTAGTTTAGTTTCATTTTATGCATTTAGATTAGTTTTTTTCTTTTATGCATTTGTTTTGTACATCATTTTGTGTACTCTCATACCTAAAGGTCCAAACTGACAAAAGCAAGCGACTAGTCAAACTCAAATGATCAATGTTAAGTTCATTATTTTAGTTTTCATTATTCATTTTGATATATTTAAATGCCAGACTGATACTAGTTATTGCAGGTACAAATTGTGGGAAAAATTGACAACAGGTATGGCCTAGTTCAAGAACAGTATCTACCTTTCATGTAGACCATTGTCCCCCAAGGGGGCAAATATGTAAGTACAAAAATCATGTACAACCTCTACAAGGACCCCTATGATGATTCCAATCCTTGTCACATACATATAAGGATGAAAATAAATCCTTTGGACATAAGGCTTCTTGATGATGTGTCCCCTTTTCTTGTCTTGTGTCATTTTTGCTTTGTCAATTCTCTTCCTCATTTGCAATGCTTTTCGACACTTGTTGTGACACTTGTCAACTTGTATTTTCTAGCTTTCAAACTTGATCCTAAGCCTTGTGAGAGTCTTGTAGGTGAGTTTTCACCTCTCCCCTTTGTTTTTCCTCTAGTGCACCTCATAGAAGCCTTCTAGAGGTCCCCCGACCCATCTTCCGCTATCAGTTTTCAATTTTGCCCAACCAATCCAAATCCCCCACTTTTATTTCTAGATCCTCACTGGGGATCCTAAAGATACAAGTGGAGATTTGGATTCTTCCACATGACTAGCCTGTTTCTTGATGCAGAAACCATCCTTTTTCTCCCTTATACCTTCTACCGGCTTGAATTTCTATATTTTGCACTTTTGATCCTAGATATCCATGGGTGACCTAGGGTTTCCCTAGGGGTGACCCATGATCCCCAATGGTGACCCTATTTGACAAAGGTGGTGACCCTGCCATCTTTTGACCCATAGAAAAACTCAAGATTCTCTCACATTTTTGCTCTGTTTTCATCTGTTTTTCTTTCTGTTTACATGATTTTTGATCCTTGATATAGAGCTAACTATTTCATGCACCCACACATCCATAATCAGCTCTATTTGATCTCAAATTAACTCTTTAATCAATTTCATGTATTCCCTCATCTCCATTTCTTCTTCAGTGGTACACTATCATTACTTCATCACTCCCTAATCAACTGAGTTCACTAGGTAATAAACCTTATTAACTTCCCAATCTAATCTTGTTAACTCATCAATCAAATGAGTTAACTCTTCAATCCATTCCATTCCTCAAACCTATAAATACCCCCCCTCCCTCAAGCACAAAGGGAGGCAAATTCATTATGCACCAACTCTTGCCAATTTTGCTCTCCAACCTAGCATTCTTATGCTCATACAGGACATAATTGCCTTTTACTTTCTTTGTTCAATCAAGCAACACTACGTTGCTCGATTATTAGCCATTGTGCTCAATTCAAAGCTCACATCGAGCTGATACAAGCTTCACAAAAGCTTCTCTTTGCTTCTTCAGGTCATTTTGTTAAGAGGATCGCCTGCTGCCACAGAAGGGTTCGAGGTTGCCTACACAAGGATACTAAGGGTAGTGGAGTCAACAAATCTTCATCTCTTTTAGGTTCTTTCATTGCTTTCATAATAATTAGATAATCACTTTGCTCTTGGGAATAGTAACATTTTGCTTTTTCCTTGATACATTAGATCTTACATGCTAGATTAATAGTTTTTACATTCTTAGATCTACTTTGTTAGAACAAGTATCTTCCCTTTCCATTAGATTAGATTGCATTGAAAACACCAAAAACCCAAAAAAACATAGATTAAACTTTGCATTTGAAAAGACATTTAAGATTGCATACATATTTCTTTCATAGATTGGAAGCATCTTCCTTTCCAAAATACTTTAAAAAATACCAAAAAGATGCTTTGCATATCATTTAGCTTACATCCATATAGATATGTTAGAATAGACAACATTGCAAACCTCAATTCCATCATGAGGTAACCGCAGTTAAACAAAGTCAAACCCTAGGTCAACAAAACCCAAGGTCAGAACCCTAGATTTGGTGAAGGTTAGTAATCACATATCCCCTGTTACCCTGATTCACGGATGTGTTTAGGGGTGAGAGGAGAGTGGATGAGAGCTATCCATAGAGAGATTGAGGAGTTGCATTTTCAACTGCCGCAATAGACATTTATTCTACCATAAGGAGACCCATTTGATCTCCTATTGTTAGAAGAAACTAGGCAACTACAACTATGTAGAGGATTTCTTAGAGACGTAGAAATAGCAGAGACCATCAACAAAAACAACTACTTTCCCACACAAAGGTGGAATTTAAGGAATCCAAATAAAAGAAGAGAAACTAGTGACCCTTTGGGTCATAGGGTTATCTCAAATACCACAAAAACTAGGCAAAATATTCAACAAAATGCACAACAACAAAGGCCATAGAACTTGTCGACCCCCCTTCGTGATGTCCAGCTCTCCAACTAGCTAGACCCCCACCGTGTATCACCTGCTCTCAACTGGCTACTTCCATGTGAATGAGAGTGATGTGGCAGATTTTCCCATGGCAAGGAGGGAAAGGGTCCGTGTGCGTGCTGAAATTTGACCTGACAGCCCCAGGCAACTGGAGTCACAATTCTAAGCATACCCAACCGGTAATGGAATTCTAATTGGATTACAATCTTGGGTGCTGAATATGTGCAAAATAGTATTCACATACTTTGAGATAACCAAATCTTTCTATTACATTAATCCATTTTGATCTCCATTTCAAGAATATACTTGGCTTCCCCTAGATCCTTCATGTCAAATGCACCTAAAATTTAAGCTTTCAACTCATTGATCATACCATTGGTATTATTGAAAAATAACATATTGTCCACATAGAAGGAAATAATAACAATATCATCATCAATACATTGAATGTAGACACAATGATCATCTTCACTTCTAACAAAGCCCAAATTAAAAAGAAATGAATAAAACTTCTAGTACCATATTCTAGGGGACTATTTTAAACCACAAAGAAGTTGAAGAGAAAAGAAAAACTGAAGATAATCTAAGACAATCCCTCCAAGAGAAATTAGAAGATTGTCACAAGATGGATAGAATTATCAGACATCTTGAATCTGATCTTCAAGATGCTAAAGATAATGAAGAAAAACTTGAGGATCAAATTGTCTCTCTCAAAAGGGATCTTCAAACAACAAATGAATATAAAGAGAAATTCAAGATAAGTTCTGCTCAACTTGAAGTTCCTCTTGGAAGTCAAAAGAGGGTAGATGACAGGTGTGGTTTGGGATATGAGAAAGAAGAAAGCTCCGGATCTGGTCAGAAGAATTTTGGATCAGAAAATCCAAGGAACGGGCCTAGAAGACCTCCTGTAAGACAACCTAATGCTCAAAGATATCCATCCTTCAATGGATACTGCCACAACTGCAATAACTTTGGTCATAAAGCTAATCAGTGCAGAAAGAGAATGAATCAAACTAATTCATCCTTCTCCGGATAGTGTTTTAACTACAAAAGGTATGGTCACAAATCTCATGAATGTAGAAATATGCAAATGAACAAATCATTCAATGGTAGATGCTTTACATGCAATAGAATAGGTCATATGGCTAATCAATGCAGATCAAGAGGATATCAATCAAATATGCAAAGAAATGTTGTTTGCCAAATTTGCAATAGATCCGGTCATATTGCAAAATTCTGTAGAAACGAGATTCAGGACAAAAGAGGTCCGGTATATCATAATCAGAATCAAGATAAGGGAAAACAAAAAGTGAATGCGGATGAAGTTCAAAGTCAGATGAACAATATTTAGGTGAAGAAAAGTACAAAGAATGTAGAGGATGGATCTGCACCAGACTCTAGTGCTGATATTCCTTCCGAAAACTAAAAAGTGAGCTCTGGCTCAGGGGGAGACACAAAGAAAACCTTGTTCCTCCAGCCAGTCAATTGGTGCTGGAACTAGCACAAGAAGAGTTGTGGATTGAAGGGTTCATAAGGGAAACATCCAAACAACTATGATAAAGATTTGGAAGATCCGCATGATGTTTAAAGATTAGGATTGATCTGGTTCTCCAAGTCATCCGAATAAGGTAAACTAGAATAACTTAGGTCAAGCATTTATTGCAACCTGACATTAGGGTTTGCAGAGCAATATAAGGGTTTTTCTCATTAATCACTTATTCATTCTACATTCAAGAATAAATGAAAAGTGAAGCTCTGCAACAAATTTCCACAAGTTCATCGAAGATCATTTACAAGAGTCAATTCATCCAGAAATCAATCCAGCCAATTCCATGAAACTGAAAGGTGCAAAAGGTATTTTCCGTTCTCAATATCTCTCTGCAAATCTTTGAAAGATGCATACTCCGAATATAGTAAAGATCTCTGATAGGCCCCGCCCTGAATTCAAGTAACATCCATACAAATCATTGGAGGTAGATCCCTTAGGAGCATTCTCTAGTGTTCTGCATTGCATTTTGCACATAGAAGACATTAGGGTTTACATACATGCAAATATTGAAGAGTTTGGGGAATTCAAACTGAGAGACATCTATCACAAATAATTGATAGATGATACTTTTGAGCTTAAACCAGAATATAAGGGCATCCAGGAGAAACATTTTGATCAGTTCATTCATTTCCCCTATTTTGAAGAAGATGAATGGGTCTGGTATGTATTGAGTAGGGTGCATGATAACTTCCTATGGATGAATAGACCTTGCAAGATCTCAAAGGAGGCAATTAGGGTAGTAACTGGGTTATACTCCTCCAGAGGGATACCTGTCCTCAAATCTATCAAAAACAACATTGTAACTGAGGCCACCAGATCAAAATTTGATAAGAGGGCAATGACCATTGAAGATATTACTGACCCGAATGTCAAGTTTGCATCTATGATAATAGGATACAAGATATATCAATCCAATAGGGAGAATTCAATATCTGAAACTGCAGTATATACTACCTATGAGATGTTGAGAAAGAATGCAGAATATTATCTTTGTGAACTTCTTTTGAGCCAATTAATGGAAAACATACAGAAAATCAAAAAGGACAAGAAGAATTCCTTTAAATATGGTGGACTAATACTATGTTTATTTTTCTACTTCATGAATGAGCTGCCCAGATCAAATGGATGGGTATGGCAAAATGAGAAAACTAGTAGCAATTTAGATCAGAGACTACTTGCATGAACTTAGGGATGCTAAGGCAAGGAATATAGCTCTATGGGGTTACTTTAAGCAATTTCAAAATACAATGCAAATCAGAGAAAGAATCCCCAAATCAGTAGTTGAGAAATACAAGGATACAATATGCTTCATGGTAGACACTGATCAATGCCTAATGGAGGTAGTAGAGCCAAGGATAGTCTAGATCATGCATATGGGGTATGAAGTTGATAAACAAATTATAGAGCTGCATGTTCAACACATGCTCAGTCAGCCAAAGGACCCAAAAGCAGAAAGATTTGGAACCTTTGAAAACTAAGTGTGAAAATTCATACTGAGCTAAGACAGCCAGAGATCAAAAGGAAAGTAAGAAAAGAGGTAGAAGATGTTGCCAAAGGCTTTGGCATCTCAAAGGAGGCACTTGATGCCAACAGGGAAAAGAGGCAAAGGGCTGAGGAAGAGAAGAAAGCAAAGGGAAGTAAGGAAAGTGCTCTGGTAGAATCTTCCACCCGGACAAGATCATCAAAGAGATTAGCACCTGTCTCTGCCAAAAGCTCAAGAAGCTCAAAACTGGAAGTCCAGACATCTAGAAAAGGAGAAAAGAGAACAAAGAAAAAGGCAACAAGGTCCTATGTTAGCCTAAAGGATGATGAGGAAATTGAATCTAATGACGGGATAAAGGAAATAAAAAGGCAGAAGAAGAAAGGATCTGGTGAACCTTCCATAGGTCAAGACAAGGAAGAAATGTCAGAGGAATTTGTTGAAAAGCCCACCCTATCTTTAGAAAGTGTAATCAAATCAGTCACTGTGGATGGAAACCTTCAACTAATGGCCGAATTCTATGATGATTATAATGAGGCTGACCAAAAGATCTTGCAGGAAGCTACAGTTAAGTATCTGAACATATATAATAAGGCTTTTATTGAAATTATATCTCTTATCCCCAAGAGCCTAGAAAAGGAGTTAGAAATGAGAAAGACTAATGCCATGACAAAAGACCTTGAGATCTGGGAATAGATAGCTATTCAACTATATCCCTCAATTGATTCAAAGCAAATGAATATGATTTTTAAAGATTGCAAGGATAAGTTCAGGAGCAAAGCCAGAAAGAATCAACTCATGCTTGGTGAGACTGACAAGGTAGCCAAGGACACAGAAGAGATTCTCTGGAAAGCCTTCAAAAGATTCAACCTTCCTATCATAGAGGACTCGGGTGCTGACCCCTTGGCCACAAATATTGCAGAAGAGTTCACTGAGAAAATGGCAGAAGAAATAATGGACATCGGTATAGAAAAGGATAAAGAATCCTCTGTTCCAGAAAAGGAAGAGGTGGCTCATGAACAGACTAACATCACTCCTCCGGTTTCCCCTGCTGACTCTAGATCTAAAGGAGAAGAAAACGTAAAGGAGAAAGAAGTAGAGGTGAAGGGAAAAGAAGATATCAGTGCAAAGGTTGTGGAAGGGGAAAAAGCTCCAAAAGATAGTTCTGTGACTGCATAAGAAAAGAAAAATTTGTCTCTAGCAAGAGACACTGTAGAATCAGTAAAGGACTTTTTGACAAAAGCAACTATGGAAATTGATGAACCGGATCTATTAAAAGGGCCACTAAACTTTGACTCTCTATCTCTGGTGCAAACAATGAAGATAGCTTCATTTGCAAATGCGAAGGCCAAAGAGAAACTACTGAAATCTCACATGGAAGACTATGAACTTATAGAGGTAGCATCCAGAGTTTTGGAAAAGATCATGCCATCTTTCCAAAAGGATCCCACAACCTCCTCTTCCGGTAATCTCAAAACTCTAGTCAGCAGTGTTAGTACACATTTTGATTCTCTAGAGAAGTCAGCTGAAGAAAAGGTCTGAAAGGAGTTTTTGGATAAGAGATTCTAAAAAATACAAGGGTTGATCATTAATGATAGAATAAATATGAATATTGGGATAAAGAGCTTAGAAAACGCTCTTAAAGATGGTGGAGAAGTATACAAATTTTGTATTTCCTGGTCTAAAGCAACAGTGGAGATTGAGAAGAAAATAAAAGAGCAAGAGGATAAACTACTATGTTTGTCTCAAAGTTTTGATCCTCTCTCATCCTCCATAGTAAATCAAGAGTGTCAGACTATTGCAATCACAAATGCAATAAAGAATTTTGAGAAGGAAAGGAAGAACATAATTAGCCAGATGAGTGAACTTAGAAGGATCATTATCCCTAAGTTAGAGGCCATGCATGAGGCCATAAGTGATGCTCCGACTACCGCCCAGACAAATGATCCGATAGATCTTAAGAGGGCAAAAGCTTTTGCATTCCTATTAAGTGGTCACATCTCAATTTTGGATAGGATGAAGCAGAGTTGGGCTGCAGAACTCATCCAATTAAAGACATCTTTTGCAAACATTCTTTAGTTTATGTATGGTATATGCGGCTAAGTATAGTTAAATTTTTGAAAATTTTGGTATGCGAATCCTACCCTTTGCCATTGATGTCAAAGGGGGAGTGAAGAGCAGTGAAAAATGAGGAATCCAACTAAGGGGGAGCTCTGAAAAATGTATATAAAAACAAAGCATCAACCAAGGGGGAGCATAGTGTAAACACTTACCCATTTTTCACTAAGTGTTGCCATCAATGCCAAAGGGGGAGATTGTTGGCAAGAGACACTATATGGATTCATGAATGTTGTCATTGATGGCAACAAAGTTCATCCACCACATCCGCAGGACATGGTATGTCTCTACCGGAAGTCAGAGTGAAGAATGTTGTGGTCCAGTAAACAAGAACAGAGTATGTGGCGAGGTCCGACAGACAGGTCCGGATCTCTCAGAGGAAGTATCTTGGTGAAGGGTGGATTTGGGGAAGTCAAGAGGAGTATCTTGACTGATAGTGTAGACACCTAAAATTGGACTGCTCTGCAGACCAATTTTCTCTACCTCGCACTAATCCATTCCCCTAATCTGCATGTCCCTTATGATCAATTAATTCACCCTATTGAGTCATTTAACCTTACAACCCTATCCCTGTCAATTAAATAAATATTCCTAATATTCATTTAATTGATTTATTCATTTTCCCTAATCCATGTTAATTAGGTTAATCATGATTAAGTTAATTAAGAAAACACTTAATTAACCTTGTCCCCCATTCATCCACTCACCTGAATTTAATATTCAAATGTTCCCCACTCACCTCCAATCACTGAATATAATATTCAGTTGTCTCCCACTCACCTCCACTCACATGAATTTTATATTCATTTGTCCTCCACTCATCTCCACTCTTCCCAAAATGGGAATTTTTAATTCATCCCTAGGAATAAAAGATTCACTTTTATTCCTAGCCCTTGATCTGACCAGATCAATCCTGACCCTCCATCCTCATCTCCAAAATCCTATAAATAGGACCCCTCCCTAAGCCATTTGAGAGGCCATTCCATGCATCAGAACTCTGCCAAAATCCTGTCTCAATCCCCTCATCTCACCGAATCTCTGTCAAAATCACTCTAGCCATCCTCAATCTCCATCTGAATCACTTTATCTCTCATCTTGCATTGTGTTGAGCACTTGAGCAATCCACATTTGTCACTCTAATCACGGGAACAATCTTGAGGAGCTACATGGCGCATCTCCTTCCCGCATGGATTCGTGAGGTCTTCATGAAGGTATAATCTTGTTTTTGCATTAGATTAGTTTCTACTTTCATTTAGATTTCATTGATCACATTTGGCACACCTGGTGGGACCCACAAGGTCTGAATCTAATCTATTTGTGTGAGTTTTTGTGCTTACAACGTGTTTTTTGCAGGTGCAGTGCCATCCACCCTGCATAGTGGCACTATCCTTGGTGCGTTTTAGCGCTATCTACTGTTTTAGCGCCATTTCTCTAAAGCATTTTCTATTCTAACTTTTTCTCACACGTCTCACACATCTCTTCTTAACAATCTTCCTACTATTTTTATGTCTCTTTGCTCTCTGTTTTGTAGGAATCTTGAATGAACAAGGGGAAACTATGGAAAAATTTTCCTAAAATCATCCATTGACCAAACTCGGTGCCGTATCAGTGCTATCACCCAGTTTGGCGCTATCTTCCCCATGGCAGACTGAAAACTAAGATAGAAACATAGTTTAGCACTATCTTGCTTCTATATTGGTGCTATTGTCTGTATTAACGCTATCTTGCGTCTGTATTGGCGCTATCTTGCATGTGTATTAGCACTATCTTCTGTATTAGCGCAATCTAGCATCTGTAGTGGCGCTATTTTTTGTATTAGCACTATCTTGCATCTGTAGTGGTGCTATTTTCTGTATTAGCGCTATCTTCTGTATTAGCGCTATCTTACCTCTATTTTAGTGCTATTTTTTTGTACTAGCTTAGGGGTCTATGCAGGGTTTGGTCTCTATTTCACAGCATATTTCAAATCATCTCAGGGCACAATCTAGAAGTTACTAACATCTTTTTTGTAGGGATTTCTTAGCATAGAAAATATTTGTCTTTGGTGCACCTAAAACGAATCTTGCTTCCAAACAATCTACAATCAAACATTTTATTTTGGTGCACCTAAAAAGAATCTTTGAGTGCCTTAGTGTAAAGAACATTTGATTTTGGTGCAATTAAAATTAATCATTGCTTGCAACAAAACAAACTTTAGGCACATTTCAATTTGGGCTTAAAATGAATATTAGCTCTTGTTTGTCATGTCTTGTGCACTTGCACATTTGTGTTATCCCATAGGGTAGAATCAAAGTATCCTCTCCCCTTGCCTTCAAAAGGATCTTGGGTGAAGAGAAATGGTTCTATTCTATTTTTCTTTTTAGGACGTGGGCCTACCCTTGAGACACATCCATTAAGAGAACTCATTGGTGACCCCAAGCGGTACTTTCATCCGGTCAGCTATATGTAAATTGAGGATAAGGTGAAAGTCAAGTCTAATCAGTATGAGCGCTTATCATTTGATGCTAGCTTGAAAGGAAGTAGTACCCTCGAGGTATATTAAACTCCTAGTAGAGCTAGTTAAAACCTTAAGTGGTTTATCGGATGCTCATAAGGTGCCAATCCCCCGGATGTTCCCCCACTACGAACCTTTGTTTTAGTGGCCCAAATCTCTAAGGTTGTACATGCTTGATTATCACATTTTTTCATCAATCAAACCTTTAACCATTGTGTTTTCTTGCTTGATTGTTTGTCTACTTGCCAAGAAAAATCAACTTCATCCAAACAATCCACATCATCATCATCCTCATAAGCAATCACTTGCCAATAAGGACTTAACATTTAACCACTTGTGTGACATCATGTTAAACTTAGAGGACCTCCAAAAGCTCCTTCATATGCTTCACCACATGCATGCAAGCCAATCCCCTTTAGAGCAACGAACCTTTCAAAGCATTCAAAAATTGATTCACACATGTCGAACAAGCCAATCCTCACACATACAATACCTCTTGGATGAAATCCAACACCCCTTGGCCACTTGCAAAGTCCAACAACCTTCATATCCAGCACCTATCCCATCATATCTATCTACTCATCAACTTAATTTGATACCAACTTATCCCATTTCTTCTAATGTTATCCCTTATCCATAGAAACACATTCAACTACAACAACATCAACCAATTCAACAATTCCAACCATCACAACAACCCACTCAACACTTCCACCAACAAGTCATACCTCAACAAATTCCAACTCAATCCTATGTGTCATCCACATCAACCTATCAACCTCCACCTCAACATTATCCAATTCCTCATTCTAACATTCCAACACATCATCAAACCCACCCCCAAGACTATCAATGGCCTCCACAACAAGCACAAGTAAGCCCAAATCCACCTTTGCAACAAGAAGCACATGCAAGTCCAAGTGGTCCCTTGTACACAAATCCACTGAGTCCAAGTTATCCTAGGCAAGAGCTAATCACCTTTGACAAGGGAGATACCAATCTAGAGTGCCCTCCAACACCATCATCTAATCCCACACCTGTCCTTGAACCCACCCACGAACCATCACAACATAATCCCATCACCCACATATCCAATCCCAATCCCGCTCCTACACCATCCACCCTTACTATCCATCCATTATATTGCTCTTCCACCCATACACTCATGAAGGATGTCATCCATTGGCTAATAGCAAGGAATCAAACAACCTTGTGCAGTCCAACATCCACCAAACCTCTTGAACAACACCCTATCATAAGTCAACAACCATCATGCACCAATGTTCAAGAACCCATAAGTCAAGCACCTCTCACATCAATCCAAACACCCATCGCCTCCATCCAAGTCACTTCCACTTCCATGCAAGCACATGAGCTATGTCAAGAAACCAATCCAAAGCATGTTGAAACATCAACCCCTTCTCCTAATCAAGATCTAATCATTCCATCTAATCCCATCCCCGATCCCCTACCCTCTATTGATCACCTTATTCATCCCACATCAACCTCTACCACCCCTTTACCATCGCTTGTGAACCCTTTACCTCCATCTACCAATCCCATCCCAAATCCATCCCCTTATCCACTTGGAAAAAGCACCTTCATCCATGGTAAACCCCTTGTAGGATGTGAACAACTTCCATCTATCACATATCTTTCCCCAACAAATAATGGATTCGCGTCTTGTTTCCACAGCAACAAACATCCCATTGCATGTCGCATGCTCCAACTTATGAACTATCAAGGCAAAGGCTTAGGCCTTCATGAACAAGGCATCTTGGAGCCCATTCACACCACATTGCATCCATCCTTGCATGGCCTTGGCTATACATCTCAAGGCAAACAACCTACACATGTCGATTCCATCCACCCACCTTCCAAAATCCATTCATCCAATCCCAAACATGGTGCATCTCATCGCACTTCAAAAACATATGTCACCATCCCTCCTCCATCATGCTACCATTTGCAAAAGCATGTGACTATCCATCTCCCTCTCCATCCAATTTACCTCCACTCTTCCAACTCCAAATATCCCCATCAAATCCACTCTACCTCCTATCCTACCAACTCCCAACATCCCTATCCACAAATCCACTTTACCTCCTATCCTACCAACTCCTAATATCCCAATCATTAATTCACTTCATCCATCTATCCAAAAATCCACTTTCTACCCCTCCATCCATAAGTCACTAAAATACTAAATCAAGACCAACAAAAGCACACATCTTTCAAACATGAAGCTTTCCCCAAATCCATGGGATTCAAACATTTGAATGCCTCACCTCATAAAGCACAAAAGCCTAAGGATATTCTTCCTTCCAATCAAAATGCAAAATCAAAAAGGCTATCCAATCCCACACCATCACAAGAAAAAGCAAAAAAAAAATGGTGTGGGTCCCTAAGCAAAGATCACTCAAATCTAATGAGGCATCCACCTCCCAATCCACTCCAACATCCCAAACATCCCACTCCCCATCTAAAAATTCCCAAAAGTCTACGTCTATTTGGGTCCCTAAAACCCCAAATCGACCATCCAAAAATCTCCCATCCCGATCCCCATTACTCCCAACTCCACATCCCAAATACAAGCTTCCAAATACATCACGATGTGTGCAACCACTGGTCTTGGTTCCCCTCCATCACTTGCAATTCCCACATATCTCCATCTCTCCATTTTTCATTCACTATCCTACATATCTTCCCCGTCACATTCCTCTAGTCCATGCTTTTACATAGTCCACATCATAAGCCGCATAGTCCACACCATATTCCACATAATCCACATAATCCATTATCCACCATCCCTTCCATCTTCTCCTATCTTCCAACCATCCACACAATCATCATCCAAAATGCTATCCAACATGGGACCATCTTCTCCTTGCTATGGAAACAGACGCTAGAGTCCCCCTTCCATCACAAAAGTCAAAAAAAATCAAGAAAAGCAAAAAATCAAAAAATAAAGAAAATAGTACAGAGAAAACATCCATCCAATGGTGAAAACCACTCCTTGTGGTGCCTTGGGCAAGTACCATGATGAAAATCCCTTGTGGGCATCATGCGTAATCACTCCTCCATCCATTTTGTATCCCTACACTTGGGGGCAAAACCGTATCCTTCATCCACATCCATAATATCCTTGAACATCTTATCCACTGTCTTATCATTATCATATCATATTCCTATCCCCCATCCCCTATGTATCCTATCATTTCCCATCCATCATATCCATTATACCTTGTTTTAACCATCTCTCACCTTAGATCTTGATAAAGACAAGGGGCAAAATATCAACAACTTGCTTTGGAAACCTCTTGGCATATTTCCTTTCTAGGTATATCCTCCATTCATCTATTGCCAAGACCATCCATTCACACATGAGCCCATCATGTAGAATTCTTTAGACATTGGGGCATATGATTCCTTGCAACCTAGCCCTTGGAGAAAATCCTACAATCCCCCATCCATATATCATGCATACTTATCCTACCCCTCATCCTTATCTTCCATCTATCTAACACTATCACTTGTCCATTCATCTATCATGAATCTACTATCCAATCCCCCTATCCAACCACATCACCTTCACCTCTAGACTTGGTGTTCCCTTGTCATTGGTATCTAGCGCAAAGGCTATCCACATGAAATCCAAGGCAACCATCATAATAAACCATTCCTTTTCCAAAAATCCAAAAATCCAAAAACATAAAAAAATTCAAAAATCCAAAAAAAATATCACAAAATCAAAAAATCAAAAACATCACAAAATCAAAAAATAAAAAAAAAATAAAAAAACATCAAAAAAATCAAAAACATCACAAAATCAAAAAATCCCAAAACAATAGAAACACATCACAAACATCAAAAAATTCCAAAAATAATCTATCCATCACACAAATAAAACCATCACACTCTCATCATCATCGCATTTATCATCATCCCACATCATCATCACATCTCTCATCCATAAGCTTACACTAGATCCAAGCATTGCATCACCTATCAAAGCATTGTCCTTAATCAAAATCATTAACTATCAAATCAGCATCAATCACAACTTGTCACCATCACATCTTGAGCCAATTTTACAACATCAATCATCTATCAATCCCTGCCTTAGGATATATCTTTCCTACGATAGGCAGAATTGATCACATCATCATCCATTTTGGCAAAAGATACAATGGTTACTTGTTTGGTTTGTTGGTCTTTTGATTTTGTTGATTTTTATCTTTTGTCCTATTCGAAGATCACATCAAAGCTACCTTGATCTTACTATATCATGGTATGTGGTGAAAACATCTAGAATGGGGCATAGTCTTGCTTTTGTATGCTGTGCTTGTGGGTTGGTCTCATTACTCCAAGCTAGTATTCATATCTTGTTGATCATAGGGTCGGTTCTAGCATATTGATCTCCTTATGCATCTAAGGTTCATCATACCTTTTTTGTACTAAGGGCTTATGCTATGAGTCCCCTTCCCTCGTCTAGACAAGGTTGTACTATCTTGGGCATGCATGAGATCATCCCTTTGTCTACATGTCTAGTCCATGCAAATGTTGGATAAACATCATCACCCTGATCTTCTATAGCTTGGTGAACATATCCACTTTGCTATATCAAACCTAGGATTGCTCAAATTCTATTTTAGCACAATGATCATCCACCAATCATCTCTGAACATCATCATCCTTTCATCCCACCATTTATCCTCTGACCAGTTCAACCAATCTGTCCCATCCATTTCGAGAGCATAACCGTGTCCTCGCAACCCACCTATCCTCTCGAGGGGGCATCACCCTTACAAATTATCCCCAAACCTAACCCTATTCTTCTAAACCAAATTCTTTTCTCTATCTAAGCCATCTCTATGTTTTAACTTCTTTGAAATGATGTTGCTTAGCCGCAACACCATCTCAAAGAGGGGCAAATGTAGACACCTAAAATTGGACTGCTCTGCAGACCGATTTTCTCTACCTCGTACTAATCCATTCCCCTAATCTGCATGTCCCTTATGATCAATTAATTCACCCTAATTGAGTCATTTAACCTTACAACCCTATCCCTGTCAATTAAATAAATATTCCTAATATTCATTTAATTGATTTATTCATTTTCCCTAATCCATGTTAATTAGGTTAATCATGATTAAGTTAATTAAGAAAACACATAATTAACCTTGTCCCCCACTCATCCACTCACTTGAATTTAATATTCAGATGTTCCCCACTCACCTCCAATCACTGAATATAATATTTAGTTGTCTCCCACTCACCTCCACTCACATGAATTTTATATTCATTTGTCCCCCACTCATCTCCACTCTTCCCAAAATGGGAATTTTTAATTCATCTCTAGGAATAAAAGATTCACTTTTATTCCTAGCCCTTGATCTGACCAGATCAATCCTGACCCTCCATCCTCATCTCCAAAATCCTATAAATAGGACCCCTCCCTAAGCCATTTGAGAGGCCATTCCATGCATCCGAAATCTACCAAAATCCTGTCTCAATCCCCTCATCTCTCTGAATCTCTTTCAAAATCACTCTAGCCATCCTCAATCTCCATCTGAATCACTTTATCTCTCATCTTGCATTGTGTTGAGCACTTGAGCAATCCACATTTGTCACTCTAATCATGGGAACAATCTTGAGGAGCTACATGGCGTATCTCCTTCCCACATGGATTCGTGAGGTCTTCATGAAGGTATAATCTTGTTTTTGCATTAGATTAGTATAGACACCTAAAATTGGGCTGCTCTGCAGACTGATTTTCTCTACCTTGCACTAATCCATTCCCCCAATCTGCATATCCCTGATAATCAATTAATCCACCTAATTGATTCATTAACCTTACAACACTAATCCATGTCAATTAAATGAATATTCCTAATATTCATTTAGATGATTTATTCATTTTCCCTAATCCATGTTAATTAGGTTAATCATGCTTAAGTTAATTAAGATGACACTTAATTAACCTTGTCACCCACTCATCCACTAACCTGAATATAATATTCAGATGTCTCCCACTCACTCCTAATCACTGAATATAATATTCAGATGTCTCCCACTCACCTCCACTCACATGAATTTAAAATTCATGTGTGCCCCACTCATCTCCACTCTTCCCAAAATGGGAATTTTTAATTCACCCACTAGGAATAAAAGATTCACTTTTATTCTTAGCCCTTGATTTGATCAGATGAATCCTGACCCTCCATCCTCAGCTCCAAAATCCTATAAATAGGACCCCTCCCTAAGCCATTTTAGAGCCCAGTCTAGGCATCAAACCTGTACCCAAATCTCTCCAAGAGATCTCTTGATCCTACCAAACCTCTGCCAAAATCTTGTCTCAATCCTCTCATCTCATCAGAACTCTGCCCAAATCACTCTGATCATCCCCTATCTCCATCCAAATCAGTCATCAAATCCCTAATCACTCATTTACATTGTGTTGTGAACATTTGAGCAACCCACATTCTACACGTTAGTCATTCTAATCAAGGGAGAAATCTTGAGGAGCTACATGGCGCATCTCCTTCCCGCATGGATTTGTTAGGTCATAATGGAGGTATAATCGTGTATTTATAAATTAGATTAGTCATTATCTTCATTCAGATTTCACTTATTATCACATCAAAGCTACCTTGATCATATTATATCATGGTATGTGGCGAAAACATCTAGAATGGGACATGGTCTTGCTTTTTATATGCCATGCTTGTGGGTTGGTTTCATTACTCCAAGCTAGTATTCATATCTTGATTGATCATAGGGTCGGTTCTCGCATATTGTTCTCCTTATGCATCTAAGGTTCATCATACCTTTTTTGTACTAAGGGCTTATGCTATGAGTCCCCTTCCCTCATCTAGACAAGGTTGTACTATCTTGGGCATGCATGAGATCATCCCTTTGTCTGCGTGTCTAGTCCATGACAATGTTGGATAAACATCATCACCCTGGTCTTCTATACCTTGGTGAACATATCCACTTTGCTATATCAAACCTAGGATTGCTCAAATTCTGTTTCAGCACAATGATCATCTACCAATCATCTCCCAACATCATTATCCTTTAATCCCACCACTTATCCTTTGACCACATCTACCAATCTATCCCATCCATTTCAAGAGCACAACCGTGTTCTTGCAACCCGCCTATCCTCTTGAGGGTCATCACCCTTACCAATTATCCCCAAACCCTATTCTTCCAAACCAAAATCTTTTTTCTATCCAATCCATCTCTATGTTTTAACTTCTTTGAAATGATGTTGTTTAGCCGCAACACCATCTCAAAGAGGGGCAAATGTAGACACCTAAAATTAGACTGCTTTGTAGACCAATTTTCTCTACCTCGCACTAATCCATTCCCCCAATCTGCATATCCCTGATAATCAATTAATCCACCTAATTGATTCATTAACCTTACAACCCTAATCCATGTCAATTAAATGAATATTCCTAATATTCATTTAGATGATTTATTCATTTTCCTTAATCCATGTTAATTAGGTTAATCATGCTTAAATTAATTAAGATGACACTTAATTAACCTTGTCCCCCACTCATCCACTAACCTGAATATAATATTTAGATGTCCCCCACTCACTCCCAATCACTGAATATAATATTCAGATGTCTCCCACTCACCTCCACTCACATGAATTTAAAATTCATGTGTGCCCCACAAATCTCCACTCTTCCCAAAATGGGAATTTTTAATTCACCCACTAGGAATAAAAGATTCACTTTTATTCCTAGCCCTTGATCTGATCAGATGAATCCTAATGCTCCATCCTCAGCTCCAAAATCCTATAAATAGGACCCCTCCCTAAGCCATTTTAGAGCCAAGTCTAGGCATCAGACCTCTGCCCAAATCTCTCCAAGAGATCTCTTCATCCTACCAAACCTCTGCCAAAATCTTGTCTCAATCCTCTCAACTCATTAGAACTCTACCCAAATCACTTTGATCATCCCCTATCTCCATCCAAATCAGTCATCAAATCCCTAATCACTCTTTTACATTGTGTTGTGAACATTTGAGCAACCCACATTCTACACGTTAGTCATTCTGATCAAGGGAGAAATCTTGAGGAGCTACATGATGCATCTCCTTCCCGCATGGATTCGTGAGGTCATAATGGAGGTATAGTCATTTTGTTTATGCATTAGATTAGTTTCTACTTTCATTCAAATTTCACTTATCACATGTACCTCAATTGATTAAGGTTTGCCATCCAAGAAGACATAAATCGGCATAACCCAGAGACAGTCTAAAAGTGCTACCAATTGGCACTGAAAGTGGAAGAGAAATTCAAGAGAAGACAAGAAAATAATAGTAGAGGAAGAGGGAGACAGCAAAGGGGAGGAAGAAGTCCTTTCAGAGGTAGAGGAAATGGATTTGGATTCCAAGGTGAATCAAATCAAGAGAGCAGCAAAGGAGACAATAGTCAAAACCAAGGGGGAAGTTACAATCAAAGAGGAAATTTTAGGAATAGAAGACTACCATTTAGAGGGAGATCTCAGGGCAGAGGACCTATCAGATGTTACAATTGCAATCAAGAAGGCCATATAGCTAGAAGATGTCTGGGAAAGGCAACAAGTTCAATAGGAGAAAGGAGGATCAATCTGATCCAAGAATCTGATTGTCAAAGTGTGACAAGCTCAAAGACTTCTCAAAGTGTGAATGCTCCTAACAGCTATTGATATCCTAAGAAAGGAGAATCTCTGATGATTAGGAGAGCAATGACCACCATGAAGGTGCCTGACAAAGAACCCCCACAAAGGAAGTCTCTCTTCAGAACTACTTGCAAGGCAGGAGGAAGGGTATGTAAAGTTCTGATTGACTCCGGATCCACTAAAAATTTTGTGTCATTTGAAATGGTAGAAAAGATGAAGCTTAGAAGACTACCACATCCTTGCCCATACAAGATCTCATGGCTCACCCAAGGTCAGCAAATAGTTGTGGAAGAACCGGCTTGGGTAGAGTTTCAAATTAGACCATACAAGGATAGGTCATTGTTTGACATTGCCAAGATGGATGCTTGCCATCTCCTATTTGGAAGACCATGGTAGTATGCCTTGAAGGCACACCATGATGGAGTGAGAAACACATATTCAATCACCAAGGATGGTAAGGTGATAGAGTTACTACCATTGATGGAGAATGAGGTGGAATCAAAAGGGAAAGAAGTCAAGGCGATGATGATAGAAGGCAAATGATTCATGAAAGAGATACTAGAAGAAGAAGGAGCAGTTGCATATGCTCTAATTCCATGCCTAAAGGTGAACAAGGAGCAGCAGCAAGAAATCAAGGGAGAGAAGAGGCAAAGGTTCATAGATCCGGTTGTCCAAGAGTTATTGGACAAATGTAAGGGCATCGTCTCTAATGGAATGCCAAGGTCCCTACCACCTATGAGAGACATCAGCCATTGTATAGATCTGATCCCAGGATCTACACTCCCAAACAAAGCAGCATACAAGCTTACCCCAAAGCAGAATATAGAGGTAGCAAGGTAGATTGAGGAATTGTTGGAGACAAGTCAAATTGGCAAGAGTTTAAGCCCATGTGTGGTACCAGCTGTACTAGCACCAAAGAAGGAAGGCACTTGGAGACTTTGTACTGGTTCAAGGGCTATCAACAAGATAACAATCAAGTATAGGTTCCCAATCCCTAGGATAGTAGATTTACTTGATTGCTTGGGGGGTGCTAAGTATTTCACAAAAATAGATTTAAAGAGTGGCTATCATTAGATTAGGATTAGGCCAGGAGATGAATGGAAAACTGCATTCAAGACCAATGAGGGTTTATATGAGTGGAAGGTCATGCCTTTTGGTTTGTCCAATGCCCCTAGTACCTTTATGAGGTTGATGAATGAGGTCTTGAGGGAATTCATGGAAAAATTTGTCATAGTATATCTAGATGACATCATGATTTTTAGTAATATAAGGGAAGAGCACCTCAATCATATAGACTTGGTCCTCAAAAGGTTACATGAAGAGCAGCTAATGATCAACTTAGGAAAGTGTTTGTTAATGCAGGAAGAGATCATCTACTTGGGATTTGTCATCTCACATAACAAACTGAAAATGGATCAAGAGAAGGTAAGTGCCATATTGTCTTGGCCAACTCCTAAAATCTTGAATGATGTTAGAAGTTTCCATGGATTAGCAACCTTATATAGAAAGTTTATAAAAGGGTTTAGTCATGTTTGTGCACCCATGCTTGACACCATAAAAGGAGGACAGAAGTGCAGGTTCACTTGGACAAAGGAGGTAGATGATTCATTTGAAACATTGAAGAAGAAGGTCGCAGAGTAGCCAGTCCTTGCATTTCCTGACTTCAACAAGATTTTCTAGGTAGAATGTGATGCAATCCACATGGCAATTGGGGCAGTACTTAGTCAAGAAGGTAGGCCTATTGCATTTTTTAGTGAGAAACTAAATGATGCAAAGAAGAGATACTCATCATATGATTTGGAGATGTATGCTCTAGTACAGTCACTCAAAAAGTGGAGACACTACCTGATGCCAAAAGAATTCATAGTGTTCATAGATAATCAGGCCCTTAGTTTCATAAATAGTCAAGAGAAGCTAAACCATAGGCACATGAAGTGGGTGGAGACTTTGTAAGCTTTCACCTTCACACTCAAGCATAAGAAAGGGGTCAAGAACAAGGTAACAGATGCTTTGAGCAGGAGGGTCTTAACCATAAATCAGATTCAATTAGAAAGTGTTGGCATTGATTCTTTGAAGGCCATGTATGATACTAATGAATATTTTGGAGAAATCTATAAGGTATGTACTTCCTTTGGTGACAAATATCATGTTGAGTTCTCTGAATTTCTGATCCAAGATGGATTACTTTTCAAAGGTGGACAGTTGTGTATTCCACGATGTTCTATGAGACTGAATATTATTAGGGAGAAACATTGTGGGGCCATGGCAGGACATTTTGGTCTCGATAAGACTCTTGATCTTGTGAAGAGACATTACTATTAGCCTAAGTTACAATCAAATGTGAGAAAAATTGTAGAGGCATGTGTGATATGTCAGAAGGCAAAAGGGAGATCCACTAATGCAAGTTTGTATTAGCCACTACCCATTCCTTCTAGGCCGTGGGAGAGCATAAGCATGGACTTTGTATTGGGTTTGCCTAGGACAAGGAAGGGATATGATAGTATTTTTGTTGTAGTAGACAGATTTAGTAAAATGGCACATTTCTTGCCATACAAAACCACTTGTGATGCTTCATATGTTGCTGATCTATTTTTCAAAGAGATAGTAAGGATACATGGATTGCCATTAAGCATAGTGTCAGATAGAAATGTGAAGTTTATTGGCCACTTTTAGAGGACTCTTTGGAAGAAGCTTGGAACAAATTTATCCTTCTCATCCACCTACCATCCTTAGACAGATGGTTAGACTGAAGTAGTTAACCATTCATTGGGAAATTTTTTAAGGTGTTTGACAAGGCAACATGGAGAGAAGTGGGATAACATTCTCTCACAAGCAAAATTTTCCTATAATGACACTATCAATAGGAGT
The DNA here is from genome assembly GCA_027924645.1 of Cunninghamia lanceolata. NCBI lineage: Eukaryota > Viridiplantae > Streptophyta > Pinopsida > Cupressales > Cupressaceae > Cunninghamia > Cunninghamia lanceolata. Next base: position 12,284,281 of record BSBN01000284.1, on the reverse strand, counting down.
ACAAGGAAGTCACCTTTTCAAGTGGTATATGGTATTCATCAAAGAGGTAATTTGGAGCTAAGAGATCTACCTACAGGAGAGTCTATTAGTGTAGATGGAGAATCTTTTGTATTAGCCCTCAAAGAGGTGCATGATCAAGTCAAGACACAACTCCAACAAACTATATTAAAGTACAAAGCATATGCTAATAAGAAGAAGAGAGATGTACAATTTGATGTTAGAGATTTGGTATGGGTTAATTTGAAGAAGGAGAGACTCCCAAAAGGTAAATATACCAAGCTAATGCAGAGGAAGATTGGACCATGTCAGATTTTGAAGAAGTGTGGGCAGAATGCTTATGAGATCCAACTTCCTCCTAATCTTTGGATTGTCACCCATTTTCAATGTATGTGATTTAACTCCATACAAGCCGAATGCAGACATAGAACAGGAACCATTACAAGATGTAGCAGATGATGATATTCCTAAGCATGATCCACCAAAATTGAAGAAGATATTAGACTCAAGAGTGACAAAGAAGACAAGGAACAAAGAGTACATAGAGTACTTGGTGGCTTGGCATAGGAAACCTAATTCAGAGGCAGTTTGAATGATTGAAGGTTAGATTACAAAATATGGTGCAGACCTTCAAACTTTGATCTCAAGTGGGCTTGAGATCTCTTCTCCCAGGGAGTATGGTGCAAGAGCACCCCTTCAACAAGCTAAATATACACTTGAGGGAGAAGACTAAGGTTTAATATGTTTTATGCATTTTATGTTATCATGTAGTATTTGTGATGACATTTCATGTTTGTAAGAACTGACCCCACCATGAGAACTGAAGTCCCAAATTTGGCATCCCAATAAGCCAATTTGGACATCATTAGACATTTGGGGTATGTGGAGAATTAAATCAATGTGTCACATGATTATGTGTTTTGCTATCTTAAGCCAAATAGGTGTCGAGTGATTAGTTAGGGTTTTTTATTATAATCTTGGTTTAAGCAAAATCAAAACAGGGGAGATATACAAAGAAAAAAGACCAAGTAGAGGAAAAAAAGAGAGGAAGAGGTTGTTGGTTTTTCCATCCTTTGGAATTATCAAATTTATGAATCTCTGTAAGACTGAAGAAATAGAAATTCTGTCAGTTGTGTTTTACAAATTCTAGATTCCGTGTAAATTCCCTGTGTATTGAATTATCCTGTGTATCTTATCTGTATAGAATCATTTTGTATTTAATTTAGTCCTTCTATGGTTGAGATGTACAATTAAAGCCATTCCACTGGTGGATTTTAGTGAAATTAGTGAAATGGACTTGGAAAATAGTTTTCTATTTTGTTTTCCTTTTGTTCATGGTCATGATAGAATAGAAACCACGAGATTCATTACAGAGGAGGTTATTGGCGTGAGATTCAGATGTACATTTTATGTATATATGTCAATTGCATGCTAGGAACAGTTCGTGAGTATATCACATTTGTATGCGAGTATCATCCTGTGTATATCCTGTGAAGAAAGGTATGTATAAAAGTCCTTCTGGGTTACGCTCTTGTTGTTTACTGAAGATACAAGCAGTGTGTATATCATTAATGTACCTAAGTACATTTCATGTGTATATCACATTTGTATGCAAATATACATTTCATGTATATCCTGCATTTGTGTATCAGGTTGAAGTATATCAGAGAAACTGATAGTAGATGGTCGCAAGTGGTTGAACCAATTCAAAGGTTCAATGGTTCAACGGCTACAACAGGTTCATTAGTTTGATGAATGCATGTTTAAGAAGCTGAAGTTTTTGCTTCAAGTGAGAAAAGACCGTCAAAGGAACTTTGAGATGACAGAAAGAGTTTGGTTGAACCTTTGAACCGGTTCAATGGTTCAAAGGGTTCAACAGTTCAACCGTTCAACCGTTCATGTGGGTTCAAAGACTTAAGCCTGTTCGATGGAGATTGTGTTAAGTATTAGCAATAGTTGAACCAATGGTTGAACCAGTTCAGTGGTTCAACGGTTCAACAGTTCATGAATTCAAGGTTCAGGGAATGTTCATTTGAGGCACCGGTTCAATAAAGTGCTGATGGATTTGAGGGGTTCAATGGTTCAATAGATAATTGCCAATAGCTTTAAGTCACAGCAATAGGAGTTTAGGGTGACAACTAAAAGTGTCACTGATGGAGAGTTTATCAGTATGAGTCACACCATTGGAAGACAAGACGAAAGCTTCACCGATGGTAGGAAGTCTGGATGATGGAATAGGTCAGCAGGAAAATAGTTCTCTCTTGCCAATAGAAGGAAGCATCATGACTGTGGAGTTCCAGGAATTTGTACCAATCCCTTGATACTCTACCACGCCGCTACCTGCTCTGCAATCACTCTTTTAGGTATTCAAGATATGTTCCTAAGAAAGTGCTCTAAGATTGCAGGGTTGTTAGTAATAACTCTATAGGTGGGTTTTGGTAACCCATTATCAGATTCATTGGATTGTTCTGAATAGGAGGATTCCCCTTTAGACAAGTGTCATTACTAGCATGTTACAAATAGTAATTAAGGTAGGGGGATTTTGAGATACCCCCTGGTCTTGTCCATGAGACTTTTTTCTTTTTCTTTGGAGCAGCTTGTCCTGCTTCCAAGATCCTGATTATTTGCACTAGAGTTGCGATTAAATCCATAGGAGTTGCAGCTCTAGGGGTTTCTTCATTTCTAGGATGTTCTCTTCGATGGGCTTCCTCTCGTGCAGTATTTTCTTTTTGTTTTTCTTCTAAGGGAATCCTCAATGCCTCCTGAGCATCTTTGGTCTCTTGTAGATGCCTTTCCAACCTTCTAACCTCTTTATCAAGGTGCGTATTCAATGTACATGTGGAAGGTTGTTCGGATCAATGTATTTTTGATCTCACCCTCCTTGCTTTATGTGACACATTAGGTATGACTAGATTATTCTCCCAAGTAGGGTTGTTGAATGATAGGGAGTTCCTAGATTCCCTTAGATCTTGCTCATAATCAGAGTCTTCATAGTCATAACAATTGGTAACAGGTGCATCAGGATGAGGCGGCACATACCTATCAAAAGAAGGGGTTTCAGGTTCAACTGAGGGAATGTTCCCTTGGTTCAAATCCTATTCTGTCATATTCAGGGGTACCATAGACACTACAAAATAAATGGAATGGATGGCGGTGCAGATGATGGAAGTAAAAGTAGCTATGAAAAGAAATAAAGAATGAATGAATGTTTTTTAATTTTTTGAAATGTTTTCACAATGGGAATGCAAACTACAAGATAGGAAGATTCTATAATTCAGATCAGGTTCACCAAAATATGTACACTCAGAATCGTGACTCTGGTTGCCTGGGGCTGTCAGGTCAGATTTCGGCACACACATGGACCATTTCCCTCCTTACCAGAAGGCCATTCATCATGTCACTCTTGCTCATGTGGAAGTAGCCAGGCAAGAGGAGGAAAGACATGGTGGGGGTCTGGCTCATTGGAGAGCTAGACTTCATAAAGGGGGGTTAGCAAGTTCTTTGGCCTTTGTTGTTGTGTGTTTTGTTGAATGTTTTTCTCAGTGGTTGTGGTATTTGAGATAACCCTATGACCCGAAGGGTCACTAGTTTCTCTTCTTCTATTTTGATTCCTTAAATTACACCTTTGTGTGGGCAAGCGATTGTTTTCATCATTCATCTCTGCTATTTCTATGTCTTTGAGAAATGTTCTGCGTAGTTGTAATTGCCTAGTTTCTTCTAACAACAGGAGATCAAATGGGTCTCCTTGTGGTAGAATAAATGTTTGTTGCAGCGGTTGCAGATGCAACTCCTCAATCTCGCTATGTATAGTTCTCACCCACTCTCCTCTCACCTCTAAACACATCCATGATTAGGGTAATAGGGGATATGTGATTACTAACCTTCACCAGATCTAGGGTTTTGACCTAGGGTTTTATTGACCTAGGGTTTGACTTTGTTTAACTGTGGTTACCTTGTGATAGAATCAAGGTTTTGCAATGTTGTCTATTCTAACAGATCTATATGGATGCAAGATAAATGACATGCAAAGCATCTTTTTGGTATTTTTTAAAGTATTTGGAAAGGAAAATGCTTCTAATCTATGAAAGAAATATGTATACAATCTTATATGTATTTTCAAATGCAAAGTTTAATCTATGTTTTTGTGGGTTTTTGGTGTTTTCAATGCAATCTAATTTAATGGAAAGGGAAGATGCTTTTTCTAACAAAGTAGATCTAGGAATGTAAAAACAATTAATCTAGCATGCAAGATCTAACCTATCAAGGAAAAAGTAAAATGTTACTATTCCCAAGAGCAAAGTGATTATCTAATTACTATGAAAGCAATAAAAGAACCTGAAAGAGATGAAGATTTGTTGACTCCACTACCCTCAGTATCCTTTTGTAGGTAACCTTGAATCCTTCTGTGGCAACAGGTGATCCTCTTGACAAAATGACCCAAAGAAGCAAAGAGAAGCTTTTGTGAATCTTGTATCAGCTCGATGTGAGATTTGAATTGAGTACAATGGCTAAGAATCAAGAAATGTAGCATTTCTTGATTGAACAAAGAAAGTAAAAGGCACTTACATCTCGTATGAGCATATGAATGCTAGGTTGGAGAGCAAAATTGGCAAGAGCTGGTGCACAATGAATTTGCCACCCTTTGTACTTAAGGGAGGGGGTATTTATAGGTTTGAGGAATGGAATGGATTGAAGAGTTAACTCATTTGATTGATGAGTTAACAAGAATAGATTGGGGAGTTAACAAGGTTGATTACCTAGTGAACTCAGCTGATTAGGGAGTGATGAAGCAATGATAGCTTATCACTGAAGAAGAAATGGAGGTGAGGGAATGCTTGAGATTGATTAGAGTTATTTTGAGATCAAATAGAGCTAATTATGCATGTGTGGGTGCATGAAATAGTTAACTCTATATCAAGGATCAAAAATCACTCAAACAAAAAGAAAAATGGACAAAAATGGAGGAAAAACGTGAGAGAAACTTGAGTTTTTTTGCGGTTCAAAAGATGGAAGGGTCACCACCTTCATTAGACAGGGTCACCACTAGGGATCATGGGTCACCCATAGCACGACCCTAGCTCACCCCATGGGCGACCCTAGGTCAGGGAGATCCAGGATCAAAGTGCAAAATGCAGAAATTTAGGCTAGCAGAAGGTATAAGGGAGGAAAAGGATGGTTTCTACATCAAGAAAATAGGTCAGTCATGTGGAAGAATCCAAATCTCCACTTGCATCTTCAGGATTCCCAATGGGGATTTGGAAATAACAGGAGGAGATTTGGATTGGTTGGTTGAAATAAAAAACTGACAATGGGAGATGGGTCAGGGGACCTCGAGAAGGGTTCTATGTGGTGCACTAGAGGAAAAACAAAGGGGAGAGGTGAAAACTCACCTATGAGACTCTCACAAGGCTTAGGATCAAGGTCAAAAGCTAGAAAATGCAAGTCGACAAGTGTCGCAACAAGTGTCAAAAAGCATTGCAAATGAGGAAGGAAGGGAATTGACAAAGCAAAAATGACACAAGACAAGAAAAGAGGACATGTCATCAAGAGGCCTACAACCCAAAGGATTTGTTTTCACGCTTACATGTACGTGACAAGGATTTGAATCATCATAGGGGTCCTTGTGGAGGTTGTACGTGATTTTTGTACTTACAGGTTGGTACTAAGCTTTCATTGTATGTGTCTTAAGAATGAAGATTATCTAGAGGATATGTCTAATGTGCCATATACTAGTGCTATAGGAAGTTTGATGTATGCAATGGTTTGCACTAGACTAGATATTGCCCAACCAGTGGGAGTTTGATCCAGTTTATGTCTAACCCTGGTAGACAACATTGGAATTATGCAAAGAGGGTGTTAAGATATTTTCATGGTACTTATGATTACTATTTGGTTTATTTTGGTACTAATAGTGTGGATAAGACATTAGATATAAAGGGTTTTGATTATACAAATTGGGTAGGTTATTTGGATAGTCGAAGGTCCACAAGTGGCTATGCGTTTACATTGTTTGGAAGAGATGTGAGTTGGATGAGTAAAAGGTAGCCCACCATTGCTTTATCTACTATCAAAGTAGAGTATATGGCTACTACTCTTGTCTCTAAGGAGGTAATTTAGTTACGGAGATTATTTACAGGTAAATTGGTTTTGATTACAACATTATTCAAATTGGTTGTGATAGCCAGAGTGCAATATGTTTGGCCAAGAACCCCGTGTATCATGCATAGACTAAGCATGTGGATGTTCAATACCATTTTTTTCATGAAATGATTACTAATGGTCATATTGAGCTAACAAAGGTTGGCACTTAGGAGAATGTTGTAGATTCACTTACTAAACTTATGAGTATGGAAATGTTTATGTGGTGCAAGAAGGCCATGCGCGTTGTTCCTAGTACTTAGTTGTTTTATGTTTTCCTATGGATGTATTTACAATGTATGATGTCGAGAGAGAGAATGTTAGGATTAAGGTGCCATCAACCCTGTAAATCCTATGTATTTAATTGCTCCTAATATTGTTTGTAAATCATTCATAAGGAATGAAGTATTCACCAAGTAGTGATCTTGTTTCAAATGCATGTTTAATCTTGGTAGCTAACAGATGTTGGTTAAATAGCATATTGCAATTTGGGGGGTGCACGTGGTACCTCCCTGCAAGTTTTGGGGGAACCATCCCCCAATGGGGGTCCAATGGTTTCACACCCTGGTGGGGGGTCTAGTGGCCACATGCCCCAGTGGGGGCCTAGGGGAAACACCCCTAGAAGCCACATTTTATATATAAATTTAAATTGTAAATCTAAACAATTCATCATTAGGTCATAGGTATGAGGTAGAGGTTATGTTGGATTTTCTTACCCTAGAAGGAAACCCTTTTATGAAGGTATTATATTACAGTTATGTTGTAGTAGAGAGTTGAGACTAGAAAATAGGCAATGTTGGATTGAAGAAAGAAGAGGACATTGATAGTGTTGTATTGTAAACTCTATTGAAGTTAATATAGATTGGTGCATCTGTTCTTGTATGGAGATTTTTCTCTAAAGGGTTTGTCCACTTAAACACTATGTTAAGTGTTTGATCTTCTATTTTGTTATTTCCTATGTTGATTTCATACTATTTCCATTTTGGTTTTGCACAGTTAAACATCTATAATATAGTTGTAATCAGATTTTTATTCATAGTTGTTTACATTCATTTCTAACATTTGGTAGTAGATACTGGAAAGTTTTGTGTCTTGGGTGGATATGTGAGGGTTTTTGGAGCTATAGTGGGCATTTTGGTTGAATTTATTTTGTAGATTTGTTTAGAAGCCATTACTACATCCTCATCCTGACTTGACATAAAAAAATTCATCAAAATGGGTTATGAGCTATGGAAGCTGAAAATTCAGGATCTACTTGAAGAGAGAACAATGGTTTATCATATTAAGAGAAAAGGAACCTGATGATGTTAGTCAAGATGAGTGGGAAAAATTAGAAAAAAAGGCAAGAGGAACAATTTGGTTATGCCTTGTAGACTCTATAATTTTCATTGTCTCTGTATAGAATATTGTACATGCTTTATGGAAGCGGTTAGGTGATATATATCAAGCCAAGAGCCTTGTAACTAAACTATATCTCAAAAGAAAGTTTTTTTCCTTTAAAATGAAGGAGGGTGATTCAATTGCTAATCACTTGAATACATTTAATTTGATTCTTAATCAGTTAGCTTCTGTGGATGTTAAGATAGATGAGGAAGATAAGTGTATTATACTTTTTTGTTCTTTGCATGAGTCTTAGGAGAATTTCATTCTTGCTTTCATTGCTAACCTTTAAGATCCAAATAAGGATGCCCTTGTTGCAACTCTATTGTCATAGGAAATAAGGAAGAAGGCTATGAATAGCTTGGTGGATGCTATTAATGTCAGGGAGAGGTCTAAGGAAAGAGGACCAAAAATGAGATGAGAAGGGGTCTAAGGAATCAAAAGGGTACTCTAAAAATCTTGGGAAGAAGAACAGAGTTAAGTGTTGGAATTGTGGTAAGAGGGGGCATGTGAAGAAAGAATGCATAAACCCAAAGAAATAGTGGGAGTCCTCTACTAAAAAGTCCTCAAATGCAAGTGAAGAATTTTTAATTTATGCATGTAATGTCATGTCTGATGAACAGTGGTTGATGGACTCAGGTTTCTCATATCATATGACTCCTCATGAGGAATGGTTCTCCACATATAAGAAATATTATGGAGATAATGTATACCTTGGGGACAACTATACATATCTAATTGTTGGTCAGGAAAGATACATTTGTGTTTTGGTGATGGGAGGATTAAAACCCTTCCTAGTGTTTTACATATTCCTAGATTGGCTAGAAATCTTATCTTTGTTTCAAAGTTGAATACTTCCAGAATGCATGTAACATTTAATAAGAATGGTTGAAGATTGGTGAGAGGAACCTTGGTGGTAGCTAGGGGAACAAGGATGGGAACTCTATTTAGGCTTGAGGCCACTACAATTTGTAGATCCACTAATGTAACTAAAACTAGTTAAAATACATGTATGTTGTGGCACCATAGATTAGGCCACACATGTGAAAAAATTTTAAAAGAAATTCTGAAAAAAAAAATTTTGGATGGTTTCTCCTATTCTGATGAGCACTTTGACTTTTGTGAGCATTGTGTGTTTGGTAAACATAACTTAATTTCTTTTCCTTTAGGAAGCAATAGAGAAAAAGTGAAATTAGAAATTATTCATTCAAATGTGTTTGAACCTATGGATAATGATTCTATTCGAAAATCTCATTATTTCATTACCTTCATTGATGATGTATACAAATTCACATGGATTTATTTTATGAAGCATAAATCTAAAGTTTTCGATAAGTTTAATGAATTTAAAGTCTTAGTAGAGAACCAATCAGGACATAAGATAAAAATATTAACATCTAACAATGGAGGGAAATATTTTTCTAAGGAATTTGATGAGTTCTATAAGCATGCAAGTATCATAAGACAAAATACAACTCTGTGTACACCACAACAAAATGGTGTTGCAGAAAGGATAAACTAAACAATAATGGAAAGAGATAGAAGTATGATAAGTGATGCAAAGTTGGATAAATGCTTTTGGGAAGAAGTTGGGACTACTACTTGTTACTTTTTAAAAAAATTCCATTGTAAGGCTCTTGATTACACGTGTTATGAAGTGTGGATAGGTAAGGAACCTTCTATGCCACATTTAAGTGTTTTTGGTTGTCAAGATTTTTTTCATGTGCCTAAGGAAAAGCAATCTAAGTTGGATCCAAAAGCACATAAATGCATCTTCATTAGATATGGCGAGAATGTAAAACATTATATGCCTTGGGATCCTCTAACTAGAAAATTTATCTTTTCTAGAGATGTGATTTTTAGTAGATGGAGAAGAAGAAGATTCAAGTGAAATTTTAGATGAGGAAGACTCCATTGTTATAGAATAAGTTGGGTATATAGAAGAACATGAGGAAGAATCTCATACTCCACCTTTAAGAAGATCCACAAGACAACAAAACCTAGTCGATAGGTATAGCCCACCAGATTTTCATTGTGTATTTGCTTTATTTAGTACTAACGATAAACCTAGATCCTATAGGGAAGCTATTCATGCAGATGATAGTGAGTATTGGTAGTTAGCCATGCAGTAGGAGATGATTGTTTTAGACTCTTCTAACACTTGGGATCTTGTACATTTTCCCAAAGGAAGAAAGGCCATAGGATGTCAGTGGGTCTTCAAAAAAAGGTTGGAGCAGATGGTCATTACAAAAGTACAAGGCTAGACGAGTATCCAAGGGCTACTCCCAGAGAGAGGGAGTTGATTTCTGTGAAATTTTCTCTACTATTACTAAATTATCTTCTATTATGTATTTCTTTTATCCATTGTTGTAGCTTATGATTTTGAAATTGAACAAATGGATGTTAATATTGTGTTTTTGTATGGAGATCTGGAAGAAGAAAATTATATGCAACAGCCTATAGGTTTTTAGGTAAAAGGGAAAGAACACTTTCTATGCAAGTTAAAAGCATGTCTTTATGGTTTAAAAAAGTCCCCCATAATGAGGTACCAGAATTTTGATTGATTTGTTTTGAAATTGGGCTTTGTTAGAAGTGAAGGAGGTGTTGTTATATGGAGCCTAATCAGACTCGGAGGTTAAATTTACCCCACTTTTATCAGCGCAGTTTCTCCCCAAATTCCTATGGGGTCAAGGGGCAGCACCCCTTGTAGGGTCCAGGGGCAGTGCCCCTAGCACGTTCCCTGTTGCGATATAGGGCAGGGTCGAGGGGCAGCGCCCCCGAAACCTCACACAGTTTTTTATTATTTTATAAAGGCATCGGGAGTTATTTTTCATTGACCAACATAAGAAAACCCTATTTTTGTAACTGACAAAAAGCTTGATAAAAAGTGGCTAAGGGTTAGGGTTTTGATATTGTATTGTAGCATTTTGCAGTGGTATTGAGTTGCAGTGATTGCTGATTGTAATCGGTTTGATTTACTGGATAATAATATTGGACTCTCTGTTTGGTGGATGTAGCCCAAGTTTGGGTGAACCACATTAAAACTTGTCTCTCACTGTTATTATTTCTATGTATTTCCATTCCTCTGTTTAATCTTTATTTGCATTTAATTGATATCTTCTGTTGGCTAACCCTAACAGGAGGATCATGGTGTCTACATTTGATGTATTCATGATGATATTCTGATTAATGTCTTATATGTGGATGATATTTTATTTTTATTAATACCAAAGGTAGATTAGTGAGTTGAAAGATCAAATTTTAGGTGCATTTGACATGAAGGATCTAGGGGCAACCAGGTATATTCTAGGAGTGGAGATCAAAAGGGTCTAAGGTAATAGAAAGATTTGGTTATCACAAAATATGTGAATACTATTTTGCACAGATTTAGCATGGAGGATTGCAATCTAGTTATAATTCCTTTACCAGTTGGTACTAAATTTTCATTAGATATGTGTCCTAGGAATGAATATGATTTATAGGATATGTCTAATGTACTATATGCTTGTGTTGTAGGAAGTTTGATCTATGCAATGGTTTGAACTAGACTAGATATTACCCAAGCAATGGGAGTTTTGAGCAGGTTTATATATAACCTTGCTAGATAGTATTGGAGTTATGCAAAGAGGGTGTTAAGATATTTGTGGTGTACTTCTGATTACTATTTGGTTTATTTTTTTTACTAATAGTGTGGATAAGACATTGGATATTCAGGTTTTTGTTGATGTAGATTGGGTAGGTGACTTGGATAGTCAAAGGTTCATTAGTGGCTATGTGTTTACTTTGTTTGGAGGATTTGTGAGTTGGATGTGTAAAAGACAGCCCACTTTCAATTTATCCACTATCAAAGAAAATTATATGACTGCTACTCATGTATCTAAGGAGGTGGTTTGGTTATGGATATTGTGTACAAGTATTGGTTTTGATTGCAAGATGATTCAGATTGGTTGTGATAGCTAGAGTGTAATATGTTTGGCCAACAACCCCATGTCTAATGCACAGACTATTTCATGTGGATTTTCAATACCATTTTGTTCATGAATGATTGCTAATGGTTCAATTTAGTTGAAGAAGGTTGACACTCAGGTGAATGTTGCATATTCACTTACTAAACATGTGAGCACATAAAAGGTTGTGTAGTGCAGGAAGCCCATGGGCCTTGTATCTAGTACTTAGTTTTTTTATGTTTCCTATTGATGTATTTACAATGTATGAAGTCAAGTGGGAGAATGTTAAGATTAATGTTCCATCAACCTTGTAAATCCTATCTATTTAATTACTCCTAATATTATTTGTAAATCATCCATAAGGGATAAATTGTTCATCAAGTAGCGATCTTGTTTTAGTAGCATGTTTAATCCTGGCACATGATGAATTTTGTTTATGGAACATATAGTAGTCTAGGCGGTGCATGAGGTACCCCCCTATAGGGTGTTTTTGTATATGTTGTCACTGATGTAAATGGAGTGGTGGTCAGAGGAGTTGTGATGTGAATGAAAGACATGAACATGTTGTTGGATCAGTATCATTTGTACACAGTTGTACCTTATCTTCTAAGGTTCATAGATAGGTGAAGGTTGTCAAAGTGTTTTGATTGATGTCATGCATTGATAATATGAAGTCACTCTTTTTACATTGTTACATATATTTTCACTTGATGAAAAGTATTGCATAGGATATGAAGGAAATTGTCTAAGTTATCAAAAATGTCAAAGGTACAGGGAATTATATTACAAAAACATAGGAGATTGTACCACATTCTACCACAGATAAAGATATGACCTCATGGTTTGAAGGATAGCTGAATATGGCTATGAGGTATGTGTGATCCATGTTTCAAAGCATATGGACTACTGCAAGGACATCCAGAGTCAGTAGACAAAAAGTAGGGTTATCATGTATGAAACTAAAATCTACCACATCTCACTGCATTTGCATAAATGATTTGGAGGTTTGGAGATTATGTAAAGAAAAGAGACAAGAATGACATACTCAGGTTTTAGAGGATATAAAGTACCACAATTGTGTTTTTCAATGTTTTGAGTTAAGACTATGTGACTGGGCTGTATAAGGGATAGTGACATCAATGGTTGTATGCTTGTGCTAGCAAGTAGGAGCATGAACCAACAAGAGGAATGTATGAGAAGATATTTTAGGACATATAGTGTTCATATCATGAATTGGTTGATGATATTTCACTTCTCCAATATCACATAGGTTCTGGAGCAAATGTATGAAAGGTTAAGTGCTTGCAGAGCCAACATGGTGTATCTGAATGTTTGCACCATGTTTATGGAAGCATGTGCCAACAAGTTTGGGAGGAAGTAAAATGGGTCTAGTAGATCCTTTGGTATGAACCACACAATGGGATTTCACTCCTTCATTATCACATCTAATTTGGGGGCCGAAAAGTAAGGTCAGTTACATGTTTCATGATACATGTTACCTTAAGGCTGAAAATTTTGAAGTTTAGAAGACTTGTGAAGGATATATATGAAGATAAAAAGATTGCTACAAGTGTGTGGAATATGTATGATGATAATTGAATGATCTAAAGAGAGATAAGTAACTTTGTAAGCAATAATTTATAACCTATAGGAGAGTTAAAGTATTGTGGAGGTATCCTAGCTATAAGAATTAGTCAAATGATCAAGAAGATATCAGAGATGATAGTGCAGAGGTGTCTAAGTCATTATAATGAGTCAAGGATGTCAAAGTGTTAGAAAAGATATTATTTCTAAGGTAATTGAGTCATCATTCTATAACGTTAGAAAATGTCCTCTTGGGGGCTTTTCCCTCTTTAGGTTTAGCTCCTGGATCCTTTGTGTGCATTTAGGACATCTTACATCATAATTTGGCATCTTGATGGAATGAACCCTAGGTATCATGACAAATGGGGCCTAGGGGGACCCCTTGAGCTTAACTCTACCCAAAATACGGGGGGGGAATTGGGTGCCTGCGCCCTAGTCCTACCCTATTTTGGGTTAGGCCCAAATTTTAAGTGTCAGTTTATGACCGTTATTTGGTCCCTAGGCTGACATGGTAAGTTTGAATTACAAAATCTTGGTGGGAATGTTTGTAGTTGCATATATAAAAGCATGTTTAGGAATTCATTTAGAAACTAGATTTCAACATTACAACTAGCTACCAACTTGTATGTGCATTGAGGATTCAAGGCTTTCATTGTGTTGCAAGAGTAGATTAGTGTTGTCTATGTGTTTGTGTTTGTAGATTTGAGAATCCATTTCCTGGTGGAATGAAGAGCATCTTCTTCCCATGAGATCTTCACTACAAGGTGACATTATATTGTGTTTTCATCATAATTTCATTTAGATTTTTCCTCTGCCTCCCTAGGCATGCACTCTCTATCTGACAAAGGTGTTTGGAAAACTTAAGTGTACTTCCGAGGCTTGACTGAGGCAAGCTCCTAAACACCACAACCCCCTCCCATAGTTTTATGATTGCAGATCATAGGTTGATGATGGAGACAAAGTGAAGTTGTAGGAGGGCATATTGGAGAGTTGGAATTGTAGATCAGAGAAGAAAAGAGCACCCTAGACTTGGGTGCTTGCTCATTAGTCCTCGAAGCCTCATGATGGAAAAACCTTTGGTGCAGCAGGAACAGGTTGTAGATCTTGGACTTGGGCACTCGCTCTTCTATCCCCAACTTTTCTACCTCAAAACCCTGAAAATAGGTGCATAGTCATTCATAATTTTACATCTTTCTATAGAGGCATTTTATGTTATTCGTCTGTTTACTGTCATTTTCATATAATTAGGGTTTTGATGGATAATTGAGCATAAGAGAAAGAAAATTGATAATCAAATACCCTAATCCAAGTTTCCCTACATTTGTAAGTGACCAAGGACTTGATAGTGCTCTACCACTCGATGCGAAGGTCCTTGAATGTAACGGGTGAAAGGAGGATTTAAACACTAAACTAAACAAATCTAAATTTTCACCTAAACATTTTGGTGAACCCATGTTTTTGGACTTAATTGCAACTTTCTGAGTGTTTTTCTTCAGATTTGGGTTGATTTTCATTCATTCATATAGTCATTCATCTTATTGCATTGAGAAAAATTCAAAAAAATTGAAAAATTTGAAAAAAATTGCATTTTAGGGTTACTAATTTGCATCAATTCACTCTAACTTTTCCTAATTTATGATTTTTACATCAGATCTGATATAAACTATAGAAAATTACAAAAATTCAATAATTTCATTGTATTTTATCATATAATTGCTAGGATTTTGTAGAAATTTTGACAATTTTCATATAACCTAGTAATTCCAAAATCTAGGGTTAGTAGGCAAAATCTTCTTTCAAATTTTTCTACTGATTTTAGAGACTCATTAAAACTTTAATTTGGTTGTATTCTTGCATTTTAGTGTAAAATTGCATTTAGATTTCAAATATTTGCATTTTTGTATAGAAATTTTCAACAAAAAACTAGCAATTTTCATGCATTTTCATTAAATTTGCACTTGCATTTCACATATTAGAGATTTGAATTCATTTTCAGATATGAGTACACTTCATTTTCATCATAAATTAGACTTCAAAACATTCATATAGAATTTTGTGTCAAGATCTCAAACCTAGGGCTTGAAAAACATCAATTTTCACTAGATTTGGCCTTATCAACTCTCTAAATTTGCACCATAGGTGTGTTGTGAAGAATATTTTTGAACTAATTTTCTGTTATCAAGGTAATTATTTTCTCCCCATCCTAAAAATCTTCACAATACCCTTTTATTGGGCTCTTTGTTTTGAAATTTTGGTGAAAAACTACACATTTTTGCTATTTTTGCCCTAGGGTTTGGCCTAGTTTGCACTCCAAGTATGTTGTGAAAAATTTTATGGATTGAGGTGAAAAATATCAATGTCTTTATTTGCTACACCTCCTAAAATTCATTACAACACCCATTTTTCTAGGTCTTGGAGTTGAAAAACCGTGAAAAATAGCCTATTTTTGCTATATTTTCACTAGAGTTTGAACTTAAGTGGCACCAAAAGCATGTTGTGACAGATATTTTTACATCGAGTGGCTGTTATTACTGATATAATTTTCTTTCCATCATCATTTTTCTCACAACACCCTTTGTTATGCTCTTTTGAATTGATATTTGGTGAAAAAATTGCATATTTTGACATATTTTCACTTATCATCATCTTAGATTTGCATAAAGAGTATGTTGTGAAGGATCTTATTGCTGTATTGGACTGATATAAGACATATAATTTTCTGCCCCTGATCAAAATCCATACAACACCTTTTCTTTCATATATTTGCATTGAAAAAGTACAAAAAATCAAGCATTTTAGGCCATTTTTTGCATATAGTGCTGAACTTGTCTTTTGCATACATTTGAAAAGCCTTTAAAATCTGATTTTACATTGATGTTACAAGACATTTCATGATGGAATCTTCATCTCATTAATCTTTGGTATCTTTACATGCATATATCAAAAACGTCGAGAGTTTCTACAATTTCTTAATATGAATCCTCATGTTCTTACATACAAGCTATGTATCACAAGGATATATTTAAATGCTCTTCATTTAAAATCCTTGAATATATATCTGATTTTGACAACTTCATGTCTCTCATGAATACATACCCTTGGGTAGTAGAAGATTTGATGAAACACATTAGGAATGATGAGAGTGAAATTTCTCTTAATGCTTTGGATTTAATAACTAAAACATATGATGATGACATAGAAAATGATCCCTCCTATGAGGATATACTAGCACAAGAGGATGAAATCATTGACACATTCTTGACCATCACCCTACCCTCTTTGTAAAATGAAACATTAGTGGATAAAGGGCTCTCTCTCAAGAAGGATTCTTCATGGGAAGAAAAAGGCTATCCACCTAACGATCATTTGGTGCATGAGACTTCTACGAATAATCCATTAGACCTTCCACCTTTGATTAAAAACTCAAGAACCTTCGATGAGAAGACTATAGATAGCTCTATTCTGACTAATGATATAGTACCTTCCTCTCATCCCATTTCTCTCTCTGGCCAAGATGTAGCATTGGTGGATGAGAAAAGGTCTCTCACATTAAATCCTTTAGGGATGGATGTTGGGTACAATCAAGAAGTAAACAATGTCAATTCAATATTTAGTAATAGACTTTGTAGCAATATTCCTAGGATGATTGTCCAAGGGGAACCTAGTGTACCCTCTTGCTTAAAACCAATGATTATTGTCCAAGGTGTTCAACAACCACCTAGACCTAGTGATTACATCTATGACTATATAAAGCAAATTTCTCAAGGAAATTAGGGTGTTCAAAATGTGATTGCTTACACATACAACACCTATAATAACAAGCAAATTCAACAAGCACCGCATGTGCCTATCTCTCTTCCATGTTCTCAACCTATGCTCCCTCCACCACCTTGTCTTACTCATAAAAGTGGTCAAGAGTATGATCTTGTCAAACAACTTTGTGACACTCCGGCTAAGATCTCTCTTTGGGATTTGATACAAACATCACCTACGTACCATGGAATACTCCAAGAAGATTTACAAAAGGTGATTGTGCCACCTGATGTTAAGCCGAATGATGTAGTAGCCGTATTGGATAGTATGCATGTGAAAAAAATAGATATTCTCTTTCAACCATAGGAGTTACCATCAATTGAAGTTCAAAACCAATATGATCCTCTTATAATATTTGTCACAATTAAACAAAACATTGGTTAAGAGAGTTATGATTGATAATGGATTGGCTCTTAATGTTTGTGTCATTGAATTATTACAAAAGATTAAAGTTGATACATCTGTCAAGCTGGAACCGTTAAGTATCCATGATTTTCACAATGTTGGATGGCAATCCATAGGTACTATAACTTTACCTATACAAGTGGGACCTGTGATTATGCCTACCCTAATTCATGTCATGCCTAGTTCTTTATCTTACAACATGATTCTTGGTAGACCTTGGATTCATGCATTAGTGGCAGTCCCTTCAACAGTCCCTTCAACTCTACATCATTCAATCAAATTTATATTCAAAGGTAAACTTCATACTATTCATGTTGATCCTGAACTAGATAACTGTTTACACATTGAAATGCAAAACCCAGTTTACAATCATATGAACTTAAACAATTTGTGAGGTGATCCATCAATGACTAATGTTGTACAGGACTCTCAACTATTAAATGCACTTGTTGGTGATGATTGGGGTTCATTAGATTTTAACCCTTGTAGTACAGGGGAATACAAATTTAATCAACCTGACACATCAAAAGTCACATCTATCTTGTCTAAACAATCTTTTAAAACATCTCAGAAAAAAAAAGTTTCCTTGGTTGAAAATAAAGACAATACCCTCACTTATACTACAAATTATGATACCTATGAGGCTTCAGCTTCTTCTAAAGAAATGGACTCTCTATATGGTCATGGATTTCAAATCTTGTACAAAAATAACAACTATGTAGGCAATAGTTGCGGTGTAAATCAACAAGGAATTATAGTACCTTTACAAGTTGCTGGAATTAACTACACAACCGATATAGGATACCACTCTTTGAAACCCACCAAAGCCTCTTGTCATCCTAAACTTAATGTTAATACAATATTAAAATAACATGAAAAATATCCTAAATGTGTATGTTCTTAATGATGGTACTACCATGTAAGTATTTCTAACCCTTTATTTCTCTCGTGATGTGCTTCCCCTGTGATGTGTTATGTGTCATTTAGGCCTGCTAGGATGACCCCTAATTCTCTTGTAAGGTCCGGGATACCAAGAGACCACCTCTATTGTGACCTTCTTCTATTTGTATCATCATTCTTCTATATTGCCTCTCTCTCTAATTTCATTGTTGTGTGTTGTCTTATAGACATAACATTGCGGTTGGTGACTTTGGGGTACCCTCCTACATGATTGTCCCTAAGACACTTGTTTCCCCTCTCTTATTTATTGTTTTCCTTCCTCTAGTGTTTCTATCTAGTAGGCAGATGATGAAAAACATTTATACTGATGCAGACCTAGTGTCCCTTTTGAGAGCAATAAAAAAATGGACTTAGTTCCTAATATGATGATGGGTTTGTATATTTTATCTGATGCTTGGCTAGTGGAAGCACTCATGCTTTCCATGTAGTGATTGTGATGATGTTTCTATCTCATTTACAAACCTTACCAATACTGTTGCTCTATGCAGCTTCATGATATAGCCCCATGGTTATCCTCAAACTCTGAATTTGTTGTATAACCTTGGCTCTTTGTGTGATTAATCATATGCATTAATGTTGTTGTTTATCATGATTTTGTAGACACTAACATGTTTCTTGCAGGGATGTGTTTGTGGGAACATTTGCAAATTGTAAAGTACATGTCACCTCTGGGGGGCATGGGCTTTGCGAGAGCTTGTGTTCCCTTATGTGTTTTCTTCCTACCTTAATGTGCTTGATATCGATACCTAATATCAACCACCTTAAGGTGGGGGCATATATAAGGTAATATGTCTGTTGTAGATGTTAGCAATGTGCTTGTCCTCAGATGCAGTTTAAAGACTAGCTTGATGACTGCTTCCTGCATCCTGCATTTGTTTGCAATCAATCATGTAATCCCTCTATAGAGGTAGGATATCATGTATATCCTTTTTATCTTAAGCCTTATGTGGAGCCAGGGATGGTGTACTTCTCAAAGTAGATTGCATCATCCTGTCATTTTCAAAAGTCCTCTATAGAGGCGGGGAGTGGTTCTGTGACTAACTCACCCCTTAAGTGTGTCTTCAGCAATTGTTGTGGCAAATCCCAATCATTGGTGTGTGCCTATAATGTTCCTGATATGGTCTTGAGCCTAGAAATAGGAACACTCCATCGCTTGTCTGTCATGTTTTCTCCATGTCTTCAAGTGTGTGTGTTTGGCATGCTTTCTTTGTTTGGCATGTTTGTTGCCCCATATGCAGTCTAAAGACTAGCTCGATGAGTGCTTCCTACATTTTGGGAGGTTTTGCATGTCTTGCGTGTGTGTTGCCCTATATATGCAGTTTAAAGACCAGTGCGATGAGTGCTTCCTGCATTATGGGAGGTTTGTTTACTTTCCAGTACTTTCATCTGCATTTCATATATATAAGAAAAAGAAAAGAAAAGAAAAGAAATCATGCCTGTCTTCCATGCATTAATGTGTCTTCTATGCATTTTTTGTATTCTTTGTGTTCTACGTGACTGTAATTGTCTTCTCCATGTTTTGCGTGCATGTTACTATCTTCTATGTGATTGGCATGTCTTCTCCATGCTTGGCGTGTTTGTTGTGTTTGTGACCATACTTTAATGCATGTATTGGTCTTGCATATATATATATATATATATATATATATATATATATATTAAAGTGGGGGCTAAATGTAATGTCAGAAAATGTCCCCTTGGGGGCTTTTCCCTCTTTAGGTTTAGCTCTCAAGTCCTTTGCGTGCATTTAGGACATCTTACATCATAATTTGGCATCCCGATGGAATGAACCCTAGGTATCATGGCAAATGGGGCCTGGGGGTACCCCTTGAGCTTAACCCTGCCCAAAATAGGGGGAGGACTTGGGTGCCCGTGCCCTAGTCCTACCCTATTTTGGGTCAGGCCCAAATTTTAAGTGTCATTTTATGACCGTTATTTGGTCCCTAGGCCGACATGGTAAGTTTGAATTATGAAATCTTGGCAGGAATGTTTGTAGTTACATATATAAAAGCATGTTTAGCCATTCATTTAGAAACTAGATTTCAACAAGATTACAACTAGCTATCAACTTATATGTGCATTGAGGATTCGAGGCTTTCATTATGTTGCAAGAGCAGATTGGTGTTGTCTATGTGTTTGTGTTTGTAGATTTGAGCATCCATTTCCTCATGGAATGAAGAGCATCTTCCTCCCATGAGATCTTCACTACAAGGTGACATTATATTGTGTTTTCATTATTATTTCATTTAGATTTTGTCTCCGCCTCCCTAGGCACACACTCTCTATCTGAAAAAGGTGTTTGGAAGACTTGAGTGTCCTTTTGGGGCTTGACTGAGGCAAGTTCCTAAACACTATTGCAAATATGTGTCTAATCGGTGTTGTCATTGATGTCAACATATCCTTGTTGTCATTGGTGTCAACTGTATCCCCTTCCAGAAGACTTGTATGTTGAGGATACTAAGAAAATTAGCCTCTCCAGAAGAACAAGTGAGAGCTAGTGAAGAAAATGTAGTTCAGTGAAGTAGATTTCTCTGCATTCCCAATAAGATGAAGATTAGAGTCTACAAACCAAAGAGTGTTGTAAAGGAATGTCTGAAGTTGCTCCAGTTAAGATTTGATGGATCTGCATGAAGAATTTGTGAAGTTATGTCCATCTAAGTAGAACTAGGTTTTGCAGTTGTTTAGAGGTGACAAAGTGACAGAAAATTGGTCTAGATTGATCCGCATTGAAATATTATGATCTGCGGATCTAGAGGTGTGTTTGGGATGTCGGTGTGTATCCTCAACTCAAGAGGTTCATGGTTTGGATCTCTACAAGCAATATTTCTAGTTTGACAGTCATGGTAGTTGGTGTTCTTATGTTCCAGTATGAAGATGCAAGTGATTCTAGTGATTTGAGGTGGTGCTGTTGTTCTTGTTGATTTCATTGTGCTTGTGGAGATCTCTGGATCGTGTGCCTACTGTGTTAGTGATCCTCATTGAGGATTGAGCTCGAGGTTGAAGATTTTTCCTTGGGTGTTGTTGTTCGTTCCAGTCTTGGCCTACCGGATGCTTTGTACATGTTATAGATGATCTAAGAGAGTTTCTATGAAGTGTGGCATGTTGTTCGAGGATAATTTGGGTCCTAGCTATGTTTGGCCGATAGTATAGTGATTTTCATTAAGATAGATATTTGTAGTGCCAACCTTGATATTTATTCCAAGGTTGATGAAGCATATAAATATGTGTGGTTGATTGTGGAAATGCATCCTTGTGCAAAAATGATAAGATCCTAAGATAGGAAGAAAGGCAGAGCAGAGAAGAGGAAGAATAGTAAAGGATGAAGAGATAGAAAAGAAGTGTTTGGGGGTAGAGAAGAAGTGTTGTGCACTTCAATGGAACTAACCTTGGCATGAAGCAGATGTTGTTTTCCAGTTCAATCTTTCTATGATAAACTTATAAATATTTCTATAGGCAGTGAGCCTCTTTTGAGCAGTGAGCTCTGGGTAGTGCGTTTGAAGGCAAGTGCCTTCCCATTTTTTTATTCTTTTAATAGGGAATAAATCCTCTGGGTTAACCCCCACCATGGTTTTTCCCTTAACCGGGTTCCCACGTAAAAATTCTGGTGTTATGTGTGTTGATTTTGCTTCTGTTCATGTGATGTTGATTCATGCTTTCATGGTTATATCATTCATATGTTAATAAGTGGTAAAGAAGTTTAATTGCAGCAAAGAATAAAAGTTTTGTGACAACTGATTCACCCCCCTCTCAATTGTCTTCCCTAATTTCAACAATTGGTATCAGAGTCGATTCCTCTAAAAGAAGCTTGACCGCTTGAGGAGATCTAGGATGTCAACTTACAAGGATAGTCTAAGATTTGATGGAACAAATTACTCTCTTTGGAAGAGTCACATGGAGTGCCATTTGCAATGCATGGGTGATGCTTATTGTTGATAACTAAGTATGAGTATAAGCCTCCGGAGAAAGGTCCCTCAATGCCAGATCAACTCAAAGATGCTGAAAACAACATTCAAGCTAAAGAAGCTTTACTGAGTGCCCTGACTGATACAGAAATGACAAATGTTCTGGAATTGAAAACTACTCATGAAATTTGGAAGAAGTTGGAAATTCTATATGAAGGTGATGAATATGTCAAATGTGCTAAGTTGCAGAGCTTGAAGGGCAGATATGAAAATTTGAGGACGAGTGAAGATGAAAACATGACTTCCTACATGTAGAAAGTGAATGAACTTATGTGCAGTATCAGGTGTGCTAGTGGAACACTAGAAGATTCAGAGATTGTTGGCAAAGTGCCCAGATCCTTACCTGCTTCATACAAGCGTAGAGTTTCTGCTATTGAAGAAACCAAGACTGTGAGAACTATTGCAATAGATTAGTTGGTTGGCAAGCTCTCAGCATTTGAAATGAGTGAGTTTGGTGATTCTCTTCCTAAATCTAAATCTACATTTAAGGCCAGTGTTTTTGGAAAGCAAAGATTTGATCTAGGTGAAATCTCTTCAAGAAGACTAACCAAATTTGAGAAGGCAAGGAAGGATCTTGAAGAAGATGAATCAGAGCTTGAAGAACTTGAAGCCCTTTTTTCCAAAAGACTGCCAAGAGGATCTAGTAAGTATGAAGGAAAGTTGCCTTTCAAATGTTTTTCTTGCAATAAGATTGGTCATTTTTCCTCAAGATGTCTAGAGAGGGTTTCAAATCCAAACCTTAACAGACCTAGGATTCAGAAGAAATGATACTATGTCCAAGAAACTATTGAAGAAGGAGTCACTGATGATGAATTTGATAAGGGAAGTACCTCAAGAAATGAATGGGTGTTCATTTCTATCAAAGAAGAAAATCTGGTGCCTACTGAATTTGCTAGATGTTTGAATGTAGAAAGAGCCTTGGCTGCTCAGGTTGAAGAAAGGGTTGAATGGGTAATTGACAGTGGATGCTCTCATCATATGACATGTGATAAGAGTAAGTTTGTAAGTATGGAAAGGTATGAAGGTGGAATTGTGAAGTTTGGAGACAATTCAGCTATTAGAATCTGTGGTAGAGGATCCATCTCTCTTGATGGTAAAAATAACACTAATGATGTTTTGTATGTAGAAGGGTAGAAGCATAATCTTCTCAGTGTTGGATAGTTGGTTGACAAGGGATATGATCTCTGATTCAAGGATGGAAAATATAGAATTTTAGAAAGCTCCAGAATTGAAATTGCATCTGGTACATAGACTAGAAGTAACATCTTTCATTTAAGTGGTACTGGTAAAAGTTGTTTGATTGCTCAGATTGATCAGAGTTGGCTATGGTATAGGATAATGTGTCATGTAAACTTTTCCAACATTATCAAGATAAGTGCTACTCGGGCTATAAGAGATCTTTCAAAGCTTGTGAAACCTACCAATAGCATGTGAAAGGAATGTCAATTAGGCAAATAGAGTAGAACTACATTCAAGAGTAAAGAACCATCTTCAAGTGGATTGTTGGAACTTGTGCACAATGATTTGTGTGGTCCTACTAGGGTTAGGAGTATTCAAGGAGACATATACTTTATGTTGTTGATTGATGATCACTCCTAGATAATGTGGGTCACCTTCTTGAGAGAGAAATCAGAGGCTCTTGATAAATTCAAAGTGTTTAAGGCTAGGGTGGAGAATGAGATTGGTGTGAAGATAAAGTCTCTGAGATCTGACAGAGGTGAAGAGTTTACCTCCAGTGAGTTTAATGAATTTTGTGAAAAACATGGAACAAGAAGAGAGTTGTCTACTCCTAGGACTCCTCAGTAGAATGGAGTTGTGGAAAGGAAGAATCAGACCATTCAAGAGGCTACTAGAACCATGATGATGGAAGGAAATGTTCCACATGTCTATTAGAGAGAGGCTATGAGTACCACTGTCTACACTCTTAACCGGGTATAGATCAAAGGTAATACTAGTAAAACACCTTATGAACTATGGTTTGGTAATGCTCCTTCTATAAAATATTTCAAAGTTTTTGGCAGTAAATGTTATATCAAAAGAGATGAATATCTAGACAAGTTTGATGCAAGATGTGATGAAGGAATATTTCTAGGTTATTCTAATCAAAGCATGGCATACCGGTGCTTTAACAAGAGATTGAAAAAGATTGTTGAAATTGCTAATGTCAAGGTTGATGAAAGCAAGGAGAGACCTTCAAGGTTTTGTGGATATGAATCAGATAATAAAAATGAAAGTTCAAATAAAGGAAAGCAAGTTTAGTTTACTCCAGAGAATCCAGTGACTCAAGAAGTTAATGCAGATGTTGAGGATTTTGAAGAAACTTTTGCTATGGTGGCAAGAATTGAAGCAGTCAGATTATTTCTTGCCTTTGCTTCTTACAAAGATTTCAAAGTCTACTAGATGGATGTCAAGTCAGCATTCCTGAATGGAGAGTTGGAAGAAGTCTACATTGAGCAACTGGAAGGATTCTAGTTGTCTAATCGAGAAGATAAGATCTGCAGATTGAAGAAAGCATTGTATGGACTTAAACAAGCCCCAAGAGCCTGGTATGCAAGATTAGATAAGTATCTGCTAAAGTTAGGCTTTAAAAAGGCACTACTAACAGTAATCTTTATTTCAAAATTGATCATGAATACATCTTGATTGTTGAGGTATTTGTTGATGACATCAACTTTGGTGGAAATGAGAGTATGTATAAAAAATTTGCTGATCAGATGTAAAGTGAATTTGAGATGTCCATGCTTGGTGAAATGAATTTCTTCTTAGGTCTACAAATCATTTAGTCAGAAAAAGGCATCTTCATATCTCAGTCTAAGTATGTGAAAGCATTGTTGAAAAAGTTTCGAATGGAGGATTCAAAACCACTGAGTACTCCTATGGTAACCAGATGCAAGTTGAGTAAAGATGATGATTCCCCTAAGGTAGATCAGAAAAGGTATAGATCAATGATTGGAGGACTGCTTTATCTAACTCATACTAGACCTGATATTATGAATGCAGTTGGCCTTGTTGCTAGATTTCAAGCTAATCCTAGAGAATCTCATGTTGTAGCAGACAAAAGACTTTTTAGATAGCTAAAGGGAACATCTAACTATGGCTTATGGTATCCTAAGGGTGATGATTTCACTCTTCATACATATATAGATGTTTATTGGGTAGGAGATGTGGACAACATGAAGAGTACTAGTGGAGGTGTATTTTTCTTGGAAAAGAGATTAGTTTCTTGGTTGAGAAAAAAGTAGGAGGCAATATCTTTATCTACTACAGAGGTAGAGTATATAGCAGCAGCAAGTAATTGTACTCAAGTTTTATGGATGAAACAAATGTTGAAGGATATTAGAGTTGTGTTTGAAGAGCCTATTACAATCTTCTGTGATAATTCAAGTGCAATAAACACTCCAAATAATCCAGTGTTGCATTCAAAGACAAAACATATATCGATCAGGTTTCACTTTTTGAGAGAGAAGGTAAATGAGAAAGAAGTTAGATTAGAGTTTGTCTCTTCAAAGGATGAGATTGTGGATATCTTCACTAAGCCTCTACCTAAGGATACTTTTGAGTATCTCAGAGTGATGCTAGGGGTTATTACCCCTCCTGTTCAAAGCTAAGGTACACTAATTTCCATTAGTCCGGTGGAATTTAAGGTCATATCTTGTGATCCATATTGGTGTTAAGGAGTTGCTACTCAGGGAGAGTAGTCAGTATGCTGATTCTAGATTAACAATCAAAAAGAGGAAGATATGATTGCAAATATGTGCCCTTTACCATTGATGTCAAAGGGGGAGAGAAGTCATGTGAAAAACTTGGAGGTGAGCAATTGATGGTGAAAGGGGGAGTAGTAAAGGAAATGGTTGCAGGTGTGATAACAGAAAGGGGGAGAATTTCTTGTCTTGATGGTTGAAACAATTTTTCACATCATATGTTGCCATCAATGACAAAGGGGGAAATTATTCCAAATATGTGTCTAATTGGTGTTGCCATTGATATCAACTTATCCTTGTTGTCATTGGTGTCAACTGTATCCCATTCTAGAAGACTTGTATGTTGAGGATATTGAGAAAATTAGCCTCTCCGAAAGAAACAAGTGAGAGACAGTGAAGACAGTGTAGTTCAGTGAAGTAGATTCCTCCACATTCCAAGTGAGATGAAGATCAGAGTCCGAGGACCAAAGGGTGTTGTAAAGGATTGTCAGAATTTGCTCTAGTTAAGATTTGAGGGATCTGCATGAATAATTTGTGAAGTTATGGCCATCTAAGTACAACCAGGTTTTGCAGTTGTTCAAAGGTGACAAAGTGACAGAAAATTGGTTCGGATTGATCTACATTGAAATATTATGATCTATGGATCTAGATGTGTGTTTGGGATGTCAGTTTGTATCCCAAACTCAAGATGTTCATGGTTTGAAGGTCCGCAAGCAATCTTTCTAGTGTGACAGTCATGGCAGTTGGTGTTCTTATGTTCTGGTATGAAGATGCAAGTGATTTTGGTGATTTGAGGGGGTGCGGTTGATCTTGTTGATTTCATTGTGCCTGTGGAGATCTCTAGATCATGTCCCTATTGTGTTAGGGATCCACATTGAGGATTGAGCTCGAGGTTGAAGATTTGTCCTTGGGTGTTGTTGTTCTTTCCAGTCTTGGCTGACCGGATACCTTTGTGCATGTTGCAGATGATCTAAGAGAGGTTCTATGAAGTGTGGCATGTTGTTCGAGGAAGATTTGGGTCCCATCTATGTTTGGTCGATAGTATAGTGATTTGCATTAAGATAGATGTTTGTAGTACCAACCTTGATGTTTATTCCAAGGTTGATGAAGCATATAAATATGTGTGGTTGAGTTGTGGAAATGCATCCTTGTGTGAAAATGATAAGATCCTAAGAAAGGAAGAAAGGTAGAGTAGAGAAGAGGAAGAGAAAAAGAGGAAGAATAGTAAAGGATGAGAAGATAGCAAAGAAGTGTTTGGGGGCAGAGCAAAAGTGTTGTGCCCTTCAATGGAATTGACCTTGGCATGAAGAAGATGTTGTTTTCCAGTTCAATCTTTCTGTGATAAACTTATAAATATTTCTATAGGCAGTGAGCCTCTTTTGAGAAGTGAGCTCTAGGTAGTGCACCCAAAGGCAAGTGCCTTCCCATTTTACTATTCTTTTAATAGAGAATAAATCTTGTGGGCTAAACCCCACCGTGGTTTTTCCCTTAATTGGGTTTCCACGTAAAAATCTTGGTGTTATGTGTGTTGATTTTGCTTCTACTCATGTGATGTTGATTCATGCTTTCATGGTTATATCATTCATCTATTAATAAGTGGTAAAGAAGTTTAATTGCAGTAAAGAATAAAATTTTTGTGACGATTGATTCACCTCCCCTCTCAGTTGTCTTCCCTAATTTCAACAAACACCACAACCCCCTCCCAAAGTTTTATGATTTTAGATCACAAGTTGATGATGCAGACAAAGTGAAGTTGTAGAAGGGCATATTAGATTGTCAGAATTGTAGATTAGAGAAGAAAAGAGCACCCTAGACTTGGGCACCCACTCATTAATCCTCTAAGTTTTGTGATGGAAAAACATTTCGTGCAATAGGAATAGGTTGCAGATCTTGTCCGCAGATCCTAACAAAAAGCAAGGCACTGGACTTGGGTGCCCGCTCTTTTGTCTTGGACTTTTCCACCTCAAAACCCCAAAAATAGGTGCACAGTCATTCATAATTTTACAGCTTTTTGTAGAGGCATTTTCTGTTATTCGTCTGTTTACTATCATTTTCATATAATTAGGGTTTTGATGGATAATTGAGCATAAGAGAAGGAAAATTGATAGTCAAATACCCTAATCCAAGTTTCCCTACATTTGTAAGTGACCAAATACCTGATAGTGCTTTGCCACTCGATCCAAAGGTCCTTGAATGTAACGGGTGAAAGGGGGATTTAAACACTAAACTAAACAAATCTAATTTTCACCTAAACATAGTCAAGAGTTGCAGAGCAGAGGTTGGTTCCTCATCTTGTAAGTGTTGTAGCACTTCAAGGAGTTGGTGCTTCCTTTGTGTTGGTGCCCATAAAACTTTGTTTCAAGGAGTTGGTGCTTCCTTTGGGTTGGTGCCCATAGAAACATTGTATTAAGAAGTTGGTTCTTCTTTTGAGTTGGTGCTCATAAATTATTGTAACATGGGATTGGTGTCTTCTTAGGGCTGGTGCCCAGAAAACTTAATGTATACTTCATTTTTATTTGTGAGGCTATATTTAGACAGTAGATCCAAGAAACTTTCTCACTATGGTTTTTCCCATCTTGGATTTTAACGTAAGTTTGGTGTCATGTGTGCATGTGCTCTTATGCTTCATTTGGTTTAAAATGTTTATTTTGGATTGACTGCATTTGAGAGACAAGAATTTGAATATTTACTAATTCACCCCCCCCTCTCAGTATATTTGTGTGTTTAACAATTGGTATCAAAGCTAGGTTCCTTGATACACTCTAAAGATCAACGTCAAATAGGGCACCACTTTTTGATGGATCAAACTATGTATTCTAGAAAATTAGAATGGAAGCTTATCTGACCTCATTAGGGTTTGATGTTTGGCAATTAGTTGTAGATGGATATACCACTCCACAAACTCCTCAAGATTAGGCTAAGAAGAAAGCATATGAGAATAATGCCAAGGCTAAGAATGTAATTTTGAGTGGACTAAAAAATACTAAATTTGTTAAAGTGATACATTGCAAGTCTACTAAGGACATTAGGAATAAGCTTCATAACATCTATGAAGGAGATGACAAGGTAAATCAAGCTAAATTACAAACATACAAAGGAAAGTTTGAGAGTCTGAAGATCAAAGAATAAGAAGACCTTGTTGACTATTTGCTCCAAGTTGATGAAGTTGCTAATTTAATCAAAGGGCTAGGTGAAGAAGTAAAAGACTTAGTGATTGTAAATAAGGTTATGAGATCTCTCCCTCATAGATTTAATTCAAAAGTCTCTTCTATTGAAGTAGCCAGTGATCTAGAAAAATTCACCATGGATGAACTGTTTGATTCTCTCAATGCCTATGAGATAAGAAATGATATCAAAGATACATCCAAAAAGTAGTTTTCTTTCAAATCTTCAAAGAAATAAGGAACATTTGGTCCATGCAGTGAGTCTGAGGAAGAAGAGAAAAACGCTGTGAGAAAGCTAAAGAAGGGTTCATGCAAGTACAAAGGTAAGCTACCTTCAAATTTTTTAACTATGGTAAAATTGGTCATTATGCATCTAAATGTCCTTTTAGAGAAAATGAAAATAGCAACAAGGTTTTGAAAAGGAACAACTTCAAAAGGAATCTCTTTTCTAAAAAAGACCGTAATTCTTCAAAATAAACAGATCACTACTCATTAGAAGATGAAAGGGAAGAATCCCTATTCATGACTATAGAAGTCTTTGATAATTCAAACAATATTGTTGATGATGAAGAAAGCATGACAGTCATCAATGAAGAAGAATGTGAAGTTGATCTTGAAGGTGAACTCATTTCTACTCTTGAAGATTTGAAATGTGTAAGGAAAGAGAACAAAGAATAAAAAGAAAAGATTGAATAATTTGAGGAACTGGCAGTTAGTTTAAAAGCACAAATTGAAGCCAAGACAAATGAATGTTCAAAGCTTGAGGAAGAGATTGTTTCACTTAGAAAAGAATTAGAGAAAATATATGGTCAGTTGGATAAGAGTGTCAATTTTTGAAAAAAGCCAAAAAATCTTGATGACATTGAAGAAGTTAATTTCATTCCTATCGAAGAAGATATAGAAGACCATTTTAGGCAAGGCATACCTTCATAAATAGGTTCAACCATGATTTTTTTGGTTATTGTTTTATCTGAAATAAGTATGGTCACAAGGCTATTTAGTGCAATTCTAGGATGAATAGAAGAAAATTTGTAAGTAGGAATCCTCTTGCTCCACTGGTTATCTCAATGTGATATGTCATACCTGCAACAATTTTGGACACATAACATGATATTACAGAAGTGGATCAATGGCAAACATTAATAAGCAAGACAAGGAGAGTGACACATTCAAAAGACAGGAAACAAATAAAGAGGTAGAAAATTCAATGATTGTTCAAACTACATTTGATGTACAAGGGAAAACAAACCCATGGGTGATAGATAGTGGATGCTCTAGCCACATGACATGTGACAAGAGCAAATTCATCATCTTTGTAAAGTGGAATGGAGGATCAGTCAAGTTTGGAGATAATACAACTACTACAATTTGTGGAAAAGGCACCATAATTATTGATGGAAGGTCTAAAACAGAATATGTTCTATATGTAGAAGGTCTCAAGCACAATCTTCTTAGTGTAAGTTAGATGTGTAGCAAAGGATACAATCTTATATTTCATGCACAAGGATGTGAAATCAGAAGAGAAAATACAGATAAAATGGTGGCAGAAGCTACTAAGATAGAAAATAACCTGTACAACCTAAGTGGTGTTAATGGAAGGGACTATCTTCTAGGACATACAAATGAATGTTAGTTGTGGCATAAAAGGATGGGATAAATCAATTTTCACAATCTTGTGAAAATCAGCTCTACAGAGGCAGTAAGAGGCATGCCAAAGATTGCCAAGCCTGCAGGTACCCTATGTAAAGAATGCCAGTTTGGGAAGCATACAAGGACAAGTTTCAAGACCAAGGAGTTTTCTTCTACAAGGATATTGGAACTAATTCATATTGATCTGTGTGATCTTACCAAATCAAAGAGTCTTCAAGGTGAGGTATTTTATGTTGCTCATTGATGATTACTCTAGGATGACATGGGTTACATTTTTGAAAGAAAAATTAGAAGCTTTTAGTAGGTTTAAGATTTTCAATTGCTTAAGGTCTAATAGAGATGGTGAATTCACATCAAATGAGTTTGAGGAATATTATGAAGAACATGGAATAAGGAGACTCCTATCTGCTGCAAGAACCCCTCAACAAAATGGAGTTGTTGAAAGAAAAAATAGGATGGTACAAGAGATGGTAATGATGCAAAACTTCCTAACAGATATTGGAAAGAGGTAGTTCACACCATAGTCTACATTTTCAATAGAGGACAGCTAATAATAAATAGTTCCAAGACACCTTATGAGTTGTAGAAAAGAAAACCTTCTTCAGTCATTCATTTCTTGATGTTTAGAAGTAAGTAGCTACATTAGGAGGGATGATGATAAGCTAGGAAATTTTGATTCAAGATTAGATGAAGGCATCTTCCTTGGCTATTCATCTAGAAGTAAGATACAAGTGTTTCAACAATAGGCTACAAAATATTATCGAAAGTGTAAATGTGAGGCTTGATGAAGACCTACATCCACCCACATATGATCAAGAAGACTATTGCTCAGAGGGACCTACTTGCACAAAAGAAGAGAATGAATTTCAAGAAGAAGAAGAAGAAGAAGAAACACAAGAGAAGGCCACCAAGACTCCTGCGAAGGATGTTCAAAAAATTCAATTAGAAGATCAAATAATTGGAGACAAGAATGAAAGAGTATAGACTAGAAAAAAATTTACAAGGACAAATTAATAGGTAAACTTCTCTTTGCTATCTAAGTTCAAACCTAAAACTTTTGTTGATGCTAACAAGGATGAAGGATGGATCAAGGCTATGAAAGAAGAACTCAATCGGATAGAGAAAATCAAACTTGGGAATTGGTTCCAAGACCCGTAGACAAGAATGTGATAGGCACAAAATGGGTGTTCATAAATAAACTAAATGAAGAGAGACAAGTTGTTAGAAACAAGGCAAGATTGGTCTGAAAGGGTTATACACAAGTAGAGTGTATTGACGTTGAGGAAACATTTTCTCCTATAGCAATGTTAGAAGCAATCAAAATGTTTCTTGCATTTGCAGTCCACAAAAATTTCAAGGTGTATCAAATGGATGTCAAGTCAACCTTATTGAATGGTGATTTAGAAGAAGAAGCCTACATTGAGCAACCTAATGAATTTCAGCTATTTGAAGATCATAATTTGGCGTGTAGAATGAGGAAGACACTATATGGTCTCAAGCAAGCCCCAAGGGCTTGGTATGCAAAGTTGGATAGGTATTTACACTAGAAAGGCTTCAAAAAAGGTACAGTAGATAGTAACCTATATACCAAAATAGAGAATGAGCACATATTAATAGTGGTGGTTTATGTTGATATTATCTTTGGTGGCAATGGTGAAATGTGTAATAAGTTTGCAGAAGAGATGCAAAAGGAATTTGAAATGTCTATGATAGGTGAACTATCATTATTTCTTGGTGAAATATCCCAAATCATTTAGGGCCTATGAATAAATCAAAGATCTAAAATATTATCATTAAACATATTTTTATAACTCAAGATTTTCAAAGATTTAACCAACCCCACAAAACTGCCAAACAAACAACAATACTCTGAATATGATGGAAACTTAACAAACTGATTTTTTATTATTTTATGATTTTTTTCCACACAAAAAAGCCCCAAAATGCTGCTGCAATCATACATAAAACTTCTGGAATGATTTATAGAATTGTAGCAATCCGTACACCACAATGCTGAAATATGCATTGTTGAAATCACACCCAAAATGCATAGAAATGTTTAAATCAAAATTACATGAAAATGGTCACCTGTAAAGGAGTGAGAACAGACTAGAAACTATCAAAACTACAAAAAACATCAACTATACAAAATACTCAAACTTCTATAATGATTTATTAGAAACAGGACATAATCTACACACCACAAAACACCCAGAAACTCCCAAAAACCCTCCAAACTTATACACAAGATCCATCAGGTTATGGGTACTTGGAAAGGCTATAGAATAGCATAATGCATGAAATTACATAGAAAAATACAAACAGCACCAACAACACTACAATCTACTACTTAAAACTCTCTGAAACCTACACATTACACTCAAACAACCACCGAACACGACACTACTAAAATCTTCCAATCTTTTACACAATGGTAACCTCTGAATGAATATACTCATATGATTCAAGGGATCCTATCCTCAAATCATCTAGGACTCATGGGTATCCCGTTCACAAGAATCCAACTTTGTAAAAAGGCACACAAGCACACAACTCTATGAGAAAATCATAAATTGGACAAAATCCTCCATAATGAAAAGCCTTTATTTTTTAATATGCCATGGCCAAGATGGGCACCCAAATCCCAATTCCATGTTTGGTGTGTTGTGACGTCTTCACACATCACCCCATTTCAAATGGGGACCCACCTTTTTTCTTGGTTTTGAGCTTTGTGGGAACTTTTAGAAAGTGTCATTCGATCATGTCTTCTCTACAAATTGGATAGTGACTCTCTCTCTCCCGGGCAGCATGAAAGGAATCCAATACATTTGTCAAGGTTGAAATTGGAACAGAAGAGTGAGAAATCAAAACTAAAAATGGCTAAGTGTTGAAATCAGGCTTCATCTTTTGGCGCACTTTTGAGTGCCCTTTGTATGAAAAGGGTTTATACAAGCAAGTCTAAAAGGGTCGTTCAAATCCTCATAGGTGCATGTTCACACCATTCTTGTGTCATGAATGCTCTACACGATGCCCTCACAAGTTTTCTCAAGCACATATCCATGTGGGATTTATAATTCATATTTTTTTTCCAATTCATGTGTAGTGGTCTTAAAAGTTCGCTTGAGCACAAGATGATGACCAGTTTGCAAAAAAATGAGTTTCAAATTATACATGGGTATCTGAAGGTCTTCTTGAGCATTTAGTCTTATGTATAAAGTGCCAAATGGTCCTCCTAGACTCATGCTCATATCTCTTTCATGCTATATTTAGAGTACATGAAAATTTGCTATAACACAGATTCAGAGAAATATGATAAATTTAGCATTATGCATTAAAAATCCACGCATGATATTTATCTAAAGAATCTCTCATTTTTTCAAAATAAATCCTCTACATAGACAACTCAAAAATACACCTGTTTGCATGTTCAAATATTTCCTGATATCATCCAAATTTAGCTTCAGGCTTTTAAAACTTGAAGAGACCACTCAAGCGCTGGTCAAACCCAGCTATGCACTATACATGGAGCATTATAAAGGCCACTCCAATCCATTTCCAATGTTTGGTTGCATTTGCATGTTGTTTTACTCCATAGTAGTTCAGGCATCTACCCAAGTGCATATTCATGTCTTTCAACTTATGCGAGAGTGGTCAATGAGTCTGCTAAAAGAGCAAGATAACAATCAGTTCGTTAAAGTGGTGAAATTCAATGTAGACACAATCACTTTAAGCGTTGATTCATGCACAAACATTCAAAGCACCCATCCAAGCAAATATCCATGTTGATTTACTGATTCACATTCTTCTTTATTATTCATTCATAATGGTCTTGAACGTTTGCTCAAGCATGGGTTAGCAATTGGTTTAAAATTTATGATGCAGGAGCATCCAGTGGTGTAAGGGCAATCTTACATCACCCAAAAAGAAGTTAATTCAAAATCATTGTAGTTGTTTTTATTTCTTTCCATAATTAGTGTTTCTGGTTCCATAATATCCAGAATAGATGTAGGACTTTCAGTTTTTCCAAAACTGCTAAAAATAGCAACCTGCCTATTTTGGAAAGTCTACCTGCTATTTTTGGAAAGTTTGTAGTTGGGTACAGATTGAAGTGAAAACTTGCAGAAAGTTACTAAATGGAAATATAAGACCTTTGGCGAAGGAATCAGGCAAAGATCATTTGTGAGCTAAAAGATATTAAAGTTTTTGTTTTCTGAAAAGCCCCTAAAAATTTTTAAAACGAGATATGAGGCACTAAAACTTCCCTAAATGTCCCAAAAAAATGACTGAAATCCATTTACAAATTTTTGGCATGATAGTTCACATCATGAGCTTTCTAATGCATAAAACGGTTCGTCAATCTGACACTCGGATCAAAAGTTATGCTTCCTGAAAATTTACCTATTTTTATAGGGAGTTGTAAATTTCAAAATTTAGCGGGATGCCACCAAAAAGTGTTATTTATGGCTATTTTGGGGACCCTGGGTGGCAGTAGAGTTAAGGGGGCAAGTGTAGAGTCAAGAATAGGCTGGAAAATAGAAACCCTAGCTGATTTGGGGGTTACAAAAGGTGAAAGATTCTAGAGCCTGGTATGGTAGTTGTAGTGTGTTGCAGCCTGTGGAGGACTAATTCCTCTTATTGTAATTAAGCTTCTGTAATGTAATAAGTTGCCCAGATCAATAAAAGAAAGTTTTATTCTCTGTATTCAATTTTTTTTATTGTGTGTTTTATGATTTACCCCCTTCATCAAGTGGTATCAAAGAAAGGGTTCATGAGTGTGTAGACAGATCACCGACCGTGAGGTAGTTTGCACTAGGCCCTGAGGTTGTGGGTTTGTTGCGGAGATCAAGATGCCTCCATGAAGAAATTACATTGGGAGGAAAGCTTTGACGAAAGAGGGTTTTAGAGCCCTACAAAGGCAAATCGATGCATTGCAAGAGGAGCTATGAAGAGGGTTTGATCCGAGAACAAGAGAAGAAAGCGAAGATGAAGCTAAAGAAGAGCTATCTAAGGAAGAGCAAGAAGATGCAGGAGATACTACAGAAGTTAGGTTGTTGAGGACCATTTCAAAGATTAGAAAGAGGCCCAGAATCAAATTTTCTACATATTCTGGAGATTTGAATCTGGTACCGCTTATTGATTGGATCAATGACATGGAGGAGTATTTTCTACATATTCTGGAGATTTGAATCTGGAACAGCTTATTGATTGGATCAATGACATGGAGGAGTATTTCGAGTATGAAGATGTGGAGGACCCAAATCGGGTCAAGTTTGCAAAAACAAAGTTGAAGGGCCACGCCAGTATTTAGTGGAAGGAGGTCCAATTAAAGAGGAACAGAAGAGGAAAAGGAAAGATCACCAGATGGGATCGGATGGTGGAGAAACTGAAGAAGCAGTTCGTTCCCGTGGACTATGAGATGGAGTTGTTGAAGAAGCTGCAAGGACTAAAGCAAGGTAACAAGTCTGTCAAGGAGTATACAGAAGAGTTTTATAAGATTACTATTAGGACAGGCCATGCAGAGCCCAACAAGGAGAAGGTAGCCCATTACATTAATGGGTTGAGGCCGAGTATTCAAGAGGAGTTGAGCCTGGTCAGAATGACCACCATAGAAGATTCATACCAATTTTCCCTTAAGGTGGAGGAGAAACTGAACAAAAGATTTGATAGTAAGCAAAGGGGAAGAGGTCAAGGTGGAAGGACTGGTGGAAGACCCTATGGAGGCCGTAATGAAGATCAAAATAAAAGTGAAGAAGCAGGCACTAGTTGAAATCAAAGAGGGGATAATACCTACCGCCCTCGTGACCAAAACAATGGTGAGCAAAGAGGAAGAGGAAGAGGCGGACCTGGGCAAGGACCTGGAAGAGGAGGTTTTAGAGGAACTTGTTTCCAATGTGGAGAAGAAGGGCATCAAGCATATGAGTGTTCGCAACATCAAGGAAGGACAAATAGAAGACCTGAAGGTAATGCATGAGTTGCACATGTAGATGAAGATGCACATTCTGAGCATTCTGAAGATGCTGAAAGGGGAGAAACCCTAGTTGTCAGAAGAACCTTGCTGAATGAGGAGAAAGAACCCAATCAGAGGAAGAGTTTATTCCACACGAGGTGCAAATGTGAAGGTAAGTGTTGTGATATTATTATTGATAGTGGAAGCACTGATAATCTTGTTTCAGAGGAGATGATTGACAAGTTGAAGTTGACAAGAAGAAAGCATCCACATCCATATCAGATTGCATGGTTGCAGAAGGACCACCGAGCTTTGGTCAATGAGCAGTGTCTAGTGAAGTTCAAGATTGGGGACTACCATGATGAGGTGCTGTGTGATATCATACTGATGGATGCATGTCATATGTTGTTGGGGAGGCCATGGCAGTATGATA
Organism: Cunninghamia lanceolata; assembly: GCA_027924645.1. NCBI lineage: Eukaryota > Viridiplantae > Streptophyta > Pinopsida > Cupressales > Cupressaceae > Cunninghamia > Cunninghamia lanceolata. Next base: position 12,247,200 of record BSBN01000284.1, on the reverse strand, counting down.
GGAGTGCTGTCCATGATGGCCGTGCAAACACATATTCTCTAACAACGGATGGAATTCATCATAAGTTGAAGCCCTTGAAGGAGGTGGAAGAAAAGGTGTGTAGTACTACCAGGATTTGCCTAGTAGATGGTAGGAAATTTTTGGAGGGTATGAAGCATCAGCGTCATTGCTTTGCATTGATTCCTAAGATTAGTCAAGAGAACTGTGAAGATGTACCACCAGAAGTTTCAGATATGTTGGAAGAGTTCTAGGACATTATCTCTAATAATGTACCAGAAGGTTTGCCACCAGTAAGGAAGATAAGTCATCAAATGGATTTGATACCAGAAGCTAGTTTGCCAAACAAGGCAGCGCACAGAATGACCCTTGCAGAGAATGAAGAGCTGAACAGACAAGTTCAGGAGTTGTTAAGGAAGGGACTGATAAGGGAGAGCCTAAGTCCATGTGCGGTACCTGCAGTACTAGCACCAAAGAAGGATGGAAAATGGAGGATGTGTACAGACTCTCGAGCCATCAATAAGATAACTATCAAGTATAGATTTCCATTGCCAAGAATGGATGACATTATGGATTGTTTGAGTGGAGCCAAGTACTTCACGAAAATTGACCTGAAGAGTGGGTATCACCAAATCCGTATCAGAGAAGGAGATGAATGGAAGATAGCCTTCAAGACAAAGGAAGGTTTGTATGAGTGGTTAGTCATGCCATTTGGGCTAACCAATGCACCGAGCACATTCATGTGGCTCATGAACGAGGTATTGAAAGAATTTTTGGGAAGTTTTGTTATTGTTTATTTGGATGATATTTTAATTTTTAGTAAGACTTGGGATGAGCATCTGATGCATATCAGAAGAGTTCTAGAGAAGCTTAGGGAGGAGAAGTTGCTGATTAATCTAAAGAAATGTAGTTTTTCCAAGAAGGAGTTGGTATACCTGGGATTTGTAGTCTCAGAAGAAGGTCTTAAGATGGACCCAAAAAAAGTAAGGGCTATCATTGAATGGCCTACGCCAAGGAGTACAACGGAGGTAAGATCCTTTCATGGTTTGGCAAGTTTTTACAGAAAGTTTATCAGGAATTTTAGTAGCATTTGTGCACCCCTAACTGAGACAATGAGAGGAGATAGAAAAGAGTTTCAATGGACTAAAGCAGCAGACAAGAGCTTTGATACATTGAAGCAAAAAGTTGTAGAGCAACCTGTTTTGGCACTTCCAGATTTCAATAAGGTATTTCAGGTAGATTGTGATGCTAGTGGTAGTGGTATAAGAGCTATTTTGAGCCAAGAAGGTAAGCCCATTGCTTATTTTAGTGAGAAGCTTAATGATGCCAAGAAAAAGTATTCTGTTTACGATCAGGAGTTTTATGCAATAGTTCAGGCTTTGAAGAAATGGAGACATTATTTGTTGCCAAAGGAGTTTGTTTTATATACTGATCATCAAGCTTTGCAGTATCTTAATAGTCAACGAAAGTTGAACCAAAGGCACTTAAAATGGGTTGAGTTTTTACAGAGCTATACTTTTGTTTTGAAGCACAAGAGTGGGAAGTCCAACAGAGTTGCAAATGCCTTGAGCAGAAGGCAAATTTTGTTGACAGAAATGAAGATAGAGGTTGTTGGGTTCGATGAGCTCAAAAGTTTGTATCATGAAGATCTAGATTTTGTAGAGGCTTGGAAAGCTTGTTTGGAACCTATTACTTTGGACAGGACAAAATGGTTGGATTTCATAATCCAAGATGGCATGTTATTTAGAGGAAGCCGGTTGTGCATTCCAAGGAGTTCCATGAGAGAGAACTTGATTAAGGAGAAGCATAGTGGAGGATTGGCTGGAGACTTTGGTTGAGATAAGACCATTGCTATTGTTGGCAAAAATTATTATTAGCCATAGTTGTAGCAGGATGTGCAAAAATTTATGCAGAGTTGCAGAGTATGTCAAATGGCAAAAGGAACAAGTTAGAATACAGGGTTGTATCAACCATTACCTATACCAGAGAAGCCATGGGATGATATCAGTATGGATTTTGTTCTTGGTTTACCAAGGACACAGAGAGGACATAATTCCATTTTTGTAGTGGTGGACAGATTCTTGAAGATGGCACATTTTATTCCTTGTAAGAAGACTAATGATGTTGTTCATATTGTAGAGTTATTTTTCAGGGAAGTGGTGAGACTACATGGTCTACCAAAGAGCATAGTTTCAGATCGAGATACCAAGTTTGTTGGTTATTTCTGGAGGACATTGTGGAAGAAGTTGAAGACAGATTTGAAGTTTAGTTATGCACACCATCCATAGACTGATGGACAAACCGAAGTGGTGAATAGGAGTTTGGGTAACCTGCTACAGTGCTTAGTAGGGGATAAGCCTAAGGGATGGGATTTAATTTTACCACAGGTAGAATTTGCTTACAACAATTCTGTCAATAGGAGTACTAGTAAATCACCATTCCAGATTGTATATGGCAATAGGCCAAGAAATGCTTCTGAGTTAAGGAAGCTAGACAATGGAGAAAAGACAAGTGCCGAAGCTGAAGACTTTGTAGAACACATGAAGAATTTGCATGAAGAGGTGAGAAAGCACATTAATAAGATGAATATTCAGTATAAGGCTAAGGCAGATCAGAAGAGGAGATATAAGGAGTTCCAGGTAGGAGATGAAGTCATGGTTCAACTAAGAAGAGAAAGGTGCCCAATTGGAACATACAATAAGTTGAAAATGAAGAAATTTGGACCATGTAGAATCCTGAAGAAGCATGATTCAAGAAATGCATATGAGGTAGAGTTGCCGAGTGGGATCAATATTTCCCCTATTTTTAACATTGTTGATTTATCAGAATATCATGAAGGTGGGATAGAGGATGGACCAACAGAGGAACAATGGAGTATTCCGGCATCTACTTCAACAGAGGAGATAGAAGAGATCTTGGATAGCCGTGTGGGAAGGAGCACTCAGAACAGGAAATATGAAGAATATCTAGTGAAATGGAAAGGAAGGCCTATTGAAGATTCTTCTTGGTTGTCTAAGGCAGAGGTGGACCATTTGGGTTTTCCTCACACAAACATCTGAGACGTGACAAGGTCACTTCTCAAATTACCCTGGGTGTCTGATGCAGGAGCATCCAGTGGTGTAAGGGCAATCTTGCATCACCCAAAAAGAAGTTAATTCAAAATCATTGTAGTTGTTTTGATTTATTTCCATAATTAGTGTTTCTGGTTCCATAATATCCAGAATAATGATGTAGGACTTTCAGTTTTTCCAAAACTGCGAAAAATAGCAACCTGCCTGTTTTGGAAAGTCTACCTGCTATTTTTGGAAAGTTTGTAGTTGGGTACGGATTGAAGCAAAAACTTGCAGAAAGTTACTAAATGGAAATATAAGACCTTTGGTGAAGGAATCAGGCAAAGATCATTTGTGAGCTAAAAGATATTAAAGTTTTTGTTTTCTGAAAAGCCCTTAAAAATTTTTGAAATGAGATATGAGGCACTAAAACTTCCCTAAATGTCCCAAAAAGTTGATAGAAATCCATTTATAGATTTTTAGTATGATAGTTCACATCGCGAGCTTTCCGATGCATAAAACTGTTCGTCAATCGGACACCCGGATCAAAAGTTATGCTTCCTGGAAGTTTACTTGCTTTTATAGGGAGTTGTAAATTTTGAAATTTAGCGGGATGCCACCAAAAAGTGTTATTTATGGCTATTTTGGGGACCCTGGGTGACAGTAGAGTTAAGGGGGCAAGTGTAGAGTCAAGAATAGGTAGGAAAATAGAAACCCTAGCTAATTTGGGGGTTACAGAAGGTGAAAGATTCCAGAGCCTGGTATGGTAGCTGTAGTGTGTTGCAGCCTGTGGAGGACTGATTCCTCTGATTGTAATTAAGCTTCTGTAATGTAATAAGTTGCCCAGATCAATAAAAGAAAGTTCTATTCTCTGTATTCAATTTTTGTTATTGTGTGTTTTATGATTTACCCCCATCATCAATTTAAATTATGCGTAATCATTTGAAATATCCACTGGAGTGCTCAATTAAACCATTCTTGTCATTACAAGATCTGACTTATGTGCACAACACTTTAACGTTCACTCACAAAGGCATGCATATGTGAATCCTTCACAATATATGAAGACAATCATGGGGCCCACTCAAGGGGCATATCTGGAAGGATTTCGCATTCTCTAAGAAAAGTCTTATGTGCAGATAATGTAAAATTTGCTCAATTACATATTTGAAGATTGTTTCGTATATTCTAATTTTAGCCATATGTGTTAGAACTCAAGGCTGCCGGAACACATATTTAAAAAATGGCATGCATTCTATTTGTCTCATGCATTGAAGCATAAAGAGAAAGAGGAGACTTGTTCAAGTGCATATCAGGAAAAGTCTTGCAGGTATTATTCTACTCTCAGATCACATAAGGTCATTGAATGATGGTCTAAACCATATCTGCATTCCAAGCATTATACACAAGCAGTAAGGAGTCCATCCCAGGTGATTGTATAAGAAGTTTAAGATTTGCATTATCAACACTATGCCTCATCATCAAAATTGTTCACTCTAGGCTAGTCATGAAGAAGTTTTGTGAATTGGAAGATTTAATCCATAGAGTATATTCATTGCCAAAATTTCTATATCAATCGATTAGGGTAAGAAAGGTCTTCGAAATATCAAGTGAAATTCACTTTGAACCCCATAGTGCTAACACACATGATTACATTTCATTGTCTCAAAAACTCATTTCGAAATTTTTTATCGATTCAAGGTTGTCAAGAAGTTGGTTAAGTTTTATTTTCATAAAATTCGCATTATCAATTTCTCTTGTAATAGGGCGAGGTGATTTAAACTTACATATTTTATTTATTTTGCATGCACTGGGTGGTGAATTTTATCACTATTTACTTATCTATCAAGTATCACTCCAATTCATTAACTTAAGGTGTTTCTTATACAAGTGAATAATGAATGTGAAGAAGAATGCCAAGAGCCAGCACATGAAAAAGTTCAAAGGATGGAGGAGTATTGCTTGAGGAGGGTGGATATCATCATTGCATGAAAGAGACCCATTCCAAATGATCAAGATCCAATGCCAAAAGTCATACGTCAAGATCATCATTTCACGAGAACAAGAGAAATGAGCAAGTTCATCAAGCAATCCATGAATTACATTCTAAAGTATAATTGCATGAAAGATAACATGATGAAGTTCAAAATTCCCAAGTCACAAGTTCGAAGAAGCTAAGTTCCAAAGGTGAAAATTCAAAGACTTGAAGACTACTATAAAAGATGACAAATTTTGGGAAAACATTTCGAGCAATATGAACACAAAGAAAATCAAACTAGTTTGCATGATGCTGAGGTGGCATGTGCACAACATCAATCCAATCATAGTTTGCCACATCATCCATCTGCATTCAATGTTCTAAAAATAGTATTTTTGTAACAAACTGCCTTGTTGTCTCAATCTTGGCCATTGATTCTCAAATCAATCCTGGCCATTCATGTAATTTTGGAGCCTATATAAGGCCCATTTCTCTCATTTGTATCAGAGAGAGAGTAGGAATCAAGAATAGGAGTAGATGTTGTTAAAGTAGAAGTAGATTAGAGGAAACTCTTCAAAATCATTGAGGGGACATATGAAATTGTTGTAAAAATACATTTCCAAAATCAATACAAGCTCATTGTTGGTTGTCATGGTGATTTGTGTGGTGATGAAATGTTAGCATGGTTTCTAATTCTCAAACATGATGGAGAGATGTTTCCAAGTAGAGTAGAATCAGATTAGAAGTTCATTGATGTAATATTTATATGTAGAGATACTTGATGAATTCCTTAATGGTTCATACTTTTTACGATTTGTTGATGATAAGTCATTTTGCAAAGTTAGCCTGAACCACATGTATTTGCTTTAGTTCGGTTGTGGATTCTCATTCAAGCTACACTAGCAGTGGGTGTTTGGATGGAAATGTACAACATGAAAATCCTTGAGTTTCCTTAGAAGATTGCACCAGCTTCTTATAGTTGTTGGTTCTCATAGAGAAATGAAGTCTAGTTTCATGAGGAGTTTGTCTATCTTGGAATATTTCATTATATCATTGTCCTTAGAATAGCTTTCTAGACCCTTGTCCTTTTACATTTTCTTTTTAATAGTCAATTTGAAATAGTTTCATTTCATAACAAGGAGAATAACTGAGTGGACTAAGGAGTATATTCAACGTAAGTCCCTTTGTGAGTTTTTAGCAAATCACATCAACTACTAAGTCTATCCATTGCAATTCAAGACCTGACATATCATGAACCTTGGAGTTGTCTCACTGGATCACACAATTTAGCCTTTGAGAGACTTTGTTCAAGAAAAGATAGAATACTTGGTATTTTATTTTGAGTTTGCATGTGCAGAAAAAACACATCAACATGGTGGAGAATCATTGTTAGTTGTCCAAGAATAGCCTTTGCCCAAAGATTCCTCCAATCTAAGTTGTTAGAACCTTACCAAAAAAGCCATAAATGGAGGGATTTCCCATAACACAAAAATTTGCTTTTAGCTCCACTAAAACCCAACACCTTGTTTTATGCATGAATTTATTTATTATTATTTATTTAATATTTATTTTCTAGGATTTGGAAGTTGCACCTAACAATATAATATTACATAAATATTATTTCCCAATATAACCTTGTGATCTTGACTTGCTATTTTCAAACATCATGAGTTACTAAAAATAGACACTGCTATTTTTGGAAAGGGGACATGACAAGTCATCCCTTCCCAAAATTACTTGTCCTCAATAAATTACAACAATGATGCTCTAAAATTATGATGACCAAAACAACCAAACATTTCATACTGCATAACAGATTGTGATCATGTACCTATGAATTGTTGTATCTTCCTCTCAAACATCATAATAATTTATTGAAATATGTACCTTTGCTCTATAATTTTATGGATATGATGTTCAATGTGCCATCTCTTACTCCATATTGCCTAAGGTTTTGTAGTAATTCCATTTTTTTCAATCAATAGCCTCCTTTTTTCAATTCCTTTCCAGAGATGTGTATGTGCACTGTCACCAAGAAAACTAAACCAAAAGCTCTTGCAACCATTATAAAAAATATAAATATGATTTATACAGCCTAAAGAATGGTTACAATAGAAAACACATCCTTCATAATAGTGGATACCAATATTGGAAACCAATACCTTATTTACCTTGAATTTGTGGACACTCCCTATAGGATGTATCACAAACTGCTACAAATTTTGCCTTTGTTTGAAAGATGCTTGATGCAACTTTAGGATCTGATTTGGAACAGTAATGGAACATATGAAGAATAGGAAATATTATCCTATAATAGAATACAAAACTCCACCAAACTCTAGATATTGATTTTGCCAACCACAAGCCCTTCTGGAGGTAATCTATGCACTTCCTGAGTTCAACTAGCACAACTTGATCACCCAAAGGTAATTTCATTATGAAAGTAGAAAATAAGTTTATTGAATCCTATACTATATTAGGTTACTTACTAATGTGGTTGATAGTTTCCACCTTGAAAAACATACAATACAATCTCCCAAAACAAGTCAAATAGTGTCTTGGATCTCTAGCTAGGAAAGTACTATCATTGGGCAACTTGTACATGAGACTTTTGATACATTTGTTGATGTTAATAGTCTTATTTTTTGTTCTATTAGGACAGTTATAACATCCATTACATCCTCTACCAAATCCATTACATCTTTTGCAAAATATATTCCATTCACCCCTTCAACACTAAGATACATATCATGGAAATGCATAACAAAAGACCCATTCATTACCTCATCCTATGAGTAGTCATTTTAAGCCTCTTGAATTGGTCTATAGGATCCAAAATATGGTAATGGATTGATCATATAGAAGAAACATTCATTCCATGGCACTTTGAGTTCCACAAAGAAAATAAGCAACTTATTCTGTTTGAAGATGTATTCCCTAGAATCATTCATTGGCATATAATTGAATTTCTTCAAAAACCCATTTAAAATGTTAGAGACAAATGCAACATCAACAAAATATAACATGAGGGAAAAAATTTGACCTTCATGGATGGTAAGGAGATACCAAGAAGCAAACATTCTAAAAAGGTTATCTACCCACATCACTTGAAATTCCCATCTCTATGGCCCCAAACTCCCATAGTACCAAACCAAATAGATTCTCCATTAAATGTAGTCCATCACATGGCTATCATGAGAAAATTAAAGTTTGAATATTTTAAAATCAAGACTAATTTTAAACATTTTATCACACATTGCAAGGCCTTCCTCTGAAACTCTGAACTTCATGTTGTCAAGTTTCTTGATTTCCAATCTTTGTAATGAAAACCAAATAATTCTCTTTCCTGTAGTACCACAAACTATAGTAGATCCATGTGAGAAATATAAAATATTAGCTTCATGTAGAGAATTAGTTATCTTTTCAACTTCTTCCAACTCTTCTTATGAAATTTCTTTGAGCATGCTTTGAGCTTCCAAAGCTTGAGTTAAGAGTGTGATGCAAAAATCCCAAAAATGTGCCTTATTAAAGGACTCCCATTGTTGAAATATAACAATAGATCTTTCCAAATTTTCCAAGGAATATTTTCAAACCCTTTTGGAAATTAAAATATTATCAACACCAAATAAACCAAAATTTTTTCATCTGATTCTCCTTGAATCGAAAAAAAAAACTATTGGGTAAGAACTTGTACTTCATGTGCTTCCTACAAATGGATGACTAAGAGTGGCATATTACCAAATCAAAATATATGACAAATCTAGAGTGTTTGCAACCAATGGCATGTTGGATTCTCCACTCCAAATATGATAGAAGCATATATTTGGAAACTCCCCTTTGATGATTTGGAAGTAGTGAATTGGTAAATAGAGATCAATGATGTCCATCACGGAAAATTAGAACTTGCATATTCTTAATCAGTAAACAATTTGTTGTCCACTTAACTTCTCCTATATTACCATACTCTTCTACATGTGGATGTGAGAAATCAGAAATGTAAACAACAAAACATGAGTTGATTACCTCCACAGAATTGTCAAATGTCACAAGTATTGCATTCCAATGCATGTGAAGAATATGGATCCTTGTTAAGTATGAAAGGTCTATCACTCAAAGATCTTTCAACCTCAAAAACATTGCAGCTCCTAAACCCATGATATAGAATTCTTTACCAAACTCTTGTTCATTCCAAAGGATAAATAATAACCTTCCCTTCAGGAAGCTATAAATTTGAATAACTCCCTATTCAGGAATCCTCCATTTTGAGAGTAACTTGAAATCCAAAATATCAAAGGAAATTTAGTAATAAAATCTTGAAAATAAAAAATATTCCAACTTTTCTTACCAAGACCTTGCTTAAGGAAACTCAAGTTTGTCACATCCTGGCTATCTCTTATAATTTTTTCTTCAATACTAATGCCTGGATCCCATGTATAAGAACACTTTAAAAATTAAAACAAAGAATGACTTTTGGATATTGTGTCCCTTATTTTATCACACTTTTCTGCATGCTCTCCTTGATAAAAAAAACTTTGCAAAGGAATACGAAGAGGCAATAAATTTGAAATTTGTGAATCTTCAACATACCTTAAGTTATCAATTGAGAATGCATCCTCTTCAACATTACCATGCTTCCATTGTGCTACTCTAGTGCTAAAATTAATGTGCACATCCCTCTTTTCCATGAGAGATATTGTTGAGATAATCTCAACCTTTTCATTTGTGTGACTCCAAGCTTCTAGCTTAGGGCTATTCAAAGCAATAATTTTGTCTTCATCTCTAGAATCATAAAGCTCTTCTACTGAACTTTTGAAAGGACAATCTATTCATCTCCATGTTCCATCTTTTCTTGCCAATTGTTTTCCTCATCTTTATCTTCACCAATGTTAAACTGAAATAAATGATTTTCAAAAATTGGATTGAAATTTTCAACCAAGAGATTCTCACCTTCAATTGGATGGATGCAATCTTTTTGTTCTTCCTCCTTGTTTGACTCAAAGCTATCCTTAATATCAAATTTCATTTGTTCTTCTTTATTTTTGGTATTTGTAGCCTTTTCCATCTTAACTCCTTCCTTTCTTCTTCTCATGAAATAATCTTCAAATGATACTTCAAATTTTCCCTCTGAAAGGTATTCTTCAAAAGTTCTAAAAACCACTCCTTCTTTAGGCAAATCTTTCCCAGCAAGTTCTACATTTTCACAAAAAGTGAGGTCTGCCTTTGAAATTATACATTTCATAAAATATTCATCAAACCATACTGATAATTTGGAGACTAAAACATCATTTTCCAAACTCCTCAAAAAGGATTTGAACAACCCTCCCATGATCAACAACTCAGTACCCTACATGCTAGCAAGATCTTGGCTCTGATACCACTTGAAATGTTCCAAATCATTCAAGACCTCTAAATAAATTAGAGATCTGAATTATTATTATCAAACATATTTTTACAACTCAAGATTTTCAAAGATTTAACAAAACCCACAAAACTGCCAAACAAACAACAATACTCTGAATATGCTAGAAACTTAAGAAAATTAAATTTTTATTTTATGATTGTTTTTCACACAACACAGCCCCAAAATGTTGTGGCAATCATATAGAAAACTTCTAGAATGATTTACAGAACTATAGCAATCTGTACACCATAATGTTGAAATCACACTGTTGAAATCACACCCAAAATGCATAGAAATGTTTAAATCAAAATTACATGAACATGGGCACCTAAAAAGAAGTGAGAGAATCCTCGAAACTATGAAAACTATAGAAAACATCAGCTACACAAAATACTCAAACTTTTGTAATGATTTATTAGAAACAGAACATAATCTACACACCACAAAACACCCAGAAACTCCCAAAAACCCTCCAAACTTACTCACAAGCTGTAGTAGATTATGGGCACTTGGAAGGGATGTAAAATAGCACAATGTACATAATTACATAGAAAAATACAAAGAGCACCAACAGCACTACAATCTACTACTTAAAACTCTCTTAAACCTGCACATTACACACAAACAACCACCGAACACAACACTGTTGAAATCTTCCAATCTTCTGCACAATGGTAACCTCTGAATGAAGATACTCTTATGATTCAAGGGCTCCCATCCTCAAACCATTTGGAACTCATGGAACTCCCATTCACAAGTCTCCAACTCTGTAAAAAGGCACACAAGCACACAACTCTGTGAGAAAATCATAAATTGGACAAAATCCTCCATAATGAAAAGCCTTTTTTTTAAATATGCCATAGCCAAGATGAGCATCCAAATCCCAATGCCATTCTTTCTGGAAAATCATTATTAGTTTTCTAAGAATAGTGTTTTCCCAAAGATTCCTCCAATCCAAGTTGTCAGTTACAAAAATAGCTATAAATGGAGGGATTTCCAATAACACAAAATTCTGCTTTTTAGCTCCACTACAACCCAACACCTTGTTTTATGCATGAATTTATTTATTATTATTTATTTTATATTTATTTGATAGGATTTGGAAGTTGCACCTAACAATATAATATTAAATAATTATTATTTCCCAATGTAACCTTGTGATCTTGAGTTGTTATTTTCAGACATCGGGACTTACTATAAATAGACATTGCTATTTTTGGAAAGGGAACATGACAATTGGACTTCAAATCACTCAATCAGATGAAGGTATCTTTATCTCACATGGAAATTATGTCAAGGAGATGTTGAAAAACATTTGTATGGAAGATTGCAAACCAGTGAGTACACCTATGGTAATAGGTTGATCAGATTTTGTATAGGTCTATGATTGGGGGCCTACTGTAATTAACAACATCAAGGCCTGATATTATGCAACATAAGGTTTAAAGTTGATCCTTGAAAAGAAACACATGTGAAGACTATGAAAAGAATCTTCATATACTTAAAGAGCACTCTAGAGTATGGGCTATGGTATCAAAAAGATCATGATTTCTCTTTGACAACATATATTGATGCATATTGGGCTGGAAACATTGATTATAGGATAAGTACCAGTGGTGGAGCCTTCTTTTTAGGTGATAAATCGGTTTCATGGTGTAGTAAAAATAGGATTTGGTTGCCTTATCAACAATACAAGTAGAGTACATAGTTGTAGTATCTTGTTGCACTCAAGTGTTATGGATGAAGAAAATAATGAAAGATATCAAGGTAATATAAGATGATCCTATTTCCATCTTATGTGATAATACAAGTGCCATAAATATTATAAAGAATCTAGTAATGCACTCTAGAACCAAGCACATATCCATTAAATATCACTTCTTAAGATAAAATATTGCAAATCAAGAGGTAAAATTGGAATATGTAACTACAAAGGATCAGACTGCATACATCTTTAGAAAAGAACTTCCCAAGGACACTTTTGAATATCTTAGGTAGAAGTTAGGGGTTGTTGCCTCCCTTTCTCCCTTGCATAAATAGATGCACAGATGTTGCATCTATCCAGGGGGAGCAGTTCAAGGTTTATTTATCATCCCTAGATTGATGGAGGCTACCTCTCATGGGGAGCAAGCAGATAAAGAGATAGTTAAGGTATGTCAAGGATAATATATATAGGGGGATCTTGTATGTCTTATTGATACAATGGAAGACCAATGCCCATTTTCTCTTGATGTCAAAGGGGGAGAGAATTTGAATATCAAGTTAGTGTTTCCATGATTGACAAAGGGGGATATTGTTGCATATGTTGTCATTGATGTCAAAGGAGTAGTGATTAGAGGAGTTGTGATGTCAAATACATGATGATGAAAGACATGAGCATATTGTTGGATTAGTACAATATGTACACAGTTGTACCTTATCTTCTGAAGTTCATGGGCAAGTGAAGGTTGTCAAAGTGTTTTGATTGATGTCATGCATTGATAATATGAAGTCATGCTTGTTCTATTGTTACATATATTGTCACTTGATGAAAAGCATTGCATGGGATATGAAGGAAATTGTCTAAGTTATCAAAAATGTCAAAGGCACATGGAATTGTACTATAGAAGCACATGAGATTGTACCTCATTCTACCGCAGATGAAGATATGACCTCGTGGTTTGAAGGATAGCTAAATATGGCTATGAGGAATGTGTGATCCAAGTTTCAAAGCATATGGACTACCACAAGGACATCTAGAGTCAAGTAAGTGCACAAAGATGAGGGACCAAAATGGGGTCTTAAGATGCCACTTTTTTTCTAAAATCAGGAAACATTGATGTTGGATGAGAAATTGAAGATAGCTACACTCAAAATTTGAAGATGGAACAAAAACAAGAGTTGTAGTGAATCTAGTTTATAAACTACTAATATTTTCCAAAAATGGTTGAGATTAATGGGTTCAAAAAAGGGGAGCACACAAATTGGTCCTATTTTTCTCAAAAAAACATAACATAGCATCTAGTGTGCTCCCCCTAAAATGTTAACTTTTTTTTAGTATTTCAATAATCACTCTGGTGATAAATTAGATAACACCATGTAGTTTATCCATGATTTTTCTGATAATTTTTTGATGAATAATTAATTTTTTAGTAATTTTCAAAGTGGACACATCCTAAAAAATAGAAATTTAAGCGTGCTCCCCCCTAACATTTTTGAATACTAATCAAAAATTGAATTTTTTTTGAATGCATGTAGAATGGAGTCTAGTTTCTAAAAATGTAAATTATTTCAAATTTTGATGAACGGTTAAAAAAAAGTCAAAAATACTAAACACTGGTTTTTGACAAAAAATGGACACACTAACAAAAGAAATTCAAGTTGAAACCCTTAACGTACTCAAAATGTGAAAAAAATTATATGGTTAGATAGCTAACAGAGAGCTTAAGATTATGGTGGTATTTTTTGTTGAGTTTTCATTGAAAAAAGTGTCATCCTAATGGGGAGCACACTCTAGATTATACTCATTTAGACTTCATCTCTTGTATTCTTTACTTTAATTCTTATTTTTATTTACATTTTTCAGCTTCTTGATTTATTATGTAGTTTTATCCCTATTGTTTTCTCAACATATGATTGATTGTTTTTATTAAATTAATCTTTTTCTTAATTTATTTTATTCCTTAACTTTTATACTATCGTACATATTCTTATTTTATCTCTAATTTTAGATAAACATATATGCTCTTAGATATATTCTAATTTTATCTTATTTTAAATTTATATTTATCTCTTACTCTTATAATTTACCTTGGTTGAATTGACCTTCTAGGAATCCTCTGGTTCCCGTGTTGCACCCTCCACTATTTAGTACCCTTGTTCTACAAATTATCTCACTTCTCTCTTCTCTTTCTCTTTATTCTCCTGATGATGGATCATGGAGTATGATCTGAAACGTTGAGACAAAAATAGGCACATAGTCAAATCCTGAAGCATTGATTCACTATGTCAAAGAAAGTTGAGCATAACGCAAGTGCGTTATAGTGTGCTCACGTTATGCTAAGAATAATTGGCTATACACATGCCAATTGTATTTCCTTGAAATTTTCTAAATCCTTTTCAACAAATGCATTTTTTGCATATCTTGCAATCATTGCATTCCATTACAGAACATCTCTTTGAGGTGTTATGTCATACAATTGACATGCATTGTCTATGCTTCCACACTTTACATGCATGTCTACAAGGGCAGCTGCACTTCCTATCATCTCTCTCACTTTCTACTTCCCTCCCCTCTCTACATCCTACCCTCTCTCTCAGTCTCTGCTTCCCTCCCCTCTCTACCTCCTACCTTCTCTCTCACTCTCTTCTTCCCTCCCCTCTCTACCTTCTAACCTCTCTCTCACTCTCTACTTCGCTCCCCTGTCTACCTCCTACCCTCTTTCTGATTCTCTGCTTCCCTTGTCTCTATACCTCCTACCTTCTCTCACTCTCTTCTCCCCCCTCTACCTCCTACCCTCTCTCTCACTTTCTACTTCCCTCCCCTGTCTACCTCCTACCCTCTCTCTCAGTCTCTACTTTCCTCCCCTATCTACCTCCTACCCTCTCTCTCTTCTTCCTTACCCAATATACCTCCTACCCTCTTCCACTCTCTAATTCCCTCTCATCTCTACCTCCTACCCCCTCTCTCACTCTCTACTTCCTTCCCCTCTCTAGCTCTTCTCATCGTTCTTCCCATCCAATGAAATTTCATAAATTATCTTGTTTCCATTTCATCATCACAATTTATATCCTTGTCCCTCTTTGCATGTCATAGTTTTCTTTTTTCCATATTCTTTGTTGACATGGGAGAGGAAAGGGAGGAAGAGGGAGAGAGGATGGAGATGGAGGGGAGAGAGAGAGTGGGGGTGATAAGGAGAGAGAGAGAGAGTCCTAGTTTTCTTGTTTTGGAGAGAGAGAGAGAGGGTTGGTTGGGTTTATGAGTTTAGGGTTGCTTAAGTTTAGGGTTTAGTGGAATTATTTAGATTTTAGGGGTTAGGTTTTAGGGGTATTATTTAGGGTTTTGGGGTTTTGGGAGGGAGAGAAGTTTAGGGTTGCTCAGGTTTAGGGGCATATTTAGGGTTTATGAGTTTAGGGTTGCTTAGACCTTTAGGGGTATTATTAAGGGTTTATGAGTTTCTAGGGTTGGTCAAGTTTAGAGTTTAGGGGATAGTGTTAAAGGGGAATTATTTTATAATTTCCCTCCAATCCTCCTAATCCTAACGCATTAGTCCACTCATCCCCTAATCCATCAATCACTATCATCCATTTACCATATAAATCACCATCTAATCCACCATCAAACATTCTAATCTCTAATCCATCAACCCATGAACGCTTGAAACATTTTCTCCAAAGACTCTTTACAAAATCCAAAAATAAAAGCAAAGATATGGAGCCATCCAAATCCACTGATCCAATTTCATCCCCCTCTAACACTCCCAATCCTAATCCAATCGGGCCTTCTATATCCATTCACTCGATCCTAATCCTAACCCCAAAACATCTTCCATAATTGTCCATCAACTATATGCATATCCTAGTCTATCAACCCATGAAGCCATGAAGGATGTGACCCAAAAACTATTAGCAACGAATCTAAGCACATAATGTACTCAAATTCCTATCCTTGAGCCTAATAAAGAACATCCTACTAACATGTCTACCACTCCAACACTATCATCCACTCCTATGTCTATCCATTTCATTGAAGAGTCTCCTACCATAAGTCCAATTCAAACCCCATCATGTAGCCATGTTGTCAAACATCCAAAGATTATTGATCCCATCCAAGAACCCATCACATTCATCTAAGAAACCCAATAGCTATGTTAAGAGTCTAGTCCAAAGCATGTGGAAACACCAACCACCCATCCTAATCAAAATCCAAACATCCTATCTAATATGATCTCGGATCCCTTACCATCTCACGGTCAACCCCCCTACATTGATCCCATCATTGATCCTCCAACATCTCCTAGTGAACCCCCATCACCACCTCTTACTCCCCAATCCAATGAATATCAATGCATCCCCACTTACCCTATCCATATCTAATATCACGCTATCCATGCTTATCCTCCTTCTGATCAAGATATTATCTATGATCAAGATCTTATCCATGAGCAAGTAACCCACATCACTCCTATCCATCATCCCATTAGCCCTATCCATCATCCCATGCTAGTCCTATTCATTATCCATCAATATCCCGTGATGAGACACTTGGTCCCCAAGAAAACATAGATAATCAAACAAATAACTTGGATCCTATAAAATCACATCCCAATGAGGATAATGATAATCAAGATCCAAGAATTCTACATCTATTTCCCATTGATCCTCCATCATCCCCTATCGAAATATATGTTTAGGGGTTTAGCCTAGTTGCTCGAGTTTAGGGTTTAGGGGTTAGGGGTATTATTTAAGGTTTACATCAGTTTAGGGTTGCTCAAGTGAATAGGGTTTAGGGTTTAGGGTTAGGATTTAGGGGAATTATTTAGGCTTTAGGGGTTTAGGGATGCTCGAGTTTAGGGTTTAGGGTTTAGGGGTTAGGGGTTTAGGGTTTCTTGAGTTTAGGGGTTAGGGTTTAGGGTTTAGAGAGAGATAGAGCGAGGGGACTGATAAATATTGGGAAAGATAGGGAGATAGAGGTTTAGGGTTGCTTCAGTTTTATGGTTTAGGGGTTAGGGGTTTAGGGTTGCTCATTTTTAGGGTTTAGGGGTTAAGGTTTAGGGGCATTATTTAGGGTTTAGGTTTTATCATTTAGGGGTTAGGGGTTAAGGTTTAGAGGTTTAGGTTTATGGTTTAGGTAGAGAGGAGAATAGGGAGATATAGAGGAGACCGAGCCTGGGAGAGATATCTCTATCTCCTCTATCCCTCTCTCTAACTATACCTGCTTCTCTACCTCTCTCTCCCCCTGTCTCTATATCTTGCTCTCTCTTTTGATCTCTTCTCTCTAACTCTACCTTTCTATCTCTCTCTCCCTCACTATCTCACTCCCCCTCTTTATCACTCTCCCAATCCCTCTACCTCAATTCTATCTCCCTATGTCTCTGGAAGTTATATCTCTTGATCTCTTTCCCTATCTCTACCTCTCTGGACATATCCCTATCTTTTAATCTATCTCTCACTACCTCTCTTTCCCTCCCTCTCTATCTCTCTCCTCCTCTCTATCTCTCTCCCCATCCCTCTACCTCTTGAAATCTCTCTCCCTATGTCTCTAGACATCTCTCCATCTCTTTCCCTATCTCTATCTCTCTGCATAACCCTATCTCTTAATATATCCCTCTCTACCTCTCTCTCTATATTTCCCTATCTATCTTTGCCTTGCTAGATCTATCTCCCTATATCTCCCCTCTCTCTCTATATATATCTATATCTCCCTCTATAGACCCCTTTGTCTATCTTAATCCCCCTCTCTTCCTCTCCCTATCTCTATCTCCACCTATCCCTCTCTATTTCTCAATTTGCCCCTTTCTATATTTTTCCTTTCTCTAACTCTAACTCTATCTCTATCTCTCCATCTCTTTCTGGATCTCCTCGGGCTCTCTCCCTATCCATGTCCATGTCCCTCTCTATCTCTCCATGTCTCCCTCTCTCTATCTCTCTCTATTTATCCAAGTCTCCCCATCCCCCTTTCTATGTCTCCCTCCCTCTCTATATACATCCATTTCTATCTACCTATTTCTCCCTTTATCTCTTTATTTATCTATCCTCCCTCTATCTAAATATATCTACCTCTCTATCTCTATATCTCTCTCCCTCACATTCCAAGGGGTCGTCGGAGAGAGGGAGAGAGATATAGAGAAACAGAGGAAGATAGAGTTGTAGAGAGGGAGGATAGAGAAATAAAGAGAGAGAGAGAGACTCTCCCATGTAGATACAAGGTTACATTTGTCCCTCCTAGTATAGACAAGTTCTATTTCACAAACTACATGGATATTTGAGTCTAGGGATACTCTTGGACCATCACTTGATTAGCTATTTGATGCACTACATGCATAGTTACAATATATTTTATGTGAGAGCATGACATCCTAGACCATGATTTTGGCACCAACATTGAGAAGGTTATGATTTTTTCATGCATGAAGCTTTATGTTTTCATGCTTCCCAAAGCACACTTGCATTATAATGTGAGCACGTTATAACATGCTAGCATTATGGGAAGCATGAAAAATGGGAAAAAAGCATGTGGGATCCGTGATTCAGACCCCACATGACTGTTATTTCTACTTTTCATGTAGTATATCGGACAAGAAAATACTTTTCATGTTCTTTGACATATTAAGAATAATTTTTAGATCAATCCACCACCTTTTTTGTTTTTTCAATGTAGAAGAACTGATTTTGCATGTTTTTGGAGAAAATTTGATTATTTAAACTGAAAGTTTCATGTTTCATGTGTGATATTGTTTCAAAGCTAATTACCATTGATATATAGATCAAATTTGATGATATATGTTTGTTTTATTTTCATAAATTTTAGTAATCCTATTCTAGAGTTATATAGAATTCATAATCAAACTTGCCAAAAAGAAGAATTTGAGGATTTTGAAGCCATATTTTGGAGAATTGGTCAACTCCAATATCAAATTTTAAGGTATGTTCAATTTATGTCCATTTTAATTCACTTATATATGTTCTTATGTTCTTTATGTCTTTATGTTCTTTATGTTCTAAGATATATATGTTTTCATACTTAGTCAAAAGTTGTTTACCAAAACACATGAACTGTGTATGTATGTCTTCATACATTGCAACCAAAATCAAACTATGGCTTGCAATAACAAAGACAAACTTGATCAATTGCTTCTTATCACTTCGATACCTCAAAACATTCTCTAGAAAATATATACATGTCTCAATTGTCATTGCATGCACTCCAACACTTCCACATGTGCTCTTGCACTACCATACATGCTCTAGAAACTCACTTAGCTCATGATGCAATAGCGAGTTCTTCACCAAGCATCTTGCAATTACTATCATAGCAACTATTTATGTACAAGTCTAGGTGAGAAAGGTTTTAGGATGGAAACTTGATTAAAAATTCATTTTTTGTAACAAACACTCCATTCTCCCAAAAGGCTACAGCCATTTTCTCCTTCCTCATGCATAAAACAATAATATGATGTTGTAACAAGGTTGATCTTGAGTTGGGAGACATTTGTATATCCATTATTCTACATCATAGCTTCTATTTCTTCCATCACTCAAATATTTTCAAGGGCTTTCCATGGTTTCCTCTTACTGATCCAGCCAACCAGGACCTTGAAAATGGTGTAGCAGTAACATAAAATGCTAAGAAATCAAGTAAAAGATCCATGTGATCATCTATTTTTAGTTTTAACATATTTTTCTATCATCATTTACCATTGTATCCATGCATGTGTAGGTATATCAGGTAGTTCAGTCAAAGAGACTCCAAATTCATCATGTTTCCACCTTGTTTTGGCCCTTCATGCCTTCATTTCACCTATTTTCACCTATACAAGAGAAAAACAATATCAAATACTTTGTAAAATAATTTTAGTGAACAATTGTTTGTCATACTCATATTCATGATCAATGGAGCCAAAATTGATTCCAAGACTCTTAATTTTTGTCCTAGGATGATATAGAAGGATTTATTCCTTAATATGCATAATGATTCATTCAATAGAACCATGCAATGGCTTGAATCTTAGACTATCCTATGCCCCCTATTATGACAATCCTACTTGTCTCTATCAATCATTTAGACATAATTGTTAGGTGTCCTTTTGATAACTTCTCCATGCATTTTTCATAGTATGAATTCTCTTGGAGAAGGTTGGAGGATGTGGAGACCTCTTTAGTGTCTTGGACTAGGACATTCCTTATGCACCTATTCATGATGATTTGTATGCATGACATAACAATATTTCAAAATTTCCTAATTGTCCTTTGTTACTACATGATGGTGGTTACCTTGATCAACTATATACCTTTCAATACCCTAAATTACAGAGATTAGTTTAATGATTGTTATGACAGTCCTAGGTATGGCTATCCTAAAGAAGTCAAGGGTACTCTTTGACCATATTTGATTGTAATAATCCCTCTCACTACATATCTAGTTTCCTTAAGGGTTTTAGGGCCTTTAGTAATGTTGTACCATTCTCATATAGTCCTCACTTAGGAATTTGACAATTTGGCAGACCTTTGTATATGAGTGTCCTAATAGCTTGGGTAGTCTTTGATTATTTTGGGTTGTGGTAGTTACTTCTTGACTTGTTCATGACTATATAAGACAACAAAATACATCTTTTTATACCCTTTCCATTACCATCAAAACATTTCCTTCTTCCTATGAAAGCTTCCTATTGTTATGGCACCATTTGGATGACCTTATCATGACATTATCTTGACTAATAATATCCCTTGTTATGGTTCTCATGTGAAAAATCCTCCATGAAATCCTCATGTAACTTGTTGAAATTGTGAAGACATATTGTCCTAACTTGCAGCCATAGAAAGAGCCATTAGACTTGTCATGAAACCATGTTAATTGAAGAAAATGCATATGAAATAAGGCTCTTAAATCCTTAGGATGACAAGGATCTTGATGGGCATACTTAGTAATAGTCCTATGGCACTTTGCAAAACAATCCTAATGGAAGAAGAGTTAAATTAGTGATTGTCTAGTATATTAGTGACTATGCAATAGTACAGTCATTAGTGACTGTCCATATTATGCTAGGGTCATATTTTAGGTTTCTAGGAAAGTTTTGAAGGACTGTCTTGATGTTATTAAAGTTACAAAGTGTGGTCATTAGTGAAAATGTAGTTATAAGACTTTTAAATTGTCATTTCTCAATGTTGATCATTCATTTATGACTGTTATAAATAACACAATCATGTTTTGAAATTGAAAATCATATGCTATAGATCTAAGGGATTGTCATCATGGGGGTTTTAGTATCTTCATGGGATTGATTATTGATCCAATGCTTGAGAATTTTCCCAATAAGACCTAATGTGCATGTTTCTTTCTATGACAATGGAAGAGGGTTTTCCACTCAGCAAGAACACACATCATTCATTTTACAAAAGGACAGTCTTGATAGCTGAATTAGTATACAAATTACCATGTAGACTACCCTAGAAGACTGTCACAAATAAATCAACAATAGGACTATCATAATTTTAGAGGCATCCATGTATTCATTTCCATCTTTAAACCTTCATTAATGTTGTCCTAGATCCCACATTATGGTGAATAAGTCCTTTGGTTATAACTTTGGGACAATGGTTATAACTCAACAAGAACACACATCATTCATTTCACACGTCTTCCTCTAGACTTTGGCACAGCAGTTATAAATTTTTCCATGGGTCAAGAAAATGAACTATAGATTGATTTGTTAGAATTTATGAACCTTATACATGTCTAGGACAACTTGGCCATCATAAAAATGAGTTTTATCAAACCTAGAACAGCCATGAACATGAAGAACAAATTGCTGATTTGGTTGAGAAAATGGGTATAAATCAAGCTAGTATTTTGCCACAAGGGGAGGTGCATGATATTTGTGCATTTGGATGAATTAAAAAGTATTTTAGAGACCTCCATGATACTACCCTATCCTGAGAAATGCTCACACATGAATAGAAGCAAGAATTAGGGGAGTTTTCTCATGATCTTGATGTCGTCAATTCAAGGAATTTGAGTGCTTTTGGGACAATTTTTTGGTCTATCATATCTTTTAATGATTTTTTTCCTATTTATGATTAATTTGATCATGGTCTATCATATATTAATAAACAAGGACAGAAATGAATTTCATGAAATTGGAGCTCCTAAAGTGATGCAAATCACCAAACATGATAACTTATTTTGTATTTTTTTCATTGTGACCATTATTCATTGTCATTATAAAGGTTCTAATTATCATTGTCTTATTCATTATGCTTGTAGAAATTATCATCATGTCAAGGAAACGAGTAAAGACTCAAACACCAGAAGAGTGTGAAGTTGAGAATGAGAGGAAAAGAGTGTAAGAATGAGGCAAATTCAAGAAAGTAGGAAATTATCAACCATAAAAGAAGACATTCCACCTTGCCAAATGAAGAGGAACATGACACATCTAATGAAGCTAAGAGAGAGATGGAATTGGTGGCACAAAGGGAATGAATGCAAAACCTATGTGTAATGAGGAATGTGAATCTCCAAGTTGGAGGCACTCCATCATCCACAGGTCAAGTTGAAGGAACACCATCATTATCTTCTCGAATTAGAGACACTTCATCTTTCACAGGTGAAGTAGATGGTACATCTTCATTTTCTTCTCAAGTTGGTGGCATGCCATCATTCACACATCAAGTTGAAGGTACATCATGTATCCCATCTCAAGTAAATATTTAAGAAATTCCTAATGTTGAGTCAATTTTACCAATTAAAACACCTCCTATAATTTTGCATAGGAAGCCTAAGTTTCTAATCAATATTGATGAGAATGTGTTGAAGCTCATGTAGGATAATATTCCCATGCACACTTGCCAAAGATATGTGAATAAGATATGGTAATTATTCTTTGAGAATTTAAATGAAATTGAAAGATGTCAACTACTTGTTGAATTGATGAGAAATCTAAAATTTAGGCCCACTATGATGATTCTTGGCCTAAGAACATCAAATGCCTCAAGTGAAAAATCAATTATCAAGAATCTAATGAGTGCATATGAGAGTGTGGGTTCCACCTCACGCACCAAGGATAGTAATGTCACACGACGTGTCATTACATCGACAATAGTAAGCCAACAAACAAAGAAAGCTCTCCTCATTAGAAAGACAAGTCAAGCATTGAAAATAAGTAGAAAAACTCTAATGAGAGTCATTGGAAGACGTGAAAGAGTTGAGGACCCAAACACCAATGAATTGTGGCCATTCTCTAGGAGACTCCCATGGAAAGACAAAGTTGTTGTTGAATCTTTGAGATCCATCATTGAAGAATTTTGGAAAAATAACACAAGGGTATCTCCTAATGCAAAAGATGTTGTGAGAAGGAGAATTGGTTCTCGAAACTATGAGCCACATCCAAAGCATTTTTTGGATGTGACCCAAACACAATTTTTCAAAAAATTTCAAGAGATGTATCCTCAAATTAAAATTTGTCAAAGATATTTTGAAATGCTAAAACCTTTCTATGTAAAAATAAACCACACACGCACTACTTGTTGTTGTAGATTACATATTGAATTTTCTAACCATTTTGATGTTTATCAATTTATATGTTTAGATTTTCATACTAACAATGTTTTGCATGATTGTGGCATACGTGCCCCACCAACTACTTCAAGAGACTTCATATCAACAATTTTATGTGAAAGAGAGGAAGGTCAAATATTCTACAAGAAATTATGCTTGGATGGCACATGTCAGCATTGTGGTGGTTTGTAACATATGGAAATATGTCAACATGTGGAAAGCACACATGCAGTTGGAAACAAACTAGTAGAGTTTAGTAAGTATAAAACAATGGAGTACAATACAAAACATGGTAACAAAGCAAAGAGGTGTGATTTGGTTATTCAAAAGATTCTAGTGTATCAGTTTGTGTCTACATTTTGTGATAGTATAGTGTACAAGTATGCAAGGCATACACATAGAGCTCGATGGTTGGACTTGCAATTCAAGTTATGCAAGGACATGTTTCCACTTGGTACCATCATTTCAGTTATTGACTTTGAAGAGAACTACACACTATAGCCACAGAATGAGGTGCAATCACAGTATTAAAACTCTATGCAGGTTGCTATATTTGTGCAAATAGCATTCATTCATGTAGAAGATAGTACAAGGGATGATATGAAAATCTTGATGGAATATCATTTTTATATCAGTGATGATCGTACACATTCTACGAAGTTTGTACAAGGTTGCTTTTAGATGTTCTACCGTGATTTGGCCAGTAGGAACATATCATTTTGTCCACATATCAGATGGTCAAATAATTGTGCATCACAATTCAAGAATACATGGATGTTCCTTTGGTTGAGTAAGATGCAAAAGGTGAATGGTGTTCAACATATGTGGAATTTTTGTGAGGCTGGGCATTGAAAGGGGAGCATGATGGTGCAGGAGGATGTATCAAAAGAGCATTGACACAAGAAGAGTTGAAGTACAAAGATAATGTAAAGTTGATAGATGCAAGATCTATTGTTGAATGGTGTAACACTACAATGGGTCCAGGTAATGAAGGTAAGTCTATAGTTCATAGATATTTTTGGTTGGTTGATGATACTAACATTGAAAAATACGAGGACTATTGTACATTGATATGATCAAGTGAGCTACACTCTTTTAGAAGCTCTAATGCAGGTTCATGGACTATTCATATGTGGCATTTGACATACTTTTGTTCTTCATGTACATATGAAGCTTGGTATGATTGTGAGTCAAAAGAGTGGGTTGATGATTGGTGTACAAGAGGCATATACCTGATTGACCATTATCGACTACTGACAGTACTACAAATGATAGAGATTGAATCATCGGTTGATTTTGACCATGTTTCAGATCTAGTTCAACCAAGTATTATTAGCATTCTAATTTAATAAAATTCAATATGCCATCTTATTTTGTATTTTTTCTTGTATTGTTGACTATAATCATAGAGATAAATGCACATATCAATGCAGGGCATGTTTATGCAGTTATTGCACCTGAAGACAATGAAGAAGAAATGGATTATTATTTGTGTCATTGTGTTAGGCAAAAAAAGAAATTAGATTCCCCTATTATAGATGGAGAAAACATTGAGTACCCTATAGGATCAGTGGTTGTTACTGGAACATGGCTTTGAAGGTACCCACTGAAGAAGTCTGATGTGTGGGTGTTTGAGGACTTTGAGCCACATAGGAAGATTATTCATTATTCTAACCTTGTTGTAGCTTCAAACATTTATTTGATCAAATATGGGGGTATACCATTAAATAGGACCTTGTGGAAGGTTCGTGAGTCTGATCACAAGGCAATACTCGACACAATAAAGACTAGAGAAAACCCTAATGGTTCATTAGATTGAATTAGTGGAATGACAGAAAGGTATGTTATTTTTCTTTACTATCCTGATTTCACCTTGTATATTTTAACTACTCATTTTAGCTAAATAGTGCAATTGCATTTACATGCAGGATTTTAGTATGATGGAGGTAGGCATAATCCTAATGAAGTTGCCTTTGGAAGCAAAGTAGGGTACATTTTCATGATTATTTCATGATGATATGTCCTTTACTTTCTATTTCATAATGAGTTTTAATGATGTTACTATGAGTTCTAATTTATTTTAATGATGTTACTATTTCATAATGAGTGTTAATGAGTTTTAATGACAAACAATTGATAGAAATGGTAAGGGCAGCCTCAATTGATGCCCTACAAGACATTGGATCAAGTGAGAACACCTTTATAGTATTGAATTTCCAATTACCAGAAAGGTATTATGATGAAATTTATAGGATAGGTATCTCTTGGGGCCAAACAAATGGTGTCAATGCATCCAAGTGGGTGGGTAAATACTAGGGGGATGTCTTTTCGGTGACAAAGCCTCATGGTCATTCTTGGCTATATCGAATACAGACAATCTCTCAAGAGCCACAAGAAAAAAACATGACAAACTTTGCATCGATTGTTCCATCAAACTGTGACACCTAGGAACATCTTCTTTGCATGTATAAGTGGATGTCAGGTCCACTTACAAACATTACCTCAATTTCATGTACCAAGTGCCCTAATTGTTCGGGGCAACAGGCTATGGGCAAAGTCCCTTAAGATCTCTAAGACAAAAAAACTGCCAAAATTTGATGGAGCAATTCTTAGAATTTGTGGAAGCTGAGAGCATTCCATTTGGACTTACAAGTGCATGTGGGGTTCATCCACAATAACCTCTCTCTGTTTTGATCAACTCCAATTCACTTGACCATGTCAAAATCAAACACATTCTTGCAAAATGCTTTAGTTTCATGTAGTGGAAAGGTGCTAGGAGTGACATTTTGTATTCCATAGGTTGTGGGCTGAACAGACTTTGCCAATGTGTTGGGGTGGGTGGGTAAATTCTAGGGGAGGTCTTGTTTCATGTGCTAAGTGCCCTAGTCATACGGGGTAGTAGGCTACCAACAAAGTCCCTTAAGATCCTAAGAGCAAAAACTGTAAAACTTTGATGGAGTAGTTCTAGGAATTTGTCACAGCTGGGAACATTTTTTTTACACTTATAGGTGCATGTGGGGTCCATCCACAATAACCTTTAATAGTTTTGGTCAACTCCAGTCCATTTGACTATGCCAAAATCAAATGCACTCTTGCAAAAATGCTTTAGTTTCATGCAGCACAACCTTGCCAGGTGCCTTATTTTTTGATATGCTTGTTGTAAGACCGAATGAACTGTGCCAATGCATTGGGGTGGATAGGTAAATGTTAGGAAAGGTCTCGTTTCATGTACCAAGCGTCTGAGTTGTTCTAGCCTGCAAGTTATTGACAAAGTGACTTTGTCGGTAGCTTACGACCTAGAATGATTGGGACCCTTGGCACACAAAAAAAAACCTCTCTTGGCATTTTCCCACCCACTCTGATGCATTGGAAAAGTCTATTCGGCCCTACGAGCTATGGAATGCAAAATGTTACTCCTAGCACCTTTCGAGTTTACCGGTAGCTTGCAGCCCAGAACAACTAAGATGCTTGGTGCATGAAACAAGACCTCCCCTAGCATTTACCCGCCCACCTAGACGTGTTGGTGTAGTTAGTTCAACCCCACAACCTGTGGAATGCAAAATTTTAGTCTTAGCAACTTTCTAGTTTATCGATAGCTTACAACCTAGAACAACTGGGATGCTTAGCACATGAAATGAGACCTCCCCTGGCATTTACCCACCCACCCCAACACATTATAAAATTCCATTTGGCCCCATGACCTATGGAATATAAAATGTCACTCCTAGCACCTTTCCACTGCATGAAACTGAAGCATTTTGCAAGAATGTGTTTGATTTCAGCATGGTCAAACAAACTGGAGTTGACCAAAATCAACAAAGGTTATTGTGGACAAACCCCACATGCACCTATAGGTCCAAATGGAATGTTCCCAACTACCACAAATTCTGAGAACTACTCCATCAAAGTTTGGCAGTTTTTCCATCTTAGGGATCTTAAGGGACTTTGTCGGTAGCCTACTACCCTGAACGATTGGGGTGCTTGGCACATGAAATGAGACCTCCCCTAGTCTTTACCTACCCACTCTGACATGTTGGAAAAGTTCATTCAGCCCCATGACCTATGCAATACAAAATGTCACTCCTAGAACGTTTCCACTGCATGAAACTGAAGCATTTTACAAGAATGCGTTTGATTTTGGCACAGTCAAATAGAATGGAGTTGCTGAAACCAAGAGAGGTTATTGTGGACAGACCCTATGTGCACCTATAGGTCCAAATAGAATGTTCCCAGCTGCCATGAATTCTGAGAACTACTCCGTCAAAGTTTGGTAGTTTTTGTGTCTTAGAGATCTTAAGGGACTTTGCCAGTAGCCTGCTGTCCTGAATGATTGGGGTTCTTGGAACACAAAACAAGACCTCCCTTGGCATTTATCCATCCAGCCCAACACGTTGGTGAAGTCCATTCAACCCCATGACCTATGGAATGTAAAATGTCACTCCTAGCCCTAAGGATTCAATTAAGTAGTCCTTAGGTTGATATGACCATTCTAAGATTGACATATGACTGCTATCATTTGCATATAACTGTACATTTATAAAATGAGTGTTCTAAGATCTTTATAACAACCTTCTCTATTTGTCCATATATTGCATGCTAATTCATGAATGTGTGTTTTTCCATAAGTGTATTGTGTCATAGTTGGTATATTGGCCTTGCTAGGGTTGTCTTTATGTGGGAATGACATGATTAACTTGATGAGGTTGTCTTTGATACATGATATTCAACCTAGGGTTGTCTTTGATATTTGTATGACAAACACCTAATTAATTCTAGCTACTTGCAGTACCTCTAAGCATCTCCTATAATATCACCAAGTTCATGACTAGTTTATGCATACATTACCACCGATGGAGGACATGTTTCAATGCCTAAATCCTTAATTTATTGCTACACATGTGTGAACAACATTCAGAGATGTATGTTATTCATTCTACCTGACTAGAGTCCATATTTCATAAGGTTTTTTGGGCAAAATACAAAGAGATATGGATTGATCCATTGTTGTATTGACTGAGACAGCCATGATTAGAGGTCAAAATACATTGCATTTACATAATTTCATGCCATTTACATGGTGATTAACCCTAGTGTCCATGATAGATCAATGATAGCTCAATGATAGATCAAATAGATAATGATGAATAAGGGATAGATCAATGATAGCTCAAATAGATAAGGGGAGGTAGAATGATGTCTCCCAATATGGACATAGGATCAAATAATGATATAAACAATAAGGATCAATACTAAACTCTTAAAATAAGATAAAAAAGTGTTGGATGATAACATGTATACTCTATAAAGTACATAATTAAACATGAGATTATAAGACAAGATATAGTAATATGAGATCATGATATTTAAGATATACTAATGTAATATCATAAGGCATGGTATATAAGGTATAAAAATGTAGGATCAATGATGTAAATTCTCTAAAATAGAAAAATATGTCAATATTTGATCATAAATTATCATAATAGCTAGGTAGAAACAATGATAAGAGATGGACCATAGACAAGATGCTCAATATAATGATAGACCATGAATTTTCTAAGAAGCAAGAACCTCACTCAATGCATGTGAGAGGAGAATCATTATAAAATACAAGAATGTCATTAGTAGGAGGTAAGATTATGTCATCAATGCATGTCCTACAAGGTGCATCACAAGGTCTAGATCATTAGTATGTATGTACTCACTACTATCCATATGATCATCATTAGAATTACTATGAAAAATGGAATATGAAGAAGAATAAACAATATCAAATCACAATGAACTATTTCATCATATATAGGTATATCATGCAAATGAGGTGTGATGGGTGAGTGATATTTTAGTGTATTTTTTAGATCTCTTGTGTTGGGTGAATGATATCTGCAAGGGAGTGTTTAGACATGTTATATATGTCCACTTACACCTTGTCTATCAATATTAGGGCCTAATCAATCTATTTGGTCTCTGATGTTACAAAACAGTCCCTAAAATAGGCCTAATTTAACTATAATAGTCCAAGTTTTATATATTCTGTACAAAGCAAGCCTACCTAATTTTTATATATGTTTAATAAGGGCCAAAAGGGTATCCAAATCAAGTCTCATATCTCAATTATCAGGTGTATTGGGCTAGTTATTACATAAAAGGTCTCTGAGAAGGGCTACAAGCTCCTAGACCACTTACAAAACAAGTACATATTATACTGATCACAGAGCTCTACCCATGTATGGATAAGGTTGGTATAGTGAATTTAAGCATGTATGAGTGTTTTCAAACCATGGTGAATTTCTATAAGTCTTCCAATCAAGATTTGGTTTTGTTTTAGACCTACAGTGAAGCTAGTGTGAGCTAGTGGGAGATTGAATTGCCCAGTTCATTGCATGAACATATCAAGTTGAGATCATATATTCTATTACATGATTCTAGAAAAGATATATGCCATATTAAAGGACCATGAAGATGATAATTCATGTGAATAATGAAGGCATGATATGTTGTGAGCAAGTGTTCAAGGTAAAGAGCCAAATTGGTGTAAGTATGGTTGACCTAGGATGGCATCAAAAACATAAATGATATAGCAATTTTGTCAAAATTTGTAGTTGCAAATACCCTACAAGACATGTATACAAAGTGTGGAAGCATAGGCAAGGCATGTGGACTGTTTGATACAACACCATAAAGAGATGTCCCCTCATAGGATGGAATGATTGCAAGATATGCAAAAAATAGATTTGTTGAAAAGATTTTAGAAACTTTCAAGTAAATGCAATTGGCATGTGTAAAGCTAAATTTCAAAACCCTTGTCAGGGTCCTCCCTATCTGTACACCAAAATAGGATTTTTGGAATAGTGTATGGATAGCCATCAAAGCATAAAGGATATAGGAAATTTGTCACATCCTCTAATTGCAGCTACCCTTGTAGAGATGTATGCAAAGTGTGGAAGCATAGACAAGGCACGTGAACTATTTGGCATGATTCCCCAAAGAAATGTCACCTATGGAATGCAATGATTGCAAGATATGAACAAAATGGATTTTTGGATAAGGCTTTAGAAACTTTCAAGCAAATGCAATTGGCAGGTGTAAAGCCAAATTCCAAAACCTTCGAAATGGTATCTTTGGAACACAATATAGACATCCATCAAAGCATAAAGGATATAGCAATTTTGTCAAAAGTTGTAGTTGTAACTACCCTGTGAGACATGTATGCAAAGTGTGGAAGCATAGACAAGGCATGTGGACTATTTGATCATACAACACCACAAAGAGATGTCCTCTCATGGGATGCAAGATATGAAAGATATGCAAAAAATGGATTTGTTGAAAAGACTTTAGAAACTTTCAAGTAAATACAATTGGCATGTGTAAAGCCAAATTCCACAACCTTTGCCAGCATCCTCCCTATCTGTACACAAAAATATAATGTTTGGAACAGCATATGGACATCCATCAAAGCATAAAGGATATAGGAAATTTGTCACATGTTGTAATTGCAGCAACCCTTGTAGACATGTATGCAAAGTGTGGAAGCATAGACAAGGCATGTGAACTGTTTGGCATAATGACCAAAGAAATGTCACCTCATTGAATGTAATGATTGCAAGATATGAACAAAATGGATTTTTTGATAAGGCTTTAGAAACTTTCAAGAAAATGTGATTGGCGGGTGTAAAGAAAATTTTCACAACCTTAGCCAATATCCTTCTTACCTATGCCAAAATGGACATCCATCAAAGGATAAAACATATGGGAATTTTTTTAGATGTTGTAGTTGCAACTGCCCTCAGAGACATGTATGCAAAGTGTGGAAGCATAGACAAGGCATGTGAGCTGTTTGGCATGATGCCTCAAAGAAATGTCGCCTCATAGAATGCAATGATTGCAAGATATGAACATTTAATGGATTTTTTGATAATCCTTTAGAAAGTTTCAAGAAAATACAATTGGCGAGTGTAAAGCCAAATTCCAAAAACCTTAGAAGTGTTATCTTTGGAACATGGTATAGACATCCATCAAAGCATAAAGAATATAGGAATTTTGTCAAATGTTGTAGTTGTAAGTACCCTAAAAGACATGTATGCAAAGTGTGGAAGCATATACAACAAATGTGAACTGTTTGACACGATGCCTCAAAGAAATGTTGTCTCATGGAATGCAATGATTGTAAGATATGTACGAACTAGATTTTTCATAAGGCTTTAAAAAATCTTGAGCAAATGCACAAAAGTAAATTTCAAACAAATGCAAATTTTGGCACATCTGAAACCAAATTGCACAACCTTATCCAACTTCCTCCTTGTCTATGCCAGAATGGGATCTGGGGAACATGGTGTGGACAACCATCAAAGCATAAATGATATAGGAATTTTGTCACATGTATTGTATTTGTAACTACCCTTGTAGACATGTATGGAAAGTGTGGAAGCATAGATAAGGCACGTGAACTATTTGAAATGATGCCTCAAAGAAATGCATAGTCCCATAGAATGCAATGATTGCAAGATATGCATAAAATGGATTAATATTTGAAAATGATTTATAAACTTTTAAGAAAATGCAATTGGCACATGTAAAACTAAATTCATGTAATGATAACTAATCATCATATTAAATATTTAATATAAATTGTCATGTACATAATGTCATGAACATACCATCTAGTTTATATACAAAGCCATACAGGCATGTCCAAACAAAGCCGTGTAGGCATATATACAAAAATATACATCAGTAACATACAAAAGTATGTATACAAATCTAGCTAAGCATACAAAAATGTCCCAAAAAATAGTTTCCTATGGACTTTTATGAAATAATCAGTGGCCCTTGCTTGAGCATGAAGATGGAGAGCCAATCCGTGACTCATCCTCTCTCTTTCATTGAGAAGACCTCTTCGACAAAAGCTCATCCAACTCCACCTATTAATACAGTCAAACAATATGCACATTACTATAGAAAATGTACATGAAACATATAACATCACATATGTAATTGATCACTTACCGCAATCTGATGATCACTCTCCATCATCTTGTCTTTATCTTTGTCTATAGTTGGACGGGTTGGAGTTGTGACCTCCTGTGAGAAGCATCAAGAAGCAAAATTGACTAAACTTAAATATCATTTATGTACATCAAATGACATTAGATAAAACAAGAAATACAAAGTTATGACATTTTCATGTTATTAGTGCATACGTCGGTCAAAGGATTTGAAGACATCATGGCTACAGCAATGCCTATCTGTGCTGACTCACAAAGATGAGGAGGAGTCTCCACATTTAACATCTGAAAATCAAGTTCAAGATTATTCGACCAAAATAAATACATAACATTATTTTAAAAATGCATAATGATTAGAAATGGTTAAATTTACCTCTATAAAAGTGGTGGATTTGTGTCCAGAGGACCAAGGAAACCATGGAGGTGTTGATGACTGTTGAAATCATCAAATTGTCATAAAATAATATTACCATTGACATATCTACAATAATTACAATCATGTGATGAATTACATACCTATTGAATTGACCTCCTCTCATAACCCACAAATGGATGGCTAACAGAGGTAGGATGAAGACTCTGACCCTAGAATTTCATTGTGCAGACAATTACATACATTATTTTTGACTTATAATATAGATAGTCATATAAAATTAATTACAAATTTCAAATAACAATATACTAAATCAAGATGAAACTTGTAAAAAATTACCTGAGAGTCAATACCAAATGTAGTCTGTAATAGATCATCGATGAGAACAATCTCATCCAATATGGATGTCTCCATCATTGGATGTTGCTCCTGTGTCGCAGCATCTTGCTGAGAGTCTTGACGTGAGTCCTGCATCCCAAATCACACAGGTTACCACATGAACTGCACAAATGTGGCAACAAATGATGCCTACTGCTCTCACCCTCATCGGCCTGGGTAAGATCATCAGCATGCTATGATAGAGATTGGGTAAGAGTAGTCAATGAATGTAGTGTCTCCACCTCAACACTCTCCTTCAAAGTTGAAGGGAGTGACCTACATTCTACCCTCAATAGGGGTACAAGCACATAGTTTTGATCTTGTTGAGCCCCCTCTCTATCTTGGGCAAATCCATCACCTCTACCCTGGAACTCACGAATGTCAAAATAATTGGGAATCTTCTTGAGGAGGAACTCGCAATGGAGTTTCCTCAAGAAATATTGTGGCACCTCATCATTGTTGCATGGGTGCTCATCGAAGACCATGTACCATCTATCCCAAAAGTTTTGGATATTTCTTCATTCCTACACCAATGAATAGGAAATCATTTGCAAGTTTCTTCTAATCTTTGGCCAGTTTTGGGATTAATAAAGTGTGCACATAATTGAGATTTTGTAATTTTTTCATTCTTCACTTGTTCATATGACAACTTGTCGGCATAGTATTGTTGACACCTCTCCCTATAGTCTTGAAATTTGGTGATTTATTTTGTCAACAAATTGGTGTGGGAAACAATCTCCTCTGGTGACTTTGCAAGCACT
This sequence comes from Cunninghamia lanceolata, assembly GCA_027924645.1. Classification (NCBI taxonomy): domain Eukaryota; kingdom Viridiplantae; phylum Streptophyta; class Pinopsida; order Cupressales; family Cupressaceae; genus Cunninghamia; species Cunninghamia lanceolata. The sequence continues at coordinate 12,213,005 of BSBN01000284.1, read as the reverse complement.
CTCCTACGATCAGTGCTTGCACTTGGATTTTTTAGCATTTGAATAAGAGTTTGAAGATGTTTCTTATTTCCTTCTATTATCCATAGGTAGTTTTCTTGACTATCCCTTACATTGTGAGGAAGTGAAGGTGGGTTTTGATGGTTTGGAGGGTTTTCAGGGTTGTTTTGACCCTCCTCAGCTAGATTTGGGTTTTCTCTTGCCTTATTAACTATAAATGCAAATAAAAAACTAATTAAACATTTCAAAAGTCAAAAATTCTTCTCAAACTAACAAAAATTAAACAAACCCTACCTTCTTCAGCTGCTAGGCCCTCCAAATTTGCTTCACAATGTCTTTGACGGTGAGGTGGCATCGTGAAAGTGTTGATTTCTCTCTTGCACTTGCCTAGAGGGACTTTCCTTGAACACGTTCATGCTTTGAAGACTATTTTTCACATACAAACTCCTTTGGCCATGGGTGAATGGGAGAAAATGAAGGTTTTTTGACTTTTAAAGCAAGTCAAAATGTGAGTGCATTATAACGTGCTCACGTTTTGGCCTATTTTCGACCAAAAAGTCCCATGGTGGTGACTTTTTAATCCCCCATATTTGTGCATACACCTAGTCAGTAAACTAAAAATAGGGTTATCACAATGCAAGGTTATCAGGTATGAAACTCAAAGCTACCGCATTTCATCGCATCTACATATATGACTCGGTGGTTTGGAGATTATGTAAAGCAAAGAGACAAGAATGACAAACTCAAGTTTCAGAGGATATAAAGTACCACAAGTGCATTTTTCAATGCTCTAAGTTAAGACTATGTGACTGGACTATGAAAGAGATACTGACATTAATGGTTGTATGTTGGCGCCAGCAAGTAGAAGCATGAACCAGAAATTGGAATGTATGAGAAGGCTTTTCAAGACATATAGTTGTTTGTGTCATGAATAACTTGATGATATTTCACTTCTCCGATACTGCATAGGGTCTGGAGCTAATATATGAAAGGTTATGTGCTTGTGGAGCCAACATGGTGTATCTAAACATTTGCACCATGTGTATGGAAATGTGTGCTAGCAAGAAAGTTTGGGAGAAAGTAAAATGGGCCCAATAGATCCTTTGGTATAAACCACACAGTGAGATTTCACTCGTACATTACCGCATATGATTTGGGGGCCAACAAGTAAGGCTGGTTACACGTTTCATGATACAGATTACCTTAAGGCTGACAAAATTAAAGTTTAGAAGACTTGTGGAGGATATATATGAAGGTAAAATGATTTCTACAAGTGTGTGGAAGATGTATGAGGGCAAGTGAATGATCTAAAGAGAGATAAGTAACTTTGTAAGCAATAATGCATAACTTATAGCAGAGTTAGTATTGCAAAGGTATCCTAGCTATTAGAATTAGTTAGATGATCAAGAAGATATTAGAGATGATAGTGCGGAGGTGTCTAAGCCATCAGAACAAATCAAGGATCTCAAAGTGTTATCTAAGATATTGTTGCGAAGGGAATTGAGTCATCAGTCAAGAGTTGTAAAGCAGAGGTTGGTGCTTCCTTTGGGTTGGTGCCCATAAAACTTTGTTTCAGGGAGTTGGTGCTTGCTTTAGGTTGGTGCCCATAAAAATATTGTTTTAAGAAGTTGGTACTTATTTTGAGTTGGTCCTCATAAATCATTGTAACAGAGGATTGGTGTCTCCATTTGGTTGGTGCCCATAAAAATTATTGTATAGTTCATTTTTATTTGTGAGGTTGGATTTGGACAATAGATCCAAGTAGCTTGCTCATCGTGGTTTTCCCATCTTAGGTTTCCATGTAAATTTGGTGTCATGTGTGTATGTGCTCATATGCTTCATTTGGTTTAAAATGTTTAGTTTGGATTGAATTCATTTAAGAGTCAAGAATTTGAATATATAATGATTCACCCCCATCTCAGTATATTTCTGTGTCCAATAGGTCTGGGGGAGACCATCTCCCCGGTGGGGGGTCTAGTGGTCACATACCCGATGGGGTTGTTATCCCAAAAGCCACATTTTATATGTAAATTTCCATTATAAATTTGAACCATTCATCATTAGGTCATGGTGTAGATCTGATGATAAAAGTTATGTTGGCTTTTCTTACCCTAGAAGGCAAGCCCTTCATGAGGATATTATATTACAACTATGATGTAGTAGAGAGTTGAGATTGGAAAATAGGCATTGCTCGATTAAAGACAAAAGAGGAGATTGATAGTGTTGTATTGTAAATTCTATTGAAGTTAATACAAACTGGTGCATCTCTTTTTGTGTGGATTTTTTTCTTGAAATCGTTTCTCCACGTAAACACTATGTTATGCTTTTGATCTTCTATTTTGTTATTTCTTTGTGTTGATTTCATACTATCTCCATTTTTTCTGCATAGTTAAATATCTATATTACATTTTTAATCAGATTTTAATTGCTAGTTGTTTACCTTCATTTCTAACAATAATCACATCCAAAATCCATTAAACAACCATCAAAATACATTTTATTGATCATGGTTGAAATGTTAGCCATTTTATTGGAAAAGAGAGATATTGAACTATAAATCAAGAGAAATTTTCTATGGAATTTTGTTGTCCAAAATTTTGAACTTTGTCCTCCATGCAAATTTTGGTCATTTTGAGTTTTGGGTCTTCATATTTCGCACTAGGTTCTTCATTACCTTTAATTTTTTATCATTAAAGAACTTAGTCAAATTTATTCTTTCAACAAAATATTCAAAGTTCAAAACCTCTTTCCATAGTTTCACAAGTTTGTAAACCTACCGATTTGCCAAAATCTTTTTCTTTTGTCCTCCTTTTCGACAATTTTTTGTTTTTGAGAACTTCCTATTTGTTCCCTTCCTTTTCAGTGAAGTCTCATTTTTGTGAACTTGTTAAGTTCTTTTGTCTTTTTGATGACTTCTTAAGTTTCTTAACTTCATACCTTGTTGAAACCTTATGTTTGTTTCTCTTTTCAATGATTTCCATACTTTACTAACTTCAACCTATGCTGAAAAGACTTTTGCAAGGCCTTTTTGTCAGCCTTAACTATGATTCTAAAACTTTCTCTTCTACTAAAAAGGAATGAGTGTGTTGTTTTACCTTAAGTTTTGATTGAACTTTTGGTTCATGAACCATAAAGTTCACCAAAAACTTGGTTCTAAAGTTCAGTAGTTCTCCAAATGGCCGAAGTGCTAAAAAAGTGTTATAAAGAGCAAGTTCTCAAAGGAAGCAAAGTTCAAGATTTTTCATTTCCACTGAAATACTAAAAGGGTTTGCAAATTTATGAATTGGCCAAAAATAAAAGGTTACAATCGAGATGCATGTTCAAACTAAAATTAGAGTTTTACTTGGTTTCCAAACCACACAATTCATCAAAAGTTCAAAATGTTGAAAAAGAGAAAATTTGCTAAGAGAGATAAAGAATGAAAGCTTCAATTCTCATCAAGTAGCTAGATATTAGAGGATAATTTGGTTAACAAACTTAAGAGTTTATTGAAAATGTGGTTCATGAATATCAAATATTGGCAAAAGTTGAAAGAAAGGGAAAAGTCAGAGGACTTAGAGGTTCACAAATATAAGAGCGTGTTGAAATTAAAGTTTGAAAGTTTCATACTTTTATGAAATGTCAAAGATTCTTTCATTGCATTCATTGTAGTAACACAAAGGTTTCACAAACCTGGGAGAACCTAATTTTGATTATAAAAGATTTTTCTAAGCTCATTTGCATACCTTGTATATGAGATAAATTCTCCATCGGAGTTCAGAAGAGTTCTTTCATGGTAACTGCCTTCAACTACCATCAGCTCGAGCAATACTAGTACTTAAGGTTAGTGTTGAGCTTACTTTCTCTTCTTTACATAATTTGCATGAATTGAGACTGAACATTCAAACCCTATTACTATCTCTTGGTTGTAGCATTCATGAATTCAATGTGCATTGAGCATCATAATATTTTGAAAGAGATCTTATTTTTGGTAGCATACCACTTGATATTAAAATTTGTTAAATGCTACATTAACTAGTTTATCAAGGAAATCAAAATGAAATACAAATATAAGGGGTTTAATCTCACCACCATCATTCAAAATCATTTGGTCAAAGTTAAAGATAGTGACTTAGGGCATATTGATCTAAAAGATTTTTGGGAAAGGATGAATATGAATCCTAGATCGCCCATGGTGGAAGTATCTTTTGTACGTTGAATTGCCCATGCAGGGGTTTCCTACCAGTTGTCCAATGCCTTGATTTGGTTTATGCCTGCATTCAAAACTATCATCCCGAGAGCATGGAGGTAAGAATAGTTGTTGGAACCATGGTTGCAAGGGTGGATGCCAAGTCCCTAGGATCCACTCTTAAGTTGCCAGTCAGAGATGAATTTACTGAGATGACTATGGAGATGAGATGGAATTACTACTTGGACAATAAAAATCTTTACCTAGAAAATATTGCCAAACACTAGTTCAAGAAGGAGAAGAAGGGAAAATTGTAGGTCCCCAAAACATTACAGAGGGATATTTCAAGGAAGAAATTTTTGACATGATTACATTACTCCATAGAGTGGTTGGAAGCAATGACACAAGTACATTTGAAAAATAGATGTGTTAGTTCATTATTGTCATTTGTCATTCATCAAAGTATATTGACTAGGCAAAATTAATCAGTTATCATATCAATGACCAAACTATGAATTTTCAAAGGAAACAGTCTTTGTACATGTGTTTTTATCTATTCTACCCATTGCTTCTATGAACAGATAGCCTAGGCTAAGAACTATAGGAGCCTTTTCAAATGATACACCATTCTATGATTATTATCCTCAATTGAAGGAGGAATATGTAAACAAGGATTACAAGAGAGTAAATTATGCCTTTTGCATGCTGAACATAAGAAAAATTGATGGAAATCCTAAAATAAGGATCTCTCTTGAGGCATCTCAACTTGTTAAGAAATTTGGTGGTTATTTTATCTAATTTGACAAATTCATGTATGTAAGGATTGTGGGTTTTGAAAATGCCCCATATAAATTGTTGAGATATGTAAGTGATTACATTATATTCATGGAAGTATGTAGACAAATGGCTTAGGCAAGAAAAAAGTGTCATGATTAGAAGAAAGATGGTCATTCTTTTCTCGTGCATCTAACATACTATACTTGCAAGACTCATGAAGATGATCGAAATATTAATAGGATTTTATTGAAATTCAATTTTTGTTTGTTCACCATTAGACTATCTTATGACAATAAAAATTATGTTAAAAACAATCTATATACAAGAGAGTCCCATGAGCATCTATCTATTCTAGAAGACTATTGGGTAGATTGTACAAATGAACATGAAGTAAGGAAATGTGAATGTATGATATTGACCATTGACCAAATGAAAAAAATAATCTTGGTTGGGATATCCCTGATGTGGTAAATGATGGATTTGATTTCATTGATGAAACTTATTATGTCATGCAAGAAAAACCCTTTCGTAGGGTGAGATGGTGTAAAAAATAAGTGACAAATATAGGAGAAAGGTTACTATTTGTGCTAAATAAAATCCAAAAATGGTTAGAATAAAAGATAATACAAAATATATTGCCACAAGGCCATCACAAAAGAAACAATCTACTAAGAGACATAAGTCAGTGACAGGCTCCTCTGTTCAACAACCATCTACCAATGTGTATATAGCTAGGTCAAAGTCCACTTCAAAGAGAGATGATAATGATGAAGATCCTATCAAAGAAATGAAATTTAAAACTCAGTGTAATGTTGATGAGGAAAATCCAAGGAAGAACCTAGATGTGAAAAGGGCTCTTCAAGGAGAAAGTGCAAAAACACAAGAACTTGCATAGGAGTTGCAATAGGTGAGACAAGATAATCCTATTTCTCCTTCTCTACGTGGTAATGTGTCTCCTTCATCTTAAGAAGGAAATCAAACTATAATTCCATCACCTCCACCATTGGTTCTTAATGTGAATCCTTCTCCACCACCATCACTATCTCAACAACAGAAAATAGTACATAATACTATGGGTTATTATTTTCCTCATACTACAATACCTCCTTTGTTGAACACCCAGAATATTGAGAGGGAGGGGGGGTGAATCAATATTCCACATAGCATACTTAATTTATAGTAAGAGAGGAAAGCATGAAATCAACCATTAAAGCACATAACACATGAACAACAGATTTTTATGTGGAAAACCCAAAAAAGGAAAAACCACAGTGAGGATTAGATCACAATATATTAAAATACAACCGGTTAAGGTTAATACAATCTGGTGGACTCACTGTCCAAAAGAGAATGCTCACTGCAGGTGGCTCACTTCCAAATATGAATTGCTAGTAATGCATCTGACTAATGTTGAAGATACAGTTTTGCAGAAGCTCAGAATATTGAATCAACACACTTCATCTTCACCATGTAATCTCAACTTATCCTTCTCTACATCAGATTTCTCTCACATAGACACACTTAACTCTTTCACATCCCACACCCTCTCCACACAATAATTCAACCTTGTTCATATACTGCAATCAAGCAAAATATCAAACAAGTCAGCATGATAGATGTGTCGTGTGACTTCTTGTCTTTTCAGCCCAAAACTCAACCCTATATGCTTTGCAGAGAGAACCAAAGCATGTAGCACATTCATATAGGTCAATACAACCTATAATTACTCCCATGACTTTGCTCCATTCATGGATCAACTCTGCACAACCTCAACTCCTTCAAGATGGCTCAACTAGTGAAGTAGAAATAGCATGAACTAACTATTAGTTCACAACTCAACATGTAAACCACCAAAATTCTTACCACTTCAATATTGAACACTCCTAACATCCATAAACTTATTCTTAAATCTGCATAGCAAGATATTCATCTATAGTGGAATGTGGAGCATTCCAATATACCACTAGCATTGTTATTACATTGTCATTTTAGAGTCTAATACTCTACCAACCCTATCTTTCATTTCGAAGGGATTCAAGGCCCGAATATTTAGATTTAGACTCCTTTAGTATGCACCAATAATGCCTTACAACCATGTAGAAAAATTCTTCATAGTGGAGAAATATGGACCGAAATACTGTGACCCTGTTATAGATTATGTACTGCAAATGGCTTAGGAAAATCTTTAGTAAATTGTGCCTGACTGTAGAACTCCAAAATGGAAATATATCATGTTTAGGTGTACTCTTTCATATTACACTTAGTAGCTTCTTTGGATCAACACTTAGGTGTATTCTCTTCCATATCATACTTAGTAACTTTTCCAAACCAACACAAATGTATCTGTATACCTTGTTGAACCTTTTTGGACCAATACAACTATATCCTTACACTTTGTTGCCATCAATGACAACACTGCACACTGTCATGCTCATCAGTCTCTTCATCATCATGCTTATGTTGCCAATAATCTCCCCCTTTGTCATTGATGGCAACATGCACCAAAACTTCTTCCCCTTTGTCATCAATGACAAAGGAACTACTTGTATATCTACAAGTTAAAACTTCTCCCCCTATCTCAAAATTGATCTTACTTTACTATATACATACTCCCCCTTACTCTATACTTTAATATGCAAAAAAATATCTTCTAAATTTTCACATATGTACAAGAAATCAGGAGAAGAACCTTACCACTTGGAGGGAAGGCTGTCCTTGTATATGTTCTTCAGATGTAATACTATGGAGTCCCAATGCTTTTTGGTAGAGTTAAGTACCTATATTTGCCCATTAACCTACAAAAGAAACTCTTTTGCTTCTTCAAATTGATGCAGGTGCAATGGTCATCTAAAGAACCTTGTCTACTCCCTTTAACATCCTTGTCAGTGCTACAATCTTGAAACTGACAATCTCTCTCAACTGACTCACCTAATCCTTGATCAATTCTCTCTAATTCTGTAGTTTCTTAATTATTGCATGAGTCTTTTCAATTTCAGCCCTCAGATCTCCATTGTTATCCTTTAATGGCTCATAAGTCCCAGAGATTTTAGTAATTTGCATTTCAAGCCCATCAATCTTGTCCTTTATGTCTATTGTAGTAACATGCCATGATAAAAAATATTGATACATTACTTTGGCTTCTTCCAGGGCATTTTGAATACTCTTTACACTGATTCCCAACAAGTTGTCTACCTTGGAACACTTCTATGATAAATCTATTAGTATTTTATTGTTGATCTCTTCCAAAACTCTCTTCTTAGCTTCCTTCTCTAAGGATGTAGAATGACTATTGTGGGACTCTAGTAGATGTTTCATTTGTTGTGCAAGTGTCAAGGAAGTATCTTTCTTTGCATCTAGAAAGATTTTCTCAAGGGCCTTTATTGTTTCCTCTATAAGCTCATTTCCTTCTACCTATGACTGCAGTATTTCCTCTTGAGCAATAGCTTGAAAGATAATTCCTAACTGCAATTTCTTCAATGGAGATATATCTAACAAATTAATTTGTCCATCCAAAGATGGCAACTAAAACAACTGAGGAGAAGCAATTGACTAAATTTTTCTGTACTACGCTAATAATTTTTTTATGGAGTCTATTGGAGAGACTCTAAAACTCTCACCCTCTGTAATTTTCTTCTTTTCTTTAGAAGTAGTGATCATGAGTGAGCCCTAGGTCACCTAAGGACAAGTTTCTTCATATATTTCTTCATCTTCTTTGTTCTCTGAGGTCTCTAGAGGAACATAAGCATTGTCTACAGTAATTTCTACTTGTTCCTTCTCCTTCAAAACGGTCTCTCTGTTCTTCTTCTTCCAAATCTTTCTTCTCCTCTAAAATCTCCTTCTCTTCAACATTAGTTACATTTTTTGGAGGAGGATTAACCTGTTAAATATTGATGTCTTTTGGTGGAGATAGGTTTCCAACGCTTTGATCCTCTGTATTGGTTTCATCAGTGTTTTCCAGAGGAGGTGACACATTTTGCCCAGTTTGAATAACTTGATATGTTCTTTTTGCTCCAGTCTCTTCATTTTTCTCAGGATGACTATCATCCTTTTGTCTTTCCTCAAAATAGGACCATTCTTCAATTGTATTAATTTTCATTTCCTTAAGGACATCTACAGTTATCTTCAAGTGGTCCTTCTCCAACCTCTTTATTTTCTCTTTATCATTAGACATCAAGGTATTCAATCTCCTTTTTGTTCTAAATTCATTGGCTAACCTCTAAATATCCTTATTCTTTTCATGAATAGAAATTGAGGGACAACTCTTCTTAATTGCCTTATTTCTCATCTCAAAATCTTTACTCATGGCTTCATCTCTTCTTTTTGTCAATACACTAGTAAGACTATCAGGTAATTTATCAATAATTTCTATTAGAGAAATGTTGAATTCATCCATGTACCTGATTATTGTTGTTTCAATGATTGGTCATATGAGGCTCTTTCATCATAAAGCTCTACTACTTCTTTCATATTTGCATATTATGTTATAGCATTGATAGTAGCTTCAAGTTGCAAAGGTGGAAGACTTGATTTCTCTACCTTCTTTATCTTTTCTCTTCACTTCTCCTTTGAGACCTCTCCTTCTCCGGTAGCTTCACTTTATCTTTTCTTCCTTCCCTCTCCTTTTCCCTTGGAAGACTAGACTCCTTCACCAGATTTCTCTTCTTTTCTTTTGAAGATGAAGCCTTCCTTTTCTTTTTTGCTTTCTTCCTTTGTAACAATATCATTTTTTTCTCTTTTGTCACTTATCTCTTCCTCGGAGACTTGAAGCTCTCTTTTCTTTTTTGATGTAGAGTAGGGGTAGAGATTACTAACCACCTCAAAACTAACACAAGCAATCCAACTTTTCAATCCTAAAACCCTAATTTGATAGACTTCCTCACCAAACAGACTCTAGGCCTTGTAGGACATCAGACAAGGTTTTTCCAACATAATTCTCAAACCAGACTTCATACCCAGAACATGAACATAGTTTTGAGTACTCTTTATCCTCATTTACAACATGCCTTAATGGTAGGTGGAGGTGCTTTGGACCAAGACCTTCAAAAATTGATTGTTATGCTGCAAATTAGACCTAATTAGGCTTGTTTAGATAAGTCAAAACAAAGGTTTCAATCTCTAGGATTTCAATCATCACACCACTACCTCAAATATGTCAAATTAGGTTTGCCCAAGCATTTTCAATCTCTACAAACCAATTCCCAAGAGCTTTTACCCAAACCCTAGCTTCTATGCACATTCTATGCCCAAAATCATGAGGTTTTCAACTTGGGGCATCAACAAATATGCACAAATCTTCACTCCCTACTCCTACAAACTTTGACACATAAAAATCCACATGTCTACACCCATTCCACTAAGTTTGGAGTATATTCAATGGTGGAATGGGAAGGAAACCATTATTTTCTGTCTATGAACATAGTGAGGGTTTCAACCAGTTCTTAGTAAATCTACTCTAACTTCCTTAAAGCTTAATGGAATCAAATGAAACCAAAAGAAAAAGGTAGAAGATTCAAATTAACATCCACTCCAATGAAGTTTAGACCATTCCCAAGCCATTCCAGGTCGTACAAGTCATTGTAGCAGCAATTTTAAATGTAAAACATAGAAAAACAGAGTGTTATTATTGTTCAATCTTCAAAAACAACATCTAGCCTCTTTCTTGACCACCAAAAGGCTTATTTAAGTATTTTCAAGCCCAAACTAACTATTTACAACTACCTTTTTAAATTCTAACTATTCAACTTCCCACAAAACTCAAAAGTGCAAAGTTGCTTGAGCAACTTTTTACAATTTTTGCAAAATTTGACAACTTATCCTAAACTGACCCCCCATGACCTAAACTGACCAAAAACATGAAGAATGGTCTTAAGAGACCTTATTACAACCAAAATTGACTTTAGATCAAAAAAACTAACATTGTACAGCATTTTTGCATAAGGACCTATGGTGTCCTGCACCATACTCCCTAGGCAAAAAGGACTCAAGTCCCATTGAGGACAGTGTTGTAACAGTAGATTCAAGTTTTTTCCTATCATTCTCTGACCTCCAAGTGGCATCTCCATCTGGTAGACTTTTCCAATGAACCAAAAACTAGAAATATGTATCATCCTTTGTCTTTTTGAATTCTTGGGCTCCTAGGTTATGCTCCAACTGCAGAGGGCTACATGATGGATGATCCCTGACCTATTCTTCACTTGAAAATGTTGTTGAACCTGCCCCTTTACCTGTTAGCAAACCTCCTCCAGCCTTGGAATGTGTTTAGGGTAAAATTGGATTTTGTTAATATTTTGTTGTTTAGATGTTAAAATTCTCCTTTCACCCTAACATTGAAGGATCTAGGGTTGAGTGATGAACACTATCATACCCTAGGTAACTTGCAGATGTAGGGAAACTTGGATTAGGGAATTTAGTTATTAATTTTCCTTCTCTTATGTCCAATTAACCATTAAAACCCTAATTATGCAAATACGACAACAAATTGATGAATAACAGAAAAAGCTCTTGCAGACAGGAGTAGAATAACAAATCACAGAATACCTATTTTTGAGGTTCTGAGGTGGAACAGTCGGGGACTAAGGTGCAGGTGCCCAAGTCCAAGGTACCTACTTTTTTAGCGAATCTGGACTTCCTTCTGACACTGATCAGCCCTGTAACCTTTGTTTCCCAAAATCTGTCTATGGGGGACACTGTTGCGGGCACCCTAGTCCTAGGAGTGCTCCTTTCTCCAACTTTTCTTCAGATCCTGAATCCTTGATGCCTGCCAAGCCTTCCTACAACTCCACTTTTTCTAGATGTGACACCTGTAACCTGCAATCACAAGACTTGGTTTGGGGTTGTGGTGTTTAGAGGCTTGCCTCAGTCAAGCCCCGGAGGACACTTAAGTCTCTGAACACTGTTGTCAGACAAAGAGTGTGTGCCCTTATGAGGTAGAGGCAAAAACTAAAGGAATCAATGATAAAAGGACAATATAATGTCACCTTGTACTGAAGCTCTCATGGAGGAAGAGGCTCTTCATGCCATGAGGAAATTGATGCTCAAATCTACAAATATCAACACACAAAACGTACAAGTCTGCTCCTAAAACACAATAGAAGCCTTGAATCACCTTGAGAATGCCTAGAGTCCACAAATGACCATCTAGTTTACAAATGAATACCTACACATGCTTATATATGCACCTACAAGCATTCCCACCAAGGTTTTAAAAATCAAACTTTACTGTGTCAGCAAAAGAACCAACTAACAATCATAAACCGACACTCAAAAATTGGGGCTGCCCCAAAATAGAGTAGGACTAGGGCGCGAGTAGGGTACAGCTCAAGGGGTCCACCTAGGTTCAATTTGCCATGGAACCTAGGTCTCATTCCATCGAGATGCTAAAATATGAACTAAAATGTCCTAAATGCATACTAAAGACCTGAGAGCTAAACCTTATGAGGGAAAAGCCCCTAAGGGGACATTTTTTGATGTTATATTTAGCCCCCACTTTAATGTATGTATGAATGTGAGGCCCATACATGCATTAAAGTAAGGTCACAAACACAACAAACACACCAAGCAAGGAGAAGACATGCCAATCACATAGAAAATAATAACAGGCACGCAAAACACAGAGAAGACAGTTATAGTCACGCAAAACACAGTGAAGACAATCAGTATATAAAAGACACATTAATGCATGGAAGATAGAAATGATATCTTTTCTTTTCTTTTTCTTATATATATGAAATGCAAATGCGAGTACTAGAAAGTAAACAAACCTTCCATATTACAGGATGCACTACCCTAAGGTGCAGGTCTCTGTATATATGGGGCAACATACACGCAAGACATGCAAAACCTCCCAAAATGCATACCGCATATGGGGCAACAAACACACCAAAACACACACACTTGAAGACACGGAGAAAACACAACAGACAAGCAATGGTGTGTTCCCTATTTCTAGGCTCATCACCATCTCAGGCACATTACAGGCACACACTAACGATTGGACTTCACCACAACAATCACTGAAAACATGCTTAAGGGTTGAGTTAGTCATAGAATTGGTCACCGCTACTACAAAGGACTTTTGAAAATGCAACCCCACCCATGTTACAGAGACGCCTTACAGTGAAAAGGAAGCATGGCATACTATCCCACCTGCATTATGGAGATGCCTTATAGTGAAAAGGAGGTATGAGCTCAAAAGTATACAACCCCACCCGCATCATGAAGATGCCTTATGGTGAAAAGGAGGTATATGCAATAGATAGATTGATTGATTGCAAACAAACTCATCGTACTAGCCTACACCTGAGGACAAGCACATTGCTAACATCTTCAACAGACAACTTACCTTATATATGCCCCCACCTTAAAGTGGTTGATATCAATTATCGATATCAAGCATGTTAAGGTAGGAAGAAAACACACAAGGGAACACTGACTTTCACAAATCCCATGCCCCCAGAGGTGACATGTACTTTACGATCACAAAATGTTCCCACAAACACATCCTTGCAAGAAACATGTTAGTGTCTACGAAATCATGATAAACAATAACATCAATGCATATGATTAAGCACACAAAGAGCTAAGGTTATACAATGAATTCAGAGTTCGAGGATAACCATAGGGCTATATCATGAAGCTCTCTAAATCGAGTACTGCCAAGGCTAGATTCAAAAACAAACAAAGGTGCATAGAGTAGCAGTATTGTTAAGGTTTGTAAATGCAATAGAAACATCATGAAATTCACTACGTGGAAAGCATGAGTGATTCCACTATCCAAGCGTCAAATAAGATATACAACCCCATTGTCATATTAGGAACTATGTCCTTTTTTTTATTGCTCTTGAAAGGGACACTAGGTCCGCATCAGTATAAATGTTTGTCATCATCTACCCACTAGATGGAAACACTAGAGGAAGGGAAACAATAAATAACAGAGGAGAAGAAAGTGTCTTAGAGATAGTCACGTAGGAGGGTACCCCCAAGTCACCAACCACGATGCTATGTCCATAAGACACAACACACAACAATGAAATCCAGAAGAGAGCTAATTTAGAAGAATGATGATACAAATAGAAGAAGGTTACAACAGAGGTGGTCTCCTGGTATCCTAGACCTTACAAGAGAATCAAGGGTCATCCTAGTAGGCCTAAACAACACATAACACATCACGAGGGAAGCACATCATGAGAGAGATAAAGGGATAGAGATACTTACCTGTTAGCACTATCGTTAAGAACTTACACACTTAGGATATCTCTTATGTTGTTTTAATATTGTATTAACATTAAGTTTAGGACAACAAGAGGATTTCTTTTCTTTAAAATGATTATATCCAATGCCACTTGAGTAATGTGTTGAAGTAGATTCTATAGGTACTCTAATTCCTTGTTGATTTACACCACATCCCTTACCTACATAGTCGTTATGTTTATACAAAATTTGAAATCCATGACCATATAGAGAGTCAAGTTCCTTAGAAGAAGGTGAGGCCTCGTAGGTCTCATAATTTGTAGTATAAGTGAGGGTATTATTTATATTTTCTCCCAAGGGGATTTTAGGTTTCTTAGGTGCTTCAAAAGATTGCTTAGGTGAGATCAATGCCACTTTTGATGTGTCAAGGCTATTAATTTTATATTCCCCTATACTGCAAGGATTAAAATCTAATGAGCCCCAATTATCACCAAAGAGTGCATTCGATGGTATAGAATATTTCACAACATCATTCGTGGCTAGAGGCTTTGATGAACTAGCTCATAAAGTGTTTAAGCTCATATGATTGTAAACTGGTTTTTGTTTTTCAATGTGTCAGCAGTTATCTGGTTCAGGATCGACATGAATAGTATGAATTTTATCTTTGAATATAAATTTGATTGAATGATGCAAGGTGGAAGGTACTGCCCCCAATGCATGAATCCAAGGTCTACTGAGAATCGTGTTGTAAGATAAAGAACAAGGCATGACATGAATCAAGGTAGGCACAAGCACAAGTCCTACTTGTATAGGTAGAGTTATAGTGTCCACAAATTATCATCCAACATTATCAAAGCCATGAATGCTAATGCCATTTGGTGTGATTTGTGATGTGTCAACCTTGATTTTGTCTAGTAGGTCAATGCTACAAACATTAAGAGCCAATCCATTGTCAATCACAACTTGTTTTACCAATGTTTTATTTATTATGACAGAGATCATAAGAGGATCATTTTGGTTTTGAACTTCAATTGACGGTAGTTCCTGTGGTTGAAAGAGAATATCTACTTTTGTCACATGCATACTATCCAATATGGATGCTACATCATTAGGCTAAGCAGTAGGTGGGACAATCACCTTTTGCAAAGCTTCTTGGAGCATTCCATGGTATGTAGGTGATGTTTGTATTCAATCCCAAAGAGAGATCTTAGCTAGAGTAGCGCAAAGCTATTTGACAAGATCATACTCTTGACCACTTTTATGAGTAGGACGAGGTGGTTGAGGAAGCATAGGTTGAGAACATGGAAGAGAGACAGGCACATGCGGTGCTTGGTTACTTTGCTTGTTATTACGAGTGTTGTATGTGTGAGAAATCACATTGTGGTGTGGTTGTTGTAACACATTTTGAACACCTTGGATTGTAATCACCAGTTTTAAGCAAAAGGGTGCACTAAGTGCCCCTTGAACAATCATTTTAGGAATAATGTTGCAAAGTCTATTAATGATTATTGAATTAACATTGTTTCCCTCTTGATTGCACCCGATATCCATCCCCAAAGGATTTAATGTGAGGGACTTTTGCTCATCGACTAATGCTACATCTTGGTTAGGGAGAATAGTGGGATGAAAGGAAGGTACATCAACATCATCATCATACTCTATGGTAGAAAAGGGCTTTTCACTCTCATCTTTCTCATGAGTATTCCTAGAGATGAATTTGATTAAATCTTCTAATATCAAAGGATATGCTCCTATGAGTAAAGTGAAGCTACTAAAATCATGTGTATAACAAAGTAATTGCAACTCATATTTAGAACATATAGAAGTGTTAATACCACTGATATAAGCTATGTGTTCTAGAATATGAGGATTCTCATTAGTGAAATTAGAGAAATTTTAAAAATCTAGGATATACTCATGCAAAGATTTTAGAGATGAATAACATGAATATGCCATATGAAATTCAAAATCATATTTTAACAATTTTCCAAGAGTATGCAAAAGACAAGTGCAAACTATATGCAAAAATGATCTTAAAATGCTTGACTTTTTGTACTTTTCTAATGCAAATGAATAAACCAAAAGGTAGTGTAAGGATTTAAGTCAAGGGAAGAAAGTTATATGTCTGATATCAGTCCAAAATAGAAATATAATCACTCTCAACACACTCTTGATGCAAATCCAAGATAATGCCAAGTCAAAATATAGTGAAAATATGTCAAAATAGGCACTTTTTTCACCAAAATTTAATGCAAAAGAGCATAACAAAGGTTGTTGTGAGTAAAATGATAATGGAAAGCAAATAATATCAGTAATAAAATCCACTTGGTTCCAAAATACCCAACACAACATGATTTTAGCACCACTTAAGGTCAAACCCTAGTGAAAATATAGCAAAAATAGGTTATTTTTCACGGTTTTTCAATTTTAAGACCTAGCAAAAGGAGTGTTGTAAATAATTTTAGGTGGTATAGAAAATAATATCAATAATATTAGTCACCTCAATCCATAAAATTGATCACAACACACTTGGATTGCAAACTAGGTCAAACCCTAGGGCCAAAATAGCCAAAATGTGTAGTTTTTCACCAAATTTTCACTACAAGAGCCCGATAAAAGGGTGTTGTGAAAATTTTTATGAGGGGGAGAAAATAATTACCCTAATAATAGAAAAATAATTCCAAAATATCTTTCACAACACACCTATGGTGCAAGTTTATAAAGTTGATAAGGCCAATTTTAGTGAAAATTGTAGTTTTTGAAGCCCTAGGTTTGAGATCTTGGGATAAAATGTTATGCAAATTCTTTGAAGTCTGATTTATTATGAAATGGAATTCCTCTCAGATCTGAAAATGATTTTCAATATTGAACATGCAAAATGCCCATGCAAATTTAATGAAAATGCATCAAAATTGCTAGTTTTTATTGAAATTTTCTATGTAAAAATGCAAATATTTTAAATCTAAATACAAATTCACACTAAAATGAAAGACCACAGCCAAATCCAAATTTTAATGGGCCTCTAAAATCAGTATAAAAATATCATAAAAGATTTTGCCTACAAATGCTAGATTTTTGAATTACTAGGTTATATAAAATTGTCAAAATTTTGACAAAAACCCTAGCAATTAAATGATGAAAATGTAAGGTAAATTTCTAATTTTTTTGGATTTTTATGTATTTTATATCAGATCAGATGTAAAAATCATGAATTAGGAAAATTTAGAAAGAATTGATACAATTTAGTAAACCAAACAATGCAATTTTTTTGTATTTTTTCAATTTTTCAATTTTTTTGTATTTTTTCAATTTTTCAATTTTTCTGAATTTTTTTCAATGCAATAAAATGAATGACCAAATGAATGAATGAAATCACACCAAATCTGAAGACAAACACTCAACAAGTTGCAATTTAAGTCCAAAAACATGGGCTCACCAAAATGTTTAGGGTAAAATTGGATTTTGTTAATCTTTTATTGTTTAGATGTTAAAATCCTTCTTTCACCCTAACATTGAAGGATCTAGGGTTGAGTGACGAGCACTATCATACCCTAGGTCACTTGTAGATGTAGGGAAACTTGGATTAGGGAATTTAATTATTAATTTTCCTTCTCTTATGTCTAATTAACCATTAAAACCCTAATTACGCAAATACGACAATAAATTGATGAATAATGGAAAAAGCTCTTGCAGACTGGAGTAAAATAACAAATCACAGAATTCCTATTTTCAAGGTTCTGAGGTGGAACAGTTGGGGACTAAGGTGCAGGTGCCCAATTCCAAGGTACCTTCTTTTTCAGGGAATCTAGACCTCCTTCCAACACTGATCAGCCCTGTAACCTCTATTTCCTTAAATCTATCTGCGGAGGACACTGTTGCAGGTGCCCTAGTCCTAGCAGTGCTCCTTTGTCTAACTTTTCTTTAGATCCTAAATCCTTGATGCCTGCCAAGCCTTCCTACAACTCCACTTTTTCTAGATGTGACACTTGTAACTTGCAATCACAAGACTTAGTTTGGGGGTTGTGGTGTTTAGAGGCTTGTCTCAGTCAAGCCTTGGAGGACACTTAAGTCTTTGAACACCATTGTCAGATAAAGAGTGCATGCCCTTGTGAGACAGACGTAAAAACTAAAGGAATCAATGATAAAAACACAATATAATGTCACCTTGTAGTGAAGCTCTCATGGAGGAAGATGCTCTTCATTCCATGAGGAAACTGATGCTCAAATCTGCAAATATCAACACACAAAACAAACAAGTCTGCTCTTACAACACAATAGAAGCCTTGAATCACCTTGAGAATGCCTAGAGTCCACAAATGATCATCTAGTTTACAAATGAATTCTTACACATGCTTATATATGCACCTACAAGTATTCCCACCAAGATTTTAAAAATCAAACTTTACCGTGTCGGCAAAAGAACTAACTAACGGTCATAAACTGACACCCAAAAATTGGGGCTGCCCTAAAATAGAGTAGGACTAGGGTGCGGCCAAGTCCTCCCCCCTATTTTGGGTAGGGTATAGCTCAAGGGGTTCACCTATGTCCAATTTTCCATGGAACCTAGGTCTCATTCCATCAGGATGCCAAAATATGAACTAAAATGTCCTAAATGCGTACTAAGGACCCGGGAGCTAAACCTTATGAGGGAAAAGCCCCCAAGGGGACATTTAATGATGTTACAGAATGAACCCCCTTGTTCTTCACTTTTGGTGTATGTTTGAACTTGCTCTTTTTCCATTGTAGTTTATCTTTGCTCTCTTCCCCTTTTCTGCTCACCTCTTCCATCTGATGTGGTATCCTTGTGTCTGTTGCTTGATTAGGTATATTAACCTCTAATATGAAAGAAATAGAATGACCACTATCCTCTTTTGAAATCAATGAATGGAACACCTCTTCTATCCTCATAGCAACATACTCCTTAATCCAATTTTGAATCTCCAAAATCAATTCATTCTTCATGGCTGCTGTCATAATATCTCCAGGTTTAGGAGTGGCTACAGGGTTCATGTCCTTCTCTTCATCTACCTTTATAAACTCCTTCCTACCTACCATCATCACATGAGATCCCTTTGTTTGTCCTTTATCCTCCTCTTTCAATGGTGTCAAAGTATAGGATACCTCATCTTTTTCTATCTCATAAGTATTCCTCCTTCCATCATACATGGCATACTTATCAAATTGCTAAGCCCTCCCTAGTAGTAAATGGCACACATCCATGGGTAGTATATCACACAAAATTTTGTATTTGTATCCTCCTATATTGAACTTCACCCAACTTTGTTTATTTTCTAAAACATATTGACCCTCATTCAGCCAAGAAACTTTATAAGGAGTAGCATGTGGTATTCTTTCCATCTTAAGTTTTTCAACCATCTCAACTGAAACCATATTATCTTGACTACCTAAATCAATTACAACTTTACAAGCCTTACCCAAGTACTTACAAGTTGTCTTGAATATAGTCTTCCTTTGTGATGGATCCTTCTCTATCAGTGCTTTGATGAGGGTTCTCCTCATCATTAGTGATTCACCTACCTTTGGAGAAACATGTTGTGATGGAGAGTTTACACTCTCATTGTCCTCTTCTTGCACCAATTGAGTCCTCCTTTCTCCTCCATGTGAAGTAGAAGCTTGTCCTTCATTACATTTCCATGATTGATGTCCAAACTTGTTGCATTGATAACACCTTCCTGTGAAAGCATTGGATCCTCTTCCTTGACCTCCAAATCTACCTCTAAAGCCTGATCTACCTCCTCTAAATCCACCTCTCTGATCAGCAACTTGGTCTTTGACTTTGCTAGCATCCTCTTGGTTCTTGTAGGATTTTCTTGGATTAGAAAATGAACCTCTTCCTTTGGACCTACTGCCTTTGCCCCTATTTTGTTTGTCTTCTCTTCTCTTTTCTTCAGCCTTGATTGCCAATTGGTAGCATTCCTCTACCATTCTTGGGTTATGCAAACTCAATGCATCTTGAATGTTAAATATTAACCCACTAAGATAACTAGCCACCTTCTCCACATTATCCTCCATGTGACCTACCCTTATACTCAGCTTATAGAACTCATTAGTATAGGCTTTGACATCCATATCTCTTTGTTTAAGTTCTTGAAGTTTCTTGTACAATTGAATTGCATAATCAGTCGGTAAGAACTTACCCTTAAGATTGGCCACCATTCTATCCCAAGAGACCATTTTTGACTTACCTTTCCTCCTCCTTTCAATCTACTCATAATCCCACCATAATAGTGCATGCCCCTTCAATTTTGTTTTTGCTATCTTTACTCTTTGTTCCTCTGGAATATCTTCACACTCAAAGTAATTGTCAAGTGCTATAATCCAATCTAAAAGCTCTTCATCATTTAAATTACCTCCATACATAGGTAAATCAATCATTACCTTGTGTTTATCTTCATTGAATGCTCTTAGTAGCTTGGCAAACTTTTGTTCATCAGGATCCAATTCCTCTTCTTCTTCTTGGGGATTCTTCTCTTCCCCTTCTTCTTCTTGGTCACTCACATCACCCATGACCATACCTCTCCTCTGACTGGTTTCCATAGTTCAAGCCTTTGTACCACCATCTCTTGGAGTTCCTTAAATCTCCTAATCTCTTTTTCCATCTTTTTCTTCATCTCATTCATTTCCTTAGCCATATGGGTACTTTTTGGAGGCATCTTGTTCTCTTTTCTTCTTCACACCTTCCTACTTACAGACCTAACCTATGCTCTGATACCAATTTGATGCATAGAAGAGGTGGAGATTACTAACCAACACAACCAATCTAGCTTTTCAATCTTGCAACCCTAATTTGATAGACTTCCTCACCAAACATACTCTAGGCCTTATAGGACATCAAACAGGGTTTTTCCAACATAATTCTCAAACTAGACTTCATACCTAGAACATGAACACAATTTTGAGTACCCTTTATCCTCTTTTACAACATACTTCAATTGTAGGTGGAGGTGCTTTGGACCAAGACCTTCAAAATTTGACTGCTACACTGCAAATTAGACCTAATTAGGCTTGTTTAAATAAGTCTAAGCAAAGGTTTCAATCTTGAGGCTTCCAATCCTCACACAACTACCTCAAACATGTCAAATTAAGTCTACCCAAGCATTTTCAATCCCTATAAACCAATTCCCAAGAGCTTATACCCAAACCCTAGCTTCTATGCCCAAAATCATGAGGTTTTCAACCTAGGGCATCAACAAATTTGCACAAATCTTCACTCTCTACTCCTGCAAACTTCGACACATAAAAATGCACATGTCTACACCCATTCCACCAAGTTTGGAGCCTATTCAATGGTGGAATAGGAAGGAAACCATTATTTTCTATCTATGCACACCCTAGTGAGGGTTTCAACCAGTTCTTAGTAAATCTACTCTAACTTCCTCAAATATTAACGAAATCGAATGAAACCAAAAGAAAAAGGTAGAAGATTCAATTTAACGTCCACTCTAATGAATCTTAGACCATTCCCAAGTACCAGGCCATACAAGTCACTATAGCAACAATTTTAAATGTAAAACACAGAAAAATAGAGTGTTATTATTGTTCAATCTTCAAAAACAACATCTAGCCTCTTTCTCGACCACCACAAGGCTTATTTAAGCATTTGCAAGCCCAAACTAACCATTTACAACTACCTTTTAAAATTCTAACTATTCAACTTCCCATAAAACTCAAAAGTGCAAAGTTGCTTGAGCAACTTTTTACATTTTTTGCAAAAATTGACAACTTATCCTAAACTGACCCCCCATGACCCAAACTAACCAAAAACATGAATAATGGTCTTAAGAGACCTTATTACAACTAAAATTGACTTCACATCACAAAAAACTAATATTTTGCACCATTTTTACATAAGGACCTATGGTGTCCTGCACCATTTTTCCAAACCAACTTAGGTCCTTCTTCATCTTCTTCCTCTTCTTCCTCATCATCATTGTGACTGATGTATTTTTCTCTTGTAGTTTTTTCTTTTACCCTTCTCTTCTTGGAGGGTTGTTGTTGCACAAAAGCACTTGATGTTGTTTTCTTTGTAGAAGATGTAGCTCCAGAGGCTTTTGGAACAGTAGGAACAGAAACAGAAGTCTTGGCAGACCTTCTTATGTTGGGACACTCTTCTAGAGGAGCAAGTATGTCTTTTTATTTCTCCACATAGCCCCTTGGTGACACAAACTCTTCTAACTTAGTCCTTAATTTCTCAGCACTTTTATTTATTTCTCTCTCCTTGTGCTTCAAATGCACTTTAGTGGATTTTTCTTCAAATGTTCCAAATCTTTCTACATATGTATCTCTTGGTTTTCTCAACGTTAGGTCTACAACCCTAATGACTACATCTTCAGTAACTTCATAGCCCATCTCTGGAATCCAGACTGTTCTAGGTTCCACAACGTTCATTATATAGTCATCCTTACCATGAAAATGATATCATTCTTATATTTCTCTACAACATTCTTAGGAATCATTTCTCTTGCATGCATTTTCTCTTGAAAATTCTTAAAGAAACCCCATAATGCAGCTTTTTGGGTTTCTAAGTTACCTAATCTTCTTATATGATCTCTGAGTTGCACTACTATAGGAACATGTCCAAGCCATACAATGTTCTTTGTACCAAGTATTTCTCTGAGAAAGTAAAACATTAAGCAAATAATTAAAGTACCAAATTTTAAGGGATACTTGGAGTCTTTGGTCTTTTGTAGGTTCTCCATTAATTGTTGTCTCAGTAGTTCACACAAGTCATATTATGCACCATTCTTAACCATTTCATGTATGATGTGTTGATAGCAGTTGAAAAGACCGAGTTCTCTTTGTTGGTGAAGTATATTTTGTATCCAATCATCCTAGATGCATACTTCACAGCTGGGTTCTCAATATCATTTATAGTTAGGGCTCTTTTGTCAAATGTTGCTCTGGTGAGCTTCATCACCACATCATTTTTCACTGATTTTAGTGTCAGAACTAGTCAAGTGGAGCATAACCCAATCACAACCATAATGGCTTCCTTTCTTATCATATGTGGTAGATCCAACCATATGAATTTGTTGTGAATGTGGCTCAAAACATACTAAACCCATGCGTCTTCATAGCAGAAGATAGGAAAGTCATTTCATACATCCAATTTCTTCTTAGTCAAACCCTTTAATTTGGTCTTCAACTCAAATTCATCATCAATTAACTCATTCACCCATACATCTCCCAGTTTTTCATAATTGCATTCTTCCATCTTTGTATAGATATACATCCTCGTATCCTCTGTATGTAAAACACCATATGGGATATTCGAAAAGGCACCATCCAGATCCATCTCGATAGACTTGAACGGATGTCATTTGACCTTATGGTGAGGTTGGTCTACTACATCTATGACTTGTGGAGTAAACATCTTTAAAATATGGTTGAATAACTTAGGGCAAGATAGAAATTTGTAAATACCTTTCAATCACTTTTGGTTAGGGTTTGATTAGCTTGTCCTTGCTCTTTCGTTGCTCTTCTCTCTTCAAAGTTTTATTGAAAATGATATTCTTGTTCAGCAAGACTTATTAGAAACCCCTTCTTTCAAAACCTAACTCGCATTCAATGCATAGATTGATAAAGGTGTCAATGCTTTAACTATGATACATAGTCACCTTCAATTGTTCCACAATCTTCCACAATAAGATAATTTTCATCGGAGTTTTCTTCAATAGGTTAAGCATGTCATCCTACACCACATATCCATGTGCTAAGAGTGTCAACACCATATCTTTGGCAGGGGATTAAAGTTTGTCTGTTAGAGCTCCCCCTAGACAAAGCATTCTACTTAGTTTTCAGAGGAAACATTTGCACCAGAGACTGGCATAGCCTCATCCTTCATCTTATTTTCTTCTTTCTTTTTCCAGACCTTGTCCATTTCTTTATTTATCTGTATCAGATCCACATTCTTCACTGGATCACTCTTCTTTACCGGATCAACCTTCACATTCTTA
Source organism: Cunninghamia lanceolata (assembly GCA_027924645.1). Taxonomy (NCBI): domain Eukaryota; kingdom Viridiplantae; phylum Streptophyta; class Pinopsida; order Cupressales; family Cupressaceae; genus Cunninghamia; species Cunninghamia lanceolata. Next base: position 12,188,897 of record BSBN01000284.1, on the reverse strand, counting down.
CTTCTACAAAATTTAGCAATGTGACCTAATTTATTGCATTCATAACATATGACATTTTGAACAAGCTTAATTCCATTCTTCCTAGATCTACATTCATTAGCCTTATGCCCAAACCTACTACGTGTATAACAGTAACCATTGAAATATGAAACCATCATTACCCTTATTGTAACCATTCATCATCCAATTTCTGCATTCACTAGCTCTATGACCAATTCTTTGACATGTAAAGCATTGACCAAAGAATGATTGAACATTTTGATTCATCCTGCTCCTACATTCCATATCCTTATGTCCAAATTTATTGCAAGAGTAATAGTAGCCAGAATACCTTTGTGCATCTGGTTGTCTGATAGGTGCCCTCTTAAAAAAATTCTTCTGGTTCGAGACCTATTTGTTATTATCCTTCTTGACTGTTGAATTTATCTTCTTGATTTTTTTCTTTTTCTAGCTCAATCTTTAAGACCACTATTTCTTGTTCAAGACTTGAACATTCTTCAAGTTTGCCTTTCAGTTTTTCATTTAGGCAGTCTTCAATTCTTTTTCCTTCCTCAACTTCTATTTTCAAACTGGTGATTGTCTCATTTGATTGATTAAGTTATTCATTTACTTCCTTGTATCTTTCTTTGAATTTCTTGTTTCACTCTCTCAACTTCTTGATGCATTCATCTGCTTCCTTAATATTTTCTTCCAGATCTTTGTTCCTACATTGAACTTTTTCTAGATCTTGAAGGGTTGATTCAAGTTCTCCATTCATGTCAACTATGCAGTCTTCCTTAGTAAATTCAATAGTAGGGATTTCTTCCAGATGGATAGGATATCTCCTAGGTGCCATGTGTTCACACTTCAAGATCTTCCTCAAGAAGTTAAGCTTCTTCCAAGTGTTGTTCATGATGTTAGTCATTCGCAAACATAGAATAAAAGTTACACAACAACCTTTACTCATCTTGAAAGATACGATGAATTCAAAGAATTCATGATCCCAAGTCTCTGTTGATTAGGTCTTAATCTACTGACGTTACTCAGTGGTTGATGTGTGTTGTTGTTTTCCATTCAGGGGCCTTACGTGTTTCTGCACTGTTCATCATCATCATCTTCAAATATCCTGCTCTGGATGTTTGCTCTGCATAAGTCTCCAACAATTCTACTTCTGCACTGTAAATTTAGTCAAATAATGTGCATACAGGCTGATATTTGCATGATTTCTATCATTATTTATGATTCTTTGAATGATATTTCCAATACTACATGCATTTAACTCAAATATGCTAATGATCTTCAGTTACCTACGGGATTTCAGCATATTTCACTGTTTTTGCTTGTTATTTATCATGATTTGCAGTTATGGTGATGAATTAATGAAATTAAAAAAAAGGAAAAGGGGTAGAGAGTGAGATTCCCAAAACTACTGGACTTAGATCACTGATTCACATACAAGCTCCCATACTTGCAATGAAAAGAAGGAAAACTAGAAATCATACTTCACCAGGACATTCCACAAATCCGCATGATCTAGTGCAAAGCTTCAAAGGAAAGTTGACAACAACATGTAATGAAATGAAAGCGCTTCCAGTTGAACACAGCATTCACCAGTACATATCAGACATCAACAGAAAGATTACGTAAAATTTACAATTAAGATGTAATCTGGAACTTCATCTTCATTCAGTATGCTCAAGAACAGGTACATTTACAGTGATCTGAAGAAAGAACCTTGACATTTCAACAATTCTATCCTCATTAGTCTCAGTAATCCGATCTCCTAATTGATTCCACAGTAATTGACTTTTTGCGCCAGATGCGTCTGTGTATTCTAATGTCTCCCCCCTTTTTTAATGACAAGCTCTGGCTCTTATATAGAACAACCGCCAAAAAAACGGTTACAACGATCCAAGGATCAAGATCCTCTTATAACAAACAACGGTCCAGATGAAAAGCACATGCTTCGTCAGTTGGCAAATGCACAGCTGGCACAGAATATTCCAGCATCTTCAACTTGATTCAGCTTCCAGCTGGCGAAAAGCATATTCGACAATATCTTCTTCACTTCTGGCTCATGTTGCCTCCATGCACAACTTTGTAATGCTTAGCCTCAGCAGCATCATCATGATTTCAACGCTCAGCTTCAGCAGCATCATGACTTCAATGTTCAGCTTCAGCAGCATCATGACTTCCTGCAAATAAACAGACAAACCTTAAGTTCCTCATCACGTGGATAAACAACAGGAAGTCAACATTTTATTAAACATACCTCCCAATGCAGCTACAGGAAATCAGGCTTTACCTGTGAAAAATATGCACTAAATGCATAAACAGCATAAAAACAACCAGGTCAACCCTCGTTGACCAAAATCAGGCAGTCGGGCTTTCAAATTTCTATCGCTTCATGTTTTTGCCCATTTTCTTGTATATCGGGTTCAAATATGATCAGGTATGTCAAAATATACAAGGAAATGACTACCCCTAACAAATTACCTCATACCTGGCCTTGCATGCTCCGTTCGAATGTTTCGGGTCATCATCATCATGTTGAAGACAAACAGGAGGACTTGGAAAACGATCCTGCCGCTGAGGAAAATCATGATGACGTCATCGTCATCATCAGGCTTCAATAAGATGACGTCATCGTCACATTCGTTAAGATCAGGAGATAACTGGAATATCAGGTCGCCTCTAAGGAAGATGATCGGGTCATGAAAGCAGTATGACCCCTTTTTCGGCTAAGGTAATCTTCCTAAAAGATCAGGATGATGAACATCATCATCATCATATACGCACTGGGCGATCTAAAATATGATCCTGCTGAAAGTCCTGATGACGTCATCAGGATATCTGGGGCTTGTGTTAATCTTCGAAGATAACGTCATCGTCATCATCGTATTGGCGAAATGGATCACGCCTTGGAAAATATCCTGCCGAAGGAGAAAGGTGATGGTGACGTCATCGTCATCATCATATTTACAAAAGGTTACTCTTGTCGGCAGGATGATACTACAAACTGTCGGGAAAGACTAACAAGATCATGATGATCTTGTTCAACATGATTTAAGAAATGAAAATCACCCTCCGCTTCGAAAGATAAGGTGATCATCATGATCACGCAAAAGGAGATCAGGAGGATATTAGGAAATGTCGGGTCCTGAAATATCATGATGATGACGTTCATCATACCTGTCGTGTGCGTGCAAATTATGCAGATGGCAGATTTCTCTAAGTAAGGTGATATTATAATATCAGCATGATATTATAATATCGGGTGATGTTGGAATATCATGATGCTCGCAATGTTTCCAAGGTTACTCGACGGGTAAAACACACTAGCACTTAAGATTGACGTACGGATGTTTCGGAACTGCATGATTTTTATCAGGTGATAGAGTAAGATCATGATGATGACCTTTGGCGATACAAAAGACCGCCTGACGGGAAAGATTACTACGACTTAAACTTGACGTCTGGATATTTCGACCTCAGGATATTATCGGGGGGGCTTTGCAAATATCATGATGATGATGTTCATACAGCAATTATCAGGTTTGACCAAAACTTTGACTGCTCATAACTCCCTCATATGGACGAATTTTCAAGTGATGCAAAAGGCAAACCTGCATGGAATTTCAAGCTCTTTCTAACCATGAAGTCACAAGAACAAAATATGAACTTTGACAAACTAACCTCATGATGATGACCTACCTCATCCTGACCTTCATGATGATGATGCACCTGACTTATTTTTACCAAACCGCCAGAAACAGACAACACAGGCCAAAACAAAAGTTGGGTCCCTGTTTTGCCAAGTCAAAATGGGGCGTGTTGTGTAACCACACAACAACTTGCCACCAAAGAAAATAACAAAATTCAAATAATTCAAGTGATGTGATCACATTTATCTATAGTGTTCTAATTCTGTCTAAGTAAAATCATCATGATCTTTGAATGATAAAATTTCATTATGGTGATAAAGCTAACAAAGGATCAGGTGTGTGCAGATGATTAATTATCCTCATCTTGAAAGCAAGTTGAAAACATAAGTAACTGGTGTTAAACTACATAGTTGGAGATCATCCCTCATAGCCAACCTGGATAGAGCCTTGCTGCCAGCAGGTGTCTATAACCCCGGCAAGGTTATCTATACAATCTCCCTAAGTAGGGCTCCACTGCCAGCAGGCGTCCATAGCCCCGGTAGAGTTACTTAGATGGCCTAATTTTATTGTTTATATATTTTCTATTTATATACTTATATTTGATATCATCATGTCAGCTCATTTGTACAAGGTGTAGTCACTTGCAGCTTTAGGTTGGAGATTGTATTGGTAGCAAGGGAGTCCCTTTAGATTTTTCACTTAACACCTATACTCATATCTTCAACAAACCCAAGGCTGTTAGGTGTTTCATTGTGTTTGATTCACTTTGGACAAGAAAAAGTACCCTGATGAAAAGACATCATAAACCTGATCATGAGCATTTATCAGAATGAATTACAATCTATATCTAAATATGATCTCATCACTTGAATCCTAACAATTTAGTTATTTTCTTAGGTGATGAAGTGCATCATCCTGACTTACCAGAACAAGGTCCCAACCAACAAACAACAACAACAACAAGCAAACTGCACAAACAACAAACCCACAAAAAGGAAACAACAGGAACAGAAAGAGAAAGCAAAACAAACAAGCAGACTGTACAAACAACTATACAAATATACAATATGATACACGAGACTGTCATGAAGTCACTCAGGCCTGGAAATAATGTTTGAGGAATTGTCCATTGACTGGCAACGGGACATCCTCACCTGTCAGGTTCTTAAGCCTATAAGTGCTGTCTCCTAAAATTTCAGAAATCTGAAAGGGACCTATCCATAGTCTATCGAACTTACCATGATCACCTTTCCTTTCATGGGCTTTATCCCACATCAGGACTAAATCTGATATCCTGAAAGCTTTAATTTTGGCTCTCTTGTCAAACCAGCGTTTGACAACAGCCTGATGTTTTGCAAATTGGTCAATCGCCTGGCTTCATTTTTCTTCCAGATGCATCAACTGAAGCAACCTGACTTCCTGTTTATTATCTATGCCTAGATAGTCTTGGGCAAACTGCAGAGTAGGAATTTTCAAGTTTACAGGGAGGATAGGATCCACCCCATATACTAGCTGGAAGGGTGAGTTTCCTAATGCAATTTTCATTCTAGTTCTGTCTACCCATAAGGCATATTTCAGAAATGAATTCCATTCCCTGGGATTTTTCTCTATCAATTTTCTTATGATACTCAGTAAATTCTTATTGGTGGATTCTGCTAATCCATTTCCCTGGGGATAGTAATTGGATGAGAACTTAAGTATAATCCCATGATCAAAAGCCCAACTTGACAATTTAGTGGAAATGAAGGCAGAACCATTATCACTTACCAATGCATAAGGAATCCCATACCTGGTGACAATGTTGCTTTCCAGAAATTTAATGACATCATCAGCAGTACAAGTTTTGCTGCTGATAGCCTCAGTCCATCTGGTACAATAATCAGTAATTGTTAGGACATACCTCTGGCCTGAAGAAGACGGAGGATTGATTGGTCCTATGAAATCCATGCCCCACTGTGCAAATGGGCGCTCCTCCATCACTGGCTGCAACGGTTGTGCAACATATTTTTCTCTGTTGGCAGCAACCTGGCAAACATGACAACATTTAACATGATCAGCTGTGTCTTTAAAAATTGTAGGCCAGTAATATCCTGCTCTGAGGATTGCATGTGTTGTGGCCAATGCTGATCCGTGGGCAGTTCCAAACTTGTCATGTAACTCTGTCAAGACTTTATTGGCTTCTGGTTTCTCTAAGCATCTCAGGTATATCCCTTCATAATTCTTTTTAAACAGGGATCCTCCCTTCATCATATATTTCTGGGATCTTATCTTTAAGGCTCTTCTCTGTGAAGCCTGCATCCTCGAAGGACATCTTCCAGTGATCAGGATGTGCCTGATGTCTGAATACCATTCTTTATTGTCTTTCTCATCTATCACATACTGCTGACTGATGATGTTTGGATCAGTTTCAGATATCATCTGGCTCAGAGCCTGTCCTCTTACTAGCTTCATGGGTGTGATCTCCATGTCATATTCTTGTAATACCGTAATCCATTTGGCCCTTTTTTCACCAGGTTCACTCTGCATCAGCAGCATCTTTACTGCTGCATCTGGTACCACAGCAATCACTTTACTTCTTAGTATGTAATGTCTGAATTTCTTTACTGCTCTGACTAATGCAAGTGCCTGTCTTTCAACATCTACATATCTCAACTCAGCATCCCTGAAAGGACAGCTCATGAAGGCAATTGGTTTCTCTTCTTTATCTTCATTTCTTTGAGTTAACACTGCTGCAGAAGTATGTTCTGAAGCAAATGAGTAGATGTAGAAATCATTTGTATAATCCGGACTAATGAGGATAGGAGCATCTGAAATGGCCTTCTTTATATCTTCAAAAGCAGCTCTGGCTTCTGGTGTCCAGTCAATTTGTGCATCTTTTTTCAACATGGCATTCAGTGGTCTGACAATCTCAGCAAAGCCAGTGATGAACTTCCTCACAAAATTTATCTTACCAAAATAAGATTTAAGCTCCTTTTTGCTTCCTGGAAGTGGTAATTTCATAATAGATTCCACCCTGTCAGGATCAATGATAATCCCATCCTCTGTGATTAGGTGGCCTAGTAACTTTCCGGTTGTGACCCCGAATATGCACTTCTTGGGATTCAAAGATATTCCATATTCTTCACATTTCTTCAGTACATTTCTGAGATCAGCAACATGATCTCCTCTTTCCTTGGAGAATACTGTCAGGTCATCCATGTAGATGACTATACATTTTCCTATTAAGCCTCTGAAGGCTATGTCCATTGCTCGCTGGAATGTAGCTCCAGCATTTATCAGTCCAAACGGCATACGTCTATATGCAAATATCCCCCACTTTGTGGTGAAGGCAGTCTTTAATCTGTCAATTTTGTCCACCATCACTTGGTTGTATCCTGAAAAGCCGTCCAAGAAGGACATCATCTTGGCTCCATTTACCATCTGCAGAACCTCATCCAAAGAGGGCAAAGGATAGTTATCCTTTTCTGATGCTCTGTTCAGGTTCCTGAAATCCACACACAATCTGATGTCTCCATTCTTCTTCCTGACCGGTACCAGATTTGCCACCCAAGTGGAGTGCCTTACAGGAAAAATTATCCGGGCATTTAACAATTTCTTGACCTCTTCAAGGATGATGGGCTCAAGCAGAGCATTGACTGGCCTCTGCTTCTGTCTGAAAGGTTTTGCATCTGGCTTGAGAGGTATAGTATGGGTTATGACAGAAGTGTCATACGTCTTCAGCTCGTCATAAGTCCATGCAATTACATGTATATAATCCTTAAGGACCTGAGTTATTCCTTCTAACTCTTCAGGTGTACAAACCTTACCCAACAAGACATTCCTCTTGTCATCAGCCTGTCCAATATTCACCTGTGAATATTGACCTCCATCTGCCTTAGGCAGATCCTTATGTTTGAGCATATTATCCAGATCAAAGGCTCTTTCTAATTCAATCATACCTTTGGGAATTGTGTTGCTAGGCAACTCTAATATCTCATCTTCTTCCCAGACATGATCTTCCATACCATTTTCATCTATGATCTGAGCTTCAAATACATCTCTATTTGATATGAAGTCCAGGATATGCTGATCATCATCAAACACTTGGAGATTAGTCACATTGTCAGGTACCGAAGGTACTGACACCAATTCTACTGAAAATCTCTTCAGACCAGATATAGACAACGGTTCTAGCGTACTGGCGGCCTGAGCAAGTGCATCTGCCCTTTGGTTCTGTTCTCTTGGCACGTGAATGATGTTGAAGGCATCAAAGTCTTCAATCAGGTCCCACACACGATGCCTGTAATTTGACAGCTTTCTGTAGTTACAAGAGTAAATTCCTCTTACTTGTCTCACAACTAGTTTTGAATCTCCAAAGACATGCAGGATCTTCACCTTCTTCTTATGGGCAAACAACAGTCCATGAATCAGAGCTTCATACTCTGTGACATTATTGGTGCAGGGGAACTGTAGTCTGTAAGCTGCTAAATGGGATTTCCCTGATGGATCAGTAAGGTCAATTCCTACCCCAGAACCCTGCTTAGATTTGGATCCATCAAACCTCAGGATCCAAGGCTTATCTTCAGCAGGACATTTATTTGAACTTTCTTTTTTCTTTGCAGCTCTGGCTGCTGCTCCGGCTGATATCCATTTTAACTTAGGTGTGTCATCTTCAAGCTTCTTCTTTTCTTTATCTGATGAGCCTGACGACTTTTCTGTTTTCTCTTCCATCCTAGCAGGAGGATGATGTTCAGCAAATACAGCTGCATGCTTCTTCAAAATGTGTAAGCACAGTGAGCAAGTGGTTTCTGAGTGAGGCGCCTCATGCAGCCTACACCAACCTTTAATTAAAACCTCCTGGGGAGATCTACACTGTTGTGTCATCTTTTCTATTTCTTTCACCAGGAATTCTTCGAACTTCGTCAGGTCACTGCCTTTATCCTCATCAGACAACTCGTAATCCGGTTCCATGAAGCAATCACTACCAGGAGTGATCTTTTCCTTTCTCGCATCATTCGTCTGATTGGACACCAGGATCTCTTCTATTTTTCGGATGTGATCTTCATCAGGATCCGTCGACTCTTCTGTTCCTGCAGAAGACAAATAAAAATTAGTATCATCATCATCATCAGATGTAACACTCACCTCAGAATATGATGATGATGCTTCACTATACGTCTGCTCCAGCATGATCATGTCTAAGCATGGTTCGCAAGTCTTTTCCGAGTGTGCTTCGCCATGCAATCTGCACCATCCGTCAATCAAAATATCATTAGCAGGTATATTTAATAATTGACAACGTTTTATCTGAGTAGATAAATGCATCTGAAAATCCCTGAAGCAATCTATTTCGTTGTCATTATCAGGATCATTATTAAGTTCTGCAACTGGCAAATCCTCATGATAATCATCATCATGATGATGATGAACATCAAGCATCAGGACCTCTTCTATTTGGACAGTTTGCGGCCTGATGTGATAAACTCCAGGTTCTACGTTTACATACATGATCTCATTTGTTCTGTTATATTCCGTGATCATATGTTTCATCCTAGGCTCAGCATCAATCCTGATTTGATTAGGTATACATTTCCATGGCAACCACATGTGACTGAAGTCTGTGGCCATGTATCCGTTAAGCGTTTTAGACCAGTCCCGGCTAAGCAACATCCCGTATGTATCAGGTATGTCAACTACCTGAATGTCAATGTAATATTGGATCCTAGGGTCAGATGCTAGCTGCATGTGAATGTGAGTGAGTTCTCCTATGACACTTACTTCTGTCTTATCCAGTTGAGTGACCTTCTTTAAGGATTTAGCAGGATGCAGTCCTAATGCGTTGCATATTGACAAAGGCATAACATTAGTTGAGGCTCCCGAATCAACTAAACAGTTGTGCAAATTCTTACTGAACATTCTTATGGTGAGGAGAAATGGAGGTGATTCAGTTTTATCTCTGTACAAGGTCCTGTGAGAGGTTTCAGCAGCTTGGACTATGGCTGACACTTTGGGCTTGACAGTATTATCTTTAGCAGTATGGTCTCTGCTATTGGATTGACTCGAAAGGTGATTATCCTCTTTAGAAGCAGGATCATCCAGCGACTTCATGAATGCCCTTTTGATGGCAGGAGTTTTCAGTAACTCAGATAGGGACAGGCTGATCTTGATTTTCTTCATTTCATCAGCTAAATAGCTGACTAACTTGTCCGACTCATGAGGTGCATTTGCGACTTTTGTTACTGTGTTTTGAGGAGACAAGTATTGAGCATTCACCCTAGGGAACCCAGGGTTATTGCTAGCCTTAGGATCAGGAGGTGTGTTGAAGTTGTTTGGAGGTAGAGATGATGTCAATGGACCGGTAGGTCTGTTGGCATTACTCCTCAGGTTATAATTATGCTTACCAGGGTATTGCTGCTGGTATGCATGTACTTCCTCATGCTCTCTTGTAGGTTCATTTTCATCCTCAAAAGGGAAGACATAGTTTGCTTCAAAGGTTAAGGCAGATTCTTCACAGGTCTGATTATATTCCTGATGAGGCTGATTAGTGTATGTTTCCAGCACAAAAGCTGAGTCATATCCACAAGGAACTATTTCATTTCCTTCTGCCTGAGGTGGATTTCCAGAAGTATTAGACACTTCAGTCTGAAAGATGCTGGCAGCAATCCTAAATTGTGGACAATCTAATTCTGCATGTGCATTGGTGTTGTGAATCCTGCACCAATTGGTAAGGGCTGCCTCAGCAAGATTGACTCTAGTAGTCTGTTTGGCTTCACCAGGAGGCTGATTGTCTAGGGGTGATGGTAATGAACCATTATTTGGCCTGGAGTTCCACACTCTGGGCTGCCTAGGAGGATTATTGTTATTTGCAGCACTACTGTTGAAGTTATTGTTGTATCCTCTGTCAGGGTAATTTGGTCTGTCATTGGAATAACTCCTATTCTGACCTGACTGTGAATAAAACCCTTGATTTCTCAAGTGTGTTACTTCTGTGGTGAGTTTTCTCAACTGAGCAGCAATTTCTTTGATTTCCTCTTTCTCCTCTTGAGCTTTGGCCACTACATTTTCAGTCTGAGGCTGGAAAAAGGAAGATCCATGGTTATTGTGGGATAGATCTGTACCCTGAGGTGTCTGAGTATGTGCAGGATATTGTGGCGCTTGGCCATTTCCATTAGGAGGAGGCATGATACTCAATGGAGGTACTTGCAAAGGTGCAGGCATGATTGCTGGGGGCATCACTGCTCCATTTGGATATTGTGCAGGATATTGCGAAGGATAAGCTGCAGGATACTGTGCTGGATATTGTGACTGCATGCCAGGCAAAGCAGGGAATGCTATATTTGGAGTAGGAGCAGGTATCAGCTGCTGATTTACCTTGATAGCTTCTTGAAAAGCTCCTGTCAATGTGGTGATCTCAGGATGTGTTCTCCTGATGAACATGGCAGTTAATGGATCCAGGGCTGAATAATAAATACTCCTAGCAGCATCATCAGCCACCACATATGGGGTAACTAACTTGGACAACATTTTCTGGAACCTAGCATTGAAATTTGCAATAGGTTCATGCTCAAATCTCTTAATTGTGGCAAACAGGTGGTAATTCATGGATGGATCAATAGGGACCTTGAATCTGTCAAGAAAGGCCTTCTCTAAGACAGCCCACGAACCTACAGAAGATTGACCAAGACTGATGAACCAATTATAAGCCTCTTCCCCTAAGGAAAAAGGGAATAATCTGCACACCACATCCTGATGCTCTATTCTGGCTCTGCAGCAAGCTTCTTTAAACGTCCTAATATGATCATCCGCATCCTGATAAGGATGGTATTTTGGACAAAGTTTGTCCGGATACTTTGGTAACTCATGATATGCATTAAAGGTCAATGGTGATTTTGCTGCAAAGAAAGACATTGCAACCTGAGGGGGCTGAACTGGTGGTGCAGTTGGCTGAGGTTGGACTAAAGGTATACCCTGAGGTTGAACAGTAGGTGTCACGGGTATACCGGAAGGTATTTGCAAACCAACTGGAGTTACAGGAGGAGGTCCTGGTGAAGTTCTGGACGTACTAGACTCTGGAGTATGGTGAACATCTACAGTCTTAGGTCTAAAACCTCTGACAGGCAATTCTTCGAAAATTTCACTATGTCTAGACCTGGTATTTACCCTGTGAGCCAGGATTTCTTGATTTGGAGGCCAATTAGCTGAAACTTTGCAAATATTGGCTGGATTCCACCGGATGAGGTGATATTTGCGGTCAACTTGCAAATCAGACTGAATATTTACGCGATATTTACGAAGACACTACAAATATGACAGGATATTGGGATATTTCGACCGGTAGCACCAGATCTCACGTGTCTAAGGCTCAAATTCTCAAAGCTTAAACAAATTTATGCATCTTTGGCCAATATTTAGTGAATTTAAACAAATCTACTGTAAAGCTTGCAATATTTATGTGAGATTTGGAAATCTTTACATAGAATGTGCATATACAAACTTGTCGCAGCAAATATTTACGCAATATGATGAAATTCACAAATGATCTGAAGTTACCTTACTCTGAGCGTCATCAAACCTGAAAGTACTGATGATGAAAGCGATCTTCTGGACTGGGCCCTCCTTCTAGCGCCAATTTATGTTGTTCATGATGTTAGTCATTCGCAAACATAGAATAAAAGTTACACAACAACCTTTACTCATCTTGAAAGATACGATGAATTCAAAGAATTCATGATCCCAAGTCTCCGTTGATTAGGTCTTAATCTACTGACGTTACTCAGTGGTTGATGTGTGTTGCTGTTTTCCATTCAGGGGCCTTACGTGTTTCTGCACTGTTCATCATCATCATCTTCAAATATCCTGCTCTGGATGTTTTCTCTGCATAAGTCTCCAACAATTCTACTTCTGCACTGTAAATTTAGTCAAATAATGTGCATACAGGTTGATATTTGCATGATTTCTATCATTATTTATGATTCTTTGAATGATATTTCCAATACTACATGCATTTAACTCAAATATGCTAATGATCTTCAGTTACCTACGGGATTTCAGCATATTTCACTGTTTCTGCTTGTTATTTATCATGATTTGCAGTTATGGTGATGAATTAATGAAATTAAAAAAAGGAAAAGGGGTAGAGAGTGAGATTCCCAAAACTACTGGACTTAGATCACTGATTCACATACAAGCTCCCATACTTGCAATGAAAAGAAGGAAAACTAGAAATCATACTTCACCAGGACATTCCACAAATCCGCATGATCTAGTGCAAAGCTTCAAAGGAAAGTTGACAACAACATGTAATGAAATGAAAGCGCTTCCAGTTGAACACAGCATTCACCAGTACATATCAGACATCAACAGAAAGATTACGTAAAATTTACAATTAAGATGTAATCTGGAACTTCATCTTCATTCAGTATGCTCAAGAACAGGTACATTTACAGTGATCTGAAGAAAGAACCTTGACATTTCAACAATTCTATCCTCATTAGTCTTAGTAATCCGATCTCCTAATTGATTCCACAGTAATTGACTTTTTGCGCCAGATGCGTCTGTGTATTCTAATGTCTCCCCCCCTTTTTTAATGACAAGCTCTGGCTCTTATATAGAACAACCGCCAAAAAAACGGTTACAACGATCCAAGGATCAAGATCCTCTTATAACAAACAACGGTCCAGATGAAAAGCACATGCTTCGTCAGTTGGCAAATGCACAGCTGGCACAGAATATTCCAGCATCTTCAACTTGATTCAGCTTCCAGCTGGCGAAAAGCATATTCGACAATATCTTCTTCACTTCTAGCTCATGTTGCCTCCATGCACAACTTTGTAATGCTCAGCCTCAGCAGCATCATCATGATTTCAACGCTCAGCTTCAGCAGCATCATGACTTCAATGTTCAGCTTCAGCAGCATCATGACTTCCTGCAAATAAACAGACAAACCTTAAGTTCCTCATCACGTGGATTAACAACAGGAAGTCAACATTTTATTAAACATACCTCCCAATGCAGCTACAGGCAATCAGGCTTTACCTGTGAAAAATATGCACTAAATGCATAAACAGCATAAAAACAACCAGGTCAACCCTCGTTGACCAAAATCAGGCAGTCGGGATTTCAAATTTCTATCGCTTCATGTTTTTGCCCATTTTCTTGTATATCGGGTTCAAATATGATCAGGTATGTCAAAATATACAAGGAAATGACTACCCCTAACAAATTACCTCATACCTGGCCTTGCATGCTCCGTTCGAATGTTTCGGGTCATCATCATCATGTTGAAGACAAACAGGAGGACTTGGAAAACGATCCTGCCGCTGAGGAAAATCATGATGACGTCATCGTCATCATCAGGCTTCAATAAGATGACGTCATCGTCACATTCGTTAAGATCAGGAGATAACTGGAATATCGGGTCGCCTCTAAGGAAGATGATCGGATCATGAAAGCAGTATGACCCCTTTTTCGGCTAAGGTGATCTTCCTAAAAGATCAGGATGATGAACATCATCATCATCATATACGCACTGGGCGATCTAAAATATGATCCTGCTGAAAGTCCTGATGACGTCATCAGGATATCCGGGGCTTGTGTTAATCTTCGAAGATAACGTCATCGTCATCATCGTATTGGCGAAATGGATCACGCCTTGGAAAATATCCTGCCGAAGGAGAAAGGTGATGGTGACGTCATCGTCATCATCATATTTACAAAAGGTTACTCTTGTCGGCAGGATGATACTACGAACTGTCGGGAAAGACTAACAAGATCATGATGATCTTGTTCAACATGATTTAAGAAATGAAAATCACCCTCCGCTTCGAAAGATAAGGTGATCATCATGATCACGCAAAAGGAGATCAGGAGGATATTAGGAAATGTCGGGTCCTGAAATATCATGATGATGACGTTCATCATACCTGTTGTGCGCGCGCAAATTATGCAGATGGCAGATTTCTCTAAGGTGATATTATAATATCAGCATGATATTATAATATCGGGTGATGTTGGAATATCATGATGCTCGCAATGTTTCCAAGGTTACTCGACGGGTAAAACACACTAGCACTTAAGATTGACGTACGGATGTTTCGGAACTGCATGATTTTTATCAGGTGATAGAGTAAGATCATGATGATGACCTTTGGCGATACAAAAGACCACCTGACGGGAAAGATTACTACGACTTAAACTTGACGTCCGGATATTTCGACCTCAGGATATTATCGGGGGGGCTTTGCAAATATCATGATGATGATGTTCATACAGCAATTATCAGGTTTGACCAAAACTTTGACTGCTCATAACTCCCTCATATGGATGAATTTTCAAGTGATGCAAAAGGCAAACCTGCATGGAATTTCAAGCTCTTTCTAACCATGAAGTCACAGGAACAAAATATGAACTTTGACAAACTAACCTCATGATGATGATGCACCTGACTTATTTTTACCAAACCGCCAGAAACAGACAACACAGGCCAAAACAAAAGTTGGGTCCCTGTTTTGCCAAGTCAAAATGGGGCGTGTTGTGTAACCACACAACACCAAGGAACCAGGCTTTGATAGAAATTGTTGAACACTTGGAATACTGAGAGCGGGGGTGAATCCATATTCTCTGAAACTACTTGATTAGTTAAACATTCATTTGACATAGCATACTTAGTTTACAGTAAGAGAGGAAAGCATGAAATCAACCATTAAATAAAATAACACATGAACACTATATTTTTATGTGGAAAACCTAAAAAGGGAAAAACCACACTGAGGATTAGCTCACAATATATTAATAATACAACTGGTTAAGGTTAATCCAATTTGGTGGACTCACTATCTAAAATAGAATGCTCAATGTAGGTGGCTCACTGCCAAAGGACTAACTGTCCTAAATAGAAATATATAGAAGAAAGGGTGGCTCATTGCCAAATATGAACTTCTAGTAATGCATCTAACTAATGTTGAAGATACAGTTCCACTAAAGCTCAGAATAATGAATCAAGACACTTCATCTTCACCACAATCTCAACATATCCTTATATACATTAGATTTCACTCACTCACACACACACACACACACTTAACTCTTTTGCATCTCACACCCTCTCCACACAAGAATTCAACCTTGTGTATATACTACAATCAAGAAAAACATTAAACAAGTCAGCATGATAGATGTATTGTGTGACTTCTTGTCCTATCGGCCCAAAACTCAACCCTATATGCTTTACAGATAGAACCAAACCATGTAGCACATTTAGATAGGTTGACACAACCTATAATTACTCCCATGACTTTGTTCCATTCATGAATCAACTCCACACAACCTCAAATCCTTTAGGTTGGCTCAACTAGTGAAGTAGCAATAGCATGAACTAACTATTAGTTCTCAACTCAACATGTGGACCACCAAAATTCTTACCACTTGAAGATTGTACACTTCTAAAATCCATAAACTTATTCTTAAACCCACATAGCAAGATATTCATCTGTAGTGGAATGCGGAACATTCCAATATACCACTAGCACTATTATTACACTGTCATTTTAGAGTCCAATACTCTACCAACTCTATCTTTCACTTTGGAGGGCTTCAAGACCTAAATCTTTAGATTTAGACTCCTTTAGTATGCAACAACATGGCCTTACAATAGAATAGAAAAATTCTTTCTAGCGGAGAAATGCAAACTAAAATACTGTGACCCTATCATAGATTTTGTATTGCAAATGCCTTAGAAAAATCTTCAACAAATTGTGTCTGATTGCGAAACTCTAAAATGGAGAGATATTATGTTTAGGTGTACTCTCCTTCATATTCACTTAGTAGCCTCTCTGGATCAACACTTCGGTGTATTCTCTTCTCTATCATACTTAGTAACTTCTTTGGACCAACACAACTATATCTATGTACCTTGTTCAACTTTTCCAGACTAATACAATTGTATCCTTACACTTTGTTTCCATCAATGACAACACTACACACTACCATGCTCATCAATCTCTTCATCATCATGCTTATGTTACCAACATCCTTTGGTATTGGATGGTCAAACAATCTTGCCTTCCCCACCCTAGCTAAAAGAAGCCATGGAAAAAAAGATAAAGTATACTCAAGTGATTGACCCTGGTTTTGATGATGTAGACAAGTTGCTCCAGGTCACTCATCATCCAAATAAGGCCAAAAGAATGTCTAGGTTAATGGTAGACCCCTCTTTGGGGCATCAATTTGTGGAAACTTTTTACCCTATGGTGGATAAAAATAAATAGGATACTACTGAAGATTATTTCGATTGAGAAATATTGATCTAGGACCTTCCACAATGGAGGGTGATATTCACAATACAAAATTGTCTATGGAAGTTTTGATTAAGAGGTTAGAAGAAGAGAAAAATGATAAATAATTGTTAAAATGATAGATAGAAGTTCTCACTTACTTTAAATCTATTATTGATATGAATTCCCAACCTCTTGATGCTTCAGTTGAGACTCCTACAAAGACACCTCCCAAAGGGGTAAGTCCTAATGTAATGGACAAGATAAGTAGATTTCAAGTATTTGGGAAGGCAGTTGACTCTTGGATAGAAAAGATAACCATGGAAGGATTATTGTACATAGAGGAGGCAATGAAGCTTTATAGAGATATTTTGGCCAAAAAGAAAAAATAAGTTTTGATGTACAATCGATCAAGAAGGAAAAGTCCATGCTCATGGTGATAGTTAGGTACTTGCAACAGGTGTTCAAGATGGATGTAAGTATTTTAATATTTAAAAATGTTAAGCTCAAAGAAAATGAATCTGTCAAATGGCTAATTGCAATCGAATGAAAGATAAATCTTTGGTTGAATTCAAAAAGGTGTTGAAAAATTGTAATTTAATTTTATTAGATCTCAGAGCTAATACTTATATTTAGAGGCCAATATTCTTGATGAAGATGAATTGAATTTGGCTGAGGTTGGGAAAGTGAAACAAAAATTAAAGAATCTTGTCTTTGAAGAATTTGTTAAGAAATATGCCATCAATGGGAATGTAATAGAAAAACTTTGTAATTTGTCTACTTATCTTACAACTTTCAGGAAAGAAATCACACATTTTCTAAAGAGGATAGGAGAAGAAAATGATGCAGTGCCTATGTGGAAGGTTCACCTAAACACTATGTTAGTTCCCAATGGAAAAGCTATCACTCCCATGATCACAACATTTCAAGGCTAAATTAGCTTCTTCACAAGAGAAAGCTACAACAAAAGACCCAACTAATGACTAAAGCCAAGTGGAAGATGACAAGGAAAAGAGCATGTTGGCATAATTTTGTCTTTTACTCAAAATAGCCATGGATGTCACTTTGTATTTAATAAAATGGAATTTATTTTTATTAATAAAATTATATCTATTATGGAATAAAAAGTGGCCACGTGTCTTTTTACCTCCTTGTTTAGCTCCTAGGTCCTCTTGAATACATTATACATTCTAAATATTCATCCCGATGCAAAATTGCCTGAATCTAATGTAAATTGGGAACAAGAGGCCCACATTTTACCTTACCCCAGACCAAAAAGGAGCCTCAATACCTGGGTGTCTACACCCAAGTCTTCCCTAATTGGTTAGGGAAAATTTAAATTTATGTCATCTTAGGACCTTTAAAAGGATTTCTCCTTGTTGGATCTTTTGGTTTAATTTCATGAATGTTAGCGGGAAAGCATATATAAGTGAGTTTTTGAATTAATTATGAACCTAGATAGAGATAGCCAACTTGAAGAATTAGTGTAAAGAGCATTCAAATCATTCATTGTGATTATAGAGTAGATTTGTATTATCATTGTGTGTGTTGTTACAAGTTTGAAGTTATCATCTATCTCTCCTTATGAGTTGAAGAGCCTTCATCCTCCTATGGGTTCCAATTACATAGGTGATATCATTGTTGTTCATCATCATTTGATTAATCATATTGATTTTGTGTTTAGCCTCTTCCCTGCAAGGGCACACTCTCTCTATCTATCAACAGTGTTGGGAAGCTCTCTTTTTGCTCAAGTGAACTTCAGATCTGGCATCTGGGCAGTCTCTACAATGTTTCTCCAGTTTACAGTTTCTGAAGATTCAACTTTTTAGGACTTGGGCACTCTCGAAATAGTCCTCTGACATCTCTACTTCCAAGACACGGGTTCTATCATCTTCTTTATCCTCCCTATACAATTGTTTTCTAGAGATTTGTTGTACATCTTATGTTATAATCAAATCATCATAGAACTAGGATTTGTTGCATCATTGACCTAGGGTTTGATTAAAAATACTTGATTAAATCTGATATTCCATAGCACTCCTAAGTACAAGATCTCTAGCTAAATCCAACTCTATTTGGTAGTGATTTGGCTCAGTCTTGTCCTTGAATGTTATTGTTAAAGAGGGTTTGATCATGTGTGCATGCTAGTTGTCATCATTCACCTTTCTCACACTTAACATTTTGGTGAATCCATATTGTCTTACATGACTCATCCTATTGATCTCCCACCTTTGATTGAATGTTCAAGCACATTGGATATCACTAAGGATGCAAAGACCATGGATTGTTCTCATTTGGTTGCATGTTCAAACCCCTTGGACATCACTAAAGATACAATCTTCAACAATTCTCTTAAAAACACTTTACCTTCCCTTCATTCCAATGCTCTCCCTTCAAAAGATGAAGCATTGATAGATGAAGAAAGGTCTCTCACATTAAATCCTTTGGGGATGGATTTCAAGTTTAATCAAAGTAAAAACAATGTTATTCAAACATCATTAGTAGGCTTATTCCACCCACTAAGGGGATAGTGAATAAGTTTACTAACGTTCCTAAAATCATTGTGCATGGGGCATGTAGTGCCCCTCATTTTTGCTTTTGATTAGTTGATAGTGGTGTTTTTTGGAGTTAGACTTTATGACTCTCTATTGATGTTAGATACACTGTTATGTGGATTATTTGATGATACCTTATTATGTTAGATGGCATTGATGATGTTACTAGTACTGATGTTTCATGCTTATGATATTCTTTCATTTGGACTTAATTGATGATGTGATCAATCTTGCTATGAATGTCATTCTTAGTTAGTTGATTAGTAATTGAATATGTTATTTCACTTGTTAGACAATTATATGATATGCATAATAATGGTTTATTTGAATGATGTATCCATGTGAGGGAAAATATAGTATTACTCATATATGAGTACCCTACTATGCTGTGAATCCCCTCCATGGTGTGTTTGAGAGTATAG
This sequence comes from Cunninghamia lanceolata, assembly GCA_027924645.1. Lineage (NCBI taxonomy): Eukaryota > Viridiplantae > Streptophyta > Pinopsida > Cupressales > Cupressaceae > Cunninghamia > Cunninghamia lanceolata. The sequence goes on along the minus strand of BSBN01000284.1, from coordinate 12,169,026 downwards.
TTATATGTATTGTTCAACCCTTTGATTTGATGCAGGATGTAGGTACCAGGCATCGACTCCACCTAAATTAGAAGGTCCAAGTGTGCCTTTATACCAATGGATAGGTGGATTGGAGATAACATGACGTCCCTCTGTTAGCTGATTTCCTTAGTTGTCAACATTATGTATTCATAGTCATGGGTGTAGTTGTTGATCAAATGGAGCTTGTCTTGGGAGTTACGAGCATCCTTTGGTATGTTGTTGTCAGTACTTGTTGGTTAAATGGTTTTGAGTTGTTTATAGTAGTTTAATGGTTTATTTTATAAAAGTTAGTAATCTATATGTAAGGTAGTGTCGATATTTGATTATTTTGGTTAAATAATTTATAGAATATTAATTAATTGATTTCAATAATAATAATAATAAGAACAATGATAATAATGTTAATTGTCATAAACAAATTCTGAGTGTAGAATATTATTTGGGGTGAATAAAATAATTATTTTGTTAAGGAAATGATGTTACTTCTTAGCATTTATTTAATTATGGGAGTGGGTTGTCAGAAAGATCTGAGAATCTCCTATAGATGGAGAATTAATAAATTCAATTTTCTTAATGGGGGTTGTTGGTAATGGCATGGAAGTAGTGGAATTTATTTCTCTGTCTATTTTTGTTCAGAGAAGAATATTTGAAAGGGGAAAAATTTTGGGAATGGACACAAAAAAAGATTTGGGGAAAAAGGAAGAACTTGTAGAGGAGAAGAAGAGGGAACTAGAGAAGGATCCGAAAGCTTGAAAATAATTTCTGGGTATGTCCTTGAGATGGCTATATCTTCAAATGTGAAATCTTTCCCTTTGCAATCACTTGTTGTCTGGATTTGAAATTCTGAATGCATGGACTATTTGTGATTTTGTCTTCATCCTATTTGAACTCCTCTATATGTGATCTTGATTTGATTACTCTAAGCTTTCAAATTTCTCCATAGTAGGACATCCCTGTAACTTTATCATTTGGATCTCATAATCCTCACTATTCTTCGTGATGAATCAAATTGATTGCACTAGTTTTCTTCATGCCATCACTACTGCAATCTCTACAAAATTTTTAATTCTTTAAGTTGCATATTTTTTTAAAACAGCTACCCCAGGTTTAAATGGTCAACCATGCTCGCATATTGATCAATTATAGGTGTAATTCAATAGAATCACTTTTAGCCATCATCCACTAAACCTACATGACTGCAAACAAATAATATACAAAAGAAACTTTCTTTAGTCAAACATTTTGAGGGCAGCCTTGTAAAAGCCATTTTGTGCATATCTCGCAACTATTGCAGTCCATGAGACTACTTTTCTCTGAGGCATATTGTTAAACAAATCGAGTGTCCTATGTATAATTCTGTATTTTGCATACATATCTATCAGGGCACTGGCAACTCCAATAGTTGAACAAGTCCATTTCCAATTATGTTCTGATGAACATGCCTACCCTATCTATAGCTCCCGTGTATGCACAAGCTGGCATAACATTGATAATGTTATGGAGCATGGATTTAACCTGCCAATTGCATCTACTTTAAAATCTCTGAGGTATTATCAGCAAAACCATATTGTTTATATCCTAAAATCATTGCATTCCAAGCAACCACTTTTCTTTGAGACCATTATGTCAAATGGTACCCGTGCCCTGCGCATGCTTCCACATTTTTGCCTATGTGGCTACCACAACGCTTGCATTCAACAACATCTGATTTCTTTTGGATGCCTATTTTTCTTGTCTTTCAATTACTTTTTTTTCCTCTAGTCACCGTACTCTAGATTGCTGGTAAAACCATTTTTAAATGAAATCCTTCTGGCTATCGATTAGGTTATCCTTGATCAATACCTCAGAAAGACATAAAACTATCTTTTCAATACCTCACTGTGGCAATTTTTAGAGTTGCCAAACTCTTCAACGAACTCCAAATTCTGCATAAAGTGTCATCCGTACAACAACCATATCTTTGCCTGGTAGTGCTTCATCACAGGAAATCTTTTGGATCTTTTCTTTTGCCTTCGTTTGGTGCATTATGTTTAAGGAAATGTTTTCTTATAGAAACTTGCTCAACATTCCACCAATTTAGGGATATTTTAGTTGCTATTATTCACTATTTCTATTTCTCTTAGTGTAGTCGATTTGTCAGTTTTTAAATATTTATGCATGTAAGCAAAATTCTCAATTCGTTCCTTAGTTAAGTGGTATTAGAATTAATTCGTTATGGCTATGTATAGAGTATCATTAGGATTCTTAAATGATTATTTATGTGTAGTAATAAAATAAGGCAAATTAGTTGTATAAGATTAGTGATTTAAGGGTTTATCAGAATAATAATGGCATTAGTTATAAGAAATAGGAAGAATGGATTAAGTTTAGTTCTTTAGATCCATTGTATTAGTTATTAAAATTGGGATATTAGAATATTTGATGTTTAAATACATTGACTTATGGGTGTTAATTTATGTGATTAAATTTGTTTATCTAGATAAAAGTTTATCCCTTTTAGAGGGTTCTCAATTAACTATAAGTTTTAAATTAACTAGGATTAAATTACTAGATAAGTTTTGTAGGTATTTCATAGTCGATTTAGGACATTGCTTTAAATTAGTAATATTGTTATATCAATTGAGTTATTAGCCTTATGAAACATAAAGGGATTAGAAATCTTTAGTCAAGTTTAGTTATGATGTTGAATCTCTATGTTAATAATGAAGTTAATCTAGTAAGTTAGTAGCTAGGTTAGAAATGACTTGGTGTTTACAAGTTGTATGCTTTAATGTTATTCTCGATTCTTTAAGTCTTATTTTACTTAGGTCTAGTTATTAAATGTAGTTGTATTAAAATGTTACAATCATAGTGCCAATTGAATGTTTTCTTATTGCAATTGTAGTTATGTCATTACCTTAGTATTTAATCTTTTACCTCTTGTTGATATTTGAACTAATTTAGTTTGGGATGTAGTATGGTTAGCTCTAGAGGCATAAATAGTGGGATTCGGTGTTGTCTTGTGATTGTATAGTGTACTTGCTGTAACATCCACGTTCTAGAAACATAGTAAAAACCAAAAATTTCACCATAAAGTAACTTTACAAGGTAAAAATGAGACAGAGAAAATTTTTCTTTTATTCAACATAAAGTCGAGTAACTACAATTACAAGATATCTCATTAAAAATTCAATAAAACATATTGATTTTCTCAAGTACAATGTTTACAAAAAAAAATCAATTATAAATACCTGAAAACAGATAATACTTTACTTAGTCTCAATAAACACAAGTCTCAAAGATATACTGCATCCAGAAATCTGACATCTTTATCGCAAGCCTCGACATGTCTTCTGCTACAGAGAGAGAAAGAGAGTATCTTTCCAGTGATTTACCTCCAACCACAGACCGTTGGTCTCCCGCACTCATTCCTAACTGGAAGTGGCCCTTCCCTTCACGAGAAGTATAGACCAAGGAGACCAGTGGTAATTTGCCTTTCCGAGTACATAGTGTTGCATCTTACACAACTCTATCTATCATACAACCCTAGATACCCTCTAGCTAAGTATGATTCCCGATAGGACGTGCAATCCAGATACAGTGAACCGACAATGCATGCAGAGACATATGCATTACTATGGCCATAGTTTCAATATTAATTGACGTTCACAATGAACGATGTCGTACTGTTCACCCACTCCAACTCGACTTGGATACTATCATATTCCTACAGTTTGACTTGGTCATCTTTGTTTAACTTAAGAAGTATGATGTTTGCACAATTGAGTCTTCCCGACCCATACATGTTTTCTTACACTGTCTAAAATCCATAGACCTATTCAACTTTCTTTCCTTTTTGAGGACTCTCGTTGCTTTATCGCAATTCCCGAGGTCCATGACTTATTGACTCATAATAAATATAGATAGACTAATTACGACTAAGATGATAACCTTACCTAGGTTAAGCAATATGGTCTTGGAAACTAATTTTCCTTCTTGCAAGTAAGACTCATTACACATAGTCAAGGCACAAGACCCTTCAATCACGATCTAAATAATGCTCTCAAAGCCTTAATATAATAATTACCATCTCTAGGATTTAGATTTAACTGATGAGTTTGGCCTAACTCAAACCTAGTCTTTCTGACTTAGGTAAATTCACAAGACACTGTCGTTGCTCTAGTAATCATTGTGGATTGACTATCCATTCTAAGGTTTCTTTCTTTGCATCTTTGCAACGTTGAGATTTATCCCCCTTGTCGACAAGTAATAGCTTAGAGAAGTTGTGATAAAAAGGTATAATGAATTAATGTTTGACTAACCGTTTAATGGTACCTCTTGCATACTTGCAATACCCGAGGCTTAAGACTTATCTCTTTAGTCGATTGGTAACCAACGAATAGATTCCTCTGCCTAAGGTTAAACATTGTCAACTAATAGAAAATCTCTTTTCAAAAGGATAGTTATGAACATTTATTAAATTAGGGTTCACGACCCTTAATGTCTACTCACATGTATTGATTAAAATAGGTTATAACCATAAGAGAGACATCAGTAATCTTTAATCCCTCTAGATTGAAACTAGGGTTAAACTTATATAACCCAAATCATAACATAAACTTATTGTTTTCCATTAAGGTCACAAAATTAAGATAATAAAGGCTTATAGACTCCCTAGACCTTTTGATATGGTTCAATAACACTTAAGAACATAAAAGATACTTTCTCATATCAATAACCTTACCTTTGTCATAACAAGGTATTACATTAATACACATAGGCTCTTATCTTAACCATATCCCTATTATCATAATAATAGAAAGTTTACATTTGAAACTAAAGATTAAACCCATTCAATATGCGAGAACAATGGGGTGCTAGTTTGATGAGTAAAATAGATAAGACCCCCTTGGGTAGTATTCAATGTCAATATCTTTTGGAGTTCTCGACAAAAAGATTGGTTAGAAATAAACTAACTTCTGAGGAGTTGTTCAAATTTTATCCACGGTTTTAGTCTTCCTCAAGTTACTTACTTATACCTCTCATAGGTTTGACATGATATACACGGTTAAAAATAGATAACCAACTTGGTTAATTGTCTTGGTTTGGAATATATATATATATATATCTTCTCTGATTGCTGCTAAAATTAGTTTAGTATAACCATAACAACTAGGGTTTTAATAACACGTAATCTAGGATTTGAAGGAGTTCAATATTTAAACAAAAATCAAATAACCAGTCTTTCATCCATCCCCGGTCGTTATAATAATACTTTTCTCATAAGGGAATAAATCTTGCTACACTTTGACCTTGGATTATGTCATACATTGATCACTAACACGTACATTTTCCTCCTTGACAATAAGTTCTTGCAAAACATAAAGTTACTTATATTGGGTCTCCATGTGCTATTATTACCCAACAAAAAAAAGTAATAGACTCCCATCTCTAATACACAGAGATAAATAATAACTATAATATGAGCTTTTCTAAACCAGTAGGGGCATCGGATTATTTCCCTGACCACATGACATACATGAGGTTAACAAAAAGGCCCAAGAATTTAACGTGCATAAAGATAACTTTCCGAGAGAGAGAATATTTCTTTAGAAACCTTAGACCTCTTGGATGCATACAAGGTTTAACTCATAGACCTCTTGAAGATTTTAAACCAAGAACCTATAAAGTGCAAAACTAACTCATTCATTGTGGTCTGCATGTAAACTATCTCTAACAGTTTTTCAGATAATAATAAGGGTTAAGTCTCTAGGACGGTCGACAGATTACTATGCAGGAGTGTAAAGTCTTAACAATAGTTCTTTTGCTGAAATTAACTAAAAGCACATTCTCATGATAGCATAACAATAGCTTCTAGACTATTAAAAAGACTAGCTTGAATAAGCCATACATCCCATGGGTCTACAATTTCATAATAGAGAATTTGGCTATAATAATTCAGAATTCATAGAAGTCATTATGAAAGGTTTTAACCTGCAAGCTCGTCCTAAATGTTCCTGGTTTGTCCTTGCAGAAGATCTCCCATCTACCTCTGGGGTTAATGAATGGTAGTTCACGACGTTACGTTGATGCCCATCTAACCTCCGCTAACACCATGCTCTCTAATTTTCGCCCCCATCACATCTAATTCTGACTCTACTTGATGTCTCTCTGCCCAAATAGTCTCCACGACTCCCTGCACATGCTTATCCTTGTCCTCCCGCTAGTTTCTTAACCACCGAAGACCCTAGCTAAGGCCGCGCACTGTGCACTCATCCTCCCATCTTTTTCTGCCCTTTTCTAATTTCTAAACCCCCAGCAAACTACTACCTCCCTCCTCGATGATGGCCCCCCATCCATTGAACTCGCCGTTCCACTTCCTCCTGCCCTCGCGGCATGCTCTCAGAAGTTGTTAAAACAACCCCACATCCCACGTGAGGGTTCCCTAGAAATATGCCAACCCCTGCGTCATCTTTCTACTGGTTGTTCACCTTTTAGAGACTACTGACCCCTCCAAAAGCTAACTTACTCGACTCCACTTACATACGTGGGTGTCTTTCTTCCTATAACTACGGAAGACTCAAACAAAACTGTTAAAACAACCTCCTATATGTTTGTAGATTCTGCCACAAGGGAGAGGCACTAAAGACTCCAATAACATTTCTAAATCCTGCCCATGACAAAAGGATTGACGGCTCACCAAACACCGACTCTTGTCATTGAAAGTGGGAACGTGGGTATCTTAATGCCAGTCCCACATCAATCCATGCCTAACTATAATCATAATGATCAGCGTGCTAAAAATCACTCCACATTTTTGAATTATTAAATCTCCACTCAAAGTATTTAAACTTTCCATGACTAACAAAATGACTAACAACAAAGTTGGCGACAATTTCTCTTTAAACTGCAAACATCATTCCTTGGCGGCCTAAAAGCTAGTAAACATGAGAGATTACATGGTATTAAACACCACTATCTTTCTTAGTAAAAACATCGCCTTATAAATTAAGACTCGAGTTTTTGTTTAGATAACACATAGCTATGAAAACCTTTACCCGACGTCATTAAAACTCCTTTATATGTCCCACCTTAACCACAATCTAAAAGTTTATAAACCTACGTCCTCATCATGGACTTCCCCTAAAGGATCTAGGCATGAATGGTTAAAATAATGACAACAAGGTAGTATTTGCCTCATAAACATTTACAAGGTTCCCTCTTCAATACATCGAGTAAAGAATAGACAGATATGATAATAGAGAAAACAATTAAAAGTAATTTGACGATCAACTCATTTCGACCACTAAGGATTATAGATGATGTGAATGGGTCGAGTTTACCTCCCCATCACAATCTGTCAACAATACTCGCGTCATCTAGCTTGATGAAAATGTCTTGTCGTTAAGAAGCAACAATAAAACCCCAAGTGACTCAAGAAGAATAACGCAACCGTTTTATGGCAATGACGTTGTTTTCTTCGCAAACGACTATGTCGACTCACCATCGACTTGACTAAATGAAAATTAAGATATCGACTACCTGTCGATTAGATTAGAAAGTAACTAGCAAGACAAGACTTACCTCATACGACTCATTGGTTCACATTATCGTTTAACACTAGACTCGTTTGGCAAATTGACCACTCGTAATCCAAGGTCTATCTCTCTCTTCTCGAAAGATACTCTCTCTCTCCTCTCTGAGAGTCGATACCCTGTAATCCTGTTTCACTTGTCATCAAACAATAAGAGATCAGTGCATCTTTATTCGATAAGTTCAACTAATAAATCAAATTTATAATACAGTTATTAAATCAACCATAACATAATCATTTCCATGATTTCATAATTGATATTCAATACAATTCCATGTCATATCCTGTCTTAAGTCTATAACATCTCAACAAATTTACTTATGCCCAAGTAAAAAGTAAAAGTATAGAAAGTCAGAAAATAGGGATGTAACACTTGCTACATCTGTGAATATGAGGTTAAGTTCTCCCATGGAATATTGTTGCTTTGAACCTCAGATCTTGTATATTATTTTTGAGTTGTTATTGGTATGCAAGAGGATGCCTTGCTTTATCAATGTATGCATGTCTATGGGGGAGGAATTCATGACAAGTTGTAGGGTTACTAGTTGCATGTAGGAGGGTGGTTTTCATAGAGGGGCTGGTGCCCAAAGTGGTTGCCTGGATAACCCTATGGAAGTTTTAATTAAGTGGAAACATAATAAATTATCTAGGAGGGATTGGGTAGTTAAATCACTTAATAAGATAGTTTGTATGCCTCACCCATGCCTGTAGCGCTCTCTCAGGATAAGGATGGTATGAGAAGGCCTAGTTGGCATGATCAACCTCCTTGTCTTCATGAGAGGATAGTTGATTCTGCATGTGTCACCCTATGGGGCCGGTGCCTAGAGAGAGACTACCAAGATAACCATAGATGGGGGCCTGCGTCTAGAGAAAGATAGCTAGGATAACCCATGCTAGGACCATGCGATGACACTCTTCCTACTACAACATAGATATCCCTCTTATGTTACTTGTTGGTCATGTTGCCTCTAGAGTAATGTCGAGCCATTGTTTTTATTCTTGAGTCAGTGTGTTCTTTGTTGGTCATTGTTTCTATACCATCTTGACCTATGTATTTAAGGGACCTCATTGTTATCTCCTAGCTCAGGGGGTGGACCTCAGGGTTCCACATGGTCATGTGGAAGAGCTTTAATCCATTGGTTTTTTGGCATCATGGTTCGTGTTTAGGGAAGATGTGCTTCTTCAGTTTCTAGCACTATGTCTGCATCTAAAGACTTGTATTATACCTTATGGATCTAGTATTATGTATCCTGATATTCATTTTGTAATTTTGATGTAATCAAATATGGAAGCCTTGCATCTATATTATGATCTCCTCTTCATTTGTAAACAGTGTTGCAAAAGAATGATGTAAGCTTCCTGTAATGTAACAAATGTTGATAGTAGATTCTATAATCATTCAAGATGGAATTATGTATATTATTGATCTATGTTTATTTTCCTTAATGCAGTTGTGTTTCCCTAGAGATGTTAGATAGTTAGTTTGAAGTAACTAGTTAATATTTTATTTGGTGATGATTACTTTTTCTTGTCAAAAAAAAAATTCTACACTTTATTGCTTAGTTAGACCTAACTCTCTAGGGTTGCATGACAGGGCATTACAGGGCACCTAATGCGCCTCCTCACTTCAAACCAATGATTACAGTTCAAGGTGATTTAATACCACCTCGACCCCCAAGATGCATTTTAAGTTATGCAAGGAAAATAACTCAAAGAAATCAAGGTGTTCAAAGTGTGCCACAACATCACATGATTTCTCACACATACAACACCCATAATAAAAAGCAAAGCAATCAAGCACCACATGTGCCTATTTCTCTTCCATCTTCTCAACCTATGCTTCCTCAACCACCTCATCTTACTCATAATGTCGGTCAAGATTATGATCTTGTCGAGAAACTTCATGTTACTCCTGCTAAGATCTCTATTTGGGAATTCATACAAACATCACCTACATGCCATGAAATGCTCTAAGAAGCTTTACAAAAGGTGATTGTACCACCTTGTGTTAAGCTAAATGATGTAGTAGCTATGTTAGATTGTATGCATGCAACAAAAAAATATATTCTATTTCAACAACAAGAATTACCATCAATTGAGATTCAAAATCAACATGATCCTCTTGTAATATTTGTCACAATAAACAAAAAAGTTGATAAAGTGAGTTATGATTGACAATGGATTGGATCTTAATGTTTGTGGCATTGATTTGTTACATAAAATCAAGGTTGATACATCTTTAATCAAAATGGATAAACTCCACATTTGTGTCTTTGATAACATTGGTAGACAATCCTTGGATACCATAACTTTACCCATAAAGGTTGGACCCATGACTTTCTCTACCCTTATTCATGTCATGCCTAGTGCACTTTCATATAACATCAGTCTTGGTAGATCATGGATTCATGCCATGGGGGCCATTCCGTCTACCCTTTATCGATCAGTAATGATTATTTACATAAATAAACTTCACACCATTGAAGTTGACTAGAGTCTTGAAAGTTGTTTACAAATTGAGGCAGAAAAACAAGTTGTCAATCGTAAGCTTCTCAATAACTTAAAAGTTGATTCATCAATACCTCAAGATTTCCATAGATAATGTTGTGTAAGATTCCAAATCACCATCAAATGCATTTCTTGGTGATAATTGGGGTTCATTATATTTTACTCCTTCCTTTATAGGGGAATATAAACTTAATAACCCGAATCCTGAAGCATCAAAAGTTGCTCCAATCTCATCCAAGGAATCTTTAGAAATACCTAAGAAACCTAAAGTTTCTTTAGGAGCAAACAAAAATAATACTCTTACTTATACTACAAAATGTGAGACTTATGAGGCCCCACCTTCTTCTAAAGAGATGGAGTCTCTCTATGGTTGTGGATTTCAAATCCTTTAAAAAAAATATGACTACATAGCTAATGGTTGTGGTGTAAACCAACAACGAATCAGAGTACCCTTACAAGCTATTGCAAAATTAACTATCCAGTTGGTATCAGATATTGTTCTTTAAAGTCCACCAAAGTTTACCATTGTCCTACTCTCGATGTTGACACAATATCAACAAGTCCAAAACTCAATTTGATATATCCTGAGGTGATAGACATAAATTGTCTGCCAAGAAATTTCTTGTTAGGTACTTTTTCAATATATGAAGCATCAAAAGAGTCAAGCACTTCATGACTGCAAGTAAGTATTTCTCCCTTAGTTATCCACAATTGATGTAGCACCTATTCTAGTTGTTTGCAAGGGTGTCCTCCTCCTAGATATATATGTTGATAGTGTTGTGTTGTGTCCTCCCGTGTAGTGTTCAATGTTTGTTTAGGTCTCCTTGGATGACCCTTAATACTCTTGTAAGATCAAGGATACAAGTAGACTACCTCTGTTGTGACATTTCTTCTATTTGTTTCTCTATTATTCTATTCTCCTCTCTCTTATTGCAATTGTTGTGTGTGGTGCGTTAGGGGAATAACATTGTGGATGGTGTCTTGGGGGCATCTTCCCACATTATGAACCTAAGTCACTTTTGTCTCCTCTCTCATTTTCATTATTCTATGGCTCTACTAGTCAATAGATGACGATAAAAAATAAACACCGATAAGGATTGTGTGTCCCTACAACAAGAAAACAAAATGGACCTAGTCCATATATGAAGATGGGGTTAATATGTCATTGACACTTGACTAGTAGAATCACTTTGTGTTGTGATGTAATATATTGTATTGTGAAATTCTTGTAACAAGCCTTTTCAATACTCTAAATGTGCTTCTAGGCACTTTAGAATGTTTTGTATCTCACCTTGTAGCTACACTCAGTTTTGAGATACTTGAAGTATAATCTAACGACTATACTCGGTTCTGAACCTGCAAGTATAGCCTTGGTCTATTAAGTGGTATGTTTCCTTATTTATTTATCATTTATTCATAAGATGATTTGGTTGTTATCTTAGTTAAGATTTTCAAACCAAAGTTTGCTAATTGTTAGCATATGATACTAATGTGTTTCTATTGTTATTATTGGGAACAATTCGACGATTGTAAACACATGTCACTTTGGGGCATGGGTTTTGCGAAAGCTTCTATTCCCTTACGTGTTTTCAATATTACCTTAAATGTGATTGCTACCGGCTTGAGCGGGATCAACCACTTTAAGGTGGGGGCATATATTGTGGATATTATAGATATTGTGATAAAGCATGTTTGCATATGCTTCCTTTTCACTGTAAGACATTTCTATGATGTAGGTGGGGTTGTATACTTTGTTGTGTGATTTTGTATGCTTCCTTTTCACTATAAGGAATCTCTGTGATGCAGGTGGGGTTGTATACTTTGTGCACATACTTCCTTTCCACTATAAGGCGTCTCTGTGATGCAGGTGGGGTTGTATGTTTTTAAAATCCGTTCTGCAAAAGGTTAGATTGTGTATTCCCTTTAGTGGTTGCACATCCTTTTAAAAATTCACCTATGGGGGCAAGGTTGGATCTTGAGTTATTCACCCTTAAGCATATCTTTGGCAGTTGTGGTAGTGTATCTTAACCATCAAGTATATTTGGCGTGTCTTAGATGGTAGCATGTAGCAATGTGATGCAGAGCTCACTACACAAAGACCACAAAGGGTCACAAACAACCACACAGGAGGAAGAGTATATAGGGATGGTAGGGTAAACAACTCTTCTAGGCCCTGATGGACCAAGCTACAACACTTGACTTCAAACAGGACATGACTGTCCTCTCGCACTCCATGATCTCAACACAATACAATAACACCATTTATAGATTCATATACATGGGAACCTTTACAAACTTTATAGGGACCCTAGACCTTCTCGGTTTGACTGTCCCAAGCTCACAAAACCATCAAAATGTACTTAGGGTACATCCTTGTACCACTTCCTTCACAAACTGACCTATCTCCTTATAGCCCTGTCAGCAAGGTTTTTGGAGCATAACTTTCAAAAGGTATGACAAACCAACAAAAAAATAACCTTTTCAAGTACCCATTATGGAGTTACATAGTTGAATAAACATGCAAGGTAGGTTGTTTTGTAACACACACCTCAAATTTAGACTGTCCATGTTGTCCAAGAGGGCAATTAACCTTGTTTTACAAAGGAAGTACACAAAATCTCTAGCCCACAACCAAAATTCCACTTTGATGAGCTTAGACACATCCCAAATAGACCAATTTCACAAGTTTTATGGGTCTAAGATTATTTCAACTCATTTGATGGTCAAATGTTCACTCCAACTAGGCTAGTTTGCCAAATTCATGTCACAAAGAGGCTCAATGGCAAGAAATGTTAGCAAGCATGTCATAGACAATGAAGATGAACCTGTTAAAGACAAACAAGGAGGACAAAGACAAACAATGGAGGACAATTTGAAAGAATATTTCTAAGGGACTTGGAAAAGTTTCAAGTTAGGTTGTATGGTGCAGTGCACCTAGAACAATAATTTAGTCAAATTTGTAACTTTTGGTTGTTAAAGGTAGAATGGAGTTTTAAGAAATGTAATAAAGCCTTCTAAAGGGCATAAGTCAGGTAGTGGAGGTTAAGAATAGTCTTTCTCTTTAGTAGAGTCTGCAGTTTACTAAGTTATGACAGTCTAATAATAGTAAAAATAGTCTTTTATGAAAAAAAAAAGGTCAGTGTGAGGCTATTTTTAGCCTTTTCCCACGTTTGGGAGCGATGTAAAGAAGGAATTCATGGTGAGAATATAGGGGAGACCTCTCTCATTGATATGGAATTGTAATTTGGATGAATTTTAAGAAAAGGAAATGGAGAAAGTTACAGTTTGTTGTCCCACTTGACTGTCTTTCTGTATTTTGTTGTTCCCTTGCATTTTTCCCAGGCCGTACAGTATTTTCAAGATCTCTCAATCATAGGATATTGAAATGGATTGTCTTAGCTTTGTTTTAAGTTAGGTTGCAAGGATTTTGGTGAAGTTTGAAGAATTTTCCAAATGTTTCTTCAAAATTGCTCTATTTTCTAGCCTTTTCATTGTTTTATTGTTGTTCCCTTGTACTGTACTTACCCATATTGCATGATCAATGGCTCATTCGATTAGAAAGGTGTCATATATTGTATTACCTTCCTTTTGAGTCAATTTGGAGGGGATTTCATGGAGGATTAATCATTTTATGGTTGCTTTTTGTGAAGGAGGTTTCACACCCTTGTTTTAAGGGTTTTAGAGAGGTTTTAGCTTTCCAACTTCATGATGCTATGTTAGAACCCCAAAATGGGTGGAGTTAGTGTAAAACAGTGTGTTCTCTAATGGGTTTTGTATGCAGGAGCAGGGGACAAGCAAAAGGTGAAGATTTGAGCCATTAAGCCTCTTTGTGACATGAATTTGGCAAACTAGCCTAGTTGGAGTGAAGATTTGATCATCAAATGAGTTGAAATGATCTTAGACCCATAAAACCTATAAAATTGGTCTATTTGGGATGTGTCTAAGCTCATCAAAGTGGAATTTTGGTTGTGGGCTAGAGATTTTGTGTGCTTCCTTTGTAAAACAGGGCTAATTACCCTCTTGGATAGCAGGGATAGTCTAAATTTGAGGTGTATGTTACAAAAAAAACCTACCTTGCATGTTTAGTATGATGTGTAACTCCATAATGAGTACTTGAAAATATGTTTTTTTTGTGGGTTTGTCATGCCTTTTGAAAGTTATGCTCCAAAAACCTTGCTGATAGGGCTACAAGGAGATAGGTTAGTTTGTGAAGGAAGTGGTACAAGGATGTACCCTAAGAGCATTTTGATGGTTTTGTGAGCTTGGGATAGTCAAACCTAGAAGGTCTAGGGTCCCTATAAATTTTGGAAAGGTTCCCATGTATATGAACCTATAAATGGTGTTATTGTACTATGTTGAGACCATGGAGTGTGAGAGGACAGTCATGACCTGTTTGAAGTCAAGTGTTGTAGCTTAGTCCATTAGGGCCTAAAAGAGTTGTTTGTGTTGGCAAGAGACACTATATGCATTCATGATTGTTGTCATTGATGGAAACAAAGTTCATCCCACACATCCGCAGGACATGGTGTGTCTCTACCGGAAGTCAGAGTGAAGAATGTTGTCGTCCGGTAAATAGGAACAGAGCATGTGGCAAGGTCTGACAGATAGGTCCGGATCTCTCAGTGGAAGTATATTGGTGAAGTGTGAATTTGGGAAAGTCAAGAGGACTACCTTAAGTGATAGATTCCAAGGATTTAGCCTCCGGTGACAAATGAGGAAAAATATATGAATTCTTGAGTATCGGGTTCCTGATTGGTAGTATGACAGAGGAAGAACTGACTGACAGAACATCAGACATTATTTTGGATGTGTTTCTAATGTTGGTAAAGATTATCAAGGCATAAATTATGTTTGGCTGACATGATTAATGATTTCTACAAGTATATGCTTGATCTGCATTACTTGATATGCAAGGATTCAGCTGACAGATTAGAGTTTGTGAAAAGATTGACTATTCTGAGTGCTGACTAGAAAGGTGATGAAGTCACTTGTGCGGATATATATACAAGATAGATTTAGTTGTGAGAGATGTTATGGTTGTTATTGATGTGCGAATAAAAGCAGAGCAGAGCAGAAGTAGTAAGGAAGGTCCGGTATGTGAAAGGAAAGTAGCATAAGATAAGAGGAAAGATGAAGTGCAGCAGATCAGTGTACTAAGCCTAACTAGAACTGAACTCCAACATATGTGGATGCTATCAATCAATTCAAGTATTGTATAACACTCTTTTTGTAGACAGTGTGTCTCTTGTAGGCAGTGTGCCTTCTTGTGAGCAGTGTGCTCGGGCAGTGAGCCCTAATTGGCTAGTGCCATTTTGTACTTCCATTCTTTTAACAGAGAATACAATCTTGGGTTAATCACCCTATGGTTTTCTCCCTTAACAGGGTTTCCACGTCAAAAATATTGTGTCATGTGTATTTCCATTTCATAGTTAAGTTTGCTTATTTGGATTAATGCTGCATTGATTATTAAGTAAGTTAAGAAAGAAGAAAATAGTAGGATAACTAATTCACCCCCCCTCTCAGTTATCAACAATTGGTATCAGAGCTAAGTTTCTCCTAATAGAGCCTAACAGCTTGAGAAAGATCTGGTAATTCAAATGGATGCATATGGTTTAAGGGAGCAACTCAAGACTTCCCTTGATGATCTTGAACAGTCAAACTCTGAAGTCAATGAATTAAAGGAAAGACTCAAACAGGCTGATGATTTCATGAGAGAACTAAAAGACAAATTAAGTCTCTCTATGAAAAAGAGAAAGGAGCTGCTTCAGCAATTGGCAAGACAAGGTGAAGCAAATAATGCAAATGAAGAGCTAAAGGAAAAAACTGAGTTGTGTGAAAAGTTATCAAAAGAAATCATTATGGTAAGACATGAAATGGAATCAAGAGTCATGAAGTTTACCCAAGAAGTTGAAGAGAAAAGAAAAACTGAAGATAATCTAAGACAATCTCTCAAGGAGAAATCAAAAGATTGCCACCAGATGGATAGAATTATCAGACATCTTGAATCTGATCTTGAAGATGCTAAAGATAATGAAGAAAAATTTGAGGATCAAATTGTCTCTTTCAAAAGGGATCTTCAAACAGCAAATGAGTATAAAGAGAAATTCAAGATAAGTTCTGCTCAACTTGAAGTTCTTCTTGGAAGTCAAAAGAAGGTAGATGACAAGTGTGGTTTGGGATATGAGAAAGGAGAAAGCTCCGGATCCGGTCAGAAGAATTTTGGATCAGAAAATCTAAGGAACAGACCTAGAAGACCTCCAATAAGACAACCTAATGCTCAAAGATATCCATCCTTCAATGGATACTGCCACAACTGCAATCACTTTGGTCACAAAGCTAATCAGTGCAGGAAGAGAATGAATTAGACTAATTCATCTTTCTCCAGACAGTGTTTTAACTACAAAAGGTATGGTCACAAATCTCATGAATGCAGAAATATGCAAATGAACAAATCATTCAATGGTAGATGCTTTACATGTAATAGAATAGGTCATATGGCTAATCAATGCAGATCAAGAGGATATCAATCAAATATGCAAAAAAATGTTGTTTGCTAAATTTTCAATAGATCCGGTCATATTGCAAAATTCTGTAGAAGCAAGAATCAGGACAAAAGAGGTCCGGTATATCATAATCAGAATCAAGATAAGGGGAAACAAAAAGTGAATGCGGATGAAGTTAAAAGTGAGATGAACAAGATTTGGGTAAAGAAAAGTATAGAGAATGTAGAGGTTGGATCCGCACCAGACTCTGGTGCTGATATTCCTTCTAAAAATTAAAAAGTGAGCTCTGGCTCAGGGGGAGACACAAAGAAAACTTTGTTCCCCCAGCCAATCAACTGGTACCGAAACTGGCACAAGAAGAGTTGCAGATTGAAGGGTTCATAAGGGAAACATCCAAACAAACTATGGTTAAGATTTGGAAGATCCGCATGTTGTTTAAAGATCAGGACTGATCCAGTTCTTCAAGTCATCCGAACAAGGCCAATCAGAATAACTTAGGTCGAGCATTTATTGCAACCTGACAATAGGGTTTGTGAAGCAATATAAGGGTTTTCTCATTAATCACTTGTTCATTCTGCATTCAAGAAGAAGAGAGAAAAGGAGCTCTGCAACTACTTCTCCCAAAGATTAAGATGATTCTTCATATAGCTCAATCCAGATTTCATCGTGTGCCCTAAACTGCGTAAAAGGTATTCTTTGTTCTTGATATCTTTTAATAAGATTCTTCGATGATGGCTACTCTGAATATAGTAAAGATTTCTGATAGACCTCGCCCCACATTTAAGAAACATCCATACAAATCCTTGGAGGTAGATCCCTAGGAGCATTTTCCAATGTTCCGCATGGTGTTTTGCACACCGAAGATATTAGGGTTTACATAAACGCAAATGTTGAAGAGTTTGGGGAATTCAAACTAAGAGATATCTATCACAAACAACTGTTAGATAATTCATTTGAGCTCAAACCCCAATACAAGGGCCTCCGGAATAAGCACTTTGCACAATACATACATTTCCCCTGTTTTACTGAGGATGAATGGGTCAGGTATATTTTGAGCAGAATACATGACAACTTTATGTGGTTAAATGGACCATTCAAAATCACAAAAGATGCCATCAGGGCAGTTACCAGATTACACTCATCCGGTGGGATTCCTGTTCTTAAATCTGTGAAGAATCAAACTATGAGTGAGGCTACCGGATCCAAGTTTGATAAAAGAGCAATGACAGTAGATGACATCTCTGATCCGGATGTCAAGTATGCATCCATGATCATTGGATATAAAATATATCATTCTAGCAGGGAAAATTTAGTACCTGGAACTGCCATCTACACCGCTTATGAAATGCTAAGAAAGGATGCAAACTATGATCTTTGTCAACTTCTCTTTAACCAACTCTTGGAGAATCTACAGAAAATAAAGAAAGATAAAAAGAATTCATTCAAGTATGGTGGATTAATATTGTGCTTATTCTTCTACTTTATGAATGAGCTTCCCGGATCTAGTGGCTGGGTGTGGGAGAATGATAAACCAGTGGCTATCCAAATCAAAGATTATTTGCATGGACTTGGTGATAACAAAGCACAAAATACAGCTCTGTGGGGATATTTGAAGAATTTTCAGAACATGATGCAAGAAAGAGAAAGGATTCCCCAATCTCTTGTTGAAAAATACAAAGACATAGTTTGTTTTATGGTAGAGACTGATCAGTGCCTAATGGAGGCAATAGAACCAAGAACTGTATGGATCATGCCCATGGGGTATGAAGTTGATGAACAAATTGTAGAGCTGCATGTTCAACACATGCTAAGTCAGCCAAAGGATCCAAAGGCAGAAAGGTTTGGAACCTTTGAGGAGCTGAGTATAAAGATTCATGTAGAACTCAGAGAACTAGAGATCAAAAGGAAGGTGAGAAAAGAAGTAGAGAGTGTTGTCCAAGGCCTTGGCATCTCAAAGGAGGCACTTGATGCCAATAGGGAAAAGAGGCAAAGGGCTGAGGAAGAAAAGAAAGAGGCAGAAAAGGAAAGCAAGGAAAGTGCTCTGGTAGAAACCTCCACCCGGACTAGATCATCAAAGAGATCTGCACCTGCCACTGCCAAAATCTCAAGGGCATCTAAACCGGAAGCACAATCATTTGGAAAAGGAGAAAAGAGAACAAAGAAAAAGGCAACAAGGTCCTATGTTAGCCTAAAGGATGATGAAGAAACTGAATTAGATGACGACATAAGGAAACTGAAGAAGAAGAAGAAATTATCCGGTGAACACTCTACCAGTCAAGGAGAAGAAGAGAAGAGGAATTTGCTGAAAAACCCACTCTATCCTTGGATGTTGTAGTGAAAGCAGTGACTGTGGATGGGAACCTACAACCCTTAACAGAATTTTATGATGAATATAATGAAGCAGATAAAAAGATTTTGGAGGAAGCCACAGTTTAGTTTTTGAACACTTACAACAAAGCTTTTATTGAAATTATCTCTCTAATTCCCAAAGCTTAGAGAAAAGGCTTGAAATGAGGAAGAACAATGCTCAAGCAAAAGATCTCGAGATCTGGGAACAGGTCGCCATTCAGCTCTTCCCTTCAATCACTCCGCAGCAAATGAATATGATCTTTAAAGAGTGCAAGGATGAGTTCCAGAGCAAAGCCTAAATCAACTCATGCTTGGTGAAACTGACAAAGTGGCAAAAGAGACTGAAGAGATCCTCTAAAATACTATTAAAAAGTTCAACATTCCCATCACAAAGGACTCTGGTAAAGACAAGGGCTCAGAATCCTCTATTCCGGAAGAGGTGGCTCATGAACAAACAAATATCTCTCCTCTGGTTTCCCCTACAGCTTCCGAATCTAAAGGAGAAGACAGAATATAGGAGAAAGAAGTAGGAGTGAAGGAAAAAGAAGTTGACAGTACCAAGGTTGTAGA
Source organism: Cunninghamia lanceolata (assembly GCA_027924645.1). Classification (NCBI taxonomy): domain Eukaryota; kingdom Viridiplantae; phylum Streptophyta; class Pinopsida; order Cupressales; family Cupressaceae; genus Cunninghamia; species Cunninghamia lanceolata. Next base: position 12,149,502 of record BSBN01000284.1, on the reverse strand, counting down.
GGGAGAGAAGACTCCAACAGAGAAAACCACAACTACTAGTGGTAAGAATATAGAAGGAGAGAAAGCTCCAATGGACAGTCCTAAGAATGCAGAAGAGAAGAAACATTTGTCTCCGGCAAGAGACACTGTAAAAATTGTCCAAGAATTCTTGAACAAAGAAATAATGGAGATTGATGAACCGGAGCTTCTACAAGGACCATTTAATTTTGATTCACTTTCTTCAGTATAGACAATGAAGATAGCCTCATTCGCTAATGCAAAGGCTAAAGAAAAAGTCCTTAAGTCTCACATGGAAGACTATGAGTTGATAGAAGCTGCTTCCAGAGTGCTAGAAAATATTATGCCATCATTTCAGAAGGATCCCACAGCCTCCTCATCCAGTAATCTCAAAACTCTAGTCAATAGTGTTAGCACACATTTTGATTCTCTAGAGAAGTCAGCTGAAGAAAAGGTCCAGAAGGAGTTTTTGGATAAGAGATTCTTAGAGGTACAAGGGTTGATCATTAATGATAGAAGAAATATAAATATTGGGATAAAGAGCTTAGAAAATGCTCTTAAAGATGGCAGAGAAGTATACAAATTTTGTATCTCCTGGTCCAAAGCAATAGTGGAGATTGAAAAGAAAATAAAAGAGCAAGAGGATAAACTACTAATTTTGTCTCAAAATTTTGATCCTCTCTCATCCTCCATAGTAAATCAAGAGTGTCAGACTATTGCAATCACAAATGCAATAAAAAATTTTCAGAAGGAAAGGAAGAACATAATTAGTCGGATGGGTGAACATAGAAGGATCATTATCCCTAAGTTAGAGGCCATGCATGAGGCCATAAGTGATGCTCAGACTACTGCCTAGACCAATGATCCGACAGATCTCAAGAGGGCAGAAGCTCTTGTGTTCCTGTTGAGTGGTCACATCTCAATTTTGGATAGGATGAAGCAGAGTTGGGTGACAGAAGTTGTACAGTTGAAGAATACTTTTGCAGACATACTTAAGTATATGTAAGTACAACTTGTATATATACCTATGTGAATATGTATAGACTATTTTTGGAAATTTTGGTGTGGACCCTACCCTTTGTCATTGATGTCAAAGGGGGAGTGAGGAGCAGTGAAAAATGAGGAATCCAACTAAGGGGGAGTTCTAGAAAATGTATATAAAAATAGAGCATCAGCCAAGGGGGAGCATAGTGTAAACACTTAGTCATTTTTCACTAAGTGTTGCCATCAATGCCAAAGGGGGAGATTTTTGGCAAGAGACACTATATGGATTAATGATTATTGTCATTGATGGCAACAAAGTTCATCCCACACATCCGCAGGACATGGTGTGTCTCTACCAGAAATCAGAGTGAAGAATGTTGTGGTCCGGTAAACAAGAATAGAGCATGTGGCAAGGTCCGACAGATAGGTCCGGATCTCTCAGTGGAAGTATCTTGGTGAAGTGCAGATTTGGGAAAGTCAAGAGGACTACCTTAAGTGATAGATTCCAAAGATTTAGCCTCCGGTGACAAATGAGGAAAAAGATATGAATACTTGAGTATTGGGTTCCTGGTTGGCAGTATGACAGAGGAAGCACTAACTGACAGAATATCAGACATTATTCCAGATGTGTTTCTGATGTTGGTAAAGATTATCAAGGCATGAATTATGTTTGACTGACATGATTAATGATTTCTACAAGTATATGTTTGATCCGCATTACTTGATATGCAAGGATTCAACTGACAGATTAGAGTTTGTGAAAAGATTGACTATTCTGGGTGCCGACTAGAAAGGTGATGAAATCACTTGTGCGGATATATATACAAGATGGATTTAGTTGTGAGAGATGTTATGGTTGTTATTGATGTGCGAATAAAAGCAGAACAGAGCAGAAGTAGTAAGGAAGGTCCGGTATGCGAAAGGAAAGCAGCATAAGAGAAGAGGAAAGATGAAGTGCAGCAGATTAGTGTACTGAGCCTAACCAGAACTGAACTCCAGCATATGTGGATGCTATCAATCAGTTCAAGTATTGTATAACACTCTTTTTGTAGACAGTGTATCTCTTGTAGGCAGTGTGCCTTCTTGTGAGCAGTGTGCTCAGGCAGTGAGCCCTAATTGGCTAGTGCCATTTTGTACTTCCATTCTTCTAACAGAGAATACAATCTTGGGTTAATCACCCCGTGGTTTTCTCCCTTAACAGGGTTTCCATGTCAAAAATATTGTGTCATGTGTATTTCCATTTCATAGTTAAGTTTGCTTATTTAGATTAATGTTGCATTGATTATTAAGTAAGTTAAGAAAGAAGAAAATAGTAGGATAACTGATTCACCCCCTCCCTCTCAGTTATCAACAATTTGCCCTACCATTCCTTGTATCCTCTTCGTCTTGTGTGGTTGTTTATGATCCTTTGTGGTCTTTGTGTAGTGAGCTCTGCATCACAATGAGCTCCCCCCCATGGCCCATTTTTATGTGTTTTAGATGTATAGTGTGTTGATGACATACTCTACAACACTCGTGTATTTCATGTGTTTTTTGTGTGTCTTCCTTGCATGTCTTGCATGTTTTAGTGGTGGTGCGTAGTGATGAGCTCCCCCCACACTGTGTTTTGTGTGCTTTTGATGGAAACACATAGCAATGAGCTCCCCTTGTCACCTAGATAGGGTTATATAATTGTTTAATCATGTTTTCACTTTGTGTATGCCTTGTGTATTGCATGACTGCATTCATGCCTTCTTCATGTATTACATGCCTTTTTACTATCTTCTTCGTGTATTAACTATTCTTCCTTACTATATTCACTATGTCTTGTGTGACTTGTTAGGATTAAGGTGCCATCAACCTTGTAAATCCTATGTAATTAATTGCTCCTAACATTGTTTGTAAATCATTCATAAGGGATGAAAGGTTTCACTAGCAGTGATCTTTTTTCAGCTGCATATTTATATCCATTCCCCGATGCTAATTCATCTATGATGGGGGGTTGCTGAGGGGTTTCTCATCTCCCGGCAAGGGGTCTAGGGGCTATACACCTTGGCGGGGGTTTAGGGGCAATGCCCCCAAAACCTCATTTTATTTATATTTTATCATTGTAAATCTAGACCTTTCGTCATTAGGTCACAAATATGATGGTCGATATTATGTCAGTTTTCTTGCCTCAGAAGGCAACCCCCTTTTATAAGGATATTTGTCCTACATTTTTAGCAAAGTTGAGAGTAACAAGAGCTACTAGATTGAAGATTGGAGGAGAGGAAGTGCATGTATTGTAATCTCATATATTTGAAGATAATAGATCTTGAAGCCTCTTTTCTTGGTGGAGTTTTTTACCTGAAAGGATTTTCTCCACGTTACATACTGTGATATGTGTTCAGTTCTTAATGCATGTTATTTCTATATAGTGGGTTTTATTTCTGTTACAATATTCATTAATTCTACATTGTTTAGAGGACATAAATAAGGTTTGAATCAGATTTTTGTTGTGTGGTTTGAACCTTCATTTATAACATCACTGACAAGTGTTTTCTTATATTTGCCTAAGCTTGGGGGCTAGAAATGGTTCTCCAAACTTAGGGTGTGTCTTAGCTCTAGTGTTTGATGTGTTTGATATGCTTTGACCATACTTTAATGCATGTACTGATCGAAAGATCATACACACATTAAAATGGGGCTAAATTTTATGGAGTAAAAAGTGGCCACATGTCTTTTTACCTCCTTGTTTAGCTCCTGGGTCCCCGTGAATACATTATACATTCTAAATATTCATCCTGATGCAAAATTGCTCAAAACTGATGTAAATTGGGAACAAGGGGCCCATATTTTACCTTACCCCAGACCAAAAAGGAGCCTCAAGACTTAGGTTTCTGCACCCAAGTCTTCCCTAATTAGTTGGGGCAAATTTAAATGTATGTCAACTTAGGACCTTTAAAAAGGTTTCTCCTTGTCGGCTCTTTTGGTTTAATCTCATGAATGTTAGCGGGAAAGCATATATAATTGGGTTTTTGAATTCATTATGAACCTAGATAGAGATAGCCAACTTGAAGCATTGGAGTAAAGAGCATTCAAAGCATTCATTGTGATTCTAGAGTAGATTTGTATCGTCATTGTGTGTGTAGTTGTAGGTTTGAAGTTATCATCTATCTCTCCTTATGAGTTGAAGATCCTTCATCCTCCTAAGGGTTCCAATCACATAGGCGATATCATTGTTGTTCATCATCATTTGATTCATCATACTAATTTTGTGTTTAGCCTTTGTCATGCAAGGGCATGCTCTCTTTATCTATCAACAATGTTGGGAAGCTTGAATGGTATCCTAGGATTTGATTGAGGCAAGTCCCTAAACACCATAACCCCCAAACACCTTCTCTTCTTGTGTGTAGGTTACAAGTGCGAGATCTGGGAAATATGAAGATATCGGAAGACTAAGCAAGGATCATGGTTTCGAGATCTAACAACAGTTTAGGAATATTTATCTATGCCAGACTTGGGTGCTAGTGCCTTATTCTTTCTGCCCTAGCAAACTTCAGATTTGGCATTAGAGCAATCTCTACAGCATTTCTCCAATTTACAGTTTTTGAATATTCAACCTTTCAAGACTTGGGCACTCTCCAAATAGTCCTCCAACATCTCTACTTCCAAGACATAGGTTCTATCATCTTCCTGATCCTCCCTATATAATTTGTTTCTAGAGATTTGTTGTACATCTTCTATTATAATCAGATCATCATAGAACTAGGGTTTGTTGCACCATTGACCTAGGGCTTGATAGAAAGTACTTGATTAAATATGATGTTTCCATAGCACTCTTGAGTACAAAATCTATAGCTAAATCTACCTCCATTTGGTAGTGATTTGGCTCGGTCTTGTCCTTGAATGTTATTGTGAAAGAGGATTTGATCTAGTGTGCATGCTAGTTGTCATCATTCACGTTTCTCACACTTAACAATATGTAATAAAAGTATTTTTTTATTTTCTTTTCTTTTTCAAGAAACGGTTACAAATCAGGAGGTAGCTTCATTTTGTAATCTATATAAGGGGATTGGGAGAATGCATTAAGAATCTTTTGGCAATTTGTGTTGGTGATTGATCACCAAATTTTAATATCTCTATAATTTTGGGGGGTTTCACATTTTGCATATAGACTTTGTGAAGATTTTGTACAAGAGATTTTGAGCTCCATATTTGATGATGAATACAAAAATATAGTGGATTGTGGGTCACCATTTCTCTAGAGTTGTGTGTTCTTCTTATGTTGAATATGCAATGTTTATAATATAAGGAAATATTCAATTATTTTGTGTGGAACGTTGGTAATCTCTATGTATTATATATATTTGCTCATCATTCAAGAATTCTTATTCTTATGTTTATAGAATTCTGGTGGTGATTTGGAATTTTTATTTCAATTTATGTGGATAGATAGGTTGCTTGTGAGACTTTGTGCTGACTTTACTTTTCTTTAAAATACATTTTCTTCTTTCAGGTCAAAAGCATACCCCATTTGTTTTAGTTTTATAATACGAGGGAGTTGCCCCTCTAAAAACACAAAGGAAGGTTGTTAGTTTGATAGCAACCTATCCAATTGTTAGTAAGTTTGTCACTATTATAGGGCAAGTTATACATCAAGAAACATAGTGAAAAATCTATTTACTAACAAATTTTAATAAGTAACTAATTCGTATAGGTGGATTTCGTTCTTGGTATGCTTCAATTCAATGTTTGAAGGTAAGTAAACAATCTTAGGCTTTTAATAATTTCAATAATGTTAGGAAATGCTTTCATTGTCATTTTTTGTGAAATAGCAATTGAATGTATTTTATACTTTAATAGATCTTATTTGGTTGTGTTGTTATCTAATTGACAATAAAAAATTGTTTTGAAACATTGACCAAACTTATTACTTTCAAGTATTATATTATGAAACATATCACATATAAAATATTAGTGCATATCTTTTCCTTATATCTTTGTTTACCCCTACATCATAAAAATTGATGCATAATCTATTTAAAATAATATTTTTAGTACTTAGAAACGATTTTATACTTATTATTTTGATTAAACATTTTTTTTTAAATAAACTATTTTATAATATATTACAAATATTTTATATACCAATCATTTAATAAGAGTTTTAAATACTATTACTACTATTATATTAAAATCACCTTTATGTGCTATATATAGACATGAATGAACTTATTTCTCCCCATAGTCGAGACATCCTAGCTTAGAACAAGGTAATGTAGTGAGGGATGAGGGGTGACATTATATCAAGGTTGTGGGTCATATCATTTAATATAACATGTTAGGCTTTTAGAGGGCTGTCTAGTCGTCATTTTGCATCGGCATGTTTGTATATCTTTATCTTGTATAAGGAAATTTGTGTGGTATAAGGCCTGCATATAGTTTAGTGAATAAAGCTTCCATATCTTGTCACTTTGATGTGGAGAATATAAGCAGCACTAACTTTAATGGCTCTTCATCATTAGCCCTTATGATTGTTTTCCTGAAATCAGACCTTTGAATATGTTTTTTCTTTATTTAAGAGAATATGTTTTTATTAGTCATTACTATGGGAGGGTATGATAATATTTGAAAGGGGTCTAAATTGGTTATTAGTTTTGAATCGTTTGGCAATAGAATATAATAGAAATGTTTTTAACGTCCACCGCACTTCAATTTTGACACGTGAGTTCTACTTTTTTATGCATATTTTGGGCCATGTTGCTTGAAATTTAAAGCTAAATATCTTTGATCCTTGTTCGCCTCCAAGGTCAAAGTCTTCCACCCAAGTTGTTTGAAGGCAAGATGAAAGCAATGAGCAAGCAGTGTACAATTTTTTAAAAGCAGTATCATAGTTAGTCAAAGATCTCGCCTTCCCCTTGAGATTTCTTTCATTTTTCTTTTTAATATCGTCTTTAACTCCTTTTCCAGAAATTTACGGCTGGATTGATTGACGACGGCTGGATTTATCGTCTGGAAGAGGCACAATGAGTCTAATCTAATATCAGAAGCATGAAACACGAGCTTATTTGTATGATGACAAATCTAACAATGCTCTTTGACCTTTCTGAAGAGCCGTTTTTCTTTTAAAATTTAGCAAGAGATGAAGTTATAGCAGCCCATGTTTAAACAAAATAGTCCTCGGTACATACTTACATCCACTAAAACCAGTCCGAAATGGAGATGGGCAGATAACAAGGATGTTTCATATCAAAATAATTAAATAAAGTTTTTTTAAAAGATAATGTTCCTTGTATTGTAATGGTGAAATTTGCATACCTATGTTATTCCTTATTTAGTTTTGTGTTTATTTTTAGAAAATGTGTTGATACATTTATATAGTAATAAAAGGAACAATCTTGTGTGAAGTTAGGCTCATCCTCTAAACCTTTTATTCTTTCATATATACACATTATTATACACTTTACACCCACTTTATCCATACACACATTCGATCCATTCATTCTAATCAATCTGGAATACCCATGTTGATGTAGAAGCATCTTAGGGTTGTGAAATCTTGCATGATCACCCAAAAAGTATGTTTTGTTTTCTTATGTGTTTTCTACTCTTTTGGCAAAATTTGGCGTTTTTTGTTGGAGTTTGGTTGCGTGGTTCTAACAAAAGTCTTTATCAAGCCTAAGAATTTATATTGTGGTGGCACATAATGAATCTAGTTGAGATTTGTTTGTTCCATGAAGATAGATGCCTACTTGTCAGTCTGGAGCTTGTGTGACAACCTTGAAGGGTAATTCATCATCTAGAAGTCATTACATGACACCATTGAGTTTCATTTGCTCATATTTAATGATTTGAGTTTGCAAAAAGTTTAATTAATCAAAGTGGAGTCATTTGTTTTACTTTGAGGACAAGAGGGACACATCCCATGACTTGTAGTAAGGAAAGACACTAGATAGAACCATTTTTGAGCTACAAGTGTACACATTTGGTGATTTGGGGCCATATGGATCCTCAAAGATAACTTATTTCTTGGTGCCAAATAAATTTAAGAATTTATTATGCCTAGGAATTGATGAAAAGAGGTTATAAATGATAAATGTTTCATAAGGCTAACCTAAATTGACATTGGGAAATTAGTGTTAGAATTATTACATCTATAGTATATAAGTTATGTTATATTAAATATGTTATGGAGTAAAAAGTGTCCACATGTCTTTTTACCTCTCGGTTTAGCTCCTAGGTCCCCTTGATTGCATTATAATATATTCAAAATGTTTATCCTGAAGCAAAATTGCCCGACACCCAAGTAAAATTGGAATATGGGCCCCATGTTTTAACTTATTACAGACCTAAATGAGGCTAAAGGACCTGGGCGGTACCACCCAGGTCCCTCATTTTAGGTCAGGTCTACTTTAAGTGCATGTCAACCTCAGACCTTCCTAGAGGTTTCTCCTTATCATATCTTTTGGTTTTAATTTACGATTATAAGTAGGAAAGCATATATAAGTGTGTTTTTTAGTTCATTTGTAACTAGGTTGGGAAAGGCATAGCTTGAGATCTTGAAGAAAAGCAAGCAAGAGCATCCATTGTGATTCTAGAGCAAATTTGTGTATTGTTATCATGTGTTGTTTCAGATATGGAGCTATCATCTATTCTTCCTTAGGAGTTGAATGATCTTCATCATTATAAGGGTTCATCAAATAGGTGATATCATTGTTTGTTTATCATCATTTGAATCATCTCATTATCATTGTTTTCAGCCTCTACCCTCATGAGGGCACGCACTCTTTATCAATCAACAATGTTGGGAAGCTTGAATCCTATCCTGGGATTTGACTAAGGCAAGTCCCTAAACACCATAACCCCCAAACTCCTTCTTATCTTCTTGTGTGCAGGTCACAAGAGTGAGGTCTGGAAAATACTAAGCTACAGGAAGACATGGTATAGAATAGGGTTTTAGGATTTGGAGACAGTTTCATAATAGTCTATCATCCAGGACTTGGGTGGTACTGCCCATGTCCTCCTACCTTTCCAGAGTTTCGATCTGGCATCAGGACATCATCTGCAACAACTTTCCAGTTCACACCTCTGGAAAATTCTTCTAGTCAGGACTTGGGCGGTCCCACCCTGGTCCTCTGATACCTCTACTTTCTAGAGATAGGTTGTATCATCTTCCTGATCATCCCTCTGCAATTAGTTTCTGGATACTTGTTATACTTTCTTCATTATAAGCAAATCATTTTAAAACTAGGGTTTTAATGCATTGTTAACCTAGGGTTTGAGGAAAAGACTAAATTAAATCTGATCCATCTATAGCATACATGAGTACAAGCTCAACAACTGAGTCCACCTTCATTTGATAGTGATTTGGCTCAGCCTTATCCTTGAATGTTATATGGAAAAGGGTTTGATCTAGTTTGTGTGCTAGTTGTTGGCATTCTCCTTTTTCATACTCAACATTTTGGTGAACCTGTAGCTTTGAGCATTTGCGTCTTGTTAATTGTTCAAATCAGATCTTGCATTAATTTATTATATATTTTCCATTATTCATTGAAAATTTTGTATAATTTTGAAAATAGTGCATGATGGCTTCTTCTAGTTGTCTCTCTTTGGTATCTTCACATACATATATCAAAGATTTTGAAAGTTTTTACAAATTCATTACTATGCATACTTATGTTTTAGACCATATAGAATCCATGTGTGATATTGATATCTTTAAATGTTCTTTATATGAAATCGTTAGTTGTATATTTGATTTTGATAGCCTCATAACTCTCATTGGTGTGTATACTTCGATATTAGAAAACCTTACTAAAATCATCTCCATGAATTGTCATGAGAAAGATGTTGGTGATAGTTCTTCTTCTACTTATACCACAATTTATGATAATGCCATGTCTATTCCATGTGATGGTGACCTATCTTTATCTATTTCACCCTATAATTTGGATCCCTCTCCCAAAGTTGTTCCCACTTGTGAGGATAGTATGGTGCAAGAGGATGAAATCATTGATACATTCCTTAACATTACCCTACCCTCTCTTCATTCCAATGCTCTCCCTTTGAAAGATGAAGCATTAGTGGGTGAAGAACCTCTTCTCAAAAAGGATCATCCATGGGTAGATGATGGGCGTTCATCTAATAAACTTAAATCTTCTATAGTGCATAAGGCTTCTATGACTCATCCTATGGTTCTAGATCCCACCTTTGATTGAATGTTCAAACACATTGGATATCTCTAAGGATGGGAAAACCATGGATAGTTCTCCTTTGCTTGCATGTTCAAACCCCTTGGACATCATTAATGATACAATTAGCAATAATGCTCTTAACAACACTTTACCTTCCCTTCATTCCAATGCTCTCCCTTCAAAAGATAAAACATTGGTCGATGAAGAAATGTCTCTCAGATTAAATCCTTTGGGGATGGATGTTGAGCTTAATCAAAGTAAAAATAATGTTAATTCAAGCATCATTAATAGACTTATTCAATCTACTAAGGTGATAGTGAATAACTATACTAATGTTCCTAAAATCATTCTGCATAAGGCACCTAATGTGCCTCCTCGCTTCAAACTGGTGATTATGGTTCAAGGTGCTCCAACACCACCTTGACTCCCAGGTTACATTTTAATTATGCAAAACAAATTACTCAAGGAAATCAAGTGTATCAAAATGTGTTGCAACAACTACAATATGGTTGCTCACACATACAATACACAAAATAATAAACAAAGTAAATAACAGTCAAACATTCTGATCACTTTACCAACTTCTCAACATATGCTTCCTCAACCACCTCGTCTTACTCATTATTTTGGTCAAGATTATGATTTTATTGAGCAGCTTCATGCTACTCCCACTAAGATCTCTCTCTAGGAACTCAGACAAACATCTCCTACATACCACAGAATGCTCCAAGAAGCTTTACAGAAGGTGACATCTCCTACACTTAGTACTCCTATGGAGCAAAATTTGAAGATCACATCAAATGACTCTGCAGCACTTGTTGATACAACTCAATACAAACAACTTGTTGGAAGTTTGATTTATGCTACAACTACCCATCCCGATATTTATTTTGTTGTGGGGGTTCTCTCTAGATTCATGCAACAACCTAGAGAACATCACTGGTTAGCTACCAAAAGAGTTCTTCAGTACTTGAAAGGCACTCAAAATTATGGGCTCAAATACTCCAAGGGTTTACATTTCCATTTGGTTGGATATTTAGATTTTGATTATGTAGGTGACTTGGAAGATGTTAAATCTACTTTTGGTTTCCTCATGCATCTTGGGTCAATAGCCATTTCTTGGAAATCTAAGAAGCAGCCAGTATCAACTCTATCCTTTGCAGAAGTTGAATATGTGGCCACTTCTGAGGCAACTAGAGAAATCTTATGGCTTTAGAGAATTCTTAAAGATTTACAGGAACAACAGGTTGTATCCACACCTCTCCTTGTTGACAATCAATTTGTGATCAAAATGACAAAGAATCCAGTCTTTTATGATCGAACCAAACATATCAACACCAAGTTCCATTTGATTCAACACCATGTGAAAGATGGTAGTGTACAACTCAAATATTGTCCCACTATAGATCAACCGGCCAATATTCTTACCAAAGCACTTGGAAGGGGGAAGTTTTAGAAGTTCTAAAGCATGCTTGGTCTAACCCCTTCATATTAAGGGGGAATGTTAATGTGTTAATCTTTGGGTTACACATTCAGTTGTAAATAATTAGTTTTTTATTAGATTTTTTAGTTTGGATTTTAGTTACGAGAGTTCTTGACTATTTATCTGCTTATATTATGTTTGTATTTCTCTCATTTTTCAAGTGAATACAACTCACCATTCTACCTCTTTTCCAATCAATAATTCAATATAAATTTTATTATATATATAATGAATAAAAATCAAATAATTTTCATAAAGCTGAATATTATATTAATATGAATACTACACAATAAAATAAATTAATATTTATATTGCTATAATATATTAATATTGAATATATTTACACCAATATATACCAATATTTCATTTTACTATGTTTCAATAAATTTTATTATAAAAATACTATTAATTATATTATTCTATACATATCAATATTATAATTACAATTAAAAAAAGCTAAATAATTGTATTAATATGAATATTACACAATATAATATATTAACATTTAGATCATAAAATATTTAAATATTTAATACTTATACAAAAATATTTATCATATTTTATTTTACTATAATATAACATAAATTTAAATACATTATAATTAATATATTATTAATTATATTATTCTTATTCTATTAATATTTAAAATAAGAATTTTATAATATGAATATTACACAATACAATATATTAATATTTAGATGAATATAATATTTTAATATTTAATATTTATACACAAATATATATTAATATTTTATTTTACTATAATATAACATAAATATAAATATAATGATATGAATCTTTTAGTATTGTGAGGTAGTTTTCCTACCTACTTTCTCCTTGATTTTAGTCTTTGTTTTATTCAAAATAGTATTTCCTCAAAATATGTCTTTAATAGCTCAAATTTTGAGTCAATCACAACACATGAAAAATAATACTCTTTTTTGATTAGTTTAAAAAAATTAAAATCTATTTAACATGAAAAATAATACTCTATTTTGATTAGTTTACTCTAAATAAATTAATCACATTCAGTTGTAAATAATTAGTTTTTTTGTTGAAGTTCAACTATTTCTTTGCGTATATTATGTTTATATTTCTCTCGTTTTTCAAGTGAATACAACTTACCATTCTACCTCTTTTCCAATCAACAATTCAATATAAATTTTATTATTATATATAATAAATAAAAATCAAATAATTTTCATAAATGAATATTATATTAATATGAATACTACACAATAAAATAAATTAATATTTAGATTGCTATAATATATTAATATTGAATATATTTACACCAATATTTATCAATATTTTATTTTACTATGTTTCAATAAATTTTATTATAGAAATAGTATTAATTATATTATTCTATAGATATTTAAAATATCAATATTATAATCACAATGAAAAAAAATTAAATAATTATATTAATATGAATATTACACAATATAATATATTAATATTTAGATCATAAAATATTTAAATATTTAATACTTATACACAAATATATATCATATTTCATTTTACTATAATATAACATAAATTTAAATACATTATACTTAATATATTATTAATTATATTATTCTATTAATATTTAAAATAAGAATTTTATAACTAATATATAATGAATTAATTATAAAAATTAAATATTAATATGAATATGCAAGGTAGTTTTCCCACTTATTTTTCTCCTTGATTTTAGTGTATTTGATTGATTCAAAATAGTCTTTCCTCAAAATATGCCTTTAATAGCTCAAATTTTGAGTCAATCACAACAAGATAAATGGTTTTCCAAATATTTTTTGTTAAAATTTTCTTATATAGACTTAAGAAAAAAATAAAATTTCTTTAACATGAAAAATAATACTCTTTTTTATTAGTTTAAAAAAAATTAAAATATATTTAACATGAAAAATAATACTCTATTTTGATTGGTTTACTCTAAATAAATTAATCACTAGATAAAAAACTCATTACCATAGCAGCAGGTACTAAAAACAATAAAAATTTAAAAAATAGCTAAAAATAAAAACTTTTTATAATCCTTGTTAGTATGAACATCCATAGCACATGGTATACTCGGAAAACCAATTTTAAAGGGGGAAAAAGTAGCCGTACATATCTGGCAAATTAACACTTCTCTAGAAAGAAAAAGCGGTGGTAGATCGAACAAATATTCTTTCTTCCAATAACACAATTTTGGCCTTTTTCAAGTTCCGTGGAGGGAAGACAGAAAGCAAGGAAATAAATTACACGGAACACCTCATATGAAACAAAATTCTGCTTTACACCGTCCAAAACCAGTGCATTCATTCAACTCTATTTTCCCCCTTTCACACAAATTTTTCATCACATATTGAAAAAGTTATTCGCTTCTTTTGCGTTTGTTTTCCACTCTTTTGAAAACTCAATTGTATAGTTTTTGGAGATCTTTTCAAATTCAGACTATTCTATTTAACTAGCACTTGCACCCAGAGGAGGTTTAAGGAATACGTCGATACAAAGAACAATCCAGAGTCTAGAAAAAATTTTCAGCTAGAATTTTAAGGCGTGAAACATTTAGGAGCTCTATAATGTTCATATATAAAAACTTATAAGCTAAATATCATTTATTTCAATGGTTAAACAGTTAAGGAAATTTTACACCTCATTCACAATAAAAAGTGGTAAATATTTGTCCCATTTTTATTGGTCAAAATTAATCTTTAACTATTGAAATAGATGATATTTAAGAATGTCTTTTAAGACTCCATTGACCTGACAAATAAATATATATACAAGCATAGTGTTGATTTATGTAGTCTGTAACAATTAGAAGGCAAATAGATATTTTAATATATAAGTATTTTACTTATTATTAATTGGGTATATTTTCGACTGGAATTTAATGCTAAAAATCTTTGATCCCTGTTTGCCTTGAAGGTCAAAGTCATTCTCCCAAACTTGTTTGAAGGCAAGTTGTAACAACAAATTTGAAAAGCAGAGCAGCAATATGATACCGAGTTAGTCAAAGATCTCGCCTTCAACTTCACATTTCTTTCATTTTTATTTTTTTATATCATTGAGGCAGTTCCGTATCTCCTTTTACAGAAATTTGCGGCTGGATTGATTCTCGATAGCTTGTGAGTCTAATCTAATATCAGAAGCAGCAGTACACTCTAATTTGCAAGCGTGAAACACGAGCTTATTTGTATGATGACAATCTAATAATGCTCTTTAACTTTTTCAAAGAGCCGTTTTTCTTTTTCAAATTTTAGCAGAGATGAAGTTATAGCAGCTCATGTTTAAACAAAATAAACGTGGGTACATAGTTACAAACTTACATCCACTAAAACCAGTACGAAATGGATGTTTAGTATCTTTCAGCTTAATACTCTAGCAATCCATTTGCTGAACCCCAACAAAATAAAAATATTTTTTCTTTTTTCATTTGGGATGAATAAGTGTCATCATTTTTTATAATTTTTTTATGGAGATCATTTACAAGATCATTTTTGCTATGGATACAGGGGAACCAGCCTTAGTGTAACAAGTACATCTAAATAAATACACTATTATTCAAAATAAATGACGCAAATAGTAGCTATATTTCAATAGTAAATTTTTTGTTCCATAAAGGAAAAATTCAACATTATACTTTTTATAATTACATCAGAGTATTCACTACAATATTCAATGGTTGCATTTCTTGCGATTTGCAATATTCAATTACATATTCAAATGAAGCAATGTTTTCTGCATCACAAGTTTTCAACAATTCCACTGCAAGAGGGAGAGCACCACTCTGGCACTTTTCTTCCAACCATAGACAGGTGGTCCCCGCACACCTTCCTACTTGAAGTGGCCCTACAATGCACATGGTGAACTAACAATGCAAGCAGGGATTTTGCATTACTTTGGCCAAAATTTCATATAAATGAGTCATATGTTCACGCGCTCTTTTCTCGACTTGGAGACAAACATTCTTTTGATCACTATGAATCGATATTAAATTCAAAGTATTTAATAAGTTATACCCTATACCTGTCTAGTTGGCATTAAGTATACTCCCTTTACAAGTCCACTTAGACAAATATAAGGTAAGAGTCTGGGTGATTTATAAAGCATACATTGAGCCCCTCTTTGCACCCTTACAATCTCAGGTCTATGACATCCTGTCAACTACATAATGGTTAGTCAGCCCTAATTCTAGTAAATAAGATTTTCTTTCTTAAGGATATGCAAGATTTTATCATATAACAGTATCATTATTGACTATGGCCACCATGTCCTTTCCACCAAGGAGAAATTGTCTAAGTCTGATTTATTAATTGAATTACAACTTGTCGAAGAATTTATAACATAATCTCTTTTAAAATTGACGTATATGAAAACACTTGTACTCTTTGACACATAATGTTTATTTAGCAGCAATCTTTATTTCTATGTTATGGCTAATTAAGTGTATGTTTGTGTCCTCTCTCACAATAGCGAGCATTCAACTCTAATGGCATTCTAAGTGAATGGCCTTAATACTGCCA
Organism: Cunninghamia lanceolata; assembly: GCA_027924645.1. Classification (NCBI taxonomy): domain Eukaryota; kingdom Viridiplantae; phylum Streptophyta; class Pinopsida; order Cupressales; family Cupressaceae; genus Cunninghamia; species Cunninghamia lanceolata. The sequence continues at coordinate 12,133,363 of BSBN01000284.1, read as the reverse complement.
TTGTAAAACATAGGCTAATCTTAGCCAAGGTAAAAAATTAGACTCGAGGCTATTCATAGTTGAAATTATACTTATGTAAACATATCACTATTGTCTTGTTTCAGACTACAACAATGTTTTTAATACTTTAAACAAATTGGTCTCTGTGATGGACATAAGTTCTCTTATACATGAATTGATATTGACTTACATACTCATTGGCCAATCAGCCAAGTTAACAGGTTTACTGATATCTTCAATTAAATTTGAAAACATCACTTGTCTAAACTTTTATAACAAATACATAACATATTGCTAGACTATATAAGTATATAAAGGTAAGATACACACATTCTTCATTCGAAAGGTGTGGCCTTACATGGATTTCATCCATTATCATAATGCTTGAGTAAGGACTTAGTTCTTGATGTTATATGGCCTTTATAAACAACATGGTTTATTCATGATTTCAGCTTGTTACAGGCATATGCAGAGATCTCGTGTTTCACACAAAGAAGCATAACATATGATCGTCTTGTGCAGAAAGAACATTATAGGGATGTATCAGCCTATCACAACATGAGCATAAGCTTATAGGCATCGGCCACTGGGCCCTGAATGTTTATAGGTTTTGAGAGCAAGGATCTCAGCCTTAGAATAATGGCCTTTATATGGCCTTCCAACATAGGTAAATATGTAATAAAAAGTTAACTATACAATAACATAAGCAAGTTGCCTTTCAACCTACTCACAAGGCTACCATACATTTGGTTGAAAAATAACAAATTGTATAAGAAACACAAGGGATCAGTCTTCAACAGAGATCATTGGAGACTAAAGACTCCATGCTCGAGAGTGAGTCTCTCAGCCTCTCAAGGTTATTGGCCTTCTAATAGCCTAAGCACATAATAAAAAAAGAGTATAAAACCTTCAGCCTTATACCGAGATACAAAGAGACCATAAAACTATCGGTCTTTTCAAAAATTGGCACCCACAGTCCTGAATTCATAATGCATTCTTTACAAACCAGAACTAATACATTTTAATGAACATGGTAAATAAACTATGCAAGTAATTGGTATAAAGAGAACTTGGTTTGAATCAAAGGCTGGTGACTTTACTGCATATATTGATGGTGTGGCAGCTTCTACTCTACCAAGCACCAATCTTTCTTGCACAGGAGTATTACAACTAGGAACTATCATTTAAACTTTCCATCTAATGAAAACTAAATGAAAATATTCTTATTGTTGTCTTGAGCCTCTTCCCACTCAGGTTTTTTTATATCTAGTACATAATGTAGAAAAAGAGAGTTTTATCTCTTTTCAAGAAGTGGTTGCCAACCACCTGTAGCTTCTTGGCATGCATGGTGGAGCTGGTTGCTCCCTACCTCCACTCTCTCTAGATTCTAGGGGGTGATACCGTGGGGTTTATCCTTATGGCCACTATAAAATTTAAACATTTTCAAACAACCAACTTGGTGTTTTAAGTTTGGTTCACATTAAAACAAGACAACTCTTATTTATAAATATTGTCAAGGCATTAACATGCTTATATATGCATTCGCCAGCATGATCACCACTAAGTGTGTCAACTTCTCGAGTTGACAGGTCACATAAAGGTAAGCATAACCTCATCATTCATCAACACGGACAACAAAATCGCCGACACGACGATGACAACTACATTGCAAAAGATGATAGTGATGAAAAAGTATTGCATTTATGACCAATGACTAAAGACTAAGATTTACTTCAGTTTTGATGAAACCTCTAATGTGAATTGTGTGCATTCTCTGATGGCCCATTAATCACTTGTTTCTCACGATCTAATTCATTCTCCCTATTCATGCTCTCCCTCCTCATTTGGAGGGGGAAACTTTGTCCCTGCATACACCTCATGTACACAACAAGTAGTTAGTCCATTAACATAATAATAATAATATTTTAAATAATCAATTCATTGCATTTGTAATAACATGAAACAAAACTTATTTTTATAATCCTCCCAAGTGGCACTATCTTCAGGGTATTGGTTCCACTAGACCTTGCATTGGGTAACATCTCTATTACACAACTAGAGCTTGCAAACTTTGAGCAGTTTGAGAGGATTGATCATGACCACTTCGGGATCCTATGCTTGAAGAGCAGTTCCATCAAGGATGTGATTAAAACCAAATACATATTTCTTCAAATAAGATACATGAAATACATCATGTATATGAGCAAGAGATGGAGGTAGAGCTATTCTATAAGCAACTAAATTGATCACTTCTAGGACTTCAAAGGGTCCCACATATCTAGGTGCTAGTTTGGATAACTTCCCAAACTTAATAGGGATTTTATGAGTTTTCACTCTCAAGAGAACTTTATCTCCTAGCTGAGAATACTTATGGAGTACACTTGACATTAGTATAGCTTTTCTACCTATCATTCACTTCTGCTAATCTTTTCTTGATTAGCTTAACTTGCTCTTCCATTTTTGAACTAGCAATTCTGGTCCAAGGCAAACCCTATCTTCTAGTTTATCCCAACTTATAGGAGTTTGACATGTTCTACCATACACTGTTTCGAAAGGAGCCATTTTTATCACTAAATGATATGAATTGTTATTGTATACACTTAAAAATGGCTTGAGTTGAATTAAACAAATATTTTAATATTTATTTTATTCTTATTCTTCTATCAATTAAATAAATATCCTAATTTATTTAAATGGTTCACATTTCTCTTATTCTTCCAAAATTAAATAAAAATTAATTAATTTAATTAATATTCCCTAATTCCTCTAATGTCTCATCTAATCAAATAATCCTAAATTATTTAATTGATCATAAATTCCTCTATCCGAAAGTCCTAATTTCATAATTCCACATCATCGCATCCATGGCATTCTTCTACCTCACCATGTTGCACACATAAGTAAATATTTTAATATTTAATTAGCTAATTGTCTTCACCCACATGTGTCCTATTATCTCTCAATCAACTTTATGCTCAAAGACACTTGTCTTTCTAATTCTAGTTCATCTCTCACATTCCAACATATCAAGAGTCCTTCCACAATCTCCTCAAAGACTTCCACCTTTAACTCATAGGTCATTTGTGATCACAATGACATGTAGCTCATAGATCCACTTATTCCTCTACCTTGTAAATGTAGTAGGAACATTTCCCATGATTATCTCCCTCAACTCCATCTCAACCGTACACATCACAGACAATTCCTCCAGTTGTGGATCTATTGACACTTGGACTTGGCCTCTCTTAAGCCTATAAAAGTAAGGTCCTCACACCCATTTTGCATCCATTCAAGCTTTAGCAATCTTACTCTATAGGAATTCTACCATAGATCCCAAGCGTGCCTTTGGCTCCATTGCATTTGCATTACAAACCCATTATCATCATCTCATTATCATCCACCATGGCTACATATCATTATCCCCATCCTTCATTTTAGTTATTGCATTGTAGTCTCATTGCATAATCCTCCACATAGTCATTCAATCTTTGTCATGTTAATAGCAAGAAAGTACAACTTATGAGAGCTCCAAATTATACAAGATCAAAGAAAGGCAACAATGGAAGGCACAAGGTAAATCTATTTGCAAAGGTATATCTTTTGTTAGCTTGCATTTGTCTTATTTCCATTGAGGTATTGAATATTTCAGTAGTGTTTACTGTAGTTCATAAATTTGATAACATTTTCATGCCCACCGTGGGGCCTTGCCCTGAATTTAACTTCCCATTTTGAGTTTGATGTACTTGAAGTCGTAACAGGTTTATTTGGCAGAGTTAGTGGCCTATTCGGCCTCTGCCAAGTCTTCAGGACCCTATGTTTTTGGGCATTTGTAGTGTTTTGAGGCCTATTCAGCCTATTATTTGACCTCTCCAGCCACCTGGTTTGCAGATCATGGCCATACTCTATTCAAGAATTTTAATAACATTTTTGTCTTCTTAAGCATTTGTCATACTGATATTGTAAGCTCCAAGTTCTTTGGTATTGCTAAGGTTTATTGTTTACAAGTTTTGGCATTTTGGTGGACGCAACTACATTCGTGGTCACTTTCTTAGCTCTGTCGACACCTTCATTGGTCACAAACACACTTGACACCATCGCTGCCATCTGATGTGTGAGATCTTTAGTTTGAAAGGTCTTCAACATTGTTTGAAAGGCCGCCATCTGCTAAGAAGTTATAGTCTGAGTTTGAAGCAGCCAAACGTTGTTGTTGCATTTTCTACCAGGCATGATTCAGGGAGGATGTGTTATCTATTGCATATTTTGCCATTCTTTTAGTGGTCACCATACATTTCACTGCTGGTCTTCAGCATTCAACAAAGCATTAGCGTTCACTAGAGGCTCACAAGCTATTTTTTTTGACTGGGTAGAGATCTTAGCTATCAATCCAAAGGTTTGATTCTTTGCATTCATGAGCCATAATCACGATAGAAGGAGGTCAAGTTCTTTTTCCTTTCCTCCCACATGTTCACTATTGGCTCTAGCATATGAATCGTAGTCTTTTTTTATTACTATTGATTGTGATTGTTGTTTCAAGAGTCCTGCTTGGACTTCATCAATCTTTGTTGGCTTGAATCGGCCCATTCCGCCCATCACTCGACCAAATCAGCCAGTTTGCCCCCCACATTTGCCCCACTAAGAATCAAATTCAGCCATATCCCTTGACTTGGTCTTCATTGGCATTACTGTTGACAATTATTTTTGTTGTTAGCATTTGTTGTAGATCCTCTTTGTAATTTCTAGAACATTAGATGCTAGATAAATTTGTTGTACTAACTTGTGTTGCAGGTATCACTAATCATCAAATGGAGGCTATTGACAATTGGTTTTACAGGTTTTAAGAGCTGGTTTAAGCATTTATAGTTGCAACTTGCATACAAATTTTAATCTAGTTTTAATTAGGAGGAAGTAATTTGATATCTTCATGCAAATTTTCACCTAGATCTAATTAGGAAGAAGTAAATTGTATTGTTGCATTACAACTTGTACATAGTCCCAACCTAGGTGGATAAAACTAAACAAAATTTTCATTTGGCTATCTTGCATTACAAACTCTCATTTAGCTTAAATAGGGGAAAGTAATTTGTTTGATTCTTCAACAACAATCTTCACATTGGTTTGTTTAGGAGGATGAAATTAACCATCTTTTCAAAGTTTTTGCTATCTTGTCAATTTCTTGTGCTTGGTAGAGTAAAACACACTTAGTTTTAACTCTAGGAGGATAAAGAACCAGTGTATTCTATGTTTGAAAATGGTGATAGGACTATGCTCTCCCCTTTTTGGGTCATCAAAATGCCAAACTCATCATTTTATCTGTGTAAGCTTTAGAAGAGGCATGCCCTTGGGATTGTGTTTCTTCCAAGTGGGATGACCTCGAGTGATAACGAGCTAAAGCCAAGCCACTTCCAAGCCACTTTAAATAAATTGTGTTTGTGATGAAAGTCACAAACAATGGGTGCTGATGTGTTATACCGACAAATGTTTCCCCTAGTACCCTTGTGGTGCGTTTAAATCTGTTGAGCCTAACCTCTTCAGATTGGGAATCCTCCATAATGGAGCGAATTACGGCATGTATAACCACCCAAATGGATGCCCAAACTAAAAAGCTAATTATTTTAGAAAGCCAAGAACCCCTATTTGTTGACACAAGAGGTTGGACCTCTGAAGGCGTCCAATGTCATATACTCATCTAGTGTGGAGATAGAAAATCCAACTCTTTAGAGGGATTGTAACTTGGTATGTGTGAGAAGTGAGTGCACTATAAGGGGGAGTTGGTGCTACCAAGTTACTAACTGTTCACCTTTATGTAAGTGGCTGGAGTAAAATCCAAGTTGGAATTTGATGAATATTGCCCTTGCCATCCTTAGGATTGTACTTGTTTATTTTACATTTATCAAAACTTGTATCAAATAACCATGGAAACCTCTTGTTTACTATGTTTTCTAGCAATAACTTGAGTCAAGACAATACCACAAACTTTAGAGCAACTTAAGAAAACATGCAAAACAAGCCAAATTGACAAACTGAGACAAAAAGTAAAATTTCTGCATAAAACTGCGCATTCAAACTACAAAAGTGTGCATTCAGAGTTGTGTATTCAATCAACAGAGATGCACATCCAATCTTCCCATTTTCCCATCCTTGAACCTAGTCCAATCTTCATTCATCAAAATGGTTGTGATCATCAACAAATCTATACTAACTCCAAAACCATACATACTCCTAGGTGGCCTAAAATTTTCTCCTAATGATGATGAGAACTTTGTACATCCTAGTGATGATGAGAAATTTGTATATCCTAGTAATGATGAGAACTTTGTAGAATCCTTAACCCATCTTAATGATACTATTGACAAGGGAAACACCACCTTAAGTTTGGAATCATATACCACTCCATCTACTAGTCCTCCATCACCATCCCATAGAATGTCTATCCTAAAGCATACTAGTCCTACACCAAAACCACCATCAAACTTCCCAAGCTCTAATCCATCAACTAAAGAATCCTTGAACAATTTTCTCCAAGGAATTTGCAAAATCTAAAAGCAAAAGAAAAGCTATAAAAAAATCCAAATCCACTCATCCAATTTAATCCCCATCTAACACAAGCAATCCTAACCTTGATCACAAGCCTACACCATCACCATTATTCTCCATCTTTTATATTGTCCATCCACCCATATACTCATGAAGGATGTGATCCAATGGCTATTAGTAAGGAGTAAACCACCCTCATGCCTTCAAATCCCTATCCTTGAAAATATCCAAGAACCTTCCAACATGATGTCCATTCCTACAAACCAATCATGTCAACCCAAACCCCTCGACCCTATTCAAGAGTTTCCCTCATTGAGTCCAAGTCAACCTCCCTCATGCTCTCATTTCAATAACCATCAAGAGCCTATCAAGTCCACACAAGAGTCTTCCACTTCCATTTCCACCCAAAGTCAAGAGATATGTCAAGGGCATAATCCTAAGCATGTGGTAACATCATGTCCCCCTTCTAATCAAGATCAAATCACTTTCATTCAACCCATCCATAACATATATCTTTTCCATGATCAAAACATTATGCATGATGAAGAACCTATCCATGAACAACTTAATCCTGGTCATCCCTCCACAACCATTCGTGAGCAAGATACCCAAGACCTACATGCTCCATCTAATGCAATTCTTGTTGACCTACTTGAACATTCACCCCATTTCATGGCCTTCCTAGAAACTTCTCCACCTATCCATGATCCTATACCACCCACTTGTCATGATGAGACACTTGCCTCCCAAGCAAGCATAGAAAATCAAACAAATAACTTGGATCCTAATGAGTACAATCAAGATCCTAATGATCCTTCCACATCATCCACTATTAACTCCATTCCAATTCTAACATATCCACTTGGTCTATCTACCTTCATTCATGAATGTTCCTCCTTGGAACAATAACAGCCATTGTCCACCACTTCTCCATCCAATAAAGAACTCTAGTCTAGTTCCCAAACTACACCTAGTCCCATAGTGCATCACATGCTCCAAAAGATGAACTACCATGGTAAAGGCTTAGGCCTTCATGAACAAGGTATTTTGGAGCTCGTACATGTCCATGTCCCCCCTTGCTCATATGGCCTTGGATACACACCCCAAGGTCAGCAATCTAAAGATGTTGGTACTTCCTCCATTCCTCCTAAGTCCACTTTCTATAACCAACCCTATCTTTTACCCAAAACATGTTGGCAAGAGACACAGTGTGGCTTCATGAGTGTTGTCATTGATGGCAACAAAGTCCATCCCACACATCCGCAGGACAACGTGTGTCTATACCACAAGTCAGATTAAAGAGTATTTTGGTCCGGTGACCAAGAACAGAGCATGCAGCAAGGTCTGACAATCAGGTTTGGATCTCTTAGAGGAAGTATCTCAGTAAAGTGCAGACTTGGGGAAGTCAAGAGGAGTACCCTGACTGATACATTCCAGCGATTGAGCCTCCGGTGATGAAAGAATGAAGAGATATGAACACCTAAGCATTGGGTTCCTGTTTGGCAGAGTAGACTAAGGAAGAACTAACCGACAAAGCATCAGACCTTAATCCAGATGAGATATTGATGGCAATCAAGGTTCTTATGGCATCATTCATGATTGGCCGACATGATTAATGACTTCTATAACTATCTTTTTGATACGCATCACTTAGTAAGCATGGATTCAGCTGACAGACCAGAGTTTGGAAATATCTTAAGTTTTCTGGATGCCGACTAGAAAGATGATTGAAATCATTGATGTAGATATATATACCCGATTGATTTTAGTATGAAGGTGTGTGTGGTGTGTAGTGTAGTGCGAAGAAAAATAGAGAGCAGTGTGGAAGCAGTAATATAGGTCTAGTATGTGACAAGACAACAGCACCAAAGAAGAGGAAGAATGAAGTGCAGTAGATCAGTGTATTGAGCCTAACCGGAACTGAACCTCAGTATATGTGGATGCTTCTCATCAGTTCAAGTATCTTGTTACTTTTTTTATACCTTGTAGACAGTGAGTCTCTTGTAGGTAGTGAGCCTCTTGTGAGCAGTGTGCTCAGGTAGTGAGCCCTAATTGGCAAGTACCATTTTGTACTACCTTATTCTTTTAATAGAGAATACAATCTTGGGTTAGTCACCCTGTGGTTTTTCCCTTAACAGGGTTTTCCACGTCAAAATCATTGTGTTATGTGTATTGACTTTGTTTCTACTTTCATGGTTATGGATGCTTATTTGTTTTGATGTTGTACTAGTTGTTAAAGAAGAACAAAAAGTTAAATTAATTAAGATAACTGATTCACCCCCCCTCTCAGTTATCAACAATTGGTATCAGAGCTAAGTTCCTCCAATCAAGAGCCTAACAGCTTGAGGAAGATCTGGGAATTCAAATGGATATGTATGGTATGAGGGAACAACTTCAGTCTGCCCTTGATGATCTTGAGCAATCTCACTCTAAAGTCAACAACTTGAGGGAAAGACTCAAACAAGCTGATGATTTCATAAATGAACTAAAGGAGAAATTGAGTATCTTTATGAAAAAGAGAAAGGAACTTCTTCAGCAATTAGCAAGTCAAAGTGAAGCCAATGATAATAATGAAGATTTGAATGAGAAGAACAAATTATGTGAGAAGCTATCAAAAGAAGTCATTATGGTAAGACATGAAATGGAATCAGAGGTTATGAAATTTACCCAAGAAATTGAAGAGAAAAGAAAGACTGAAGATAATCTAAAACAATCTCTCAAAGAGAAGTCAGAAGACTACCACAAAATGGATAGAATAATCAGACATTTGGAATCTAATCTAGAAGAAGCTAGAGATAATGAAGAACAACTTGAAAATTAGATTGACACTCTAAGAAGGGATCTTCAAATAGCAAATGAATACAAAGAGAAATTCAAGAGAAGCTCTGCTAAGCTTGAAGTTCTTCTTGAAAGCCAAAAGAGGGTAGATGACAAGCAAGGCTTGGGGTATGAGAAAGGTGAAAGCTCTGGATCCGGTCAAAAGAACTCTAGATTAGGAAATCCAAGGAACAAGCCTGGAAGATCTCCGGTAAGGCAACTAAATGCTCAAAGATATCCATCCTTCAATGGATGCTGCCACAATCGCAATAACTTTGGTCGTAAACCAAATCAGTGCAGAAAAAGAATGAATCAAAATAACTCATCTTTCTCCGGACAGTGTTTTAACTGCAAAAGGTATGGTCACAAATCTCAAGAATGTAGAAATTTGCAAATGAACAATTCATTCAATGGTAGATGCTTTGCATGCAATAGAATGGGACATATGGCTAATCAATGCAGATCAAGAGGATATCAGTCAAATCTGTAAAGAAATGTTGTTTTCTACAATTGCAATAGATCTGGTCATATTGCTAAATTCTCCAGAAGTAAGAATCAGGATAAAAGGGGTCCGGTGCATCATAATCAAAATCAATACAAAGGAAAAGGAAAGGTGAATGCAGATGAAATTCAAAGGGAGATGAACAAGATTTGGGTGAAGAGAAGTACAGAAAATGTTGGGGATGGATCCGTACCAAAATCTGGTGCTGATATTCCTTCCGAAAACTAAATAAGATGAGGTCTGGCTCAGGGGGAGTCAAGAAGGAAAACAAATTTCCCTAGCTAGATAATTGGTGCCTGAAATTGGCACAAGGAAAGTTGCAGATTAAAGGGTTCTTAGAGAAACATCTAAAGAAGCCTTGGTAAAGATATGGAAGATTGGTAAGAAGATTTGAAGAGTCTAATCTTCAAAGATTGATTTGGTTTGACAGTTTTCTGGTAAAAGCTAGATTTTCATAGTTTGATCCGGTGTGATTCTAAACTGAAACATCTTGATCTGCAGATAAAGGGGATGATTCGAGGAAAGTAGAGACATTGAAATTCATCACTAAAAATAGCTCTAAGTACATCTCAGTGATCCAAAAAAATCTCTCTCATGATAAGGCAACCAGAATAACTTAAGTTGTGCATTTATTACAAAATGAAATTAGGGTTTTCTCAAAGATAAAAGGGTTCATTTGCACATCATTTGCACATTTGCATTAGTGAAAAAGATAAGAAGAGCTCTACAAACAAGTTTGCTTCATCTCTCTCAAGGATCAATCGTAGAATTCAAGTCAACCGGCAATCTTTTCGGTTCTTTTCGTGAACCCTAGAGGCGTAAAAAGGTACTTTTCACTCTTGTAATTCTCTCTCTGAATCTATTGAAAGATGACTACTCTGAATGTTGTCAAAATCACTAATAGGCCGCACCCTAAATTCAAGAAACACCCTTATAAATCTCTAAAAGTAGATCCTTTAGGCGCATTCTCTAGCATTCCGCATGGGGTTTTGCATGTTGAAGATGTTAGGGCATACATTCATGTGAATATTGAGGAATTTGGGGAATCCAAGTTGATGGATATATATCATAAGCAGCTAATAGATGAATCATTTGAACTCAAACCTCAGTACAAAGCCATCCAGGACAAGCATTTTGGACAGTGCATTCATTTCCCCTGTTTTGCAGAAGATGAATGGGTCCGGTATATTCTAAGTAGAATGCATGATAACTTTATGTGGTTGATGAGGCCATTCAAGATAACCAAGGATGCCATTAAGGCAGTTACCAGATTGCACTCATCCGGTGGGTTACCTGCTCTCAAATCCATCAAGAATCACACAGTGAGTGAGGCAATAGGATCAAAATTTGACAAGAGAGCAATGACAATTGAAGATATTACTGATCTGGATATCAAGTTTGCATCTATGATAATTGGCTATAAGATATATCACTCCAGCAGGGAGAATTCTGTATCCAGAACTACAATCTATGCTACTTATCAAATGTTAAGGGAGAATGCAAATTATGATCTTTGTGAGCTTCTTCTAAGCCAACTGTTGGAAAACCTACAAAAGATCAAGAAGGACAAAAAGAACTCATTCAAGTATGGTGGGCTAATACTGTGTTTGTTCTTTTACTTTATGAATGAGCTTCCCAGATCCAGTGGTTGGTTATGGCAAAATGACAGACCAGTAGCCATACAAATCAGAGATTATTTGCATGGAATTGGTGATGCCAAGGCACATAATACAGCACTATGGGGCTACTTCAAGAACTTTCAGAGTATGATGCAAGCCAAAGAGAGAATCCCCCAATCTCTAGTTGAAAAGTATAAGGATACAGTATGCTTTATGGTAGAAACTGATCAATGCCTAATGGAGGCAGTGGAACCAAGAATAGTATGGATCATGCCAATGGGGTATGAGGTTGATGAGAAAATCCTAGAATTACATATCCAACATCTGCTGAGTCAGCCCAAGGACCCTAAGGTAGAAAGGTTTGGAACCTACCAAGAGCTGAGTGTAAAAGTTCATGTTGAACTAAGACAGCCTGAGATCAAGAGAAAAGTGAGGAGGGAAGTCAAAGAATTCACCAAGAGGCATGGAATTTCAAAGGAGGCACTTGATGCAAACAGAGAGAAGATGGAAAGGGCAGACAAAGAAAGGCAAGAAACTGAAAAAGAAAGTGCTTCGATGCAAGCCCCCTCCCGGACCAGATCCTCCAAGAGCTCTGCACCTGCCACCTCTAAGAGCCAAAAAGCATCAAAACCGGAAGTCAAGACATCCAGAAAGGGAGAGAAGAGAACTAAGACAAAGGCCACAAGGTCTTACATCAGTCAGAAGGATGACGAAGAGACAGAATCTGATGAGGAGATCAAGAAAATAAAGAAGAAGAAGAAAACATACGGTGAACCCTCCACTGGTCATTGTTATCACCTAGATTTGCACCCTTCGCATGCAACTGTGACACCTCATGCAACTTGGAGTAACATTGGAATGATCTCGAAGTGTGGGACCTTGCGTTATGAGATCAGACCTCCAGAGAACGTTGGTTCCTTGCTCCAAGCCTATTACTTAGAGTGATGATACTAAATCTAGTGCTAAAAGCTTGTAGGGGAAAGAGTTAGAAGGAGAGCTGAAGGGAAAAGAGGCGATACACCAGATTTAGTGAGAGATGGTGGATAAGGTATGGACATAGCAATGATTCTTTCGCTGCTGAGGCAAGATTCACACAGGTTTAAGGCTGGTTTGAGGCTTCGATATGAAGCTTAAACCTGCAGAGGGGCCACTTTACCCACAGAGCAGACTAAAACTTCAAATGAAACACATAAATTCATGGATAAAAGAGGCAAAAATCAGCATCTATTAATCATGAAGGCCCAGAAAACTGTCACAATGCAGAACATTTCATAGTAGAATTACACCCATTTAGCTAATTGCACTCATTGGTGGGTAAAGGAAGACAACAGAGGCCAGATTCAGGCATAGTGAGTCACATTCCCTTATCCTTGCAGTTACACTAAAATGGACTGACTACAAAATTTTGGCAGCATAACAACCCCAAAAATACCCTCCTCTTTAAAAGAGATTTTAGATTGTCTTATATAGGCGAGATTCATGCCAGAAGGGCATGGAGTCATTGAATCACAGAATTGAGGCCATAAATGCCAAAGGCAGGAAAGCACGGGCAGAGGCATGGTGAAGGGAAAGGGGCCATGCCTCTGCCACGCCAAAATGCGGAAAACCTCGGCCAGGACGCAAGAAAGAACAGGGCATGGAGAAAAACCTCCAAAGTCGTCGTTCATCGTGTAGGAAAGAGTCCTGAAAGGCAGAGAGCCCATACGCCATGAATGCACCTACAGAAATTCACCAACTCGAGCCACTGTGAGGAGACAAACCCCTCAAAACATCAAGATGGCCACTGAAATGTCCAATCGAGCAAGATATGCAAAGCTAGATTGAGAAAATGAAAACTGGAAAATCCCCCCAAAAATCTGTTCAAATGAAAGAGGAGGCAAAAACAAGCATTTTTGCCTCTTACATCATGTCAAAATTCGTTGAAATGGGGAAGATATCGGCGATCAAAGATTTGGTCAACTACCTGTATATATCGCTTCTACACCTGTGTATCTATTAGCCTCTGAAAATACCTCAGATTTTGTCTTTGCATGTTTGAAAACTTTGTTTGTATCTCTGCTCCTTTGGTGCCAAAAGGCCCTTGCAGTTGCTTTTAAAAATGCATTTGAAAATGACTTGTATATGCAAGAGCCTTTGCATATGCATCCACCACTGCCATGTGGCACTTCCTAATTTGCCGTTGAACTGAAACCAGGACCTGTCGTTGAAGAACTGCACCCTCCATCGGCCTTCGAAAAGACCCAAAAACAAGCTACCGATGCATCATGTCTGGCCGAAATCTCCCTTGCATATCGACTTGTATATGCAAAGATACAAACAATTAGCAAATGAAAACATGCATTTTGCCCTTTGTAATCATGGCTTGTATATGCATACAATTGCCCTTGTATATACAAGTCACGGACTTTAAACTCTTAAAATGCAAATGGGAAACATTTTGAAATCCAGGTTGTATCTAACCTCCTTTGTATCTGCAAACATACAAGCCGTGGACCCCAAACTGACCATTAACTGTATTTGACTGCTCTGTCAGGTCTGGCTTGTATCTCTGATCTTTGTATATTATTGACTTGTATATCGCAATATACAACCGCCCTTATACAAAGCAGACCCAAAAATTTTATTAAAACAAGTTAAAAACGCAATCGGGTCTGGCTTGTATATAAACCTTTGTATATCGGCTTTGTATGTGAAAACATACAAAGCAAAAAATACAAGCCACTGTAGCAAATGTATTTCTTCTTGTATCTCAGGCGAGGGTTCCTTGTATGTCTGATATACAAACGGCCTTGTATGTGCGCGGGCCCCATCTCTTGCACATTCGACCTTTGTATGTTTCTCTGTATGTTTCACATGTATGTTCAAAAACATACAAGCGAAATATACAAAGAAACATACAAAGCCGAATGTGCATTCCACTGTAGCAGATGCACCTGCATGTTTGAAAACCTTGTACCTTTTCGTTTCATGTGCAAACATACAACACAACATGCATTTTGAAAACCCGATATACAAGAGGGAATATTCCTGCAATGCATCCCCTGTTTGTATATCTCTTTCCTTGTATATCTCCATTGTATGAGCCAAATATACATGCAGACCTAATATACATTCAGCGAATAATTCAGGGATCTATGATGTATATTCCATCTTTGTATCTGCCCTTACATCCTTCCAGCAAATGTATTTGCTTGTATGTTGAAAATACAAGGCAAACATACAAACCTTCCAAACATACAAAAGGGGAAACCTGAAGAATATGTGATGGATGCATAATATACCTTGTATGTCTCGCTTGCATCTCGGCCCTCCGATATACAAACCAAGAATATTCCCGAGGACCTGCGAAAGATTCCCTAAATGTATATGCATCTTTGGGGCCTGATATACATTTAGAAAATGCATAAAACCTAATTTTTTCAACATCTTCTAAGACCGATGGAGATCTACAAGCCTGCCAAATGAACATTTGAAATGCATGTTGACCCAAACTTTGACCATGAATAACTTCTTTGTTTGGCCGAATTTCAGGATGATGTAAAAAGCAAACTTGCCTAATTTTTTAACCTCTTTCCAATGGTCTATTTTTTTAAGGCAAGGTTTCATGGAAAAAATGGCACCTTTGCTTATAGGGACCCTTTCAAAGGATTTTCAAGGAAAATATCAGGTTGACTATTTGGCTCTGAGTAGAGGGAAAATAGGATAACATTTTTGGCAACCTCTATGGGATGTTTGCCTGCCAAACATGAGATCAGTGGCCTTATACATTCATTGGGCATGGAGTCAAAAGAAACTGGAAGTGCCTTGACAAACATTTTGACCCCGGAACCTGGCATGACAGCAATGAAGGACATAGAAAGACCAGGGGCCAAACAAAATGCTGACAGCAACCCATCAACTATGCTAGGTAGCACTTAGGGGAAACGAAGGGCATCTAAACTATTGTGCAGCAGCACTTATTGAAAGCATAGAGACCTAATCTACTAATTTACAGAGCATTCACACCTTAAAACACCTCTTCAGGTGTATCCCATTGACTGGGATAGGCAGATTTTGTCCATCCATATTTGCAAACTAAAATGCATTGTGCTCCTTGCATTCAGTGATGAGAAATGGGCCGCTCCACATGTAATCAAATTTGGAGTGCTTCCCTAGCCTGCTCTTTAGTTCATCCCACTTGAGCACCAAATCACCCTCCTTAAAGTTTCTAAGGGTGGCCCTTTTATCAAAAACTCCCTTGAGCTAAAGCTGATGATACTCCATAGCCTTCTTAGCCTTGTCTCTGGTTTCTTCAAGCTCCATGAGCTGAGCATATCTGATCGCCATGGGATCTTCCTCTTCAAACATTTCTAGTTGATTCATGATGTCAAGAGCTGGCAGCTCCACAGATATAGGCAACCTTGCCTTTTTCCATAAACAAGCATATATGGAGAATTCCCAATGGACCTCTTGGGAGTTATTATATCTACCCATAAAGCAGATTTCAGATTAGTATGCCAAGTCCTCTAATTGTCCTCCAAGGTTCTCTTGATGATCCTTATGAGATTTTTATTTGTGGACTCAGCTAGGCCATTACCCTAAGGGTAATAATTTGATGAAGTGCCCAAGTAAAGCCCATTCCTCACGGCCCAGTCAGTTATTTTTAACCTGACAAAAGCTAGTGCATTGTCTGAGATGATGGATTTAGGTACCCCAAATCTAGCTACCAGATCACTATAAAAGTTTAAAATGACACCTTCATTAGATTTCTTTAGGGTCACTGCCTCAGTCCATCTTGTGAAGTAATCAGTTGTTGTAAGCACCCACTCGTGGCCTGCACTGGACGGTGGATTGATGGAGCCTATGAAATCGATACCCCACCTCATCAAGGGTTGCTCAACTTGAATTGGTTGTAAGGGCATAGCTGGCAGCCTTGACTTGGCTGCGAACATGGCACACTTCACACATTTTCTTGCCCATGCATGGGCATCTCTGAATAACTTGGGCCAATAGTATCCAACTCTCATAATCTTCCACGTAGTAGTCCTCAGGGAAAAATGACCCCCTGCCATTCCATCGTGGAACTCATGTAGTACCTTGTCAGTCTGAGTTTCATCAATGCATCTTAACAATGCCCCATTAAAATCTTTCTAGAAAAGGATGCCATTGATGAGAACGTATGGGATAGACTGAAGTCTAAAGTACCTTCTCTTGGCTCTATCCAACCCTACTGGACATTCACCAGTCTGCCAAAAATGGATCATATTGTGAACCCAACTAGTGCCCGCCGCTGCTACATCGGCCTGATGTTCATCTTCTACGGCTAGAAATGCCGCCTCTTCCTCGCTTGCTTCATTTTCAGGATTAGCCGCAAGTTGTTCGCTGAGTCCTCTTCCTCAAACAAGCTTGTTATTTTGATGTCAACATCATACTCCATGACCCTGGTAATCCAACCAGTTCTTTTCTCATTGACATCTTTGCTCAATAGGAACTCCTTAATGCCAGGGTGAGTGACCATTAAATGTATCTTATTATTAGAAATAAGATGCCTAAATTTATTTAGGCTCCTCACCATTGCAAGGATGTGCTTCTTAATGAAGCTGTATCTCTGTTCATATTCCTCTAAGCCTTGGCTGAAAAAAGCAATTGGCTGTTCAAATCCTTCGCTCTGTTGCTGCGCCAGAATTACAGAAATGGTATCTAGACCGCCATAAGCATACAAAATAAAATCCTTGGAGAAGTCTAGATTCACCAAGGTTGGCATAGCTACAAGTGCCTCTTTTATGGACTTGAAGCTTAGCTTGGCTTCTTTCGTCCAACTGAAAACTGTATTCTTTTTTAACATGGACGTCAAAGGTCTTAGAAGATTTGCAATGTCTGGTATAAACCTTCGCAGAAAATTAATTCTGCCAATGAAGCTTTGAAGTCCCTTCTTGTGGCTGGGTAAGGGCAACTCTAGAATAGCCTTTACCCTCTCTGTATCAATGGTGATGCCCTCTTTACAGATGACGTGTCCTAACAGCTTACCCTCGTGCACAACAAAAATGCATTTTTTAGGATTGAGAGATATCCCGAACTCTCTACATCTCTCAAACACTTGCCTCAAATGAGATAAATGCTCAGATGCATTCTTGGAAAAAATAGTTATGTCATCGAGGTATACCAGCACCAACTTATATAGTAAACCTTTGAAAGCCATGTCCATAGCCCTCTGAAAAGTTGAGCCAGCATTTGATAGGCCAAAGGGCATTCTCTTGTAGGCTATGGTGCCCCATTTAGTGGTAAAAGTGGTTTTATACTGATCCTCCTCCTTGAATAACACTTGATTGTAACCAGAAAATCCATCAAGCAAGGAGAATCTCTCCAAGCCAGCCACTCCCTATAGAATTTGTTCCATTGAAGGCAACGGGTAGTGGTCCTTTAGGGAGGCTTTGTTTAGATCCCTGAAATCAACACACAGTCTGATCTCCCCATTCTTTTTTCTCACAGGGACGAGGTTAGAGACCCAAGAAGTATGTTTGATTGGAAAAATGATTTTCCCCTCGATCAGCTTAGTCAGTTCTTTAATCATCAGGGGCTCTAGCTTCGGATTTAGGGGTCTTTGCTTCTGTCTTACAGGTTTTGCCCCTGGCTCTAATTCTATGGTGTGCTGGGCAATGTGAGGGTCAAATCCTTTTAGGTCTGAATAATCCTAGGCAAACACATCTTCAAATTCATGGCACAGAGTAATGAAAGCTCTTCTGTCCTCGGCTAAGCAGATTTTACCAATTTTAAGGAGCTTTCCCTTAAAAATCTCCAGCTACTCGTAGTGTTCCTCTTTTATTTGCATGCTGGTTTTAGTCTTCTTCATCTGATCATTAGTGCCAAAGATAGACTCCAATGTCACCAGTCCCTTGGGCAGCTTGTTTGTCCTTAGCTGAACAATTTGGTTCACCATAGAAAATTCATCTTCTTCTAACAAAAAACGCATGATTTGCTCATCACTTTCGAAAACCTACCAATGAATGTCATTGTCCGGGATAGAGAGTCTATTTACTACTTTTACATGAGGCTACATCTTCTCCCTCTGAATATCACTGGGGATGTCAAATCGAGCCCCAATTGCTGCTAGCCTATCTACTTGGTAATTCTGATTTCTGGGAATAGAGACCAGATTGAAAGCGTCAAACTCTTCAATCATGTCCCACACCCTATGCTTGTAGCATTTCAAGACATCATTTTTTGTAGCATACAATCCTCTTACTTGATTTACAATGAGTTCACTATCCCTGAACACCTGTAAGCAGCTGATCCTTCTTTTTCTTGCCCATTGCAATCCCTGGATTAGCCCCTCATATTCAACAGTGTTGTTGGTGCAAGAAAAGGCAAAACAAAAGGCAGAATAATACCTATTGCCATGAGGAGACACCAACATTGCACCTCCACTGGACCCATTTCTACCTCTAGAGCCATCAAAATACATTTTCCATACCTGATCCTGCCCTTCTGTCAGCAATTCTGAACTCTTTACAAGGCTTGGAATTTCTGATTCTGGCTCATGCAGTATGTACATTCCCATACTGGACTCTTACATGTGTTCCTTAGGACTATCAATAGTATTTTCCAAGGCCCACTCTCTTAACAGTACCTCTGGTATACTTTTAGCTTGCAGTTGCTGGGCAACAACAAGCTCAGGATCATCAGAGATAAGGCAGCTTGCATTAACAACACTTGGTGTGTAGGGTTCTATGTGATGATTTGAAAGCAACTCAGATTTTAGGGTTACCTTGGTGCCATATCTGGTTCTAAAAAATATGTGGGACCAATCTAAGGATAAACATCCTCCTATCTTGGCCGTGAACTCCCTTGACAGGCACATGGCAAAATGAGGAGGAAGGTAAATGATGAACACTTCTTGAGTGATGGAAACATTTGGACATGTATGCAAGGTAAGGCTTAGGTCCTTTATCACACCCACGGTGTTGACAGCTATGCCGTCAAGTTGGAGCACACCCTTGGTTAGGGGCTGGTAGTTCAGTCCTAATTGGTTTGCAATCTATTTTGGCATAACATAACTACTTGCCCCACTATCCACCATGCAATTGTGCACTAGCTTATCTCCAATTATTAGAGACACATAAAATGGAAATGGTTTGGCATTTTGGCTTGGCTGCTTGTTGTTGTCTTAGGGGGAATTGGTAAGGACAGTTTTGGTTGGGTCAACATTTGTATCACCTGACATTTTTAAACTAGACAAAGCAGACTGCAATATGTCTTTTTGGCCCAGGATCACCAAGGAATCCCACATGGACATTGTCACATTTTCCTTTTTCATATTCTCAATAATATTGAAAGGTGCAACAATGCTTACCTTCTGATGTGGTTTGGTAGCTGCAATATCAACCTGCAATTGAGGCTACTCTTTGGTAGTCACCTAAGTATTTCTTTGTAACACAGGGAAATTGGGATGTAGAAGGTGTGATTTGTACATATTAGTCTTGAGATGATCCAGTTAAGATTTCAGAGGTCCGCATGAAGATATGAAAAGTTGTGATCGGTCAAGTAGAACCGGTTCCGGGAGCTGTTCCGGTGAGATCCGGAGGAGCTTTGTCAGACTCTATGGATTGGAAGGACTGTTTGGGATGTCCTTGTGATGTGTCATCTTGGTTTGTACAAAGTTTGGAGGTCCAGAAGAACCTTTTTGAGTTTGACAGTCACGACAAACTGTGTTCTTGAAGTTCCGGATGAAGAGGAGAAGAGATTCCTGTGAGTAGAGGAAGTGCGGATGTACCTGGTCATTCAGGCAAGCTTGTGAAGGTTCTTGGATCATGTTGAGGTTGTGTTGTCGGTCCGCATTAGTGTTAGAGCCCAAAATTGAAGATATTCTTCTGGATGAAGATATTCTTGTTCAGACTGGCCGACCGGATGAGTTATTCATCTTGCGAATGTTCTTATGGATGATTGCTGACTTGCGAATGTTCTTGTGGATGATTGCTGACTTAGATGATTGTTCCTAAGTTGATGCCTTGTATAAATAAAGGTTTGAGAGTTCATTTCAAAGTGTGTGATGGAGTGGATGAGTGTGGAATAGCGAAAGAGCGAAAGGTAGAGTAGAAGTATCTCGGGCTTAAATGGAACTGATCCAGGCATGGTAAAGATGTCAATCTCCAGTTCAAGTTTGTGATTCTTATCACTTTGTAGACAGTGTGTCTCTTGTAGGCAGTGTGCCTCTTGTGAGCAGTGTGCTCGGGCAGTGAGCCCTAATTGGCATGTGCCATTCATGTTTCTTATTCTTCTAACATAGAATAATCTTTGGGTTAATCACCCCGTGGTTTTTCCCTTAACCGGGTTTTCCACATCAAAATCTTGGTGTCCAATGTGTTGATGTTTATCTGCTCTTGTGTTTATGCATTATGCTTTCATGAATGATTAACTGATATGCTATTAACTAACAAAGAAGAATCAAGTGTTTGAAGTAGAAGCAAGTTTTTGTACAACTGATTCACCCCCCCTCTCAGTTGTGTGCCCTAGATCTAACAATTGGTATCAAAGCCAAGTTCCTCTAAAAGGAGCTTAACCGCTTGAGGAGATCCAGGATGTCGTCATACAAGAAGGATAGTCTGAAGTTCGATAGAACCAACTTCACTCTCTTGAAAGGTCGCATGAAATGTCACTTGGAGTGTATGGGAAAAGCATACTTGGCCATGGTCTCAAAACCATATGTACCTCCATAGGGTGGTCCGACAACTTTGAATGAAATCACATATGCTGAAAACAATTTGCGGACCAAAGAAGCTCTTCTAAGTGCATTGAATGATTCAGAGCTCTCAAATGTCATTGACCTACCAACTGCATATGAAATCTGGGTTAAATTAGAACTTCTGCATGAAGGAGATGAGTTTGTCAAGAGTGCAAGGTTGCAAAGTCTGAAAGGGAAATTTGAAAGATTGAAGATGAGAGATGATGAAAATATCACTACCTTTATGCCAAGAGTGAATGAGTTGGTATGTGGAATCAGGAATGCTGGTGGAGTTCTGGATGAAAATAAAATTGTATGCAAGATTCTTAGATCCCTTCCTGCTGCCTACAAGATCAAGGTTGCTACCATTGATGAATTCAGAGCCCATGCAACTGTCACAAGAGAGTAATTGGCTGGCAAACTGGCTGCATTTGAAATGACAGAGTTTGGAGATGATCCCCCCAAGACTGAATCTGCATTTAAAGCCAGTGCCTATGTGAAAGGCAAACAAAGATTTGATCCAGGAGAAAACTCTTCAAGGAAGTTGTCATGGTATGATCAAGCAAGGAAAGACATGGAAGAGGAAGAAGCAGAAACAACTCATCTTGAAGCCCTCATTGCAAAGAGATTGCCAAGAGGATCCGGTAAGTATAGAGGAAAGTTACCCTTTAAGTGCTTCAACTGCAATAAGATTGGTCATTTTGCTTCAAGATGTCCAGAAAGATCTGCAAGGTCAAACTCCAATAGACAAAGGTTCTGAAAGAACTGTTATTATGTTCATGAAGAAGCTGATAATGAAGGAGTAACAGATGATGAATTAGAGATAGGAGACAAATCTAGAAATGAATGGGTGTTTATTGCCATCAAGGAAGAAGAACCAATATCCTCTGAATCTATCAATCATAAGGTTGTAGAAAGAGCTTTAGCTACCCAAGTTGAAGAAAAGGATGATTGGGTTATTGATAGTGGATGCTCTCACCACATGACAGGTGACAAGAACAAGTTCTTAGATTTAGAAAGGTATGAAGGAGGAATGGTAAAGTTTGGTGACAATTCTGCAGGTAGAATCAGAGGTAGGGGAACTATTTCTTTTGATGGAAAGAGCAAAACTGGTAATGTACTATATGTTGAAGGATTGAAACACAATCTTCTCAGTGTTGGATAGTTAGTAGACAAAGGTTATGATCTCTGGTTCAAAAATGGAAGATGCAAGATCTTTGAAAGCTCTGGAACTGAGATTGCATCCGGTACTCAAACAAAAGGTAATATCTTCCATCTGGTTGGTTCAAATAAAAGTTGTTTGTTTGTTCAAGTTGATCAGAGTTGGCTATGGCATAGAAGGATGTGTCATGTAAATTTTGATAACATCATCAAGATAAGCAATATTCGGGCTATAAGAGATCTTCCAAAATTGGTGAAACGTACAAATAGTTTGTGCAAAGAATGTCAGCTAGGTAAATAGAGTAGAGTCTCTTTCAAAAGCAAAGATCAATCCTCTACCGAATTATTGGAATTAGTTCATACTGATCTATGTGGTCCAACAAGAATCAAGAGTATGTAAGGTGATAGATATTTCATGTTACTGATTGATGATCATTCCCGGATGATGTGGGTTACCTTTCCGAAAGAGAAATTAGAAGCCTTTGAGAAGTTCAAAATCTTCAAGGCTATGGTAGAGAATCAAACCGGATTAAAACTGAAGTGTCTAAGGTCTGATAGAGGTGGTGAATTCACATCCGGTGAATTCATAGACTTTTGTGAGAAGCATGGCATAAAGAGACAGTTGTCTACTCCTAGGACTCCACAGCAGAATGGAGTAGTTGAGAGAAAGAACCGGACCATCCAGGAAGCTTCTAGAACAATGATGATGGAAGCAAATGTTCCTCAGATGTTTTGGAGAGAAGCTGTCAGCACTGCAGTCTACACTCTTAACCGAGTTCAAATCAGAAACAATACCGGTAAGACTCCTTATGAACTTTGGTTTGGTATAACTCCTACTGTGAGATATTTCAGAGTATTTGGTAGCAAGTGTTACATCAAAAGAGATGAAGATCTAGGAAATTTTGATGCTAGAAGTGATGAAGGAATTTTCTTGGGTTACTCCACTCAAAGCAAAGCATACCAACGTTACAATAAGAGATTGAAAAAGATGATAGAAAGTACAAATGTGAAGGTTGATGAAGGAATTGAGAAGCCCTCAAGGTTTTATGAATATGATGAAGATGTTCAGGATGGTGCTATGATTCAAGGAACTCAATCCCTTCCTGAAAGTTAGATTTAGACTGATCCAGTAAATCAGGAAGAAGAGGTTTGTCTGAATGAACCTGATCATGAAACAACAGTGCAAGAGACTCCCAAAGTTCCAAGGTATGTAACTTTAAATCACTTTGAAGATCATATCATAGGTGACAAAAGCAAAGGGGTACAAACAAGGAGGAGAATTGCTCAAAATTCAAATGAATGCTGTTTGATTTCAAAGATTGAACCTAAGACAATAAATGAAGCTTGCAATGATGAAAACTGGACCAAAGCAATGGAGGAAGAGTTGATGCAAATTGAGAAAAATCACACTTGGGATCTTGTTCCTAGACCTAGAAACAAGAATGTGATTGGAACCAAATGGGTCTTCCGAAACAAACTAAATGAGGTTGGTGAAGTAATTAGAAACAAAGCCAGATTGGTTTGCAAAGGCTACTCTCAAATAGAAGGAATTGATTTTGAAGAAACCTTTGCTTCGGTAGCAAGAATTGAAGCAGTCAGATTATTTCTTGCATATGCTACCTTTAAAGACTTCAAGGTATAACAGATGGATGTCAAGTCTACCTTCCTAAATGGTGATTTGGAAGAAGAAGTATACATTGAACAACCGGATGGATTTCAATTGTCTGATCATGATGATATGGTCTGCAAGTTGAAGAAAGCACTATATGGATTGAAGCAAGCCCCAAGAGCATGGTATGAAAGGTTGGATAAGCATCTTGTACAAATTAGTTTTAACAAAGGTACTACTGACAGTAATCTATATTTCCAAATAGATAATGAAAACATCTTGATTGTTGAAGTAGTTGTTGATGATATCATTTTTGGAAGAAGAGATAGTTTGTGCAAAACCTTTACAAATCAAATGAAAAGTGAGTTTCAAATATCAATGCTTGGTGAAATGAATTTCTTCTTGGGTCTGCAAATTACTCAGACAAAGAAAGGTATCTTTATCTCTCAGACCAAATATGTGAAAGAATTGTTGAGGAAATTTGGAATGGAAGATTCAAAGCCAATGAACACTCCTATGGCAACCGGATGTAAGTTGAGCAAAGATAATGACTCTCCTAAGATAGATCAGACCAAGTACAGATCAATGATTGGAGGATTATTGTATCTCACTCATACTAGACCAAATATAATGTAGGCTGTTGGTCTTGTGGCAAGATTTCATGGTTTTCTCACCATTCCACTGATTCCAAACCTTCTAGATTAGTGGAATGGCTTCAATGTTGTTTTTTCTTTCATGTTATGCAAGAGTTTTGGTTAGTGAACTAGATTTTATGAAGTTTGTTTGAGAAACCTAGCAAAACCATGTGCTAGGAGTGTGTTGAAGGAACAACAATAGCCATATTTTTTGAAGCCAACAAGGAGGCCTTAAAACCCATGAAATCCTTAGTTTTACCATGTCATTGATGTGTTCAAGTGGGTCAGAAAGTACTGTGACTCCATTAGAGGGTACTTGCTTTGCATTTTTGGGCTAATTGGGGCTCTTTGTAGTAGGACAGTCTTATTGAAAGTGGCACGTCCTTAAACAATCCATGGCAAGTTTTTAACATGTGGTCAAGCCTCATAAAGGGTATCTAAAACATGGTTGATCTGGTCATAGAAGTGTCTAGGCTACGAATTATCCTCTGTCAGACGCTAAAACAAAGCTATAAGGGTTAGGACAACATTGTGAGGGAAGTAGTGTTTTGTGAGTAGACAATACTTGTTGGATGGATTGGGGGTATCCTTCTAGGTGTCAAAAGATCCTCTAGATGTCTACCTTTAGAGGATTAGGTGTTTAGTACCATGTTCCATATGAGCCCTTTGATATGAACTTGTAAACATTGCCTCTCATAAAAATAGTCCTACCTTATTGGATACCTTGTCACCTATCAAGGTTTGTGTTGATCTCCATTGGCCTCTACATCATAGTGGTATCAGATCCATACAAAGTTCTATCATTGGTTGTGACAAGATCCCTTGTGTATGTCAATAGAGGAGAGTGAAGGAGAGGCTAGCGTCATGCCTCCAAAGGGGATGACCACTGAGGTGGCCAAGAAGTTTCAAGAAATGGAAGAGATGATTAAAGTGGGAGTCAAGGATGCACTCAAGGTAGAATTGAAAGCCTTGAGGATTGGAAAGAGGTCAAATGAGGAGTCTGATGGAGAAGAAGAAGGGGAAGAAGAAGAAGAACCCCAAGGGTAGGTAGAAATACCTGATGACCAAAGATATTTTCTTGAAGTCATCAAGACACTTGGTAAGGATTCATTAGAGGCTCGGATGGAGATCCCAATGTTTAGTGGGAAGATGGATGCCGAGGAGGTTATGGAGTGGATTGAGGCCCTAAATAACTATTTTGATTACAAAGAAGTTCTTGAGAACAAGAGGGTGAAGTTTGCAAAAACTAAACTCAAGGGTGCTACCCTTACATGGTGGAATTACACCCAAGGTGAGAGGGTGAAGAGTGGGAAGAGCATGATCTCTTCATGGAGTAGAATGTTGGAAAGGATCAATTCCCAATTCCTTCCATCAGACTATGAGGTGCAGATCTACAAGAAATGCAAAATCTCAAACAAAGAGATTTGGATGTGGCCACTTAAACTAAGGAGTTTCACAAGTTATCTCTTCATTGTGGACATGTGGAGGATGAAAAAGTTAAAGTAGCAAGGTATCTAAATGGTTTGAAGTTTAGTATACAAGATGAAATTAGTATACTAACCCCTAAAATAGTGGATAAATGCTTTCAAATGGCACTAAGGGTAGAAGAAAAGTTGAAGAGGAAAGGAGATCAGCAAATTAGAGGAAGAGGGGACAGAAATTTCAGTGGTAGGGGCAGTTTTGGAGGTAGAAATTAGTCCCAAAGAAGTCAAGGGGAATCTAGTTCCCAAGAACAAAGTGGAGAATCAAGTTCGAGAGGAGGCTTTAGAGGAAGGAGACCCAATGGAAGGGGTAGATTTGGTGGACTAGGGAGAGGTCCTAATGTCTTCACAGGGAGGTGCTACAATTGCAACCAAGTGGGACATCCAGCCTTCAAATGCCCTGAGAAACAAGCTTCAAGCTGTCATGGTGGAGAGAGAAGGAACCAATTGATCTAAGAGGAAGATTGCCAAAGTGTTAACTCTCTAATTGGAAGTGCAGCCCTAGTCCATGATGGAGAAAACTTGATGATGAGGAGAACCATGTTGAAGGTGCCTCAAACACAAGAACCCCCTCAGAGGAAGACATTGTTCAGGACAACATGCAAGGCCTATGGTAAGATTTGCAAGGTAATTGCTGATTCAAGTTCAACTAAAAATTTACTTTCCATTGAGATGGTAGACAGGTTGAAATTGAAAAGACTTCCTCATGCTAGTCTTTATAAGGTGTCATGGTTGAATAAGGGGCAGCAAGTCTTGGTAGATGAACAAACTTGGGTAGAGTTTGAGATAGGGAAATATAAGGACAAGATTTTTTGTGATATAATCCCCATGGATGCTTGTCATTTTCTGTTAGGACATCCATGGTAATATGATGTTCAAGCCCAACATGATGGGAAGTTAAACTCTTTTTGTCATAACCAAGAATGGTAGGAAGTATAAAATGGATCCTTTGCCGGATGAAAGTGTGGAGAAGAATGTAGGGTCAAGTGTCATGTTGGTTAGTGGTAGAGAGTTTCTTAACACCCTTAAGGAGGAAGGAACCCAAGGGTATGCTCTAATTTTGAAGCCTAAAACCAGTCCTAATTTACATGGCCCTAGTGAGGAAGAAGTTCCCAATGAGGTGCAACAATTGTTAGAGAAATACAAGGATATCATGGTAGAGGAGATGTCTAATGAATTTCCACCTATTAGGGACATAATCCATCAGATTGAATTCATACCAGGGTCTACTTTGCCAAACAAAGTAGCCTACAAGATGACACCTTCTCAAAATGAAGAGATTTCCAAGCAAGTACAAGAATTATTGGATAAGGGTTTGGTGAGAAAGAGTCTTAGCCCATGTGTTGTCCCAACAGTCCTAGCCCCTAAAAAAGATGGTAAATGGAGACTATGTATGGATTCTAGGGCTATTAACAAGATCACCATAAGATATAGGTTCCCTATGCCAAGAATTGAGGACCTAATGGACTTTTTGGGAGGGGCTAGATACTTTTCCAAGATTGATCTTAAGAGTGGGTATCATCAAATTAGGATAAAGCAAGGGGATGAATGGAAGACAACCTTCAAAAAAAATGAGAGTCTTTATGAGTGGTTGGTGATGCCATTTGGTCTATCTAATGCCCCAAGTACTTTTATCCGCCTTATGAATGAGGTGTTGCAAAATTTCATTGGCAAATTTGTTGTGGTGTACCTTGATGACATTCTTGTTTTCAGCAGGACCAAGGAAGAACATTTGCAGCACTTGGATCAGGTTTTGAAGAAGTTGCATGATGAGTAATTGATGATCAACATGGAGAAGAGTGTCTTCATGAAGGAGGAACTCACCTACCTTGGTTTTGTCATCTCCCAAGGTAATTTGAAAATGGATCCAACAAAGGTAGAGGTTATTTTGTCATGGCCAACTCCTAAAACAACAGGTGATGTAAAAGTTTTCATGGTTTGGCAACATTCTATAGAATTTTATAAGACATTTTAGTCATATTTGTGCACCTATTTTGGATACCATTAAAGGGGGGAAGAAATGTAAATTTTCTTGGAAAAAGGTAGCCAATGATTCTTTTGAAATTCTAAAACAAAATGTAACACAACAGCCCATTCCTATTTTGCCTGATTTTAATAAGTTGTTTGTGGTGGAATGTGATGTTAGTAACCTTGCTATAGGGGCTGTCTTGAGTTAGGAAGGTAGACCAATTGCCTTCTTTAGTGAAAAATTTAATGATGCCAAAAGGAAATATTCTACTTATGACTTGGAGTTGTATGCAATGGTGCAAGCTTTGAAAAAATGGAGGCACTATCTGTTACCTAAGGAGTTTATTGTTTATACTGACAACCATGCACTTAGTTTTTTGAATTCATAGGAAAAACTCAGTCACAGGCATATGAAATGGGTTGAACAACTCCAAGCATACACATTTTCAATCCAACACAAGAAGGCGCGGGCTAATAAAGTGGCAGATGCATTGAGTAGAAGGGTGTGTATGGTGCAAGAAATTCAATTGCAAAGTGTGGGAATTGATTCCCTCAAACATATGTACCAGGATGATGAGGATTTTAAGAAGGTATACGAAGTTTGTTCTCAGTTTTTGGACACTTATCATTCTAATTTTTCTATTTTTTTGTTGCAGCAGGGGTTGTTGTTCAAAGGTAGCCAATTATGTGTTCCTAGGTGTTCCATGAGGGAGAATATCATAAAGGAAAAGCATTGTGGTGGTCTAGGAGGTCACGTTGGGCTAGACAAAACATTGGATCAGGTGAAAAGATTTTATTTTTGGCCTAAAATGTAATTAGACATCAGTAAACTTGTTGAGAGTTGTAGTATATGTCAAAGGGCAAAAGGTACTTCATCTAATGCTGGTCTATATCAGCCACTTCCTACTCCTAATAGGCCATGGGAGAGTATCAGTATGCATTTTGTCTTGGGTCTTCCTAGGACTCAAAGAGGTTTTGATAGCATATTTGTTGTGGTGGATAGATTTAGTAAGATGGATCATTTCTTGCCATGTAAATTCACTAATGATGCTTCACACATTGTTGGTTTATTCTTCAAGGAAATTGTTAGAATCCATGGTTTGCCTCTTAACATCATGACTGATAGGGATCCTAAGTTTGTGGACCACTTTTTGCGTACTCTGTGGAAGAAGTTGGGCACTTAGTTGTCATACTTCAGCCTATCACCCTCAGACTAATGGCCAAACTAAGGTAGTGAATAGGGCCTTAGGAAATCTTCTTAGATGTCTTACAAAGCAGCATGGAGAGGCCTGGGATATGATCATCCCTCAAGCTAAATTTGCTTACAATGACTCCATCAATAGAAGCACAAGAAGGAGTCCATTTGAGATTGTCTATGGAACTCACCCAAGAGACATTCTTGAATTGAGGGATCTTCATGGATTAGAGAGGAAGAGTGCTCAAGGTGAAGACTTTGCATTGGCCATGAAGGACATCCATGATAATGTAAGAGAAACTCTCCAAAAGAACAATGAGAAGTACAAGGAGAAAGCCAATGAGAGAAGGAGAGATGCACAATACAAGGTTGGGGATTTGGTCATGGCACATTTGAAGAAGGAAAGACTTCCAAAGGGGCAACCAACCAAACTCCTCATGAAGAAGATAGGACCTTGCCAAATAGTGCATAAGTTTGGGCCCAATGCCTATGAGATTGAGCTTCCTCAAGGCTTGGCCATATCTCCTATCTTTAATGTCTCAGATTTGTTTCCTTACAAGAGTAGTAATGATGCAGACTTAGAGGTAGATGTGACAGCAATAGGAAATGCAGAATGGGTTAAGGGTCTCCCACCCAATCAACCCTTGAAACTGGAATGCATCTTGGACACCAAGGTCTTGAAGAAGACTAAAAGGAAAACTTACAAGGAGTACCTTGTCAAATGGAGTAGCCTACCTACTGAAGATGCCACTTGGATGAGTGAAGAAGACATCTTGAAGCATGGGACCACAGTTACTGATCTACTTCCTCAAGGCACTTGAGTTCTTTTCTACCTCGGGAGTATGGTGTAGGGACACCAAGAGGATCATGAGGATCCACATTTTGTTTTCATGTTGTTCATTTTGTCTAATGTTGTAATAAGGTCTTGAAGACCATTTGGATGCATTTGTAATAAGGTTGGAAACCATGTCATGATCACTTCATGATTGATGCCAATAATTGTTGATAGGGGCAGTCAAATAAGGGAAGTTTTATGTCTTTTGTAGCCTTTAATGGTACCTAGAAAACATGTTAAGAGTTGAATGCCTTGTCAAAGGCTTGTCTATCTTGTAAAGGTTTTGAATACCTTTTAAACACAAATCATAATGCAATTAGTTGCAACAAAAGACAAAATAGGGGTAGTGGTGGTTGCAGGGCAATTTTCTAGCCTCCCACAGATCTAAACTGCCCCTCCAACTGACTGCCATGTCAATGGAGGCTTCAAAAAATCCTTGAAGATGTTCATCGAGGATGCGTGAATGTGATTGGAGGAGGAAATCAATAAACAAAGTTTAGTTTCTGCCATTTCCTATGTTTGATCACTGTTGCAGACCATACAAATCTTTTGTACGGACGTGTTGTTGAATCAAGTGATGATTGTTAGAAAATAGGGTGAGTAAACTTTCCAATGCAATTGGTTTGAGGCTTTGAAACAACTGTAGAATAAAATTATAGTCATTTTTCTAAAATTGGTTAATAAACCCTCTTCTAGGGTTTCTAACAGAAAATCATGGTTTTCTCACCATTCCACTGATTCCAAACCTTCTAGATTAGTTGAATGGCTTCAATGTTGTTTGTTCTTTCATGTTATGCAAGAGTTTTGGGTAGCAAACTAGATTTTGTGAAGTTTGTTTGAGAAACCTAGCAAAACCATGTGCTAGGAGTGTGTTGAAGGGAACAACAGTAGCCATAATTGCCACAGTCAACAATGAGGCCTTAAAACCCATGAAATCCTTAGTTTTACCATATCATTAATGTGTTCAAGTGGGTCAGAAAGTACTGTGACTCCATTAGAGGGTAATTGCTTTGCATTTTTGGGCTAAATGGGGCTCTTTGTAATAGGACAGTCTTATTGAAAGTGGCACATGTCCTTAAACAATCCATGACAAGTTCTTAACATGTTGTTAAGCCTCATAAAGGGTATCTAAAACATGGTTGATCTAGTCATAGAAGTGTCTAGGCTGTGAATTATCCTCTGTCAGACCCTAAAACAGGGCTACAAGGGTTAGAACAACATTGTGAGGGAAGTAGTGTTTTGTGAGTAGACAATACTTGTTGGATGGATTAGGGGTATCCTTCTAGGTGTCAAAGGATCCTCTAGATGTCTACCTTCAGAGGATTAAGTGTTCAATACCATGTTCCATATGAGCCCTTTGATATGAACTTGTAAACATTGCCTCTCATAAAAACAGTCCCACCTTATTGGATACCTTGTCACCTATCAAGGTTTGTGTTGATCTCCATTGGCCTCTAGATCAAGGGGTACCTTTCTTTCCTCAAGGTTGGTTAGGATTAGCATTATTCTTTTTAGAATTATTGTCTTTATTCCCATCCCTAGGTTCATTTCTATTGTACCTGGAACCGTTACCATAGTTTCTCCCTCTAGATTCTTATTTTTTGTTTATCCTTTTGAAGGATGTCAAGGAATGATTCCAATTGAATTTCTTGGGACACTTCTCCCAATATACATAAATAGATTTGAGCTTTTGAAGTCCCAATATACATCTGATTATTAATAATAATAAAATCTTCTTCCATTACTATAAATAGTCATAATCCCTCTCACATGTATCTCAAAATCAAATAAAATAAAAATATTTTTTAAAAAAAATCTAGAAATAAAAACTTTTTATAATCCTTGTCAATATGAACATCCACAGTGAATGGTCCACTGGAAAATCCAATTTGAAAGGCAGGAAAAGTAGCATTTAACAGCTCAAACAAGTATTCTTTCTTCCAATAAAACAATTTTGGCCTTTTGTCAAGTTCCGTCCAAGAAAGACAAAAGGCAAGGAAATAAATTAAACGAACACCTCATATGAAACAAAATTCTGCTTTACACCGTCCAAAACCAGTGCATTCATTCAAGTTTTCAACTATATTTTCCCCCTCTTTCACACAATTTTTTCTATCACATGTTGAAAAAGTTATCTGTTTCTTTTGTGTTTGTTTTCCACTCTTTGAAAATCTAATTGTATAAGTATGAGATCACTCTATTTAAATATCATCCATTTCAATGATTAAATAAAAATCTCGCCTTCAAAGATCTCCTTAGTAAAAAATCTCCTTTGCAACTTCAGACTTCTTTCATTTTTTCTTTTTAAATATCATTGAGGCAGTTCCATATCTCCTTTTCTAGAAATTTGCGGCTGGATTGATTCAGAAGAGAATTTAATATCAGAAGAAGTACACTCTAATTTCCAAGCATGAAACACGAGCTTATTTGTATCATGACAATCTAATAATGCTCTTAACTTTTTCACAGAGCTATTTTTCTTTTTGCAAATTTTACCAAGAGATGAAGTTATAGCAGCTCATGTTTAAACAAAATAATGGTGGGTACATAGTTACATCCACTAAAACCAGTACAAAACAGATGTTTCATATCTTTCAGCTTAGTACTCTAGCAATCGATTTGCTTAATCCCCCCCCCCAAAAAAATTAGGGTTGAATAAGTGCAATCATTTCCAAAAATAATTAAATTAAGTTTTTAAGATAATGTTTTTTTAATTGTAATAGTAAAATTTGTATATCTATGTTATTTCTTATTTAGTTTTGTGTATATTTTGAGAAAATGTTAATTGATACATGTATATAGTAATAAAAGACACAATCTTGTGCGAAGTAGGGTTCATCCCCTATAATGAAATAAATTGCACAAGAGAAGAATATAATAAGAAATATGTTGCAAGTACTTGATAATAATTGAGAATAACAAGTCACTTCGAGGGGGTAAACCTCCAAATATCTCCAATGAGAATACAATTTGCAAGATGATATAATTGTTTAATAGTAAAAGGATGAGAGAGATGAATGCAAGAATGTGAGTACACTAGATCAAACTTTCCTTTCACTACAACATTCAAGGACAAAACCGAGCTAAGTCGCTACAAGATAGAAGAAAACTCAGCTACTGATTTTGTGCTCTTGTTTGTTAAGGAAAGATGAGATTCAACCAAGCCTTTTATCAAACCCTAGGCTAAACATGGGTAAAACCCTAGTTATGAGATAATCAACTTGAAACAGACAAATAACAATAGTAACTTGGAATCTAGAAGTACAGAGATGTATATTGGGAGAAGTGTCCCTGACCATCTACTGTAAACTCGCTCTCGTTCCGTATCTCTATGGATGCTACATTGCATGAGCGCTCTTGTCTAACTCATTGGGGAGGCATCCTACAAGAACAAGGTATTTACATATTAAATGAAATTATAGAAAATATAATGCGCCCAAACATGCCTAGTGTTTAAACTTAGGCTCTGATACCAAATGTCATGCCCACATTTCCCATGCATTGACAACACGCAACACACGTGTCGTGTCCACATTAGTCATGTGGTCATGACACAAAATATCAAAAACTTTTCCATGTGTCCCTAGAAACCCCCTCACATGCCTCAGCATGCTCAGTGGTAATACGTATAAGGCATAAACATGTCAATCAATACTCGGGGAAGAATGTCTACCTACACAATCCCCTACATGATGATAGCTGACTAGGGGGTTATGTGACACGATGAGCATTGCTTCTAGGGTTAGAATCAATTTAATTCAAAACCCTAAGTTTCCTAGGTGAGTGAAATGATTTCAACTGAATCGAAATCAAACCGTAATTCTAATGCATAAAAAAAGATTAAAAATATGCCTTCGTTAAAACTAATAATTGCAAGGTAAGAAAAAAATAAAAGTTAATTAATGTCAATGGAATTTCATTTAAAATAACTGCCCTAAGTCTTGGTAAATTTCAGCAGCATAACACATTTTTAACGTTTGAAATAATTATTTAAAAAAGAGTCTCCCTCAAAAACATTTAGGAGAAAATTTAAATAAAAAGATTAAAATTAAATTTACTTAAACAACCATATAAAATTTCCCACTCTATAATCAAAAAAATCAATTGGATTTTCCAATTTACAAAATTAAGCTGCTCTGCAAATTTTAAAGAAAGCGTTAAAGCAAAGGTTTATTGTTTTTCATCGCCGGAATGCCTGACGGCTATCCGCCAGCGGATCTAGCTGGCATCACTCCAGATCTTGGTATCTGAAATGAAGGCAAGGTGGCAAGCATTGAGGTAACTTGAACAGCGAGGTGGCAAGCATTGGAGGCACTCTTAATGGCGATCTGGTAAACAAGGACGGGATCAGATGCGATCTGTCCTCTCCCCTTAACCCTAAGTTCACTCCTGCATTTAATTTTTTCGCAGGCTCTGTACCGAGTAACACCAACTCCTCTACAACCATAAACAATGCTTTGGATAATAACGTTAGCAATGCTACCAGAAACAACATCGGTGCAAGTGGTAAGCCCAGATCTTTCTTGGAGGCAGTCGCTAATTCAACCCCAGTGATTGTCTCTGGAGCTTGTTTTACTTCACCCTTGCGTGATGAAAACTCAACAATCGGTAAGCAATCTGTGGACCTTTCAACCTTTCATGTTACTCCAAATCATGAAATGTTATCTGAGATAATAAAGGAAAATGAAAGATTAAGGAACACTGCCATTTTCTTCTCTGCGGTTGAAATTGACAAGGTTCCTGCAAGAAAATTTCTAGATGATTGGTTTTATAATTACTGGAATCTGAAACTAAGATATCAAATTTCCTTTTGTAGGCAAATACAAAAAGGCTTATTTGTGGTTTTCTTTAATAATAATAATTCTCAGATTGCTGTTCTAAAAAAGGAATATTGGACAGTGGGTAACACAACCTTCAGAGCTTTGGCATGGAACGCTGAGGCTAACCTAGATGAAATTGTTGCCCTATTGGCCCCCAGATGGGTCCTCATTAAAAATATTCCACCTTTTTTGTGGTGATTTATTCCCTATCTGGTTGAACCCCTTGGTAAATTTATTCGCATGGATGATTCAGCTCGTCTGGTTCCCCATCTTGATGCTAGAGTTCTTATTGCTTTGAAACCTGGCCATGATTTACCCAAAGAGCTTTCTATTGCTATTGATAAGGAAAAGATTTCTTGCCCTGTCGAAACCCTAGGAGGTTTAAATGCGTGTTTCTTATGCAAGAAAGTAGGGCATTTGCGAAAAGACTACCCTATCATCAAAAATAAAGCTCCAAAAAACCCTTCCTCGATGAATAGCCCTTCCCTCACTCAATCGATCCCTTCTTCCTCTGTTAAACCTAACCCTTCGCCTCCTCCTTTCACCTCTTCACATTCACCTCTCTCCTCTCCGCCAACACCCTCTTTTGGTAATGCTTTTGCTACTGGCATTGTGGATGTTGATGGATTTCAAGAAGTTACTAAAAAAAGAAAAAATAGGTCTAACAAGAATAATGTAGTGTCAAAAGTGATTCCGCCTCCTTCATATGTTAATTCGATTGTTAAGGTTCAGGACTCTACAAAGTCCTCTACCCCTGTGGTCAATGTGGTTGTGCAGGAAACCACTAAGGCTTCTACCCCTGCCTCAAAAGCCCCCAACCTGAAAATCCCTGTTAAAAATTTTCAAGAAATCTCTGATGAGTTCATTTTTGAAGTCATACCAGTGACGCCTGCATCCAATCAGCCTGCGGAGTAGGATATGGTTTCTCTTTCTCTCTCGGATAATGAAGATATCCTCACGTCAAAGAGGAAAGGGAGACCTCTTGGCTCAAAAAATAAAAATAAGAATAATAAAAAGCAGAATCAGAATATCCCTGATGAGGTATCTCCTATGGAGGATGTTGTTGGTCCTAAAGCGTCCATCCCTAAAACTCTGTCTCAATGAATTGTATTTCATGGAATATCAGAGGACTTGAATGTCTTGATAGAAAGTTTGTGGTTAAAAATTTCCTCAGTTCCAAAAATAATATTGATATTATCATGCTGCAAGAAATCAAAACTACTGGATTCAATCTTGAATCCAATCTAAACTTTATTTGGAAGGATGCTGTCAAATTTTCCACTAATCACTCTTAGGGGAGAGGAGGCATTGAGATATTAGTCAGTCCTAGATGGGGACCTAAAATTAAGAGCTTTGGTTTTTCTCCTTGTAACAGAGCTATTTGGTTGATTTTCAACCACAATGACATGGAATTTGGTATTTGTTCTATATATGCTGCCAATGACTATAATGAAAGAACTATGTTTTGGTCATTGCTCTGCTCGCTTCCAAATATCCCTTGGATGTTTGGAGGTGACTTTAATATGATAGAGGATCAAGAGGATAAGATGGGTGGTCTCCCCTTTTCCTGGAAAGATCAGGAAAAACTTGCTTGGAATAATTTTAAATTTTCTAAATCTCTTTTTGATCCATTAAGTGGGAACAAGAACAATAATCCTGGTCTCTGGTTTACTTGGTGTAATTGTCAGAAAGGCCAGTCTAGAATTTATTCTAGGTTGGATCGATTTTATCTTAATAATATTTTTTTCTCTGTGATCCCGGATAAACATAACAACCTCATGCTTGTTTCCCCTACTACTCTTTCGGATCATCATCTTATCTCTATTTCGATCAATCTTGGTTGTTCCCCTACTTTTAGCAATAATGTTAATAGTAAATTCATCCTTAACACTAGCCTGTTGGAAGACAAAGACATTCTTACTGCTATTTCGATTATTAGACTTATTAATGAATCTCAATATCCCTCATTATCTTATATTAGTAGGTGGAATTTGGATATTTCTGCTTGGCAGAATTTGTTGAGAATGGTTGGTCAAAAGAAGGCCAAGGATTACAGATATAAGGAGTCCTGGCTTAACAATAATTTGTACAATGCTGAAATGGCCATTCAAAATAAGTCTGATGACCCCTATCTCTGTCATCAACTGGCTTATGCTAAGAACGTGCTAAGAAAACACCAACACCAGAAAGCTTTGGGAGCTAGAATCTGTTCTAGAGATCATTGGCTTCAATTTGGTGACAGAGGTAGTAAATTCTTCAATCTTATTAAACAAAAGCAGGCTAAGGAATCTATTGATAAATTGTTCATTAACAATCAAATGATTTCTGATATTAATGATATTAAAAAAGAATTTGCTCAGTTTTATGAAGATCTTTTTACTTTTGAGGACTCTCAAGATGCTAGGACTCTTAGAAATCAGTGTAGGAATCTTATCCCCTAAAGGATTTTAGATATTGATGCCTCTATTCTTGAACAGCCCATATCTTTGGAGGAAATTGAAAAGTCCATCAACTCTCTTGACAATGATAAAGCTCCTAGACCCGACGGGCTGCCTATGGAGTTTTATAAAGCCAACAATAAATGGATTTGCAAAGAATTACTTAACATCTATAACGAAGCCATTGATACTGGAACTCTGGGTAGGGAGATTAACTCTAGAATTATCAAACTCATCCCTAAAGAGGGAGATAAATCCCTCATAAAGAATTGGAGACCTATAACTCTTTTAAATATTTCTTACAAAATTCTCACCAAAATCATGTCTCGAAGGTTGGAAACTATTCTTTCTAAATTCGTTTGTCCTACTCAAACTGGTTTTGTTAAAGGGAGATATATCTTAGAGAACTTGATTACTAGTTGGGAAGCTCTTAATTGGGCCAAGCATACTGATCAAAATGTTGCTATGTTTCTGCTGGATTTTGAAAAAGCTTATGATAGAATAGAGTGGGACTTTATCAATATGATGCTTGATGCTTTTGGATTCCCCTCTTTCTTTTGTGATATTGTTAAAATGCTTCTTAAAGATGCTCATTCTCAAATTGATATTAATGGATCTCTTTCAGCCCCTTTCCCTTTGGGTAGATCGATTAGGCAAGGCCGTCCGCTTGCCCCTGCCCTTTTTGTTATAGCCTCTGAAGCTATCTTCTATATTCTTAGAGATGGCACCTTATCCCCTGCTGTCAAAGGCATCACCCTTCCTGATAACAAGAATATTATTAATTGCCAGTTTGCTGATGACACCTCTCTCTTTCATGAAGTCTCTGAAGCCAACTTCGAAGCTATGATCAATAAGCTCAGTTTTTTCTGTAAGATTTCTGGAGCTAGGTTATCTCAAGCCAAGTCTATTTGTCTTGGATGGAATGACCAACCTCCTGATTGGTTTGGTAAATTTGGTTTCCAGTGGGGTGGTCCCTCAAAAATTGTCAGATATCTGGGTATTCCCTTCTCTGTTGATCCTTCTTTAAAAGAAATGTGGAGTTGGGTTAAGGACAAGATTCATAATAAGTTGAATAAATGGCACAATAGGTCTCTGTCTTTTGCTGGTAGATTTCAAGTCTGTCAAAAGATTCTCTCTTCTTATAATATTTACTATGCCTCGGCTTAGATGTTTAATGATTACCAAGTTATGGAAATTCAAAAAGTCATCAGGAATTACCTTTGGTCGGATGGGAAAGGAAATAACAAAACTCACTCTGTCAGGTGGAGCTAGTGTCATGTTGATAAGCTCTTTGGGGGCTTGGGGCTTAAAGACCTAAGACTAAGTGGTCTTGCTTTGGCCTCCAAATGGATCTTTCATGCCTTGGAGGGAGATGACCCTTGGAGAGTTCTTATTCGTAACAATATTGAAAGGGGTTATCCAAAGAATGCCAAATTCTAGAAAAATCTTCCCCTCACTGATCTTATTTGTAGTGAATTTCCTATCATTGTTCAAGGCTCGGCTGTATTCAAGTCCATCTGGAAGGCCTGGAACCATGTTAGACAATTCATCAAGAATAAAGACTTCTATGATGATAAGACCCTCCATGGTGAGAGGTCCATTTGGTGGAACCTTAAGCTCGGTAATAAGCCCCTTGCTCTTACCCAAGGCTGTTCCGCCAAGAGTTGGGCCAATCATGGGATCAAACAACTTATTGACATCTTTGAAAATGATAGACTTATTTAGTGGGATGAGTTAAAGAGTAAATTTAACCTTCCTGATTCTCATAAGAAGACTTATAATATGATTGTCAGGGCTAGCAAGAATATTCCTACTTTATGTCATGTTGATTCTAATAGTTATCAGAAAATTAAATGGCTTGGTGGTATTATCATTTCCAAGCTTAAAGCTAAGAATATTTACTCTATTATTAACTACAATGATGAAATTATCAGCCATATTAA
This sequence comes from Cunninghamia lanceolata, assembly GCA_027924645.1. NCBI lineage: Eukaryota > Viridiplantae > Streptophyta > Pinopsida > Cupressales > Cupressaceae > Cunninghamia > Cunninghamia lanceolata. Next base: position 12,094,109 of record BSBN01000284.1, on the reverse strand, counting down.
TAATACTTGGTATACTAATTTAGATGTTCCTTCTTGGAATAAGCTTTTTGACAATCTATGGAAAAGTTCTATTGATCCTAAAATTAGATGTTTTAAATGGTTACTTATTCTCAACAAGCTTCTTATTAGGAACTCTTTCTCTGATACTAACTTGTGCAGCATTTGCAGAACCCTGGAAACGGGAACACATATATTCTTTGAGTGCACTTTTGCTAAAGAGGTTTGGTTGATGTTTGGCATTTCCATCCCTGCTACTTTCAATATTCTTGAAGTTATTACTGGTTTGATTTCTAATGCAAAAAAAGATGTTAACATGTTTTGGGATATTCTCTCAGCTAACATTTTATGGCAAATTTGGAAGTGCAGAAATGAAGAAAGATTTCAAAATGTCCCCAGATTGCTTACTGAGTCTTTTTGAAGTCTCACATATTTCAAATTTTTTTCGCAGATTCAAATAACTATGAAAGTCAACAAATCTAAATTCAAAAGATTGCTTAAAGATGGACATGCGACATTCTTTGCTAACGAAGTGAAAAATGGTTATTTCTGGAGGCTGCACTTGGACAATATCCACACTTTTAACCAAACTATCAACTGCATTAGCAAGGAGATTAAAAGAAACCCTCACAACACTACTGGAGAAGATGATCTACATGCTTAAGCAGATCCAGGTTCAGAAGAACTTGGTCTGGATGGAAGGTGCTATGGGTTCGACTGCGTGGGTGGACACCTTTGAAGATGTGTTACAATAGTTGTTATTTGCTGTTCCAGTCCTTTCTTTGTTAGCTCTGGTTATATGTAATATTCGGCTTTTTTGTTGTGTGAGGCTTGTCCTCTAATGCTTTGATACTCGGTGGTTTTTGTTGTTTCCTTGAACTCCTTATACTTAATATAAAAAAAAAATTATATTTATCTTTTAATAGTTTCATTTGTAGGCATTAATATATTTTAAAATTTCGTATATTTAAAAAATAAATAACAACTTTTCTACTCAATAAAAATTAATTGGATTATAATATATATATTTAATTTTTATTGTTTAAAAAGAATAAAATATATATATTTATTTTCTTTTATATTTATATGTTCTATTTCTATATTTAATTATGTTGGCTATATTTGTCATTTGATAGTTTTAGTTTTTATGTACATTCATGACATGAGACTCTTGGCTTGTCCCATGTAGAATGCCTCTTGTCATAATTATAGGATAAAGACTAAAAATAATTAATAAATAATTTATTAAAAAGAAAGGTTATTGAAAAATATTGTTATTATATCGAGAGGTGTAACCTACAATCCAATAAAAAATGGAGTGTAATAGTGTGACCATGTTTACAAAAATTATTTAAAGCCACATTTATTTTTAAATGTAAAGACACCAAAGGTTAAAAATAATTGTGAAGTAAATAAAATAGGTCTACAACAAAAAAAGAAAAGACACCAAATATTTTAAATATATAATAAAGAAAATAGCTCTAAAGTAGTTCATAAATAAATTAATAATAATTATTTTGTCCTTTTTTTATCTATTTATAATTTAATTTAACTAAATAAATTTTAAAGAAAAGAATTTGCAAGCACAAAAATAATAAATAAAATAGCTATCTATATACTTAGTAAATAAAATAGTAAAAATATATAAAAATTTCTTTTCATTTAATTTTTGAAAACTGCAATAAAAATAAAATAAATAATATAAATAAAATAAAATAACTTTTCATAAAAATTAAAATTTTATATATTTGTATATTTTAAATATTAAAATAAATATCTCAAATACATTTATCTAAAATTTATTTAAAAGATGATCAATCATAATACTTATATTAAATTTACAACACAAATTATTATAATAATAAAACCTTATACTTTAAAATATATAAATATCGCATAACTTTAAAAGTTAATAAGATTATTTAACTCACATAATAAATGAAAAAAACTTATAAAATATTAACATAAAAAAATCCCGTGCATCAAATTAATGTGGCAACCTACAAAACCAACCTTTACCTTTACATCTGATTATTAATAATAATAAAATCTTCTTCCATTACTATAAATAGTCATAATCCCTCTCACATGTATCTCAAAATCAAATAAAATAAAAATATTTTTAAAAAAAAATCTAGAAATAAAAACTTTTTATAATCCTTGTCAGTATGAACATCCACAGCGAATGGTCCACTGGAAAATCCAATTTGAAAGGCAGGAAAAGTAGCATTTAACAGCTCGAACAAGTATTCTTTCTTCCAATAAAACAATTTTGGCCTTTTGTCAAGTTCCGTCCAAGAAAGACAGAAGGCAAGGAAATAAATTAAACGAACACCTCATATGAAACAAAATTCTGCTTTACACCGTCCAAAACCAGTGCATTCATTCAAGTTTTCAACTATATTTTCCCCCTCTTTCACACAATTTTTTCTATCACATGTTGAAAAAGTTATCTGTTTCTTTTGCATTTGTTTTCCACTCTTTGAAAATTTAATTGTATAAGTATAAGATCACTCTATTTAAATATCATCCATTTCAATGATTAAATAAAAATCTCGCCTTCAAAGATCTCCTTAGTCAAAAATCTCGCCTGCAACTTCAGACTTCTTTCATTTTTTCTTCTTAAATATCATTGAGGCAGTTCCGTATCTCCTTTTCTAGAAATTTGCGGCTGGATTGATTCAGAAGAGAATTTAATATCAGAAGAAGTACACTCTAATTTCCAAGCATGAAACACGAGCTTATTTGTATCATGACAATCTAATAATGCTCTTAACTTTTTCACAGAGCTGTTTTTCTTTTTGCAAATTTTACCAAGAGATGAAGTTATAGCAGCTCATGTTTAAACAAAATAATGGTGGGTACATAGTTACATCCACTAAAACCAGTACGAAACGGATGCTTAGTACTCTAGCAATCGATTTGCTTAACCACCACCCCCCCCCCCCCCCCCCCAAAAAAAAAAAAAAAAAAAAATTAGGGTTGAATAAGTGCAATCATTTCCAAAAATAATTAAATTAAGTTTTTAAGATAATGTTTTTTTAATTGTAATAGTGAAATTTGTATATCTATGTTATTTCTTATTTAGTTTTGTATATATTTTGAGAAAATGTTAATTGATACATGTATATGGTAATAAAAGACACAATCTTGTGCGAAGTAGGGTTCATCCCTTGTAATGAAATAAATTGCACAAGAGAAGAATATAATAAGAAATATGTTGCAAGTACTTGATAATAATTGAGAATAACAAGTCACTTCGAGAGGGCAAACCTCCAAATATCTCCAATGAGAATACAATTTGCAAGATGATGATAATTGTTTAATAGTAAAAGGAGGAGAGAGATGACTGCAAGCATGTGAGTACACTAGATCAAACCCTCCTTTCACTACAACAATCAAGGACAAAACCGAGCTAAGTTGCTACAAGATAGAAGAAAACTCAGCTACTGATTTTGTGCTCTTGTTTGTCAAGAAAAGATGAGATTCAACCAAGCCTTTTATCAAACCCTAGGCTAAACATGAGTAAAACCCTAGTTATGAGATAATCAACTTGAAACAGACAAATGACAATAGCAACTTGGAATCTAGAAGTACAGAGATGATCAATAAGATGTTGGAACCTATCTCCCGAAAGCAGAGGTGTTAGAGGACAAATTTGGTAACCGCCCAAGTCCAGAAGTGAGAATCTGTCGGAGGTCAAAACTGAGAATATGTTGCAAATGATGCTCATAAACTAAATCTAGAACTTGCGAACCTGATAGACTAGGGCGCCAACCACCCAAGTCTTTTCAGAGAGATAATCTGGAACTATTTTTGGATCCTAAAACCTTAATTCCTGCACTGCCTTCCTGTAGCTCCACTTTTCCCAAAATTTGTACCTGTAACTTACACACAAGATGACAAGAGAGGGGTTTGGGGGTTGTGGTGTTCAGGGATTTGCCTCAGTCAAATCCTAGGTTAGAATTCAAGCTTTCCCAACACTGTTGTTAGAGAGAGAGCGTGCCCTTGCAGGGCAAAGGCTAAAGATAATCCAAATGATGATGAAATGATTCAAACATAATGATGTCACCTTAGAGGTGAAGTCCTTAGGAGGATGAAGCTCTTCAACTCATAAGTAGATGGATGATGATGTCAAATCTGCAACCAAAACATAAATACAAACACAAGTCTGCAACAATAACACAATGAATGCCTTGAATGCTCTTTGCTCTAATATCACAAGTTCACAATATCCATCTAGGTTTAAAATGAAGTAAAAAACTCACTTATATATGCTTTCCCACTAACATTCATGAGATTAAATCACAAAAGCCAACAAGGAGGAACATTTTTAAAGGTCCTAGGCTGACATACCATTTATTTCTCCTGACCGATCAGGGAGGACTTGGGAGATTGGCACCCAAGTCTTGGGGCCTTATTTGAGTCAGGGCTAACCTAAATGAAGGGCCCAAAGTCCCAAATTCACATGGGTGTCAGGATCTTTTCTTCGGGATGCTCAATTAGAATGTATAATGAAGCAAATAGGACCTAGGAGTTAAACTAGGAGATAAAAAGGCATGTGTCCACCTTTTACTCTATAACAATAATAAACTTACCACTGGCTCATATATATACCTAATTATGTCATGGATGCCACCGAGGCTGACTTAGATACTTAAATATAACACCTAGGATGACCTAACTACCTTTATTTGACTATAATAATGATTATATAACTTAATTAAGAGTTTAGGCAGCCCCAAACTAACTATTCATAAACCTATACACACTATAAGATTAAGGGCGTAGCATTCCCCCCTCTTTAAAGAAGTGTTGTCCTCAACGTTGATCAATTATGGATGCTTTTGCACAAAATCCTTAGTTTCTCATGTAGCATCTTTGACTGGAGAGTTCTTCCATTTTATCAAACACTTTATGATTACCCTTGTCCATAGCCTCTTCGTGCATGTTTGAAGAATTCCCTTAGGATCCAAAACTATTCTTCCCTCCTCATCAAGCTCTTGTAACTCAGTCTATGCTACAACTTCTTGCCCATTAACCTTCCTCAAGCATGAAACATGGAAAACTAGAAGGGTTTTTTGTTAACATAGGCAGCTCCAATTTATATGCTTCACTACCAATCTTTTGAAACACCTTATTAGGACCATAGTACTTGGGTACAAGCTTGGTATCTTTTTGTTGTTGTTTTCGAAACATTTTCTTAGATGGTTGTAATTGCATAAAGACCCAACTACCCAATTCAAAACTCCTTTCACTACGGTGTTGATCAGACTATTGCTTCATTCTATTTTGTTCCATTATCAAGTTCCCTCAAAGACTAGCAAGTACCTCTTGTTGATGGTGAATGTTGTTGCAAGTATGTGCTAATCGATGTTGTCATTGATGTCAACATGTTTGTGTTGTCAAAGGTGTCAAATATATCTTCTGATGTTGTTTCTGATTGGTTGATTGAGTTGTTGTGTTAAGGTGATTTGAATGGCTTGTATAAGTACTGATGATGTTAGTATATTATTCTTGTTGCTAGGTTTCCAAGTGCTTTTGAGAAAATTTGATAAATACTAAAGACAGTGTTGTGATTTTGCTTCACATTTCTTCTATGTTCATTACCAGAGGTTGAGGTTTGGATATGTCTTAGAGAAGCAGTTGAAGATGTTAAATCTAGAATTAGGTGCTTTGAAATGATGTGGCTTGAAAGTTATGTTCACCAGTTTGAGGACTGTGCCTGGCAGTATTTGTAGTGTGACTGGGAGAAAGTATTTACTCTGCAGTTCTCCGCAGTTTAGTTTTTCATCTTACAGTTCTGGATGAGTGTTCATAAGGTCCATATCTATGTTCTATCCAAAGAACTTGTGATTTGATGCTCGGAAATGTAGTTTTCTTGAGTAGCAGAGCTTGGCAGTGTTGGTTGTGAGCAGTCTGTGAACTTTCTTCAAGTGAAACTTGTTGTAGCTAGATTTGTTGGCTCCCAGGTGATTTGATGTTGTTCATGGATGTTTGCACATTGTGTTAAAGGCTTTTTCTTAGTCTTCAAGCTATGGTTGGGTTCTTGGAAGGATGTGCCTAAGTGTTCTTGGTGTTTGCACAAGTTTAGCCAACTTGGGTGCTAACACTAATTGTGGATGTGCTTTGTGGATTGAGGAAGCATGTTGAAGTGTATGAAGATGTATTTAGGTTTGAGCTAGGTTGTGAAATGTTGTACCTTCATTCCTTTTCTTCGTAAGAATGTTTAGGTCCTAACCTAATTCAAACGCTGTATGTTTGTTGACCTTGGAGATTGTTTCAAAGGTTGTAGAATGTGTTTCCAATCTTGGTGAATGTTTCAAGGTTGATGTTGATATAAATAAGTGTAAAGGATTCATGTGTGAAGGGTGTATGTGCAAGGATTGTGGTAATGTTGATGTGAATTTGAATAAAAAGTAGTAAGGACTTTCATGTGGTAGATAACCTAATGCAGTGAGCAGAAGTTGTCTACAATTTTTAGAGAGGCTGCAAAGGTGATGTTTGTTGTGCTTCATTGAAACTAAACTCAGACATGTGGTAGATGCTATTATATCAATTCATGGTAGTGAGCCACCTCTTTTCTTCTTTCTTGTTCTTTTAGACAGTGAGTCCTTAGCAGTGAGCTCTAGGCAGTGAGCCTCTTGTAATTTGATATTGCTACTACTTTATATTGTGAGCTAATCCTCATCATGGTTTTCCACGTAAAAATCTGGTGTTCTCTTGTGCATCGTGTTGATGTGTTTAAGTTTCTATTTATGCATTTCATGTTTAATCTTTAAGGGTTTAAGTGAACTGATGTGTATGTGATTATGTTTATGAGGGTTTGAAATTTTTGATACAACTGATTCACCCCCCCATCTCAATTGTCTTGTGCATTCAACAATTGGTATCAGAGCGAGGGTTCCTTGCAAGGAAGCCTAACAACTTAAGGTAGATCTGAGATGGCGCACAAGAAAGACATTCATTAGTGTGATGGATCTGACTATGCCTTCTAGAAGGTAAGAATGCAAAGTTAACTTATTTCTCTTGGTTGTGATATTTGGAGAATAGTTTAAAAGAAATACACTATACCTGAAAATGGTCTGGAGACTACAGCTGAGATTAGGACTTATGAGACTAATGGTAAAGCCAGAAATGCCCTACTAAATGCTCTATCTAACACTGAACTGGCAAATGTTTTGGATCTAGAAACTACACATGAGATCTGGAATAAATTGAAGAATATTTATGAAGGTGATGAATCTATCAAGAAAGCCAAGTTGCAAAATTTGAATCCCAAATATGAAACTCTATGGATGTCTGAAGATGAGAACATAACAAGCTATATGCAAAAGATTGATGAAGTTGTCAACGATATCAAACGTCTTTGTGGAATGTTGGATGATAAAGAAGTTGTAAATAAGATACTCAGAAGACTTCCCAAATCATATAGTCATAAAGTATCTTCCATTGAAGAATTGCAAGATATGGATAAGCTTTCAAAAGGTCAATTGCTTGGTAAACTGACTACTTTTGAGATGAGAGAATTTGGTACTACTAATGGTTTTGTGAAAGTTGAGATTGCTTTTAAGGCCAAATCAGAAAAGACTGCTAAATCAGATAAGTATGTTGTGGAGTCAGATGAGGAAGACTTTGATGAGATTGAGGCAAAATTTGTAAGTAGAATGAAAAAGGGAACTGGAAAGTTCAGAGGTAAGTTACCTTTCAAATATTTCAGTTGTGGTAAGATTGGTCATTATGCTTCAATATGTCTTGATAGAGCTTTGAAGATCAAGAACAAAGAAGGTAAAGGTAAGATGATAAGGAAAAGTTACTATGTTGAATAAAATGATGGTGTAACTGATGATGAATTTGATTTTGAGGTTGGTAATTCTAGTGAATGCTTGTTTATTGCCCTAAAAGAAGAACCTATTTCTACTAACCTTGCAAGCTGTGTGAAGGAAGTTTGGAAGAAGAGAAAGTGATGTTTGCATTTCATGCTAGAAAGGAAAAGGATGAATGGATCATTAACAACGGATGTTCAAATCACATGATGTGAGATACTTGAGTAAGTTTGTTAAATTGGAAAAGTATGAAGGAGGACTAGTTAGATTTGGTGATAATGCAGCTGGTAAGGTTTGTGGAAAAGTGTTAATTACTTTTGATGGAAAGCATAATATAAATGATGTTCTTTATGTCAAAGGCTTAAAGCATAATCTTCTAAGTGTTGGATAGATGTGTGGCAAAGGATACAATTTGATGTTTAATGATAATGGATGTGAGATAAGGAAAAGCTCCAGAACAATAATTGTTGTTGGTAAGAAGACTCATGGTAATGTTTATCAATTGAAAGGTACTTGATAATTGTTGTTTGTTGGCTCAGAAAAATGAAAGGTGGTTATGCAATAGGAGAATGTGTCATAAATTAACTTTGATAATCTAGTGAGAATAAGCTTAGTTCAAGCTGTAAGAGAGCTACCTAAGATTGTGAAGCCTGTTAATGCTATTTGCAAAGAATGTCAATTTGGGAAGCAAACAAAGACTAGTTTCAAGAGCAAAGAACAAACCTCTACCATTCTGCTGAAGTTGGTGCATACAAATTTCTATGGTCCTACAAAAATAAGAAGTCTACAAGGTGACATGTATTTCATGCTACTTATTGATGATTATTCAAGAATGACTTGGGTTACTTTTCTTAGAGAAAAATCAGAAGCCCTAGACAAGTTCAAGGCATTTAAAGCAATGGTTGAGAATGAAATGGATTTGAGAATCAAATTTTTGAGGTCTGATAGAGATGGTGAGTTTGCTTCAAATGAAGTCAATGCTTTTTGTGAAGAACATGGGTGACAATTGTTTGCTACATGAACTCGTCAACAAAATGGAGTAGTTGAAAGGAAGAATAGAACAGTTCAGGAAGCTACTAGAACAATGAACAAGGAAGCAAACCTACTAGAAGTATATTGGAAAGAAGCAATTCACATTACTGTCTACATTCAAAACAGAGTGCAAGTCAAAGCAAATGGAACAAAGATAGCTAATGAGCTATGGTATGGAAGAATTCCTACTATCAAGTATTTCAAAGTTTTTGGAAGCAAATGCTATATCAAAAGAGATGAAGAGTTAGGAAATTTTGATGCTAGATGTGATGAAGGCATATTCCTTGGTTACTCTACCAAAATCAAAGCTTACTGGTGCTACAACAAAAGGTTGAGAAATATTATTGAAAGTACAAATGTGAAGGTAGATGAATATATTTAGAGAATCTTAGAGCCAAATGGATATGAATCAAATGAGTATGTTGATACAGAAGAAGTTGAAGAAGACAAAGACAATGAAGTTCATATTGATGAAGAAGAAGTTTCAGAAAGAGTTCCTAAAACCCCCAATTTTGTGCAAATGAATCACTTAGAGGATCAAATCATTGGTGATAAAAACAAAGGAGTTTTGACAAGAAGAAGAGTTGCAGAAGAGCAAGTAAATCTCTATTTACTTTCAAAGGTTGAACCTAAGATAGTTACTGAAGTGTGTAAAGATAAACATTGGGTCAAGGAAATGGAAGAAGAATTGATGCAAATTGAAAAGAACAAGACTTGGCAACTTGTCCCCGAGCCTGCAGATTAGAATGTGATTGGAACAAAGTGGGTTTTCAGAAATAAGTTGAATGAGAATGGAGAAGAGGTAAGAAAAAAAGCTAGACTTGTATGCAAAGGCTACTCACAAGTGGAAGGAATAGACTATGAGGAAACTTTTTCTCTGGTGGCAAGACTAGAAGCTATTAGGTTGTTTTTGGCTTATGCGGCACAAAAGGATTTCAAAGTATATCAAATGGATGTGAAGTCTTTTTTTTTGAATGGTAAGTTGGAAGAGGAAGTGTATATAGAGCAACTAGATGGATTTCAGTTATCAAACAAACCATATATGGTATGCAGATTGAAGAAGGCATTGTATGGACTAAAGCAAGCTCCCAGAGCTTGGTATGCTAGGTTAGGCAGGTATTTATTGTAGCAGGGATTCAGTAAAGGGTCTATAGATAGTAATTTGTACATCAAGGTAAGCAAATATCAAATCTTGATTATTGAGGTCTATGTGGATGATATAATCTTTGGTGGAAATGAAGGTATCTGTAAGAACTTTGTAGATGAGATACAAAAATAATTTGAGATGTCAATGTGTGGTGAGATGAACTTCTTTCTTGGGCTGCAAATTAATCAATAGATAAGGGCATTTTCATTTCACAATCAAAGTATATCAAGGAGCTGTTGAAATTTTTTGGAATGGAAGAATCTAAAATAGTTTGTACTCCCATGACAATTGGTTGCAAGCTGAGCAAAAATGATGAATCACCTAAGATTGATTAGAGAAAATATAGATCAATGATTGGAGGACTGCTGTACCTAACTATTACTAGAGCAAATATCATGCATGTAGTCTATCTTGTGGCCAAATTTCAAGTAGATCCTAGAGAGTCACATGTCATGGAAGTAAAGAGGATATTTAGGTATTTGAAGGGCACTCTAGACCATGGTTTGTGGTATCCTAAGAACAATGACTTCACCCTAAGTGCCCACATAGATGCGAATTGGGCCAGATGTGTAGATGAAAAGAAAAATACAAGTGGTGGTGTGTTCTTTCTTAGAGATAGAGTTGTGTCATGGAAAAGCAAGAAGAAGGATTCAATATCCTTATCTACTGCAGAGGCAGAGTAAATTGTAGCAGCATCATGTTACACATAGATGCTATGGATGAGATAAACTCTGAAGGATATCAAAGTTGAGTATGATGATCCAATTCCTATTTTCTGTGATAATACTAGTGCCATTAACATTTCAAAGAATCTAATGATGCATTCAAGGACAAAGAATATTTCTATTAGGTATCACTTTTTGAGAGAGAAGGTTGTAGAGAAAGAAGTGAAACTTGAGTATTTTCCTACAAAAGATTAGGTTGTTGACTAAGGCTCTTCCTAAGGATGCATTTGAGTATCTCTGGGAGAAGTTAGGGGTTATTGCCCCTCCTTCCGTGAACTAGTTGCATAAGGAAGTGCATCAGTCCAGTGTGATTTAGAATTCATTCTTTTATGGACTGATGATGGAGGCTACCTCTCAGGGGGAGCAGGTAGTGGCATTAAAGAGTGTTACAATCAAGGGAAATAAGAGTTGGTACATGATGGTTCAGAGTAGTTGAGATCAGTGCAAGTATGTGTAGTATCTTATTGATGGGGAGAAATATTGAAAAAGGTATGTCACCCTTTGCCATTGATGTGAAAGGGGGAGAGATTTCACGTGAAAAACAAAGGAAGAGTAAGATGTATAAAAGAAAGGGGGAGAATGAGATTAGTACAAAATTGTGTCATGATAGTTTTTCACATCATATGTTGCCATCAACGACAAAGGGGGAGATTTTTGTAAGTATGTGCTAATCGATGTTGTCATTGGTGTCAACATGTTTGTGTTGTCATTGGTGTCAACTGTATCTTTTGATGTTGCTATTGATTGATTAATTGAGTTGTTGTGTTAAGGTGATTTGAATGGCTTGTAGAGGCACTAATGATGTTAGTATATTGTTCTTGTTGGTGGGTTTCCAAGGGCTTTTGAGAAATTTTGATTTATACTGAAGATAGTGTTGTGAAGAAGTATTTTGGCTTACAGGATACTGTCTGAGTTTTTTCTCCGCATTTATATTTTGTTGATTACTGGAGGTTGAGGTTTGGATATGTTCTAGAGAAGTTGTTGAAGATGTTAAATCCATAATTTGGTGCTCCAGAATGATGTGGCTTGAAAGTCACGTTCACCAGTTTGAAGACTATGCCTAACAATATTTGCAATGTGACTAGGAGAAAGTATTTTGCTCCGCATTTCTCCACAGTTTGGTTTTTAGTCTTGCGGTTCTAGATGAGTGTTCATAAGGTCCATATATATGTTCTATCCAAAGGAATTGTGAGTTGATGCTCTGGACTGTAGTTTTCTTGAGTAGCAGAGCTTGGTAGTGTTCATTGTGAGCAGTCTGTGAACTGTCTTCAAGTGAAAATTGTTGTAGCTGGATTTGTTGGCTCCCAAGTGATTTCATGTTGTTCATAGATGTTTCAAGATTGTGTTAAAGGCTTGTGCTTGGTCCACAAGCTATGTTTGGGTTCTTGGATGCATCTTCCTAAGTGTTCTTGGTGTTTGCACAAGTTTAGCCAACTTGGGTGATAACACTAATTGCAGATGTGGTTCATGGATTGAGGAAGCATGTTGAAGTGTATGAAGATGTATTTAGGTTTGAACTAAGCTATGAAATGTTCTACCTTCATTCCTTTACTTCACAAGAGTGTTTAGTTCCTGACCTAATTCAAACTTTGTATGTTTGTTGACCTTGGAGACTGTTTCAAAGGTTGTATAATGTGTTGCCAACCTTGGTGAATGTTTCAAGGTTGATGTTGATATAAATAAGTGTAAACTATTCATGTGTGAAGGGTGTATGTGTGAGGATGGTGGTAATGGTGATGTGAATTTGAATAAAAAGAAGTAAGGACTTTCATGTGGCAGATAACCTAATGCAGTGATTAGAAGTTGTCTACACTTTTTAGAGAGGCTACGAAGGTGATGTTTGTTGTGCTTCATTGAAACTAAACTCAACCATGTGATAGATGCTATTATTTTAGTTCATGGTAGTGATCCACCTCTTTTCTTCTTTCTTCTTCTTCTAGACAGCGAGTCCTTGGCAGTGAGCCCTTTAGTAGTGAGCCTCTTATAATTCGGTATTGCTACTACTTTATATTGTGAGCTAATCCTAACTATCGTTTTTCCCTTTTATAGTTTTCCATGTAAAAATTTGGTGTTCTCTTGTGCATGGTGTTGATGTGTTTAGGTTTCTGTTATATGCATTTCATGTTTAATCTTTAAGGGTTTAAGTGAACTGATGTGGATGTGATTATGTTTATGAGGGTTTGAAATTTTTGATACAACTGATTCACCCCCCCCCCCCTTAGTTGTCTTGTGCATTCAACAAATGTGTTCTTCAACTTTTTGAACCTTTGGTTGTGGCCACAATGAAGAAGTGATTGATGACAAACAAATACAACAATCGAGTAACTAAGATGAAATCAAAAGACAATCGTAAATATCATTAAAACATAAAATAAATTCATCTTAACCTCACTCCATTATTCTCCTCTATTTTGCCTTGGGAGAAATGGGTGGCATGAAGATTTGTTCTCAGATTTTTTGATTGCAAAATTCACATGAAAATTCAAGTAGAGTTTCATTGCATTGTCCAAGGTGTTAGAAGGAAAAAAGTAAAATAGATGGTTTATATAGATTTTTGGTGGAAGGAAAGTGGGAAAGTTGCCATTATTCAATTAAGAGATAAATTGAAGTTAACTTATGAAGATTGGAGAAAGTTTCCAAAATTAGGAGATAGAAAATGGAAATGCTAAAAGGAGAGAGAGAAGAGTGAAAGATTGATATAGTAAGTATATTTAATTAATTAAAATAGAATTTTAATTAATTTGTGGCATGAAAATAAATAATAGATATTTATTTAATTATAGAAGAAAAGCTAGATAATTAATTAAATAAATAAATGTATTTATTTAATTATAAGTGGGATTAAATAAATATAAACATTTATATAATTTGGAGGAAAAATTAAGATAAGAATAATTAAATAAATATAGTTATTTATTTAATTTGGAGGAAAATTAAGACATGGATAATTAAATAAATATAACTATTTATTTAATTTGGGGAAAAATTAAAAGATAAATAATTAAATAAATATAAATATTTAATTAACTATGGAGGGAATTAACAATGATAACTATATAAATATAAATATTTATTTAACTATAGACAACATTGTTTAGGGTAATTTGTAGTGTCTACAATAACTAATACCCATATAGTGCCAAATATAGAGACATATTGGACAAAGTATGGAAGGATATGTTATGCCACCATTATACTAGTGGTAGACATTGCATCCATCTCTCTTGTTTATCTAGAGAAAAACATCAAAGGTACCCTTCCAATCATTTATTAACCACCTTAGTATGTCCATAATATTGTGGATGATATGATGAGCTACAAGCAAGCTGAGTGCCCAAACATGAAAAAGAGTCAGTCCAAACATTACTTGTAAATATAGGATCATGATCACTTACTATAACTTTTACAGTCATCCGTAGTTTCTGAATAGTATTCATAAAGTTTGTTGCTATAGTGCTTGCTACCAATGGGTGTGTCAAAGCACAAAAATGTGCATATTTGGCAAGATGATCTACAATGACCATGATAACATTTTTTCCTTCTAATTTGGGCAAACCTATGATGAACCAATAAATGCCTCCCCCCATCACTAACTTGGGATAGACAAGGGTTATAGAAAAGTTGGAGTCTTAATTGTCTCCTCTTTATTTTGTTAACATATCATGCATCCTACTACAAATTTTTGAACATCCCCTTTTAGCCTCTCCCAAAATAAATCTTGCTTATTCTATGATAAGTTTTTTGGAATCCAAAGTTCCCACCTATTGGAGAAGCATGTAGTTCTTCCAACACCTAAAACTTAAGGGATGAATTCTTACAAAGGTACAACCTATCCTTGTACCATAAAACATTTCCTTTCCATGCAAATTTGTCGAACACACTTGAATCCTATTGGAGTTTCTCAATGAGAGTTTGAGTATCTATGTCTTTCTCCCACTTTTCTCTTGCATCATTTACCCAATTTTCTTGTAATATAAAAATCACATACAATAGTGATTTTATGGGTTTATCCCTCCTCCATTGAGCATCAACCACAACATTCTCCTTGCTTATATGATCTCAAAATTGTATCCCAACATCCTTATGACCCATGTTTTGTTCTCTAGATGACAACCTCTGTTCCAAGAAATATTTGAGACTATCATGATTTGTCTTTACCTTAAAGTGTCTTCCCATTAGACAAGGTCTCCATTGTTTGACTGCATGTAACATAGCCCACATTTCCTTCTCATAAACTGGCTTCAACAAATTCTTACCTTTGAGTTGGTGAATCTCAAATACTATGGGTCTTCCTTCTTGCATGAGTACTACTCCTATGCCATGTCCTAAAGCATCACATTCAACAATGAAAGTATTAGAAAATTTTTAGGTAGCTAGAACTAGAGTTGTGCACATGGTTTCCTTTAGCTTCTCAAATGCCCTTGTAGCTGCCTCATTCCACTGGAAGGAATCCTTCTTCAACAAATTTGTGAGAGGTGATATTATTCTACCATATTTTTTTACAAATCAGTAATAATAACCTGTAAGCCCTAAAAAACCTCATAGGTTCTTGAGGGTCCTGGGAATTTTCCACTCCACAATAGCCATAGTCTTATGAGGGTTGACCTTGACTCCCTCATGTGACATAATGTGACCTAGGTACTCCTGTTATTTAACTCTAAACACACACTTGGATGACTTAGCATACAACTAATGCTAGGGGAAGAATGCCCAAAACTTGATTTACATGTTGCAAGTGTTCCTCCCAAGTTTAACTATATATTAATGTTTAATATGAAAATGAGGTGATGGGGTTTTGGTTGAATCCTCCTTTCCACAAAACATTCTAAGGGATTTTCAACCAAGTGATTCTCCTATCGAGAGGAGAGTCATCTATCAGGTTGGGTTGCCACTTGGTTTTCTGTTGGGAAATTCAGAAGTTATCACACAATGTTGCTAATTAATACTCTTATGCTCTTGAAACCCTAATTTAAGCAAAATAGTAAGTAAATCTGTGAATTATGGCAAATGCCACCAGAATTAGACAAAGGGCAGAGAACCTTAACTCACTATTTTTCACAGTCCAGAAAATGAAAATGTCAAGGACAATGGTGATGGCACCCTAATCCAATGTGATGGTTTTTCTATGGATTCTTGATCTCCTTCCGACACTGATCTCTGGTATATCTTTTGTTTCTAGTGATTTGATAATGGAGGACAATGGTGATGGTACCCTTGTCCCAAAATCCTGCATAGTGTCTGCTTCTTTTTGGATCCAGAATCTTCAATGTTTCCCTATCTTCCCTGCAACTCCACTTTTTCTAGATCTGACACCTGTAACCTGCAATCACAAGGAGTGTGGGAGGGGGTTGTGGTGTTTAGAGGCTTGCCTCAGTCAAGCCTTGGAGAGACATTTAGGTCTTCTGAACACCGTTGTCAGAGAAAGAGTGTGTATCCTTGTGGGATAGAGGTAAAAATCCAAATGAGAATGATGGTAAAACACAATAGATGTCACCTTGATGATGAATCTCTCATGGAAGGAAGACACTCTTCAATGCCATGAAGAGGAGATGGAATCCAACCTGCAAAAACAAACACAATAACAATGCTATGCTCTGTAACACAATGAATGCCTTGGTCACTTTAACATAAGCTCATGAATCACAATGTCCATCTAGTTTGTAAATGATAACCTAAGCATGCTTATATATGCAACTATTAAGATTCCTGCCAAGAATTTCATATTTGAAACTTACGATGTCATCCTAGAAACCAAATAAAGGTCACAAACTTGACATTTGAATTTAGGGTAGACCCAAAATAGGGCTAGACTAGGGCGCTAGCACCCTTGTCCACCCCCTGTCTTTGTTCTGGCATCATTAAATTAGCACCCCTAGGTCCTATTTGTCACAAGACCCAAGGGTTTTCTCATTGGGAGTCTAAATTATCATGCAAGATGCTCTAAATGCAATCTAAGGAGCCAGGAGCTAAACCTTAAAGGAAAAAGCCCTAGAGGGTGCATTTTTCCAACATAACATTTAGCCCCTACTTTAATGTATGTATTAAATGTGAGGCCAATACATGCACTAAAGTAAGGTCAACAAACATAGCAAACATGCCAAGCACGGAGAGGACACGCCAAACACATTGAAGACAATAACAGGCACACAAAACATGGAGAAGACAGTTACAGTCACGCAAATCATGGAGACTACAATATTGAAGACATGCAGATCACATAGAATACAATGAATGCAGTGATTATTTTCTTTTTGATTTTTCCATATGAAATGCAGGATGCAAGTACAAGGAAAGTAAACAAATAAATCCAAAAAAGTGTAGAGGAGTTGTTCACCACTAGTCTTGTACTTTTTGAGAACAGACATGACAAACAAAATCCCAAGGTGTAGAGGAGTTATTCACCATCGGTCTTGCACCTTGAGAACAAACATGCCAAACAAATCTCAAAGTGTAGAGGAGGTCATCACCACCGGTCTTGCACTTTGAGAACAAACACACCATACACACACTGAAGACATGGAGAAAACATAGAAGACAAGCAATGGAGTGACACTATTGCTAGATTCATCACCATCTCAGGTACATTACAAGCACACACCGATAATCAGGATTCACCACAACTATTAGATTTAGAGCAAACAACTGAGAGGGGGGGCGAATCAGTTGTACAAAAACTTTCTTCCAATTAAATACTTAACTTCATTTTTTAATTTAGCAGCATAATAATAAATCAATCATGGAAACATAATGTAATGAATCAAGAGTAGAAACACATTAACACATGAGACACCAAGATTTTGACGTGGAAAACCCAGTTAAGGGAAAAACCACGGGGTGATTAACCCAAGATTGTATTCTCTGTTAGAAGAATAGAAAGAACAAATGGCACATGCCAATTAGGGCTCACTGCCCGAGCACACTGCTCACAAGAGGCCCACTTCCTACAAGAGACACACTTTCTACAAAGAAATAAGTATCACATACTTGAACTGGAGAATAGCATCTTCACCATGCTTGAATCAATTCCATTTAAGCCCAATACTTCTTCTCTGCCTTTCACTCTCCTCCTTGCTACCACACACTCATCTCTATAAGGACACCACTGAAATCACTTTCCAATCCCTTATTTATACAAGACATCAACTTAGGAATGATCATCTAAGTTAGCAAACATCAACAAGAACATCCGCAGGATGTGTAACTCATCCGGTCGGCCAATCTCAAGAACACCATCATCTGGAAGTTATTCCTCAATTGCGAGCTCCAACTTCAATGCGGACCACCAACACAAACTAAACATGATACAAAGACCTCCACAAGCTTTCCTGAGTCACCAAGAACATCCACACTTCATCTGCTTACTAAATTCCTTCTCCCCTTCATCCGGAACCTCAAGAACACAGTCTGTCATTACTGTCATAAAGGAATAGATGCTTTCAAACCTTCAAACCATGAACCAATCAAGTTGATACTTCAAAAAGACTTCCTCAACACTTCCTCAAATCCACAGAACAGGATACTGCATTTTTGGATCTCACCGGACCTATCTATACCACTCTGTCACCACTGAACATCTGCCGAAACCAGTTTTACTTGAGCAGCCACAAATTCTTCTGATCTTCATGTGGACCTCTAAAATCTCTACTAGACCACCTTAAGACACATATCTACAAAACCTTTAAACCACATCCTCTAATCCTCATCCTATCTTGGACTTTTACCTTACTGTCATCACTGTTCTTCACTGTTCCTGATTGAGACTAATTTTCTCAATATCCTCAGCACGCAACTCATCCAATCCTTATCATTAATGCAACAGGAGTATGTTGACATCAATAACAACATCAGTTAGGCCCATACTTGCAACAATCTCCCCCTTTGTCATTAATGGCAACATATGATGTGAAAAACCATTTTAACCATCAAGACAAGAACCTCTCCTCACTGTCACAACTCCCCCTATCAGCAACAACCATTCACATGTCTTTTCTCTCTTTACTACTCCCCCTTTGATCAGAAACCACTTGTTTTTCACATGTATTCTCTCTCCCTTTGACATCAATGGCAAAGGGCACATACTTGCAATTCCACCACTTCATAATCATACCTACTACTCCCCCTGAGTAGCAGCTCCCCATCATCAATCCAGACCACAAGAAGTGACTATGATATCCACCAGACTGATGCACATTAGTGCACCTTAGTTCATCACCGAAGGGGCAATAACCCCTAACTTCTCCCTGAGATACTCAAAAGAGTCCTTAGGTAGAGGTTTAGTAAAGATGTCTACAATTTGATCCTTGGAAGGCACAAACTCCAATCTGACTTCATTCTTGTTCACTTACTCTTTCAAAAAGTGAAACTTGATGGATATGTGTTTAGTCTTTGAATGCAACACCAGATTCTTAGATATATTTATTGCACTTGAATTATCACAGAAGATTGTGATGGGTTCCTCATACTCCACTTTGATATCTCTTAGCATCTACTTCATCCACAAAACTTGAGTACAACTACCTGCTACTGCAATACATTCTACTTCAGTTGTAGATAGAGATATTGCCTCTTGTTTCTTTCTTAACCAAGAAACCAATCTCTTCCCCAAAAAGAATGCTCCACCACTGGTACTCTTCTGGTCATCCACATCTCCTGCCCAATCCGCATCTGTATATGCATGAAGAGAGAAATCATGATCTCTAGGATACCACAGACCATACTCAACTGTCCCTTTTAGATATCTAAAAATCCTCTTGATTGCCATGACATGATATTCTCTAGGATCAGCCTGGAATCTAGTAACAAGACCAACAACCTGCATAATATCTAGTCTAGTTTGAGTGAGATACAATAGTTCTCCACTCACTGACCTATACTTTGTCTAATCAGCCTTAGGAGAGTCATCATCTTTTCTCAACTTACATCTAGTTGCCATGGGAGTATTCATTGGTTTTGAGTCTTCCATCCCAAATTTCTTCAACAATTCTTTCACATATTTGGTCTGAGAAATGAAGATTCCTTTCTTTGTTTGAGTGATTTGCAGACCCAAGAAGAAATTCATTTCACCAAGCATGGACATCTCAAACTCACTTTTCATTTGATTTGCAAAAGTTTTACACATAGTATCTCTTCCTCCAAAAATTATATCATCAACAAACACTTCAACAATCAAGATGTTTTCATGATCAATTTTGAAATATAAATTACTGTCAGCAGTACCTTTGTTGAAACCAATCTTCAAAAGATGCTTATCCAATCTTTCATACCAGGCTCTTGGGGCTTGCTTCAGTCCATATAGTGCTTTCTTCAACTTGCAGACCATATCACCATGATCCGACAATTGAAATCCATCCGATTGCTCTATGTACACTTCTTCTTCCAAGTCACCATTCAGGAAGGCAGACTTGACATCCATCTGATATACCTTGAAATCCTTAAAGGTAGCAAAGGCAAGAAATAATCTGACTACTTCAATTCTTGCCATTGGAGCAAAAGTTTCTTCAAAATCAACTCCTATTTGAGAGTAACCCTTGCAAACCAATCTGGTTTTATTTCTGATTACTTCATCAACTTCATTCAGTTTGTTCTGGAAGACCCATTTTGTTGCAATCACATTCTTGTTTCTAGGTCTAGGAACAAGATCCCAAGTGTGATTTTTCTCAATTTGCATCAGCTCTTCCTCCATTGCTTTAGTCCAGTTTTCATCAATGCAAGCTTCATTCACTGTCTTAGGTTCAATCTTTGAAATCAGACAATACTCTTCTGAATCTTGAGCAATTCTCCTTCTTGTTTGTACTCCTTTACTTTTATCACCTATGATCTGATCTTCAGAGTGGTTTAGTCTTACATACCTGGGAACTTTGGGGAATTCTTGCATTTTTGATTCTTGATCAGGTTCATTGAAACTCATCTCTTCTTCCTGATTTACCAGATTAGTTTGGATCTGACTTACAGAGGAGGCTTGGGCTCTTTGAATCAGAACACCATTCTGATCATCTTCATCATATTCATAAAACCTTGAGGGTTTCTCAATTCCCTCATCAACCTTCACATTTGTACTTTCTATCATCTTTCTCAATCTCTTGTTATAACACCGGTATGCTTTGCTTTGAGTAGAGTAACCCAAGAATATTCCTTCATCACTTCTAGCATCAAACTTTCCTAGATCTTCATCTCTTTTAATGTAACATTTGCTACCAAAAACTTTGAAGTACCTCATAGTAGGAGTGATGCCAAACCAAAGTTCATAAGGAGTCTTACCGGTATTACTTCTGATTTGAACTCGATTGAGAGTATAGACTGCAGTGCTGACAGCTTCTCTCCAATAGATTTGAGGAACATTTGCTTCCATCATCATGGTCCTAGATGCTTCCTGGATGGTCCGGTTCTTTCTCTCAACTACTCCATTTTGCTGTGGAGTCCTAGGAGCAGACAATTGTCTCTTAATTCCATGTTTCTCACAGAAATCTATGAACTCATTGGATGTGAATTCTCCACCTCTATCAGACCTCAGACATTTTAATTTTAATCTAGTTTCATCCTCTACCATAGCCTTGAATATTTTGAATTTCTCAAGAGCTTCTGATTTCTCTTTCAAAAAGGTTACCCACATCATCCGGGAATAGTCATCAATTAGTAACATGAAGTATCTGTCACCTTGCACACTCCTGATTCTTGCCAGACCACAAAGATCAGTATGAACTAAGTCCAATAATTTGGAGGAAGATTATTCCTTGCTTTTGAATGAGACTCTGCCTTGTTTTCCTAACTGACATTCCTTTCACACACAACTTGTAGGCTTCACCAATTTTGGAAGATCTCTTACAGCTTGAGTATTGCTTATCTTGATGATATTATCAAAATTCACATGACACATTCTCCTATGCCATAACCAACTCTGATCAACTTGAACAAATAAACAACTTTTACAGTGCCAACTAAATGGAAGATGTTACCTTTTGTTTGGGTACCGGATGCAATCTTTGTTTTGAAACTCTCAAAGATCTTGCATTTCCCATTCTTGAATCTGAGATCATAGCCTTTGTCCACCAACTGTCCAACACTAAGAAGATTGTGCTTCAATCCTTCAACATACAAAACATTACCGGTTTTGTTCCTTCCATCAAAAGAAATAGTTCCTCTACCTCTGATTCTACCAGCAGAATTATCACCAAATTTTACCACTCCTCCTTCATACCTTTCCAAATCTATGAATTTACTTTTGTCACCTGTCATATGGTGAGAGAATCCACTGTCAATGACCCAATCATCCTTTTCTTCAACTTGGGTAGCTAGAGCTCTTTCTACAACTTTATGATTGACAAATTCAGAGGGCATTGGATCTTCTTCCTTGATGGCAATGAACACCCAGTCACTTCCAGACTTGTCTCATGTCTCTAATTCATCATCTGTTACTCCTTCATTATCATCTTCCTCATGAACATAGTAACAGTTCTTTTGGAACCTTGATCTGTTAGGATTTGGCCTTGAAAATCTTTCCAGACACTTTGAGGCAAAATGACCAATCTTATTGTAGTTAAAACACTTAAAAGGTAATTTTCCTTTATACTTACCGGATCCTCTTGGCAGTTTTTTTGCAATAAGGGCTTCAAGTTGAGCAGTTTATGCTTCCTCTTCTTCTAGGTCTTTTCTTGCTTTTTCATACCATGAGAGTTTCCTTGAAGAGTTCTCTCCCGGATTAAACCTTTGTTTACCTCGCACAGAGGCACTGGCTTTGAATGCAAATTCAGTCTTAGGAGGGGCATCTCCAAACTCAATTATTTCAAATGCAGCCAATTTACCAGCCAATTGATCTCTTGTGATAGTTGTATGGGCTCTGAATTCTTCAATGGCAGCTACCTTGATTTTGTAAGAAGTAGGAAGGGATCTGAGAATTTTGCCAACAATCTCATTTTCATCCAAGACTCCACCAGCATTTCTGATTCCACAAACAAGCTCATTTACTCTTGGCATAAAAGTAGTGATATTTTCATCTTCTCTCATCTTCAGATTTTCAAATTTTCCTTTCAAACTTTGTAACCTTGCACATTTAACATACTTGTCTCCTTCATGTAGAAGTTCCAGTTTTTCCCAAATCTCAAAAGCAGTTGATAGGTCAATAACATTTGAAAGTTCTGAATCAGATAATGCGCTTAGAAGAGCTTCTATAGTCCATAGATTGTTTTTATCATATGTGATTTCATTTGGGGTTTTTGGACCACCTTGTGGAGGTGTATACTTTGTTGTAACCATGGTCCAGTATGCCATTCCCATACATTGCAAGTGACATTTCATGCGACCTTTCCAAAGATTGAAATTGGTTCCATCAAACTTCAGACTATCCTTCTTGTAAGACGTCATTCTAGATCTCCTTAAGCGATTAAGCTCTTTTTAGAGGAACCTTGCTCTGATACCAATTGTTAGATTTAGAGCAGACAACTAAGAGGGGGGGTGAATCAGTTGTACAAAAACTTTCTTCCAATTAAATACTTAACTTCACTTTATAATTCAGCAACATAATAATAAATCAATCATGGAAACATAATGTAATGAATCAAGAGCAGAAACACACTAACACATGAGACACCAAGATTTTGACGTGGAAAACCTAGTTAAGGGAAAAACCACGGGGTGATTAACTCAAGATTGTATTCTCTATTAGAAGAATAGAAAGAACAAATGGCACATGCCAATTAGGGCTCACTGCCCGAGCACATTGCTCACAAGAGGCCCACTGCCTACAAGAGACACACTTTGTACAAAGAAATAAGTATCACATACTTGAACTCGAGAATAGCATCTTCGCCATGCTTGAATCAGTTCCATTTAAGCCCAATACTTCTACTCTGCCTTTCTCTCTCCTCCTTGCTACCACACACTCATCTCCATAAGGACACCACTGAAATCACTTCGCAATCCCTTATTTATACAAGACATCAACTTAGGAATGATCATCTAAGTTGGCAAACACCACTAAGAACATCCACAGGATGTGTAACTCATCCAGTCGGCCAATCTCAAGAAGAACACCATCATCCAAAAGTTATTCCTCAATTGCGAGCTCCAACTTCAATGCAAACCACCAACATGAATTGAACATGATACAAAGACCTCCACAAGCTTGCCTAAGTCACTAAGAACATCCAAACTTCATCTGCTTACTAAATTCCTTCTCCCTTTCATCTAGAAACTCAAGAACACAGTCTGTCATTACTGTCATAAAGGAATAGATGCTTGTGGACCTTCAAACTATGAACCAATCAAGTTGATCCTTCAAAAAGACTTCCTCAACACTTCCTCAAATCTGTAGAATAGGATACTACATTTTCAGATCTCATCGGACCTATCTGTACCAATCTGTCACCACTAAACATTTACCGGAACCTATTTTACTTGAGCGGCCACAACTTCTTTCAATCTTCATGCGGACCTCTGAAATCTCTACTAGACCACCTTAAGACACATATCTACAAACCCTTTAAACTGCATCCTCTTATCCTCATCCTATCTTGGACTTTTACCTTACCGTCATCACTGTTCTTCGCTGTTCCTGATTGAGACTAATTTTCTCAATATCCTCAGCACACAGCTCATCCAATCCTTATCATTAATGCAATAGGTGTATGTTGACATCAATGACAACATTGGTTAGGCCCATACTTGGAACACACAACAACCACCAAAAACACTCTTAAGGGTTGAGTTAGTCATAGAACCACTCCCCACCTCGCGATGAGGACTTTTTGAAAATGATAGGATAATGCAATCTCTCTAAAAAATACACTATCCCTGCCTCACGATGAGGGCTTAAGATAAAAGGATATGTTCAATATCCTACCTCCACAGAGGGCTTAAATGATTTTGATTGATTTTGAGATTATTCAAACATGCTTTACTATGATCTAAAGTAGACATCTTACCTTATATATGCCCCCACCTTAAGGTGGTTGATATCACATATTGATATCAAGCACGTTAAGGTGGGAAGAAAATACACAAGGGAACAAAAGCTCTTGCAAAGCCCATGCCCCCCAGAGGTGACATGTACTTTACGATCGCCAAATGTTCCCACAAACACATCCCTGCAAGAAAAGTGTTAGTGTCCAAATAATCATGATAAACAACAATGCATATGATCAACTACATGAAAGAGCCAAGCAAGGTGATATTCATGATAAACAAAGTGCACAGAGTAGCAGTATTGTTAAAGTGCTATTAGCAAGATAAGATAATATCGACACCAACATCAAGATAGAGAAATCATGGAATGATTCCACTAGCCAAGCATCAGATAAAATGTAACAACCCTATCTTCATGTATGGACTAGGTCCATTTTTTGATTACGCACCAAAGGGACACTAGGTCCGCATTAGTATAATATGTTTTTCGTCATTTGCTAGCTAGGTGGAAACACTAGAGGAAGGTAAATAATAAATTAGAGAGGAGAACAAGTGCCTTAGGGACAGTCACATAGGAGGGTGCCCCCAATTCACCAACCACAACGCTATGTCTGTAAGACACAACACACAACAATGAAATCAGAGGAGAGAAGATATAAAAGAATGATGATACAAATAGAAGGTCACAATAGAGGTGGTCTCCTAGTATCCTCAACCTTACAAGAGAATCAAAGGTCATCCTAGGAGGCCTAAAAACACATAACACATCACGGGGGAAGCACATCACGAGAGATAAATGGTTAGAGATACTTACCTGTCAGTGAAATTGCACTAAATTTTGGAACTTGCGAACCTCTTAGAGAGGTATTCAATCAAGTTTTGTGAGAATATTGAGCAGTTCTTATTAGGCTATTGCTTGTTATCAGAGAGTCCATGCGTCACATTCTCAACACTTCCTTGTTTATGTGAAATCTTTTGTTGCTTGTGAGGAGGAGAACGGATGTTGTTTCCAACTGATGATAATTGTCTTGCTCGTTTCCAACTTTTATTTCTCTTGTTCTGTTGGTTTTGTCTATCATAATGATAAGGACTATCTTGTACTATTTCAACCTTTTCTATTGTCATAATCTCTTGCTTCATTTTTTCCATTTGTCTTTTTGGTATATGTTGATTCTCTCCTGATCCCTGAAGGGATAATAGAGGAGGAACTTCAGAGTAGATACCTCTTCTTCGTGGATGAGGTGATACTTGAGTATTTTCCTTATCCACTTCAATTGTAGCAATTATCTCATCATAATCTAAATAATCCTCTTCTATCTGTAGTGTATTTAGTTGCATCAAATTGTTATCCATATGCTTAGATAAAGGATTAGTCAAGATCTGTAAATTTTGATTCTGCAAAGCAACTGATTTATTCCCATTATCATTCACACCAGATACTTGTATAACATTCGATTTGATGAGGTCTTGTATTTCATGTTTAAGATGCATACATCATTTAGTATCATGTTCTTGTGTTCGATGGTAGTGACAAAAGGCATTAGCATCAAAACAAGCTTCTTGCATTCTATTAGGATTTACTGGTTTAATTAGGGGAAGCTTCAAGAGATTATTACTCAGAGCTTGATTCATAATAGAATGATAGGACTTAGATATCAGAGTGAACTTTCTTTGCTGATACGGTGCCTTCTTCAGATTTGTGATAGCAGACACTTGAGAAAATTTATTTAGTCCATTAACCTTGATGAAAATCTTATTATTCCTCTTAAAGTTGTTTTGTGATGATCCACCCTCGGATTGACCAACTTGAGCCGATGAATTTTGATTTTCATATTGACTAGAAGAATGTTGGTAGTCACAAAGGGTGGTGCATAGGTGTTGAAAAGAAGTATACTTCATCAAGAGGATCTTATCACAGATGTCAGGTGGCAAATTTGTTATAAGTATCTTTTGAACATCATCATCTTTCATCAGTTATTGAATTTGTGCATAAAGTCCTTGATACCAGCTAATAAACTCAGACAATTTCTCTTTCGGACCTTGCTTGCAATGAACCAAATCAATCAAAGAGACCAACATTTGGTTGAAAATGTTGTAGAAATTGATCAATTAGCTACGAAAAGGAATGTATTGAATTTAGAGGTAAAGAGAAAAACCATTCCAAAGTAGTATCTTTGAGAGATCGCAAGAAAAGCTTTGCTAACAAGTCTTCTTCAAAGTAGAAATCACTACACATAGCTGTGAATGCCACCACATGAGTATTAGGATCACCTTTTCCACCATATTTTTCAAAGTGAAGAGTTCTAAACTTCTCAGGCATGGGATTTCTCAAGATTGCATAGGAAAAGGGATTATGAGCATGGTAAGTCAGTATATTAGGTTGTGAAGCAATTGACAAGCTTGTCACTTTTTGTTGTAAAGAGGTCATGCCTTGCAAAAGTTGATTTAGAATGGCATCATTAGGAGATGTAGCTTGTGGTGAGGAATTGGAACCAAAGTGTGGAGGAGATTGAGCATGGGTAGTGACAAGTGGAGGCTGTGAATAATTGGGTGGTGGTTAGACATAGCGATAGGTGGAAAATGGTTGAGAAAAAGCAAACTGAATGGGTGGTTGAGAGTGATATGAAGACACCTTAGGGGCAAGGTTTTGATAGTTGAATCCGACAGCTATGTAATTTTGTGAATTAGTGCCATTAGATACTCCAATACCAGTGGTGAAGTTACTATAAGCATTTGCATTAGTTGTCAAAATATTCAATGTAAATGTAGATATTCTCGTGGTTGGTATAGGTACTGATACTTGTGTATGAGATGGTGACAAAGTGTTATTTATCACTTTTGTACATTCAGTCATTGGCATAATATTGGTTTGTACAATATGTGCTAAGCCATAGATCGCATTAACACCATCTTGTCCTTCTTTTATCAATTCTCTTATGTTATGAATTGTAGGAATAGCTTCTTCAGTTATCTTCTCATTTTCCATAAATGCTTGGAACTCGGCTAACTCTTTAATAAGTTTATCTATTTTTTCATTGGATACCTGTCTTGTCGCCTCAATAGTATCATCAACATCATGAAAATTTTTCTCTTCCATTTTACTTGTGATAGGTATAGTATCTTGTAACATTTGTGTCGCTCCTTTTGTAAAGAAGGTGTTCAGTGTACCAATTTCTTCAAGAGCACTAGATCCCATGAGTCTTATGCTTCTTCTTAAATGGATATTTCTATTAGGGCAGCAAGTTATAATACTCATGCAACAGCATGCACAAACTAATAGAGTAAACCCTAGAAGCAAGATATGTTTAAAGGCAAAAATGCTTGATTTTTCAACTTTTTTCAATCTAAACAAGTGAAAGAAGAGGTGTTGTGAATATTTTCAAGAGGGATAGAAAATTATATGCCCAATAATATTCCACTAATATAAAAATACCTTTCACAATATGCTTTTGAAGCAACTCTAGAGAGTCAATAAGTCAACACTTAGTGAAAATAGGCCAAAATATGCGATTTTTCACCAAATCTTCATGCAAATAAATGAAAGAAGAGGTGTTGTAAATATTTTTAAGAGGGACAGAAAATGATATGATTAATAAAATTCCACTAATTCAAAAATGCATTTCACAACACGCTTTTGAAGAAACTCTAGAGAGTCGATAAGTCAACACCTGGTTAAAATAGGCCAAAATGTGTGATTTTTCACCAAATCTCAATGCAAAAGAGTAGGGAAACAGGTGTTGTAAGGAAAATGAGGATGGAAAGAAACTTATAACAATAAAAAAATACACCTAGTGCTAATAAAATCTATTACAATATGCCTATAGTGCCACTCTAGATCAAACCCTAGTGCAAAAATAGCAAAAATATGCAAATTTTCACCAATTCTTAATGCAAAAGCCCAAAAGAAAAGGTGTTGTAAGGAAATTGAGAAGGGGAAGTAGATAATAATGCTAATAATAGATAATTAGTGCAGAAAAATCCATTACAACATGCTTGGAGTGCAAATGTAGCAAGACAATAAGGCCAAATCTAGTGAAAAATGCAAGTTTTCAAGCCCTAGACATGAAATTTCACAAGGAAGCCACTATGACGCAACACTACAATTAGAAATCAGACCTAATGAGTGTTTTAACAAGGTAGTAAAATCTGAAACAATATTTTGACTACAACCCTAGTTCATGCAAAACTAGGCTTTCATGAAAAATGCAAAATTTCAAGCCATTTCTAACAAATCAAGCATGCAAATGCAATGTAAATGAGTTGTAAATGATGAATTTATATATTTTGGATCATATCTAATGAAAATAACAGAAATTAGTTGAAATTAGATGCCAATTTATTCAAATTTTACAAAAATGCAAGCCTAATCAATTTTTGTAAATTTTCCAATTTTTCAATTTATTTTTGTAATTTTTAAAATGCAATATTGAAAACAATGAATTGAATGATAATGAATATTAGATCTGATGTAAAAATCAGAGAATTAATTAAAGACAATTGAATGAATGCAAACTATGTCAACAATCAAACTATATAATGCATTTTTTTCAATTTTTCCAAATATATCAATTTTTTGTAAATTTTTGAATGCAATGAAATGAATGAATGTAAATCTATGAAACAACACTCAACAAGGTGCCAAAAAGTTCAAAAAATGGGTTCACCAAAATGTCTAATATGAAAAGGGGGTTATGGGGTTTTGGTTGAATCCTCCTTTCCACAAAACATTCTAAGGGATTTTCAACCGAGTGCTTCTCCTATTAAGAGGATAGTCATCTATCAGGTTGGGTTGCCACTTCATTTTCTGCTGGGAAATTTAGAAGTTATCACACAATGTTGCTAATTAATACTCTTATGCTCTTGAAACCCTAATTTAAGCAAAATAGTAAGTAAATCTATGAATTACAACAAATGCCACCGGAATTAGACAAAGGGCAAAGAACCTTAACTCACTATTTTTCACAGTCCAGAAAATGGAAATGTCAGGGACAATGGTGATGGTGCCCTAGTCCAATGTGTTTCTTTTTTTGTGGATTCCCAATCTCCTTCTGACACTAATCTTTGCTATATCTTCTATTTTTGGTGATCCGACAATGCAAAACAATGGTGATGGCACCCTTGTCCTAAAATCTTGCATAGTGTCTGCTTCTTTTTGGATCCTGAATCTTCAATATTTCCTTATCTTCCCTGCAACTCCACTTTCTCCAAATCTGACACCTATAACATGTAATCACAAGGAGTGTGGGAGGGGGTTGTGGTGTTTAGAGGATTTCCTTAGTCAATCCCCAGAGAAACATTCAAGTCTTTCGAACACCGTTGTCAGAGAAAGAGTGTGTATCCTTGTGGGATACAGGCAAAAATCCAAATGATAATGATGATAAAACACAATAGATGTCACCTTGATGATGAAGCTATCATGGAAGGAAGAAGCTCTTCAATGCCATGAAGAGGAGATGGAATCCAACCTACAAAAACAAACACAATAACAATGCTATGATCTGCAACACAATGAATGCCTTGATCACTTTAACATAAGCTCATGAATCACAATATTCATATAGTTTGCAAATGATAACATAAACATGTTTTTATATAAAACTATTAAGATTCCCGCCAAGAATTTCGTATTTGAAACTTATGATGTCAGCCTGGAAACCAAATAATGGTCACAAACTTGACATTTGAATTTAGGGCAGACCCAAAATAGGGCTGGACTAGGGCGCTAGCACCCTTGTCCACCCCCTGTCTTTGTTCTGGTATCATTAAATTGGTGCCCCCTAGGTCCTATTTGTCGCAAGATCTAAGGTTTTTCTCATTGGGAGTCTGAATTATCATGCAAGATGCTCTAAATGCAATCTAAGGACTTGGGAGCTAAACTTAAAGGAAAAAGCCCCCAAGGGTGTATTTTTCGAACATAACAATTAATATGTCATAAAAAAATACCGAAACAAATTTCCTTAGAAATGACTTGAAGATAGACTTCATCAAACTTTGAAATGTCGATGCTGAATTTGTGAGACCAAAAGGCATTACCAAAAATTCATAGTGGCCCTCATGGGTTCAAAAAGTTGTCTTATGTACATCGTCATCTCTAATTTTGATTTGATGATAACCATAATGAAGATCACATTTTGTGAGATAAACAACACCATTAAGATCATCTAACAAATTATCAATTATTGGAATAGGAAATTTATTTTTTATGGTGCACTTGTTGAGGTCCCTCTAATCTAGCCACATCCTTCAAGTTTCATCCTTCTTGTACACCATTATGAAAAGAGATGAGTAAGCACTTTGGTTATGCCTGATAATACAGTTTACCTCTAGCATCTCCTGATCTATCTTCTCAATCTCACTTTTTTGTACATATGGATACATGTAGAGCCTGATGTTGGGTGGTTGTCTCACTGGTACTAGTTGAATGGCATGATCCTGATCTCTTTTAGGAGGCAATCCTTTTGGCATTTCCGTAAAAATTATTGATTTCTTATCTACAACTTCTTGTAGATCCTATGGTGTAGAAGCCTTTGAATGATATGCTTCTAATGAAAACAATTGGGCCACAAACCCATCTACCCCCTCCTTAAGAATATTTTACAATTGGTAAGATCTTACCATATGTGGAAACTTTGCATGCAACCCTCTTATTTCTATTGTCCTTCCCTCTGATTGAAAGTGCATGAATAGTTCTTAGAAGTTCATCTCAATTATTCCCAAAGTAATAAGTCACTGCACTCCCAAAATAATATTTGTTGCACCCATGGAGATAGTAAATATTGGGAAATCAAGATGATAATCTCCCATGGATAACTTAATACTATGACATTTCCCTAAACAACTAACAGTACCACCATCTATAATTAGGACCTAAAATTCTAGAGCTAAATATATCAAACAATTTAGATGAGTAGCCAATGTTTTGTTGATGAAGTTATGAATGTTTCTTGAGTCTATCACCACTGTTACTCTCACTTTCTTTAAGAAACACACTACCTTGAGAGTTTATGGGGTGTTAAAACTTGAAAGTGTGTGAAAAGAAATGATTGGTTGGGGATCTTGATTCCTCATCTAGCACATTGCCCAAATCTAGTGTTTCTTCTTCATCATCTTCATCCTCACTTGGCCCTTCAATGTAGAACAATTTCTTTTTTGCACATTTACGTCATCTATGTCACAATTAAAACATAACCTTTTTTTCCTTTTTCTCTTCAATTTGTTGAGGAGTTACTCTAGTGGATTGAGGGAATGATTTTGCTAAAAATCTCTTCTCTCTTATGTCATTGAACCCTTACCTTCTAGGAATTAAAAACTTCTCTTTTTCCTTACCTGCTAGTACAAAAGACTTGGATATAGAATTAGTACTAAACATGCATGCCTCATGTTGGATGTGATCCTTGAGACCAACCATAAATAATTCATTCATGTTCTCTTCTAAAGTTATATCTACTCACAGATAGGTTCTAGAATTGTTGAATATACTCCTTGACTAATCCTATTTGCTGTAATTTAGCTAACTGGATGAAGTAGTTGTCTACTATACTATTACCATACTATGATTGTAACTCCTTTGTAAAAATTGTCCATACGAGATTGAGGCCCTTTTTATTCCATTGTGCACATAGCCATCAATACCAAATGAATTGTTCTAGTTCTAGATATAAGGAAGCCATTGTCACCTTTTTCTCGCTTAGAATTTGATGAGCATCAAAAAATTCTCCATTTGATTATTTCAAGTTAGTGGATCCTTTCCATCAAACTTGTGCATGTCCACCTTTGGTAATTAGTTCCTAGATCCCATTTAAGTGTTATCATTTGGATCTGGATTAGCTAGTCTAGATGATCCACCTTGATTTCTTAAAACATCTAGTTGTTATCCTAATTGAATTTGGATATAAGTGCTAAGATTAGCCAATGTGATATGGATGCCATATATATCTCCTGTTATGCAATCTAATCTTCCTACCAAGTGATGTATATCCTCCTTCATCTTGTTGGTATATTTTTCCATGGATATCTTATCCATATCCTTTAGTGATGAGTCACCTTTGCTAAGAGTCTTACTAGGAGTATAGGAATGTTTTCCGTTGCCTCTAGTTTATGGTCCAACCATATAGTGCAAAATCTAATTCTTTTCTCTTTTTTATTTTATCTTTTGTTGGTCACCTCAAAATTAAAATTTCAAAAAGAAGACCCCTAATTTTTCCTGTAAGATTTCCAAAAATGTAAACAAATCTAAAAAAATTCCACAAATTCTAGCCTATGTAGCAAATTTATGAAAAAAAAACTAAAATTGCAATAACTTACTGAAAATGACTCTAAATTCCTCCTCATCAGGACTATAGGTGTATTAATGTGTCATTTTTCAACCCTCTAGGAATTAATGTTTAGTGAACCAATCAGATAGGTTCAACCAATAGAACCCAATCATTTGAAGAACACACTTCACATTTATCATCAGAGATTGAAGCTTTAAAGAAAACCCTTTAGGGAAAATGCACCAAGTCGATATACAAAAAAGTGGCCAAATGATTAATTTTCACAATAATGCACTCATGTTATGTTTAAATGGACATAATACATTTGTGTTATGGCTTGGTGAATACGAAGCCATAACAAAATCATATTTTGTGGTCCACAAAACATGAGCACACTTGCCCATTGCATTTGGTTGAAAGTTTTTAAAGACTTTACATGTTTTTTTGAACACAAAGTGTTTCATGGTCCACAAAACACGAGCGCATTTTGTGGTCCACAAAATGTGAGCACACCTACCCATTGCATTTGGTTGAAAGTTTCTAAAGACTATACGCGTTTTGTTGAGCAAAAAATGTGAGCATACTCCTATCCATTGCATATGGTTGAAAGTTTCTAAAGACTTTTCAACAAATCCATTTTTTTAGTATCTTGTAATTAGAGAATTCCATGAGAACACATTTCTTTGAGGCATTCTGTCAAATAGTTCACGTGCCTTGTCTATGCTTCCACATTTTGCATCTCTATATATCTATCTCTCCCTCTCACTATATCTATCTCTCATTGTCACTCCCACTCTCTATCTCTCCCTCTATCACTCCCCCCCCCTCTCTCTCCCTCTCTATCTATATCCCTAAATCCCCCCTCTCTCCCACTCTCTATCTATATCCTTGAATCTCCCCTCTATCTCCCCCTCTCTCTCAATGTCTCTATCCTCCATCTCTTTTTCCTCTCTCTCCCCTCTCTATCCATATCCCTCATCTTTCCCAATCTCTATCTATATCCCTCAATCTCCCCCTCTGTATCCCCTCTCTCTATCTCCCCATATCTCTCTCAATGTATCTATCATCCATTTCTCTATATGAGTCCCTCTCCCTCCATCCCTCTCTATCTCTCCTTCCATCCCTCTCTATATCTCTCCCTCCCTCCCTCCCTCCCTCTCCCTATCTTTATCTATATCCCCTAATCTCCCCACTCTCTCTCCCCTTCTCTCCCCCTCTCTATAGATCCCCACCTCTCTCTTCAAGGATCCTAGCTTCAAGGATCTTGATCTATTAGATCATGGTGGCTATGAGAGCTCCTGAGGTAGCATCTCCTATGTTTTTTGTTTCTCCATCACAAGGTGGGTTTTGTTTAGTAAGTGAGGGTTGAGTAGTCATGTTGGTTCTTTCCACAAGGAAGATTTCTACAACCCCTTGGCATGCTTCATCTCATCCATGTTGATAAGATATATGGGGAGCCTCTCATGCTATACAAGATTCTTCTAGGTCTTTCTCTAAGAGTCTCACCTCATTGTCGATTCAAGTGGCAGTGTCTTTGTAGTTTGTGATGGGATGACCCTAATGATGGAATTCTGATTAGATGAGCACTTGCGTGCTCTAATTTGATCTAGGTTTTGTTGAATCATAGTATCTTGGTTCTAAACTAGGTTATCAGAAGTGATGAAGTTATGTAGTCATTGTTGTCCACCATTCAAGTTAACATCTTTATAATCATACCTATTTGAGATAGGTGCTAATGGATTGGGAAGGATGTACCATTTGAATGAAGGAGGGATAGCTAGGTATAAGGGACCTTGTCTCTATGGTGTTATTGGTCTAGACATAATCAAGGGTATCATAAGTACCAAAAAAAATGGGAAGACAAGGTGGGTGAAAGGTGGAAGAAAGAAAATGAGAGGGCTTGTTTAGAAGGATTTTCCTCTCATGTTAGTTTCACCAAAATATGTGATATTCTAAATCTTCTGATGACAAAAACTTAATGAAGTGGACTAAAAGAAAACATGCAATATGTCCTACACATGTATTGATGGTATGGATTGAATTATTCTTGCTCTTATAAAAAAATCTAGCTAAGAAAGGGAGAATTTGGCTAATCTCTCTCGTCTCATGGCAAGAGGATCTCATAGATGGTAGTGATATGGTTGTGTGGAATGGGAGTCATGTCACCAAGTCCACTCACTTCATGAGGAAGGAGTTCCTAGCGGTAGACTATGGTGTTGGTTTGAGGTGTTGAATGTGGAGTGGTTGTCTCTTGAACTGTTGGATATCTCTCTCTCTCTATATATATATATATAAAGAGAGAGAGAGGGGGTGAGATATAGAAATAGATAGAGAGAGATATATAGATGGAGATAGAGAGATATATAAAGAGATAGAGATAGAGAGAGTGAGAGACATCTATATGGAGACAGAGAGAGGTGGTGAGATAAGGAGGGAGAGATAGATAGATAGAGATGGAGAGGGGGAGAGGGAGTGATCAAGAGACACAAAGATAGAGATAGATAGAGATGGAGAGGGATGGAGAGAGAATTAGAGAGGGGGGGAGATTGAGAGATTAGATAGATAGAGAGAGTAGATAGAGATATAGAGAGGGGTAAAGAGCACCGAGTTAGTATACAAAAAAGTAGCCAAATGAGTAATTTTAGCAATAACATGTTCGCATTATATTTAAATGGCCATAACATGATCACATTTAGGCTTGGTGAATACCTAATTAGTCTACAAATACAACTAACTAAAATCTACATGCACATAGAATCCTAATTAGTCTACAAAATCTATGTGATTTTCTATAAAAGGAACTAAAAAATAATCAAATACTTGAGTAACAAGAATTATTGTACTAACAACTTAGATTGGTTCTTATAGCCCCCATATCTACTCTATTAGAGGAGTCTATCTTCTTAATCTCACCACCTCTATCTTTTGTCACCTCTCCCTTTATTGCCTCTACATCTATTACTATATGTTTTTGTCATGGTGATGGTGGTGGGATTGGTCTACTCTATATCTATTATTTTGTCTGCCCCTATGCTGTACATGTCATTGCCCCTCTTAGGGATTGTGTAATGGAGACCTCAAAAGTTAATGGTATTGATTATATCCTTTTCATAATTGTGTCCCCCCATTTCCCTTAGATTTATGTATATTGGCTCTACATGAGGTAGTTTACAATATAGGATTTCTCAAACTATTAGGCACCCTATCAACTAATCACACCTACACCATCTTGATCATGTCCACAAATCAGGTGGTACTATTGCATACCAGTATTGATATGGAATCCCCATCCCATAGCTCCACCATGTCCCATATGGATCCACAATCATGTTGTAAGTAGTCAAATTGACTCTCTCCTAAACTGAGTTGAAAAGCAATCTCTCTCTCTCTCTCTCTCTCTCTCTCTCTCTCTCTCTCTCTCTCTCTCTCTCTCTCTCTCTCTCTCTCTCTCTCTCTCTCTCTCTCTCTCTCTCTCTCTCTCTCTCTCTCTCTCTCTCTCTCTCTCTCTCTCTCTCTCCCTCCTAAAATTCACCTCATCACATAATTAATTAATTTCATCCATAATTCACTCCACTAATTATCTAAATTAAATAAATTATCCACTTGCCCCTAATTATTAATTTAATTAAATTAAATCCACATCCACTCTATTATTAAATTAAAATAAATTAAATCCACCTTACACTTATCCTATTATATTTAATCAAATACGTCCACTCCCATCCACTTAAAATAAATAAATAAAATTCAAAAAAAAAATTTCCTCCACAATCACTTAAATTAATTTTAATTAAATGCCCCATTGCACATGATCCAATGCCGCAAGTTGTCTTGTTTAATCTCAACCATCCATCCATCATTTAATTCTATCCATCTGCATCCTCATGCAAGTACCTATAAATCAAACTTTCAACTGTTCATCTTCAATCCTCAAGAGACAAGTTTCCTACATTGATTTCATTCGTGAACATCTATCAAGCATAAAGGTACATCAAGCATCCACATTAAGCACACATATGCATGTACATGCTATCAAGATCTTGAGGAATCCAAAAGCAACTATATCACTCATGTCCATGAGCAAATCTACTCAACAAAGGAGATCCGTTTCTTGGTAAGTGAAGGTGAGAATTTAATTTGATCTTCTTTATGCTCAATCCTAAGGTATGTTGCTTGAGTTAGAATAAGGGTTTAATATGGATTTAATCTCTTGCATTTGTGTTCTAGATCTAGCATGTGTACAAGTCTAAACCCTTGGTTTCTATAGATGAATCCCATAGGAAATCCATTACAACTCTTCAAGGAAGAAAACTCACTATGATCTAATCCCAATGTTAGTTAAGGTTACCCTTATGAAACATTTATCACTTATAACCTCTTTTCATCAATTCCTAGGCATAAGAAATCCTTATGTTTACTTGGCACCAAGAAATAGGTTATCTCTAAGGATCCATATGGCCCTAAATTTCCAAATGTGTACACTTGTACCTTAGGAATGGTTCTAGTTAGACTCTTTGCTTATTGGAAGTCATGGGGTGTGTCCCTCTTATCCTCTAAGTAACATAAACAACTCCAATTTGAATAACAGATCATTAAATATGAGAAAATTAAACTCAATGCAGTCTTGTAATGGCTTCTAAATAAATAATTACCTTTCAATAATTGCCACACAATCTCTAGACTAACAATTAGGCCTCTATCTTTTTGAAACAAACAAATCTCAACTGAAATCATCATGCACCACTACAATATGAATTCCTAAGCTTGATAAAGACTATTATCAGAATTGCAAAGCCAAACTCCAACAAAAACACTCAAGTTATACTAGAAGATTAGAAAACACATAAGAAAACAAAACATATTTTTTGGGTGATCATGCAAGATTGCATGACTTTAAGATGCTTCTACATCAACATGTATAGTCCAAATTTATTAGAATGAATGCATTGAATGTCCTTAAATACTAACACATTGCATCAAATTGTGGCAAACATGTATTTAGTTAGCTAAGCTAGGAAAATAAAGGCTATCGATCAACCAAAATTTGAAATTTAGATTTTGGAGAGAAAGGGGACAAGTTAGTGACTATAGGAATTTATTAGGGTGGGCAAATAGTGGTAGGTACATAGGTGAATATGATAAATGTGATGATAAGACTAATGTATAGATGTGTGTGTGTGTGCACGCATGTGCATGTGTGTGAGAATAAAGTAGGTGTTAAATGTATAAGAATATGTTTATAGGAAATAATAAAAGGTTTAGGGCATGAGCCCAACTTCACACAAGATTGTGCCTTTTATTATTAGTACCTGCCTTCACTGGTACTATTGCAATGAGTTCACACTTATCTAGTTATTAATCTATTGATTGCAAACCAATCAAAAGATAGGATTATTTTTCTTGTCAGACAAATTTGATTTAAATTTGTACTTTTCCTATGTCAACATGATAAACTTTTAACAAAAAATTATTTAGAAATGATTTATCTGTATTGTCATTGGCTGAAAAAATGACCTCGTCTCTACGGATTGTCAGATTGTCGGGAGAGTACAACAAAAAACTATAAATGCAGAGAGAATTGGAGAGTGCAACAAAAAACTATAAATGCGGAGAGAATTTTGGTTTAAAGGGAGCACGTGGCAAGTAAACAAATTATGAACACAAATTTTGTCTCCCACTAGTTAAGTCATGCCTAAATGGATGGCCATTAGCTAAAAGTAATTTAATTTTAATTTAGTTTTTAGGGTTCTACACATTTTATTTTATGTAATTAGATTATTTTAGGGATTTCAATTTTATTTAATCAAAAGTTAAAAATCTTGGATTTCAATTTTATTTAGTCAAAACTTTAAAATCTACAATATCATGAATTTAATTACATTTTTTATTTTATTCTTCAAACTTACAATATTTTAATGCATTTTAAGTTATAATAGTATTATTACATTAATTAATTCTTTAATCATTATAATCATTATTATTATATCATTTAAATATTTAATACTTAATTTTGAAAATTTATATTTAAATTTTAAGTGAAAATATGAACATTGAATATTTAATACATAGGAAACAACTTCCTATTATATTAAATATACACCCTAATAATTTTTTTATAAAACAATAGTGATAAGAGTTTTATTTTGTTACTTTGCTTGTATTTAATTAAATCTTTCTAAATATTAAATTGAAATTAACAAATTTAATTTATTATTTACAAACCTAAAAACCTAAATCAAAACCTATTCGTAACAAATTGAAAATATTAAAAACCAGTGCACTTCACCTAACTATTACCGTTCAACTACCCAAATCCAAAATTTTATAAATACCCTACATTTCCCAAATCAAAATTATGATGAGGACAATCTACTGAAAAAATATTTAGCTATTGCTATTATATAGATGTAAATATTATAACAAATTGAAAAATTATTTTTCTTTAATGTAATTGGTAGAAAACTTTTACATGATAAGGGTGATTAATGCGCATTATATTTTTAAGATTTTACTAACTATATTTAGGAACATGGCCACCTCATTTAAATATTTTCCATCACACTAGATTTTTAACTGTTGAGTAAATAAAATTGAAATCCCCAAAATAAAAGTATTTTTCATGACACTCTAGATTTTTAACTCTTGAGTAAAAAAAAATTAAAATTCCAAAAATAACCTAGTTTCATAAAATAAAATAACACTAAAATTTTTCTTTACAAAGCATGCATATTTTTATTTATTGATTTCTTTTCACAGCGATTTTATAAAAAAATTATTATGGTTTAAATTTGTTTTATAACTATACTTTAGGGTTCTACACATAAATAGCCTAATTTCACTAAAATATTTCTTAACTATTCATTTGATCTTAACCATTGATGTCTAATTAAATGGAGCTGAACCACATACTTTTATTAAATGAATGCACCCAAAATTATTACTAAACCACAATATTAGATTAATTAAAATAATTAAAATCATGTTCTCTAAAAGTACTTACTATTATTACTTAAATAAAAAATTAAGTGACTAATATAAAATCATGTTCTCTAAAATACTTACTATTATTACTTAAATAAAAAATTAAGTGATTAAGATAAAATGCTGTAGTGATGTAAATATGAATATGTTATTGTTATTATATTATGTAATTATTCTTCAAACTTACAATATTTTAATGCATTTTAAATTGTATTAGTATTCAATATTATTACATTTTAATATCTTAGGCAGACATTTCAAATCTATCCACACTGTTATTATATTATGTAATTATTCTTCAAACTTACAATATTTTAATGCATTTTAAATTGTAATTGTATTCAATATTATTACATTTTAATATTTTAGGCAAACATTTCAAATCTATTCACACCCAGTTAGGGTTAGGGTTCTACACATTTTATTTTATGAAATTAGATTATTTTTGGGATTTCAATTTTATTTAGTCAAGAGTTAAAAATATAGGATTTCAATTTTATTTAGTCAAAAGTTAAAAATTACAGTATCACAAAAAATATTTCACCATGTTATTACATTTTTTATTTTATTCTTCAACCTTACAATATTTTAATGCATTTTAAATTATAAACGTATTAGTATTATTACATTATAAACGTATTAGTATTATTACATTTTAAGGAAATATTTGTGTTATTTAATAGAGTTTGTAAAAGTTTAGTTTTATAGTTAGGAAATATTTTAGTCCTATTTTATTTTTACCAAATTAGATTATTTTTGAGATTTCAATTTTATTTACCCAAGACATTTCAACACTCTTCAAAAATTAATTTTTCAATTATTAGAATGCAATTTGTCTATACAACCAATACCTAATCAACAAAAAAATTACAACTAAACAAATACTATATACAACCAATAGCTAATCAACAAAAAAAAATTACAACTAAACAAATACTATAATAGCAACACTACAAGGCAGGTATTGGCCACTACGTGGCACTTGTTATATATGTATCAAAATATTTTCTCAAAATAAACATAAAACTAAATAAGAAATAGCATAAATATGCAAATTTCACCATTACAATACAAAGAACATTATCTTTTAAAAAACTTAATTTAATTATTTTTCAAAACGATTTTTTTTTTTTTTTGTTAAGCAAATCCATTGCCTAACCTGAAAGATACGAAACATCATTGTTATCTGCCCATCTCCATTTCGTACGGGTTTTAGTCGATGTAACTATGTAAGTAAGTACCGACAAATATTTTGTTTAAACATGAGCTCTTGGTAATTTGAAAAATAAAAACGGCTCTTCGTAATTTGAAAAAGAAAAACGGCTCTTTGAAAAAGTTAAAAGTCATGATACAAATAAGCTCGCGTTTGATGATTGGAAATTAGAGTGTACTGCTTCTGATACTAGATTCTCACTGTGCCTCTTCACAAGAGGTCGTCAATCAATCCAGCCGTAAATTTCTGGAAAAGGAGATAGAGACGATATTAAAAGGAAAAATGACAGAAATCTGAAGGTGAAGGCGAGGGTGAAGGCGAGATCTTTGACTATTTATGCTACCGCTTTTCAAATTTATACACTGCTTGCTGATTGCTTTCATCTTGCCTTCAAACAACTTGTGTGAAAGACTTTGACCTTGGAGCCGAACAAGGATCAAAGATATTAAGCTTTAAATTTCAAGCAGACATTTTCCAAAATATTATGTGACCCAGCCTCCCAACTTATAGCCTCTTGACTGATAATTGTTTTTGCAAGAATGGTATGCAACAAATATTTATGAGGTATGAAGTATAAGAAATCAAATAATAAGATAAACGAAAGTGTGTAATGGGTACATATAAGAGGTCTTAAAGGTGAAGTATTACGTACCTAAGCAAATGACCATAGCTTCAAGCATAGCTCTCAATGGACACGGAAATAGTTGATCAAAAGTCAGTCTCTCTTTTTTTTTATCTCTTTCCCCTTATGTCTCTTATCTCTATGGATTGTTGGCACAAAACATCTGGTTGAATCTCTCTCTCTCTCTCTCTCTCTCTCTCTCTCTCTCTCTCCATTTTTCAACATTTTATTTGTTTCTCTATTTCTCTCTTTTTATATATCTTTGTTTCTTTCGTGAATTCATTCATTATTATTTATTTATTACTTTCTTTATATTTATGTAACCTGTTTTCATTCTATTCTTCTATTTCTCCAACTCTTTTTACATGTGTTTGTTTGGATATCATCTTATCTCCGTCTCTCTCTCCATTTTGTTCTTTCTCACTTATTTTTTTCTAAACCTTTTTGTTTCTATCTTTTACTATTTTTTGTCTCTTTCTTTATTTCTCTCATTCTTTCCAATTGTATTTCTTTTTCCTTTTATTTCATTCTATACTTATTTCTATTATATAATCTTTTTCTTTCTATCTTTCACCATTTCTTTTTGTTTCTTTCTTTATTTATCTCATTCTTTCCCATTATATTTCTTTCTTTCTTTATTTCAATCTATATTTTATCTCTGTCTCATTTTTATTGTCTTTTTTCTTTGTTTCTTTCTACCTCTTTTTCTTTGTCTCTCTCATTCTCTCAATTACTCTCTCTTCCCTCTTTTCTTTCTTTCACTCTTTATTTTTTCATTTCTCTTTGTATCTCTTTTTTTTGGTTTCACTCATTTTTATTTTTTGTTCTTTATACTTTATTTATTTTATTCTTTTCTATTTCCTTCTTTCTCTGTCTTTTTTCTTCATTTCTATCTTAAATTTTTTCTTTCTTACTTATTCTCTATTTATTTATCAATTTATTTTTGTTTTACATGCACCCCTCCCTCTTTATTCATATATTTCTTTTAATTTTATCTTTCTCTATATTTTGTCTACATCTTTCCTCTTTTTATAATGGTTATCTACATCACTATCTTTCTCTCTTTATGTTTTCCTTCATTCTATTCTGCTTTGTTTCCTTCTCTCTCTTTCTAGGCATTGGACCATGGACCTTAAACCCTTGACCCTTGATGATGATCCCTAGAACTCTAGACCATAGACCATTGAACCATGGACCTTGAAAGTTGGATGCTATACCCTAGACCATGGACTTAAGACCCTAGAATGTAGAACATAAAGTCCATACCATAAATTCTAAACCTTAAAACCATGGATTGTGGATTGCAGACCAAGAAATCTTTACCTTGTACTTTGAACCTTGGACCCTAAATGTTGAATCCAAGACCTTGGATCCATAACTCAAAATTGAAAACCCTAGAAGTTAAACCTTGAACCCAAGACCTTGGATGCTTAACCCAAAATCCAAAACATTGAACCTAAGGTCGTGGACAAGTTAAACCCAAACCTAGAACCCTGGACACTAGAAAGATCAAACTTAGACCTCGAACCTTAAAACCTAGAGCTTTCATTTGACCATTGGACCTAGAACTTGGAAGCTATACATGGAATCATAGACATTGTATTTGATAACCATTGATTGTGGACCCTAGACTAAGAAACCTTTACTTGAACCCTTGACCTTGAATCTTGAACCCAAGACCCTTACACTAAATTGTAAATTATCCATTGACCCTAAACATATGACTATGGATAGTAGAACCTTTGAACATGGATTTCAAATGTTGAACCCATGACTTGGACCTTGGATCTGAACCCCAAGACTCTGGACACTTATAACTTGGACCTCAAACCTTGAACCCTAGACCTTAGACCCTTGATTATAAACCTTGAATTGAAGACCCTTGACATTAAATCCTGAAACCATGATGCTAGACATAAGATATTGAACACCTAGACCCTTTGATGCCTGACTAGTAGCAAAGCTATGCTTAGCCCATCCTTGCACTAATTTAAAATGTAACTATAACGAAGTAACCTAGAAGGACTTCATTTCGATTTCATTTAAATGACACCTTTGGAAGGGAATGTATCAATTGCACACACTTGTAGATTTCAAGTTATATTCTAATGGCTTTGTGATGACTTTTTCTTAATAAAGTTTATATTTCTATTGCTTGTTTTTAATGAATTCAAACTCTAGATTCTAGATTTGTAGAGGGCTTTTGGTCCAGTCAAGGATGGAGGGTCCAGAGAATGGACTATCCAAACCTGCAGCTAGAGTAAACACAATGGAAACAACACAAGAATATATTACAATGGAAGATTCAGATGCTCAATATATCAGATAATTACAATGCTTATATGCCAGCAACATGCGGGCTACAATTTGGCCTTATAGGCTTGCTTTCTA
The DNA here is from genome assembly GCA_027924645.1 of Cunninghamia lanceolata. Taxonomy (NCBI): domain Eukaryota; kingdom Viridiplantae; phylum Streptophyta; class Pinopsida; order Cupressales; family Cupressaceae; genus Cunninghamia; species Cunninghamia lanceolata. The sequence continues at coordinate 12,050,024 of BSBN01000284.1, read as the reverse complement.
GATTACAACATACATGAAAGATATGACATTGAAGTACATCCAGAAAAGAACTATCCTTCTATTCTACTTTCTAGATATGAGTGACTACCTCATAAGGCATCTCATGAATGCTTATATATCCTTCTCTAGCTCAAAGAATCCTATGCATTGGCACCAAGAGGTCTCAAACTCCAATGTAAGATGAAATGTGTAGGAAACGTGTAGGTCAGCCTACAACTCATGGTAATGCTCTAAAAATGGATGAAACATTGTGTTAACCTCAACTAAGGTCTATCTAGTCCCAATTTGCCTTATGTGATGTGCCATGAGGCTCTGCAAATCTTGTATGCTCCAACTGAATGTTGATTTCTTTGTTTTGTGAAATTTGATGATCTTCAAATAGTGATATCTCTCCGCAAACAACTCCAAACCTCCTAAAATATTACTATGATGTAGTTGACATGACATAGAAGCTAGATCTCACTTCGTGAGATCTGATATGAAGATGCAGTAGAATGTGGTAGAAAATGCCGAACTGCAAATGACTGAACTACACTAAAATGTAAGAAAAGAAAAGAAAAGAAAGAAAAATGGTTTTGGTTGATGCAAGATTGCCTGCCAACCTAGGATACTCCTACATTAGCTTTGTTTCTTAAAATGCTCAGGAGCATTTCGTAGTAGTCACCATTTATTATGCCTTGCATACACACCCCATCTTTTGTACTTAGTAAATGGGGACCCCCTTTTATTTTATCTCCTTTTGTTTTCTTATTCTTCATTTTTCACTCTCATGTTTTACTTTTCCATTTTTTGATCCATTTAGATCCTTGATTTTCATGACTTCTTTAAATTTTGGGTCTTTTTTGAAAGGTTCCGGGGTTCTCAAAAACCTTGAGATCCTGGGTCTTAATGAAGTACTCACCCTATGTCTTTTCCTAAAAGTTCAAACTTTTGGGGTTTTCATGGACTTTAGAACTTGGTTCTAAATCCTTTCACTTTCTTGCTTCCTTCTTGGTTTATTTTATCTTTTATTTCTCATAGGCTTTTGGGATTTTGTAGAACTTAAGAACTCCCAGACCTAGTTCCAAGGTCCCAATTTCCTCATATTTCCCGATTCTCGTTGAACTTAAGAAACATTAATGGTGTGCATGTAGAATAAATACACCCCTATATATAATTGTCTCCTCCCATTTGGCACTTTGCATTTGAATTTTTAAGTTTTTAAAGATTTGAGTGATCACATACACTGGATTTGTGCTCTCAGATTGGATATATTCTTAATTTACATTATGATGGAGGAGATTCGAGTCTCAAAGTTTGTGAGTCTTGAGTCAAAATTCTTCCCTCTACATTTTCTCCCTTTTCCCATCATTTTCCAAATTAGTTTTTTTTAGTTTTAAGTTTCTTCTTTAAATCTTATTTTTATTTTGATTCTTTAGTTGTTTAGGTTTTTCTTTCATTTTTTTTGGTTGTTTCATTTTGTTCCTCATCCCATTCCCATTTTTATCCTGACCTTGGTTCACTAGGGGTTTTCTTTCTTAGGTTTTATATTTTAGGGTTAGAAAGATTGATGGGATCCTTGTCAATTGGAGTTATTTGCCTTAGATTCCTAGCCTTTTCTTGTCAAAAGTGTTGTCCATATTTTTCTTGTGCCCCAGCACCTTTTAAAATGGTTCAAGGTCCTTAGATCCTTCTGGGACTTGAACCCCTACCATGAAGTGAGTAAAATATTCAAAATACAGAGTTTCAAGGTTTCTCTACACTGAAGAACCTGATCTAGATATGTCAGGTCCCCCCAATTCCCCTCTCCCTACATTATCAACCTTTAACTCTTAGTTCCTATCATAATTTGGGTTTTACTTGGAACATTAACTTTTGTCTAAAGATCCTTAGGTTCCATTCTCTTCCAATTCCCTACTCTCTAATGTTAAAATCCTTTTGTTTAAACTTTCAGACTTTCAAGGCTCTATGGAACCTTTGTAGTAGGTTCCAATGTTTTAAGTTCTCCCAAATTCCTAAAGCCCATCACTATAGTGTCTAAGCTCTAGACCCCTCTAATTTATTAGTTCCTGCAATGTAAATCCCTAGGTTCCAAGTTTTTTTGGATCTCAGAAGCATGTTGTTACAGAGTTCAAGTTTCAAAATTCTATGTCCCTCCCATACCCAAGATCCTACAATATAATTGTTAATCACTTTATTAAACTCCAAGATCCCAAGGTTTCCTTGCATCTGAGTACCTAGTTCCATGCTACAATGTCCTCATGAAATGTGAAAACCTGCAATACACCAAAACACCTAAAACTTGATAAATTCAATGAACTTTAATTCCATATAAGGACTTATTATGGATTTATCTGACACTATAGGTATAGATAAATGAATAATAAGATAGAAAAATTGCCAGCAACCATGAAGTATGAGTTTCAAGGAGTCATCAAAGCATCCAAGAACACTTTTGTAGTACAAGGAATAATAGGCACAAATCTTGGGCATGTGAGTTTAGAGTACAGTTTCACTAAGATGCTTTTGGAGATGCACCCACACCAAGAGCAATAATCTTGGTAGGGTCATTACTAGCACATGTGGATGGATTCCCATCAATTGTATAATGTCCAAAACTAATCTTAGCTTGTTCTCAAGCTTACCATGTAGGGGATAGGAAAGCCTATGACACACAAGGTAATACTATCCTAGATATAACACCATCTATGATAAGATTGACATTTGATCTCCCTCACTCTATAGAGATAGTAAGACTAACAGAGGAAGAATCCCAAGATGACTTTAAGGATCATTAGGTGAACAATACAAGGCACTTGAATAGATACTAGCTCAACAAAGAGACGAATTTAGTCACCAAGATTCTAAAGAATCTAACAAGGTCAAATTTCCAACCTAAAGTTGGAGACATGATCACATTATTCAATAGGGTGATGGGAAAGCTAGATTCAAGGATCTATCAGCATTGGATGATTCAATTCATTAATATGATTTTGAAGAAGCAACAATTCTTTGATTGGGCTCAATTGGTAAGTGGTAGGTTACATGGCTAGCTCATCTCTATAATGAATGACAAGAAGTTTTATATGACTTATTACATACTATATTTTTGTGCAAGACAAGGCTTATTTTTTATATTGGAAATAAAAAGGATTCATGGGAGAGGCACTAGGTCAAAATAGAGTATGGGACTTCTATCCCCAGTTGAAACTCAAGGAAGCTATTAAACATTACAAAAGGTTTAATGATGTTTTCTTATATACTATCATTGGGAAATTGACAGGAGATATGAATGCAAGAATGATTGTACAAGCAATTCCACTAATTCAAGGATGGGGACAATGGTTTATCCAATTTCCTAGGTCAACATACATTAGAATAGCTAGCTTTTCTGAATCCCCTTCTCTTTCCTAGACATTGTAGTGACAAGGTAATATTGTTAGAATTCACTAGGTAGATGATTGAGGAACATTTACAGTTACAAGATAAGCATAAGCTAGGAGAGCAATTTCCATTTGATTTAGGTTTTTATTCATGTTCAAATATTACTTCTGCTAAGTCATTAGATGAAGAGTTGTCATCAATGAATCTCAATCCTTATTACTCTAGGCCCAATTATGATCCAAGTGGCAAAATCAAGAAACTATTAGGATTTATTCATGATCATGAACCAACACTTGAGGACTTCTAGAAAAATTATAAAGATGAATTTGAAGTTAGGAAGAAAAGTTACTATAGATTGATTGATTTCCAAATGAATCTTTCAAAATTAGGGAGGATATCCCTCTAGAAATTTTTGATGATGGTCAAATTCTTAAGCCCATATATGACCTATAAAGGGTGGACAATAACCCAATTCCAAGCATAGATTGGTCATTGAAGGAGGATTTATCTATTAAATCAATAATTAGAGGGGTACATTAGATCTTAGTTTCTCTTGGTTGGACTCCAAGATTGCATAGCTTGGTAAAGGAAAAGAGAAATGAGATATGAAAATGAAACAAGGAGATGAATCTTCCTTTGAATCCAGGGTATACAAGAAGACTAAAAATGATATAGTGAAAGAGAAAATGAGGGGAGAAAAATGGGATGTGACCCAAGAACAACTGTAAGAAACCTTATTAAAGGCCAAAATCACATATGATGCAGCCAACACAAGAGTAGTATTAGGGATAGGGGTTACCCCTATAATGCAAATTCTTTCTACTCAAGTTTCACTTGGATAACTCCCTAACCCTACATCAGTACAAGAGACAAACACTCAGGAACCCACAAAAGAATGAAGCAAATCAGTCTTGTCTCTAGAGAGGAAACCATCTCCCATTCATCATGAAAGTAGCACTCAAAATCCTCCATAAGCACAGCCAGAAGTGGATAACAAAGATCAACAAGGAATCGAGAAAATTGCAGGAGAAGTGGTTGAACAATTGAAAAAAGGAGAGTAAATTCTACAAAGTCTCCTAATCTCTGCTATCATAGAAATAATAAAAGATTCACCTCATTCTCATGACACCTCTTCTTCGAGCTTGAGAAAGAAGAAATAGAAGAGATCCTTGTGCATTAGGAAATAAAAAAGAGACATGAGGAAGATGATCAAGTTCAATATGGATCATTACACCTAGAGGAACCAACAAATGTATCTATGAATGAAAAAGAGATATCTCACTTGAGCAGATATTCATAAAGAAATATTAAAATATCAATATGGTCTACAGGAAACTCATATAGAGGAGCTTCATGAGAAGGACTCACAAGAAGATCAGGATAAAGGACAATCTCAAATTGACTTGCCAGAACATATTCTTTTAGAGCACTAGCAATAGGAAAAACAAATGCTTGTAAAGGATAAACTGAGGAGGTCTTGAGTGAAGAAGATAAAGATTAGCTTGAAAAGGTTATTGATAAGGAAATTGAACATATGGAGAAACCTCTTCCAAGTATTGGTCAAGAAAAAGAGACTTCTAAAGATGCACCCTAGCAAGAGATTCATCGTGAGAAAGAAATTCAAAATGAGGAAGTTCTTGATCAAGATGAACAACACAAGGAAAAGGAACTATTAGAACATACTCATCAATCATCTCAAATGAATCTTGCTATGCCTACTTGGCTCAATTTAAATTTAGAAAAGAGGCAAAAGGTAGTGGCCAAACTACTGGATATTCAGGCCATTAGAGTTTAGGTAGAAAGAGGTACATGACTCTAGAGAAACCTAGAACCCTCTCTAAATTAAGAACAAAATGAATTTAGAAAAAGTATAGTAGAGATAGCCACACCCATGGTAGAAAATGATGATAGGGAACTCACCATTGGAGATTAACAAATATCTACAATTAATTTAGGTAAATAGACAAGAGAGGTGGAAATTGCTTCATTGGGGTTAGCAGTAGACACAATAGTTTCAAAAATGTAAAAAGATAAGAAAACTAAAGAAGAGTTGAAGGTACAATTGGAACATATGAAAACATTCATTAAGGATCCTATCACACCTATGACTCAGTAGGAAACTCTTTCATCTAATGCCCCAATTTTGATCACCAAGCAGGAGCTAGATTATTTGCAAACCATGAGAGAGTCATATGCAATTGATAAGCGGGTCTCACAATTTTTGGAAGAGGCTAATAAGGTCTTGGACCGAGGCCAATTGTATGATCAAGCCTTCTAGTTGGAAACGGAGGTAGATTTGTATATGCAAGGTCTGAGAGATGAAGAGAATTCTTATGAATAGAATCTCCTAAAGTTGCAAGATCCAAATAAAAAAAGTTTAACAAAGCTAAAATTTGAAAGCATCCTTCAAGATGAAGACCAAATTTTTGTAAGTAAATGTATTAATATCTTAAATTTCAAAATAGATTTGATAATAGTTTATAAGATAAGAATTTTACAAGTATAGAAGGACATGTGCCAAGCGATAAGAAATTTTGAAGATTTTGTGGAAAATGTTACAAGTTTTGAGTTACTATTAGTAGAATAATATAGACTTGATGCAATAGGAATAATCAAAGATCTCATAAAGAAAATGGAATATGAATTGAATCATGCCTAAGATTTTGACAATACCACCTTGGACAAATGCATGGAGACAAAAGCTAGATTTAGAGCCATTGAAAAGGATGTTTAGATGATGAAAACACAGATAGAATATGCACACAAAGATTTTGAAGAATGAAAATTTAGAATAGATTGGCTTGATGGGCTAGATGAGGACACATTGAGAAAGTGTTCGGTTGCTTTTTTAGAATACAAGGGAGATAGAAAGCTACAAATACTTCTAGCACTTGAATTCAGAAATGAAATGCATCCTTTCTATTTTTTGACTTGATTAATTTAATTTATTCTTTTAAGGCGATGTAAAAGGAGTCCTACTACACTTATAAAGTGGATCCCAATTTTGAGAGGAAATATTTTGTATATATTAATTAGGGTATTTGTATGGTTTTGGTCTAAAAATAAGAAAAGTGTTCTTGCAATTCTTCTAGTCTGCATGAAAAGAAATGAACAAGAAATTGTCACATGGATGTATCTAGAATAAACTTCAGTTTGAACTTAGGCATTAGGGTTTATTTGGTCCTATAAAAGGCCCATGCCTACCTTGTAATAGGATACCATTTTTTTAATTCTGGATAGAATTTTTAGAGTTGTAGATTTACGTTTGTTTTTTAACATGCAGTCATTAGAAAGAGAGATATTCTGAAGGAGAGAACGAGGTTCTAGTTTAGCACCTTGTTGGTATTGTAAGGTTCCAAGATATCAAATTCAATGAAATGGTTTGAACTACAATTTTGTTTGCTCATGCATGGTGGAGTTCCTAAACTTTCTATAAATAATTTATTATTTGATGAAATAATTAGATGTTTAATGAAAAATCTTATGTGAATGAGTTGTGGATCTAATATGTATGACTTGCATGTGTAATACAATAGTTGTATGTATTTTTTTTGTTACTCATCAAAATTCTTTATAATCTTGCACTTGTGATGTGAATGATAGGGTTTTATACTGATCATAACATTACTTGTTAATCAAATTTCTCAGGTTTTTCATTATAAAGATTTTAGTTGAAAGTGCTCACCACGTTTCTTGCATAACCCTATCATCTTTTGTTCCTTTTCTTACACATAAATAGAATAGGACTTAGCATAGTATTAATCCAAATTGATCTAATTAATACTAGGACCCTTGAACAAATAGATCACATTAACTACTGAATTTGCATAGTATAGTTGTGACCCTACTCCCAAGACCTTGGAGGTGACTAAACCTAAGATCAATTATTTTTAGGAGAGGTAAGGTGATTTCACTCTACCTATGTTGTATGTGCCAATTTGGCCATCAAATGAACATACATAGAGAGATAGAGGGATATATATATATATATATATATATATATATATATATATATATATATATATATATATATATATAGAGAGAGAGAGAGAGAGAGAGAGAGAGAGAGAGTTATCATCATTACTACTTTTAGTGTCTCCCCAATGTCCATGTGGCCTCACAAAATAGGTGAACCAAAGAAAATAACTATAGGGTAAAGAGCTTAAAATAACATAAATCTAATTATTTAAACACACACACACACACACACACACACACACACACACACAGAGAGACTAACTTTTGATCAACCATTTCATACCAATAATCCAAAGATTAATAGAGGAAAGAGAGTAATCGATATATATATATATATATATATATATATATATATATATATATATATATATATATATATATATATATATATATATATATAGAGAGAGAGAGAGAGAGAGAGAGAGAGAGAGAGGTGGCAAAGAAGGAAGTAGAGGTTTAAATAGTATTGGTATAATGTGTGTGTGTGTGTGTGTGTGTGTGTGTGTGAGAGAGAGAGAGAGAGAGAGAGAGTCCTCATCACTACTGCTTTCAATGTCTCCCCCAATGTCCACATGGCCTCACGAAATAGGTGAACCCAAGAAAATAACTATAACTATAGGGTAGAGAGCTTAAAACAACATAAATCTAAATATTTAGAGAGAGAGAGAGAGAGAGAGAGAGAGAGAGAGAGAGAGAGAGAGAGTCAACCAGATGTTTTGTGCCAACAATCCATAGAGATAAGAGACATAAGGGGAAAGAAAGATAGAAAAAAGAGACACTGACTTTTGATCAACTATTTCCGTGTCCATTAAGAGGCTAGGTCGAGGCTATGGTCATTTGCTTAGGGACGTAATACTTCACTTTTAAGACCTCTTATATGTACCCATTACACACTTTCGTTTATCTTATTATTTGATTTCTTATACTTCATACCTCATAAATATTTGTTGCATACCATTCTTGAAAAAACAATTATCAGTCAAGAGGCTATAAGTTGGGAGGCTGGGTCACATAATATTTTGGAAAATGTCTGCTTGAAATTTAAAGCTTAATATCTTTGATCCTTGTTCGGCTCCAAGGTCAAAGTCTTTCACACAAGTTGTTTTAAGGCAAGATGAAAGCAATCAGCAAGCAGTGTATAAATTTGAAAACCAGTATCATAGATAGTCAAAGATCTCGCCTTCACCTTCAGATTTCTGTCATTTTTCCTTTTAATATCGTCTTTATCTCCTTTTCCAGAAATTTACGGCTGGATTGATTGACGACCGCTTGTGAAGAGGCACAGTGAGAATCTAGTATCAGAAGCACTACACTCTAATTTCCAAGCATCAAACACGAGCTTATTTGTATCATGACTTTTAACTTTTTCAAAGAGCCGTTTTTCTTTTTCGAATTACGAAGAGCCGTTTTTCTTTTTCAAATTACCAAGAGCCGTTTTATTTTTTTTCAAAGAGCCGTTTTTATTTTTGCAAATTACCAAGAGCTCATGTTTAAACAAAATATTTGTCGGTACTTACTTACATAGTTACATCCACTAAAACCCGTACGAAATGGAGATGGGCAGATAACAATAATGTTTCGTATCTTTCACGTTAGGCAATGGATTTGCTTAACAAAAAATATTAAATCGTTTTGAAAAATAATTAAATTAAGTATTTTTTAAAGATAATGTTCTTTGTATTGTAATGGTGAAATTTGCATATTTATGCTATTTCTTATTTAGTTTTATGTTTATTTTGAGAAAAGATTTTGATACATATATAATAATAAAAGGCACAATCTTGTGTGAAGTTGGGCTCGTGTCCTAAACCTTTTATTCTTTCCTATATACATATTCTTATACACTTAACACCTACTTTATTCTCACACACATGCACATGGGCGCGCGCGCACACACACACACACACACATCTATACATTAGTCTTATCATCACATTTATCATATTCACCTATGTACCTACCACTATTTGCCCACCCTTATAAATTCCTACAGTCACTAACTTGTCCCCTTTCTCTCCAAAATCTAAATTTCAAATTTTGGTTGATCGATAGCCTTTATTTTCCTAGCTTAGCTAACTAAATACATGTTTGCCACAATTTGATGCAATGTGTTAGTATTTAAGGACATTCAATGCATTCATTCTAATAAATTTGGACTATACATGTTGATGTAGAAGCATCTTAAAGTCATGCAATCTTGCATGATCACCCAAAAAATATGTTTTGTTTTCTTATGTGTTTTCTAATCTTCTAGCATAACTTAGGTGTTTTTGTTGGAGTTTGGCTTTGCAATTCTGATAATAGTCTTTATCAAGCTTAGGAATTCATATTGTGGTGGTGCATGAAGATTTCAGTTGAGATTTGTTTGTTGCATAAAGATAGAGGCCTAATTGTTAGTCTAGAGATTGTGTGGCAATCACTGAAAGGTAATTATTTATTTAGAGGCCATTACAAGACCGCATTGAGTTTAATTTTCTCATATTTAATGATTTGTTATTCAAATTAAATTTGATTAAATATAATAAGATAAGTGTAAGGTGGATTTAATTTATTTTAATTTAATAATAGAGTGGATGTGGATTTAATTTAATTAAATTAATAATTAGGGGCAAGTGGATAATTTATTTAATTTAGATAATTAGTGGAGTGAATTATGGATGAAATTAATTAATTATGTGATGAGGTGAATTTTAGGTGTCTACATTTGCCCCTCTTTGAAATGGCATTGTGACTAAATGAAGCAATGACCTTTCAAAGAAAAATAAGATAAGATGCCCCAAGCACAAGGATTGGATAAGGCATGGAATAGGGATGGATTCCCCCTCGAGAGAGTAGATGAATATGAAGGACACTAGTGGGCTCTTGAAATGGAAAATGGTGAATGGGATTGTGCAATACATACCAATGATCTTGAGGAAGTTCAAAATGTGCTAAGCAACCTAGTGTTTACTTTAGCATAGGACAAGATGCACCATGATATGGAAAAACCATGATGACAATGTTACCATATGCATAAGGAACTAACTAATGAATGTAATTAGAAATGCAAACAATAAGATGCCCCAACAAACATATTGTCAAGAAACATCATGATATAATGGACCATGATGACCTTGGTGGAATATGTCATGGGATGAAAACCTACATGTAAAATATCCACATGCAATCAAATAGTATGCAAACAAATAAAAAAGACACAAAGATTTACCTCTCACCAAAGTGGAAACCAAGGTGTTGAGTGTTGTGATAGTGATAGGGATACTTAATTGGGAATGATATATCTTGATGATGGCTTTGTTGCACCTCCAAGAAAGGATACATGCAAGAGATCTTCTTTGTCGAGTTCATTTACTCGTAGATATGAGTGATATAGTTTCTCTTGGATTCCTTAAGATCTTGATAGAATATACTTGCATATGTATGCTTAATGCACATGCTTGATGTACCTTGATGCTCGATAGATGCTCTTGAATGAGATCAATGTAGGAAACTTATGTCTTGAGGATGATAGATGATTGAGGGTTTGATTTATAGGTGCTTGCATGAGGATGCTGATGGCTAGGATTAAATGATGGATGGATGGTAGAGATTAAATGAGATGACTTGGGGCATTGGACCATGTACAAGGGGCCCTTCAATTTAACCTAATTTAAGTGATTGTAGAGGAAAATTTTTATTTATCTATTTTAAGTGGATGGGAGTGCACCTATTTAATTTAATTTAATAATTAAATGGAGATATATTTAATTTATTTTAATAATTTAATAATGGAGTGGGAAAGTGGATTTAATTTATTTAAATTAATAATTAGGTGCAAGTGGATAATTCACTTAATTTAGATAATTAGTGAAGTGAATTGTGGATGAAAAATTTTAATTATTAAAAATAATTAATTATTGTGATGAGGTGAATTTTAGGTGTCTACAAGACTCATCTTAGTAGTAAGGTTAGAGGTGAAAAAATTGAGCATGATTTGTGACTTTAGAGTAGAATTGAAGATTTGAGCAAGGAGGTTAGATCTAAATGTGAATCCAAGTAGCTAAATTTAGGAGTCCAAAGGCACATTAGTGAGGATCTAGTTGTGCATTACTTATGGTGTAGGAAAAAGATAAGATTTTTAGTAACACTCACATTGCAAAATTATTTTGTAACTTGTGTATATTGGGAATGAGTTCTTAGTGAAGTTCATTGTATTGGATTATAAGACCTTGTAGTTTGTAACTATTGTAAGGCTAAAGACCTAATTGTAATGCATTGAAAATTGGTGTAATTGTTGTGAATGAATAAACATATAATTTTCTCTATGTAGTTGTGTATTTTATATTGCCTAGACTATTTGATTAGATATGGGTGTTTGTTGCTCAGATCTAGGGGCTAGGGTTGAATGGTTGTAAAGTCTTTTATTATAACCTCTAGCCATGAATGCATCATGGTATAAGAGATTAGGTTATTTTTGAAGTGAGTTAACCCTACAACAAAAGGTTTGTTCATGTGTTGCACTTGAAGTGTCTATGTTTTGCACTTTAGGCATGTAATGTTCCCACCATAAATTTTATGTAAATATTCTCAAATATGAAATAATAAATTGATTTTTATTTTATAAATATAAAATGTGCTAAAACCTAAAATTACCACAATAGTTAAAACTAAAACTACACTGAAATCCACTTGAAAACTAGACATGCATTATTATGCTCAAACAATTGATTTTTTTAAAATTTGAAATGAAAATCTCATAAAACCCAGAAAAAATAATATACAACATATTTTTATCACTTTTTAATAACTAAGATACCATAAGGGTAATGTGAGAGCATACAATGAGAAAAACTAAATTTAACTATGCAGATTTACACACAACTACACCAAATTGATGAACAATTTTTACAAATATGAAAGTGAAAAACACCAAAAATCCAAAACTATTCTATTATGATAAAATAAATAAAAAAAATTTATACACAACAAAAAATACAGTAGCACAAATAAAAATGAGAAATGACAAACTGGATCTACAAACTAGTTATTTCCTACCTCACAATGCTACCAAAATCTTCACAACTCTAAACCTTTAAGCACAAATACAATCTGTAGATAAAATTTCCTCAAGAAACCAAAGATTTTTCATCCTTTTATCTTCAATAATCCAAGGATTTTGATACTTAAATGTTGTAGTTGAACACATGCTCAAGTTGCAAATAAAATTGATAAATTGGCAAAAGATATCAACTGAAGAAGTTGTCTAGCTTATATAAAGAAGTTGGGGCACAAATTCCAACATCCCAATATGACCAAAGATATTTAAAATGATAAAATACTAAATATTATCTCTCCACTTGAGTCCACTAAATGAGTTGTCATAACCTCCACTTGATTTTCAACTCTTTTTAGGAAATAAAGATGCTCCACTTACACCCACTTACAACTGACATAAACACTTATCATATAATATGTCATAATGGATATTCTCTTTCCAAATTAAATAATTTTAAGTCACCACTAATTTCCAACCTTTAATTCCCCTTTTTTTTTCTAAAATTACCAATTGTAACTTCCTAATTATGAATTATCATAGAATATGTCATAACCATATCATAGAATCTATCATGAATAAATATGCCAAATGATTTTGGAATTATATATGCTCCATTTATTAATTCTCAAACTCCATTTGGTAAATTAAACAATAATTAAAATATTTATTAGACATATTTTCCATATATGCAAAAATTTAATAAATAATGGAGGTCATTTAAAATAATAATTATTTCACTAGCATTTCCCATTATCCAATTGGAGATATTGTAGTGGGATTTTGGTCTAAAAACTTAAATTAATTGAAAAGGGGGCATTACAAGTCCACCCTTCCCAAAATTGATTTCCCTAAAGTAATGCACATTCAAATGCTTTGTTTCTTCCCAAGTGACATCCTCTATAGGTAGGTTACTCCAATCGACCAAACATTCTTTAATGGCTTTATTTCTTGACTTCTTCAGCCTTGTATCAATGATGGAATACATTCCCCATATGAGTGGCACTCTCCTATCTATGACCATAAAATCCATGAAAGTTAATTCATCGTAAACATAAAATTCCATAAGTGGAGACATACCAATGTGCATATTATGAGTAGCGTTTTAGTAACAATATCCAAGGTGCAACCATTTGATCCATGTTTTTTATCTAAAATATATCTTCTCAAGTATCCTTTAATCTACTAATTCATCATTTCTATTTTTCTTTCTCTTTGTGGATAATAACTTGTGCTATAAGTGAGTTCTACACCTGTCAAACTAAACAATTCTGACTAAAAGCAACTAACGAATATGCTATCTCTATCACTAATTTTTTTAGGCAACCCCTATAGCCTAAAAACCTCTCTGAAAAATAATTCTACCACATGATGTTCTTTGAATTCAAAATAAATGGTAAATAAGTATGCACACTCATTTAGCTAATTCACTTGTGATGGAGTCCATGAACACACTTTCCTAATCTTTATGGGGTATAAGAAATGACTATAATAAATTTACAAGAAAGACATTCTACACTTCATTTTGTTGGCAGGCATTATACTCCCTAATATGCCTAAGAACATCCTTCTTAAGATCTTCTATGAGAATCTCTCTCTTAAATATGTTTACAAATATTGTACCTAAGATCTAGAGTATCCCACCATGGGTGTACATCTTGCAAAGCTTTCAAAATATTTTGTTTCATCTTAGAATCAAGCACTAAAAAGATTTTATCCTTATATAAAATGAGACCTCTACTAGCACATACTTATCATCCTTCACATTTTCATCTAATATGTTAGTAGAAAATGCATTCTTGGAATATTATACCATGATAGAAATCTTCCAATCACCATAAATTACATAAATAGAACAAAGAGTTGATATTCTAGAAAAGGTTGATACAACTACATTCCTTTTGCTCTTAATATATTCTATATAAAAATCATAAGATTGGAGTTTCCTTACCCATTTTTGTTGGAGATGACCCAAGAATAACTTCAATCCATTTTAATCTATATCAACCATGCACATCTACCACAAACTAGATGTTTTCTGAACTTTTCCAAAACATGCATGATGACAAGTGTCTTTTTGTCATACATAGAGAAACCCATTTTCTAAATCTTTCAACTTTCTCCTCTCAATTTATATGGGGTGCCTCCTTTGCATTGTAAACAATCTAACTCTCTTTCCTAAAGCATCACATTTTGTAGAAAATGGTTGTGAGGAATCTGAAATAGTAAGAACATGACATGAGTTGATTACCTTCTCAAGATTATCAAATGCTTCTTGTATTGTATCCTCCTACATGCCTAGAACAAGTTAATGACATGGCCCTTGGGAAGTATAAAAGTTTTGTAACACCAATCTCACATGTAGATTCCTTTGTACATAGACCATGTTTCTCTAGAATTTAAAGGATCCATTCTATGTGCCTTAGATGATCCTCCCATGTTTTTATACACATCAAAATATCAATAAAAATTATCAAAACAAAATTTCTCAATTAAACACTAAATACCTAATTCATCATGGATTGGAAAGTGCCTAATACATCAATAAAACTAAGCGGTATGACTAATTTCTTAAAGTGTCCAAAATGACATATGAAATTTGTCTTGTGCACATCTTCTTTATGGACATGGATTCAATGGTATCGCAATCTCAAATCAATCTTGGAGAAATAAGATGTGATCATGGCATGTTGGAATCCTCTATCTAGAAGTGATCTTGGGGGCACATTATTGAACACCACACTGTGTTGGTTTAGAAGAGTTTGAATATGAAAATATGCTTCTTACTAGAAGATGAAATAGTTTGCATGTCCTCTATCACCAAGAAACTTGCTACCCAAGTAACTTGTCCCTTGTGAGAATTCCTTTTAACTATGACTACTTTCAGTGATCCCTTAGAGATACTTGTAATCACTAAACCTTTTTCTTCAAATTTAAAATTTAGCTCCATAGGCTTATGATTATGTGAAAACTCACCAAGAGATGCAACCCTTGCACACCCATAACTATGTCAAGTTTTACTACATAGAATTCAACACATACCTTAAGCTCATCCATGGCTAAATTGAGTTGTTTTCTTATCCTAATGCATTGTATGGCGAATATATCAACAACCATGAAATTCAACCCATCAAAAACTTCAACCTTTATGTGTTTCTTAATATCTTCTTTTCAGAGTTCTTTGGTTAGAACACTAGGATCCAACACCATCATTCATGAGCAATTTTGAAGTTGAGAGAAAGGATATATAGGTCATTTTTGCAAGTTATACCCTTCATCTTTTCATCACTATTAGAATTTTTCCCATGATGAAAGGAACTTTGTATAGATATGGTATGAAATTGTTGCAATAAATATTTTCTAATACTATCCTCCTTATGAAAAAGCTCATCAAAGTGTTTACCTTTTATTGCTAAGTTGGAAATTTATAATAGATTTGAAGCAACACTTTCATTCGTGTGACTCATGTTTTCAGAGTGAAGATGAGTGGAAAAAGAATCAACACATTTCACAAATTTGAATGCTCATCAACACCACTAATTTTTAAATCAATTTCATATTATAATGGCTCATTCTTTTCAATGTTCAAAATCATGATAGTTATTTTTTGGATATCATTTGAAACTAGAATATCTTCTTCAATTATTTAATCTTCATCTTCAACATGCAATGTTAATTTCTCAACTTCATTACAAAAAACACCTTCTTGATGTGAGAGATCATTCAAAATCACTAGAATATTTTTTAAATTAAGGATTTTTAACCTTCAACCACTATAGTTTGTTGTACTTCTATTTCAATTCTTTCTTCCTTCTACAAGAAAATTTCTCATACTCATGCTCAATGATCTATTCCTTAACAACTTCCTATGGCTTTGGTTCTATTTTTTTCATCTTTTTGTTTCAACTCTTATGCATTCATAAAGGCCTCTTTTGTTTGGATGCCTCCTTTTGAGTACCTCCAAGTACTTGTTAAAAGGTTGGGTAAAAGTACAAACTTGTGTCACACTTTGGGCCAACTAAATAATTTTGGCAGAGTAGAATTTGGCCAAGTAGAATTCGACCAAAACTACGTGGTGCTTCTTTGGTGCCGATGTGGCTCCAAAATCTGACTAAGTTTCAGTCGAGTGTTTCTCGGTTGAGTCAGTTTCGGCCGAATCCATTAAATATAAAAGCAAAAAAAAAAGCAGTGGGAGTGGCTATTTTGTCTATTTGGCCAAATTTCTTGCGTTTGGAGACTGCTCGCCCGAGACCAAAGCCTACAAATCCTTGTCGAACCCACGTAAGATCCCATTCTAAACTCTTCATTTCATGCATTGTTTGTTGCTTTGAAAAGAGTTGTTTTTGTTAGGTTTAAATTATGTTGTAGTGCTTTTGTTTTTTGTTCTGTATGTTACTTGATAATTTTATTGTTTTTTGATGTTGTGGATGCTTTTCCCATGTTATGATATGCAAATTGGAGAAATCTAGTTAAATTTATATAAACTATTTTAAAACCCTAGCTGCCATGATTAGTGACTAAACTAGGGCAAAATAAATGGAATTGTTTAACCAAGATGGCGTAGGGTTTTAATCAGAGATAGTCATCTAGGGCTTAATCTTCTAAAAATACTGAAATGACTTACATTTATATAAACTTTTTTAAAACCCTTGCCGCCATGATAAACTATGACTGAATTTAGGGCAAATGAAATGGGTTATAGTGTAATGTTTAGATTTAATTAGGCATTACCCTGTTTAGATGTGGTAGCAACCTTCTATTGTTTAAGACAACTTTCTTCTATGAAATTTGTATTCTACCATATGACCAGTTGTAATGAGGACAAGAGATCTAGCTTATGATCTTATTGTACTCTAGGCAAAGTCAGTCTAGGAATTTGTTTAGGGAATCAATCTCTAATTGTAATAACCTAATTATCCTTTAATATCCAAGTTAACAACATCACCATAATTATCCTTAATGTATATACTTGTATATTACAAATTATAGTTAAGGAAAGGGATTGGATATCATTGAGTTTCAACATTAATATGTAATTTTCTTCAATTTAGAGACCGACCCAAGTATGAAGCATGATTTTCCACCTAGCTACCCTTATAGTGGGATATTCAGCTTCATTGTATGATTGTGAGGTGTCTATCCATTTGGAGGTCTTTTCCAATTAGACTTGTTGAAAGCTTCAACCAATTCAATCATCCTATGACAAACTTCTTCTTAATCTATAGCCTGGTTCATATCTTATAGGATTAACATATTAATCATAGAACTTGACCATTCTATAACTAAACTTACTTATCACATACACATGAACATTCCTATAGAACTTGACTTCTATGCCTAATTATACTTAATTCTATTGAATGTGAGGGATAAATCCACTCTATTGGGCCCAAGAATAGTTGATTAAGGGAACACCTTAGAAAACAAGGCATCATTATCTAGTAGTGAACTAAGATATCCATCATTCTACACCTATAAGAATTACCATCATCTAGCCACTTGACTTCTACCAAAACAACCATTGTTCACAATAGTGATGACCATGGAGGTTGATTCTCCATTAGCTGGAAAATATATATCTCAATTGAGGCCTCATAAATGATCCAACTCTTTTAATTTCCCCTATCAATTATGACCTAGGGTACTTAACTATTAAGACATCCTTGTCACTGGTTCATGCATATATAATGCTTACATCGACTATAAACACATACAACACAACAAATTGATTCTCATTACATGTATATCATGCTAGAACATATTATTAGCATACACATGCAAGGATTTTAAATCATCATACTCAACATTATAGGATACACACATAAATACATACATAGGACATTACTTTCACCACTTTAATAACATCAAGCTTAAACCTAGGCATACCTAACAAGAATTCCATGTACTCCTCTTCTCTCTAACACAAAATTTCTTTATTTAACTAACTATCCTACAAATAAATATTCATAGTTCACAAAATTAACATCCTTCCTTCATTGATTTCTCCCAATACTTATACAATTTATAAGATATCTTTCCTTGGGATTTTACTAGCTAGTTTAGGTGGCACATTAATTTCCTTGAATATTTGTTTGATGTTTCCCTCTAGTTATGTAATCATGTCATTCCTTCATCCATCAGAGTCTTGTAAATCTTGTCATTAACTGATTGATTTATTTGCTAGCAGTGCAATTGAATGGGTAGTTTCACCCTTTTCACATGCACAAAAATCTTCAAAGGTCTAGGATTATATACTCGGAGTGCATTTTCCTTAGTCAGTATCTTATATTTATTTCTTATAATTAAATTATTCAAATTGTCTTTGACTCATGACACATGTCCTCTTAACCAACACTTGGCTGCTCTATTTTCCCTCTACTACACTGATCACGCATTATCATGAGTAACTAATCCAAGATCTCATGAAGATATATACCCTTTTTTACATGGTTGGTTTGGTCCATGTCAAGAGTTACCTATACATAAATAAATAAGTGTGTAGGACTGTTGCAAGCATGTGCCTAATCGGTGTTGTCATTGATGTCAACATATTAGTGTTGCCATTGGTATCAATTGTGCTCTTGTTTTGATGCTTTCTTGTAATGAGTTAAATGCTTTGTATTTTCCTATGTAAGTATTGGAAATCTTGATATTGAGGATATTGAGAAAATTTTCTTCTCTGGTGGAAACAATGTGTTGCAGAATATCTTTGTCCACATAAGAACAGTCCAATAGATTGTTCCGCATTTCTTGCAGAATGAATATTTTTGTCTGTGGATTGGAAGTTAGTTAGAGACATGTATGAAGATACAATATCTCAAGTTTGAGCCTCCGGTATGAATATTTGAATTAGTTATGTTCACCAGAGTGAAAACTACTTTTTTCTATATATTTGGTGGTGACAGGGAGAATGTGTTATGCTCTGCATTCCTCCACAATTAAGTATTTCAGTTTGTTGTTTTGGAATCAAGTTGGTAATGATAAGAAGTGCCTTCAACTCCAATGGTTCATGATTTGGTGGTCTACAAGAAATCTTTTCTTTATGACAGTGGTTGATAGTGTTGTTTAAGAGCTCCGGTTTGAAGAATCCTCCTGACAAATTGGTTTAAGGTTGTGTGGATGTTGTTGGTGATTACAATGTGCTTGTGGATGTCTCCTAATCATGTTCCTACTTTTGGATTGGTCTGCAAAGAGAAATTCAGATTGTAGATGAAGACTGTTCTTAGAAGATTTAGTGTTAACACCAGTCTTGGTCGACTTGGTTGTTTTCACTACTTGCGAAGATGCATCAAAGATTGTTAAATTGTGTCGTGGTGTGGAAGATTGCATTTGAGTCCAAGCTAAGGCATAACATGATCTACATACACTTTTCTCTTAGCTAGTTTTATTTAGGTCCAGACCTATTTCTATGTATGTTTGTAATGCCGACCTTGGAGATTGTTCTAATGGTTGATGAATGTAATGTCGACCTTGATGTACATTCCAAGGTTGATAAATTATATAAAAGCATGTAATGTGGTTGCAAAAAAGGTATCCAAGTGTGAAAATGAAAAGATGAGTGTGAAGGTGTAAAAGAGCATAGCAGAGGAGATATATTGTGCTTCAATGCAACTAAACCCAGGCATGGAGTAGATGCTATCAAATCAGTTCACCAATCTTGGTAGTGAGCCAACCCTTGGCAGTGAGTCACCCCTTGGCAGTGAACCTAAATATTTGCAATGAGCATATTGGGCAGTGAGCCTTTGTTTTTCGGTATTGTTATAACTTATATATTTATGTGGGCTAACACCCACCATTGTTTTTCCCTTTTAGGGTTTTCCATGTAAAAACTTGGTGTCTCATGTGTTAATGATGTTGTTATGTTAAGTTTCTTATTTCATGCTTTCATGATCAAATATAAATAACAGTGAACTAGTGTTTGATGAAGTAATGTTCATTAGTGATCAAAGTTTTGAAGACAACTGATTCACCCCTCTCTCAGTTGTGAATCAGTTGTCTAGTGCATTTCAATAATTGGTATAAGAGCCAAGGTTCCTCAGAGGTGAGCTTAATAGCTTGAGGTAGATCCAGAATGTCTTATAAGAAGGAAGCTCTGCAGTTTGATGGAATGAATTATGTGACCTAGAAGATACGCATGAAAAGCCATCTACTTTGTATTGGTTATAGAGTATGGAAAGCAAGAGAGACTAAATATACCATGCCTCAGAATGGTCTGACAATTGAAGATGAAATCAAAGAATTGTGAGTTAAATATAAAAGATAGAGATGCTCTATTAAGTGCATTGACAGACTCTGACTTGATAAAGGTGATGGATTATGAAACTTCTCAAAAAGTCTAGGAAAATTTGGAAAACTTGTATGAAGAAGATAAATTTGTAAAGAGTGCCAAGTTGCAAGGACTAAAAGCTAAATATGAAGGTTTAAACATGGGTGAAGACGAAAACATAACATCCTACATGTAAAAGATTGATGAACTTGTCACTGGAATCAAAGCTATGGGAGGAACTATTGAAGAGAATGAAGTTATGATGAAAATTATTAGGTCATTACCTAAATCCTACAGTCACAAGGTAGCTACAATTTAAGAAGTAATGACTGTGAAAGAGGTCACCAAGGATCAGTTGCTAGGTGGTGCAGGAGCACCCACAGGTCCATTATGGCTCCAAGAGTCAAAGTTGGAATTTTGTTTTAGTCTGTGTCATTTCATGTTAATAAGGCCATTTTGGGCCATTGTTGTCCATTTGGACCCATTTGTGAAAGCTTGGGGTCCATTGGTTAATTTTTCTAAAAGTTGTCCAATGTTGTCCTTGTTGTCTTGACAACTCTTTGCATTTTGTTATCAACTTTTCAAAAGGTTCTTCAAATGACAGTTGTGGATTGGTCGAAGGTGAGAAACTGATTGTAATAATATAAATAGGCCTTGTAAACATGATCCCAGGGGTTGGTAAATGGATTTTTGGAGAAAGAGCAATAAAAACATCTCTATTTCTACATTTTTAAAACATTTTCCTACTGTTCTGTTGTTCAGTATGGACTTGTACGGATGTGTTAGGGTCTGAAACTGATTGGAGATGAAAGTACATTGAATCTACTTTCCATTTCTTTTTGTTTAATCTAATTTCATTAGGAATTAAGGAAGTTATAAGGATTTGTTCCCAGACTGGTCCAAACCCTAGTTAGGGTAACCAGTGAATAAGAAAAATGCATATCTTTGCCTTCCACCAGTAGGAAACCATGAAGCTTGGTGGAATGGCCAATGTATGTATGTATTTTGATATTTCAAACTTGCAGGGGTAGAGGTGTAGGTTTGCATGTGTGAAAATGCTTTGACTATCTGATATCTCTATGTATCAGACCTAGAAGACACTAGAGGCTTCGAGATTTGTTGTAAAGGCTATTGTAGAATAGTTTATGAGGGGTGAACAATCCATTGAGGTCATATTAAATGTGTTTGAAGTGTTGGAACATGAGTAGAGACCCATTGAAGTCAATAACTCACTTATGTCATGCCTAAATGCCTAATTAGGCCTAGTCAAGAAGGAGGACAGTCAAATTTTGAGCCCTTTCGTACAAAGAAACCCTACCTCATTTCTAGACATGTGTTGTAATGGCCAAAAGGGTGTCTCAAATGGGTCTTACATTTTGAATGTTAGGTCTACTCTAGAAGTTATTGTCAAAAAGGCCTTTTTGAAAGGCTACAAGGATTAAGGACAGTTTGTGAAGGAAAGCCCATTGTTTGATGGCTAAAGATTCTTGTGAATGGTTGTTTGAGTGAGTTTGATCATTTTATACCCCTTCTCTACATCAAATTGGTATCAGAGCCTAAGTTAGTCAAAATAGAAAAGAAATTTGAGGTGAAGAGAAACAAGGATGCCTCCAAAAGGGAATACAGTTGCTAAAGAGGTGAGTGAATTGAAGGAGAAAGATGCAAGAGAGATGAGACAAATGAAGGAGTTGATAGAAAGCCTTCAAGCCAAGCTTGTTGCAGTTGAGATAAGTCAGAGAAGAGGAGTGGTCACAGAAGATTTGAGTGATCGAGAAGAAGAAGAAGAAGGGGTGGAAGAAAACTCCCAAGAAGGGTCCCAAGAAGAGTTGGATCCTAATGACTGGAAAATGGAAAAGCTATTGAAGGAAATCAAAGGAGAAGGTCCCAAGATAAAGATGGATCTACTAGTGTATGAAGGAAACTTGGATAGTGAGGAACTCCTAGATTGGATAGGAGCACTAGATGACTATTTTGAATATGAAGATGTACCAGAGGGACAAAGTGTGAAGTTGGCCAAGACAAATTGAAGGGCCATGCCTTACTTTGGTGGGACTATGTGCAAGATGAGAGGAGGAAGGAGGGAAAATCCAAAATCACCTCTTGGGATAGGATGGTTGCCAAACTCAAGGGCCAATTCCTACCCAGTGACTATGCCATTCAATTACAAAAACAACTTCAAAATATAAAGAAAAAAGATATGGATGTGAAGACCTATACACAAGAGTTCTACAAACTAAGTATTAGGTCAGGTCACATGGATAATGATGTGGACAAGATTGCAAGATATGTCAATGGTCTCAAGTACAACATACAAGATGAAATGAGTCTTACATGTCCTAGAATGTTGGAGGAATGTTATCAATTTGCGATGAAGGCTGAAGATAAGTTGAGAAGGAGACAAGAAAAGAAAAGCAGGGGTAGAGGAAGGACAAACTTTAGAGGAAGAGGGACATTTGCTAGTAGGGGCAGTCACAAAGAACACAAGGTGAAACAAGTAGCAATCAAGAACAAAATTTAGATTCAAGGGGTAGCTTTAGAGGAAGAAGACCCAACAATAGGGGCAGATGTGGAGGCCAAAGGGGAGGATCAAGTGGATTCACCAGGAAATGCTATAAGTGCAATAAATTTGTAGGCCATCAAGCATGGTAATGTACTAAAAATTAGTCCACCACTTCATTTGGAGGAGAAAGAAGAAATCAGATTACACAAGTAGAAGATAGTGAAAGTGTGAACTCTCCATTACATGATACTGCTCCAAAAATTGGAGAAACTCTCATGATGAGAAGAACCTTAATCAAAGTGCCTATGGATAAGGAACCACCACAAAAGAAATCACTCTTCAGGACTACATGCAAATGCCAAGGTAAATGTTATAAAGTTGTTATTGATTTTGGTAGTATTGACAATTTGGTTTCTGTTGAAATGGTAGATAAGTTGAAGTTGAAAAGGATACCTCATGCCACTCCATACAAGGTCTCTTGGTTGAACAGGAGATAGCAAGTGTTGGTGAATGAACAAACTTGGGTAGAGTTCCACATAGGGGGATATAAAGATAAAGTCTTGTGTGACATCATTCCCATGGATGTTTGCCATATGCTACTTGGTAGACCATGGCAGTATGATAGGAATGCTAAGCATGATGGGATGAAGAACACATATGTTATAGAGAAGGATGGAGTCTCTTATAACCTACTACCATTGCAAGAAGATGATGTGACATCACAAGTGGGCTCTAGTGTCATGCTAGTGGATGAAAAGGAGTTCTTAAAGACCATGGAAGAGGAGAATGTGGGTTTTGTCATCATAGCCAAGCCTAGGACTGTTATGATAGTAGTCAAGTTAGATGAGTTTCCTTTAGAGGTCCAAGATTTGTTAAATCAGTATGCTAATATAGTGGTTGATGAGATTCCCAACACCTTGCCACCCATGAGGAACATTAGCCACCACATTGATTTTATTCCAGGGGTTAGTTTGCCTAATAAAGCTACTTATAAGATGACTCCACAACAAAATGAAGAGATAAAGAGGCAAGTGCAAGAGCTACTTGACAAGGGGCTTATTAGAGAAAGTTTGAGTCCTTGTGTGGTTCCCATAGTCTTAGCACCAAAGAAAGGGGGTGAGTGGAGGATGTTAATTGATTCTAGGGCCATCAACAAGATTACAATAAGGTATAGATTTCCTATTCCAAGAATTGAAGACTTAATGGATTGTTTGGGTGGTGCATGTTACTTTTCTAAAATTGATCTCAAGAGTGGTTACCATCAAATTAGAATTAGACCAGGTGATGAATGAAAAATAGCCTTTAAGACAAATAAAGGGTTGTATGAATGGCTTGTGATGCCATTTGGTTTATCAAATGCACTTAGTACCTTTATGTTGTTGATGAATGAAGTGCTCAAACCTTTCATTGGTAAGTTTGTTGTAGTCTATCTTGATGAAATTCTTGTTTTTAGTAAAACTAAGGAAGAGCATTTGTACCATTTGAATTTGGTTTTGAAAAGATTGCATGAAGAGAAACTAATGATCAACTTGAAGAAATGTGAGTTTATGAAAATAGAGTTGGTATATCTTGGTTTTGTGGTTACAAATGGCACCTTGAAGATGGATCCAAGCAAGGTTGAGGCTATTCTAAGTTGGCCTACACCTAAATCAGCTGCTGAGGTAAATAGTTTCCATGGTTTGGCTAGCTTTTATAGAAAATTTATAAAAGGTTTCAGTCATGTTTGTGCTCCAATGATTGATACTATTAAGGGTGATAAAAAGAAGAAGTTTGTTTGGTCTAAGGAGGCTGATAGGAGTTTTAAATATTTGAAAAAGAGGGTAGCTAAATAGCCTATATTGTCTTTGCCTAGTTTTGATAAAGTCTTTACAATTGAATGTGATGCAAGTGGTCATGCCATAGGTGCTGCGTTAAGTCAAGAAAATAGACCTATAGCCTTCTTTAGTGAGAAATTGAATGAAGCCAACACTACAACAAATCCCTATGATTAGCTCCTTTTTTGCTCCATTTTTTTCTTCCACCTACTGTTTTAATGTATTTTTCTCCAATTTTTTAAAAAGTTAGCACTATTTATTGGGATGGCGCTATTTTTGGCATTTTGTGTGCTGATCAGAATAAGTAGGCGCTAAATTAGGTGCTATCTAATTTAGTGCCTATTTCAGAACCACATTTAGTGTCTAATGTAGCACCTTCTTTAGTGCCTGATTTAGCGTATTATTTAGTGCCTTATTTGACGCCATATTTAGTGCCCAATTTAGTGCCTGATTGAGGGCCTTATTTAGCACCTAATTTATAGTTAGTTGGGTTTAGGAGTATTATTTAGGTTTAGGGTTTATGGTTTTGGGGTTAGGGGTTAAGGTTTAGAGGTTTAGGGTTTAGAGAGAGATAGAGGACCAATAGGGAGATATAGAGGAGACCGAGGGGAGAGATAGGGAGATAGAGAGTGAGGGACATGGCCAGAGACATAGGGAGAGAGATTGAGAGGTAGAGGGAAAAAGGCGATAGGGAGAGAGGGGAGAGATAGGGAGATAGAGGTTTAGGGTTACTTAGGTTTGGGGTTTAGGGTTTAGGGGTTTAGGGTTTCTCAGGTTTAGGGGTTAGGGGTTAGGGTTTAGGGGCATTATTTAGGGTTTAGGGTTTATTGTTTAGGGGTTAGGGGTTCAAGTTTAGAGGTTTAAGGTTTAGGGTTTATAGAGAGAGAGGAATGATAGGGAGATATAGAAGAGACTATAGAGAGAGATAGGGAGATAGAGAGTGAGGTACATGGACAGGCACATTATAGGGAGAGAGATTGAGAGGTAGAGGGATGATAGAGATAGGGAGATAGAGATTTAGAGTTGCTTGGATTTAGGATTTAGCGGTTTGGGATTTATGGTTGCTCAGGTTTGGAGATAGCTAGAGAGAGAGGAGATAGATAGCTAGGGAGAGATATAGGAGATAGAGGGGAGAGATAGGGAGATAGAGTCAAGTGAGTGAGATATCTAGAGAGATAGCTAGGAGAAGGATTGAGAGGTAGAGGGACAATAGAGATAGGGAGATAGGGGTTTAGGGTTTCTCAGGTTTAGGGTTTAGGGGTTAGGGGTTAAGGTTTAGGAGCATTATTTAGGGTTTAAGGTTTAGGGTTTAGAGGTTTAAGGTTTAGGGTTTAGAGGTTTAAGGTTTAGTGTTTAGAGAGAGGACAAACAGGGAGATATAGAGAGTGAAGTACATGGCCAGAGACATAGCCGGAAGAGATAGGAGAATGGAGAGTGAGGGACATGGCTAGAGACATAGGGAGAGGGATTGAGAGGTATAGAAACTATAGAGATAGTTGGGAGATAGGGAGATAGAGGTTTAGGGTTGCTTTGGTTTAGTGTTTAGGGTTTAGGGGTTTGGGGCTTAGGATTGAGGGGTTTAGGGTTTCTCAGGTTTAGGGTTTATGGGTTACAAGTTAGGGCTTAGGGGCATTATTTAGGGTTTATATATGTTTTAGGGGTTAGGGGTTAGGGTTTAGTGTTTAGTGGCATTATTTAAGGTTTAGAGGTTTAGGGTTTCTCGGGTTTAGGGTTTAGGGGCATTATTCAGGGTTTAGGGTTGCATGTCAAAAGAAGTCTCTCTCTCTCTCTAAATCCCTCAACCCTAAATATTGCCCCTAACCCCTAACCCCTAACCCCTAAACCCTAAACCTGAGCAACCCTAAACCTCTATCTCCCTATCTCTCCCTTATCTCCCTCTCTCTATCATCCCTCTACCTCTCAATCTCTCTCCCTATCTCTCTAGACATCTCACTCACTCTCTATATATCTCCCTATCTCTCGCTCTGTCTCCTCTATCTCTCCCAATCTATCTCCTATCTCTCTATACCTATCTATCTATCCCTATCTCTTGCCTCTCTCCCCCTATCATTCCTCTATCTCCCTATCTCTCTATCTCTTGCCTTCCTCCCCTATCATTGCTATATCTTCCTATCTCTCCTTTGTATTAATTCTCCCTCTCCCTTTATATCGATGAAGGAAATGAACAATAAAATTAGGACTCTCTCTCTCTCTCTTCCTCTTTGTCTCTATCTGTCTCCCTTATCAACTAAGCAAATGGAAACAAGAAAACTAGGACATGAAAAGAGGGATGAGGATATAAATTGGCAGGATGAAATGGAAACAAGATAAAACTAAAGTTCATTGGATGGGAATGATGAGAGGAGATGTGGAAAATAGTAAAATAGGGAAAAATTGGTGGGATCTAGAGAGAGAGAGAGACATGGAACATCAACAACTACATGTTATGCTTCTATACATGTGTGCCACCTAATGACATTTGTACTGCAAAACATGATCATATAATTGGCACTGTATGCGTCTGACACATGGTGATGTCCATGTATGCCACATGCCACAATGATCTAGTTGGCACCATAAAAGTTTGAGTATATTTGTTCATCTTACCTCTCTGTATATTTCCTTCGTTCATTTTGAATAGAAGTGACATATATGTTAGAACCCTTCTATATTTGAATGTGTTTTGGTTTACATATCTATTTTCCTTTATGTATTCTATGATCTTATTACATCAATAGATAATATAGAATTGTCCCTCAGTTCACCTTGGGAATTAGATTAAATAACATCTAAAGTTGACTGTAAATTAACTGCAACATGGTGAGCATTTTGTTGATTTTCTTGCTTATTTTCACCCTTTTGAAAACTAAATTTTCCTATTGAAATTTTGAAGGATGAGATCCATATTTAAGTGCATTAGACTTAAGAAATTTTAATTCAATGTTTCTTACATTTGCACACAAATCCATGGAAGAATAATAGTTGTTTAGGTACATTGTCTCAGCTTGGATAGTAGCTAATAAGCCCTTAACAAATATTCTTTGTAATTCATCAATAGGAATTTGATAGTGTATCTTTGTTGACAAAGTTTGAAATCCAATAACATAGTCATGATTGCACTCATTCGATCCTTGTTTGATGCTCTCCTATTCCTTCAATCTATCTTAGTGAAGGAAAATAAATACATGGGCAACCCATAGAGAAATTTGTCATCAATTTTGTTCTTCAAAATTGTCTCATGATATGGTGAAGGAAAAAATTACCAAAAATAAATTGTGATCATTATTCATCGACCCAAAAACTAATGCATTGTTAGAAATGTAGACACTTAAATCTTACCATGGCCTTGGTGGTTCCCCCCTTGGGTTAGCGTTTTAGGTTATAAAACAAAATTCTAACTATCTGGTTTCGAAAGCCCTTTACCCCTTTCCTTTAGGTCATGCACTTTATTGTTATATTCTTGTGTTGACCATTATCACTAGTTGTCGATCTTTTAAGTCACAACCTTAAGTCTTGGTGCCCATGGGCTGTGGTGGTGCCTGCATAAGCAATCAGATTCAAGCATTCAAATATGCAAGCACCTTCCAAAAATTCAAAAAATTTCTAACACTTTCAGCCTCTGCAGTTGAAAAAATACCAAAATTAGTTAATGTGCAGGTGTCTTTGTATATACAAAGAGGTTTGTATATGCATGTGGTCAAAAATATGCATTGGCGGGTCAAAAATCTCTATCGGCCTCCAAAAAATTGATAAAAATTGAGTTATATGCATTTTAGATGCATATCGGGTTGCATATACAAAGGGGGAATCTTTCGCAGATTCCTGGGAATATTCCTGCTTTGTATATCAGGTATGCATTGAAAAATATACAAGGGTGCACATGCAGGATGAACAATGCAGTGGGGAAGATACATATGGTAGGGCCCACAGGTATATACAAACAAGTTTGTATATTCGACATACAAAGGAAATATACATTTGATGAGATACAAGTCGGATTCAAAAGGTTCTCCAATCTATCTAATAAATGAGTTGGAACCTGTGACTTGTATATTTGCTTTTGTATGCGCAGCATACAAGATGGAGTTACAAAGGAAGACATACAATCCGGACCTGATGAAGATTTCAAGTTGCTTCATAAACATTTGGGGTCCGTGGCGTGCATGTATATGGCGTTTGTACATGCCAATATACAAAGGGTGAGGTACAAGCCAGATTTCAAGGCGGATGCAATGTGTTTTATATTTTTTGGAATCCGTGGCTTGTATCTAAATTGTATGTATATGCACATATACAAAGAAGATATGTGAGGAAAGATGATGCAAAGCAGACCCAGTAGTTGATTTTCAATTTGTTCTATGATGTTTTGGGGTCCGCCTTGTATGAAGGGCGATTGTATGTATATACAGTCCCACATGCATTTTCAGATGCAAAAAGAAAAGGCACATTAGTTCATCGGCGAGAGACTGCACATCGGTAGATGCTCGCAGGGTTGTTCCGATGGCCGATGGAGATGAAAATACAATGCGATAGAGAGCCAGTAAGAGGCTGCCACGTGTCTAGGCGTTGTTGCATGTATATGCATTTTGCATATACAAGGGATTTTGAAGGGTGAACAGTGGCGATTGTATATGCATATGTTTTTGCATATACAAGGGTGAAAAGGCAAAATACAGAAGTGAAAAGCCAGCGATAGCAAAAGGTGCCTACATGGCACGATCTAATTGGCTGGCGACTAGTTAGTGCAATTTTGAGCCATGGATCTCAGCGATAGGAGTGGATTGACGACCTTGTTTTGAACCTGCAGCGATGGTTTTTCCTGAGAGTGTACGCCCATTTTTTAGTAGGAAAATCTCCAGATGCATCTACCGTTGCATCCCACGGGTAGATGAAGCATTGATGGTGGTTGTGCAGAGAAGTATGGGTCGTGTTGACAAGTTCAACCACCTGATTTAGGAAGAGGATCTCCATGCGGTGGCACTTTTCCCGAACATACCTACTCCCTCCTCCTTGTCCCTCTGCTACATTGAATATTTTAAGTGCCATTTTCGAATGCATTCTATCTGGTGAAATTTTGACTTGCCATGTAATTAATTTGATTAGTACACAGTCTTGGTATAAAAGCCAAACTGTGTTACTCATTATGTGGTTGAAGACTTGGGCATTTTTGTGTGAATAATGAAATACAGAGCATTTCATGTCTGTTTTATCTCTGTGGAGTTTATGTGTTGCATCTGAGTTGTATCTTGCACATATGTTTAGTTTCAGTGTTAATGTTATATGAAAAATGCATTATTGCATGTGTTTATCTGTCTGTCTCCATTTGTTGTATGCATTTTCTTCTTTTGAATCTGGTTGCTAAGGGTTCTCAGATTCTAGGGTATAGTCTTGCTGTACCACATGCTTAATCTGTAACTTCCATTCAAGGAGTGGATTAAATTATTTTAGGTTAAAGTGTGGAGAACATTGTATGTCAATTGGGATGTCTGTAAGTATGGATAGTTAAATACCTTTTCTTGGGTGGTGCTTGTAAGGAAAGCATCAAATCTGACCCCTTGAAACATGAATGACAGTTGCAAGCCATTCTCATGTATACATCTAGTTGACTTCTTGCCCTAAGATAGGCACCGATATGCTTCTTGTGTAGTAGTTATGATCCAAAACCCCTGTGTTACATCCACACCATCAAACTCAAACCATTCCATCTTTCCAACCTATTAGTTTGTGGAAGTAGGATTAGGAACCCCTGCATACTCTCATCCCTAACCAGTTATATATGTCCAAGAAAGTTGCCAACTTGTGATCTATCATTTAGATCTTGGTCCACACATGAGAGTATTCTGCCGGTCATTGAAAAGATAAATCATTTTGTCAATGGGTGAGTCAAAGTCATATCTTTAGCAAATAGGGATACCCCCCTTGGTACGGCAGAACCAGAAGTGAAGGGGAGGCAGCTCACACAACCTCCCATTTTTGTTGGCCGAATCAGCTTGTGCATAGGAACTGGCAAACCCTCTGCCAATTCGGAGAAAATTACCAACAGAATTGGCGACTCTACTGGGGAGGGATTGATGAAAAAAGAATTGTTATATTTTATCCATCCAAGTCACCAATAGAATTGGTGACTCCGCTAGGGAGAGAAAGAGTCAAATTATTTCAAAAGTGAATTCATTGCAGCAAGATCCAAAAATGACCATGTGGTGCTCTGCTGGGGTGGTGAATCTAGAAAACAAAATGGCCTTGTTGATATATTGTCCTCTCTGTGAGAGGTGACGACTCTATTGATTGAACCTATCAGTGCTATAACATATATCTAGGTATTCATCTTTGATTCAAAATGTTAAGTTTAAAATAGCAGGCCTGGGTATGCTCTCAAAGGAGACCATTTTTTATTGAAAGGAATAAAGCCCTAAATTTCACAGGAATAGGTGGTTACCCAAATGTTATTCCAAATAAAATTAGAAAATGTTTGCCAAAATATGATGGATCAGATTCTGAATCGGCAAACAAACATCTGCAAAATTTTTGTAATTTAATAGAAGATTATGAGGTAGAGGATGAAGATGTTGTAATGAGACTCTTTGTTCAGTCATTAGAAGATGATGCTAGAGTTTGGTTTTCAGACCTGCCTGTATGTTCAGTTTCTTCATGGATAGATTTAGAAATTGCATTCCTAGAACAGTTTGGTGAAAGGTTTGATGTGGCCTCATTGATCATACATTTTATGAATATCCAAAAGGAAGATGAGGAACTAGTTCCATCTTTTAATCTTAGATTTATTAAGTTGCTCAAGCAAATCCCTGAGTATATGAGACCCAATAATGCATTGTGCTTAGCAATTTATTTGGCTGCATTTGATGAAGAAATAAGTTATTTATTAAGAGATAAAAAACTAGCCACACTTCATCAAGCTTACCAATTTGCTATGGATATTGAAAACAATGAGAAATATGGAATGCCAGTGGGTTTCATGGCTGCAAGTTGTCAAAATAGTTATCAAAGTGAATATATTTCTGCTATTCAAGTGTGTTCATTGATAAATGATTGTGTAGAGTGAAATATATTTCAGAATAATGTGTGCAGCCATGATGTGATGCATGAAGAAAATGTAGGCACATCTTGTAATAATGAAAACAAAGATTGTTATTAGCCTCTAGAAGACAAGCCTACAGACACAAGATGCCCTCCAATTGATCAAATGAAAGATATACATGAGGTTGTGTCCTGCAACAATAGGCATATCCCATCTATTCCTAATTATTTGTATAAAATGGATATGCAAAGCTTCACTCTAAATGTAGAAGATGCTGCTTCAAGGGATAATAGTGAATATGTTAGTGACTGTCAGCATTCAGATGCATGTGTGAGCCTTTCAGATGGTGAAATATACATGGATGCTGAGTATGAGTGTTTCCTTGAAGATTCTGACCATCTTCATAATGCAAAGGTTGAAACTTCTACTGTTGATTATCAGGGCATTGATGAAGAGGAAAAACAGGGTCACTATTCAGAGGTGGATGGGCAGGTTGCAGATACGTGTGCTCATACGGTTGGGAATAGTGTTGATTACAGGGGTAACTATAAAGTTTTTAATGTAGGGTTGCATTCTGAGCTATTTATGCCTTCTTTTGAGACATTCCAGGTGGACATAAATGATATGATTGCTAAGCACAGTAATGATGAATATCTGCATGTCTATAAAGATAAATTTGATTATGAGATGTTGCTTGTGCCTGAATATTGCATGTTTGATACAGAGGAGCTCTTATTTTTTGAAGAAGGGCAAAATTCTAATGTGGATTCATTTGTTTCATGTGAGTCTGTCATTTTCCCAAGCAACATCAATGACTCATATGATGATGACAATCTACAACTCATGATAATGTACGCTGATGACGCTCATTGTAGATTTGTCAATGAAAAAGGAAGGAGCAGCAGCACAAACAATTGCAATGCTGAGTGCTGCAAGTGGTTAAATGCTTTCAGGCTTCGTTTGAAGAAATCAAAAGAGAATCAAGTATTTGACAAAGGAAAATTTAGGTTTTTCCTTTTTGGTGGCCCTGGGCCACCAAGTTTATTTTAATAATGTGTTTTGTGATGCAGGTTGGTAAGGTTTTGACTCTGTTGCCCAATGGATAAGGACTGGTCTGCATCCCAGAGATCTTAAGTCCTCGCCATGCCTACAAGAGGCATGCATCCCCAGATAGAGCCACTGGTGGTGCCTACATAAGCAATCAGATTCAAGCATTCAAATATGTAAGCACCTTCCAAAAATTCAAAAAATTTCTAACACTTTTGGCTTCTGCAATTGAAAAAATGTCAAAATCAGTTAATGTGCAGGTGTCTTTGTATATACAAAGACGTTTGTATATGCATGTGGTCAAAAATATGCGTTGGCGGGTCAAAAATCTCTATCAGCCTCCAAAAAATTGATAAAAATTGAGTTATATGCATTTTAGATGCATATCGGGTTGCATATACAAAGGGGGAAGCTTTCACAGATTCCCAGGAATATTCCCGCTTTGTATATTGGGTATGCATTGAAAAATATACAAGGGCGCACATGCAGGATGAACAGTGCAGAGGGGAAGATACATGTGGTAGGGCCCACAGGTATATACAAACAAGTTTGTATATTCGGCATACAAAGGAAATACACATTTGATGAGATACAAGTCAAATTCGAAAGGTTCTCCAATCTAGCTGATAAATGAGTTGGAATCCGCGACTTGTATATTTGCTTGTGTATGTGCAACATACAAGATGTAGGTACAAAGGAAGACATACAATCTAGACCCAATGAAGATTTCAAGTTGCTTCATAAACATTTGGGGTCCATGGCATGCATGTATATGGCGTTTGTACATGCCGATATACAAAGGGTGAGGTACAAGCCAGATTTCAAGGCGGATGCAATGTGTTTTATATTTTTTGGAATCTGTGGCTTGTATCTAAATTGTATGTATATGCACATATACAAAGAAGATATGTGAGGAAAGATGATGCAAAGTAGACCCAGTAGTTGATTTTTAATTTGTTCTATGATGTTTTGGGGTCTGCCTTGTATGAAGGGCGATTGTATGTATATACAGTCCCACATGCATTTTTAGATGCAAAAGGAAAAGGCACATTGGTTCATCAGTGAGAGACTGCACATCGGTGGATGCTCCCAGGGTTGTTCTGATGGCCGATGGAGATGAAAATACCATGCGATAGAGAGCCAGTAAGAGGCTGCCACGTGTCCAGGCACTGTTGCATGTATATGCATTTTGCATATACAAGGGATTTTGAAGGGTGAATAGTGGTGATTGTATATGCATATGTTTTTGCATATACAAGGGCGAAAAGGCAAAATACAGAAGTGAAAAGCCAGCAATAGCAAAAGGTGCCTACGTGGCACAATCTAATTGGCTGGCAACTAGTTAGTGTGATTTTGAGCCGTGGATCTTAGCGATAGGAGTGGATCGACGACCTTGTTTTGAACCTGCAGCGATGGTTTTTCCTGAGAGTGTACGCCCATTTTTGAGCAAGAAAATCTCCAGATGCATTTGTTGTTGTATCCCGTGGGTAGATGAAGCATTGATGGCAGTTGTGCAGAGAAGTATGGGTCGTGTTGACAAGTTCAACCACCCGATTTAGGAAGAGGATCTCCATGCGGCGACACTTTTCCTGAACATACGTGCTCCCTCCTCCTTGTCCCTTTGCTACATTGAATATTTTAAGTGCCATTTTTGAATGCATTGTATCTGGCGGAATTTTGACTTGCCATGTAATTAATTTGATGAGTACACAGTCTTGGTATAAAAGCCAAACTGTGTTACTCATTATGTGGTTGAAGACTTGGGTATTTTTGTGTGAATAACGAAATACAGAGCATTTCATGTCTATTTTATCTCTGTGGATTTTATGTGTTGCATTTGAGTTGTTTCTTACATATATGTTTAGTTTCAGTGTTAATGTTATATGAAAAATGCATTATTGCATGTGTTTATCTGTCTGTCTCCATTTGTTGTATGCATTTTCTTCTTTTGAATCTAGTTGCTAAGGGTTTCTCAGATTCTAGGGTATAGTCTTGCTGTACCACATGCTTAATCTGTAACTTCCATTCAAGGAGTGGATTAAATTGTTTTAGGTTAAAGTGTGGAGAAGATTGTATGTCAATTGGGATGTCTGTAAGTATGGACAGTTAAATACCTTTTCTTGGGTGGTGCTTGTAAGGCAAGCATCAAATTTGACCCCTTGAAACTTGAATGACAGTTGCAAGCCATTCTCATGTATACGTCTAGTTGACTCCTTGCCCTGAGATAGGCACCGGTATGCTTCTTATGTAGTAGTTATGATCCAAAACCCCTGTCTTGCATCCACACCATCAAACTCAAACCATTCCATCTTTCCAACCTGTTAGTTTGTGGAAGTAGGATTAGGAACCCCTGCATACTCTCATCCCTAACTAGTCATATATGTCCAAGAAAGTTGCCAACTTGTGATCTATCATTTAGATCTTGGTCCACACATGAGAGTATTCTGCCTGTCATTGAAAAGATAAATCATTTTGTCATTGGGTGAGTCAAAGTCATATCTTTAGAAAATAGGGATACCCCCCTTGGTGCGGCAGAACCAGAAGTGAAGGGGAGGTAGCTCACACAACCTCCTATTTCTATTGGCTGAATTAGCTTGTGTATAGGAACTGGCAAACCCTCTGCCGATTTAGAGAAAATTACCAACAGGTTGACCTAGTCATTACCTATTGCCACAGGTAGGTCTTAAAGTCTTATAAAATGAAAATCACGTAGTCATGGAGCATGTTAGGATGACGTTAGTACCTGGCCGCGATGCCGCGACAGGCTGCCACCTGTCTATGTAACTAGGGTGCCTATGAAGTGTTCACCTCAGCCAACTGTCCTCTGCCACATGTCAAAATGTTAATGGTCCGCAGAGAAAACTTAACATCCAACGGCTGCACTAGCGCATAGGGGAATCTTTTTAGAGGGAATATTTTCCATGAGATGGTGAGATGATGACACGTGGCATCCATCGATTAAAAAGAAAGAATAGTAAAGGTGCATGGGTGCTATGTCGTAGCATCGCACAATAGATGTATGGTGGGCCCTCTTTGACTGTGATGTCGTGAAAAGGTTACACGCATCCAGTCTATGCCGAAGATGATTTGATGTGTAGATGATTTGGTTCATTCTCATTGGGCAGTAACTTGTCAACCAAGATGACTAAGATTGTCAAATCTAGTCAATGAATCAAGGTCGTGGATTTTAGAAAGGTGACAAATGATCAACGGTCTGAATTCAAACATGCAAACAAAGAAAACCTTCAAGTGACTATGGCACGAGTAGAGTTATAGTTTTCATGACTTCCATTAATATGCAGAATGGTACAAGAATTCAAGGTATTTTCTGTCATTTTTCAAGGAGCAATCACGTTCAAAGCCAGAGAATCATCAAAACGAGCATAGGGAAACAATTCTACACCTTTGTGGGATTAAAAACTAGTAAGTCATTATCTCTCCCCTGCACTTAGTTCTCTATCTGTAAGAATTTTCTGAGATATTTAGGGCAGCCGTTAATTGCATAAGCCCTAGGTTGCCTACATAAAATACAAAATGAGTTAGTCGGGTAAGGCTTTGACCTCAAAAAATAACTTGGATGAAGATATCATGATTCATTGCCTCAGATCGTCTAAGAGACCTCTGACAAATTTAGGACAGGTTGGCAAAAATGATAAAATATATGATCTTTGTGTAGATTGTCGAGATGCTAGGATCCCTATGTTTGCTTGGAGTCTGTTTGAGCATTGGCACAATCGAAGTGATTACAGAGCCCCAATCTGCCATGCCTGGACCCTTGGCTTACCTAAATTAATATGCCCTGATGTCTTCGTAAACACAAACTTGATGAGAGTTGTAGCAACTAGGTATGACCCTAAGACCATGTCTGTCTTATCTGGAATTGGTAGTGTTATCATTAGATTCACTAAGGCCTAGATTACTACTGTCTTCAACCTTGACCCTTCTGCAGGTATACCCATAGATTTTTGAATACTTTCAAGGAAAAATACAAAACTCGTAGATATGCATTCAGGTCTCATAAATTGGCCAAGCATAGATTAAAAGGAGTTGATGGAGCTTTGATCAAAATCCCTAACTCAGAAGAAGAGCCTCTCCAATGCAGCCTGTTCATGGAATATTTTGTTAAAACCTATCATAGCTTGTGTCATGTGCTCGGAAGAGATGGATCAGATAGAATGCTAGTGTCTCTAATGAATATGGTAGCATATATCCAAGATTATGGATCCGAGAAGCCATATGATTATGCAGGTTACTTGTCAAAAAGGATGCATGAGTAGATGATGGCCATTGAGAACAATTTGTACACTCCAGGTCCCCATGTAAAATTCACTTGGTATTAATTAATGTGCCACATGATCCTATTTTCTCTATTTGGCCATTGGGGCAAGGAGTTGCATTTGAGAATGACTGATGTAGAAGACAAGGCCATGCCAGTTCAGCTATGGACCTACATGCTAGACATGCATTTCAATTATTCTAGCTATGTCACTTTTGAGGAGCATTTTGTGAGGAAAGTATTGGGATTACTGGAGCTAGCTGTACCGAAGGAGATTAAGGATTTTCTGAGGCCAATGGAGAGGACCCCCTATCTGAAGATCAATCACAATTAGGGAGATTGGTTTTTACATGAAAATACAACTTGTATCAGAGTCTATGGTGTGAGGCTCCACCCTATTCCTTACCAAAATTTGTGCCCAGAAGAATAGGATTTATGGAGATCATCAGATAGCTATATGAAGCAGACAAGGAACACTTTAAAAAGCATAAGAAGGGATCTCTTATCCCAACATCTCTGAAGCTTCATGATTTTATTACAATTGATAAGAGTGGCTTGGACCAAATTGGTCTCATGTTGCAATGTTATAAGATGAGTATGGAGAAAATAAGACTCTTTGATCCTGAAGGTTTTATTCATGACACAAGGCATAAAGTCGGCAGGCCTGCATACCCACACCATGTCCTATTTGATGAGGATACTGTCAAAAATTGTGAATCAATGCAACAAGTGTTTTTCTTGAGAAATAAGTGGAAATTGATAATGGATGTAGAGAAAAAGAAAAAGAATGCTAACTCTACATATCAAGGGGCTTTCATTGAGATTCAAAACCCCATTGAGAGAATCAAAATGTTCTTTGCTAAAGGAGATGAATTGATTGCTGAGGCACCTACTGGAGAAGAGAGGTCCACATATCATCCAAGCAGTTCAAGGGGTAAGTACATTAGAAAAAGTTCCCCTGACTCCCCTGCCCCAAAGAGAGCAAAAATATTTAATCTTGAAACAAAAGAAGAAATGAAAGTTGTGAATCTAGAGGAGGAGGTGATAGAGGAACAAGACCCATAGCCCTCACATCAATTGCATTCTCCCTCGAGGATAGCACCATATGCCTCCCCAGAAAATAGGTTGACAAGATCCACAGTCAATAATGAGGTGGACATCGAAGATGTGAGGGAGGTGGCGTGCAATCAGTTTATCTCTAATGATGCATTCATTTCCACTCCAGAATTGAAATCCTTTGTGTTGAGAATGAGGAGTGAAGAATTTTAGAAAAAGATAGAAGAAGCAAAAAGTGGTGCAAACCCTTTAGAGTCTGATGCTATCACAAGGATGGTTTTGAGTGAAGTGAACAAGGACATCAGTGCCATGACTCCTGAGGAAGGGAGAGCACTTGTGAAGAGAAGTAAAATCCTACTATTGCCACACTGGACACTATCAAATTTTATTGCATTTGATACCATTACCAGGGATGATGTAGATGTAAGTGAAGAACAAGCCAGGAGGGCATTACAGGGTGCTATCTTTGACCCTAAATTTGATACCTTTGCTATCTAGGAATTGGTCCCAAATGCTAAGAAACCAAAGGTAGGTTTGGAAGAATTGACTGGTAATGTGATCATCAAGAGGGTGTCAGACACCCCTGCTCCTCAGGCAGCCAACTTGAATGTACAGACAACACATTTTGCAGAGGCAGCAACACTCAAACTGTAAAAAGATTATAATGAATTATTGAGGAAATATACAGATGCAATGGCCAAACTTAATGTTTATGAGAGCCAACCTCAATTGGAAGCTAGTCCATCTCAAACAACTCCAATTATACAAACTGTAGAGTCATTACCAGTGGATACACAACCCCTGCTTCAAGAAATAGAGGAGCTGAAAGAGGAAAATAAGAAGTTGAAAGAAGAAGTAGAAGGAAAAGTTGAAGGTGTAGCCATAAATTTAATCAGGTATAGAATCAACAGGATATTGGCTAGGTTGGAGGAGATCCATAGGTCTTACTCTCTATTAAGGACAGCACGTGAAAAGCATGAATCAGACAAACATAAGCTATCAATTATGAAGACTAGCTGGTTACCAATGATTGGAAAAATCAGAGAGTTTCTCAGTTGTTGTAGATATGATCTAGATGCTCCTCCTGAGTTGCAGATGGTATTAGGAATGTTGGAAAAACTTAAGGAGGTGGCTACTTATCAATTAAAATATGATACAATACTAAGGGATAAAATGCAAGCAGTTGAGAAGCATGATACAAAATGGTTACCTCACATTTTAGAAGCTAATGGGAAAATAAAGGACATGAACAAGTGGAAGATGAAAATCATTGATAATGGTAATTAGTTAATTCCATCTTGTTATGATAAGGGAGATCCAACTTTGCATGTGTTAAGTTGGACACTTGAAAGGCTGCATATGGTGGACATCACATTTGAATCATTTGGTAAAAATGTCAAAAGTATCCTAGATGCATGATATGTTAGCCATAATAGTAAGATAGCAAAAGTCATCTCATTTCCTTGGCTGGATGAGAGTACATACAGTATGTGGCAAGACAGATATGGATCTAAAGAATGACAACTTGGCTACTATCTTCTAACCACGACAATGCAGATCCCTAGGCAGCTCCTCATTTTTCTCAAGGCCAACCACTCTTCTTTTTCCTTCAGTGCAATTAATGTTTCCTCAGCACCTTTGGGTGCTTCTTTCCAACGAATCTAAGATCTCCTTTTTATAGGACCTTTGTAAAATAAAAAACCCTCTGCAATAGATCTGGTCCTAAATAAAAAAATCAGCAATATAAAATATCTTCAACCTACAAATCAAAGTGCATAAACCTGCAAAAAGAGGGTGAGTCCCACCGGGCGTGCCAGAATGTAGTTAGGGTAAAATTGCAAATCAGGGCAAATAAATAAACAGTAATGATAAAAACCCTAGCAATGCACAATGAAGCACAAGACAACATGAAAATCAAAATAACAAATGTAAATGCAAACCGATCTCCACGCCATGCTCGATTTATCTCCATTGCTCTTCTCTACCTCGCATGAGCATGCAAGATTTTGAAGGATTATTGTTGGAAGAATGTTGGGTGCTCACTTCTGCAGCATAACATTAAGATGAAGATGCTAGGATGAATGATAGATGAAGGATGCGAATGCTCTAATGATATTTCAACAGCATGTGGATACTTGAGGATCAATGCCTCTTTGAAAATTTGGCAGATTAAGGGTGCTTGAGGCTCAATGCATGCTAATGGCTTATGAGGGAGTTGATTTATAGGAAAGGCTTAATTCAAATGGATGGCTAGGATCAATTACGGCTTTAGGTGAAATAGATGGATAGGATTAAGTTAAGTTTCCTTGCACATCAAAAAATTGTAGTCATGTGACATGTGGCAAAGGAGGATAAGGCTTAGGTGTGCTTGTGTAGATAAATACTAAAATTAGGTCCCATTAGTTGTGCATGTGAAAGATTTGAATGAAAGTTGTCTTACAACACATAATTGAATGGACAAGTGTTGGAATGTGATAAAAGATGAGTGTTTAATTCAAATAAAATATTTGAATTAGTTGGGATATGAGTTGGATATTAATTAAATAAATAAAATTTATTTAATTAATTGAGAAGTTGAATAGGATGTGATGTGGAAATTAATTAAATAAATAAAATTCATTTAATCAATTGGGATGAGGATAAGATAAATGAGATTATGCATGTGAAATTAACTAAATAAATAAAATTTATTTAATTAATTGGCTAAGTGGGATTAGGATGGGAGTAAGATGAGATTTTAATTAAATAAATAAAATTTATTTAATTAATTGGCTTAATGGATTAGGGAAATTAAG
Source organism: Cunninghamia lanceolata (assembly GCA_027924645.1). NCBI lineage: Eukaryota > Viridiplantae > Streptophyta > Pinopsida > Cupressales > Cupressaceae > Cunninghamia > Cunninghamia lanceolata. Next base: position 12,008,864 of record BSBN01000284.1, on the reverse strand, counting down.
ACAAAATGCTACAAGATGTCTAGGATAATATTTTTAACTAGGTGTTGCTAGACATGGACAAAGTTGGGACAATTTTGGGTGTCTACATTTTGCCCCTCTTTGAGATGATGTTTGAGGTGATGAGCTTTATGTTGAGTAATATCATTTCAAAGAAGTTAAGGTATGGATAGAGGAAAATAATATGGAGATAGGATGATGATGCCCCCTCGAGAGGTCAGGCGGGTTGGACAAACACGGGTAGGCTCTCGAAAAGAAATGGCTTGGCTACAAAAGAAAGCTAAGGGGATAGATAGAAGAAATGATGGTGCGTTATGCTGCAATGAATGTGAGCAACCATGATGTTTGATATAGCACTAGACGTTATGCACCAAGGTATAAGGACAAGGGTGACGATGTGTCTCATGCCCCAGCATAATACAACCTTGTCTAACATATGAGGAAGTAAACTTAGAGCATTGAAGTCCTAATGCACAAAAGGTATAATATGACCTTAGATGCAAAGGATAGTGCAAAAAGCTATTCCAACATACACAAGATATGAATATTAGCTGGATTGATACTGATTGATGTAAATGCAAGATAAAATGATAACACACACAAGCAAGCAAGCAAGCATGCACAAATGATTCAAAAATAAACAAGGTATTTCCCCTGTCAAGCTGTAAACCAATGATTAATTGCTGATTGTTTTGTTGATGATAGTTGAGAGTGTTGTCATTGTGGGGAAAGCTATATCCCTAGATCAACACAAGGTTGTTTGCTGAGTTGGTTCGCTGATTGGCTGATTGATTTGGCTTACAACAAGGCTAGGATCAAGACCATTGATCACGCTTGGATAACTTGGCTTGATTGATTAACTTGATTGGTATGGATTTAAGGATGGGCTTGCATTTTGAGATCATTGTTTGGAATGGTTGGAAGATGATAAAATGATGGATGAAGATTGATTTGATGAAATGTTGATGATGGGATGATATGTAGTGGATTGAGATTCTTTTGATTTGTTGAAGTGATTGGATTTGTTTTGATTGGAGTTGATGTGATTGAGTTGATTTGCTTTGGTGTTGATGTTTGCTATTGCTGAGTTGATTGTTTTGATGATTGGGTTGTTTTGATTGATGATAATGATGGTGTGATGATTAGAGTGTCGATTCAATCTAAGCATAAGCAAGTGTTCTCAATGTGCTCAAAGGATGTAAAACAAACAAGGTATTGGCCTTGTCAAGTCATAAACCAATAATTGATTGTTTGATTGATGATGATAGATAGTTTTGTCATTGTGGGGAAAACTATATCCCTAGATCAACACAAGGATGTGGGAATGCTATATCCCATTGATGATGTTTGATGATGATTGATTTAGTTCATGACAAGACTAGGATCAAAAACTTGTTGATTTGATTAGATAATGTTCCTTGATTGATTAGCTTGCTTGATATGGATTAGTGTGACTTGGATTTAAGATCATTGCTTAGATTGATTCGATTGATTTGATTGGAAGAGGTGATTGATTGAAATGGATGAATGAATGTTATTGATAGGAGGAATTGATGATGATGAGGATTTGATTTTGATTGAATGTTGATGGAGTGGATTGATTTGGGTGATGTGATTGGTTTTATTGCTTGGATTTTTCGTTGGATATTTGATTTTTTTGGATTTTTTTAACATATTTAATTTTTTTGTATTTTTTGAGGATATTTTGGGATGTCAGTGGATTTACAATTTGGGTAGCCTTTGTGCTAGATACCAATGACAAGGGAGAAAACCAAGTCTAGGTGCAAGGATGGATGTAGGATGGATGGATAAAAGGATGGGCTCATAGTAAATGGGATGAAAGGCTCATGATAGATGGATAGATACAAGGATAGGCTATGGAATGGAAAGCTCATGATAAACAGATGGGGATAAGCTATAAGATGGAAAGCTCATGATAAGGATATGCCATAGTGGATGGATCATAAGGGATCTAGGATGTGATTTCCAAAGGCTATGTTGCATAGGAAGAATAACTTGCCCCATTCTAGGATTTTTACATGACAAGGCTCATGACAATGGGATGACATGATAGGTTTTACATGACAAGGTGTATGATAGGTGGATAATGATAAGATGGATTGATTAAGAAGGTATGAGGTATACCAAGAGATATCCAAAGCATGTTTCAAGATTTTGCCCCTATGTCTTCATCAAAATCAAAAGGCAGAAGGATGGATGAATGGATAAATAGGTTTAATAGGATAGGCTTGTTTATGTAATGGCTAAGGATGGTAGGATGGCATGGTAATGGTAGGACATGATATAATGGGATAGATAGTTTGGAAATGGATAGGTTGGATGAGACAATGTGCCCCCAAGTGTAAGTGACATAGAAGATCAACCTACACATGACGCTTGTTTGCCAGGTTTTCATCATGGTACTTATCCAAGGCGCCTGTTTACCAGGTTTTCACCATTGGATGAAGGGATTTCTCTTTACTATTTTGACTTTTTTCTTTTTCTTTTATTTTCTTTATTTTATTTTTTTTTGCTTTTAGATGTGTTGATAATTACACATGGCGCCTGTTTGCCAGGTTTTCACCATGGTAATGGATAGGAGGGACTCAAGTGGCTAGTGCTATGGGAGGTGATATTGTCCCGTTAGAGATGAATGTCATCGCATAGACCATGTCATTATGCTCATAGATGTTGATAAGGGATTGTGTCGATTGGAGAGGGATTATGTAGGATGTGGATTGTGGAAGGGTAGGCTAGTGGCTTATGATGTGGATTTATATAGGCTTATGGAATGAAGATGGATGGAAAACTTATGCAAAAGCATGGACCATAGGGTTAGCATGGGGGAGATATGTAGGATAATGGATGGAAGATGGGGAGATGTAGTTATGTGGGAATGTTTTGGAATGGAAGGGAACCATGACCAATGGTTGCACACACTGTGATAAACATTGAAGCTTTTGATTGGATGGTGGTGTAGGAAGCAATGGAGATGTTTGCTTAGGGGATGGTTGATGAAGTGATTTAAGAACCCACATAGATTTAGTATTTCTAGTGATTTTGCTTTGTTTGCGAGATTTTTGAAGGGAATGGAAGTTTTGGATGGAAGTAGGCTTTTGGATGGATATAGGTGGTTGAGATTCTTAAGATGTAGAGGAGGATGCCTCATTTGCTTTGCTATCTTTTTGCTTAGGAACCCAAACCATTTTGCTTTTGAGCTTTGCTTTTGGAGGTATGGGCTTGGATAGCTTTTTGGATTGCATTTCTTTGGTTATTTGCATTGAATTTTCATGTTTGTGCCCTAAGGCATGAGAGTCCTTAGGATTTTTGCTAGGAATTTTAGCTTTATAGGCAGAGGCATCAAAATTTGTGCTTTTGAATCCCATGGGGTGGGTGGAGTGGATAGAATGATTGGAAGCTTTATGCTTAAATGATGTGTGCTTTTGTTGGTCATGATTAGGGATGTAAGGATACTTATGAATGATATGTATGTTAGGTGTTGGAAGTAATGGTGGCAAGGTGGATGGAGGGATATTTGGAGTTGGTAAAAGTGGAGGCAAATTAGATGGCAGAAGATGTACGGTCACATGCTTTTGACATTTATAGGATGATGGAGTTGGAATGGCAACATATGTTTTGGGTAGATGGGGGGTGTGATGGAAAGTGATAGGTTTAGGATGCATGAAGAGATTACCGACATCTTGGCCTTGTTTACCTCAGGGTGTGTATCCAAGGCCATATGAGCATGGAGGGATTTTGACATGGTTTGGCTCTAAAATACCTTGTTCATAAAGACCTAGGCCTTTACCTTTGTAGTTCATGTTTTGGAGGATGCGATTGACTATAGGACTAGACTTGAGTTCTTTATTGGATGGAGAAGATGAAATGGAGGACAATGGTTGTTGTTGTCTTAAGGAAGAACATTCAGGGAGGAAGGTGGTAAGACTACTAGGACATGATGGTGGACTTAAAATGGGATTGATGGTAGATGTGGAGGGAGGATCATTAGCATTGTGTTCACTGAGATCCAAGTTATTTGTTTGATCTTCTATGCTTATGTGTTCTTGAGAGGCACATGTCTCATTATGACAAGTGGATGTTTGCTCATTATGGATAGGGCTAGATGGAGGACGACTAGGAGCAATTTGGATATCTTGCTGATGGATGGTTATGGGATTATGGATAGGATCAAGGTACTTTTTAATAGGTTCTTCATCATAGATATCATCTTGATCATGAGATAGATAAAGTTTTGCCAAATGGATCATCATGGTTTTCATGATCTTAGCTAGAACCTTGATCATAACTATGAGCAAAAATAGGATTAAGTGGGCTATGAAAGGGATAAATTTGCTCATGAATGAGGTGATGGTAATGGCTAATAGCTTGAGGGCAACCCATAAGTAGGTCATGGATAGGTGGAACTTAGAGGTGCTTTGATCTTGATTAAGATTAAGGTTCAATATTTCCACATGTTTAAGATTATGCTCTTGACATACCTCTTGACTTTGGATGGAAGTGGAAGGTTCTTGAGTGGACTTGATAGGCTCTTGATAATTATCAACATGAAGGCATGATGGCTCTTGACTTAGACTTGTGGTTGGAGACTTTTGAATAGACTTGTTGTCTTGTAGGTCACATGATGGGCTTAAAGGGCTAGGTATGTTAATGGAAGGCTCTTGAAGAGGCTCAAGGATATGTGAACCACATGATGAGATTATAGGATTGGACATGACCTTTGGAAGTTCTTTGGTAGGTTCATGAATGGGTGTTTGATATGGAGATAGTTTATTCCTAGCTAGTAGCCAATGGATCACATCCTTCGCAAGGGTATGAGTGAATGGGAAATATAATGGATGAACAATAATAGAGGATGATGTTGTAAGAGTAGGACTAGGATTTTGAATAGATGGAAGGATAATGGAGTTTGATGGATTAGGATGTGGACTAGATGGGTGTGACACATGGGATTGGGATGATGTGGCATAATTTCTTATTGTAGGTAGGTACACCTTGTAAACAATTGAGACAAATATTGGGCATTGATTTGTATTATGGTCTTTGGTCCTATGGTATGCACAATAATCATGTTCATTATATGGACTTTTGTCACATGGTTTGACTTCAGGAAGTTCAATGATTTTTGCTTCAAGCATCCTTAGTAAAACTCTCTCAGCCACATCCTTTGGTGAAGACTTAGAATGACATGGTGATAAAGGTAATGGAGGGCTTGGTGATTTGGAAGGTTGATGGACCAATGGACTAGGAGTAGGATCACATGGTGGTATTGAGATAGGACTTGTTGGCTCATGTGTTGGCATGGGATTGGATGGTGGAGGCCACTCTAGATTGGTATCTCCCTTGTCAAAGGTTATTAGATCTTGCATAAGATAACTTGGGCCTATTTGATTTATGTACAAGGGACCACTTGGACTTGGATGTGCTTCTTGTTGCAAAGGTAGATTTGGGCTCATTTGTGCTTGTCGGGGAGGCCATTGATAGTCTAGGTAGCTAAGTGTAATGGTATGATATGTAGACAAAAGATCTCGAGGTGGACTCAAAGATGCGGGCATTTGATCTTGTTGGCAAGGTTGACTTGTGCTCACTTGATTTATATACAAAAGGCCATTTGGACTTGATTGTTGTTCTTGTGATATCACATGATTGCCTTGTGGATGGGCTTGGTAGTGCATTGGAATGGTGGCATGAGGGATTGGATAAACTTGAGGTGGATGTTCATAGGTTGATGTGGCATTGACTTGGTGGATAGGTGGATTAGGTTGATAGGAAGTGGATGGATATGACATGTGGCTATGAGATGGATTATGTTGATAGTGAATGGCTAAGGATTGTTGTGCTTGTCGAGGTTGACTAGTGGCTAAAAGGTGTTGGACTTGGGCTATGGAGTGTTGTAGTTGAGGTGATTGGCTTGCATGGGGTTGAGCTTCTTTGGATGAAGAATTGTAATATTTCAATGGCATCTTGGTTGAGGGGTTGTGATCCTTGATAAATATTTTGAAGGAATCTTTGGAATTTGATTGTTGGGTCTTCTAGTGTAAACATGTTATCACCCAAGTATTTGTCTTAAGTCCTTTTAGCAAGTGCTTGTTTAGGGATTTGGATGATGATGTGGATTGTTTGGATAACTTGGCTATGAAGGGTTGGATGATGACTAGGATATGTTTAGAATAAAATTGATTTGGGTATGATTAGGATATGATGTGGAATGACAAAATGGGGTGATGTGGATGAAATTGAGTTGGATATGATGTGTGTTGACTAGGATGAATGTTTAGATTGATTTGTTTATGTGCTTGGTGTTTAGAGCTTGATTTGACAATGTTCAAACAAATGATTATGCATATACACACATGAATCACTCATGCAAGACACATAAGCAATTGTTGACTTTGAAAATGAAATGTGATGATTATGCAAGCACACATGGAAGACACATCAACAAGCCTAATGTGTAGTCAAGTGGGTATAACCAATTAGGTCTTAGGCTATCTATTGCACAAGGTTGACTATGGAATTGAAAGTGAAATCCTGCCACACAGCCAGGAGAAAGGGGTAACCCACCCTTCACCTTCACTTCCCAAAGGTATAAAGTTCTTTGGGGCTTAGCCAAGAGTGACAAGATTCTAACTCCCAATGAGAGTGTTTTTTGATTCAGCCTCGATTGAGGTCATCCCTTGGAGTGGTGTGTCTCCAAGTAGGCCTCCTAAGAAGGGTATGACAAAAGCAAACCAAGTGAGCTGTCACTTGATTCACACTCGCAGTTGTTAATTTCCCCTTAGAAAATTGAAATGTGTGGAAGACAATTCAAGCATTTGTTCGTTTTAGATCCAAATCCAAATATGATGGAAAACACTTGTTCATTTTATGCCCACTTTCGATATGTGATAGCAAACAAAGTTCGTTTTAATCCCAAAGTCCAAATGTGTGATCAAACAACATTAAGAGATGAAAGATTAGAATGAGTGCACCTAATACAATCGCTTTCCAATTTGCTGTAGATGTTGATGTCAATGCTACTCCAGCTCCTTAGATGCCCTTACAAGTCACCAATTCCAAAAAGAAAACAAGTACACTTGCAAAGAAGAAAGCTATTATCATAAACTAGGGTTTGAAAAAAATTTATTTTTTTGACAAAAAATCTATTTGTACCATAGATCTGAAAAATAATGATATAAAAAAATGGATTTAAATATTTCTAACCACCTGCAAAAAAATAGAATGTGATTTGGTTAGCTAGATTGGAACATATGATTTTTTTTGTAAAAGTTGCGCGTCAAAAATTTCTGAAAAATTAGAATCGCAGGGTCAACTTCAAATTGCCATAACTCTTTGAATACTAAGCCAAATCTTTAATGTAACCACTTTTCAGAAAGCTCTCAAATTCCTCTTTCCAACGAATCTAAGATCTCTTTTTTCTAGGAACTGTGTAAAACAAAAAACCCTCTGCAACAGATCTGGTCATAAATAAAAAAAAATCAGCAAAAAGTCGCGTGTCAAAATTTTTTGAAAAATTAGAATCGCAGGGTCAACTTCAAATTGTCATAACTCTTTGAATACTAAGCCAAATCTTTAATGTAACCACTTTTCGGAAAGCTCTCGAAGTCCTCGTTCCAACGAATCTAAGATCTCCTTTTTATAGGACTTTTGTAAAATAAAAAACCCTCTGCAACAGATTTGGTCATAAATTAAAAAATCAGCAATATAAAATATCTTCAACCTACAAATCAAAGTGCATAAACCTGCAAAAAGAGGGTGAGTCCCACCGGGCGTGCCAGAATGTAGTTAGGGTAAAATTGTAAATCAGGGCAAATGAATAAATAGTAATGATAAAAACCCTAGCAATGCACAATGAAGCACAAGACAACATGAAAATCAAAATAATAAATGTAAATGCAAACCGATCTCCACGCTATGCTCGATTTATCTCCATTGCTCTTCTCCACCTCGCATGAGCATGCAAGATTTTGAAGGATTATTGTTGGAAGAATGTTGGGTGCTCACTTCTGCAGTATAACATTAAGATGAAGATGCCAGGATGAATGATAGATGAAGGATGCAAAGGCTCTAATGATATTTCAACAGCATGTGGATACTTGAGGATCAATGCCTCTTTGAAAATTTGACAGAATAAGGGTGCTTGAGGCTCAATGCATGCTAATGGCTTATGAGGGAGTTGATTTATAGGAAAGGCTTAATTCAAATGGATGGCTAGGATCAATTAGGGCTTTAGGTGAAATGGATGGATAGGATTAAGTTAGGTTTCCTTGCACATCAAGAAATTGTAGTCATGTGACATGTGGCAAAGGAGGATAAGGCTTAGGTGTGCTTGTGTAGATAAATACTAAAATTAGGTCCCATTAGTTGTGCATGTGAAGGATTTGAATGAAAGTTGTCTTACAACACATGATTGAATGGACAAGTGTTGGAATGTAATAAAAGATGAGTGTTTAATTCAAATAAAATATTTGAATTAGTTGGGATATGAGTTGGATATTAATTAAATAAATAAAATTTATTTAATTAATTGAGAAGTTGAATAAGATGTGATGTGGAAATTAATTAAATAAATAAAATTCATTTAATCAATTGGGATGAGGATAAGATAAATGAGATTATGCATGTGAAATTAACTAAATAAATAAAATTTATTTAATTAATTGGCTAAGTGGGATTACGATGGGAGTAAGATGAGATTTTAATTAAATAAATAAAATTTATTTAATTAATTGGCTTAATGGATTAGGGAAATTAAGACAAAATGCTACAAGATGTCTAGGATAATGTTTTTAACTAGGTGTTGCTAGACATGGACAAAGTTGGGACAATTTTGGGTGTCTACACATATGGTATGTGGCAAGACAAATATGGATCTAAAGAATGACAACTTGGCTACTATCTTCTAACCACGACAATGCAGATCCCTAGGCAGCTCCTCATTTTTCTCAAGGCCAACCACTCTTCTTTTTCCTTCGGTGCAATTAATGTTTCCTCAGCACCTTTGGGTGCTTCTCTATATTCATTAAGTTTGAAAGACAATGTATTAATTGGTGAGGGTACACATTCCTGTTATATAATGGAACTGTATCACTCATTTTAATGTTGGTGAAGACTTGGAAATGTTTTGAGAAGTAATGAAAATGCAAGCTCTCTGGGTTGCTCTATTTTTTTGTTGTAAGTTTATGAGTTATATGTTGGATGTCTTATGCATAAAATTTATTAATTTCATGTTGTTTTTAAATGAGTAATGCTTCGTTGTATGTGTGTGGTTATCTATCTCCAAGTTGTGTATATTTTTCTTCTGAATCTAAGTAGGTAAGGGTTACTCAAGGTTCTGAAACATGGGTTTTCTATCATAAGATTTGGCATATCTTTAGGGTTTTATAATTTGCAAATTTGAGTACCAACAAAACCAATATTGACACTATGGTGATGTACAAAAGAATTGGCCAAATCATTGAAGGAATGAATAGAACTATGAGGAAGAGAATAAAGCCATTCAATTGCATAATCCTTTTAGTTTCTAGGGAAGAGATTTGTAAAAAGTTTATCATCATAAACATAATCAAAACAAACTCCCAATTGTGTCATAAGGTCCTCTTTACCACTATACATTACAAAGCTAGGGGCCACCAAACAAACTAGAAATGGATAAGAAATAACTCAAATGAAAGTGGATTATGCTTGATTTCTCCTATGATATCCTTTGATTACTATAGACACTAAAATTTGTCCATGTCTTGACACAATACCTAGTCAACATAAACTTGTAATGTTTTTCCCTAGGTCCTAGGTCTTCCCACTTATAATTCCAACTTAATCACATTCCTAATTAATTAAATAAATACACTTTATTTAATTAATTCCCTAATCACATGTCTCACGTAATTCGAATTAAATATTTAAATTAATCACATCAATCCAAGTCATCCCACCATGTTATACCACATCACCCTTACCATTATCCTAAATCATCCTAATCACCTAACCTAATAGTAACACCATCATTCATCCTAATTCCTTCGAGTCATCTAATCTCATCAACCTAGTCATCTTTGACATCCTAATCATCATCACCATAGTCCTCATCATCCAAATCATTTCTGGCCATTACTCATCATCATTCTACATAGCCAATCAATTCTTCACATCTACCACTTGTAAACATGGACATGGCATTTCTAAACAAAACCTATGAGAGTGATCCTTATGGAAACAAAAGAACACTTAATCGACTTAGGGAGTTATATAGAAAGGAAGAAGACCCTGTGTCAACACAACATCAACAATCCCCACAACATCAAGTCCTAGGCCAATATCAATGATCCTACATTCAATCACAATCCCAACAAGCACATAATCCAAGCACTAATACCATCACATCCATTCCACAAATCACCCTCACTATTCCTAACAACACCACAAACACAAGTGCTTCCATAAGCATACCATCCAATGATCTTAACTCTATTGCCTTCATATCACAATTACTTTCTCAACAAACTTCCAACATCAACCAATCTCCACAACAATCCACCTCACAAAACCTTTCACCTACAAATCCTATCATGCCACTTCATCACCAAACCTATCCACATGGCAATCAAACGTCCTTACAAGAACAACATGCAAGTCCAAATGGCCCTATGTACATGAACTAAGCAAGCTCAAATTCACTTTTACAACAAACATCATTGATAGACTAATCAAGATCAAGATCAAATCATATCAAGATCAAATCATCCCCATCCAATCTATCCATAACATGTACCTTCTTTATGATCAAGATTATACCTATGAAGACCCTATCCATGAACAACTTGATCCTAGTCATACCCCCTCAACTATCCATGAACAAGACACCCAAGACCTACATGCTCCATCTAGTGGAAGTCTTGTTGATTTACTTGAGCATTCACCCTGTTTCATGGACTTCATTCAAAGCAATGAGACCTCTCCACTTAGCCATGATCCCACAATATCCACTTGTAATGATGAGACACTTGCCCCTCAAGCAAGCATAGAAGATCCAACCGGTAATTTGGATCATAATGAACATAATTAAGCTCCTAATGATCCTTCTATATCCACCACCAACTCCATTTCAAATCCACCATTATATCCACTTGGCCTTACTACCTTCATCCATGAGTGTTCCTCCTTAGAACACCAACAACCATTATCCACTTTACCTTCTCCATCCAATAATCAACTCAAGTCTAGTGTCCAAACTACACCTAGTCCTATAGTCAATTGCATGCTCCAAAACATGAACTACCAAGGCAAAGGTTTAGGCCTACATGAACAAGGAATTTTAGAACCAATCCATGTCAAGGTCCCTCCTCTCTTATTTGGCCTTGGATACACACCCCTCTAACGATGTTGGTACTTCCTCGACACTTCCTAAATCCACTTCCTTCCATCATAAACCCCATCATATTCCTAAAACATATGTAGCCATTCCACCTCCACCATCCTACAAATGTCAAAAGCATGTGACCATTCACCTTCCACCATCCACTTTACCTTCACTCCTTCCAACTCCTAATATATTTCCATCCGCTTTGCCACCATTGCTACCAACACTCCCTTACCCAATCATTCATAAATACCCAAAATATCCTAATCATGACCACCAAATGCACACATTGTATAAACAAGAAGCTTCCACTCATTTCATCTGCCACATGGGTTTCAAAAATAAACATTTGGATGCCTCCGTTCAAAAAGCCACAAATCCTAAGGGTCCTAATGCCTTAGGAAATCAATCCAAAAGTTCAAAGAAAGGTACATTCAAAAATCCATCCAAGCCCATACCTCCAAAAGCAAATTCAAAAACTAAAATGATATGGGTCCCTAAACAAAAATCAATCAAGTCAAATGAGGCATCTACCTCTCAAAAATCCCAACCATCTCCCTCCATGCAAAAATGCCATTCCATTCAAACATTTTAAACATCCCACATGAAAAGCAAAAATCAGAAAAATACTAAGTCCATGTGGGTTCCAAAATTCCTAAATCATCCATCTCCTAAGCAAACATCACCATTGCTTCCTACACCACCATCCAATCAAAAGCTTCCATGTTTAACATGGTGTGTGCAGCCATTGGTCATGACTCCTTTCCATACCTCGATCACTCCATCATTCATTCATTATCCTACATATCTCCCCCATCACCTTCCTATGGTCCATGCTTTTGCGTAAGTCCATTATAATCTACATCATAATCCACTTTCACCCCTACATAATCCACATCATAATCCACTTTCAATCCCTCCATAATCCACATCATATTCCACTTTCGATCCCTCCATACTCTACATCATAATCCACTATCTACCTTATCCATCTCACTTTCACACAATCACCCTACCAACATCTTGAGCATAGTGACTTGACATGGTCCATTTGTGATGACATCCTTCTCTAATGGGACTATTGCATGTAACTAGACACTTGAGTCCCACCCATCCATATCCTCCCCCTTTTTCCATTCAAAAGTCAAAATAGTCACAATTTTTTTTTTTAAAGTAAAAAAAAAATCAAAATAGTAAAGAGAAATCCCTTCGTCCAATGGTGAAAACTTGGTAAACAGGCACCTTGGATAAGTACCATGATGAAAACCTGGCAAATAGGCATCATGTGTAGGTTGATCTTCTATGTCACTTACACTTGGGGGCACCTTGTCTCATCCTTTTCCAAACTATTATACCATTTTCATACCATTTCCATATACATACCTATCACATTGCATCCATTCATCCTCCCTTCCTCTTTTGATCTTGACAAAGATTGGGGACAACTGTGGACAAGTGTTTTGGATATCCCTTGACATACCTCATCCTTTCCAAATGAACCCTATCATCCTATTGCCTTAAGCATTGTACTGAAAAATCCTAAGTCTACTACTTGGGGCATGTTATTCCTATGTGACATAGTCCTTGGAGATCACATCCTTTCTCTCTTACACATACATCCATTCCATTCCATATCCTATCCTTTTATCCTATCCACTTATCATGATCCTTTCATCCATCCACTATCATCCATCCTTTTATCCAATCCCATTCATTCCCTTGTACCTAGACTTGGTTCCCCTTGTCATTGGTATCAAGCACAAAGGCTACCCAAATTGTAAATCCAATGCCATCCCAAAACATCTATAAAATCCAAAAAAACTAAAAATTCCCAAAAATCCAAAAAAATCAAATATCCCAAAAATACAAAAAAAATCAAATATCCCAAAAATACAAAAAATAAAAAATCCAACAAAATCCAAGCAACAAAAAAATCAATCAAATCACATCTACAAATCAATCAAAATCACATCAATCTAATCCATATCATTCTATCAATAACATCATCTATCATCCAAGCATCCAATCAATCTAAATCAATCCATCACCCGATCAATCCATCCAACATCATCATTACCATCAATAAAACACAAATCAGAACTACATCTCATCTCTATCGTTATGTGCCTTGATCCTCTAGATACAGGGTATGTAGGCAGTCTAGAGTATGAAGAAACTACCTAGATTTAGGCACAGAAGATATTCCTCTTTCTTCTTTCATCATTTCTTCTATCATCTATCTCCCACATCATCAATAAATGCCTACAATCCAATCAAATCAATTCTTCAATCATTTAAATCAATTATCATCTCATTCAAACCATTCCAATCCAATCATTTCTTCAAATCAGTCTCCTCCAATCAATCATTCCAAGCAATGATCCAAATGCAAGTCATCCTTTATCCAAACCAATCAAGATAATCAATTGTGTCAAATTATCCAATAGCAATCAATGGTCTTGATTTTAATCTTGTCCTAAACCAAATCAATCATCATCATCATCATCATCATCAATGGGATATATCATTCCCATATACTTGTGTTGATCTAGGGATATATCATTCCCCACCATGACAACACTATCTTTATCAAATCATCAATCAATCAATCACTTAATCATTGGTTTACAGCTTGACAGGGGCAATACCTTGTTTGTTTTTGTATCATTTGTGCATGCTCACTTACTTGCTTGTGTGTGTTATCATTTGCAACTTGCATTTATATTTGAATCCAACCCAGCTAATATTCATATCTTGTATCTAGACAAGGTTGTATTATGCTGGGGCATGAGACACATCATCACCTTAGTCCTTATACGTTGGTGCATAATGTCTAGTGCTATATCAAACATCATGGTTGCTCACTTCATTGCAGCATAATGCATCCTTCCCTTCTTCTATCCATTCCTTTATCTTTTGTCATTCCTTTCATTTTGAGAGCATACCCATATTTGTCCAACCCGCCTATCCTCTTGAGGGGGCATCATCACCCTATCCTTTTCTTCTATCCAATTACTTAGCTTCTTTGAAATGATGTTACTCAACATAAATCTTATCATCTCACAACATCATCTCAAAGAGGGGCAAATGCAGACACTAAAAATTGTCTAGGTCTTGTTTACACATGACCTTGTATGTCTTTGCCATAGGTCCTAGTTACACAACACATTGTCAACATGAATTTGTATTTGTTCCCCTAGATCCTAGTTTATCCCATCTTAATCCCATTTGTCCAACTTAATCATAATCCCAATTAATTAAATAAATCCCATTTATTTAATTAATTTCCCCTTTCCTCTAATTTAAATAAATAAAATATTTATTTAAATTATCCCCTTTCACATGCTTCCATAATTCAAATTAAATATTTGAATTATTCCCCTCACCTTTCATCACATGACAACACTTGTCCACTTCCCTATTTGTCTCATGTGGGGTAGTACATCTTGCATTTAATACAGTTCACATGTGCAAGATAATTCAAATAAAATATTTGAATTAGATTCCTTTCATTCTCCTTCGCACACTTGTCACATGACTACGCTTTCTTGATGTGTAAGGAAACCAAATCAATCCTAGCCATCCATATCATCTAAACCCTAATCGATCTTGTCCATCCATTCAAACTAGGTCTTTCCTATAAATCTAGCCTCCTCTAAGCCATTTGGGGGGATGCAATCTAATTTCATACTATTATGCTACCAAAATCTTGAGCAACCAATATTCAACCATATCCATCAATCTCTCTCTTGCATCCATTTCCATCTCCATCTTGCATCTTTCTTCATATTGCATCCATCATCTTGTAGGTATCAATCAAGCCATCATCTTGTGCATATCATTCAAGGTGTATTGAAGCTTTGGGTTTGGGTAATGCATGTCTTTGTTCATCATTTTAGCTAATCCAAATTTTTAGTATATAATTACTAGGGGTAATGCATCAACTTTACTTTGCATCTCATCAATTCTTTGAAGGATGACATATATGTTGGAAGGATGAACATTAGGAGTTATGATTAAAATGGGAGTGGAAGTGGCAACATGAGATAATATGTAAAGTGTAGGTTGATTGGGGGACAAAGAATGAAGTTGGAATGACAGCACTAGAAGTGGGAACATGAGTAGTGCATGAGAAGTAAACACAATCAAGGGATGAGTGGAAGGTACAATATGAGAAGTAGGTACAATGAGAGGATCAATGATAGGAGCTATGAAAAATTGATAAGCAATATAGAGAAGAGAAGAAATATGTGGCTTGGCTAATGCAGGAGAAGATGTGGAAGAAGGAACACTAGACGAAGATGCTTGTGAAGGAAGGGGAGGAGACACATTATTTAAGGAACTTGATGAGCTTATCCTTTGACCTATATCACTTAATACTTCCATCACATAAGGATTATCCATTAACAAGTTATGAAGAACATCAATCAAATTTGAATAGTTAACATTATTGCTCAAATTCGTAAAGGTCTAATATAAGTATTTGTGTAGTAAGATTCATGTCTTGCCTATCCATATGTGCAACATGTGCATCATGATGAAAAACATCTTACCGATTAGAATATGTAGTAGTCATCAAATCCTCAATCATAACTTCCTCGCAATGAATCGAGGCCATTGTAGAGTTAAGCCTAAGGTTTCTTCTCAGTGCAAAATGAGGATTAGGTTGAGACCTTGACATTCAAGCAAAATATAAAGCAATGAAAAGGAAATTGCATCCAAGTAATCCTAATTTTTTTTTCCAATAATTCATACCAAAGATCGAACAATTTAAGGATATTGCAATAGGTAATTTGTATCAACACAAATAATATTACTGAAGCATTTCAAAGTTTAGGCCATAAGAATCATCCTTTTTTAAATATAGATTGCAAATAATTCTAAAAATTTAGAAGTCTTGGTCATTAACATTATTGTCTACTACAATGTCGTCTAGTGTATCATTGTCAATGTTCATATGTTCTTTCAAGTATTTAATATTATCATCATCCTCATCTTGACTTGCATCATCTTCATCATCATTGAAATTTGACTGTAGACCATCTATATTATCACCAGATGTATTTGGATCATCATTTTCTATACCATCCATATTGTTGTCTTCCATAACATCATCTAACTCTGGATTGTTGTCTTCTTGTGCCTGAACATAACCATCTTCAACATCATCATGGATGTCAATTTCTTCGATGTTCTCTAATCCTTCTCTCATTTTGTTGGCCATCATTGTTTTGCTTAGTATCCACTAATGTATCATCAAATACATGCCTTAATCTTGGATCATAATGTATGACAAATATCCATTTCGGGTCCTAAATATCTGCATAGAAAAATACCTGCGCATGAACAACATACATATATTAGACGCATGGCATAACAATTTTATTGATTAATAAACACATGTATATATTCACAATAAACTATGAATTAATATATTAATGATCACTACCGTTTCTTGTTTGACTTAAAGAAATACCTACTCACAATGAATTGGTAGAACATAAGGCTCCTTATCCTCTGGTAGGAAACATGAGGAATCTATAGAAAACAATCCACTATGGGTATCATGTCTTCGTGTCCTCTAAAATGCTTCATACATGTCTACACTTAAAAATACAACATTTAAAAGAGCGGTAATCCAACTCAATAATTTCTTGTATTTTCCCAACATATTGTAGATTCCCTTCAATTATATTCTTATCTTTTGAGTTTGATCGACTGGATTGCTTGAAGTCAACCATGATGCCACAATCAAAGGATCGTCTCTTTACATTTACACTTTCTACACGATAATGTTGACCATATGGCCACATTGCTGGATATTTCCTTGTTTATGAAAGACCATTTATTTCAGTGAAAACAAATATAATGATGAATATTAAAATAGTTAATACTGTCAAAATTGTAAGGAAACAACATTTTGTAAAATTTCAACTGTACTTTTCTTTCACATCCTCTAGACATGTTGATTTCATCTTCTGTTATGTTTGAATCTATACTTGCATCTTTTATTTGATTTTGAATTTGTTCAATAACCCATTCTAGTGTGCAATCTTTATCCCATTCCCCAAGCAGATCAGTGGGAAGTGGAGTATTCCTTGGGTTCAATCTCTTAAATTGTCTCCTTGCCTCTAACACTTCTTCTCTCTTTCCATCATACAGATCAATCCATTTGTTCATAAATTCCATGTGGTATAGAATGAACTTTTCAAGTATAGCACTTTTTTCTACACCTATTACATGTCAACATGCTTATTTCAAACTCCAAATGTCATGTTGTTAATTTGACAAATAAATTATAGAGTAAATTAATGATTGCAATAAAAATAACCACATTGATCATGAATTTACTTATTAATTTCTACTTGAACACCATTAGATTGTGGTTTCTCTCCATCAATAATATCGGATGCTCATTCTTCATCCTAGAAGCATGGCCCATCTTCAAAATCCTTACCAAGGAATTCACACAGGAAGAAAAATGCTTCATTCAATACATACCCTTCAGCCATGCAACCCTCTAGATGTGCCTTTTGTTGGACACATCTTATTAGAGTTTTCATATACCTCTCAAAGAAAAACATCCACCTCATTGATACGATACTCGCCAACTCAATGTCATTGACTAGGTGTTTAAGTAAATGGACTTGTAGGTCCATGAAACTTGTAGGGAGCTCCTTCTCAAATACACATATAATTTCTACAATTTCCTTCTTCCATTTTGGCACTTCACATTTGTGGATCTCCTTGGAGGTCATCCACCTAATATAAGAATAGTAAATTAGTATGAACCTTTAGTCAAAATTAAAATGCAGTATAATATCTCTATATCTCTCACACATGAACATTTCATATAACCACATACCTTGTAAATGCTGACAATTGACTTATGGCATTCCTTAAGTCAATTGTAAGACATGAATCCCCCCTAATTGCTAGTGGCATGATATGCTATCAAACACATTTATGAAAAAGTCATTAGTAATTTTTTCTCACACAACAAAATATCAAAATATATTTAATACCTAATCAATGTTACTAGTAAATGTTAAATGATGATATATAATACCTTCATAAAATTATGAAAATCATGTGTTTTAAATCCTGTGATATGTCCATCAACTGTAAAAGCTTTAGCCAATGATGACCCATAGCCAGTAGGTGTCTTTATTGAACATATGACATTTTTTAGTTGGTCTAGCTCTATTTTTTTTCAAAATCCATGGAGCTTCTGTATATGTTTCATTTTCCCTGTTTGGCCACAAATGTTTTCTATCAATTTTGGTACGTGAAAGAGCAATATCTCTCCTCGAAGACAAGGTGTCCTCTTTATCTGATATATGTCGAAATATAGAATCTAGGACATTTTTGAAGATGTGCATAGGATCTAATAGGTGAGATATTAATAGATCCTTCCAGTAAGGGTGCTCATATAATATGGATTTCCTTTTCATTCCTTCTGGCATATTAACTACAACTTGTTCTAGTTCTTCAATTGAATCACCCTGATCAAAAAAATCCTCCCAAGATTTCAATTCAGCATCTTCATACTTCTTAAGCCAATCACCTGGACCCATAATCATGGGAGGGCCTCTATTTTCAACTTTTCCATCAAATTGATTCTTCAGACGATTTCTAAACTTATGATCTATTGGTAGAAAAACTCTATTATTTGTGTAAATAAATTTATGTAGATCTTTAGAATACTACCCTTGAAATTGTTCTGCACATCTTGGACATGCAAATATCTCCTTTGTTTGAAGCTCTGTAATTCAATAAGTAATGTTAATAACATCAAAAAAATAGTATAAAACTAAGTATGAAAGTTGGGATGAAAATAAATTATGAGTGTAAATACATAAATATTTTATCTTACTAGAACAAACACCAAGTCCTAGGAAATCATGAATAGTCCAACATATCACACCATACAACATGAAGGACCTATTTGATGGGGGACGTGATATGTCATACATTCTTATACCTTTCCATAGCAATTGCATCTCATCAATAAAAGGGGCAAGATAAACATCCATGTTTTTAACTTGATGTTTTCCTGGAACAATGAGAGTCAGCATAAGGTGCTCCTTTCTAACACTCATCCATGGGGGAATATTGTACACTATCAATCTAACTAGCCAAACATTATAATTTGAGCTCAGGAAAGAGCATGGGCACAGTCCATCAATTGGAAGACCAAACCTGATACTATGGGGTTCATCTTTGAATTTTCTTGGCCATTTTTCCTCTATGCATTTAATTGCTTTGGAGTCAGCTGGAATTCACATGAATCCATCTTTACTCATGTTCTTTGCATGCCAGTCCATCAATTGTGCAAGTGAATTGCAACAAAACATTCGTTGAAGTCTAGGTATAATTGGCATGTGACGTTAAACCTTCTTTGGAACTGTAGGACCTTGTGCATCTGTATGATATCTCTTCTCTTTGCATACAGGGCATTCTACCTTGTTTTGATATTCATCTTTGTATAAAATGCAATTATTTTTACATGAATGAATTTGCTTATATTCAATCCCCAACTCAACCAACAACAGACGTGCCTCTCTGCAAGGTGATGGCAACACATTCTTTCAGGGAATATTTTAGTTTTTAGTGCCCTGTAAGATTGCTAGAGATTAAATCAATTGAATGTTTGACTTATGATGAACATGTTTGATATGTCAATCTATACTAGGACTATTTATATACAATATATGGTTTTAAAATCCCCTTAAAGGAAAATAAATGAAGTTGATGAATGTTTATGAATTATGTACACCAATTGACAATGCAAAGGAAGAAATAGATTTCAACTCACTTCAGTAGGGTAGTGAAACCTTTTTCTGACCAAGCAAATAGTGACTTGATTTCTAATAATATTAATGTGCATGCCAGTTTTGAGGTTCTACTTGCACCTGATTTTAACATGGGTGTCTTTGCTGCTTGCTTGATGGAGTCTTTCAGGTTGTTATCATCAACATTATGTTGGTGGTAATTACCCCTGCTATCATTGTTACTGTCAACCACATGATCATTATTGTCATCATTGCTTCTATCCCCAAAGAAATTTGTAAGCATTTCATTCAATCCTTCTTCATGCACTGCATTTTCACTATCATGATCATCATCATTAAGGCTAGGTGGCATGTCATCAGTGTATGCGGATCTCATCAGCTCTTCAAATTTCTCAGCTAGTAGTATTCTCTTCAATGTTGATCTTTTCACCCTGGTATGGTTTAAAGGATGGTTTGGATCATCTTGTCCAAATCTTAATAACCCATTTGGATCTTGGGTATTAGTATGTGTTTCATCAACATCTTCTATCTATCAACAAACACTAGCATTATTTAATCTTTGGCAACAATCAGGTATATCATAAATGTATCAATTTCAAAGAAATATAATCAAATATGGCTTAAAAAATAAAAATATAAATTGTATGAACATATATACATCAATTGAATAATGGAACATTATTTTAAAGACTACCTTTTTTATACAATAATTTAAATAAAACACAATTTTGACAACATAGTTTATAAAACATCAATCCACACTCATTTATTATTCTTTGGTTTTTTGCCCTTACAAACATCCTTAGGGAGACCTTGTTCTTCCCTCTTCTTTCATGCAGGAGTATGTTTTAAGAAGGGGTAATCAATCAATAACTCATCCCCAATGGTAAGGTCCATAATAGCCTCAACCATTATCAATTTATCAACCTCTCTTTCCATATCTCTATCTTTATCATTTATAACCTCAACAAATTGACAATTTGGTCTTATAGTAGGGTCCCTTCCCTTACTACTATTTATAAATCCTGCAATATTTTTGTGTGTGTATGCATGTCCATATATATACATAAGATGGCCTCTATTCATTTCTTTTCCACTTTCCAATTGGAGATGATGTGTATACATATTCGAACTTAGACCATATGCTAGCATGCTAGGCTTATATTCTACTAGCCTTCTCCATTCACCACTATAATATGATGGACCATAATATGGCATTAATCTACTAGTGGTTTGTTCTAAATTGTTTCTATGTTTAGATCCCACATGTACCTTTTGGACAACAAAGAGGCCTAGGTTTGCTCTATGAATATTGGAGGGTCGTATCATGTAGCTGTATCCCCAAAATTGAAATACCTCAAACACTATAGGTAGTTGTTGATATTAGGCCAAGCACAATATAGTCGACGATCAAATGTCTCTTTGTAAATTGATCTCAAACTCAGGGGCAAGTCATCATCTCCATCACATTCCTTCTCATAGGGTATGTAGTCCACCTTCCCCTTGTCTTTAAGCAAATTATGCATCTTTAAACCGGTTCTTGTTTTGTTTCTTATTTTCATCAATTCCTCATCTTCTGAGCTGGTTTATTGGCCCATAGTTTTGTTGGATGTATCATCTAATAAATGATCATTGCCCTCTAGGCTGGAAGTCGGTGATCCAGGAAACTTTAAACCAAGAACTTTATCCTGCAAGTATCCATTAAGAAAAACATTAGTTATTTAAATAATATAAAACAATGTTTAAATGAAGTGTACATGTTATTTATATGAAATTAGAAAATTTCTTACCACAATTCCTATTGGATTTGAATCGATTGTAGGAGGCATACTACCGACTAGAAGCTCATCATTTATGTATTGTCTTTTTACAATTGCTTGTTTGAATTGTTTCTTTCCACGACATACAGAACATCCACAAACAATAATTTTCTCAAAGTATTCATCCCATGTACTATAGTCCTGACCAATCTCTTGTTCAGTGCATTCATTTGTTGTGTCTATAGGATCCATTGTCATATCCTCTTCCACCCACTGTACTCTACGTGATTTAACAATTTTAGGTCCACGTCCACGTACATATCTTTTTCTTTTGCTAGTTGAACGCTCAGGCTCTACATTTGCTCCAATATCCATCTAAAATAACCAACAACATGCATTAATTTATGTCAAGATTGGATAATACATTATAAATTTCAATGATACTGTGAAAAAAGATGGACGTATCACTAAATGCCATTAGATCATTTTTTCCTAAGTTAAGTCTAAATTTGAGTACCTGATGTCCCACTTCATCCGTTGTGTCCTCATTTGATATGACACAATCTGTTTCCATGGCCTCATCTAGCCCCTATAATACACAACATAGTAAATAATGTTTAGTATAGCGATTATATCATTTCAACGAATATGCTATCCAACACAAAACCTCACTTTAGTCATATATTTGACATATTGATATCATGTTTTGGCCATCCTAATTTTCAAACTTTTCCCTTGATCATAGAATCACATTTAATCAAAATTCCTGTGCATTTTCAACCAATAAGTTTGACTTCAGAGGCCTCATGGATAGAAAAATGACTTTATCTCCTCTATGTTGTAGCATTTGCGAATTCATAAACACCTTCCTCCTTTGGTTGAGGTTGCTTTCTCTTCTTACCTCTATTGTATCTACAGATTCCGTTGACATATCTATTTCTACCCACTTTCCTCTCTATGATTTAGTAGTTCTACACTGTCCACGTCCTCTCTCCATGGCCTCTTTTGGATCCTATAATACACAACAATGACAATAGTCACATAACAGCTATGCACCAAGAGAATATTGTTGAAATTATCTTGTTAATACACTCGCTTTTCATTAAGACGCACTATGAAAAACAAAATAGGACATTTCAACATTTTGCTCTTCACAAAAAGTTTACATGCAGAATCTTGACAACTAGAGCTTAAATCTTATGATTACAAGATGACTACAAATTCACATTAAAAAGACATTTATTTCATACTTGACTCTCCCTTTTCTTTTATGGATCATTTTAAGGCTATCTATGTTGGGAATTAAGGTGTTTCAACCTTGGTAATTCCTTGTATTTTTACATTGTATTTATTTATTTATTGCCTATTGTATTAATTGGATGCAAATCCTATGTTGTCATTTTGTGGGAGTTGGCACGGTGATGTGTCATCCTACATGGCATATGACCACATGTAATTTTGTCCTCACATGAGGAGATAGGCATCCCACTTAGTGGTAGGAATATTTTGCCATGTGTCAGCATCTTGGATGTTGTGTAAGGGAATATTGACCGAAACGGTCATGACAGATTCCTACAACAAAGCTATGACATGTAAGAGTCAGAAATAGGAGATTCTATGATAGGTGAAGACGTGTGTCGAAGAGCATCTTTGGGCGCCCCAAGGTGGACTATGACATGTTGTAAGAGAATATACTATTTATAGCCTGTGTATGATAGATTCTCTTACAACTGTAAGTTATGACAGCTATGACAGATTCTATGACGGTTGAAAGAGTCGTAAGAGCATTTGTCATAGCCCATTTTGGAAATAGGTGACCTCCTTGGGATGGGGTGACTTGACAAGTGTCAGGAGCATCCTACAGTGTTGGACAAGTGTCCATAGGCATGGGTTTTGGGCCATGAGGCCATGTCGGATGCCCATCCCAATGTGGAGCCATTTTTGCCTTGTATTTGTTATATAAACAGGTGCTTTGGAGAGGTGATGTACTATAGGTTTGACAGGTACTGTTATGCTGCCATATCATCTCCAGATACAAGTGTCGAAGACTCCTGTAAGAGCATTGGCTTTGTGTTGTATTGTAGCCTTCATTGTTTACAGAATACATTTGAGCTGTGTTTTGGAGTGGGGTTTTTCACCCGTAAGGGTTTTCCCCGCGTATATCTTGTGTCTCTCTTCTTCTATCTTACTTTCTTGTGTATGTGTTTGCTATAATATCTTGGTTAGTGAGTTAACATAGCTATAATTGTAAATATAAAATTGAATTTGCACTCTCCTCCCCTCATTAGATTAGTGTAGGAAGTGTTTTCTGCACACCTAGCTTCCTTTCAATTGGTATCAGAGCCTAGCTAGTTTTTGTTCTAGCTGCTGGGTAGGGATTTTTTGAGCTAATCTTAGGTTGAGTGGGAATTTATACAGAGTATTCTGTATCTTGTTGCAGCAAGGAGATGGTAACCACATCCAGAAGGTTAGAGGTGGAGAAATTTAATGGCACTAATTTCAAGTTGTGGAAACTCAAGATGGAGGACCTACTTGTTGATCATGACCTATCAGAAACCATATCTAGTGTGAAACCTACAATAATGTCACAAGCTGATTGGGACCTCAAAGATTGGAAGGCTAAGGGTCTCATAAGACTCTATTAAGCTTACTCTATCCTTTTGAATGTCCATGAGGAGAAGAGCATGGAAGATCTTTGGAAGAAGCTGGGTGATGTTTATCAGGCCAAGTCCCTGGTGAACAAGCTTTTTCTAAAATTGTTCACTCTAAAGATGGAAGATGGAGGATCTATTACGGACCACATGAATGCTTTCAACATGATCGTTGCACAGTTGACATCTGTGGGTGTGAAAATGGAGGAGGATCATTGCATGACCCTACTTTGTTCTTTGCTAGATTCGTGGGATCATCTTGTCATGGCTTTCAAAAGCACCACTACCACATTCAAGATGGAAGATGTGGTGTCCTCACTATTATCTGAAGAAATGTGGAGGAAGACATCTGAGTCAGCCAAAGAGGCTCTTGCAGTTCATGGAAGACCCAAAGAGAAAGGGAAGAAGAAGGACAAGAAAGGTGAAAAGGGTAGATCCAAATCCCGTGGGAGATCCAAATCTACTAGAAAGTCCAAGGCTCTCTGTTGGAATTGTGGGAAGACAGGGCATTTCTGAAAGAAATGCAAAGAAGAAAAGAAAAAGAAAAAGAAGACAACCCTTGATTCAGATTCTAACAAGTCACAAGATGATGGTGATGCCTTCATTGCAGCCTTAGCCACCCATGCATCTGATGATGTGTGGTTGATTGATTCTGGTGCATCATTCCACATGACCTCACATCAAAGCTAGTTCATGAAGTATGAAGAGTTCGATGGTGGAAGAGTGTACTTGGGTGACGACTCTCATATGAAGATTGTTGGTCATGGAAGAGTCTTAATCTAATTCCCTGATGAACGAGTGAAGGGGATCACTGGGGTTATGGACATCCCAGGCCTTTTATGAAACCTTCTTTCTGTAAGTATGTTGAATGATACAGGTGTGCAGGTTGTCTTTTCAAAGGATGGATGCAAGATGACTAGAGGATCTATGGTGCTTGTGAACAGTACTCAAAGAGGTACTTTGTTTCAGCTGGAGGCATGCACTTCACAATGCAATAGTTCTTCTGACTCAAAGAAAAGAGCCGCAGTCACTTCATCCCCACCATCTATACAAGCAGTGAAGAAATCTATTGTAACACTTTCTGATGGTAGTGCACATGCTATGGAAGCTAAGCTTCCTGCTGAAAAGACTATGTTATGGCATTTGAGATATGGCCACATTGGTGAGAAGGGTCTGTGAACCCTAAAAAATAAAAACATCGTTGAGGGGTTAAATGATTGTAATCTTGAGTTTGACTTTTGCAAACATTGTGTATATGGAAAACAAAACTATGTTCAGTTTTAATCTAGTTCTCACAAGTCTTCTAGTGTGTTGGATCTTATTCATTCTGATGTGTTCAGTCCAGTTAATGTTTCTTCGATTTCTAAATCTGTATATTTTGTATCTTTCATAGATGATTACAGTAAAAGGACATGGGTTTATTTTATCAGAAGCAAGACTGAAGTCTTTAGTCTGTTTAAGGAGTTTAAAGCCTTTGCTGAAAATTAGACTAGTAAAAAGATTAAGTGTTTGAGAACTAACAACGGTGGTGAGTTTTGTTCAGCAGAGTTCAATAAGTTATATAGAGAGCAAGGGATTGAAAGACATAAGACAACTCCATACACCTTGCAGCAAAATAGAGTTGCAGAGAGGATGAACAGGACATTGATGGAGAAGGCTAGGAGTATGCTTAGTGGACCAAGCCTCGAACAAAAGTTTTGGTCTGAAGCTGTAACCACTTCTTACTATCTAGTAAATAGATCTCCTACATCAACCCTTATTGGTAAGACACCTATGGAGGTGTGGTCTGGTAAGAAGCCTTCAGTTAGACATCTTTGTGTTTTTGGTTCTGAGGAATATGCACATGTACCTAGGGAGAAATGGTCTAAATTGGAGAACAAGGTTGTTAAGTGTTTCTTCATTGGCTATAGTGTCGGTGTGAAAGGATACAATCTTTGGGATCTTGTGGCTGAAAAAGTGTTGTATAGTAGAAGTGTTATCTTCAAAGAGATAACACCTTCTTTCATTGTTCTATAGCTAGAATAGACAGAAAAGAAAGAAGATGCGGTTTAGTTTCCTTCTACCCCTGAGAAGACTAAACAGATAGACCCTGTGAGACCTGATGATGAGGAGAGCTCTAGCAACTCTGAAAGCTCAGAAGAAGAAGTAGACCCTCAACCTCAGCCATTGAGGAGGTCTGCACAAACAAGAAAGAAACCTAATAGGTTTGGTTATTCATTACTTAATTCTAGTTGTTCTTTTGACTTACTAACACTGATGAGCCTAGAACTGTGAAAGAGGCTATGTGCATGAAAGATGTAGGTTCCTAGAAGGAGGCCATGGAGAATGAGATGGATTCTTTGGAGAAGAATAAAACATGGGACTTGGTGCCTTTGCCTGATGGATGGAAACCCATTAGATGCAAATGGGTTTTCAAGAAGAAATTTGGTGCAGATGGCATGTTGAAAAGCACAAGGCTAGATTGGTTGCGAAGGGGTATTCACAAGTGGAGGGAATTGATTATGGTGAAATTTTCTCTCCCATTGCAAAGCTGACATCCATTTGATTTCTGTTATCTCTTGTAGTTGCTTATGACTTAGAGGTAGAACAAATGGATGTGAAGACAACTTTCCTTCATGGTGATTTGGAGGAAGAGATTTACATGTCACAGCTAGAGCATTACATAGAGAAAGGTAAAGAAAATTTGGTTTGCAAGTTAAAGAAGTCTTTGTATGGTTTGAAGCAGTCTCCTAGGATGTGGTACTTGAAGTTTGATGCCTGTGTGTTATCAATTGGATATCTGAGATCAAAACCAGATCATTGTGTGTATTACAAGTTTAACAATGATCGCATTCTCATTATTACATTGTATGTTGATGATATGTTGTTGATTGGGAATGGTAAGAATATGATTTTTGATTTGAAGTCTTAGTTGTCAGCATAGTTTGAGATGAAAAATCTTGGGGCAGCCAGATACATTCTGGGAATGGAAATCAGAAGAGACAAAGCTAATAGAAAACTTTGGTTAAGCCAGAGTAAGTATGTAAAGACTGTGTTGGACAGGTTCATCATGGCAGATTGTAGACCATTGCGTGTTCCTATTTCACTAGGGACAAAGTTGCCTATTAATTATTGTCCAAAATCTCCTAGTGAGGTGGAGGACATGAGCAAAGTACCTTATGCTAGTACTGTTGGTAGTTTGATGTATGCTATGGTCTGCACAAGACCAAACATTGCCCAAGTAGTGAGAGTCCTTACTCAATTTATGGCTAATCCTAGACAAATACATTGGGATGTATTTAAGTGAGTGTTTTGATATTTGAGGGGTACTTTTGAGTATTCCATATGCGATCATAGTAATGCTAAAGGACCTCTGCATTCAATTTGTATTCATGGATTTGTGGATTCTGATTGGGCAGGTGACATTGACAGTAGGAGATCCACCAATGTCTATGTGTTCACTATGTTTGGTGGTGCAATTAGTTGGATGAGTAAGCGACAACCTGTGGTTGCTTTGTCCACTATAGAAGTTGAGTATATGGCAGCAACTCATGCTTGCAAGGAAGCCATTTGGCTTAAGAGATTGTGTTTAGATATTGGTGTTGATGCAGGTCAGATTACAATCATTTGTGACAGACAGAGTGTGATTTGCCTTGTGAAGAATCCAACTTTCCATGCCAGAACAAAGCATAATGATGTATAGTTTCACTTCGTACGAGACATGGTAGAGGATGGGAAGGTAAATTTGGAGAAGGTAGATACTTTGGAGAATGTTGCAGATGCATTGATGAAGCTAGTGGGCATAAAGAAGTTCAGATGGTGTTTGGAGTCTATGGGCCTCTTAGCCTATAACAGTTAAATCCTTTTAATTCTATTGGCTCTTACAAGGTGTTTGAAAAGTGGGAGAATGTTGGGACTTAAGGTGTCTTAACCTTGGTAATTCCTTGTATTTTTACATTGTATTTATTTGTTTATTGCCTATTGTATTAATTGGATGCAAATATTATGTTGTCATATTGTGGGAGTTGGCACGGTGATGTGTCATCCTACATGGCATATGATCACATGTAATTTTGTCCTCACATGAGGAGATAGGAGTCCCACTTAGTGGTAGGAATATTTTTCCATGTGTCGGCATCTTGGATGTTGTGTAAGGGAATATTGATCGAAACAGTCATGATAGATTCCTATGACAAAGTTATGACATGTAAGAGTTAGAAATAGGAGATTCTATGATAGGTGAAGACATTTGTCGAAGAGCATCTTTGAAAAAGGCATCTTTGGGTACCCTAAGGTGGACTGTGACATGTTGTAAGAGAATATACTATTTATAGCCCGTGTATAATAGATTCTCTTACTGCTGTAAGTTATGACAACTATGACAAATTCTATGATGGTTGTAAGAGTTGTAAGAGCATCTGTCATAGCCCATTTTGGAAATAGGAAACCTCCTTGGGATGGGTGACTTGACAAGTGTTAGGAGCATCCTACAATGTTGGACAAGTGTCCATAGGCATGGGTTTTCAGCCATGAGGCCATGTTGGACGCCCATCACAATGTGGAGCCATTTTTGCCTTGTATTTGTTATATAAATAGGTGCTTTGGAAAGGTGATGTACTATAGGTTTGAAAGGTACTGTTATGTTGCCAGATCATCTCCATATACGAGTGTCAAAGACTCCTGCAAGAGCATTGGCTCTGTGTTGTATTGTAACCTTCATTTTTTATGGAATACATTTGAGCTATGTTTTGGAGTGTGGGGTTTTTCACCCGTAAGGGTTTTCCCCACGTATATCTTGTGTCTCTCTTCTTCTGTCTTACTTTCTTGTGTATGTGTTTTCTACAATAGCTCTGTTAATGGGTTAACATAGCTGTAATTGTAAAGATAAAATTGAATTTGTACTCTCCTCCCCTCATTAGATTAGTGTAGGAAGCATTTTTTGCACACCTAGCTTCCTTTCAACCTATATCTCTCCAAGTGGCCATAAAACCCTCAAAACTATCATATAACCCTCAAATAGTCTTTGTCACCAAAATTTTAAATTCTTGATGGAGGGAAGGATGATTTGGATGTTAATTTTGAAATCATGTTGTTAGATCTTTGTTAGGTTAATCACATACCTAAAGCCTCTTAATCTAGGCCTCAATATTATAGTGAAGTCACATAATATAAACAAAGATTGTCATGACTTAGCTAAAATGTTGTCAATCTCCTATCACATATCTTAAGGTTGTCCTTAATCCCGAATCCAACTCTGAAATGTTAGATGGAAGGTCATGGCTCCAACTAAAATAATTGGTGTCAAAAGGATAAGTCAGGGGACCATCATAGTGTTGATTTACTATTGTAGTGGGATCTTGAGGATTCAAAGGTTGTCATATCATTGCTATCATCCAAATACCACCTAATGTTGTACTAACAATGATTTAGAATCTTTATTAGCAAGTCAATGGACTAATATGGGAATAAAGGACATCCACCATATGATATCACCCACCCACTATCATTATAGGGGGATGAAATAAAGGACCATCATTATGCCTTGTTATAGTTGATGGACAATCGTCCTAAGTATTGTTACAACCCAAAAGGTATATTACAACCGCAAAGGACTATCACAAATGTTATTAGGTCATCCAAACCATAGCTCCAATATTCACCATCATATGAATATCATAATTAACATTGTAGAGGTTGTCATACCATGAGGCATAGGTAACAACCATAGGAGGCTTAAAAGCAACACTAGTAACATTAAATTATTGTCATAGTACACATAGGATAGCTAGGTATGCATCCATAGAGTTATTACTATAAAATTGTCTCATTAAACTTGTGACTAGGTTAAGTCACTATCATAGTAACAATGTAGTTAGTCATCAATCAACATGTTGTCTTTGCATTTCAATGAGATCAGTTCTTGAAAAATGACAATCCACAGGTTAAAGAGACAAGTTGATACCTTACCCAAGTTGTCATGTTCTTGAAACCTTGTCATTATAAAGAGGAGATATCTAGAGAGTAATGTCACAAGGACATAGTCAAGGCAAGCACTATCATGAGCCATAGGCACAGCTTACTACACCATCCAAAACTCCATTTGAACTAGCTACTATCAATAATTCACATTATTAGGGACTGTCATGAAGAAAACACCATGCATAGGACTGTCATAGTCAAAGTGGAGAGGATTGTCTAGTCATTTTATGACTGTCATAATATCTAGTGGGTCAGTTACATGCTTCAACCTAAAATAGGTTAATGAAAACATAGAAATGAAAATCACAATACCATAAGCATTGCCATAAGCTGCCAATATAGTCTCGATATCATGTCATGATAGTAAGAGAAGAGTTGTTTGGTTTTTCCAAAGCCATGTAACTTGCATAAGGATTGTCACCAACCATCTGTGTAAGGTCATGAAAGAGTGAGTCATTATTGAGCTAATCATAAGAGAAGCATGAAGTCAAAATGCTATCATGGAAACAAGATATAGTTACTTATTATAAGGACAATCCAAACTCGGTGAGGTTGCTATAAGCAACCAAATTTGGCATTCCATTAGATAGTGATATCAACTTCCAAGCAAAATACATCATTTTGCACTGATAGGCACTAAATTAGGTGCACTTTGCGCCACCTTTTGTGCCCCAAAAAGATTACATTTAGGCCTAAAAGTCAGAGCTACAATCGGCACTAAAGTCATCGATAACTGTTTTGACTATAGCGCCGACTTATGGATTAAAAAAAATTAAAAATTCCTGCATGCACATATGCTAAAACCAAAAAAAAAAACAAAATAGAACTTTGTTGATTTTTGGTGTTCATTTTGTGTTTGGAAATTAAGCATTTGAGTTTTTTGTGTTCGCCCTTATTTTGGGTAGATTCATGGCAATGGTGGGACCTGTATTCCAACCCAGATTTCCTTTCCATACCTTTGCTTCCAGATATCTTAGCCTTTCAATTCACACTGCTCTTCTTCTATTTGTGCCAGGTAAGGGCATCACCTCTCCTTTTTTCTCGTCAGATGTCGGATTCATTTGGACAAATGTGGGTCTTGTAATATTCATAGGGCATCTATTGAAGATAATTTTGAGCAAGGCTTTTCATAATAGATGAAAAATTTCCACATTCCATAATATTATAAATGTGTGCTTTATTTTAATTAATGTATAAGCTTACTTTCTTGCAGCAAACTTATAGAGGAAAACAACTTCATGATTTTCTCTACAAAGTAAAGGTCAAAAACCTTGAGGAATATAGAAAAAATGGACAAAAAATTTCATACCTGGAAGTGTGTACTTCATTTGCCTCCACAGATTGGACAAAAATAATTTGCCCTAGGTCACCTCAAAATGTCAAGAAATAGAGGGAATAGAGCAAAGGGAGCAGACTCTGGCTACAATGAGGTAATTCATTATCAATTTATAGATTTGTAAATGTTTCCATTGTTTCTTTGATTTTTAGTTTTTAGTTTTTTATTTCTAAATTGAAAAGAAGAAATTTATCATATATATATAGGGACATGAGACTGACAAAGATAAAGAGGCATTGGCTTCCATATTGGGGGTAGAGGCAGTGAACAAATTGGATTGTGTGGACTTGACAATGCTTGCCAGATACATAAAAAAATGATCTAGTAAAGCCCCTGAAACATTGCAACCAAATCAATAGTGTCAAAGGGAATTAATTGATTCCCCAACCAGTCATGCATCTGGCAAAATATCCAGAAGGAAATCAATAATAGTAACCTCTAAGAATGTGGAACAAGGAGTAGAGGCTTCCAATGTCCCAGCCACTCTTGGGACACATACTTCTTTGACCACCATGCCATGTTTTGCATCTTGCACTAGTACCAAGATAGAATACGATGTGGTTTCAGGGGATGTCCGAATGACAAATGCTAGAAAAATGTTTGTGAATAGGTTGAAGGAATCATGCCTTCAATGGTTCAAAGACCATCTACATTTTCCATTCTCAAAGATATCCATGCACTTGCAAAAAGAAGTTATCCAAGACATGGAGACTGAATTTGGCATAGGTTGGTCTGTAAAGAAGATAAAGCTATGAATGTCTCAAAACTGCAAGATTTTGGTGCAACCAAACAAAGAAGATAAAAAAACTCCCTCCCGAGCTAAGGCTCAAAAAAAGGCCAATTGATGTAAGTTTGAAAGTATGGAAAGAGCTTGTAAAAGCATATGAGAAGTTCAATGCATGGAGGAAGTCCAGTGAGGAGAGTATGCAGGTATTTGAATTTGCTCATAAGATTATATGAAATTTATTAAACGATTTTTAAATTTTATTTGTGCATAGTTAAATTAAATTAGTATATGTTTCAGGACAAGGTCTCCAAGGCTAGTCTTGACAAACTTCGTGCCACGCATCACAGTGGCCAGAAAGGTTTATAGGCCTTGATCTGTACATTTGTAAGTATATTTAATAAGTTAAAAGATTTTTTTTATTTCCTAGGAAAAAGTAAATGATTACATATTAATTAGTTTAACTAGTCCATGTGCCATGTTTTGACAAGAGGAGAAATATGGCCAGCATCCAAGCCAATTTGAAAAGGAAATGTTACAAAGAAAAAAGTGGACCAATTTTGTATTTTGGATGGAGAACGAGGTATCAATATTTGAATTTCAATAAATTAGTTGTTTATTGATGGGTAGGATGAGTTCTAAAGTGCTTCTCTATTGGCCCTAGATCCCACTCAATTGTCCCATTATTTGCAGTCCTGGATGTGTGCACATGTCCTCTTAGTTACCTTATTGCAGTGTTGAGATTTGAACTTCAGTCACTCTCATTATGAATGCACCTTTTTACCTTTACAGAACAATCCTTGGATGTTTTTCACAATAAGTTTAATCCACAAAGCTTGACAACTATAAGGGCAACCACTTATATACAAATGTGAGTTATGTGAATAGGCCACTGAATCATCCACACATTTGTTTATATTGAATTAATGTATAAACAACCGATCCTTTATTGAATCATTAGGTGGTGATAGAACTTATGAAAAATGATAAGTCCCTTATCAAAGGCACATCATTGAATATTCTAATAGTTGCAACAATATAAGGCAATCCTCTATCTTGTGATCAACATCATAATAAGTATACATTGGAAAATTTGTGCAACTATGTGAGGTATGCCCCAGGTTCTCCACACTAGTAGAAATAGATTCCTTTATTGCATACTCTACCATGGCCTCCTTGATTTCCTCCATGCTCCATTTATTATGGCTCCTAATAGAACAACACCATCTATTGTGGTTGTGACTAGGGTTGCGTGGTTGTGTTTAATTTCATTTTCCTCTTGCCTTGTGGAGGACTTGTACTACTTTGTAGGTGGTAATGTCATGGGTGGATGTGTGACAAACCTTGCACTAGTAATTGATAGGAACATCCTTTCACTTTTGTAGTAGTGGACAATTTCATGAGTCTCATGACATATGGTGCAATTAGGTATGTGTTGAGCAAGAGGGAACTATGTGGCATTAATAGCTTGAGCTCCCACCACTAGATAGTTTGTAGTTGTATGCCCCTTAGTGTGGGACTTTGTTCATCATAAACTACATTGATTAAGAGTTTCACTTGCAAGTTGTGCTATTTGCATGACCATTTTTCCATTTGTTCTTTTAGGCATGTAGTAGAATCATATGTTGGGGGCTCCCCTAATTCTTATAATCTCAACACAAATTTTAAGGAAAATTTTTAATTAGGGAGAGTGATCTAAACTAGTTCATGTTGGATATGTGCAATTAGCCTACCAATAAATCATTCCTTCTAAATTTCACCATTTTATAGTTGGGTCAATCTTTAACACCAATTGCTTAGAGCGTTGATCATACCTACACACAATCTCTCCTGATTGTTGCCTTATTTCATTTAATGCCACAATATTACGATGCACCATCTTAGGGCAATTGAAATTGGGAAGGAAATCTCTTAGCAGTTTACCAAGATCATTTTTGGTGCCATTAGGATCATAATGAGTATACTAGTCTTATGCTTGCTTACAAAAAGTGGTTGCAATTAACCTAATCTTGTGGTTATTATCCACAACATTTTGTGTGTGCCATGCTATCTCATATTCTTAAGTTTGATGGGATAATAATGAACAACAAACCCTTGTTTGCCTACCTCCTTAGGACTGATCCCATTTTGGATTCCTTATGAAGTTAGGGTGATTTGAAGGAAGATCAAAGTTCACTTCAAGTTCTGCCAGACCTAGGTATAATTGACTACCTGCATGGAAAATGTTTAACAAAAACTAAAAGGGAAAAAATACACAATCTTAGTACACAACTGACATTAAAAACATCTCCTAGGGTTGCTTCAATTTGAATATAGGGAGGTAGAAAATATTTGAAGAGTCAATATATATGTTTTGTATCTTTCCAGTTGAGATGTCATTCTTTTATCTTCTTTGATAATGGGGCTATAGTGATTGCTCATATCTCATTACAAGCTTTTGGGTACATAGCTCCAGCCATCATGGTGGTCCAAGGCCAAACATAAATTTATTCTCATTCTTTAGGTGGAGAAAAGACATGCAAAAGTAGGCATGAAAATATGACCCCAAAGAGGACTAGAAAAAAATTTCACAAACTCCATTTGAAAGAGAAATTTGGTCAACTGCTACAACATTGGGCATGTATATGTACATTTCTCTAGAACTGATGCCCAGAAGCAACATGGATTCTACATGGCAATTACAGCATGGTAGAACTAGAAACCTCAATGATGAAGAGGATGTTCTCTTTATGAAATAAGAGGAAAATATCTATGGCATTTTATGAAGTCAGAATTCCTATTGTATGATCCATAAAAGTACTGAAGGGAGAAAATTTTATTAGTCAGTTACTAATTTTATGGTCTAACTTTAAACACAAACACAATAGGCCTCATACTAAACTAGATTTCGCCATGCTATCCAACCAAGGAAAATTTTGGTTTAACCATTTTCCTGTCATTCTATTGCAATTCATAGGAGTGATATCTCTTACTATAGGCCCATTGGCCTTCTCTGTAGCTTGACATAACTGCAAACTGAAGGTTTGTACAATTACTTTATGCTAAAAGTATTTCACCTTGAGAATCATACACATCTTTTAAGGAATGTATGGAATCTGAACCTCATTCTCAATCCAAAGGAGCATCTCTAATTGAAATTAATGGTGGTATGATCCATGCTTAGTAGAAAAAAATTCTTTTGGTAAAGAAAAAAGGGAGTTACAATTAGAAGAAGATTAGTGAAATTGTATATACAAAAAATGTCCAAGTTAGAAAGATTTGTGGATTCAATTCTTCAAACAAAGAGAAGAGCTACTAAACATACATATCTGGTTCCATCTAAAAATGTCCCATTGTACTTCATTTGGTTATTTAGAGATTGCATGAGCCCCCAACAAATAAAGTGTTTTGCATATGTTCTTTCCTATAAGTTTATTTTTACAAACCTTGCAGCACCTTCGAGATTCCTCCTCAATTGTCATGTAGTTTGATCACATCTAGACTTGTAAAAGTGTATTGCAATTTCTATGGGTTCTTGGAACAAGAAGAGACATGGTGTAAAAGACTCGGGGAATTGTAGGGGGGGCCATAAAAACAGGTCTTCATGATTAGTGCAGACTTGATCGACCTTCACAATAGAAAATGGATGTGAAGTAGATGTGTATAAGGTTATGAGATATAAAAGGATTGTTATAAAAAGGTTGTGATCAGTGCCTAATACTATTGGGTACTGGGTTTAAGGCTTTAATGAATTGCAGAACTACTTGGCTTAACTCTGATTATCTGGCACGTTCTAAATGTTCATACCTTGTATGAATGTGCAAGATGGTTAGCTGCTAGACTCTTCTTTAATACCCAGTTGATTCTTTCAAGTTATTGTGTTTGCCTGAAAGGATTTAATTCTATTCGAAGGAAACCCACCAATATGATTTATTTTAAAGGATTTAACTCAAAACAGAGACCAATAAATATTAAACCACTAAGAAGGAATTAAATCAACTTCTAACAGAAACCAATCAAAAAGCATCCACACAATAACAACAAATGTGCATCGATAAATCTAGGGATTTAAATAACCAGAAATAGCCAAGATGGAGACAGTCAAACAACTGATAAACTTTAATATCATCAGAATATAAGAACACCATAGATATATCCACAATTTTGATCATCCTTGCCCATTAAAATATTAAAATATCATGGTAATGTCTTGAACTTGAAATATGATTGTAAATATATAAGTATGAATTGTCTTGCAGAGAATAGATTGAATGATGATGATTCCTAAGGCCTTGGTTTCCCTCATATATATATGGGAAGTGAACAAGCTTCAGGCCTGAGGAGATGCAACTATTCATATTTTGTATCTTTTCATAATTAAACATAATTAGGAAAAAGCGATTATAGGCATTAACAAACTCAATTAGGATTTGAATCTGTTAGTCTTCATAGAATACTTGTGACCACAGGTCTGGCAAGATATTCCTCTTTATATTGTAGTTTCTATTGAATATGGTGTGCCTATTCCCATTGCTGAAAGCAATACATCGCTTTTATATATCGCCAAAATTTCAAAACTTAATTCTTCTTTCTATGCTTTTCTCATACTGTTCTGGCAATATAAAGGTTTACCTTGGCTATGTGATTAATGTACTCTTGAGATACACAAGTGTCTATGGAAATTATATCCATCATGACAAATTCTACCTTGAATATTTTATCCAATTGTTTGTGTATTCTCTATCACCCTGTCTTCATCGTTGACCTTCTCCAGAGCTATGGGTAATAACTGAGCCAATTCTTCTTTCCACAGATCTTTGTCCTATATATTTCCTTCATTATTGAAGAAATTAGGAAATGCCATGTCCCCTTGCAGGTCAAAATCACTAATATCTCCTATTAACAATGTATTAGATCTTTCATGTTCAGTGATCAGGTCATTAAATTCCCTAAGTGTTTGATCATTGATGTTAGCCTTAGTTTTTATCTCTTCTTTCTTCTCAAGCATTCTAAGATGCAATCTTTTATGTTCTTGATGAACATTATGGGTCCTTCCATGTAAATCCCATATCTGATCACTGTGTTTCATCATCATTTCAAATCTTTTGTTTATCAACTCAAAAGCCATTTGGTACTTGACAACCTTTATATTATTTTCCAATTTGTCACTTTTCTTTTGGAATTTCTCAACCTTTACTTTCCAATAATTTGCATCAGCTATGGCTTTCATCATTCTCTTGTTTGGTTCTTGAAAAGGTAAACGACTACTAGATGATTCTAGTTTATCTTTATACATAGCAATTTCTTGTTTCAATTTTGTTTTCTCTACTACATAAGCATTGTTATTTTTGACCAGTTTTTCTATCTGAGCCTTTGTCAGTTTGGCAACATTTACATTCAATTCAGCAGCATCAAGTGGGTTAGTATCTTCAACTCTCTATATTTAAGATGACCAAATGCTTTGTTTGGATCATCAATGATTTAAGGCCTTTGGTGTGGAGGGTAGAGTGCCCATATCAACAAAGTTGCTTGATCAGGATCATACCCAAAACCTGTCTTAACCTTGTCCACAGCTTCAATGCTTAACTGCACTTTCTTATCCTAATTTCTTTTGAAAGTATAAAAAACAATAGCATATGTCATATCCCAACTAGATACTAACATAACCCCTACCTCCTCTAATAGTTCTCTTCCCTTTTCTGGGGTCATGTTATCCATGGCTTTGTCAATTTTCATTTAGAGTTCATGCAACACTTCACTTTGTACCTCAGTGGAAATATCCTTCATCTTTTCCCTAGCCTTTTTGCCTTTAAATTCATAGAGAAATGTTTTAAGCTCAGGGTTTTTTTATAAAATATTTATCCGAGACAAATTTTTAGCTGGCCATATGTCTCATATCCTTTGATAGTTCATCAAGGGATTCTATATTAACTACTTCTCTATCCATAGGAGGGTCATATTTGTCAATCATGGTTTCAAAACTTTGCACAGTCTCATCCTCACCTTCTAATCCCTCATCTTCTGCAAAGCTAGTATCCATGGAAAAACTGATATTAGGTGTAGGTTGAGGAGATAGGTGACTCAAAGGAGTCTCATATCTAGCTTGTGTTTCTCTAAATTTTCTACCTTTACTTTTAAAAACCTCAGGTGGGACATCTACAATCAATTCTTGTGCTTTTGAAACTAGCATACTCAATCTATCAATTGGATCATCTATTTTTGGAAAGGCTCCTTTATAATTGGGGTTTTGGGCTACCCTCCAAGCCCCAGCTATCATGACCTTATGATACAACTGTCTCCTTTCAACTATAGAAGTTTCATTAGTATTTCTAATCAGAGCATCATCTACAAATAGAACATGCTAATACTTCTTTAACTTTTGATTCATGTTGACATGATTTATAAAGTGCTCAGGGTCAAACTTCTCCCTGGCATTTCCTCTAGGTAGCCCAAAATAATCTAATCTCTTTTCAATTTCTTCATACCCTTTCTCAGAAAAGGTAGTAAAATCCCCAAAACATAGGGTACTTGGCATGAAAGATTGCTTATTGTGTTTCCTCAAGTGCATGAAATCAGAAGATGCCAACTGCCTAACAATCTCTAAATATACCAGTCTATCAGGGCAAAGTTTTGGGAGCAAAAATGGTGCTCCTTCATATCCAAAAACTCTGATCTCTATACAATCCCTATATACATACCAATCACCTCAATTGTGATTGATTTTATTACTCTTATCCATATCCTTAGTCCTAAGAAATCTTTGTATATTAGGCGACAAATTATAACTGCATGGGTGACCAAACAAAGCATATAAATGCTTTACAAAATATTCCTCAATGTATAGATAATGTGATCGATCACATCTGCTATCCCATATAGCTGTCCACATTTGTACTAGCTTGATATCTCCCTTTCTATCTAGATCTCTAACCCTAAGAGATTTATCCCATAAACTCAAAATTTTCCCTTCATATAATACAAGATGCATAAATAGAGAATAATGCTTAAACCTAAAACCCCTCTTGCTCACCTTTATAGATTTTAAATCATTATGAATATCATTAGAGAGATATTCAGCATAATCTGATGTTCTGGCATCTAGGCTTTGTATATCAGCAGGTAAAACCATTGGAGCTATATCCATATATGCAGAGGCATCCACACCCAATACTTGACAGACAGAATAATAGGTATATCTGAAATATGGTTCAAACAATTCAATCGAATAAGGGGGATCCTCCTCTCCTGAAAACACCCTAAGCTAATTACTTTCATCCTGAGGCCTATGAAATGGTAATCTCCATCTTTTATAGGTGTTACTCAGATTCCAGTATTCATTTAATAAGTCCTTGATCCTAAATACCATATCAAAGCTCATGTCTAAATGAAAAACCATTGAGATATAATCTGGGGTGATAGGATTAAACCCTTATCCATCCTTTAGCTCACTCATACAGGTTTGGGGGTTATAGTTATCTGCAAACATTTTGAATAATTCTACATTTACAAACACATCTGGCACTACTAACTTCCCCAAGTTCATCCTCCATGGATTAGAGACTGGCCTGTGTCTATGCATTTTCTTGTAGTTTTATATAAATAGGTCATATCCTCTGATGGGGGTCCATGAATCTCTTACATGTCTGTTACTATCTTTGAGTTTTTCAGCATGTGGATTTAATTGTTCATTTCTTCTAGACCTCTGCCAAGACCCTGGCCATTGTTCTATCAAATCTTGGTTTAGATGTCTATATTCTATTTTCTGTCTCTTCTTAGGGTTTTCATTCCTACTTTCCATGGTTTCATGTGTTTATGAATTCACAATTGAAGTGTACTCTATAATCTCAAAGTTAGGTCTGGAGTACTTGGACGAGCTTTCCTTGTTTTGCAGCTTTCCCTTTTCTATCTTTTGTGTCCTCAATTTTCCCCGCCTGTTAAAAATCTTTTATAGATTAATCCTTTCAGCTCTAGTTCATTGATGGTGTATATGTGTCAAATGCAATATTGATTCAAGATCAATTAATTCATTTGAATTGGGGGTCGTTTGATAGATATCTAATAGTCATGTCACCGATTTATCGAGATGGTCTCGCTTTTCCTTCCTCGATATTATTTGACCATTCATCAGGGTATCGAAGTGACCTCTGATAATGTCATATCGATACCATTATGTCCTGCCCATATCCTTGTATATGTTATAGAGCCCTTTTTATTACCTTTGAAAATGCCATTTATCGTTGTATCAGCGAGACCAGAGATTATGTCCCTTCGATATCCTCAAGTCCCCTCGAAATGCTTTTACACTTGGATATCATTGTATGCAAGACACATTTAAGTGTCACGCCGATATGTATCAGTCCCTTCGATGTGCTTGATGTTATTGGGGTATCAAATAGACATATGATTTAGTCTTCCTAATAGCCTTCAGTCTCTTCGATATATTTTATCTCCTTGATTTTCTGATGTTAGCAAAATACAAATTGAATTTATCACATCGGGCTATCAGGGAGACCTTAAAGTGAGTCCTCCTGACATGGTATTCTCCCAGCGATATTTTTCTTTATGACTTCTAAAGGATCCTTAAGTCAAATAAAATTATTTTATTCTTTTTGGAGGGTAATGGTGGGGATGTTGCAGGATTATTAGGGTTAGGGCATCAATTGAGCAGATTTATTATTTTGCATTTTGCAATACAAGTATGGGAAGATGGCGGGAATAGGTTATTTTGATTTAGATTAATAGTGAAAAAGAACATACATGGACAAAGCAATTTGTGGCACTTAATGTTGTGTAATAGAATTTTCAATTGATAGTTAAATTGTATAACAAATTTTTTTATGATCTTTACTAACCTTTATTAGAATTGTTGCATGTTTTACATCATTGGAATCACATATTAGCTGTAACTTTTTTGAAATTTTATTATGGTATGTGCACTTTGATATGATGTAATATGATTATGGTTTTGTTTCATATGTTGTAATATTACATATATAATAGAAAAATAAATTATTGAATGAAATAAATAATAACTTTTCATTTTAAATGTTTTTTTTTGCAGAACACAGGTCTTCCAGAAGATCAAGATGATCCTTGTGATATAGATCCAGATTATGTTCATTTTGGTACATATCACATGGCAGAGGATGTTGATGATGCAAATACAGAAGACACTGAGGTCGATGATGATGATGATGATAATGATGATGACGATGATGATCATGATGATGATCACGATGGTGATGATGATGATGAGGTAGTTGCTGGTAGTAGCTAG
Organism: Cunninghamia lanceolata; assembly: GCA_027924645.1. NCBI lineage: Eukaryota > Viridiplantae > Streptophyta > Pinopsida > Cupressales > Cupressaceae > Cunninghamia > Cunninghamia lanceolata. Next base: position 11,967,010 of record BSBN01000284.1, on the reverse strand, counting down.
TGACATTCATGATCATATAGACTGCATCATGGATCATTGCTGATATATCGTTATGATGCCTCTTTTCATGGTTACTATCATATGTATCATTTTCATGACCTACAATACCATATTAATGAGTTGTATCATAAATTTATGTATCATTTTGACTTATATCATTTGGACATGTATCATTTGGACATGTATCATTTGTACATGTATCATTTTGACTGATGTCGACTATTGGACATGTATCATTTTGACATGTTATTGATCTACTGGCATATTTGACTTTCACTTGTTTTAGTTATATATGATGGTGATGTTATCAGTATTGACTTTTCAATTTATATATATTGAAAGTGGTCGATGATTTTTGGATGGATATTTATTACGTATGATGATTTTAATTTACTGGTCAGGATGGATGTTCTCAAATTCAATTAAATCATTGCTCTCTTTTCTTGCTCTTTGTCCTGATGATGGATCATGGAGTTTGATCCAAAACATTGAGATAAAAACTTGCACACAGTTTATTCCTAAAGTACTAAACTTAACATTATGGACTGTGGAAATTTGATGTCTCTTACTTGACTCACTTGTTTTAATTATAGATGATGATCATGTTTAAATTATTATCTTGTTATTCTACATAAACATTAATTCACCCATGTGAATTAATTATCATGTTATTCTGCCTTGTGTGATCGATGCCAATTCATTTTGGACAAGATGTTCATCTAACACTTCATTCATTGATACATTGAAGGGCATTTAAGGCATTGTTAGTCAAAATTTTATAAATTCCACTTGCCTTATGAAATTGCAATTCATATTTTTAGAATGGAGACTCCTATTCGTCTCACCAACAATAAGTGACAGGTTGCTTTTCTTAGCCAAATTTATGATGCTAAGCTGTTTGGAATTTGCAAAGTTCATTCAAAGTTATTTATTGAAGCTGTGAAGATGGTGCTGGGGCTCCATTTCCTTTCGTTTGTGGATCGATATTGGGTTAATACAGATATCACCTCCCAGTTTCTTGTGTCATTGTTGGACTTGAGAATGCAGAAAGCGGACGCATTGGTGGGTTTGAGGGCAACTTTCAAGGACCGTCTCCTTGGTGATGATGTTGAAATTTGTGTTTTTGCAGATCTCCTTAATGGAATTCCAAAAGCAGTGGATTTGCCGAAACTTCTAGAACCTGATGCAGTGGTCAAACACCTTCCCTTCCTCACAGATCTAGTGGCCGGTCAACAATTGATCACACATCGCATTTGGGCCTCTAGGGGGGGATTTTATTCAGCAAGCAATAGGAATGATTCAGGAGGATTCTCCACCATGGATCCAATTGTTTGTCATTTTTGTGGCATCGGATGAATTCTATCAATAGGAGTAATTTTGAAGTTCTTCTGTTTGGTGTTTTCCATTAGGGTTTTTTTATGGTACATCTAGTCAATATGTAGAAATGTAATTTTTTGTATAAGTTTTGTATAAGCTTGAATCTGTGTAGTATATCTAGAGAATGGATAGTTTTGTATGTAAACCTTTTTACATAATATCAATATATGTGGGCACTATTATGCCTTTTATCGACCAAAAAAAAAATTATCGTGTTATTTAATCATATGAGTTAAATAATTAAATTACTTACTCTATAATCATATGAGTTATTTAAGATGCATGATATATTTGACTAATTAAATTGAAATACAACATATTAAATTAATAAATGTAAGCAAAACAAAAAGCATTTTTAGAAGCAAAAAAGGAAGCAACAATGGAAGCCAAACTAGAAGTGAACCAGAAGCAATCTTGGAAGCAAAACTTGGTGTTATCTAGGAAGCAAAAATAGAAGCAATTCAAGTAGCAAACAAAGAAGTAATAATGAAAGCAATTTTAGAAGCAAAACAAGATGCAATAATAGAAGCCATATTAGAAGCAACAAAAGACACAAAAATGGAAGACAAATTGGAAGCAACAAGTGACATTATATCGGAAGAAAAATTGGAAGCAAAAATGGAAGCAAAATTGGAAGCAAAAGTGGAAGCAAAAGTGGAAGCAAAATTGGAAGCAAAACCGGAAGCAAACCTAGAAGCAAAAATGGAAGCAAAATTGGAAGCAAATCTGGAAGTAAAACCGGAAGCAAAACCAGAAGCAAAATTGGAAGCAAAACTGGAAGCAAAAGTGGAAGCAAACTGGAAGCAAAATTGGAAGCAAAACTGGAAGCAAAACTGGAAGCAAACCTGGAAGAAAAAATGGAAGCAAAATTGGAAGCAAAACCGGAAGCAAAACTAGAAGCAAAATCAGAAGCAAAACCAAAAGTAAAACCAAAAGCAAACCTGGAAGCAAAACTGGAAGCAAAATTGGAAGCAAAAGTGGAAGCAAAATTGGAAGCAAAGCTGGAAGCAAACCTGGAAGCAAAATTGGAAGCAAAAATGGAAGCAAAACTAGAAGTAAAACTGGAAGCAAAATTGGAAGAAAAACCAGATGCAAACCTCGAAGCAAAACTGGAAGCAACACAAGAAGCAAAAGCAAAAGCAAAATCAGAAATAAAATCTGAAGCCAAATTGGAAGCAACAAAATCTAGTGCTAAATCTAGTGCTAAACTCGATGGTAACCTGGTGCTAAACCTAGTGCCAAAGTGAATACGCATGTTTGCACCAAGTTTGGCACCGACAGAAGTGTCCAATCCATGAACTCAAATGCACTAAATTCTGGCACTATTTTAGGCACTAATTGCCTGTTTTGTTGTAGTGCAAGAAAAGGTACTCTTCCTATGACCTTGAAATGTATGCAATGGTGCAAGCATTAAGGAAATGGAGACATTATCTACTTCCTAAGGAGTTTATATTGTACACTAATAATCATGCACTCCAATTTTTGAATAGTCAAGATAAACTCAGTCATAGGCATGTTAAATGGGTTGAGTAGTTACAATGTTTCACTTTAACCATTAAACATAAGAAGGGGCAATCTAATAAATGGCAGATGCATTGAGTAGAAGGGATCTAATGGTGCACGAAATTCAGTTACAAAGTGTGGGAGTTGATTCTTTGAAAGGTATGTATCTTGAGGATGCGGATTTTAAAGAAATTTATGCAAGTTGTAGGCAACCTTGTAGCAGCAATAATGAGAAATGGCTTGATTTTCTGATTCAAGATGATTTTTTGTTTAAGGGTGTACAACGTTTTGTTCCTAAGTGTTCTATGAGGGCTAATTTGATCAAAGAAAAGCATAATGGCAGCCTTACAGGTCATTTTGGTCTTGATAAGACCTTGGAGTAGTTGAAGAGGCACTACAATTGGCCTAAAATGCAAACTAATGTGAGAAAATGATGCAGAGGTGTCAGGTCTCCAATGATAATCTAGCAAGATCAAAAGATTTAAATAGCTTGTGGGCTTCAATCAATAAGACTTCACTAGTCTTCCCTTTACCTTAAACTCCACCAAAGGGCTCAAATTTGGGTTCCAAATTCTCAAATGAAATATTGCACCTTCTAGGGTCTCAACCTACCCCAAACAACAAGATTCAATAGGTTTCACACTCCATTTTGCTTGGTTCATTGACAACTCCACTTAACTAGGCCTAATCCTAGTAGCCCTGTCTAGTGACTAAACTGTACTTTCCTCCAAACTTTCCCAAAACACTCTTAAAACTAATGATTGATTTGAGTACCCTTTATCAGGCTCTACAACATACCCAAGATTCATATGCTATTGTTTTTAACCATACTGGACTGTTTTGACCCCCTGCTGCCTTCCTACAAGACCTAATTTGCCCACTTTACAAAGGAACCCTATTAAATACTTGTCATGCTCACTCCAAACATTGAAAAAATCTTAGTAAAGGATTCAAAACAAAGGATTTTCTAGGTTTCAGACAATGATTTGCTCATTTGAATGTTTAAATACTAAACCCCCATTTCTAGGACCCAAAACCTAGGGTTTATCAAATCTCCCACTTCCAATCACTTCCAGACCTCATTCAAAGATCTAACACCATCTCCTTGACCATACTAAGCAATATCAAACATAAAAACACCACCTTGTTAAGGCAGATCTTCTGCTGTTATAACTGTGCCACCATTTCAATACTCTTTTCACATGCAAACTGGACTTCCAACGGTGATCACCTCCTCTCTTGTACTCCTCCTGTCTTGCAAAGGTTAGAAGTCATATTTTACAGGTTATTTAGGACCTATTCCATGAGAACTAGGATCCTACATCCATGGAAAGGTCCTATAATGCATAGTAAACTCTCAAAATGCACAGGACAGTTTGCTATTCCTTGTGGCAGTCAGACAAATAGAAACAAAACTACCTACAAACCTTCTCAAAGCATAGAATAGGAACTATTATTGCTTAATGAGGATCTAATATATCTACCAATCCACAAACAAGCACAAGATCAATAGAAAATGAGAAGGAGATGCAAGAAAACTGAGTTTTACTGTTATTCTCCTATCTGCCGTACAAAACCAGGCCTCAAAATTGCTTTTTCCGTACCATCTAATTCCTTGGATAGGCTTACATAACCTCTGCCCAACTTCCACAACTGATTTCCATCGGTTGGAGTTGGTTTAACCATCCAAAACTACTCAAAAGGACTTTCCCACCCAAATGCATAATTCAAAAATTTGAATTTTTAAACTTTGTTTTAATGAGCTCCTACCTTATTTAATGAACTCCTACCTTATCAATTCGTCATGTTCGATCTTCTTAGGTTCATTAAACCTTGTTTCTGATCTTAGAACCTATATTTGACTCTAGAGGCACTATTGGCCCAACTTACATTTTTTTTTGGTCCTAGGGTCCTTACCAGGACCCTCAGGACATTTGATCATTACATCACTTTGCCCAGTATAACATGTCATCATTGGTTTTAGACTGTTCCATTTGACTTGATGAGTTCCATGGGCTCTTCTCTCAGTCACTAGTGTCTCCATGTTCCAAAATGTTCCCTTAGGTGCTCCTGCACCAGAAAATTTGTTAAAAAGTGTACTATTTGTCAAAGGGCTAAAGGATGTAGCCCCAATGTCGGGTTATACCAGCCACTTCCCATTCCCAATAGGCCTTGGGAATTAATTAGTATAGATTTCATGATGGGTTTGCCTAAAACACAAAGAGGTTTTGACTTAGTGTATGCTATTGTGGATAGGTTTTCTAAGATGGCTCATTTTATACCTTGTAAAAGTACTAATGACGCTTCATACATAGCAGGTCTTTTCTTTAAAGAGGTGGTAAGAATTCATGGTTTGCCTCTTAGTATTGTTTCAGATAGGGATAGCAAATTTGTTGGTCATTTTTGGAGAACCTTGTGGAAGAAACTTGGTACTAATTTGAGTTTCAGTTCTGCCTATCACCCTCAAATTGATAGGCAGACTAAAGTGGTGAATAGGAGTCTTGGAAACCTTCTCAGATGTCTCACAAAAGAGCATTCCACCCAATGGGATCAGATCTTGCCTTAGGCAGAATTTGCATACAATGACTCAATGAATAGGAGTGTTGGAAAGATTCCTTTTGAGGTTGTTTATTGTTTGCAGCCTAGGGGTGTGTTTGAATTGAGAGATGTCAGTGGAATGGAAAGGAGTGCTAAAGGTGAACAATTTTCTGTGGCTATGCAAGAGATCCACCAATAGGTCAAGGATACTCTTCAGAGGAGTGTAGACAAGTACAAACATAATTTTTATCTAAAGAGGAGAGAGGTTCACTACAAGGTTGGGGATTTGGTTTTGGCTTGCTTGAGGAAGAAAAGATTTCCTAAGGGGTAGTATTCTAAAGTACAAATGAAGAAGATAGGGCCATGTAAAGTGGTGCATAGATTTGGAGAGAATGCATATGAAATAGAGATTCCCCCTAGCATTTCCATTTCTCCTATTTTTAATGTATCTGATCTCTACCCTTACAAATAGGATGTGGTTGCCGATGATAATGCAAGTTCATCAGTATTCTCAGATGAGGAATGGGTCAAAGATCTCCCACCAAGCCAGCCTTTGGAGTTAGAGTGCAGTATTGACAAGAAAGAACTCAAGAAGACAAGGCATAGGACCTACTTCCAATACTTGGTAAAATGGAAAGCTCTTCCTATGGAAGATGCTTCTTGGATGATTGAAGATGACATTGTCAAACATGGCTACACAGTTGCAGATATGTCCTCAAGTGGGACTTGAGTTTTCTTTTCCCTTGGGAGTATGGTGTAGGAGCACCCATAGTTCCATTATACCTCCAAGAGTCAAATTTAGAATTTTGTTTTGGTTTGTGTCGTTTCATGTTAATAAGGCCATTTTGGGCCATTGTTGTCCATTTGGACCCATTTGTGAAAGTTTGGGGTCCATTGGTTAATTCTTCTAAAAGTTGTCCAATGTTCTCCTTGTTGTCTTGACAACTCTTTGCATTTTGTTATCAAATTTTCAAAAGGTTGTTCAAATGGAAGTTGTAGATCAGTTGAAGGTAAGAAACTAATTGTAATAACATAAATAGGCCTTGTAAACATGACCCCAAGGGTTGGTGAATGGATTTTTGGAGAAAAACAATAAAAACATCTATGTTTCTGCATTTTTAAACAATTTCCTGTTGTTCTATTATTTAGTATGGACTTGTATTGATGTGTTAGGGTCTGAAACTGATTGGATACGAAAGGGAATTGAATCTACTTTCCATTTCTTTTTTTTGCATCTAATTTCACTAGGAATTAAGGAAGTTATAAGGTTTTCTTTCCAGAATGGTCCAAACCCTAGTTAGGGTAACCAATGAATAAGAAAAATGCATATCTTTGCCTTCCACTAGTAGAAAACCATGAAACTTGGTGGACTGGCCTGTGTATGTATATATTTTTATATTTCAAACTTGCAGGGGCAGAGGTGTAGGTTTGCACGTGTGAAAATGCTTTGAATGTCTGATATCTCTATGTATCAGACCTAGAAGACACTAGAGGCTTAGAGATTTGTTGTAAAGGCTATTGTAGAATTCTTCATGAGGGGTGAGAAGTCCATTGAGGTCATATTAAATGTGTTTGAAGTGTTGGAATAGGAGTAGAGACCCATTGAAGTCATTAACTCACTTATGTCATGCCTAAATGCCTAATTAGGCCTAGTCAAGAAGGAGGACAGTCAATTTTTGAGCCCTTCTGTACAAAGAAACCCTACCTCATTTCTATATATGTATTGTAATAGCCAAAAGGGTGTCTCAAATTGGTCTTACATTTTGAATTCTAGGTCTACTCCAAAAGTAATGGTCAAAAAGGCCTTTTTGAAAGGCTATAAGGATTAAGGGCAGTTTGTGAAGGAAAACCCATTGTTTGATGGCTAAAGATTCTTGTAAATGGTTTTCTGAGTGAGTTTGATCATTTTATACCCCTGCTCTACATCACTAGAAAATCTTACAGCCTTTGAGATGAGAGAACTTGGTGATGCTCTGCCGAAGATTGAGACTGCTTTCAAAGCCAGTACTTCAGAGAAGATCTCTAGAGCTGAAAAATACAGGTGGAACCCGATGATGAGTTTGATGAAATTGAAGCAAACTTTGTTGATAGACTACAAAGAGGTTCTAGTAAGTTCAAAGGAAAATTACCTTTCAAATGTTTTACATGTGGTAAGGTTGGTCACTGCTTCTAGATGTCCTGAAAGAATTGAAAGGAATAGAAAAAGATTTGAGAATAGAGCTAGGATTCCAAAGAAATTCTATTATGTTAGATATCTTGATGATGAAGGTGTGATAGATGATGAATCTGATGATGCTAGTAGTAGTGCAAATGAATGTTTGTTTATTGCTATTGAAGAAGAACCTATGTCTACTAATCCTACTAGCTGTGTAAAAGAGGAAAAACCAGTGGAGGAAAGTGCTTTGGTTGTTCAGGTGGAGAAAGATAAGGATGAATGGATTATTGGTAGTGGATGTTCACATCACATGACTGGTGACAAAAGTAAGTTTGTTAATTTGGAAAAGTATGATGGAGGACTAGTTAGGTTTGGAGATAATGCAGCTGGTAAGATTTGTGGGAAATGATCTATATCTTTTGATGGAAAGCACAACACTGCTAATGTCCTATATGTGAAAGGTTTGAAACATAATCTTTTGAGTGTTGGTTAGATGTGTGACAAATGTTATGATTTGGGATTCAAAGACAATGGGTGCAAGATTATCGAAAGCTCCAGAACAATGATTGCTAGCAGTAAGAAGACTAGAGGTAACATTTACCAATTAAAAGGAACTAATAATTACTGTCTATTAGCTTAGATAGATGAGAGTTGGTTGTGCCATAGAAGGGTGTGTCATATAAACTTTGATAATTTGGTGAAGATAAGTTTAGATCAAGTTGTGAGAGATTTACCAAAGCTTGTGAAATCAACAAATAACATTTGTAAGGAATGTCAATTGGGGAAGTAGACATGAACAAGTTTCAAGAACAAATTACATTTTTCTGTCATTTTGCTAGATCTAGTGCATATAGATCTATGTGGTCCTACAAGGGTGAGAAGTCTACAAGGTGATAGGTACTCATGTTTCTTATTGATGGTTATTATAGAATGACTTGGGTTACTTTTCTAAGAGAGAAATTAGAAGCCCTAGAGAAGTTTAAATCTTTCAAGGCAATGGTTGAGAATGAAATAGAACTGAAAATCAAATGCTTAAGGTCTGATAGAGGAGGTGAGTTCACATCAAATGAACTCAACATTTTCTGTGAAGAGCAAGGGATAAAGAGATAGTTGTCTACACCTAGGGCTCCTCAGCAGAATGGAGTTGTGGAAAGAAAGAACAGGATAGTTCAAGAGGCTGCTAGGACAATAATGAAGGAAGGAGATCTACCAGAAGTTTTCTAGAAAGAAGCTATACATACTACTGTCTACATTCAAAATAGGGTTCAAGTGAAAGGTAATGGTACTAAAACTCCTTATGAATTGTGGTACGAAAGAATTCCTACAGTAAAATATTTCAAAGTTTTTGGAAGCAAATGCTATATAAAAAGAGATGAAGATCTAGGGAAGTTTGATGCAAGGTGTGATGAAGGAATCTTCCTTGGATACTCTACCAAGAGTAAGACCGACCGGTGCTACAACAAAAGGCTAAAAAATATTGTTGAGAGTGTAAATGTGAAGGTGGATGAAGACAAAGGAAGAATTTCATATCTGAGTGGCTATGAATCAGATGAGCCTGCTATTATAACAAATAAAGAAAAAGTTGATCAAGAAAACCGTCAGGCTGAAGAAGAAAAGGCTCTAAAAAGCACTGCCAAGACTCCCAAGTATGTAAGAATTAATCATTCTGAAGATCAAATTATAGGAGACAAAAGTAAAGGGGTATTGACAAGAAAAAGAGCTATAGAAGAATAGGTGAATTACTGTTTGCTTTCAAAAGTTGAACCTAAAACTGTGAATGAAGCTTGCAATGATGAAAATTGGCTAAAATCTATGGAAGAGGGCTGATGCAGATAAAAAAGAATCAAACTTGGGAACTAGTTCCTAGACTTTCTGATAAGAATGTGATTGGCACCAAATGAGTCTTCAGAAACAAGATGAATGAGAATGGTGAAGTAGTAAGGAACAAAGCAAGATTGGTATGCAAAGGATACTCTTAGGTTGAAGGGATAGACTTTGAAGAGACCTATGTGCCTATGGAAAGAATTGAAGCAATTAGAATGTTTTTGGCATTTGCAGCATTCAAAGACTTCAAAGTGTATTAGATGGATGTTAAATTTGCATTCTTAAATGGTGAGTTGGAAGAAGAGGTCTACATTGAGCAACCAAAAGGATGTCAATTATCAAAACAAGGTGATATGGTGTGTAGATTAAAGAAATCCTTGTATGGACTGAAGCATTAAATGAAGCAAGGTGTACAGAAAACACTTCCTACACGAATCTAATGAGGGGAGATGTATGCAAATTCTTTTTAAACCTTTATAGTTACAATGATATTAACACAACAATAGAGATATTGCAGCAATACACACACATAGAGAATGTAGAGAGAGAGAGAGAGGATATAACATGGGGAAAACCCTTTTGGGAGAAAAACCCCACACTCCAAAACCTGCACAATGTATTATCAAAACAAAGAATGTTTACAACACACTTGCAATGTAAGTCTTCCTTGAGTCTTCAACACTCATATTTGGAGATAATCTAGCAGCATAACAGTACCTGTCAATAACACTATGCATCTCCCATCCAAGCACCTATTTTTATAGAGTTTACAAGGCAAGATAGGAACCTTCTAGAGATGGGCATCCATCTTGCCCTGATGGCCCAAAACCCATTCCTAAGGACACTTGTCCAACATTACAACATGGATTTTATGCTTGTCACAACACCCCATCCCAATGTGGGTGCCTAGTCCCAAGAGAGGCTATGATAGATGCTCTTACGCACCTTACAGCTATCATAGAATCCATCATATATGATAGCTCTTATAGCTATCAGAGAATCTATTATAACTACCTAAAAATAGCATATTTATCTTACAACATGTCATAACTCACCTTGGCCACAGAAAGATGCCTTCCTCAAAGATGCTCTTTGACACATGTCTTCACCTATCATAGAATCTTCTATTCTCGACTCTTACATGTCATAACTCCTTACACACTGCACAAGATGCCAACACATGGCAGAAAACCTCTATCACAATATGGGATGCCTATATCCACATGGGATGAGTTGACCATCCTAGTCACATTCCAAGTGGAGTGACAACACATCATGCCACTTCACACTAAATGATAAAATAGGACGTGTAACATAAATTACAACATAGGCAAATAAATAAATAAATAATCAAATAACCAATGCTAGGAATTACCAAGGTTGAGACACCTTAATTCCCAACATTCTCCCACTTGTCAAACACCTTGTAAAAGCTAATAGAAATAACAGGATTTAACTACTATAGGCAGAGAGGCCCATAGACTCTGAACACCATCTAAACTTGTTTGTATCCACCGGTTTCCTCAATGCATCTACGACATTCTTCAAAGTGTCTATCTTCTCCAATATCACCTTCCCATCCTCTACCATGTCTCACACAAAATGAAACTGTACATCAATATGCTTTGTTCTAGCATGGAAAGTTAGATTTTTTTCTAAGCAAATCGCACGCTGACTGTCACAACAGATAGTAATCTATCCTACATCAACACCAATATCTAAACACAATATCGTAAGCCAAATGGCTTCCTTACAAGCATGAGTATCTTTCATATACTCTGCTTTTGTCATGGACAAATAGACCATAGGTTGCCACTTACTCATCCAACTAATTGCACCACTGAACATAGTAGACACATAAGCACTGGTGGATCTCCTACTGTCAATGTCACCTACCCAATCAGAATCCACATATCCACGGATACTCATAGAATGTAAAGGTCATGTAGGATGACCATGATAACGTAGGGAATACTCAAAAGTACCCTACAAATATCTAAACAATCTCTTCACTGCATCTTAATGTACCCATCTAGGATTAGCCATAAACTAACTAAGGACTCCCACTGCTTGGGCAATGTCTGGTCTAGTATAGACCATAGCATACATCAAGCTCCCAACAACACTAGCATAAGGTACTCTAATCATGTCCTCCACCTCAGAAGGAGATTTTGGACAATCATTAACAGATAACTTGGTCCCCAAAGAAATAGGAACACACAATGGGCTGCAATCTCCCATGCTAAATCTCTCTAACATGGTATTCACATACTTACTTTGGCTTAACCAAAGCTTTTTGTTACCTCTGTCTCTTCTAATTTCCATTCCTAGAATGTACCTGGCTGCCCCTAATTTTTTTTATCTCAAACTGTGCTGACAACTGAGACTTCAAATCATAAATCATATTCTTACCATTCCCAATTAATAGTATATCATCAACATACAATGTAATAATGAGAATGCAATAATTGTCAAATTTGTAATACACACAATGATCTGATTTTGACCTTAGAAATCCAATTGACAACACAAAGGCATCAAATTTTATGTACCACATCCTAGGAGATTGCTTCAAACCATACAAAGACTTCTTTAACTTGCAAACCAAATGTTCTTTACCTTTCTCTATGTAATGCTCTGGCTGTGACATGTAAATCTCTTAATCCAAGTCACCATGAAGGAATGTTGTCTTCACATCTATCTGCTCCACTTCTAAGTCATAAGCTACTGCAAGAGATAATAGGAACCGAATGAATGTCAGCTTTGCAACAGGAGAGAAAATTTCACCATAGTCAATTCCCTCCACTTGTGAATACCTCTTTGCAACCAATCTAGCCTTGTACTTCTCAACACTACCATCTGCACCAAATTTCTTCTTGAACACCCATTTATAGCCAACGGGTTTCCGTCCTTCATGCAAAGGCATCGAGTCCCAAGTTTTGTTTTTCTCCAAAGAAGCCATCTCATCTTCCATGGCCTTCTTTCAGGAACATGCATCTTTCATGCCCATAGCCTCTGTAACAATTCTAGGCTCATTAGTGTTAGTAATCAAGGCAAAAGCACAAGTAGAACCTAGCAACAAATAACCAAACCTACCAGGTTGATTCCTTGTTTTTGTAGACCTCCTCAAAGGCTGAGGTTGAGGTTTTTCTTCTTCTTCTGAGCTTTTAGAGCTACTAGAGCTCTCCTCATCTTCAGGTCTCACAAGGTCTTTTGATTCAGTCTTATCAGGGGTAGAAGGAAACTGAACCCTATCCTCTTTCTTTTCTTTCTCTTCTAGCTGTAGAACAACAAAAGAAGGTATTAGCTCTCTGAAAATAACACTTCTACTATACAACACTTTCTCAGCCACAGGATCCCAAAGCTTGTACCCTTTCACCCAACACCATAGCCAATGAAGATACACTTAATAGCCTTGTTCTCCAACTTTGACCTCTTCTACCTAGGCACATGAGCATATGCCTCACAACCAAAAACATGAAGATGTCTTAATGAGGGCTTCTTATCAACAAGAGCTAATGTAGGAGACCTATTTACCAAGTACCAAGCAGTGGCTATAGCTTCAGCCCAAAACTTTTGTTCAAGGCTAGCATCACTAAGCATACTTCTAGCCCTCTCCATCAACATCCTATTCATCCTCTCTACAACTCCATTTTGTTGAGGGGTGTATGGAGTTATCTTATGTCTTTCAATCCCATGTTCTTTACAGAACTTATCAAACTATGTGGAACAAAACTCACCACCGTTATTAGTTTTCAAACACTTAATCTTTTTACCAGTCTGATTCTCAACAAAATCTTTAAACTCTTTGAACCGACTAAAGACTTCAGATTTGCTTCTAAGAAAATAAAGCCATGTCCTTCTACTGTAGTCATCAATGAATGAAACAAAATATATAGATTTAGAGATCGAACGAACATTCACAGGACCAAACACATTAGAATAAATAAGATCCAACACTCTAGAAGACATATGAGAACTAGAGTAAAACTAAACATTGTTTTGCTTTCCATATATACAATATTCACAAAAGTTGAACTTGATATTACAATCATTTAACCCCTCGATGAGGTTTTTATTTTTCAAGGCTCTAAGACCCTTCTCACCAATGCGGCTGAGTCTCTTATGCCATAACATTGTCTTCTCAATTGGAAGTTTCATTTCCAAAGCACAAGCACCCTTAGGTACCCAAAATGCACTACCATCAGAAGTGGAAGTAATACATCTTTTAGTTGTTGGTTCCAATGGTGAAGATGAAGTAACTAAAGCTCTTTTCATTGAAATAGAAGCATTATTGCACTGTGTAGTGCATGCATCTAACTGAAACAGAGTACCTCTTCGAGTACCCTTCGCAAGTACTATAGCACCTCTAGTCATTTTGTATCCTCTACTAGAGAAGACAACCTACACACCTACATCATTCAATTTACTTACATAAAGAAGGTTTTGTGCCAAGCTTGGGATGTGCATAACCCCAAAGATTCCCTTCACTCATCCATTAGGGAATTGGATTGAGACTCTTTCATGACCAACAATCTTCAAATGAGAATTGTCACCAAGGTACACTCTTCCACCATCAAACTCTTCATACTTTATAAACCAGTCTCGATGCGAGGTCATGTGAAAAGAGGCACCAGAATCAATCATCCACACACCATCAAATGCATGGGTGGCCAAGGATGCAATAAAAGCATCAGCATCATCTTGTGACTTGTCAGAATCTGAATCTGAGACATTCTTCTTCTTTTTCTTTTTCTCCTCTTTGCATTCCTTTTGGAAATGGCCAGATTTACCAAAGTTCCAACAAAGAGACTTGGACTTTCCAGGAGATTTGGATCTCCCACAAGATTTGGATCTGGCCTTATCATCTTTCTTGTCCTTCTTTTTCTTCCCTTTCTCCTTGGATCTACCACGAACTACAAGAGCCTCTTTGGCTATCTTAGAAGACTTTCTTTGCATCTCTTTAGATAACAGTGAAGACACCACTTCATCTATTTTGAAAGTGGATGTGGTACTCCCGGTGGCCATTACAAGAATGTCCCACAAGTCTGGTAAAGAACAAAGCAAGGTCATACATCGATCCTCCTCCTCCATCTTCACACCCATGGATGTCAATTGTGCAACTCGCATGTTAAAGGCATTCAGGTGATCTGCAACAGATCCTCTATCCTCCATCCTCAAAGAACATAGCTTCTTTCTCAGGAATAGCTTGTTCACCAAGGACTTGGCTTGATAAACATCTCCTAGCTTCTTCCAAAGTTCTTTTGTGGTCTTCTCCTCATGGACATTCAATAGGACATTGTCAGCTAGATAGAGTCTCACAAGACCCTTAGCCTTTTGATCCTTGAGATCCCAATCAGCTTGAGACATTGCCATAGGTTTTGTACTAGAAATTGTTTCCCATAGGTCTCTATTAACAAGTATGTCTTCCATTTTAAGTTTCCACAACTCAAAATTGTTGTTGTTAAACTTCTCCACGTCTACTCTTCTGGATGTGCCTACCATCTCCTTCCTACAACAAGATTACAGAATACTCTACATAGACTCCCACTCAATCTAAGATCGGCTCAAAAAACCCCTACCTAACAACTAGGACCAAAGGTGATCAAGGTCTGATACCAACTGAAAGGAAGCAAGGTGTGTAGAAAATGCTTCCTACACTAATCTAATGAGGGGAGATGTATGCAAATTCTTTTTAAACATTTATAGTTATAGTGATATTAACACAACAATAGAGATATTGCAGCAATACACACATAGAGAGAATGTAGACAGAAGAGAGAGAGACAAGATATAACATGGGGAAAACCCTTTTGGGAGAAAAACCCCACACTCCAAAACTTGCACAATGTATTATTAAAACAAAGAATGTTTACAACACACTTGCAATGCAAGTCTTCTAGGAGTCTTCAACACTCGTATCTAGATATAATCCGGTAGCATAACAGTACCTATCAATAACACTATGCATCTCCCATCCAAGCATCATTTTTTATAGAGTTTACAAGGAAAAATAGGAACCTTCTAGAGATGGGTGTCCATCTTGGCCTCATTGCCCAAAACCCACACCTAAGGACACTTGTCCAACATTACAACATAGATTTTACACTTGTCACAACACCCTATCCCAATGTGGGCACCTAGTCCCAAGATAGGCTATGACAAATGCTCTTACGCACCTTACAACTATTATATAATCTGTCATATATGACAACTCTTACAACTCTAAGAGAATCTATCATAACTACCTAAAAATAGCATATTCCTCTTACAACATGTCATAACCCACCTTGGTTGCCCAAAGATGCCTTCCTCAAAGTTACTCTTGGACACATGTCTTCACCTATCATAGAATCTTCTATTCTTGAATCTTACGCATCATAACTCTGTTGATAACTGAGAGGGGGGGGGTGAATCAGTTATCCTAATTGTTTCTTCTTTTGATCTTTCTTATTAATCAAAGCAGCATTGAATCAAACAAACAAACATTATCATGAAATGAGAAACACATGACACAGTATTTTGACGTGGAAACCTGGTTGAGGGAGAAAACCACGGGGTGATTAACCCAAAGATTATTCTCTGTTAGAAGAATAAGGAATTACAAAATGGCACTTGCCAATTAGGGCTCACTGCCCGAGCACACTGCTCACAAAGAGGCCCACTGCCTACAAGGAGACACACTGTCTACAAAGTGATAAGAATCACAGTCTTGACCTGGAGAATGACATCTTTACCATGTCCGGATCAGTTCCATTAAGCCCAGAAACATCTGCTCTGCCTTCTGCACTTCTCTTCGCTACTCCACCTTTATCCACACAAGTCACACTTCAAAATGAACTCACAAACCTTTATTTATACAAGACATTGACTTAGGAACAATCATCTAAGTTGGCAATCAACCATAAGAATATCCACAAGATGAATAACACATCCGGTCGGCCACCATAAGAACATTCGCAGGATGAACAACTCATCTGGTCGGCTAAACAGAGCAAAAACTTCATCTGGAAGAATATCTTCAATTCCGGGCTCTACTGTCAATGCGGACCACCAACACAACCTCAACATGATCCAAGAACCTTCACAAGCCTGCCTGAATGACCAGGTACGTCTGCATTTCCTTTACTTACTGAAATCTCTTATCCTCCTTATCCGAAACTTCAAGAACACTGTCTGTCACCACTGTCATAGTGCAAGAGGTACTTCTGGACCTCCAAATCATACACAACTCAAGATGGCACATCACAAGGACATCCCAAATACTCCTTCCAATCCACAGATTAGGATTATACAGTTTCGGACCTCACTGGACCTTTTTGTGATCCTCTGTCACCTCTAAATACTTGCCAGAACCGATTCTACACCGACAGCCACAACTCCTTCAGATCTTCATGCGGACCTCAAAAATCTTAACTGAAGCATCTCAAGACTCATATCTACAAACCCTTTAATCCGCATCCTCCGGTTCGCATCCTATACAATACATTTGCCTTCTTCTCATCACTGTTCTTTACTGTTCTGACTGAGGCTAATTTTCTCAATATCCTCAGCACACTGCTCATTGAATCCTTCTTGTCAAAACAATATGAGTATGTTGACATCAATGACAACACTGGTTTACCTCATACTTGCAACAATCTCCCCCTTTGTCATTGATGGCAACATATGATGTGAAAAACCATCAAGACAAGAAACTTCTCCTTTCTGTCACTTCTCCCCCTATCAGCAACATGTCTTCTCCTCATTTACTGCTCCCCTTTTGATCATCAGCTACTTGTTTTTCACATGTCTTCTCTCCCCCTTTGACATCAATGGCAAAGGGCTCATATTTGCAATTTTAACACATCAGAATCAAACCAGCTACTTCCCCTTAGTAGCAGCTCCCCATCATCAATCCAGATCACAAGATATGACTGTGATATCCATCGGACTGATGCACATCAGTGCATCCTAGTTTATCACCGGAGGGGCCATGACCCCTAACTTCTCCCAGAGATATTCAAAAGAGTCCTTGGGAAGAGGTTTAGTAAAGATATCTGTAATCTGATCCTTGGAGGGAACATACTCCAACCTGACTTCTTCCTTGTTCACTTGTTCTCTCAAGAAATGAAACTTGATAGATATTTGCTTAGTCTTAGAGTGTAATATCGGATTCTTGGAAATATTAATTGCACTTGAATTATCACAAAAAATTGTGATAGGCTCCGCATATTCAATTTTAATATCTCTTAGCATCTGCTTCATCCATAGGATTTGAGTGCAACTACTTGCTGCTGCAATGTATTCTGCTTCAGTTGTAGACAGAGATATTGCATCTTGTTTCTTGCTTAGCCAAGAAACCAATCTCTTCCCCAAAAAGAATGCTCCACCACTGGTGCTCTTTCGATCATCTACATCTCCTGCCCAATCTGCATCTGTGTAAGCATGAAGAGAGAAATCCGGATCTCTAGGGTACCATAGACCATACTCAACTGTTCCTTTCAAGTACCTAAAAATTCTTTTGATTGCCATAACATGAGATTCTCTAGGATCAGCCTGGAATCTTGCCACAAGACCAACAGCCTGCATTATATCTGGTCTGGTCTGAGTGAGATACAACAATCCACCAATCATTGATCTATACATTGTTTGATCTGCCTTTGGGGAGTCATCATCTTTGCTCAACTTACATCCGGTTGCCATGGGAGTGTTCATTGGTTTTGAATCTTCCATACCAAATTTCCTTAACAATTCTTTCACATATTTGGTTTGAGAAATGAAGATTCCTTTCTTTGTTTGAGTAATTTGCAGACCCAAGAAGAAATTCATTTCACCAAGCATAGACATTTCAAACTCACATTTCATCTGATTTGCAAAAGTTTTGCACATACTATCTCTTCCTCCAAAAATGATATCATTTACAAACACTTCAACAATCAAAATGTTTTCATGATCAATTTTGAAATATAAGTTACTGTCAGCAGTACCTTTGCTAAATCCAATCTGTACAAGATGCTTATCCAACCTTTCATACCATGCTCTTGGAGCTTGTTTTAATCCATACAATGCTTTCTTTAACTTACAGACCATATCATCATTGTCAGATAATTGAAATCCATTTGGTTGTTCAATGTAAACTT
The DNA here is from genome assembly GCA_027924645.1 of Cunninghamia lanceolata. Lineage (NCBI taxonomy): Eukaryota > Viridiplantae > Streptophyta > Pinopsida > Cupressales > Cupressaceae > Cunninghamia > Cunninghamia lanceolata. The sequence goes on along the minus strand of BSBN01000284.1, from coordinate 11,948,491 downwards.
CTTCTTCCAGATCACCATTTAGGAAGGCAGACTTGACATCCATCTGATATACCTTGAAGTCTTTCAAGGCAACAAATGCAAGAAATAATCTGACTGCTTCAATTCTTGCCACGGGAGCAAAGGTCTCTTCATAATCAATTCCTTCTATTTGGGAGTAGCCTTTGCAGACCAATCTAGCTTTGTTTCTGATTACTTTACCAGCTTCATTTAATTTGTTCCGGAAGACCCATTTGGTTCCAATCACATTCCTGTCTCTAGGTCTGGGAACAAGATCCCAAGTATGATTTTTCTCAATTTGCATTAATTCATCTTTCATTGCTTTAGTCCAGTTTTCATCATTGCAGGCTTCATTTACTGTTTTAGGTTCAATCTTTGAAATCAGACAACATTCATCCTGATTTTGAGCAACATTCCTTCTAGTTTGCACACCTTTGCTTCTGTCACCTATGATCTGATCTTCAGAGTGGTTTAGTGTTACATACCTTGGAATTTTGGGAGTATCCTGCACTGCTGCTTCTTGATCAGGCTCATTCAAACCTATCTCTTCTTCCTGATTTACCGGATCAGGCTGACTCTGTCTTACCGGAGAGGATTGAGTTCCTTGAACACTGTCTTGGTCATCTTCATCAAATTCATAAAATCTTGAGGGCTTCTCAATTCCTTCATCAACTTTCACATTAGTGCTTTCTATCATCTTCCTCAGTCTCTTATTGTAACACCGGTATGCTTTGCTTTGAGTGGAGTAACCCAAGAAAATTCCTTCATCACTTCTAGCATCAAACTTTCCTAGATCTTCATCTCTTTTGATATAACACTTGCTACCAAATACTCTGAAATATTTCACAGTGGGAGTGATGCCAAACCAGAGTTCGTAGGGGGTCTTACCGGTATTATTTTTGATTTGAACTCGATTTAGAGTGTAGACTGCAGTGCTGATAGCTTCTTTCCAGAACATCTGAGGAACATTTGCTTCCAACATCATTGTCCTGGCAGCTTCCTGGATGGTCTGGTTCTTTCTTTCAACTACTCCATTCTGCTGTGGAGTCCTAGGAGCAGACAATTGTCTCCTTATACCCTGCTTCTCACAATAGTCAATGAACTCTCTAGATGTAAATTCACCACCTCTATCAGACCTTAGACACTTTAGTTTCAATCTGGTTTGATTCTCTACCAAAGCTTTGAAGATTTTGAACTTCTCAAATGCTTCTGATTTTTCTTTTAGAAAGGTAACCCACATCATCCGGGAATGGTCATCAATTAACAACATGAAATATCTATCACCTTGCAGACTCTTGATTCTTGTCAGACCACAGAGATCAATATGTACTAATTCCAACAATCCGGTAGAGGACTGATCTTTGCTTTTGAAAGAGACTCTGCTCTGTTTACCTAGCTGACATTCTTTGCACAAACTATTTGTAGGTTTCATCAATTTTGGAAGATCTCTTACAGCCTGAGTATTGCTTATCTTGATGATGTTATCAAAATTTACATGACACATTCTTCTATGCCATAACCAACTCTGATCAATTTGAACAAACAAACAACTTTTATTTGAACCAACTAGATGAAAGATATTACCTTTTGTCTGAGTACCAGATGCAATTTCAGTTCCAGAGCTTGTAAAGATTCTGCATTTTCCATTCTTAAACCGAAGATCATAGCCTTTGTCTACTAACTGACCAACACTGAGAAGATTGTGCTTCAATCCTTCAACATATAGTACATTACCTATTTTGCTCTTTCCATCAAAGGAAATAGTTCCCCTGCCTCTGATTCTGCCAGCAGAATTGTCACCAAACTTTACCATTCCTCCTTCATACCTTTCCAAATTCAAGAACTTATTCTTGTCACCAGTCATATGGTGAGAACATCCACTGTCAATAACCCAATCATCCTTTTCTTCCACTTGAGCAGCCAAAGCTTTTTCCACAACTTTGTGATTGACAGATTCAGAGAGTATTGAATCTTCTTCCTTGATGGCAATAAACACCCACTCATTTCTGGATTTGCTTCCTAGTTCTGATTCATCATCTGTTACTCCTTCATTGTCATCTTCTTCATGAACATAATAGCAGTTCTTTTGAAACCTTTGTCTGTTAGTATTAGACCTTGCAGATCTTTCCAGACATCTTGAAGCAAAATGACCAATCTTATTGCAGTTGAAGCACTTAAAGGGTAGTTTTCCTTCATACTTACCGGATCCTCTTGGTAGTCTTTTTGCAATGAGGGCTTCAAGTTGAGCTGTTTCTGCTTCTTCTTCTTCCATGTCTCTTCTTGCTTGATCATACCATGTCATCTTCCTTGAAGAGTTTTCTCCCGGATCAACTCTCTGTTTGCCTTTCACATAGGCATTGGCTTTGAAAGCAGATTCAGTCTTGGGAAGATCATCTCCAAACTCGGTCATTTCAAATGCAGCTAGCTTCCCAGCCAATTGTTCTCTTGTGATAGTTGTGTGGGCTCTGAATTCATCAATTGCAGCAACCTTGATTTTGTAGGCAGCAGGAAGGGATCTAAGGATTTTGCAAACGATCTCATTTTCATCCAGAGTTCCACCAGCATTTCTAATTCCACACACTAGTTCATTCACTCTTGGCATAAAAGTAGTGATGTTTTCATCATCTCTCATCTTCAATCTTTTGAATTTCCCTTTCATACTTTGCAACCTTGCACTCTTGACAAACTCATCTCCTTCATACAGAAGTTCCAGTTTAGTCAGGATCTCATATGCAGTTGGTAGGTCAATAACATTTGAGAGATCTAAGTCATTCAATACGCTTAGAAGAGCTTCCTTGGTCCGCAGATTATTTTCAGCTTCTGTGATTTCATTCAGAGTTGTCGGACCACCTTGTGGAGGTACATATGGTTTTGAAACCATGGCCAAGTATGCTTTTCCCATACATTTCAGGTGACATTTCATGCGACCCTTCCAGAGAGTAAAATTGGTTCCATCAAACTTCGGACTATCCTTTTTGTATGACGACATCCTAGATCTCCTCAAGCGGTTAAGCTTCTTTCATAGGAACCTTGCTCTGATACCAATTGTTGATAACTGAGAGCGGGGGGGTGAATCAGTTATCCTAATTGTTTCTTCTTTTGATCTTTCTTATTAATCAAAGCAGCATTGAATCAAATAAACAAACATTATCATGAAATGAGAAACACATGACACAGTATTTTGACATGGAAACCCGGTTGAGGGAGAAAACCACGGGGTGATTAACCCAAAGATTATTCTCTGTTAGAAGAATAATGAATTACAAAATGGCACTTGCCAATTAGGGCTCACTGCCCGAGCACACTGCTCACAAAGAGGCCCACTGCCTACAAGGAGACACACTGTCTACAAAGTGATAAGAATCACAGTCTTGAACTGGAGAATGACATCTTTACCATGTCCGGATCAGTTCCATTAAGCCCAGAAACATCTGCTCTGCCTTCTGCACTTCTCTTTGCTACTCCACCTTTATCCGCACAAGTCACACTTCAAAATGAACTCACAAACCTTTATTTATACAAGACATTGACTTAGGAACAATCATCTAAGTTGGCAATTAACCATAAGAATATCTGCAAGATGAATAACACATCCGGTCGGCCACCATAAGAACATTCGCAGGATGAACAACTCATTCGGTCGGCTAAACAGAGCAAAAACTTCATCTGGAAGAATATCTTCAATTCTGGGCTCTACTGTCAATGCGGACCAACAACACAACCTCAACATGATCCAAGAACCTTCACAAGCCTGCCTGAATGACCAGGTACATCCGCATTTCCTTTACTTACTGAAATCTCTTATCCTCCTTATCCGAAACTTCAAGAACACTGTCTGTCGCCACTGTCATAGTGCAAGAGGTACTTCCGGACCTCCAAATCATACACAACTCAAGATGGCACATCACAAGGACATCCCAAAGACTCCTTCCAATCCGCAGATTAGGATTATACAGTTTTGGACCTCACCGGACCTTTTTGTGATCCTCTGTCACCTCTGAATACTTTCCGGAACTGATTCTACACCGACAGCCACAACTCCTTCAGATCTTCATGCAGACCTCAGAAATCTTAACTGAAGCATCTCAAGACTCATATCTACAAACCCTTTAATCCGCATCCTCCGGTTCGCATCCTATACAGTACATTTGCCTTCTTCTCATCACTATTCTTTACTGTTCTGACTGAGGCTAATTTTCTCAATATCCTCAGCACACTGCTCATTGAATCCTTCTTGTCAAAACAATATGAGTATGTTGACATCAATGACAACACTGGTTTACCTCATACTTGCAACAAACTCCTTACACACTGCACAAGATGCCAACACATGGCAAAAAACCTCTACCACAATATGGGACGCCTATATCCACATGGGATGAGTTGACCATCCTAGTCACATTCCAAGTGGGGTGAGAACACATCATGCCACTTCACACTAAATGACAAAATAGGATGTGCAACATAAATTACAACATAGGCAATTAAATAAATAAATAATCAAATAACCAATGCTAGGAATTACCAAGGTTGAGACACCTTAATTCACAACAAAGCAAGCCCCTAGAGCCTGGTATGCAAGGCTAGACAAGTATTTGTTGCAATTAAGATTCAGTAAAGGTACTACTGATACCAACTTGTATTTCAAAATCAATGATAACCAGATCCTGATTGTTGTGGTCATTGTCGATGACATTATCTTTGGAGGAAATGAAGGTGTGTACATGAAGTTTTCAGGTGAAATGTAAAATGAGTTTGAGATGTCTATGTTTGGTGAAATGAATTTCTTTTTGGGTCTACAAATTAATCAATCAGATAAAGGAATTTTCATATCTTAGTCTAAGTATGTGAAAGAGTTGTTGAAGAAGTTTGGGATGGAAGACTCTAAACTGGTATGTACTCCCATGGTAACTAGCTATAAGTTGAGAAAAATTGATGAATCACCTAGGACTAATCAGAAAAGGTATAGATCCATGATTGGAGGACTGCTTTATCTAACTCAAACTAAACTTGATATAATGCATGCAGTTTGTCTTGTTGCAAGATTTCAAGCTAATCTAGGAGAGTCACATGTGATGGCAGTTAAGAAAATCTTGAGGTATTTAAAAGGCACACCAGATCATGGCTTATGGTATCCAAAGGATAATGATTTCACTCTCGGTGCTTATATAGATGCAGATTGGGTTAGAGATGTTGATGATAGAAAAAGTACAAGTGGAGGTGCTTTCTTCTTGGGTAATAAATTGGTCTCATGGCTGAGCAAGAAACAAGATTCAATCTCTTTGTCAACTATAGAAGCAGAGTATATTGTAGTAGAATGTTGTTGTACCCAAGTGTTATGGATGAAGAAGACTTTGAAGGACATAAGAGTTGTGTATGAAGATCCAGTTGCAATCTTCTATGACAATACAAGTGCTATAAATATTTCAAAGAAGCAAGTGATACACTCAAGAACAAAGAGTATCTCTATAAGGTATCACTTTTTGAGAGAAAAGGTGACAGAGAATGAAGTAAAGTTGGAATGTGTGTCCACAAAGGATCAGATTGCAGATGTTTTCACTAAGCCTCTGCCTAAGGATACTTTTGAGTATCTCAGAGAAACGTTAGGGGTCATTATCCCTCCTACTCTGAACTAAGATGCATAGGAATGTATCAGTCCAGTGGTGCTCAAAGTTTTGTTCTTTGATCTAGATTGATGTTTTGAGGGCTACCTCTCAAGTGGAGTAGCTATATGTTCTTGATAAAGAAAGTGTTGATAATAGAGAAAGTTCAGTGGATTAGAGCAGCAGCATGCAAGTATGTGCCTTTTACCATTGATGTCAAAGGGGGAGAGAAATCATGTGAAAAACTTAGAGAAGAAAGAGTGCAGATGTGTAAAGAGAAAGGAGGAGAATCTTATCTTGATGGTCTTTACAAATTTTCACATCATATGTTGCCATCAATGACAAAGGGGGAGATTGTTGCAAGTATGTGCCTAATCAGTTTTGTCATTGGTGTCAATTGTGGTCTTGTTTTGATGCTTTCTTGTAATGAGTTAGATGCTTTGTATTTGCCTATGTAAGTATTGGAAATCTTGATATTGAGGATATTGATAAAATTTGCTTCTCCGGTGGAAAGAATGTGTTGTAGAATATCTTTGTCCATAGAAGAATAGCCCAATAGATTGCTCTGCATTTCCTGTAGAATGAATATTTTTGTCTGTAGATTGGAAGTTATTTAGAGACATGTCTGAAGATACTATATCTCAATTTTGAGCCTTCGGTATGAATATTTGAATTAGTTATGTTCACCAGAGTGAAAATTATTTTTTTCTATATATTTGGTGGTGATAGGGAGAATGTGTTATGCTCCGCATTCCTCTGTAGTTAAGTATTTCAATCTATAGTTCTAGAATCAAGTTGGTAATGATAACAAGTGCCTTCAACTTCAATGGTTTGTGATTTGGTGGTCCGCAAGCAATCTTTTCTTTATGACAGTGGATGACAGTGTTGTTTAAGTGCTCTGGTTTGAAGAATCCTCCTGACAAATTGGTTAAGGTTATGCGGATGTTCTTGGTGATTATAATGTGCTTGTGGATGTCTTCTGATCATGTTCCTACTTTTGGATTGGTCTGCAAAGAGAAATTCATATCGTAGATGAAGATTGTTCTTAGAAGATTTAACACCAGTCTTGGCCGACTTGGTTGTTTTCACTACTTGTGGAGATGCATCGAAGATTGTGAAAGCATGTTGTGGCATGGAAGATTGTATTTGAGTCCCAGCTAAGGCATAACATGATCTCCATACACTTTTCCCTTAGCTAGTTTTGTTTAGGTCCAGACCTATTTCTATGTATGTTTGTAATGTTGACCTTGGAGATTGTTCCAATGGTTGATGAATGTAATGTTGACCTTGATGTACATTCCAAGGTTGACGAATTGTATAAAAGCATGTAATGTGGTTGTGAAAAAGGTATCCAAGTGTAAAAATGAAAAGATAAGTGTGAAGGTGTAAAAGAGAAGAGTAGAGGAGATATATTGTGCTTCAATGGAACTGAACCTAGGCATGGAGTAGATGCTATCAAATCAGTTCACCAATCTTGGCAGTGAGCCAACCCTTGGAAGTGAGCCGATCTTGGCAGTGGGCCTAAACATTTGTAGTGAGCATATTGGGTAGTGAGCCTCTATTTTTTGGTATTTTTATAACTTATATATTTATGTGGGCTAACACCGACCATGGTTTTTCCCTTTTAGGTTTTTCCATGTAAAAACTTGGTGTCTCACGTGTTAATGATGTTGTTATGTTAATTTTCTTAATTCATGATTTCATGATCAAATCTAAATAATAGTGAACAAGTGTTTGATGTGGTAATGTTCATTAGTGATCAAATTTTTGAAGACAACTGATTTAGCCCCCACCTCTCAGTTGTCTGGTGCATTTCAACAAGGACATCTTGTTTATATAGATTTATATGAGATAATTTGAGACCTTAATACCAAGTGAGTAAAAATGTTAGTCGTAAAATATCAATTATGGAAGGAATATCTTAAAAATCTTAGTCCAAATGAAGGTCTTGATTTATCATTATTTTGAAAGCATTGATCTAAGTAATCATTTGTCTATAGAAAAATTAATTCAAAATCTTTTCTAGAATAATCATAAATCTAATACATCTTAATGTTTCTACCTTTATAAGTGAAATGCATGTCATTTGGTCCTAATTCATGATTAATATAGAATCAAGAGTATAATTCTTTGAATTCCCATGAAACATAGAGTCATGGATGTTACATTACATTGTATTCTACATTAACATTTACGAAGATAATAATTATCATTAAATTAATTGTTATCAAAGAAATGTAATATAGTCAAGACAAAAATTATAAGTTACAATAACTATAACTATAACTATAACATCTAGGCATGAAAGTGTACATTTGTCCTATGATCATCATGTCCAAGTCTCTGTCCAGAGAGATCCTTGCAGGCCATCACAAAAGGTGTGACAACACAACAACTATAAATGTTGACTGTGTCTCCTTTCCACCAAAATGTTTTGTCTTGCTAACTACCTTATTCATTGGTAGCCCCGAAACATAGGACACATACTTATAACCATTTTGTGGAGCTTGTGCCAAAGAAATCATGTGAACTTCATTACCATCATTAGCTATCGATATCAACATGTTGTTTGGCTCCAACTAAAAGTGCTCTTGACCCCCAATTTGAACTTCTCCCTCTACTATTTTTTGGCATACTCTAGAATTGAAACACTCATTAACATCACCCTTCTAAAGGATCTTTATAGTGTTGGGATGAGAACTACCAACTCGAAGAGCATCCTTTACTTAAGACTGCTGACAATTCCTCCTACTCAACCTATATTTTTTGAGATGTTGTCTTTGCATTTTCATGTGTATTAGCAACCAGAATACCAATGAGTCGACCCACAAAAGTCATGAATTTTGAAGCAAATAGCTCTTCATCATTTATGACAGCTACAATATCATATCCTCTAAGTGCATCCTTTGATGTGAAAAAACCTTCAAAACTAGGGAATAATTTGGCAGTGAGTCAAAAATAAAATGAATTTGTGCATGTAGCTTCTTACTCAATACCAATGTAGCATGTAAACCAAATTATATGGCACTGGTACATCATCAGCATATTCTACCTCACCAGTCACCCACCTTTGTTGCCAATCATTCAATTTTTACACTAGCCAAGGAAAAATTTCAAGTTGTGATCAGAAGTTTGGTCATCAACTTCATCTAACATTTGTACTTTAAGTGCTAGCGAACAAAGCTTACCACAATAGGCACTGACACTAGATACAGACCATTCATCATATGTTTGATCCTAAATACCTTCATTTTTTGTCTCTCCATCTCTGTCTCTATCAATCTGATCTATATAAGTCCTTGCAATGTAAATGGAAGGCCAAACATGTGCAAAGAATTTGTCACCAGTGGCAACCACATCCCTGTAAATCTCCACAGCAGTGAAGTACTTTGTAATTTCCTTTGGAGCATCTTATAGTCATAAAAATGGTTATATTGTGCATATATTTACTTTAATTACTGAAACAAAATAAGTACATATATTTGTAAAATTTATTTTTTTTGTTTTAATTAAATGTAGATCTCTTTGTATTTATATACATATGGTTGTTGATGAGGGATCTCATCATTCCACATAGTCTCAATAGGACGCTAAGGCTAGGACAAGATTTTATAATGATATCATTAATAGATTAGAGGGTGCATTGAGATGTTTGGATCAAACTATACACAACACACCCAATTTGGGTAATAGAGACAGATTAGTAAATATTCAGCAGGAGATTAGACGTATGTGTTGATGGTGGTTTTAGCACGTGACAACGCAGGTGTGATTGATGGTTTCAGACCTCTCTTGAAAAGTATCCTACCCTAGGTAAGACTACTCCAAGGATAATACAACTAGGTCTTAGCTTGCTTGGAATCTCTCAATTGGTATGTTCTAGTTGTGCCTACAAGGGGTCTTACATGCAATCTGCAAATCTTCAAGTTTGGGGCAGTAAATACACATAAACCCTTTTATGATTTTTAGCTGATAAACAGAATAAAGTCCTGCTAAAATTCCTATTCTAATATCTAAAAATAGTTTTATAGAAAATGCAAAAGGTTAGGGTTTTAGAAGAATCCTAAGTGACATTCACAATGCCTAGGTTATCTTTAGTAGACAAATACTCATAAACTCTTAACCAGCTTCCTAAGTTACCAAACTAGAATGGATGTTACAGTGCTGCAGAAAATGGTGCTATCTTCAATGGAGGTCAAAAGATTTTTAGATCATATTCATTTGTTAAATACCCAATAAACAACGCAACTTAACTTATGAAATGTAATTGAACTTCAGCACAAATAATTAGTCCAGGCTAACTTTACACAGCTATCTACCATCAACAAACAACTAAAAGTATGGACTTAGAGTATTCATCAAATACTTCAGTAAACCATGAACATTACAAAAGCACAACTAATCTAACTATGGGAGAGCAAGAAGCAAACCATGAAAACCAAAATGAATCAACACAAGACACAAATTCTTAGAAGTACTGCAGAAACTTGCTTTGTATTACTTTAGATGGCATAGAGTCAACAATTCGGTATCAAATCTCTCTTACAAATAGTGGAAATTGCAGCCCTTTATATAGAAAGTAGCATACTGAGTTTTCAAATGAACGGTGGAGATTAACTCAACAATGACGGTCCAGATTACATCAATAAATACAATTATAACAACTCACATCAATTCTCAGATTACATTTTGTCTTTTATGAAAAGGATGAAAAATAGCCCCCAGATACATTGAATCTAGTCAATTTAACTAGCCAACTCAGTATATTAATAGAAAAGAACATTTTAGAAGCAAGAAAAAGAGAAAATAGAGTCACATACTGCCCTGAATACAATAGTTTACAATTGTGATGGGATTACATCCTTAGAATATTCAAAATTGTATCAATATTCACTGTCTAAGTCAATTTTGTCTTCACTGGCCAGCTTGTTGCAATAAGTCAACCATGCATCAAGTGCAGGATTAATGTCAGACAGGTCTGAATCCTTCAAATGATTTATCCAATAGTCAAACACTTCCAATTCTTGACTAAATTTACTATGTATTCTTTCTATCTCTATCCCTACCTTCTGAAATGCCTTGAATTTAGCTCTAAGGTCACTTGCCTTGTCCAACCTCTCCTCCATACTGAGCGTGGCATCTTCAAAAATTACTTTATGCAACTTATCTTTACATTTCGTGATCAAAAGGAGCATAATCATCATAGGATGCCTCCCTGCAATTCGTCAAAGAGTCATTGATATCATATATGATTGATCTCAGTTCTTCATCAGCTGGTTTATATGCTTCTTTTATATGTTCAAAGGCCTCTTTTCTCAAAAGCAGCTGTTAATACCATTCAATGGCCTTCGGCAGCTGATTCCCAGTCAAAATATTCTCTACAACCAAAGTCTAGGTAGGTAATTCTCTGATACCTTTTATCCAGGGATACATATGTGAATAATACTCATCAAAAGAATCGCATTCCTCACACAAGGCCTTCCATTTGTTATGCAATTCTACCAATTTCTAGTGCGCTTGGGCAGAGGCACTAATGGTTTCACATCCCATCTCAAAAACTTTCAGCAACCATTTCTCTATGCCTTGAGACTTTGATCTTACCTCACTCAATTTAGTAATTTCATCAATAGACAGGAAAGTGGGTATGGTTCTTATATCACCTCCTACATCTACCAGCTTTATAAAAAAATGAAGACATGCTCAAAGTTCTTCATTTTGCTATTTCAAATTTTTCTTGGACATTTCATCTTTGTCCAACTTCTCCAAAATTGATGTGACTGAGCCCTTGAAATCATCCACTCTTTGAACACAAGTGGCTAGACCTAGATCAACTGTAGCTATGATATAATCTTCCGCCATGAATTGTTCTCTTGCTATATTAGCTGGTGGGACCGCTATTTCCGCTATCCTTGATCTTAATTCATTCTTATAGATTCTTGATTGAATCTTAGCCTTCTTCTGCTTCTTAGGCTTCTGAGCATGTGATAGGATCATACTCAAGTCAAGATGCATTACTTCTACTTGTGCTTCAGGATATGTCATTTTGCCTTGCAGCCATTCAGGAGCAGAAGATTTGTTTAATTCAGAAGCTCCATCCTTATCAATTACAACCAATTCTTTGGGAGGTTCCTGTTTTGGCTCTTCATTCTTCTCTAGACTTTTCTCTTCTTCCTTTTCTTCCCCCTATGCCAAGTTCTCTAGATTTGCCATTACATTCTCTTGTGCAGACTTGAAATCTTTCTCTATTTGATCTTTGTCCAGAGGACTATCAGATATATCAATAACTTCCACAGTGGCTGAAGGTTCATGGAAGTCATCATTATTTACTTTAGCCAATGTATCCTTCTCCTCCCCAAATGTTGTTTAAGGCTCCTATAACCCCAATTCTCCACACACTTTCTCAATCCCAGGTAGCAGTGGTATTGCCAATGAATCTAAAGGCATTTGTGAAATAGGGACAGCAGAAGAGATGGCTAAGAAAGGTGTACTGACCTATGTGAGGTTGGCCAAGACTAATGATAAAGTGGAAGAAATGACCAGAGGTGAAAGAAAGGGCAGTGAAGGTAGAGGAAGAGAAGGTGAAAGAATGGTAGAAATGGGAGGCAATGGTAAAGAAGAAGATGTAGGTGCAGGGGTAGTGGAAGGGTATGAAATGGTGAGAGTGGAGGAAATAGGGCTGCTAGGGGCACTGGAAGAAATTTCTAGTGAGCAAGAAGTAGAAGCAATGGTAGAGGTAAGAGAGGTGGCAGGAGATGTTTCGTGAGTTAGGGAAGCTGAGTCAATGGGTGAGGTGGATGCAGCGGAGGAAGGAAGAATGGAAGGAGAAGTGGCAGCAGGAACAATAGGGGTTGCGACAATAGTGCCAACACTTTGGGTAGGAGGTTGGCCAGTTGGAGGATTGGAATCATTCTTGGTTGTGGTATCCTCCTTATTAACTTCTTTCCCTTTCTCCCTTTTGGCCTTAGAGATTTCTCCAGAACCACTTGGCATATCCCTTTTCTTGGAGGCCCTTGTTCTGGTTGGGGGAGGTTGATCTTTCTTCTGAGGAGACCTTACAGATGGCTTCTTCATCTTCTTTGCCTTTTCTACCTGAGATGTATGTTCTTCACTATCTGACTTATGTTTCTAGCTAGCTCTGCCTCATCTGTAACATGAATTGGTTCATCCTCTTCTCCCCCGGAGTCCTTATCTAATTCCATGGCTGTGTAAGTGAGCTAAACTCCTTATCCATCTAGAACAGCCACTTGAGATCTTACCTAGGCCTTGCTCAACCTGATTGGTTCTCTCATGACAATATCAAGGGAGCTCTCTTCTGCATTTGCCCAATTTGGCATTGGGATAGGTTGATGGTACTGAGCCTCCCATGGTCCTCTGACCATAACATTTTCATCATCTTGTAATTGGTCTGGTACCTCCATTATGTGAAACATTTTGATGAAATCCAAAGGCAGCCTTGCATGTGCTTTCTTCATGACCTCATAGTCATCGGGGCAATTGGCCCAAAAGTATTCAATATGTACCTTGTGGAAGAGCTTCTTACTTACAAATCTTTCCATTACTCTATTTGGATCAAAATGACCCCTTGCATTGTAGTGGTGCAAATTCAGGAGTTGAATATCTTTATCCAAGTGTTCTTCAGATGCCAAAGAGGGGCATGCATAAAGTCCCTTGCCAAACTTGATGGGGAATTGAACATTAGTTCTATACAAGTGTTTAAGCTTCTCAACATAGGGTATTAGTTGCCTAGACAGCTCTAGGAGCACTATCTTATCATCTGGCTACTAAGGAAGTCTGTAGGCCATTCTAGTGAAGCCCTATACCCTAATGTATGTAATTTTTTCAAATTGGATATACCATCTGCCATATCTAGTTATTTCATTCATGGCCTCAGTGGAAATCCTCAAGGCGGTGTTTCCTTGCAGCATTCTGGCTATAAACATTGTGAATGCATCATTTACCCTTTTGAAATGTATTAATGATTGGGATGAGGTTAGCTATGGGTAACATTCATATACTTTGATCTGAGTTTGCTCATCATTCTCAACTTCACCAACCTTGGACAATCCATCGTTGTGATTCCTTCTTGCTAGTGCATAGACAATATAAGATATCCATCTGAAATATCTGTTATCTTTGAAATCACTGAAAGCTGCATGGATGTCGCTGAGGATCTAAGCCCAGTGGAACTTAGTCCCTTTCAATATTTCAGTGATAATGACAAACATCTAGTCCTCAAAGGTAGAGGCTATTGGCAATCCATATATTCTACTCAAGAAGGTTACCAAGTCTCCTATCTCATCGTGGAAGTCACTTCTGTATAGTATTCTGGGAAGCTTAATGAGAGCAGACTTTCTGCCTTTAACCCAATTATCATTTATGTGCTTCCTAAAACCTTCTACATCCTTGTAATAAGCATCCTAGGATCCTTGTTTATCTGGCATAGTCATGACCTTGTGCCAAGGAATATCAATGATTTCAGCCAGAGAAGGTGGAGTTAAATCAGCTAAGATATCCCCATTGGCTGTCTGAATTATTCTCGTCATTATGTTATATCTGTCTGCATAGGTGGCCATTAGTTCAGACCAAAGACTCTCAATCTGAAGTCATCTAGGTCTATATGGCCTAGATCTGTGTCTCCTACATCACTCCATCTAGAGTGAATCTTAGTCTCTGGAGGGACTCCTTTGAACTCGTACTTCATTGCTTGGGCCCGAGTAGTCATTTAGTTTGTAGGACCGAACCTTATGAGTTTGATACCTTGAGGAAACTCCTAACATACTCTAAATTTAAAATGAACCTTAATGCAAATCTGCTATTTACTACTAACATGCCTTTTGAAGGAAATTCAAATCTGACACTTATTACAATTGCAAAAACCATCACTAAGGCATTCAATCAAATATCTAATGCTACAAGAAATTCCATGAAAATCACCATTAACAATGCACTACAACATTAATTCCATCATTTTAAACACTTTCCCTTTTAAAATTTTAGAAAATTTAGTCATTTGCATGGTTTTGCACTAATTTGAGGGTTGTTTGACCCTCAGGCAAGAAAGCGCTGAATTCAAGGTCATCTGACCTCAGTGGGGAAATCGGGCAGGTCCGACCAAAGGTTTACTTCCTTTTATGCTGTTGAATGTTTTGCACGGGTTTTGACGAGCACCGACCTGCGCTGGATTTAGAGGTCACCGACCTCTATTGGTTGTCAAGTCAATCAGTTGAGACTTTAGCGCAAATCCTATCAATATAATTTTTTTCATTGCATGTGTACGGGAAGTATCTTGGTCTGACCTACGCGAGTTTTGGTTGCTACCGACCAAGTCAGTGGGAGGGTATTGCAGCGCAGGTCGGAAGGGGTCATTTTTAGCGCAAAGTTAAGGTATTGTTTCTAGCGGGATTTTAGGACCTTCCAACCAAGTCAGAGAAAAGTGTTTTGGGCATGTAGGTTAGACATCAAAGTTTTTAGCGCCAAGTAGGTTTAGATGTGTAGCGTAGTTTTTGAAGGTCCCTGACTGACTAAATGGTGGTTCGTTTTGCAGGTCGGTCGGACCTTGTTTTAGTGCCAAGACCGAAGGTTTTACAAGAATTTGCCTAAGTTTTTGGGTTTTTTAACCTTCTTCGATGATCCATTCACATTCTCAATAGAGGATCTAAGAGAGGGTTTCAAAATGAAAATCTACAATCTCATACGGAAACCCTAGATAGAAACCCTACCCATACTAGTTTAGGAAGATTTAATCACTTAATTGCTCGTTTAGTAGAAAGATTCAATCATTTTATTCTAAACCCTAACTATTTGCAAAGAAGAACATGGTTAAAACCCTACCTGGTAAAAGTGAAAGCATCTTTGGATTGCAGGTAGGTCACGAGTTTGAGCTCGGGGTAGATCAACAACAAAGATGAGAATGATGCTCTAAAAATCATGTTTGTTTGCGCACAAATGATTAAAAACGGATGGTTTTCCCCTTATATTCCCTGGTGAATCACCATTAATGCGTAGGTGTATGACCTGCTAGTTTTAGGGTTTGCACGATTTTCTCTGAGCTCAGACTTGGCGGGGAAATCAGATGTGTCAGACCTGGTCGGAGCAGGCCATTTTAAGCGCTAAACTTAAAGGTTCAATTTGTACAGTCTTGCAGGTGTTTTAGGTTCATCTGACTTGCAGGATTTGCTTGTTCATCTGACTAAGTCGGTAATCACTTGATCTAGCACAATGTCAGATAGGATCACTTTTAGCACAGAAGTTCGACAAAGGGATATCAGTGCTAAAGTCGGTAACAATAGCTTTTAGCACCAGGTCAAACAGACAGGAATTTAGCACAAA
The DNA here is from genome assembly GCA_027924645.1 of Cunninghamia lanceolata. Taxonomy (NCBI): domain Eukaryota; kingdom Viridiplantae; phylum Streptophyta; class Pinopsida; order Cupressales; family Cupressaceae; genus Cunninghamia; species Cunninghamia lanceolata. Next base: position 11,932,562 of record BSBN01000284.1, on the reverse strand, counting down.
GTCAGAGCGACAGGAATTTAGCGCTAAGGTCAGACAAGTGAGATTTTAGCGCAAATTTCAGTTGAAGGACAATATAGTGCAAAAGGTCATTCCAAGGCCTTCAAAAGGAAAATAAGGATTCATCCTAGCAGGTTTTTTGAAGTGATTTTCAATATCATCTTTCAATCAAGGTCAATATGCACTTTAACCATTCAATCACTTAAGAGATGAACAGATCCAATGACTCTCAAGCCAAATCAAAAGAGGGGGTCCTCATTTTCAAATAGGGCATGTGTGTGAGGCACAACAAATGGTGACTTTGTTGGGGAATGCTCCCGAGCATTCCAATGATAAACGTTCAGTTTGAACCCAGAATCTTTGTGTTCCCCACATATTAAATGAAAAAGCAAGGTACCTCATCAAAAACTCTAAGATCACTAACCAGTGCAACCATCTGCATCCTAAAAACCTAAGTGTGTGCGATTGTATTCATTCCCATCCTTTGGCAACTAAGTTCACCCAAGATCCCCTGAGACAAGCTAGATAGATGAGATCATTCTACCACCAGGAAATGCTCAAATTTTGAAAGGTATCGAGCTTTGAAATGGACAAATGACTAGTAAAGTTTTCTTGTATGATGATTTTTTTTTATGTTAATCATTTCTGGATAGTACCTTTTGTAAGTATTTGCAATTTGGTTGTCTCTTTTATTTGCCTTATAATGGGTCTGGTGTTGAAAGACACCTTTTATTTTCACCCAATGTAGGCTAGCAACACTTAGTGTCACCTGCCTTCTTTTGATTGATAGTGTGTGTGGTAGAAGAGGAAATCAACCCTTTTCACTTGACACAAGATCACCTAGACTCACCTAGCTACTTCAGGATTATTTAGAGTGTGAGAGGAAATGGTTAGAAAATACTTCAGGTGCACCAACTAATAACTCATTTTCAATGAACAGACACCATACTCCTTGGCATAACAATGGACCCCATAGCAAAACTAAGTGGAAACCTTAGCTTCTCGAAGGAAGACTCATGATTATTCACCCATCAAAGAAGCCCTTGCAGGTCTGCATAACTACCACCACATCAAAAACAAAGACCCCACGGGAAAGCAAGCGCAGCAAACAAAAACAAAAGGACAACTAATATAAGCAAAGCAGCTAACAACTAAGGAAAGAAAAGGCAGGAAAGAAAAACTAAACCAAAGGCAATCTAGACTAACCAAAGCAAACAAACCCCCTAATTATGTACACTAAAATGAGGCATGACTACCTCTCAGGCCTGGAAGTAGTGCTTTAGGAACTAGCCATTGACAGGCAGTGGTAGCCCCTCACCAGTAAGGCTCTTGAGTTAGTATGTACTGTCTCCAAGGATCTCATAGATCTGATAGGGGCCCAACCAAAGTTTATCAAACTTACCATGTTCTCCTTTCTTCTCATGCACCTTATCCCAGTATAGGACCAAATCAGAAATGTGGAAGGCTTTGACCTTGGCTCTTTTGTCGAACCATCGTTTGATGACTCCCTGATGTTTAGCAAAGTTTTCTATAGCAGCGCCACATTTCTCTTCAAGATGCAATAATTGGGCCAACCTAGAGGACAATTGATCATTAGTTTCAAGGTAATCTTGCATAAATTGAAGTACCAAAATTCTCAAATGGATGGGAAAGATGGGTTCAATCCCATAGACTAGGTGATAAGGAGATGTGTTCAGGGCTGCTTTATGTCAGATTCTATCAGCCCATAACGCGAACCTAATTTGGGTGTGCCAGTCTCTAGGGTTTTTATCTAATAGTCTGTTAATAACCTCAAGCAAATTTTTGTTTGTTGATTCAGCTACCCCATTCCCTTGTGGATAGTAACTAGATGAGAACTTGAGAGTGATCCCATAATCAAATGCCCAATTAGAAAATTGCAATGATGAAAAGGTGGAGCCATTATCACAAACTAAAGCAAATGGACAACCAAATCTAGTGATACTATGCTTTTCAACAAATTCAATAACCACCTCTGTGGTGCATTACTTACAAGCTATTGCCTCAAACTATCGAGTGCAGTAATCAGTAGAGGTTAGAATATACCTGTGGCCTACAGAGGAAGGTGGATTGATCATACCGATAAAGTCGAGGCCCCACTGAGCAAATGGTCATACCTCCACTACTGGTTGCAAAGGCATGGCTGTGTGTCATTCTTTGTGTGCGGTGGTCTGGCATATATGACAGGTTCTTACATGTGAATATGCATCTTTGAACAAGGTTGGCCAATAGTATCCAGCATGAAGAACCTGATTAGCTATCGAGTGCGTTGACCCATGACCTATCCCAAATCTCGTGAAAACTGGTTGACACCTAATTGACCTCTAATTTATCTAAACACCTTAGATAGATACCTTTGTGATTCTTCTTGTAAAGGACTAGGCCTTTTATCATGTAATTGCTGCTTTTTAGTTTAAGTGCTCTCCTTTGCACTGAATTTAGTGGTGGTGGACAGCATTGATTGAGTAAATAAAATATGATATCTCCGTACCACTCATCTTTTGAAACATCTTCTAAAAGGTACTTCTGAGAGACTAGGTCTGGTCCTACTTTAGCCATTGCTCTAGTCAGGGCTTGGCCTCTTACCAATTTCATAGGTTGAATATCTACGTCAAACTCTTGTAACATGGTGACCCACTTCCCTCTTCTTTCTCCTAATTCACTTTGCATTAGTAATGCTTTGACTAATGCATCTAGGACTATAGAAATTACTTGACTTCTCAAGATGTAATGACAAAATTTCTTAACTGCCTTTACCAGAGCATATGCTTGTTTTTCCACATTGGGATACCTCAGCTCTGTGTCTTTCAATGGGGTGCTCATGAAAGCAATGGGCCTTTCATCATCAACTGACCTCTTTTGCATCAACATTGTAGTGCAAGTATGCTCGGAAGAAAATGAATATATGTGAAATAGCAAAAGTGTAATCGAGATTCACCAAGACAGGTGCATTGGATATAGCTTGTTTAATTTCTACAAAGGCAGCCTTGGCTTTTGGACTCCAATCCATTTTAACATCTTTCTTTAGCATGGCGTTGAGAGGTTGAACAATCTCAGCAAACCCTGTAATGAATTTACGTACAAAGTTGACCTTACCAAACTATGACTTAAGTTCCTTCTTACTGGCTGGGGGAGGTATTTTGAGTATTGCTTGGATCCGGTCTGGGTCTATAGATATTCCTTGCTTAGATATTACATGTCCCAACAACTTCCCTTTAGTTACTCCAAAAATGCACTTCTTGGGGTTGAGTGATATACCATAATCCTTGCATCACTGCAACACCTTTCTCAGATCTGCTGCATGATCCTCTCATCTTTTTGAGAATACTGTGAGGTCGTCCATGTAGATGATAATACATTTTCCAACCAACCCCTTAAAAGCAACACCCATCGCATGCTAAAAAGTTGCACCAGCGTTTATTAAACCAAAGGGCATGCGGCAATATGCATAGATGCCCCATTTACAGGTGAAGTACGTCTTCAATCTATCTTCATATTCTACCATCAGCTGATTATAACTAGAATATCCATCCAAGAATGACATCATCTAGGACCCATTAACAATTTGTAATACTTCATCCAAAGAGGGTAGTGGGTAATTATCCTTTTCAGACGCTCTGTTTAAATTACAGAAGTCAACACAAAGCCTGATTTCTCCATTTTTCTTTCAAACCAAGACTAAATTTGCTACCCATGTAGAATGTCTGACAAGAAATATTATCCTTGCTAACAACAACTTCTAAACTTCTTTGAAAATCAATGGTTCCAGTAGAGCATTCATTGGCCTCTGCCTTTGTTTGAACGGCTTTGCTCCTAGCTTCAATGGGATGGTGTACGTGATGATCAAGGTATTATATGTCTTTAGATCTTCATAGCTCCATGCTATAACCTCATGGTAATCTCTTAATGCATGTATGATTCATGTCCTTTCTTCTTCATTACTAGCTTTCCCAATGAACACATTTTTAACATTTTCTTCCATTCCCAAGTTAAATAGTTCACACTTTCCTCCTGGAGACTCTCCTTTCCTTTGGGTCCCTAAATTATCTGCATCAAACAGTCTTTCCCATTCTACCATTCCTTGAGGAATCATGTTGGTTTTTAGGTTTAGTACTCCTTCTAAATCCATTTTAGCAGGCTCCATTTCTTCTTCATTTATTATTTGAGCAGTGAACACATCTGATGAAGTAAGGAAATTAATTATGTGCTGATCATCTTTAAAAACTTGGAAATTGGTAACATTATCAGGTATAGACGGGGTAGCCACAAACTCAACAGAAAACTTCTTTAATCCTGCCATAGACGTTGGCTCTAATGTACTTGTTGCCTATGATAGGGCATTTACAACATGATTCTGTCTCCTTGGGATGACTTGGATGTTAAAACTGTCAAAGCATTCTATCAAATCCCAGACTCTGTTCCTATACCTATTCAACCTCTTATCATTGCATGAGTCCTGTTTTCTCACTTGTTTTACCACTAGTTTAGAATCAACAAACACTTGGATAATTCTGACTTTCTTCTGCAGTGCTACCAGCAGCCCTTGCACTAATGCTTCGTATTCAATGACATTGTTTGTGCATGGAAATTGTAGTCTCTGTGACACCAAATAAGAGCTCCCGGTGGGGCTGATTAATTCAACCCCTGCACCAGACCCTTGTCTGCACCTTGAACCATCAAATCTTAAGGTCCATAAGTGAAAATCTCTGTTGTCCTCATTCTTTTTTATAGACTTCGTTTCATTAAGCGAAGGTTCAAGTTCCTCCTTCTTTTTAACAATTGGTTCCTTCTTCAGAATTATAGGGATATTCAGTTGTCTTTGTACTTGTTTGACTGCTTCTTGACACAGCTGGAAAGTAAGTTCAGAGTGAGATGTATCATGTATATGACACCAGTTGGGCAATAATAACTCCTCCATTGAAACCTGCTTCCCAATAGCAATTTGATCTTGCACAAATCTGGCTACAAAATCACAGAATCCTTCAAATATCCTGGGTTCATCTTCTTCTGAAGAGTTTTTGCATCTGATTGAACGTATGCTTCTGTACTTTCTGGTCTTTCTATAAGTGGTTTAGAGGGTCTTAAGCAACTCAGCATGAGGACTTCTCCTGGCTAACTAATGTGTGGAAGATAGACTCCCAAATCAACTTTTGAGAACAGGACCTCATTGGGCTAATTGTACTCTGTAATTATATGCTTCATCTTGGGTTCTCTTTCAATATGTATCTGATTGGCCAACCCTTTCCATGGCAGCCACATGTGGGAAAGGTCAGTTGCCATATAACCATTCAAAGTTCTAGACCAATCTCTGCTCAGAAGCATGCCATATTGATATGGAATGTCTACTACTTGAATATCTATATACTGCTATATCCTAGGATCAGAAGCCAGTTGCATGTGTATCCTGTTTAACTCACCCACTACATTCACTTCAGTCTTATCTAACTATGTTACCTTCCTAGAAGACTTGGCTGGAGTGAGCCCAAGTGCCTTGTAGACTGATAATGGCATTACATTCGTGGAAGCACCAGAATCTACTAAACAGTTATGAAGATTCTTATTGAAGATCTTGAGTGTTAGGAGGAAAGGAGGACTTTCTCTCTTATCCTTATACGGTGTCATCTTTTGTTCCACATCAGTCACATGTATTCTTTCTTTCCCTTTATCCATGCTATCCTTGGTGATGTTTTCTTTTGGGACGTAATCAGTCTTAGTTCCAATACCTATATCTTGGAAGAAAGAGGTCCTAACCTCAAGTATCTTAAGTAACTCATACACAGACAGACTGACCTTGATTTTCTTAAGTTCCTCAGCTACATACTACCCCATCTTCACTATGTTAGATCATTGGGAATTATCTGCAACAGTAGCACCCTGATATACTGATTGATGGGGGACTTTCGAGGGTTCGAGATAATTGGTGGCTTTTGTGTCAGGTGGGATCTAGTAACTATTTGGAGGGATGGAGGTGGTGAAAGGACCTTTGGGCTTGCTATTTCTCAGGTTGTAAGGAATCTTATTGTACTACTGATATGGATTAACTTCTTCAAACTCTTCTTCCTCAGGCTAATTATCATCTTAGAATGGAAATGTATAACTATCAAGAACTAGGGCAGTATCATACCTTTGAGAAGGAACAATTTCATATCCTATCAGTGGAGTCTCCTAATTTTTAGCATTTTGAATCTCCATCTGGAAGATACTGGATGCAATATGGAATTTTGGGTAGTCCAGCTCAGAGTGAGCATTCGTGTTATGTAGTCTGCATCAAGTGGATAGAGCTGCTTTAGCTAACATGACATGACCCAGGGGCCTAGTATCATTGTTTTGATTTTCCAAAGGTGAAGGCACTCCTCCATTGTTTGGTTTGGTGTTCCAGGATCGGTTTGACCACTACTGAAAGTTCTAATTCTGGTACTGATTCTAATTTGGGAACTGGTTCTGACTTTGATTCTGAGAGTACTACTGACTTTGAAAATGTTGCTGATTCTGTCCCCTCTGCTACAGATAAGCATTTTGGTTCTTGAGGTGAGTAACCTCAGCAGTAAGCTTCCTCATTTGCTCAACCAGCTCTTTGATATCATCTTTGTCTTCTTTGGTCTTGGCTGTTTCTGAAGACTATAGGAAAGGCATTTGTGCTGGAGGCATTTTAGCTACTGGATTACCCAGGTGGATTACTAAGGCTTGTGTTGTAGCTGGGTTCAGAATTGGGTTCATCACAAGAGTATGATTAGCCAATGCTTGATTTATCATAGGTATTTGATTTGGCATTGCAATAGGCCCCATATGGTTTAATGGACCAGAAGTTGTTTTCCCTAGCTGGGTACTCACAGTGACAGCAGTAGAATATGCTTGAGCTAAAGTAGCAGGGATTGGGTTAGCTCTCCTTGTGAACATGGAGGTAAGTTTGTCCAGGGCAACATAGTAAATGGATAGAGCAGCAGCCTAATCTACAGTGTAAGGAGCCTACAAATGGCTGAAAGCCTTATGGAATCTGTTGTTAAAGGAACTTATCATCTCACATTCATCTTGACAGATCTTCGCAAAAGACTGATAAAGATCAGCTAGGGTGGTAGGCATACGAAACCTATCCAAAAAAGTAGTCTCCAAGTTCTGCCATGAATTTATGGATGTTGTAGGGAGGATAGCAAACTAGTAATACGCTTCATCCTGCAGGGAATAAGGGAACAACCTGCATATCATGTCCTCATACTGTACTTGCAACATAAACATGTTAGATTCAAAAATTTTGATGTGCTCATCCGTAGTTCTATCTGGATCATTCACTCTAAATTTTGAACAGAACTTATCTAGGTTCTTTGGCATATCATGGTAATCATTGAATAGAAAAGGAGACTAGTTATTTCCTGCAAAGAAGGCCATGCTGGGAGGATTAATGGGAGCTGCAGTGGTATTTCTTGGGGCTGAATAAGCTCTTGGTGCTCTGGGTATTCCTTGATCCCTTCTTATTTGTCTGAATTCTGCCAGGGACAGCAGCTCTTCTCTAGCTGAGCTGGATCTAGTGTGTCTCTATCTAGTCCCCAGATTTGCTAATTTTTTCACAGAGGAAAATGGGGTGCCCTCCTTCTAGCACCAATTCTATTGATGGTGGTTTTAGCACGCAACAATGCATGTGTGATTGCTGGTTTCACACCTCTCTTGAAAAGTATCCTACCCTAGGTAAGACTACTCCAAGGATAATATAGCTAGGTCTTAGCTTTCTTGGAATCTCTCAATTGGTATGTTCTAGCTGTGCCTATAAGGGGTCTTACATGCAATCTGCAAATCTTCAAGTTTGGGGCAGCAAATACACATAAAACCTTTTATGATTTTCAGCTAATAAAAAGAATAAAGTGCTGCTAAAATTCCTATTCTAATATCTAAAAATAGTTTTATAGAAAATGCAAAAGGTTAGGGTTTTAGAAGAATCCTAAGTGACATTCACAATGCCTAGGTTATCTTCAATAGACAAATACTCTTAAACTCTTAACCAGCTTCCTGAGTTACCAAACTAGAATGGGTGTTACAGTGCTGCAGAAAATGGTGCTATCTTCAATGGAGGTCAAAAGATTTTCAGATCACATTCATTTGTTAAATACCCAATAAACGGTGCAACTTAACTTATGAAATGTAATTGAACTTTAGTACAAATAATCAGTCCAGGCTAACTTTACACAACTATCTACCATCAGCAAACAACTAAAAGTATGGACTTAGAGTATTCATCAAATACTTCAGCAAATCATGACCATTACAAAAGCACAACTAATCTAACTATGGGAGAGAAAGAAGTGAACCATGAAAACCAAAATGAATCAACACAAGACATAAATTCTTAGAAGTACTACAGAAACTTGCTTTGTATTACTTCAAATAGCATAGAGTCAACAATTCAGTATCAAATCTCTCTTACAAATAGTGGAAATGGCAGCCCTTCATATAGAAAGCAGCATACCAAGTTTTCAAATGAATGGTGGAGATTAACTCAACACCAATGGTCTAGATTACATCAATAAATATAATTATAATAGCTCACATCAGTTCTCGGATTACATTTTATCTTTTATGAAAAGGACAAAAAATAGCCCTAAGATACATTGAATCTAGTCAATTTGACTACCCAACTCAGTATATTAATAGAAAAGAACATTTTAGAAGAAAGAAAAAGACAAAATAGAGTCACATGCTGCCCCGAATATAGTAATTTACAATTGTGATGGGATTACATCCTTAGAATATTCAAAATAGTATCAAGATTCACTGTCTAAGTCAATTTTGTCTTCACTGGCCAGCTTGTTACGATAAGTCAACCACACATCAAGTGCAGGATTAATGTCAGACAAGTCTAGATCCTTCAAATGATTTATCTGATAGTCAAACACTTCCAGTTCCTGATTGAATTTACTATGTATTCCTTCTATCTCTGTCCCTACCTTCTGAAATACCTTGAATTCAGCTTTGAGGTTGTTTGCCTTGTCCAACCTCTCCTCCATACTGAGCGTGGCATCTTCAAAAATTACTTAATGCAACTTATCTTTACATTTCTTGATATCAAAAGGAGCATAATCATCATAGGATGCCTCCTTGCAATCCCTCAAAGTGTCATTGATATCATATATGACTGATCTCAGTTCTTCATCAGCTGGTTTATATGCTTCTTTTATATGTTTGAAGGTCTCTTTCCACAAAAGCAGCTGTTGATACCATTCAATGGCCTTCGACAGTTGATTCCCACTCAAAATATTCTCTACAACCTGAGTCTAGGTAGGCAATTCTCTGATACCTTTTATCCGGGGATACATATGTGAACAATACTCATCAAAAGAATCGTATTCCTCACACAAGTCCTTCCATTTGTTATGCAATTCTACCAATTTCTGGTGCACTTTGGTAGAGGCACTAATGGTTTCACATCCTATCTCAAAAAATTTTAGCAACCAACTCTCTATGACTTGAGACTTTGATCTTACCTCGCCCAATTTAGTCATTCCATCAGTAGACAAGAAAGTGGACATGGTCCTTATATCTCTTCCTACATCTCCTAGCTTTATCAAAAATTGAAAACATGCTTGAAATTCTTCATTTTGCTATTTCAAATCTTTCTTGGACATTTCATCTTTGTCCAATTGCTCCAAAATTGATGTGACTGAGCCCCTAAAATCATCCACTCTTTGAGCACGAGTGGTAGGACCTAGATTAATTGTAGATATGATATAATCTTCCACCCTGACTTGTTCTCTTGCTATATCAGCTGGCAGGACCGCTATTTCCGCTATCCTTGATCTTGATTCATTCTTATAGATTCTTGATTGAATCTTAGCCTTCTTCTACTTCTTAGGCTTCTAAACCTATGACAGGATCATGCTCAAGTCAAGCTGCATTACTTCTACTTGTGGCTCAGGATATGTCATTCTACCTTGCAGCCATTTAGGAGCAGAAGATTTCTTTAATTCAGAAGCTGCATCCTTATCAATTACAGCCAGTTCTTTGGGTGGTTCCTATTCTGGCTCTTCATTCTTCTCTGGACTTTTCTCTTCTTCCTTTTCTTCCCCCTACGCCAAGTTCTCTAGATTTACCATTACATTCTCTTGTGCAGACTTGAAATCTTCCTCTATTTGATCTTTGTCCAAAGGACTATCAGATATATCAATAACTTCCACATTGGCTGAAGGTTCATGGAAGTCATCATTATTTACTTCAACCAATGTATCCTTCTCCTCCTCAAATGTTGTTTGAGGCTCCTGTAACCCCAATTCTCCACACACTTTCTCAATCCTAGGCAACAGTGGTACTACCAATGAATCTACAGGCATTTGTGAAATAGGGATAGCAGAAGAGATGGCTAAGGAAGGTGTACTGACCTATGTGAGTTTGGCCAAGACATATGATAAAGTGGAAGAAATGACCAGAGGTGAAGGAAAGGGCAGTGAAGGTAGAGGAAGAGAGGATGAAAGAATGGTAGAAATGGGAGGCAATGGTAAAGAAAAAGAAGATGTAGGTGTAGGGGTAGTGGAAGGGTATGAAATGGTGAGAGTGGAGGAAATAGGGCTGCTAGGGGCACTGTAAGAAATTGCCAGTGAGCAAGAAGTAGCAGCAATGGTAGAGGTAAGAGAGATTGTAGGAGATGTTTCCTGAGTTAGGGAAGCTGAGGCTATGGGTGAGGTGGATGTAGTAGAGGAAGGAGGAATGGAAGGAGAAGTGGCAGTAGAAATAGCATGGGTTGCGATAGCAGTGCCAACACTTTGGGTAGGAGGTTGGGTAGTTGGAGGATTGGAATCATTCTTGGTTGTGGTATCCTCCTTATTAACTTCTTTCACTTTCACCCATTTAGCCTTAGAGATTTCTCCAGAACCACTTGGCATATCCCTTTTCTTGGAGGCCCTTGTCCTAGTTGGGGGAGGTTGATCTTTCTTCTGAGGAGACCTTACAGATGGCTTCTTCATCTTCTTTGCCTTTTCTGCCAGAGATGTATGTTCTTCACTATCTGACTTATGTTTCTTAGCTGGCTCTACCTCATCTATAACATGAATTGGTTCATCCTCTTCTCCCCCAGAGTCCTTATCTGATTCCATGGCTATGTAAGTGAGCTAAACTCCTTGTCCATCTAGAACAACCACTTGAGCTCTGACCCAGGCCTTGCTCAACCTGATTGGTTCTCTCATGACAATATCAATGGATCTCTCTTCTGCATTTGCCCAATTTGGCAATGGGATAGGCTGATGGTACTGAGCCTCCCATGGTCCTCTGACCATAACATTTTCATCATCTTATAATTAGTTTGGTATTGCCATTATGTGAAACCTTTTGATGAAATCTAGAGGCAACCTTATGTGCTTTCTTCATGACCTCATAGTCATCGGGGCAATTGGCCCAAAAGTCTTCAATATGTACCTTGTGGAAGAGCTTCTTACTTACAAATCTTTCCATTACTCTATTTGGATCAAAATGACTCCTTGCATTGTAGTAGTGAAAATTTAGGAGATGAAGTTCTTTATCTGAGTGTTCTTCAGATGCCAAAGAGGGGCATGCATAAGTCCCTTGCCAAACTTGATGGGGAATTGAACATTAGTTCTATGCAAGTGATTAAGCTTCTCAGCATAGGGTATTAGTTGCCTAGACAGGTCCAGGAGCACTGTCTTATCATTAGGATATCGAGGAAGTCAGTAGGCCATTCTAGTGAAGCCTTGTACCCTAATGTATGTAAATTTTTCAAATTGGATATACCATCTGCCATATCTAGTTATTTCATTCATGGCCTCAGTGGAAATCCTCAAGGCAATGTTTCCTTGCAGCATTCCAGCTATATACATTGTGAATGCATCATTTACCCTTTTAAAATGTATCAATGATTGGGATGAGGTTAGTTGCAGGTACCATTCAAATACTTTGATCTAAGTTTGCTCATTATTCCCAACTTCACCAACCTTGGACAATCCATCGCAGTGATTCCTTCTTGCCAATGCATAGATAATATAAGATGTCCATCTGAAATATCTGTTATCTTTGAAATCATTGAAAGCTACATGGATGTTGTCATTGAGGATCTGAGCCCAGTGGAACTTAGTCCCTTTCAATATTTCAGTGATAATGACAAATATCTAGTCCTCAAAGGTAGAGGCTATTGGCAATCCATATATTCTTCTCAAGAAGGTTACCAAGTCTCCTATCTCATCGTGGAAGTCACTTCTGTATAGTATTCTGGGAAGCTTAATGAGAGCAGACTTTCTACTTTTAACCCAATTATCATTTATGTGCTTCCTGCAACCTTCTACATCCTTGTTATAAGCATCCCGGGATCCTTGTTTATCTGGCATAGTCATGACCTTGTGCCAAGGAATATCAAAGATTTTAGCCAGAGAAGGTGGAGTTAAATCAGCTAAGATATCCCCATTGGCTATCTGAATTGTTCTCGTCATTATGTCATATATGTCTGCACAGGTGGCCATTAGTTCTGCACATTGCACCAAACTAGGGAAGGCAATAACTTGTGCAATACCACTATCTCTGAGTACTCTAGCCCTAGGAGCTGGGTTCAGACCAAAGGCCCTCAATCTGAAGTCATCTAGGTCTATATGGCCTAGATCTGTGTCTCCTACATCACTCCATCTGGAGTGAATCTTGGTCTTTGGAGGGACTCCTTTGAACTCGTACTTCATTGCTTGGGCCCGAGCAGTCATTTAGTCTCCAGGATCAGACCTTATGAATTTGATACCTTGAGGAAATTCCTAATATACTCTAAATTAAAATGAACCTTAATGCAAATCTTCTATTTATTACTAACATGCCTTTTGAGGGAAATTCAAATCTGACACTTATTGCAATTACAACAACCATCACTAAGGCATTCAATCAAATATCTAATGCTGCAAGAAATTTCATAAAAATCACCATTAACAATGCACTACAACATTAATTCCATTATTTTAAACACTTTTCCTTTGAAAATTTTAGAAAATTCAGTCATTTGCATGGTTTTACGCTAATTTGAGGGTTGTCCGACCCTCAGGCAGGAAAGCGCTGAGTTCAAGGTCATCTGACCTTAGCGGGAAATCGGGCAAGTCTGACCAAAGGTTTACTTCCTTTTATGTTGTTGAGTGTTTTGCGCGGGTTTTAACGAGCACCGACCTGTGCAGGATTTAGAGGTCACCAACCTCTATTGGTTGTCAAGTCGATCAGTTGAGACTTTAGCACAAATGCTATCGATGTAATTTTTTTCATTGTGTTTGCGCAAGAATCAGCTTGGTCTAACTTGCGTGAGTTTCGGTTGCTACCGACCAAGTCAGTGTGAGGGTATTGCAGCACAGGTCAGAAGGGGTCGTTTTTAGCACAAAGCTGAGGTATTATTTCTAGCAGGATTTTAGGACCTTCCGATTAAGTCAGAGAAAAGTATTTTGGGCGCGTAGGTCAAACATCAAAGTTTTTAGCACCAAGTAGGTTTAGATGCGTAGCATAGTTGTTGAAGGTCTCTGACCAACTAAATGGTGGTTCATTTTGTAGGTCGATCGACCTTGTTTTAGCACCAAGACCGAAAGTTTTATGGGAATTTGCCCAAGTTTTTGGGTTTTTTAACCTTCTTCGATGATCTGTTCACATTCTCAACAGAGGATCTAAGAGAGGGTTTCAAAATGAAAATCTACAATCTTGTATGGAAACCCTAGCCAGAAACCCTAACCATACTAGTTTAGGAAGATTTAATCACTTAATTGCTCATTTAGTAGAAAGATTCAATCATTTTATTCTAAACCCTAACTATTTGTGAAAAAGCACAAGGTTAAAACCCTACCTGGTAAAAGTGAAAGCATGTTTGGATTGCAGGTAGGTCACGGGTTCGAGCTCGTGGCAGATCAACAGCAAAGATGAGAACGACGATCCAAAAATCCTGTTTGTTTGCGCACAAATGATTAAAAATGGATGGTTTACCCCTTATATTCCCTGGTGAATCGCCATTAATGCGTAGGTGTATGACCTGCCAGTTTTAGGGTTTGCACAATTTTTTCTGAGCTTGGACCTTGCAGGGAAATCAGATGTGTCAGACCTAGTCGAAGTAGGCCATTTTTAGCGCTAAACTTAAAGGTTCAATTTGCATAGTCTTGCGGATGTTTCGGGTTCATCTGACTTGCGGGCTTTTCTTGTTCATTCGACTAAGTCGGTGATCGCTTGATCTAGTGCAAAGTCAGATAGGATCGCTTTTAGCATAGAAGTTTGACAAAGGGAATCAGTGCTGAAGTCAGTAACAACAGCTTTTAGCACCAAGTCAGATAGACAGGAATTTAGCGCAAAGTTGGAGTGATGGGAGTTTAGCACTAAGGTTAGACAAGTGAGATTTTAGCGCAAAGGTCAGTTGAAGGACAATATAGCGCAAAAGGTCATTCCAAGGCCTTCAAAAGGAAGATAAGGATTCATCCTAGCAAATTTTTTGAAGTGATTTTCAATATCATCTTTCAATCAAGGTCAATATGCACTTTGACCATTTAATCACTTACGAGATGAACCGTTCCAATTACTCTCAAGCCAAATCAAAAGAGGGGGTCCTCATTTTTGAATGGGGTGTGTGTACGAGGCACAACAGTATGATTGACACAATTTGAGCATACAATCCATATGATGACATAAGCACTGAGGACTTTTATAGGCCTTTTGCCATGACTATAACGAGCACTGAGAAAAATAAATCTATTTCTCAGAGAGTTTCATTGCATGATGTGCATACCATGTTCCCTTATGATACGGGATGATAAAAAGTTAGAGGATATACTATTACGAGGTGTGCAGATGCACTGGTTGCTCCATTTATATATCCCAGATGGTTGGTAACCAATCATAGATGGCCTCATAGTGACGAGTTGCCACTTTATTTTTGCAAACAATTATATGTTGAGTTCCATTTAGGATTAGATGTGGATTACACATCTATGCCTGCACATGCTGGATAGGGTTGTAAGGAAGTTAAAGTAGAGGAAACAACTTCCTACGCCAATCTTGAGGAGAAACATTATGCAAAACTTTTTAAAGTTGATCTAATAGTTACAGAAATTTTAGAAGCATATTCAAAACATGAAATAAACAATGAAACACAAAAACAGAAAATATACATGGGGAAAACCCTTTCAAGTGAAAAACTCCACACTCCAAAAGCTTGCTCAATGTATTCCAAATCCAAAAACAAGATTGCATACACTTGCAAAGAAAATTTTATATAGGAGTATCACCAGTAAACAACTCTAGAAGAATTCTGGCAGCATAACAATACCTACAAACTCAACACACAAACTACTCCTTAGGCCTCCAATTTATAGACTTATGGATATACAAGAAACCATTTGTGGTTTTATAAAACCATGTGCGAAGCTTCTCAGCCAAGATTCCAATCTAAAAATAAGCTCTCACGTCCAAAATGAAATCCCCTATTTTTGACGCTTACAGATGTCAGAATTTGTCATAATATGCCTAAAAATAGGCCTTCCATAATATACCACTATGTGGTCATATTTTGACACCTAATAAACCAATTTTCAAAGCATCGACAATGCATAATAGTTGTAGGAAAATATTAAATAAAAATAACTATTAGGGGAAATATCTAGCAAGGTTGAGACACCTTATTTCCCAACATTCTCCCACTTGTTGAATACCTTACAAGAGCCATGGAAATAACACCATCATGGATCAACTGCTAGGGGCCAAAAGGCCCATAGACTCGAAACACCACCTAAATTTCACTATGCTCATGGGCTTAGTTAATGCATCTGTAACATTCGTCATAGTCTCTACCTTTTCCAGCTTCACCCTGCCATCCTCAACCATATCTATCACGAAGTGATACTGAACATCAATGTGTTTGGTCCTAGCATGAAAATTTAGGTTCTTCACAAGGCAGATTGCACTCTGAATGTCACAATAAACTTTAACTACACCCTATTTTAATCCAATATTTAAACACAAACGCTTCATCCAAATGGCTTCTTTATAGGCATGAGTAGCTATCATATACTGTACCTCAGTGGTGGACAAAATGACCACAACCTATCACTTGCTCATCCAACTAACTACACCACCATTAAGAGTAAAAACATATGCACCAGTGGACCTTCTACTATTGACATCACCAGCCTAGTCTAAATCTACAAACCCATGAATACTTAGGGAATGTTGATCTCCTGTACCATGAAAACAAATATAGTACTCTATTGTACCCCACAAATATCTAAAGACCCTCTTAACTACATCCCAATACACTCTTCTAGGATTAGACATATAACGAGAAAGAACTCCCACTGCTTGGGCAATGTCTGGTCTTGTACAGACCATAGCATACATTAAGCTTCCAATTGTACTCTGGTAAGGCACTTTGCTCATGTCTTCCATCTCCGATGGGGATGTAGGACATTGTGAAATAGAAAGCTTCATTCCTAATGTAACAGGAACACAAAATGGTTTACAATCCTGCATGTTAAGCCTTTGAAAAACTAAACAAACATACTTACTTTAGCCAAGCCATAGCTTTATGTTCTCACGATCTCTTCTAATCTCCATCCCAAGTATGTATTTTGTTGCACCAAGATCTTTCGTTTCAAATTTCACAAAGAGCTAATATTTCAATTCTGCAATCAAACCTTTGACATTCTCAATAAACAACATGTCATCAACATAGAAAGCAATTACCAGGAAACAATCACCATCAGATTTAAAATATACACAATGATCAGATTTAGACCGCACAAATCCCAAACTCAACACATAAGTATCAAACTTCTGGTACCACATCCTTGGACTTTTTTTAAGGCCATACAGAGATTTCTTTTTAACTTACAAACCAACTTTCTTTTACCTTTCACCACGTAGTGCTCTGGCTGTGTCATATAGATTTCTTCCTCCAAATCACCATGAAGGAAAGTAGTTTTCACATCCATTTGTTCAAACTCTAGGTCATAAGCTACTACAATAGATAATAAAAACCAAATGGATGTCATTTTAGCAATAGGAGAAAAAATCTCACCGTCATCAATACCCTCAACCTGAGAGTATCCCTTTGAAACCAACTGTGCCTTATACTTTTCAACATTTCCATCTGAACCAATCTTTTTCTTAAACACCCATTTACATCCAAAAGCTTTTCATCCTTCAAGCAATGGTACTAGGTCCCATGTATCATTTCTTTCAAGGGCTGCCATCTCTTCATCCATGGCTATTTTCCAGGACTCTACATCATTCATACCCAAAGCCTCTTGCATAGATCTCGGTTCAGCAATGTTAGTACTCAAAGAAAATATACACTTCCAATCATCAAGTGAATACCCATACCTTTTAGGTGGTTGCCTTGTAGACCTTCGAACAAGCTGAGGTGGAGGTTCTTCCACTTCTTCCTTCTCTTCTCCCTCTTTTGAAGATTTAGAGTTTGATGAGCTCTCCTCAACTTATTTTCTATCTTGGGTCTCAATTCAACTTTCTTAGGTGTAGAAGGAAGTTGAATCACATCCTTTTTTTGTTCAATTTCTTTATGCTATTCTAGCTAAAAAGTAATAGGATAAGGTTTAGTCTCTCTAAAAATAACACTTCTGGAATAAATTACCTTATGTCCAACAGGGTCCCAAAGCTTGTATCCTTTCACACCATATCCGTAGTTGATGAAGATACATTTGACAACCTTAGAATCCAACTTTGTTCTCTTCTCCTTAGGCACATGTGCATATGCCTCACAACCAAAAACTCTCAAATGTCTAAGTGAAGGCTTTTTCCCCAACCACACCTCCATTGGTGTTTTATCAACAAGCGCTGATGTAGGTGATCTATTTATCAAATAAAAAGTAGTGGCAATAGCTTCATCCCAAAAAATTTATTATAGACTAGCTCCACTCAACATGCTCCTAGCCTTCTCCATCAACGTTCTATTCATTCTTTCTATAACTCCATTCTGCTGAGAAGAATACAGAGTTGTCTTTTGTCTTTTAATCCGACAATCTATACAAAATTTGTCAAAATCTATAGAACAGTACTCACCACCATTGTCAATCCTCAATCATTTAATTTTCTTTCTAGTCTAAGTTTCTACCATAGCCTTAAACTCCTTAAAACAACTGAAGTCTTTAGATTTACTCTTCAAAAAATATACCCATGTTCTCCTACTGAAATCATCAATGAAAGTAACATAATAAACTGATTACCAATAGAAGCAACATCAACAAGACCAAATACATTCGAATGAATTAGATCCAATATACATGAAGACTTATGAGAAGATGAGTAAAATTGAACATGGTTCGTTTTGCCATAAATACAATGTTCATAGAAATCAAACTCTAGATTGCAATCATTCAACCCTTCAACAAGGTTCTTTATTTTTAAGGCTTTTAAACCCTTCTCTCCAATGTGGCCAAGTCTCTGGTTCTATAACATAGTCTTTTTTGTAGGCAACTTTGATTCGGTAGATAGAGCACCCTTGGGTACCCAGAAGCCATGACCATACGTAGAAGAGGAAACCATCTCTTTATTCAACGAAGTAGTTTCTAGCTTAATTTTATCAAAAGTGCTATTGTACTCAATTGTGCATGCATCAAGCTGGTACAATGTACCCAATCTACTTCCTCTTGCTATCACCATAGCACCTCTCACCATTTTCTCACTTGCTTTAGAAAAATGTACATGCACACTCACATCGATTAGCTTGCTAACAGATAATAAATTTCTTGCTAGTCCTGGGATATGCAAGACACCATCAAATCATCTAACTCTACCATCAAAAATTTCACATGAATACTACCATGGCCAACAATGCCAAGGAAAGAATTATCACCCAAATACACCTAACCACCATCATAGTTTTCATACTTACTAAATTAGTTTCTATTCGGAGTCATGTGGAAAAATACACTTGAGTCTATCAACCATGCATTATCACCTCCACGAGTGGCCAAGGCTGCAATAAAGGCATCTCCATCTTCTTTCTCTGAATCAGAATCAAAATCTTGCTTTCTCTTCTTCTTCTTTTTCTTCTCTCCTTTACATTCCTTTCGGAAGTGTCCAAATTTACCACAGTTCCAACACATTGCCTTGGACTTACCAGGAGATTTTGATCTCCCCTTATTCTTGGACTTAGAACGTCCATGTTGCTTCTCATCTTTGCCTCGTTCTTTTGGTCTTCCTCAAACACTCAAAGCCTCTTTGGCATTCAAAGATACCTTCCTTCTCATTTCCTCAGAGAGTAAAGAACCAATAACATCATCCATCTTCAAGATGACTGAAATGCTCCCAATGGCCATGACTAGGCTATCCCACGAGTCCAATGGTGAACACAACAAAGTTTACCACCTTTCTTCTTCATCCATTTTCACCCTGACTGAGGTCAACTGAGTCACCAACATATTGAAAGTTTCCAGATGCTCAAAAATTTATCCACCTTCTTCCATTCTCAAGGAATACAACTTCTTCCTCAAGAAAATCTTGTTTACTAAAGATTTGTCTTGGTATATCTCACTCAACTTCTTCCATATCTTCTTTGAAGTGGATTCTTCATGGACATTTATCAAAATTGAGTCTGCAAGACACAGTCTTATGAGACCTTTAGCTTTTCTATCCATCACATCATATTGTGCAGCCAAAGTTGGATCCGTAAGCCTCTAGACTTTTTCATCCACCACATCCCATAGATCCTGATCAAATAACAGATCTTCCATCTTCAGCTTCCACATTTCAAAATTCATGCTAGAAAACTTCCCTATCTCAATCCTCCCAGATGTTCTTGCCATCAGAAAAATATTTGCAACAAGATCACAAAGTATCCTCTACATAAGCTCCCACTCAAACTTTGATTAGCACAAAAAACCCAACAACCCACAATTGAAACCAAAGGTGATCCGGCTCTAATACCAATTGTAAGGAAGTTAAAGTAGTGGAAACAACTTCCTATGCCAATCTTGAGGAGAAACATTATGCATAACTTTTAAAAGTTGATCTAAGAGCTACATAAATTTCAGAAGCACATTCAAAACATGAAATAAATAATGAAACAAAAAAACACCAGATATACGTGGGGTAACCCCTTTTGGGTGAAAAACCCCACACTCCAAAAGCCCACTCAATGTATTCCAAATCCAACAATAAGATTACATACACTTGCAGAGCAAGTTTATTATAGGAGTATCACCAGTAAACAACTCTAGAAGAATTCTGGTAGCATTTCGGCAGCATAACAATACTTACAAACTCAACACACATAAACTACTCCTCAAGTCTCCAATTTATATACGTCTGGCTATACAAGAAACCATCTGTGGTTTTACAAAACCATGTGTGAAGCTTCTTAGCCAAGATTCTAGTCTAAAAATAATCTCTCACATCCAAAATGAAATCCCCTATTTTTGACCCTTACTGATGTCATAGAATCTGTCATAATATGCCTAAAAATAGGCCTTCCATAATATACCACTATGTGGGAATCTTTTGAAACCTAATAAACCAATTTTCAAAGCACCGACAATGTGTAATAGCTGTAGGAAAATATTAAATAAAATAACTATTATGGGAAATATCCAGCAAGGTGGAGACACCTTATTTCCAACAAGGGCAAGGGGAGGTTTACCAACAAACCTCAATTTAGATGTGCAGAATTGCCACAGCCCGTCAACAAGAAGGCATTAGTTGCTCCAAACCTTTTGGTTCTTCCAAAATGTTTGGAACTAGCAGTGGCAGGAGATGCAGTAGTCACACTAACTAGATCCTGTCTTTTTGACAGTATGGACACAATTGCTACTCAGGTCGATCAGATGTCATCTAATCATGTAGGGAGATACTTATTATGTCTGTGGATTAGCTTTCCTCCCACTGAGGCTACATCTAAGAATTATGACCCCTACATTCATGTAGACCTCCCATCACCATCAGATGTGGCCCATATGAGTGACGCCACTTTACGTAATGTGTGTTCAACTTCCATTGCTAATTTACTATCAGTATTCTAGTTTATCAGTGACAAGTATGAGATATCTTTAGATGTTGTACCAAGTCATATTAGATGATATTTTGGTAGACAGTTGGGTCAGGGTGAGGTGGCTTCAGAGGAAAAACATATTCCAGACTAGCCTACAGCCCCCGCACAACATCGAGCTGCACTTGATGTACATGGCACATACAACACACTTCCCTTTGACACCAGTCCTTTTCCCGATATAAGTGATCCTGATGTGACTGTAGAGTAAAATACTCTACACTTTGATATTTGAGTTTCAGTTGTGCGAGTTCCAGTTTTGTTTCTGTGCACTTCAGTTTTGCAGCAAGGGTTTTTGACACACAGCGCGAGCACAGAGCACGGGCACGAGGGTTTTTCATTTTTGAAAAATTTTGCCAAAGTCCTAGAGTTCAGCGGAAGCCGCCAAGTGTCAGTACCCAGGACACATTATATAGTTGCTTAAAGTAACGCGGATGGAGCCACGCATCCTTTTTAAATATTGGCAGAGCATGCCAAGTGTCGGCGTCTGAGGTTCAGTTTCTATAGTTTCAAAAGCCTCTTTTTACAAAGAAAGTTTGGCAGGCCCCATTTTTAAGTTTCTCCCAGTACAGCAGAAATCACCACATGTCAGCAGCCGTGATACATTTTAAAGTTTCTCAGAGTGGCCGTGGAAAGTGCCACGTATCTTTTGGCAGTAAGGTGGAAGCTGCCAAGTGTCGGCACCCATTCAAGTTTCTTCTAAGTTTCAAACATTCTTTTGAATGTTTCTTATAAAGTAGTGGGCCTCTTTTAATAGTTTCAGCATGCGCGGAAGGTGCCAAGTGGCAGATGTAGAATGTTTCTTTAGAGTTTCCTAGAGTTACATGGAAGTTGCCACGTGTCCCATTTCAGTTCAGCGGAGAGCTCCAAGTGTCAACTTCCGCAAGTTCTTTTTGTTTCATCGCTAAATAAAGAGGTATGGTGGGCCCCAATTAATTTTCTTGTAGTTTCAGCAGAGTGCGACATCTGTCACCATCCGCGTGATTCTTATGAGTCCCTGATGTTTCAATAAAGTTTCTCATGTTAGCGGAGAGCGCCACATGGCAACGTACATGGAGTTTATAAAGTTTCTAAGCTCAACGGAGATCGCCAAGTGTCGTCTTCCGCAGGACCCTGTAGTGTTTCAAAAGTTTCTTTCAGTTGCAGCGGAAAGCTCCAAGTGTCATCTTCTGCAGAAGTCCCTAAAAGTATCTACAGTCTCTCTAAGTTCAGCAGAAGCTGCCACGTACATAGTTTCTCATGTTAGCGGAAAGCGCCATCTGTCCCTTTTTCTTTTTGAAGCTGCTCAGACACAGACTGTTAGTGGGTCCCATTTTTAATGTTTCTTAGTTTTCAAAGTTCAGTGGACTGTGACAGATGGTGAGGCCCAAGTACTCTTAATATAAGCCACAGTAAAGACTCAAGGGGATGCGGAGAGTGCCACGTATCTTTTGAAAAGGCCGCGGATGCTGCCAAGTGTCAAGTTCTGGTGTCTCCTGAGGAAAAAGAAGTTTCTTAAGTAAGTCACGCAGAGGATGCTAGGTGTTAGTTTCTTATTGTTTTGGAAAGATGAAGGAATTTCAAGAAAGAGGCACATATGAATGCCAACTATTTCAAGGGTTTATAGTCGCAAAGATTATCAAAAGCTGCCACACGTCTCTTCCTGGTTCAAGTACGTGGGGTTACATGTATCTGTTGCAGCCAATGAATTCACAGAATGGCTAACCATTTCTGATTCGAAAGGGATCCTCTGTCAGACACTTTCAGTTAACTGCCAGTTCGGTTAGGCCGTTGAGATTTGATCATGCGGGCAATCTTTGAGCCGGTTCTATGCTATAAATATGGGTTCAGATAACCGTGCCAAGGGAGATGAGATATACAACATTGGAGATATAGAGATTTTTCTGCATCACAGATTGTTAGAGAACTTTGAGGATCTTTTGTAGTGGCCAGTAAATATCATTTGCCTTTGTTTTGTTTTCTTGATTCAAAGAGTTTGTGTAACTGTGCATGATTCTGTGCCTTTTATGTGACTAGAAAATTAATAAAGACAGAGTTCTGTGCCTTTGCTGATATTTTCTGTGTTATTGCAAAATATTCTGATTTGTGGGCCTTCGATCCTATTTGTTTTTCATCTGTTACATTGATCATGCATTGTTCGCTCTTTAATGTGACTGAATCTTAAAATAGTTTCACTGTGCTTAGTGTTGAGAAACAAAATCACATTCAGGCACATCGCCATAGTTTAGTTTCCTTTTTAGTTACATTCATGATTCTGTTTAACTCTATCCCTTTTCCTAAACACTTTGAGATAAAAGAAGAGCCATCTTCTTTAAAAACTGGAGGTTACTCTAAAGAGCATTCCCACGTTTCAGAGTTTCCCATGTTGGTGTTGGAAACAGCGCAATTCTGAGCATCAACAGTTTTTGGCACACCCAGTGGAACCATTTCTTGAAGTTTCTTTCAAGACTGCATGAAACAGAGAGTCACGAGGAGTCAGAGCTGTGGACCTGTGACAAGAGCTCAATCTGTCGTGAACCTAGGTATTCTTTTATCACCATTGATAAATAATTCAAGAAGGAGGGTCAACCAGTTTACAGCAACCCCAGGAGCAAACATAGGAGCACCTATAGCCCCAAGGAATTATGCAAATTGGAACACTGGCAGTGCTCTGATTCTTCTGGTACCTCCAGCCACTTGGGATCCTATTCCAGCAAATGCCCTGAAGGCTTTGCCCAAATTTAGTGGGGAGGATTTCAAAACACCTGAAGAACATCTACAAGATGTGTCTGATGTCTGTGCAATACATGTGATCACACAGCAAAATGTGGCTATAAGACTCTTAGCAGCTTCTTTTAAGGGGAAGGCTCTGGACTGGTATAGATCTTTGACCCTAAATTCGATATCTATATGGGATCAGCTTGGAGACACTTTCTTTGCAAGATTTAAAGAAAAGGGTGATAAATCTTCTCTATTACAACAACTGATTACCATCAAGAGGGAACCACAAGAGGCAATGACCGATTTCAATTCCAGATTTCAGAAGACTTGGGAAAGGATTCCTGCTACAGTAAGACCATTACCAGGTATGGCTATAGTATTTTATCTTAAAGCCCTAAATTTAGATATAGCAGTAATGATTCAATCACTTGGAGGCCAGACCCTACCAGAAGCCTATGACTATGCAGCTAGAGCCGAAAATAATTTGATAGATGCTGGAAAATTGCCCCCAAGGCCTCCCATGCCTATGTTTCCAGAGATCACCCTACCATTGCCTCAAGAAACTCCTAACCCCATTACCCCACCTGTGTCCATGTATACCTTTCCCCAACAACCTGCTAAAGCTGCTGTCGCTACCCAGTCTTCAGAGATGGATGATGTCAAGAACATCCTGAGAATGTTTTCGAATGAAATAATTAACCTAAAAAGACAGTAGAATCCTTATCCCAGACCCCAATATCAAGGCTATCAAGGGAATAGACCTCCTTCAGAGTCAAATCAGTATCAGGGCCCTCAAAGGCAAGCTAACCCTTAGCCATCAAACCAATTGGTTGCAGTCCCTATGCCCTTGCAGACTGTTCCTCCCAATCCAAACAGAGAGATTGTCCCAAGACAGAATAATTATGCAAATAGCACCAATGCCTGGTGTTTCCCTTGCAATAATGCACATATGCCCAGAGATTGTCCTAGGGGTAATCTATAGCAAAAGATAGCAGAGAAAAGAAGAGTGGATGGACAATTTGCAAATACTTCTGACACTCAGCCCTATCAATCCCCTGGTATGCAAAATTCAGTTCTAGTGGCTTAGATGCAAGGGATGTCCTTACAACAAGAAGAAGAAATAGCCCCTGAGCATGCTCTTTTCTCATGGATTGAAGATGAAGAGTCAGTATTCTTAAATGAAGCTTCAGCTTCTAAGAAGCCATTGGTACAATCAGATTACTATACCAGAGCCAAGAGAAGGATGATGGAACAGCCTGGAGTCACAAATAATGAAATTATGGGAGTTCCACCATTTCAAGATCATCAGAATACAGCTATTAGACAAGAAATACCTCAGCCAGTGCAGAACCAAGTAGTTTCTGGACAAGTTCAAGAAAAAGCAAGATACCCTTATTATCCCAGAACACAAGCACTAGGGCCTGTGAATGTGGTGGATCAGTTGAAGAGGACTCCAGAACATGTGTCAATATGGGACATGTTAGCCATTCCTGAGCAAAAGACACTGTTGCAAGAAGCTTTACAGGGCCAAGCTGTGCCTAAATAGACTGTTGCCAAAGGAGGACCTAATGATAAAGAAAAGCTCAAGGACACTATTCCTCTGCAGATAATAGCTCTTCTGAACAATGCACCAGAGGTAAGTAAATCCAAGCCAGATCCCTTTTATTTAACTTTGATAGTTGGGAAGAAACTATTGCACAATGCAATGATAGACTCTGGGGCTAGTACCACAGTAATGCCAAAGCAAATAGCAGATGCTTTGAAAATAAAATATGAACCACTTGCAAAAGGAGTTATGCAGTTAGATGGGAAGTCTGTGCAAACAATAGGGAAAATTAAGCAACTTCCACTACAGCTGTATACCTGTCCCAATATAATTGTCAATCAAGATGTTGTAGTCATAGATATCCCTCTTGTTTTTGGGTTATGCCTATCCAGAGATTTCACAGCCAAGATAGGAGGTTATATGTCACTTGATTGGTCTCATCTCATCATAAGGACCAAATATGGGACTAAAATGAAGGCACTGTCCGAACCATTGTCAAAGGACCATATCACTAATGAACCAACCCCAAAGTTAGAAGTAGCCCATGCCATGTTAAATAAAGAGGAAAGGGTCTTTGTTGAAGAAATAGGGGATTAGACTGAATACAATCAGCAAGTAGAGGATAACCAATTGTTAACCATGATGCAAAGTGATCCCTTTGGAAACTATGACTCAACAGGGTTGGGCACTTATGTTATATTTGAGGAAGACCAGGAGATCCCTAATGTCTTAAGGAAAGAGCCCCCTCAGACCCAAGAATCTATAAATGACTCAGGAATCTGGACCCTAAATGTTGATGGGGCTAGAAGCAAAAATGGAGCTGGAGCAAGAACTTGTCTTACTGCCCCTAATGGTGAAAAGATTCTAAGAGCCATTCGCTTTCATTTTGCCTGTACTAATAATGATGCTAAGTATGAATCTTTAGTGCATGGACTTATATTGGCAAAAAGGAAGGGAGTAAAGAAACTGATAGTCAAAGGAGATTCAGAACTAGTGGTGAAACAAATAAGAGAGAAGGCAATAGCCAAAAATGTAAGGATGAGATCCTATAGGCACAGAATTTGGGACTTAATAGAAAATTTTGAAGCCTTCAATATAGAAGTAGTCCCTAGAGCCCAAAATTTTGAGGCAGATAGGATGGCACAAATTGGTTCACAGTTTGATCCAATAACTGATCTAATGGTCAATAATGAGTCAGTCAAAGTTATTGTGAGGCCAACCATCCCAGACAATGATGAAAATTGGTAAGTTTTTGAGAATGATTTTCAAGTACTCTCATTTTTGCAATAGTCAGGAGAATTTGCTGATCAGTTACAACCAAAAATTGAAGAAGCATATGGTGATCAGATCATTCAACTGAAGTCAAACAAGCTCCCTAAAGGATTGATTACCCTAGAAAACTTGTTTGATCCTGAAGATGCTAGCCTAGAAAAGAAGAGATTCCAAGAAAACAAAGAAGACTACTCTGAGATTCAGGTTAGTGAGGGAAGAAGACTGAAGGTTGGAAATTCTGCCACTCAACTAGAAAGCAAAAGGTTAATTGATTTATGTGAGAAATATGATAGGGTCATAGCCTAGACCTATGAAGATCTTCATGGTTATGATAGAAGTATCATTCAACACACTATAGAGCTGACTGAAGGATCTAAACCGGTCAGACAGAAGCAGAGGCCAGTGAACCCTAGGATTGAACCTCTGATGGTGGATGAGTTGCAGAAACTATTAGAGTCAAAGATCATTTTCCCAATCAAACACTCAACTTGGGTATCTAACCTAGTACCAGTCAGGAAAAAGAATGGGGACATAAGGCTCTGTGTGGATTTCAGAGATCTAAATAGGGCTTCCTTGAAAGATCATTACCCCTTGCCCTCTATGGAACAAATTTTACAGACTGTGGCAGGATCAGAGAGATTTTCTTTGCTAGATGGTTTCTCTAGGTACAATCAGATTTGGTTGGCTGATGAAGACCAGCATAAGATTGCTTTCACCACAAAATGGGGAACATTCGCCTATGCAAAGATGCCTTTTGGTCTTTCAAATGCTAGAGCCACATTTCAGAGAGCAATGGATGTAGCATTTGGAAAGATTATCAATAAAATCATTCTAATCTACCTAGATGACCTAACTGTTTTCTCTAAAAATGCTGCAGATCATTTTGACCATTTAGAAGCAGTTTTTAAGAAATGCCAAGAGTTTGGAATATCTCTAAATCCTAAGAAATGCATTTTTGCAGTACCTCAAGGTAAACTATTAGGGCATATAGTCTCTAAAGAAGGAGTCTCTATAGATCCAGAAAGAGTCACTGCCATAATGAACCTGTCTCTGCCTGTAAATAAGAAAGCAGTTCAGTCCTTCTTAGGAAAGATTAATTTTGTCAGGAGGTTCATATCAGACTTTGCAGGCCTAATAAGACCAATTACATTGCTATTAAAGAAAGACCTGGTATTCAAATGGACTGCAGAAGGGAGAGAGGCTTTTGAAGAGGTCAAGAAGGCAATTTCAATAGCCCCAGTATTGAGGAACCCTGACTTCTCTAAGTCTTTTATAATGTATGTTTATGGAGGAGAATTTAGTGTTGCTACTGTCCTAACACAGAAAGATGATCAACAAGAGGGAGAGCATCCAATAGCCTTTTTCTCAAGGACTCTTAGGGAGTATGAAGCTAGGTATAATTTTGTAGAGAAACAGGCATATGCTATGGTAAAAGCCCTCAAGAAATTTAGACACATGGTCACAGGTAATAAGATTCTGATACTAGTGGCTCATCCAAGTGTCAAAGAATATATTATGGAAGGAGAAATCACTGAGAAAAGAGTAAACTAGATAACAAAGATTCTTGAATATGATGTGGAGGTCAAACCAACTAAACTTGTCAGAGGCAAGGGTTTGTGTCAATATATGGTTCAAGATATGGAAAAAATGATAACTGAAGAAATAGAGGAAGAAAATGTATTGAGGATACAAGAAGTTGATCAGAATTCTTGGGTCACAAATAGGATCTAGTTTATGAAACATGGGATTTTCTGAAAAGAGCTCTCTCAGGATAAGAAGAGGTACTATAGGCAACAAGGAGTTCATTTTGTTTTAATTGACCAGGTTCTTTTCAGAAGAAACACTGATGGCATACTTTTAAGATGCATAGAAAAGGATGAAGCCCAAAGAATACTGCATGAAATGCACCATGGAGTGTCAGGTGGACATTTTTCTGCAAGAACCACAGCTATAAAGATAAGTCAGGTAGGTTACTTTTGGCCCACTTTATTCACAGACTGTTATCAACTGGTTAAAGAATGCCAATCTTGTTAGTACTATGTAGGGAAGAGAAGGAATGCAGCAATGCCCCTTAGTCCTATAATTGTTGATGAACCATTTGCCCAATGGGGTCTAGATTTCATTGGAATGATCAATCCAGTGTTAAGTATGGGGCACAAATGGATCCTAACTACCACAGATTATTTTACTAGATGGAGTGAGGCAGTCCCACTAAAAGAAGCAACAGAAAAGGTGATTCTAGACTTTCTGGAGGGTATCACTACTCGCTTTGGGCCTCCTCATACTGTAATTTCAGATAATGCAAAGGCATTTTTGGGGGCAAAGATATCTGACTTTGCACTAAAGGATGGAATCTACCTGAAGACCTCTTCCAATTATTATCCTCAGGGTAATGGTTTAGCAGAATCAACTAACAAGAATCTGATCAGACTTATTAAAAGAATTGGGGTTGATCATCACAAAGAGTGGCATAAAGTGCTTAATATAGCACTGTGGGCAGATAGAATTACACCAAAACAAGTCACAAAAATGTCCCCATATGAATTGGTCTATGGTAAACCTACTGTAATGCCTCTGAGCTTGGAGATTCCTGCTCTCCAATTATTGAAACAGATTGAGATTGAGGAAAATGGCCCCATGTAGGTCAGACTTGCTGAGCTCCTGGAAGTTCAAGAAAAGAGAGATTTAGCACATGAATCATTATTGAAACATCAGAAAATAATCAAAGATTGTTTTGATAAGAAAACTTCAAACCCTCATTTTGAAGTTGGGTCAGTTGTTTTGAAATGGGATGAGATAGTTGCCAAGCCAGGTCGACACAGTAAATTTGAGTCATTATGGACTGGCCCCTATAAAATCTGCTCTTGTAAATAGTAGAATTCTTTCAAGCTTGAAACGATGGAGGGTGAGCCTGAAGAGATTCCTGTCAATGGGATCTACTTGAAGCATTTCAATTAGACAGTGTCTTTCCTATGTATTATAGTTAGATAGTTTCCTCTTGTCGTTGTTTTGTTTTTCCCGCTTTTGTTTGAATAAGTGTTTTATAAACACATGGCCATAGCTTAAGTCTCTTAAAAGTATCGAAACTTTCACATTCATTAAACCTCTCAAATCCCCAAAATTCCTAAAAGGTACCTAGCGCAGCCGCTTTTTATGACGTGTCTGACACTCTGTCCCACTCAGATCGCTTGAGATTTTATAACAGTTTTCTATTTTTAATGCCATTTATGAGACTTGATGCATCATTAAAATATCCCAGCGACATGAGTTAAAGCTTAAACCAAGTTTCATTTGTTATTACTTCTGCTAAGTGTCTTCCCTGTTGCTGTGTTTTCGTTGCAAAACCTGCTTCTCAATTGTGTCTTCCCTATTGTAAAGCTTCCATACTCATTTGCAGCAAGTTCAATAGCTTTTGAAAGTTGCAGAAAGTAAGTTATACAGTTTCCATCAAGCACAGAGATGGCGGAAGCACAGTCTTCTTAACAGGGGCTTGGGATTTATGAGTCTATTGACAAGCTCCTCGCCAGAAAATCATACGCTTCGGCCCCTGCGCAACCTTTAAGGACCTATCCAAGGACTAGGGTTCCAGAGGTTGGCTATGCAGTTGACCCAGCTAAGGTGGAGGATTTCGCAGATGGTATTGCCGAACCAGCCCTACAAAAGTTTGGCAAAGCTCTACGAGAGGGAGCACACCAAAGATGCCTCCTGAAGGCCAAGGCTAAGCAATTTGAAACATTTGGTATGCGGATATGGACCTCCCAATTGGCGAAATTCATAGTCCCGAGCATGCATTTATGCCCTGACCGGATTGAGGTATGCGTAGAATTATTTCATGCACCCTCAAGCACCATTCAAAAGGGACCCTTCATGGTGCAAATTACACCAAAGGCCATCAGGGATATGTTGGCCCTACACTATGACAACACAGCCACGTTTCCCACAGTTGCCAAAATGTAGAAGACATGGGCAAATGTCAAGTTTCAAATGAGGTTTCTTAATTCAAAGATGCAGTTGGGAGATGAAAATACCCAAATGCCAGTGCTGCCAACGGGAAGGACACAATTTACACAAGCCAGTCAAGAAGTGCTATCTATGATAGCGTTTATCTTCAGAATGAAGGAAGATATAACTGTTTATGATTGGCAGCCGGCCATTCTATTCAGAATGAAGACCGTGGATAGGTCTCAGGAGTTTCAGCTAGATTTCTCTGAGTAGATTGCCTACTCAATAGCCAAACAACTCACCAATTTTAAATCAACAGGGGTTTTCAGGTATTCCTCTTATCTATTTCACCTTATGCTATACCAAAACTATGCTATCTTTTCCCAGTATATGCATCTGGACATGTGTGACCCAAGTTTTGATCCCAATAGAACTATCCCTGTGTCTGCATGGACCCATGTTTTGTCTGAATCATCTGACCCTTATGAGTTTTGGGAACTTTTTGTCGCCCCTGCTTTTACTCACCTAAGCCCAGAGCCTATTGAGAATAGATTGACATTGAGTATCAGAGGCCTCATGGCAAATTCCCCCATTCCCTGTGATTATTTCTTTGGGTCTCACCATACTATTATCAGGGTCCATGGTTTTAATGGGGAACCAATGTTGCTACCCAAGGTTTTGACTCCTAGGCTAGCCTTCTTAGAGGTCACCCGGCAAGTGTCTGTGGTCAATAATGAATATGGCGCTGGGAAGAAGAAAAAGAAAATGTATGACCTTCCCTGGGTGAAGAAGAATATGACCCTATTGGTCAGAGATGCTGAGCATTTATTGCTGAGAAAGTTAGTCGTCCTGGGTTTTCTTTTAGTTGAAGATAAATGGAGATATGATCCAGTCAATTTCATCACCTTATGGGTCAAGAATAATAAGATTGGTGCCAAAATTGTGCACGAGGGTCGTCCCTTTTGGGAAGACCAAAGAAACCCTAAGGAGGACACCCCTGATTTATATGCTGAATTGACAGATTTGCCATTTGAGGGACCCAGGCCATGGGAGGTATTTTATAAAAAGGAGAAGGCCTATGACCCTAAGCTCAAAATGGGCACTGGATTAAGAAAAATTTATTAAGAGATAGGGAATGGAAGGTTGAGAAGATTGAAGCCTATTGGAAATATAGGCAGGAGATTTTTGAAATAACCCATTCTTTTGGCAAGGTAGATACAGATGAGAAATGGGAGTCCATTTGGGACGAATGGCATCCTTCTCCAGTCTCTAGCCCTGATACAAGCAAAATCAGAAAAAGGGGTGAGGAATCTGAAGAAGAGACTGAATCCACTTACACAGTGCAGGCCCCAAGACAAACATCATTTGCACCTGTAGAAACCACCTAGCCTCAATCCCTCAGCACTATAGAGAAGTAAAAGAGTGTGGTGTCTTCACCACCTAGAGGGACCCCATTAGTTTCAATGAGTGGGGCTTCCAGGTTTGTGCAAACACCACTGGCAACAGTGGTAAATCTTGAGGAGAAAGAAACATAGCCAGAAGAAGAGAGGCCAAGGAAAGATAAGAGGCTGAAACTTTAGCCTGATTCGGATGAGGAGGTAGAACCTTTGTTGTAGCCACCACCAAGTGTCTCAGTTGCTCCTTAGGTACGTGCTTCTTCTCCTTCTTCTTCTCAATCTTTTTCTTCTTCAATAGGGGTGGCAATCCCAACTGGCCAAATTGTATCCCCTGCCACCTCTGCTATGCCAATTTCTCATTTTTCCCCACCTGTCACTACATAGGCCATGTCATTACAGGCCACATCATTACCTCCCTTTTCTCCCACTTTTCCTAGGAGGGTACCTCCTCAGATTCCTCCTAGCCAACATTTGGCTATTCCTTATGGCCTGCCACAAGGTCATCCTTTTGCAGGTGGGTACATTGCCTCTCCCCCTACCTTCCAAGCTCAAGCAGACACTGCCAAGAAGGCTAGGGAAGCCTGGATGGACAAGAAGAGAAAGAAAGACAATAAATCTCAGGCTGTCCCACATATGAGGTCATTATTTCACCCACTTCAATAGCAGCTAACTGTGACCCATTTGTCACCCAATGTAGTAAAACCTAATGAGCATATGCAATCCCAAGATTATACAATGAGTGCAGTGGCAATGGATATGTCACTCTTTAGGCCACAAGACAGGGTAGAGCTGCTAAATGAAACCACTTCTGCTATAGCCACTGACTATCTAAAGTTATCAAGGAAGTTGCAGAAGGTGGAGGCTAATCTGACTCAAGCAAAGACACACAGTGAGACTCTGACTGCTGAGCTCAAATCAAAGAATGATGAGATAGAAGATCTCAATAAACAGTTGCAAAATATTGTTTCATGTCAGATCCATCAGGCTACATAGAGCCAAAATGCTTCATTGAAGGAAGAGCTGACCCAGGTGAAGTCTATTCTGGCTACCCTGAAGCAGGAAAAGGCCACATTGCGAAAGAGGCATCAGGATTCCTCTCAATAGGCCACACAGTTGCAACAACAATTGTTGAAGGAACAGAATAATGTTGCTGCCATATAGGCTCAACTTCAGGCCGAGCAACAAACAGCTAAACAATTGACCCTTGAGTTGGCAAATAGGCCACAAAATGTAGGAGTGTTAAATTTGGTCAAGGAGTTATACGCATCAGTATGGGCAAGAATCTCTGAGGAGATTATCTAGCTCAAGCCCTCTTTAACCTTCCTGCTGCATGCACAGCAATTATGTGAAACAGTGGAGACCTCAGTTCAGGCCACTCTGTCTACTGTTTCCATGAGAGTTTCTAATTCTCAATTGCTGCTGGGGAAACTTTATGACACGTCTAATGAAACTTTGTTAGCAGCAGGAATCAGTGACAGGATGATTGCTGCCAAAAGCGTGAACGAGGTTCTGAGTTGCAACTCTGCTGCAATTACTTGCCAGGAGCTCCTGGATGTGGTAAAGGAGGGAGTGAAGGACATGAAGAAACACATTGAAGACCTGGTGCAATTGGGCCTTCCTTCTCCTTTTCCTAATAGCAACACAGTACTAATGGTTGATGAGATCAAGCCTCTGTTGCTAGCTAGATAGAATGATCAATCAGTTTTCCAAGGTCTAACAGATGCCTCATCAGTATCAGAAGTGGAAGCTATTTTGATTCCTATGGCCCAACTTGATTTCTAGTTGAAAGTAGCAGTCCACGTTTTGCAAAGCTTTTCGCATAAGGACATGATCAACCTGGATTTGGCCTTCCAGGATTTGTAGAATAAACAAGGGTTATCTAATGCTGAGTGGTCTGTATATCAGATGGCTTTACAAAATTTGTAAATTTTGTTGTATAGATACATTTTTGGGATTCTTTTTGAGTGGGCTCAAAAGTCCTCGAGGTCGCCAAGAACTATAGAGTAAAATACTCTACACTTTGATATTTGAGTTTCAGTTGTGCGAGTTCCACTTTTGTTTCTATGCACTTCAATTTTGTAGCAAGGGTTTTTGACACACAACGTGAGCATAGAGCGCAAGCGCGAGGGTTTTTCATTTTTGAAAAATTTTGCCAAAGTCCCAGAGTTTAGCAGAAGCGGCCAAGTGTCAGTACCCGGGACACATTATATAGTTGCTTAAAGTAACGCGGATGGAGCCACGCATCCTTTTTAAATATTGGCGGAGCATGCCAAGTGTCGGCGTCTGAGGTTCAGTTTCTATAGTTTCAAAAGCCCCTTTTTACAAAGAAAGTTTGGCGGGCCCCATTTTTAAATTTCTCCCAGTACAGCGGAAATCACCACGTGTCAGCAGCCGTGATACATTTTAAAGTTTCTCAGAGTGGCTGCGAAAAGTGCCACGTATCTTTTGGCAGTAAGGTGGAAGCTGCCAAGTGTCGGCACCCGTTCAAGTTTCTTCTAAGTTTCAAACATTCTTTTGAATGTTTCTTATAAAGTAGCGGGCCTCTTTTAAGAGTTTCAGCATGCGCGGAAGGCGCCAAGTGGCAGATGCAGAATGTTTCTTTAGAGTTTCCTAGAGTTACACAGAAGTTGCCGCGTGTCCCATTTCAGTTCAGCGGAGAGCTCCAAGTGTCAACTTCCATAGGTTCCTTTTGTTTCATCGCTAAATAAAGAGGTATGGTGGGCCCCGATTAATTTTCCTATAGTTTTAGTGGAGTGTGACATCTGTCACCATCTGCGCGATTCTTATGAGTCCCTGATGTTTCTATAAAGTTTCTCATGTTAGCAGAGAGCGCCACATGGCAATGTCCACGGAGTTTATAAAGTTTCTAAGCTTAGTGGAGATCACTAAGTGTCGTCTTCCATAGGACCCTGTAGTGTTTCAAAAGTTTCTTTCAGTTGCAGTGGAAAGCTCCAAGTGTCATCTTCCACAGAAGTCCCTAAAAGTATCTACAGTCTCTCTAAGTTCAGTGGAAGCCACCACGTACACAGTTTCTCATGTTAGCGGAAAGCGCCATCTGTCCCTTTTTCTTTTTGAAGCTGCTCAGACATGGACTGTTGGTGGGTCCCATTTTTAATGTTTCTTAGTTTTCAAAGTTCAACGGACCGTGACAGATGGCGAGGCCCGAGTACTCTTAATATAAGCCACAATAAAGACTCAAGGGGATGCAAAGAGTGCCACATATCTTTTGAAAAGGCCGCGGACGTTGCCAAGTGTCAAGTTCCGGTGTCTCCTGAGGAAAAAGTAGTTTCTTAAGTAAGTCATGCGGAGGATGCCAGGTGTTAGTTTCTTATTGTTTTGGAAAGATGAAGAAATTTCAAGAAAGAGGCACATATGAATGCTAGCTGTTTCAAGGGTTTATAGTACGTGGGGTTACATGTATCTGTTACATGTATCTGTTACAGCTAATGAATTCGTAGAATGGCTAACCGTTTCTGATTCAAAAGGGATCCCCTGTCAGACACTTTCAGTTAACCACCAGTTCGGTTAGGTTGTTGAGATTTGATCATGCGAGCAATCTTTGAGCCGGTTCTATGCTATAAATATGGGTTCAGATCACCATGCCAAGGGAGATGAGATATACAACATTGGAGACATAGAGATTTTTCTGCATCACAGATTGTTAGAGAACTTTGAGGATCTTTTGTAGTGGCCAATAAATATCATTTGCCTTTGTTTTGTTTTCTTGATTTAGAGAGTTTGTGTAACTGTGCATGATTCTGTGCCTTTTATGTGACTAGAAAATTAATAAAGACAGAGTTCTGTGCCTTTGTTGATATTTTCTGTGTTATTGCAAAATATTCTGATTTGTGGACCTTCTATCCTATTTGTTTTTCATCTGTTACATTGATCATGCATTGTTCACTCTTTAATGTGACTGAATCTTAAAATAGTTTCATTGTGCTTAGTGTTGAGAAACAAAATCACATTCAGGCGCATCGCCATAGTTTAGTTTCCTTTTTACTTACATTCGTGATTTTGTTTAACTCTATCCCTTTTCCCAAACACTTTGAGATAAAAGAAGAGCCAACTTCTTTAAAATCTGGAGGTTACTCTGAAGAGCATTCCCACATTTCAGAGTTTCCCATGTTGGTGTTGGAAATAGCGCAATTCTGAGCATCAACAGTGACCATTCATACTAGTGACCTCAGTGGGATTGGTAGAGTGCTCCAGGATGCAATGTAGGTGCTTGAATAATTTTTATATTTTGCATTCTAAAAATTCACATGTATATATTAAATAAAATTCACTTTAAAGTAGTTCTCACTATTCATTGAAATCTTATATTTGAAAATTTCTAGCAATAACTAGATTTGTCACGCTTTGGAGATTTGGAGCATGTAGAGGATCCTGTGCATGATACATTTGAGGTACATAATTTATAATATATAAATTACTTGATAAATTTAGACATGTATGTTGAAAGTACAAAACTTTAAGATGACTTTACATATATATACACACACATGTACATTAAATTAAATTATGTACTTTCTTGTGTAGGGAGGTGGATCAAGATAGGAATTGAGATAGGGATCGAGAAAGGGATTAGGACAGGGATTGAGAGAGAGAGAGATTGGGACATGGATCCACACAGGGATTGGGGGAGAGATCTATCCATAGTCATATTAGACATCTTCCTCTTTGACTTGTTTTACATGCAGACACAAGATTTGTTATATATTTTATATTACATGGTTTGTCACATTATGGTTCTTAGATCATTATCTTCACATGTTATATACATTTTACATTATGGTTTCACATTATGGTTCATCTTATTATCTTTTAGAGTATGTATACATTTTACATTATGGTTTCACATCATAGATACATTTTACATTATGGTTTCATATTATGGTTCTTAAATTGTGATTTGTCACATTATGGTTTGAATATGATTTCTTTAATTATCTCTCTAATTAAAATCTAACA
This sequence comes from Cunninghamia lanceolata, assembly GCA_027924645.1. Taxonomy (NCBI): domain Eukaryota; kingdom Viridiplantae; phylum Streptophyta; class Pinopsida; order Cupressales; family Cupressaceae; genus Cunninghamia; species Cunninghamia lanceolata. Next base: position 11,895,736 of record BSBN01000284.1, on the reverse strand, counting down.
TTTTTGGTCTCATTTTTGGATACAATAATATATAGAAATTATTGAAGCTAATTAGGGTTTTGAGTTGGGAAATTTTGTATTTTGAAAATTGAAGAAATTTTGAAGCTTCCATTAATAGTGATTGTGATTGTTGCATGGCTCTTGAAATTGTAGAAATGTAAATTTTAGATTGTAGGAAATGTGATCAACCTTTCTATTTTGTGAGACAAAATGTCTCATTGTGGAGATGTGATTTTTTATCTTTGGGATATGAGTGTCATGTTTTTAAGCCTCATTTTTTGTGTCATGATCTTCTAACCATTTTGGACATTTTTGTGTTAATGGATCAATTGTAATATTCTTTTGGATTTATCTTCCTTCTTTCTCCAATCACATTGAAATGAAATGAGTAGTCTTGGTGAAAAGTAAAGAAATGAGTAGAAAATGGATGTGTAAGTGGGGTCTTGTGATCCTATATTAGAGTGACTAACTATGTTATTGGACTATTATTTGAACTTTGAACCATTCATGTTTTGGATGAGATTTAATTTATTGTAATTTATGTGTGTCATTATTTGAGTTAATTTTGTTTATTGAAGGGTTGAACATGTTTAGAGAAATCATGATAATAAGATGAATATATCTAATTTTATTAAGAAGTTGAAACAAAACTAGAAACTATATGATATGTTTATCATTTGAATGCTATGAATAGATAGAATCAATAATATGGTGTTGTGTAGTTTACATTATGTTTAGGAGTTATATTTCTCTTTTACATGCTTTTTGCATTTGATGTATGGTGTCAATGCTTATGAATAGTAAAGTGATTTTGGTTAAATTTGAATTAGTGGAATTCATGAATGTTTAATGTGGCTAAATGAACCTTAGACATCATAGAATTTGTCATTCAAACCATTTGCAAATATCCCTTGAATCATGAAAGTTACATCATGTTAGTTTCTAGTTGCTTTAGGCTTTCTTAGGCTTAGCCCTTCTCTTGTCATAGCTTTTTTAACCATGAGTTTTTTCTTGTAAGGTTGTAATTAGTATTGTAAGTTATCTTTTATAAACTAAATCATTACTTCATCATTCGATAGTCTCAAATTACATCAAAAACATCTACCTCTAGGGATAACAATTAGATTTAGAGCTCATTCTTAAATTACAATTTACAAATCACATTCTTAACAATATGGCAACTTGAAATTAAAAAAAAATCCTTAAGCTAATTAATCTTCAATAGCTCTTCTCTCAACTGTTGGACTCCAATTTGATTCATTCTCTCTCCTTCCCACTATTGCTAGCATTACTTTCAATGAATCTACCACATTTTTATAGTGAAGGTTTATCCATAGGTTTACATAGACCAAAAATATAGTATATGGATCCCCATGCACTTTAGATAAGCATCATGGGACCAATATTTAATTATTTCTCCATGAACTTCATCTTGGAGTTAGACACATATCTTGAAAACATGTAAATGGCCTTCTCTTCAAATGAAGTAAGAAATACAACTCTAATCTCAATGCAACTCTAAACATGAACCACCTTGGGACCAATAATACCATGAATTACATTAACTATTGACACAAATCTTAAATAAATGACACACAACTCATAGACCTCCATTAGTTGATATGGGAAGCCATGTCATATGATATAACATGAAATACAAAATATACAAGTGAACATGCTCTAAATACTTTGATGGTTTTCTAGATAAAATCTCATGATAACTTGTTGCATATGCATTACCATACAATTGATTCTATTTTACTGGTCTAGGCACATAAACTAATAACTTTAGTTATAAAATCTAATTGCAATCAACCAAAATGACTACTAAAGAACTAAGCGCAACACAAATAAGCATAAAGGAAGTTTTTGTTTGATGAAATATTTCTTATATGTTGGGGATGCTCCGACATCTAATCAACTTTACAATTCTAAGAAAATAATTGAAGATAGTTCATTCTGAAACATGTAGATGGACTATGTGATTATGATGAAGATTCTAATTCATACAAATGTTCTTTTTAGGCTCCAAATTGAAATACATTCCTAAAATAATTTCTCCTTGAACTAACCTTTGAATTAATTGCACATTGATGTCCTTAAAATACAAGCAGATAGCAAGAGGTTGTACAAACATTTGTTTAGTTGGCCCATAATGACTAGTAGGAAGAGTCAAGAATTCAAAAATTTAAAATTTAAACTTAGGGTTAATCCCAAGTGGCTCAAGAATGACCCTTAGCATAAAAATGTAAATCTCAAGACATTGAATAAACATGTATGGGGATAGGTGAAAACATAGGTGTAATGAATGATATGAAGATGACAAATATATGGGAATAAGTGTGAATGAGAAGAGGATAGCATGCAATAAATGAGGAATGTATAGAAATAAATGAACATTGATAGACTTTACCTTTCAAATTATATTTTTTAAATTAGGCTCCAAATGAAAAATTGACCAATGCTCTAAAACCACACCCTCTTCAAGAAGAGTATAACCCTCTTGAAAAATAGAAAAAATGTCTTTTCCTTGCTTTCCCTCATGAACATTGGTATATTAAATTCTTAAATAATTCAAATTTATAGTTTCTAATGAGTTTATTATGAACCTAGAATGTTTTTATATTATCAAATTTCACAAGTAGGAACTCATATTAAGGGATGATTTTTATTATTATTTTGATTCTTCCTAGAAGATATCCCAACCTAGGCCATTTATTTGACTCAATTAACTAGGATGTCTCATATTTTTTAGGATTTATGTTTTCAAATTTAAATTTAAATGTCAGAAAATGAAACATGCGGGCTAGAATTAATTCATGAGGTCTATCTAATTGGATGACTAAGAAAAAAGTAAGAATCATATTTAAATTTATCCACTTGCTAAGAAAAATATATAAAAATTTTGAAAGAAGGATTATAATTTCTTTTCTTTTTATTCAAATTTGTTATTTGTAATAATGAAGATTTTATGATTCATATAAATTCAATCTAATTAGAATAAAAAATATGTGTTAACATATATTGTGGAGCATGTGATGGATTTTGGAAAAAGATCTAAACTACACATGGGACTATATTAAATTAATTGTTGTGCAGTTTTATAGAGGTGGGATCCAATAAACAAATCTACTAGTACCATGTTGTACCTAGTAAATAGCTAGTGCTAAACAAACTTAATTAGATAATAAAATTAAAACTTACAAATTTTGTTGGATCTAATAACATTTGATGAAATAATTTAAGCATGACTTCTTCATTAAACAAAATTACTAGATCACCGCATTTGATTTAGCATCATGGGCTACTAGATCACTACATTGAATGAAATTATTTGAATTCAACATAAAATAAAAAGATTTTCAAATTTAGGTCCAAATGTTATATATATATTTATAGTCATAGAAAATATATATGTACAAAAATAGCTTAAAGTTCTTGGTACATATAATCTAGATCCTCTCTATCTTTTATTATCTCTAAAATCTTTTCATGATCTTCAATAGGCAACCTCCACCTTTGTTTGGCACGTACTCTTTTTGGTAAAGTTTCAAGATTTATTCGTGTTGCTATAACTAAGTGACTATAATGTAGAACCTTTTGACTTGACATATAATCAATAAATATAATACCATTTGTATCTATCTTTGTTTGTTGATAGTATGTGCCTTCAATAACCACTAATCTAGTAGGATACTCTTGTCCATCACCATCTATCATTGATTCTGACAATTTGCATTTTGGTTGCGTACATCTTAGTAGATAGTAATCTACACATTTTGTATTGTCAGGATCTACAAGAACAAGAAAAATATCTCCTGTACACACCATGTAGTAAACCATGCTCAACTTAGGTAGAATATAAATCAATTGTACAAGTTAAAATTCAATTTAAAAATTTAAAATTTACCTGTAAAAACTAAATCTGATACACATTCGTAATTAGCTAAATACAAAGAATCATAGACATCTATAATGTCATTATCTTCAAAAGGGTCCAACATGGCCACTAATTATTTTATTTCCCATTCTGAAACATACTCATCTCTAATATTCTCACATTGTAGATTATTTGCATTGTTCTCAATGTAATCAACACAAAAATATGAATTTTCTCTCACTTGAATTACAGGAGGCCTGCTATGTCCTGCTATCATGATTTGACACAAACTTCTAATATCACTAATTGTTTGACAATTAGTAAGAGTTGATTGATCAATATCTGTAAATTTCAATCATCCAATTAAAAGTGTATAAAATTGAAAATTCAATTCATGTACACACATTGAAATTAAAAAAAAAATATTTATGTACCTTTAACTTCTCAAAAATAGCATGTGTTGTATATTGAGTCACAAACGACAAAATGAATTTTGCACCATTTAACAATTTCATTTGCATTCCTTATGGCATTACCTACAAGTTCATGTTGGTGAAATGTCAGGTTAAGAGGTTTTGTAGTTGAAAGGAAAAGATGATCTCAAAAAACATAATTAGATTTTTTTTATAATCTAACACTCAATATTGAAAATTTGCAACATTGGATATATCAAAACCACTATTACATAATGGTAAGCTTCCACTTCTCAACACATGCAATATATTGAGACACCTTTTTCCTAACAGGTTTAAGTTTATTTAAAATATAAGAATTTAAATTTCTAGTCCATATGATGTTACCTGTAAGTTCATGTTGTTGAAGTGCATGCTTCACACATGCTCTAACTCCATCATGATCTATTTTTCCATGTCCACTCTCATAGAAATTCCACATAATTTTTATGTTACGTTTAATATGTTGTTGGCGTAACCAATTAAAATCTTTTGCAAACTTAAATTGTTCTATGAAATTATAAACAATTTCATTTAAAACGAAAATAGTTTTAAAAAACTATATACATACCTATGTAACATATAAGTAACTAAACAATTCAAGTCTACAAGTTAAGTAAACAAATAAATATATATAAATTTTTAAAAAATTAAATCAACACTTACCAGCACATCCATCAGACCATATCCAGTGTTGTGAAGCATCTATTTGACATTGTCTCAGGTCTTCAAAAAACATTGCTAAATAATGGGCTACATAGCTTCTATCATGACTTGTATCATCACTAATATAAAAGTGAACATCTTTGATAATAATTAGTTCATCTTTGCTACTTTGTACACCATCCACATTTTCTTCAACATGCCTATAACAAACTTGTATAAATATTACAACTTGCTCTGAATGATAATATTGACTTTAAATCTCAGTTTGAGGACTAAATGTATAGTTCTCAGAGAAATCAACAATAGAGAGAATACAACCTGGTGGAAAGTAATTCTTTGAGTCACAAAATTGCTTAGCTTGCCATCTAGTACCATGACAATGTTCAATATATGGATATATGATATTGCAATATTTATTCATAAACTCATTGTAAGACAATTCACTCTCTTTAAGAACAATTTTTCTGCTCTCAACTCCTGACTTTGTTGAGTATTTCTCATATTCAAATCTCTTCCACATAACTTGCATTGAATGATCAATATTGTCAACCTGTACAAGATTCTTCAAATTTTCACAATCATTACATATATTTTTTATACACTGCACTTTGAATTCATCTGAATCTTTTAATTTTTCACATAGAAGAGACTTCACAAATTGTGTTGTACTTCCAAGGATGACTATATTTGGATTAATTACTGTCATAGATTTTTTATATGATTGTAGGTATAGATGAAATTTGACATGATTTTGACAAGAAGTCTCATGTACCTTATTTATACGTACAAAACTTAGTCATAGTCTCTCAAACATCCTTTGACAAATCTTCACATCTGAAAATTCTTGCTTGAATGCTTCAAAAAGTTCATTGTGTTGTATCTATAAAATGTTTTGGATGTGAAATTTTTGTACCATCTTTACCTTTTATTTGTATAGTGTCACCTCTACTGTAAGAAACATGAGAGTGGTTGGTCCAATATTCAATCACCTATTCTTTTACATCTTCTGAGATTCTATCTTTTCGGGGAACCCTACAAATATTTACCCAATTATTCTCAATATTTCCATTCAATCAATTTCCCTTTCTAATATATCTTTGAACAGTTTTCCAATAAAAATTGAGTAATTGGGAAATTATTTGAACTTGTCTTCTATGTGATAATTTCTTACTAGAAATTACAGTCATCAATGCTCTACGTGCAACACTTAAATCAACAGCTCGACTCTTTCTTTCAATAGAATTCAATGCTTCTTGCAGGTTTTCAACTATTGTTTGCTTTAATGAACCTGATAACTTTTTCTTATTATCAACCCCTAACAACTCCAAAACAAGGGTCATCTCTTTCCTCCTAAATAACTTTGCAAATAACTGTGCTCTTCCAATTATAGACTTATTTTTAAAAAATTCATCCCATATTCTTTTAGAGTGTAATTTTACTATGCTTTCAGATAACATATCTTTAGCTGAAATACTATTGAAAAGAGAATCCTCATCCATCTCCATCAGATTTTCCATACCAAGGAAAAACTTTCTATCACCACCTTCAATTTGTTTTGGTACTTGTACACCTTGCTCATCAACAATTTCAATGGGTTGTTCTTGAGTAGATGTTCCTTCATCGACATTTGTAGTATCTCTTATTTGATCATACAACCTTTTTCTTGTCTTTTTATTGCCCATCACAAATTGCTCAAATTTAAATTCACCTGCATGCAAAAATAACACATACAAATATTTTAACCTCTATTTTTGAAGATCTACCTACATTTAATAAATTAATGATTTAATCAATTACATGTTCTAAATCATGGTACCTGAGAATACAACTCTACCCATGTCGAAATTAGTGTTTCTTTTTTCTCCAAATTTCTATAATTTAATAATAAAAAAACATCAAAAAAAGCAAAAAAAGCATTAAAAAATATTTTCAGTCCAAATTAGTTTCAGATCATGGTGTCTTTCGAAATCAGTCTTTTTTCACCACATTTTTAAAGAGCCAAAAAAACATTTTTTTTTTTAAAACACATAGTTTCGGCTGAATCCCATTCTGCCAAATCCCATTCGGTCGAAACTATCTAGGTGGCATCCCACTTGGTATCCAAGACACCATTTTTTAAAATTTTCTGAAACTTCCAACTTCTACTAAATATTTCTACAATCAAATTATTTTTAAAAAAGAAAAAGAAAAATACCCTTTTGTAGAGGTCACAGTACTAAATTCAGAAATATATATATTTTCATATTTTGAGTAATTTTAGTATATAAATATTTGAAAATAATGCAAATAGGTTGTTCAAGTTCAAAAAGAGGTTGATTTGAAATTTAAAAAATAGTAAAACATGATAAAAAAAAATTGGAAAATATATGATGCCCTAGAGGAGAGAATCCTCTTCAAAAGGGTATAATTTATTTTTTGAAAATGAAAAAAAAATTAAATAATAGTTGACATCAACTGAAAATTATCAAATTCAGGTAAATTTGACTTTAAAATGTTATTACGAGAAAAATATAGATCAAATTTTTTTTTTAAAAATTCCATGCCCTAGATATTGAAGTCACCTATTTGGAAAAAAATCAGGAGAAAATGATTTTTTTTTCTATTTGTTTCTTGACATCAACTGAACGTCACTTTTTCTTGAAATTTTCAACATTAGAAAATCTGCTTTTAAATTGATAAATAAAATATCAAAATAGTTTTTAAAAAATCTAAAAAATTACAGGAATAAACTTCAACAAGAGATCTACATTTTCTTAGTTTAAATCATTTTGAAATTCAAAACATAAAGACCACTTTTATATGGTCGAAGTTGAGAATTTTTTTCATGTTGGTCGATTCCTTTATAAAGTGTGACACAGGTTTGTACTTTTACCCGAAGTACAATAGAATGTCCTAATGGACAAGTCTGAACAAGACAAGGTAGTTGCATCACCTACAGATACAGGAAGAAAACATGATGAGCATAAAGAAGATGGCCATCAACGTGAAGAGGAGAATAAAGGCCAAGAGCCTAAATCTGATGAAATTCCAAAAGAATATGAAGATTTGGCACCAAATAATCGACTGCCTCTAGAACAAAGACAATAGGAACTACATGAAGAGGAGGATCTGGATTCCAGAAGTGAACATGAAGAAAATGTACAAGATTCAAGAGGATCAAGAAAAGGAATGAGATAAAGGAATTCAAGATGCTCAAATTGAGCAACCAAATCAAGATATAGGATCACAGTTTGATGTTTTGGCTTTAGTCACTTTAGAGGTAAGTCAAGAGAAGGTACAATAGGTACCATTTGATTTCAAATCCTTGTTTACAATTGATTCTGCTAAATCAAAATGGAGAGCTAGGACAATCTCCAATATCAAGAAGGATCCGAAGACAGGAATAAGGATAGCTCAAGTTGATGTTCCTATAGTAGATGAGGCCAAAGGAGAGATCCGGCCAGAAGAATTCCAAGTGACTCAAGTTGACTTGGGTCATGCTACTATGGAGCAATAAATACAAGAGCACCTAGAGAGCACATAAGCAATAATAACTAAATTGAAGAAGCTTAGGGTAGGAAGAAAGAGTTGAAAGAATAGAATATGCAGTTACAACAATTTATACAAGGATTGGTTAAGCCAGACACCTTGGCGTCCACCTTATAGGCTACTGAGAAGCTGGCTACATTGACTTTAATAAGTGAAGCAGATATAATTGGGCTAGATATCCAGAAACATCAAGTCCACATTATGGATAAATGATACTTTAGATTCATGACCTCTGGAGAGCAGTTAATAAGGATATCAATATCTAATTGGGACACATTGTCCAAACTAAATGAAAGCATTGATTCTTTGAAGGGTGAATTCACCTAGTGGATTCACAAGTGTAATTATGCAATGGCTAGACTCAAGAGAGCCAAGGACATGCCGGATGGTGAGTTATTAAGAAATAAAATTGTCACCAATGCAACTTTGCCACTCATGGGGACATGGATAATAGAGATGGAATATCAACTCAATATATTAAAGGCTAACATGGATAAAGTAAAGGACATTTAGACTAAAGTGCATGATTTGTTAGCTGAAGAATTGTGAGTAATGGAAGAGTTAGTAGAGGATGTTGTAGAAGAAGAAACACCGGATCTAGATAATGTTATACAGATGTTTAAAGATAAATTCAAAGAAATGATAGAAGATCATGTTGGGTGAATATTTTGTCATCACCTCACTAAAGACAAAATGATTATATCAACCTTAGTGTGATGAGATAAATCTCTCCTCTTAGCAAGGGGATGCTCCCTTTTTACTACTTATTGAAACAAAACTAAACTACTTTAGGCTAAAAGTATTTACATTAGCTCTGACCATGTAGGGGGTGTGTTACATTCATCCTTTTCTCTTCTTTCAGAAAAGATGTTTACAATGTTTCATGGTAATATTCAATAAAGCTTCTACACTTATAATATTAACCTAAACAGTAATCACCAATATTCTTGATTAAACATGTGAATAATCAAAGAGTACTAGTATAAATATGTGATAAGATAATGGAAGACACGCAAAAGCACAAAGTCTTTTCGCTGCCTTTAATGAGAGTTTTATAGTAACTAATGACGTAAATTGAAGCACAAAGTCTTTCAACTAACTTCTCAAAAAGATTCACGAACCAAGTGAATAATCTCAAGCACAAAGTCTTCAAATTATCCCCAGAAAGATTTTAAAAGTAACTGTATCACCAGTTGGAGAACAAAGTCTGTCAACTAACAATACCACTAATCCACGCAAATGTAATTGAAAATTATAGCACAAAGTCTACAAGTTCTCAACATGATTCATATACAAAGTGAACAACTACAAGCTCAAAGTCTTTATAATCCTCCACCAAGAAACGCTTTCAACACACATAGATTCAAGTAAATAATATAGCACAAAGTTTATATGACTTATCTTGAACGTCCTCCAATCGTAATAACTAAACACCACTTTATCCAATCAATCAACAAGAGAAATTAGAAAAAATGCCATATGAACATCCTCACTCATGCAAATTTGATTCAACACAAATTTTGATATCAAAACTTGCCTTCTTTATTGATATGAATTGATCATGTGCAATTTGAACATAAAGTCTCAAAGTTGAGTCTCAATTTATGTAGCGCTTCGTTGCATAAGATTAAAGGTAAAAAAATTACAAAGAGGCCCCTGTTGATCATGATGTTAGTCATAAACAAACATAGATAAAGAAATGCAAATCAAAACTTTATCATCTTGAAAGATACGATGAATTCAAAGAATTCATGATCCCAAGTCTCCGTGGATTAGTTCATAATCTACTGATGTTGCTTAGCAGTTTGATGTGCCTTGTTGTTTTCCGTTCAAGGGGCCTTACATTTCTATTTTCAAGAAAGTCATGTTTGGATGATCCAAATTTCACCTGATTTCTGTAAATTCCTTAACAAGCAAGGTTAATTCCTACTGTATTTAACCAGATGATGCAAATATTATGTAAGTTTGATCAATTCTTCTGCATATCAACTTATACTGATTATATTTTACCTTTGCAGTGTAAATTTAGTTAAATGATGCACCTACATGCATTTATTTTTATGATTACTGTCCTTATACATGTTCATTTGCATGATATTTATCATTTTCAGCATGCTACTTACTCAAATATGCTAATGATGTTCAGTTATCTATGAGATATCAGCATATTTTCTATATTTTCTTAGGATTTTCTATATATTTGTAATTATGATGATGATCAAATGAAATTAAAGTAATTTGAATGAATACTTGCTAACTTTTACTAGATGAGTGAATCTTTAGCCATTGATCCATATACATTCTTGACACTTTCATGAAGAGAAAGAAATCAAACCATATGTTCACCAAGTTGTTCCACAACTAGATATGATTGATGCTAACTTCAATGGAAAGGAATGAAAACAACATGCACAACATGAAATGTACTCCAAGGGATGCAGCAAATCAAAGCACATATCCAGAATCCATTCATAGATTACTCAAAGTTTACGATTGTATGTAATTATAGTCTTCACCTTCATTAAGTATGCAAAAGAGATGTACATTTACAATTAGCCTTTGGTGCAGGAGCACCTACCTGACAGCTGGTCATGATAAGGCAGTTAGTAGTTTAGGTCTTGTTTATGATTCCAAGAAGGTCTGTTTGACCAATTGCATGTAATAAGGTCATGCTGATCAGGATAAGATCATGCTGACCAGGCTTTTGCTATTTTTAGCTTGTTAGTTATAACAGCTGTCATGATGTATGTTCGGTGGGATCTCCCAGCCGCTTGGAGAGTTCCCAGCCGCTTGGAGTCGGGTCAGTAGTACTCGTAGGAAAGTCTTTATAAGCATGAGATCGTTTGATATGATAGACAGACAAATATCATCGATCGCCAGTGTAGTGTTGCGCAGAGTAGGTTGAGTGTTCTGTGTGAGGAACATCATATTGTATTACATCTGTGAATCAATAAAGATCCTGTTTTGTTTTCTGTTTGATCTCCTTCCTGTAATCGATCGCGGGTTTGAGAGTTTTTCATGGATTTCCTGATCCATTCCACCGGTTGACTCACCTGATCGGTGGAATGGCAATGTACAGTAGGTTAGATGTTAGGTTGTTTTCTGTTTGCATGCAGGTGCACCGGATCGCGGTAGACAGATGTTGAGAAGCCTAGCATCCCCATGTGCTAGGTCGAGCTAATTGTGTTGGAAGATCACCCTGAGTTGGATCGGGTCATCCCTGGTGGACCGGCGAAGAGAGATTTCGCTAAGTGAAGAAGTTCGCCAAAACGGCATCATCAGGATATTTCTGCAAATATCCTGCAGACAGTTCGGACATCATCATCCGGATAAGTGGAGGAGGTCAGCATGATGATGTCGATTTCATGAAGAGTGAGTTCGTTGGGGTGATCATCAACAGGAGGAGCCGAGGAGTGTATCGGCATCAGGATCATCATCAGGAGGGCCGAGGAGGAGCGCATCGGCATCAGGCTGAAGATCGGGTTGATCGCGGGCCGAAGAAAAACTAAGTTTGGCAAACAGCAGGATATGACGTCATCATCATCATGATATACGTCATCAGGACATTTCGGAGCAGCAGGATATTGTGAAACTGCGGGTGACGTCATCGTCATCAGGATCTACGTCATCAGGATATCGGGTGACGTCAGCATCGAGTAAACGGTGCGAAGAGTTAGGGTTTGTCATCATCAGGATAAATGCGAAGAACCGGATGTTCGTTATCCTGTTGAATATCATGATGCTGAAGCTTGTGTCGTCGGCTATCGGAGCATCGAAGGGAAGGTGTTGAAGGTCGTCATCAGGATATTTGGGAGCAACCGGATGTTGAATATCCTGCTGACGAAGGTGATGTTAAATATCATGATGAGGCCGCTAGTGCTTGGCGCCCGATGAACAGTGCAACCGGAGGATGTTTGCGCCTGTTGAACATCATGATGATGTTGAAGGTAGTGAAGACGGAAATTGTCGGTGAGGTGAACAGTGGACGTCAGGAGGATGTTCGCGCTGGTCGAACATGATGATGCTGCCGATAATCGAGTAAGGTGATGCTGTTGACAAGCGAAAGTGCGAAGGCTTGTCTGCAGGAGGATATCGGTCGGCAGATGCAATATGATGATGTTGGTGGCTTTAGGAAATATGATGATGATGGCGAAGATGATGATGATGAGGTTGGTCTGCAGACATTCATGCTATATGCGAATGATATAGTGTGGATGCCTCTGCATCATAGTGGTATCAGAGCTCAGCTAAAGGTCTGGGCTGTTGTGTGTTGATTCTGTCACCGAAAGGGCAGAGGTAGAGATAGAGTTGATTGTGTTGTGATTGAGAGGTTGACAAAATGCCTCCTAAAGGTAATGGTACTGCAAGGGAATTGCAGGATATGAAGGAGAAACATGCTAGAGAGATGAGGAAGATGAAGGAGCTTGCTGAAGCACTTCAAGCCAGGCTGACAGCCCTGGAAAAGAACAAAAGGAGGGAGGTAGAAGACAGTGAGTCTGAAGAAGAGGCAGATACTGTTGAAGAATATGAAGAGGTAGCTGAAGATCTAGATGCTGAAGACCAGAGATTGGCAAAACTGTTAAAGGCAGTGCAGAGTGAAAAACCTAAGGTAAAGGTTGATGTTTCCAAGTATACTGGAAGCTTGAATGAAGATGAGTTGTTGGACTGGATTGCTGCACTGGATAATCACTTTGAATGTGAAGATGTTGCTGAAGATCAGAAGGTAAAGATTGCAAAGACCAAGTTAGGAGGTCATGCTTTGGTATGGTGGGATTATGTACAATCTGAGAGAAGGAAACAACAGGGGAAGAGGAGCAGCCCCTGCTCAAAAGCAAACCAATGAGGTTCAAGAAGACACTGGTAAAGGACAAGGACAGTCTGATTTCAGAGGTGGATGGAAAGGTAATAGAGGAAGATTTGGAGGTGGTAGAGGTTCTACTACATTTTCAGGAAAGTGTTACACCTGTGGTGAGTTTGGTCATCCATCTTTCAAATGTCCAGAAAACAAAGGTTCATCATCCAGAAATGATAGAACTAGTGACAAGAGAGTACAACTGGTACAAGAAGAGAAAGAAGAAGAAAGTGCAAACAAAGGTCCTGAGAATTTTGGATATCCAGAGAGTGGAGAATCACTGATGTTAAGGAGAATTAGTTTGCAGGCATCAAAGGATCTGATGCAAAGAAGAGCTCTTTTCAAAACCACATGTAAGAGCAAAGGTAAGGTATGTAAGGTTGTCATTGATAGTGGTTCAACAGACAACATGGTATCTCAGGAAATGGTGGATAAACTGAAGCTGGAAAGAATTCCACATCCACACCCTTACAAGGCATCTTGGGTGAGTGATAGGCAATCACTTTTTGTCTCTGAACAGGCATATGTGGATTTCCAGATTGGACCATATCATGATAGAATTTTGTGTGATATATTGCCTATGGAATGTTGTCACCTACTGCTAGGTAGACCATGGCAATTTGACAGAAGGGTACTGTATGATGGGTATGCTAATACCTACACCATCAAGAAAGATGGGAAGACTATTAAGTTGATGCCATTGCAGGCAAAAGCTGCAGTACAGAAGGTAGCTCAAATCATTTTAATGGGAAAGAAGGAGTATGTGCAGATGCCTAGAGGAGCAGGCATGAAGGCAGTTCAGGACACTGCAGAGAAAGGAGTTGTTACAGACAACAAGCTGAAGGAAGTTTCAGTGGTGACTGACAGAGGTCAGCAGCAGGTTCAGAAACAGGGGTGCAAACTGCCACCAGTTCAGAGGATTGACAAGGATGTTGTCATAGTTGGGACTATTGTTTGTCCTATGAGAGTTGAAAGGAAGATAGACTTGAACACTTCAGGAGTTCAAGAGGTAGTTCAGCCAGAGGTTCTGGTTAGGCAACCTGACAAACACAGGGTATGTGAGAAGAAGGCCTACATCAACAGGCATGATGATTTACTTGCCAGAAAGCAAGTTACAGTTCAGAAGTCTTGGAGCAGCCAAGAGACAGCAGCAGATCAAGCTGGAGCAGGTCAGCCTATTGACAAGGCAAAGTGTAGAAGTGGAAGACTTCCACATGCTCAACTCATGGGACATGAGTTCTTTTCTTTTGGGGAGTATGGTGCAGGAGCACCTACCTGACAGCTGGTCATGATAAGGCAGTTAGTAGTTTAGGTCTTGTTTATGATTCCAAGAAGGTCTGTTTGACCAATTGCATGTAATAAGGTCATGCTGATCAGGATAAGATCATGCTGACCAGGCTTTTGCTATTTTTAGCTTGTTAGTTATAACAGCTGTCATGATGTATGTTCGGTGGGATCTCCCAGCCGCTTGGAGAGTTCCCAGCCGCTTGGAGTCGGGTCAGTAGTACTCGTAGGAAAGTCTTTATAAGCATGAGATCGTTTGATATGATAGACAGACAAATATCATCGATCGCCAGTGTAGTGTTGCGCAGAGTAGGTTGAGTGTTCTGTGTGAGGAACATCATATTGTATTACATCTGTGAATCAATAAAGATCCTGTTTTGTTTTCTGTTTGATCTCCTTCCTGTAATCGATCGCGGGTTTGAGAGTTTTTCATGGATTTCCTGATCCATTCCACCGGTTGACTCACCTGATCGGTGGAATGGCAATGTACAGTAGGTTAGATGTTAGGTTGTTTTCTGTTTGCATGCAGGTGCACCAGATCGCGGTAGACAGATGTTGAGAAGCCTAGCATCCCCATGTGCTAGGTCGAGCTAATTGTGTTGGAAGATCACCCTGAGTTGGATCGGGTCATCCCTGGTGGACCGGCGAAGAGAGATTTCGCTAAGTGAAGAAGTTCGCCAAAACGGCATCATCAGGATATTTCTGCAAATATCCTGCAGACAGTTCGGACATCATCATCCGGATAAGTGGAGGAGGTCAGCATGATGATGTCGATTTCATGAAGAGTGAGTTCGTTGGGGTGATCATCAACAGGAGGAGCCGAGGAGTGTATCGGCATCAGGATCATCATCAGGAGGGCCGAGGAGGAGCGCATCGGCATCAGGCTGAAGATCGGGTTGATCGCGGGCCGAAGAAAAACTAAGTTTGGCAAACAGCAGGATATGACGTCATCATCATCATGATATACGTCATCAGGACATTTCGGAGCAGCAGGATATTGTGAAACTGCGGGTGACGTCATCGTCATCAGGATCTACGTCATCAGGATATCGGGTGACGTCAGCATCGAGTAAACGGTGCGAAGAGTTAGGGTTTGTCATCATCAGGATAAATGCGAAGAACCGGATGTTCGTTATCCTGTTGAATATCATGATGCTGAAGCTTGTGTCGTCGGCTATCGGAGCATCGAAGGGAAGGTGTTGAAGGTCGTCATCAGGATATTTGGGAGCAACCGGATGTTGAATATCCTGCTGACGAAGGTGATGTTAAATATCATGATGAGGCCGCTAGTGCTTGGCGCCCGATGAACAGTGCAACCGGAGGATGTTTGCGCCTGTTGAACATCATGATGATGTTGAAGGTAGTGAAGACGGAAATTGTCGGTGAGGTGAACAGTGGACATCAGGAGGATGTTCGCGCTGGTCGAACATGATGATGCTGCCGATAATCGAGTAAGGTGATGCTGTTGACAAGCGAAAGTGCGAAGGCTTGTCTGCAGGAGGATATCGGTCGGCAGATGCAATATGATGATGTTGGTGGCTTTAGGAAATATGATGATGATGGCGAAGATGATGATGATGAGGTTGGTCTGCAGACATTCATGCTATATGCGAATGATATAGTGTGGATGCCTCTGCATCAGCCTTGAGAATTAGTCATGATGCCTCAGCAATCTAATCCCAATTAAGTTTTGAATGAATTACAATTTGTACTCCACCTCCTTTTATAGGACAAGGAGAGGAGCCAGTTACAAAAGTTCCTATGATTAGGATTTGTCTTTTAAGATCAACGATCCATAACACCCTTTGACTAAGTCAACAAGTAGACATGTGGCATAGGTTGCTAGTTGGAAACCATCTAGTGGTGTATAGCTATCTACCCCAACACATTATGCATATGACTCTGTCACCCTGCATCTTTACTTATTCTTTCTCCTCCTCATCAGTAGATGAGCCATCCTCTACATGCACCCTAATAATCCCCTTGATGGGTTCATATGCTTGCACAATTCTTTCAACTGCACCCCCATCTTCCAGCTTGGCCTTGGTAACTGTATGCCCTTGTGATTGGAATTGGGCTTGTAGGGTAGTCCAAAAAGATTTCATGCTATTCAACATTTCATTATACTTATCCACTTTAGCCCTTGGTGCAAGGGAACCTAGTCCTAGTCAAGTGATGTAATCAGGAATCAAATGTTGTGTTTTGTATTGTTGAATCCAATCTTGATGTAATAAGGTTTGTTTAGACCATCTCATATATTTTTCACATGTTTTTGGTCATAAGGTCAGATGTAGGGGTGAAAAAGTGACATGTTCGTTAAGAAAATGTGGCATTCCCATGTATTTTGAGGAGGTTGAATGACCTTGTCAGTTGGAAAGTTGGTTGGCACCATTGGAATTTAGTGTTCAATGTTTAAATTCCTCTGCAAACCTTCAAGGGAAGCTGATGAAGGCATTATTGAAGACAAAATAATAAAATATTCATGTTTTTCTATAATTTTCTATGTTATTTGTTGTTCCCACATTCTGTGTGGCTCCGTATAGGAGTGTCATGATCTGCAATGCATAAAATCTTAAAGTGGCATGAGTTAGCTTTTTTTTGAGTCTGGTTAGGGTAGATTTCATTGAGTTTGGAGGATTTTGTAGCATAATTTCTGAAAACAGGTTGAAAACCCTAAGGTTTGAGGGTTTGTACAAAAAAATGAGATTTTGACCCATTCCACTAGTGTCACCTTCTATAAATTAGTGGAATGGTCTTAGATAGGATGTTTTTCAGTTTTTTTAGGGTTGCAGGTGTAGGGGATAGAAATGAGGAGTTATTTGAATCAAACTATGCCTAATATGCTCATGTATTAGGCCTACAAGCATAGGTGTGTTAGTGAACTATTGAAAAGGTGACTTGGTGTAGGAAATGGTCCATAAAACCTATGTAATTAGATGTCTTGTAACCTCAATGAAGTCCTAGAGTAGGAATTGGAAGGTTGGATTGGAATTTGCATACACTTGCTTTGTAAAAGTGGTTTAATTAGGCCTAATTAAAATAGGACAGTCAATTATTGAGTCTTGTTTTCTAAAACAACCTCACCTAATTTCTTGATATGTTGTGAGGGAGCCAAAAGGGTGTCTGGAATGACAATTGATTTTTGGGTTTGCAATTGTTTCCTCGAGTTATGCTAGAAAAACCTTATTCCCAGGGCTATAAGCCAATAGGCCTGTTTGCAAGGGAACGATAGGAAAAAGAAAGGATCAGGGTTCTTGGTGAGTCTTGGTGGCCTAAACTTGTCAAGCTTATGAGGTTCAAGGTGTATCAGAGGTTTAGCAAGAGGTCTGAGATAGTAAACCACTTTTGGGTACACTTCACAACCCTTGAAACCATGTTGTATGGGAGAGGAGATTGGATATGCTTAGAAGATTAGTTAAGAATATGTTTTGAGTCTTTCTAGAAACCTAAGGAGATATTCCCTACTCTACATCAAGTGGTATCAGAGCATAGGTCCTGATTGATAAGGAAAGAAGAGTTGAGTTTGCATAAACAAAATGCCTCCAAAGAGCAATCTAGTGGCCAAGGAAGTTAGAGAGTTAAAAGAGTAGCTTGCTATGCAATTGAGACAAGTGAAAGTGTCTCATGAAGCTGCCCTTGCTAGAATTGTAGCATTGGAATCTAACCTAAAGAGACGTGTGGTCAGTGGGGATCAAAGTGACCAAGAGGAAGAGGGTGAGAGTGAAAACCCTCAAGGAGGAGTCCAAGATGAAAAAGAAGAATTAGACCCTTGTGAAGAGAGGATGGTTAGAATGCTGAAGGTTGTCAAGGGAGAAAGTACTCCTAAGTTAAAAGTGGAAGTGCCCATATACGGTGGGAAGATGGGCAGTGAAGAATTATTGGGCTGGATAGATGATCTTGACAATTTCCTTGAATTTGAGGAGGTAGAAGATGATAAGAAGGTGAAGTATACAAAAACCAAGTTGAAGGGCCCTACCCTAACATGGTGGAACTATGTTCAAGAGGAGAGAGAAAAGAAGGGAAAAGCAAAGATAAATTCATGGGATAGAATGGTAGCCAAGGTGAAAGGACAATTTCTACTTGCAGATTATGAAATTTAGACCTGTAGGAAGTTGCAGAGTCTAAAAAAAAAGGAGTTGGATGTTATAGCATACACTAAGGAGTTTGATAAGTTAAGTATTAGAATAGGACATATTGAGGATGAAAGAGAAAAGGTAGCAAGGTACCTAAATGGCTTAAGGTACAACATCCAAGATGAAAATATCCTCTCTACACCTAGGATAGTTGAAGAGTGTTTTCAATTGGTTCTCAAGGTAGAAGAAAGAATAAAAAGAAGACAAGAGCAACAAGGAAGAGGTAGGGGAAAGAATTTCAGAGGTAGAGGCAACTTTGGTGCAAGAGGACAGTCACAAAAACAAGGTGAATCAAGCAGCCATCAAGAGAAAAGTGGTGAATCAAGTGGCAGAGGTAACTTCAGAGGAAGAAGATTTAGTGGTAGAGGAAGGTTTGGTGGACAAGGGAGAGGGTCAAACACCTTCTCAAGTAAATGTTACAATTGCAATCAATTTGGACATCCAGCATGGAAGTGCCTAGACAAACAAGCATCAAGTTCCCATGGAGGTGAGAAAAGGACTCAAATTGTGCATGAAGAAGACAATGAAAGTGTTAATTCACCATCTCAGCATGCTTCTCCTGAGGTAGGTGAGACTTTCATGATAAGGAGAACACTCATCAAGGTGACAACAGCTAAAGAACCTCCATAAAGGAAATCCTTATTTAGAACCACTTGCAAGTCACATGGAAAGGTATGCAAAGTAGTTGTGTTGATCATGATGTTATTCATAAGGAAACATGAAATAAAACTTTACACAACAACCTTTATTTATCTTGAAAGATATGATGAATTCAAAGAATTCATGATCCCAAGTCTCTGTTGATTAGTTCATAATCTACTGACGTTACTCAGTGGTTGATATGTGTTGTTGTTAATCATTCAGGGGCCTTATGTTGATCAGTAGATTCTGCTTCCTGCAAATATGCTACACAGAGAGGTTACTCTACACAATATATGTTGGCAAGAGACACTATATGGATTCATGATTGTTGTCATTGATGCAACAAAGTTCATCCCACACATCTGCAGGACATGGTGTGTCTCTACTGGAAGTCAGAGTGAAGAATGTTGTGGTTCGGTAAACAAGAACAGAGCATATGGCAAGGTCTGACAGACAGGTCCAGATCTCTTAGAGGAAGTATCATGGTGCAGTGTGGATTTGGGGAAGTCAAGAGGACTACCTTGAGTAATAGATTCCAAGGATTTAGCCTCCGGTGATGGACAAGGAAAAAGATATGAATAGTTGAGTACCGGATTCCTGAGAAATAGTGTGAACAGAGGAAGAACTAACTAACAGAACATCAGACTACTTTTCAGATGTCTTACTGATGGTGGTAAATGTTATGAAGGCATGAATCATGTTTGGCCGACATGATTAATGATTTCTACTAGCATATACTTGATCTGCATTACTTGATGTGCAAGGATTCAGCCGACAGAACAGAGTTTGTGAGAAGATTGACTGTTCCGGGTGCCAACTAGAAAGGTGATGAAATTACTTGTGTGGATATATATACACGATGGATTTAGTTGTGAGATGTGTTGTGGTGATATGTGATATGTGAATAAAAGTAGAGCAGAGTAGAAGCAGTAAGGAAGGTCTGGTATGTGAAAGGAAAGCAGCATAAGAGAAGAGGAAAGATGAAGTGCAGCAGATCAGTGTACTGAGCCTAACCGGAACTGAACTCCAGTATATGTGGATGCTTCCAATCAGTTCAAGTATTGTATAACATTCTTTTGTAGATAGTGTGTCTCCTTGTAGGCAGTGTGCCTCCTTTGTGAGTAGTGTGCTCGGGCAATGAGCCCTAATTGGCAAGTACCATTTTTGTATTTCCTTATTCTTCTAACAGAGAATAATCTTTGGGTTAATCACCCTGTGGTTTTCTCCCTTAATAGGGTTTCCACGTCAAAAATACTATGTCATGTGTTTTTCTATTTCATGGTAATGTTTGCTTGTTTGAATTAATGCTGCATTGATTAATAAGAAAGTTCAGAAAGAAGAAATAATTAGGATAACTGATTCACCCCCCCTCTCAGTTATCAACAATTGGTATTAGAGCTAAGTTCCTCCTAACAGAGCCTAACAGCTTGAGGAAGATCTAGGAGTTCAAATGGATGCATATGGTTTAAGAGAACAACTCAAGACTACCCTTGATGATCTTGAATAGTCAAACTCTGAAGTCAATGAATTAAAGGAAAAACTCAAATAGGCTGATGATTTCATGAGAGAACTAAAAGATAAATTAAGTCTCTCTATGAAAAAGAGAACGGCGCTGCTTCAGCAATTCACAAGACAAGGTGAAGAAAATAATGCAAATGAAGAATTGATTGAGAAAACAAAGTTATGTGAAAAGTTATCAAAAGAAATCATTATGGTAAGACATGAAATGGAATCAGGAGTTATAAAGTTTAACCAAGAAGTTGAAGAGAAAAGAAAAACTGAAGATAATCTAAGACAATCTCTCAAGGAGAAATCAGAAGATTGCCACCAGATGGATAGAATTATCAGACATCTTGAATCTGATCTTGAAGATGCTAAAGATAATGAAGAAAAACTTGAGGATCAAATTGTCTCTCTAAAAAGGGATCTTCAAACAGCAAATGAGTATAAAGAGAAATTCAAGATAAGTTCTGCTCAACTTGAAGTTCTTCTTGGAAGTCAAAAGAAGGTAGATGACAAATGTGGTTTGGGATATGAGAAAGGAGAAAGCTCCTGATCCGGTCAGAAGAATTTTGGATCAGAAAATCCAAGGAATAGGCCTAGAAGACCTCCGGTAAGACAACCCAATGCTCAAAGATATCCATCCTTCAATGGACACTGCCACAGCTGTAATCACTTTGGTCACAAAGCTAATCAGTGCAGAAAGAGAATGAATCAAACTAATTCATCCTTCTCTGGACAGTGTTTTAATTGCAAAAGGTATGGTCACAAGTCTCATGAATGTAGAAATATGCAAATGAACAAATCATTCAATGGTAGATGCTTTGCATGCAATAGAGTAGGTCATATGGCTAATCAATGCAGATCAAGAGGATATCAGTCAAATATGCAAAGAAATGTTGTTTGCCAAATCTGTAATAGGTCCGGTCATAATGCAAAAGTCTGTAGAAGCAAGAATCAGGACAAAAGAGGTCCGGTATATAATCAGAATCAAGATAAGGGTAAACAAAAGATGAATGCGGATGAAGTTAAAAATGAGATGAGCAAGATTTGGGTGAAGAAAAGTACTGAGAATTTAGAGGTTGGATCTGCACCAGACTCTGGTGCTAATATTCCTTCCAGAAACTGAAAAGTGAGCTTTGGCTTAGGGGGAGACACAAAGAAAACCTTGTTCCCCCAGCCAGTCAATTGGTGCCAGAACTGGCACAAGAAGAGTTGCGGATTGAAGGAATCATAAGGGATATATTCAAACAAACTGTGGTTAAGATTTGGAAGATCCACAAGATGTTTAAAGATCAGGGTTGATCCGGTTCTTCAAATCACCCGAATAAGGCAAACCAAAATAATGTAGGTCGAGCACTTATTGCAGTCTGATATTAGGGCTTGCGGAGCAATATAAGGGTTTTTTATTAATCACTCGTTCATTCTGCACTCAAGAAGAAATGAAAAGTGGAGCTCTGCAACAAAATTCCTTAAGTTCATCAAAGATCACTTGCAAAAGTCATTACTTCTAGAGATCAATCCAACCAACTCCATGAAACTGATAGGCACAAAAGGTATTTTCCATTTTCAAATATCTCACTGCAAATCTCTTGATAATGGGTACTCCAAATATTGTAAAGATTTATGATAGACCTCGCCCTACATTTAAGAAACATCCATACAAATCCTTAGAGGTAGACCCCCTAGGTGCATTTTCCAGTGTTCTGCATGGTGTTTTGCACACTGAAGATATTAGGGTTTACATACATGCCAATATTGAAGAGTTTGGGGAATTCAAACTAAGAGACATCTATCACAAACAATTGATAGATGATGCTTTTGAGCTTAAACTAGAATATAAGGGCATCCAGGAAAAGCATTTTGATCAGTTCATTCATTTCCCCTACTTTGAAGAAGATGAATGGGTCTGGTATGTTTTAAGTAGGGTGCAAGATAACTTCCTATGGCTGAACAGACCTTGCAAGATCACCAAGGAAGCAATTAGGGCAATAACTGGTTTACATTCCTCCGGAGGAATTCCTGTCCTCAAATCTGTCAAAAACAACATTGTCACAGAGACCACCGGATCAAAATTTGATAAGAGGGCAATGACCATTGAAGATATTACTGACCTGGATATCAAGTATGCATCTATGATAATAGGATACAAGATATATCATTCTAGTAGGGAGAATTCTGTATCCAGAACTGCAGTATACATGGCCTATGAGATGTTGAGAAAGAATGCAAATTATGATCTCTATGAACTCCTCTTGAGCCAATTAATGGAAAACATACAGAAGATCAAGAAGGACAAAAAGAACTCCTTTAAATATGGAGGACTGATACTATGTTTGTTCTTCTACTTCATGAATGAGCTTCCCGGATCAAATGGATGGGTATGGGAAAATGACAAACCGGTAGCTATCTAGATTAGAGATTACTTGCATGAACTTGGAGATGTAAAGGCAAGAAATATAGCTCTGTGGGGTTACTTCAAGCAATTCCAAAATACAATGCAAATCAGAGAAAGGATCCCCAAATCAGTAGTTGAAAAATACAAGGATACAGTGTGCTTCATGGTAGACACTGATCAATGTCTTATGGAGGCAGTAGAGCCAAGGATAGTCTGGATCATGCCCATGGGGTATGAAGTTGATGAATAGATTTTGGAGCTACATGTTCAACACATGCTAAGCTAGCTAAAGAGCCAAAGGCAGAAAGGTTTGGAACCTTTGAGGAGCTGAGTGTAAAAATTCATGTGGAACTCAGAGAACCAGAGATGAAAAGAAAGGTGAGAAAAGAAGTAGAACATATTGCCCAAGGTTTTGGCATCTCAAAGGAGGCACTTGATGCCAACCGAGAAAAGAGACAAAAAGCTGAGGAAGAGAAGAAAGGGGCAGAAAAGGGAAGCAAGAAATGTGCTCCGGTAGAAACTTCCACCTGGACTAGATCATCAAAGAGATCTACACCTACCATAGCCAAAGGCTCAAGAACATCAAAACTGAAAGTCCAGGCATCCGGCAAAAGAGAGAAAAGATCAAAGACAAAAGCCACAAGGGCTTATACAAGTCAAAGAGATGAAGAGGAAACTGAATCAGATGAGGGGGTAAAGGAAATAAAGAAGCAGAAGAAGAAAGGATCCAGTAAACCCTCCACAGGCCAAGACAAGGAAGAAATGGTAGAGGAATTTGTTGAAAAGCCCACCCTATCTCTAAAAAGTGTAATCAAATCAGTCACTGTGGATGGAAACCTTCAACCAATGGCCAAATTCTATGATGATTACAATGAGGCTGACCAAAAGATTCTGTAGGAAGCTACAATCAGGTATCTAAACATATACAATAAGGCTTTCATTGAGATTATATCTCTAATTCCTAAGAGCCTAGAAAAGGAGTTAGAAATAAGAAAGAACAATGCCATGGCAAAAGACATTGAGATCCAGGAACAGATAGCTATTCAGCTATAACCTTCAATTGATCCTAAGACAATGAACATGGTATTCAAAGACTGTAAGGATGAATTCAGGAGCAAAGCAAGGATGAATCAACTTATGCTTGGTGAGACCAACAAGGTAGCCAAGGACACTGAAGAGATTCTCTGGAAAACCTTCAAAAGATTTAATCTTCCTATCATAGAGGACTTGGGTACTGACCCCTCCACTACAAATGTTGCAGAAGAAACTCCTGAGAAAATGTCAGAAGAGGTGGGCCCCGAACAGACTAACATTTCTCCTCCAGTTTCCCCTATAGTCTCCGGATCTAAAGGAGAAGAAAAATCACAGGAGAAAGAAGCAGAGGTAAAAGAAAAAGAAGATGACAGTGCTAAGCTTGCAGAAGGAGAGAAGACCTCAACAAAAAAGACCACAACTACTAGTGGTGAGAATGTAGAAGGAGAGAAAACTCAAAAGGACAGCTCCAAGATTGCAGGAGAAAAGAAAAATCTGTCTCTGGCAAGAGACACTGCACAAACTGTCCAAGAATTTCTGAACAAAGAAACAATGGAGATTGATGAACCAGAGCTTCTACAAGGTCCATTCAATTTTGATTCTCTTTCTCCGGTACAGACAATGAAGATAGCTTCATTTGCAAATGCTAAGGCTAATGAAAAACTCCTAAAGTCTCATATGGAAGATTGTGAGTTGATAGAAGCTGCTTTCGAAGTGTTTGAAAAGATTATGCCATCGGTTCAGAAAGATCCCACAGCCTCCACTTCCGGTAATCTCAAAATTCTAGTCAACCGTGTTAATACACATTTTGATTCACTAGAGAAGTCAGCAGAAGATAAGGTCTAGAAGGAATTTCTTGCAAAAAGATTATCAGAGGTACAAGGTTTGATAAGTAATGATAGGAGAAATATGAGTATAGGGATAAAGAGCTTAGAAAATGCTCTTATAGACGGCGGAAAAATATACAAATTTTGTATTTCATGGTCGAAAGTAACAGTAGAGATTGAGAAGAAAATAAAAGAGAAAGAGGATAAACTACTAAGTTTGTCTCAAAGTTTTGATCCTCTCTCTTCCTCCATAGTCAATCAAGAGTGTCAGACTATTGCAATCACAACTGCAATAAAGAATTTTGAGAAGGAAAGGAAGAACATGATCAGCCGGATGGGTGAACTTAGGAGGATCATTGTCCCTAAGTTAGAGGCCATGCATGAGGCCATAAGTGAAGCTCAAATCACAGCCCAGACAAATGATCCAACAGATCTAAAAAGGGCAGATGCGTTTGCATTCCTATTGAGTGGTCATATCTCAATTTTGGACAGAATGAAGCAAAGTTGGGCTACAAAATTTATTCAATTGAAGACAACTTTTGCAGACATACTTAAGTATATGTAAGTATGCCATATGTATATACTTATGCAGCTAAGTATAGTAAAATTTTTAAAAATTTTGGTGTACGGACCCTACCCTTTGCCATTGATGTCAAAGGGGGAGTGAAGAGCAGTGAAAAATGCGGAATCCAACTAAGGGGGAGCTCTGGAAAATATATATAAAGACAGAGCATCAGCTAAGGGGGAGCATAGTGTATACACTTAGTCATTTTTCACTAAGTGTTGCCATCAATGCCAAAGGGGGAGATTGTTGGCAAGAGACACTATATGGATTCATGATTGTTGTCATTGATGGCAACAAAGTTCATCCCACACATCCGCAGGACATGGTGTGTCTCTACCAGAAGTCAGAGTGAAGAATTTGTGGTCCGGTAAACAAGAACAGAGCATGTGGCAAGGTCTGACAAACAGGTCCGGATCTCTCAGAGGAAGTATCTTGGTGCAGTGCAGATTTGGGGAAGTCAAGAGGACTACCTTGAGTAATAGATTCCAAGGATTTAGCCTCCGGTGATGGACAAGGAAAAAGATATGAATAGTTGAGTACCAGATTCTTGAGAAATAGTGTGAACAGAGGAAGAACTAACTAACCGAACATCAGACTACTTTTCAGATATCTTACTGATGGTGGTAAAGGTTATGAAGGCATGAATCATGTTTGGTTGACATGATTAATGATTTCTACAAGCATATACTTGATCCACATTACTTGATGTGCAAGGATTCAGCTGACATAACAGAGTTTGTGAGAAGATTGACTGTTCTAGGTGCCGACTAGAAAGGTGATGAAATTACTTGTGCGGATATATATACATGATGGATTTAGTTGTGAGATGTGTTGTGGTGATATGTGATATGTAAATAAAAGTAGAGTAGAGTAGAAGCAGTAAGGAAGGTCTGGTATGTGAAAGGAAAGCAGCATAAGAGAAGAGGAAAGATGAAGTGCAACAGATCAGTGTACTGAGCCTAACCGGAACTGAACTCCAGCATATGTGGATGCTTCCAATCAGTTCAAGTATTGCATAACATTTTTTTGTAGACAGTGTGTCTCCTTGTAGGCAGTGTGCCTCCTTTGTGAGCAGTGTGCTCGGGTAGTGAGCTCTAATTGGCAAGTGCCATTTTTGTATTTCCTTATTCTTCTAATAGAGAATAATCTTTGGGTTAATCAACCCGTGGTTTTCTCCCTTAACAGGGTTTCCACGTCAAAAATATTGTGTCATGTGTTTTTCCATTTCATGGTAATATTTGCTTGTTTGAATTAATGTTGCATTGATTAATAAGAAAGTTCAGAAAGAAGAAATAATTAGGATAACTGATTCACCCCCCCTCTTAGTTATCAACAATATATTTCTTCAAATAATGTGTCTGTGCTTTAGATCTTTGCATGATATTTATCAATTTAACATGCTTTAACTCTAAATATGCTATGTATTTCCAATTGTCTACGAGATGTTAGCATATTTCTTGTTTATTTGCTTTTAATTTTTTGTTATTTGCAATTGTGATGATGAATTGTTATGAAATTCAAAGAAATTTAAAAGAATACTTCCAATTTTGGTGAATCTTTAGCTATTGAACCACATACATACCAGATACAGTCATGAGGAGAAGAAATCAAACCATATTTTCACCAAGATGTTCCACAACTAGATACAGATGATGCTAACTTCAAAGGATAAGGAATGAAAACAACACATCCAGACTGATAAGCACTCCAAGGGACGCAGTAAATCAAAGCATGTATCAAGATTTCAAACATAGATTACTCAGGATTTATGATGATTTGTAATCAAATGGTCTTCTCTTTCATTCAATATGCAAAAACATGTATGTTTACAACAACTTTGAAATAAGTCTTGATGTTTCAGCAATCAAATTTCAATTAAGCTTCTGAATAATTAAAATATGACGTCCCTGCACCTTTTATAGAATAAGGTGAGGGAACAGTTACAAATGACCTATGGTTAGGATTTATCTATTTAGATCAATAGTGGATAATCTTTCCTTGACATAGTCATCACTTTCCTTTGTGGCATAGATTGCGAGCTGGCAACCATCTGGGTGACTCATGATCTTCTGAGTATCTAATGCATATATTCTCTTTGTGTTGCATCCTCATTCCTTCCTTGGGTTCCTGGTCTTTATCTTCTTCTTCAGAAATTTCTTCTTCATAGTCGGCAAGACAATCTCCATTGGAAAAACTCCCTTAAGTTTCCCTAACTCCAAATTCACCCCGACAGCTTAATTGCACTTTACCTTCGACAAGACCTCCTTCCATCAGCCCAGTCTTCTACTCCTTTGCTAACAGCCGATGACTGTTTTGTTCACCTTACCTTCCTAACTGTGATGGCTTCCAAACCAATACGTGCATACCTTCCAACAAATGCAAGTTAATAAAATGGAATTAAAACTCACTTTTCAGTCTAGAACTTAACTTTTGTCATAAACATACAAGCACTAAAATATACAAGGAATTTTCTATTTTGAACTTTCATTTCGAATCTGGCTTGTATACTTCACCTGCATATCGCCCTTTTATATCGACGACATATAAACATTTAAACATACAAAGAATTTCTTGTATTTAATTTATTTTGACTTTCAGCTTTGTATATCGGCTTGCATCAAAATAATTCCCTTAGTCGGGACGCTCAAGAAAACTCATTCCGATCACTTAAATCTTCCCAATGCATATGACACTTGTATCGAATCTTTAGATACAAGCATAGATACATACAAAGACTTTTGCATGTCCTTTCGGACTCCAACCCTTTTATAAACCACAGTTTATAACCCTTTCAACTCTGTGACATGTATAAAATGCAATGTATCTTTCAATATACATTAAGGTATGATACATTGCATTAACCAAATTTTAATTTTCTCTGAATTCCGCCTTGTATGCATCTCACAATGTATGTCCTGAAACATACATACAAGGCGCGGAACATACCACGATTATATCTTATTTCATAACTTTTTAGTTCCGTGGCATGTATATACCGTTGTATGTCTACTTTGTATATTTCACACTTTTCAAACATACAAACCCCGATATACATGGATTTAATGCTATTTCATAGTTATTTCGGTTCCGCCCCATTGTATGTAGCTTTGTATGTCCCCCTTTGTATATTTCAGACTTTTCAAACATACAAACCAAAAAATTCATTCCACGGACTTACCAGACTATGCATTTGAACTTTGAACCTTTTTGGGTCCACCTTGTATGTATAAATAGAACATTAACAAAATGCATACAAGTATAACCAAGTATACAAACCTGATGACTTCCACGTGACTCATACAAAGACCTGATATACAAAAGACTTTGCATATGAGACATACAATGACACAACATACAAACCCAAATCACAATGCATTTTACCAAAAACTCACATAACTTGCAAAATATAGGGAATTTTAAGATGGTTCAAAAAGCAACCCCTATTCATTTTTGACAAGGAATTCACCCATATTCAGCTCTGGTACTCAATGCTATTTTTTCTTTATTTTCAACAAGGTTTGTACCTTTCACTTCCCTTTTCCCTTTACCACCAAGCAGACCCACGTACACACAAGCAGAAAGCAAAGCCACAGCAGGGGTCCTCATTTTGCTAAGGAGTAAAATGGGGCATGTTGTGAACATCACAACAAGTTGTTGATTTAGGCTCTACTGATAATTTGGTTTCCTTAGAAATGGTAGGAAAATTGAATATGAAGATAATTCCTCACCCCACACCATACAAAGTGTCATGGTTAAGCAAAGGTCAACAAGTCTTGGTAAATGAGCAGCCTTGGGTAGAGTTTAATATTGGGGGTTATAGAGACAAAATCCTTTGTGACATCATCCCCATGGATGTTTGTCACTTGTTGCTAGGAATGCCCTAGAAATATGACAGAAAGGCCAAGCATGATGGTTAGAAAAACATTTATGTGATAGATAAATATGGAGTCTCATTCACATCGACACCCCTCCAAGATGAAGAATTTGACAAACAAGTTGGGTCTAGTGTTATGGTAATAGGAGAGAAAGAGTTTTTTAAAACAATGAAGGAAGAAGGTGGACAGTGATTTTCCTTGGTGATCAGACCTAAATCCAAGTTTGTTTTAGCAATAAATAAGGTAGAGGATATACCTAGTGAGGTTCAAGCTTTGTTGGATAAGTACAAGGATATTGTAGTGGATGACTTGTCAAGTTATTTGCCTCCCATGAGAGATGTCAGCCATCATATAGACCTAATCCCTATTGCCAATTTGCCAAATAAGGCTGCATACAAAATCACTCCTCAACAGAATGAAGAGATAAAGAAACAAGTCCAAGAATTGTTAGATAAGGGTCTCATGAGGGAAAGTTTAAGTCCATGTGATGTCCCTACTATTTTAGCACCAAAAAAGGTGGAGATTGGAGAATGTGTACTGACTCAAGGGCGATAAACAAATCACCATTAGATATAGGTTTCCAATACCTAGAATAGAGGATCTAATGGACTGTTTGGGAGGTGCATGCTATTTTTCAAAGATTAATCTCAAAAGTGGATACCACCAGATTAGGATAAGGGAAGGTGATGAATGGAAAACTACATTTAAAACCAATGAAGGACTATATGAATGGATGGTAATGCCCTTTGGACTGTCAAATGCTCCAAGTACATTTATGAGGTTAATGATTGAGGTTTTGAAGCCTTTTATTGGAAAATTTGTTGTTGTATATTTAGATGATATTCTTGTGTCTAGAAAGACAAGGGAAGAGCACTTGCAACATCTTGACATGGTTTTGTAGAGATTGAATGAGGAGAAGTTGATGATAAACCTCAAAAAGTGTGAATTTATGAAAGAAGAACTAGTGTATCTTGGTTTTGTTATCTCCAAAGGCTCATTGAAGATGGATCCCACCAAAGTAGAGGCAATACTCAATTGGCCAACTCCAAAGTCAATTGGGGAGGTAAGAAGCTTGCATGGGCTTGCAAGTTTCTAAAGGAAATTCATCAAGAACTTTAGTCATATCTGCTCACCCATTATTGACACAATTAAAGGAGATAAAAAGAAGAAATTTAAGTGGACTAATGAGGTAGATAGGATCTTTGAATATCTGAAACATTGTTGGCAAGAGACACTATATGGATTCATGGTTGTTGTCATTGATGGCAAAAAAGGTCATCCCACATATCCGCAAGTCATGATGTGTCTCTACCGAAAGTCTGAATAAAGATTGTTGTGGTCCGGTGAACAAGAGCAGAGCATGTGGTAAGGTCTGATAGATTGGTCCAGATCTCTCAGAGGAAGTGTCTTGGTGCAGTACAGATTTGAGGAAGTCAAGAGGACTACCTTGAGTAGTATATTCCAAGGATTTAGCCTCTGATAATGGACAAGGAAGAAGTTATGAATAGTTGAGTACCGGATTCCTGAAAGACAGTGAGAACAGAGGAAGAACTGACTGACAGAGTATCAGACTATTTTCCAGATGTGCTACTGTTGATGGTAAAGGTTAGGAAGGCATGAATCATGTTCGGCCGACATGATTAATGACATCTACAAGTATATGCTTGATCTGCATTACTTGATATGCAAGGATTCAGCCGACAAAACAGAGTTTGTGAGAAGATAGACTATTCTGGGTGCCGACTAGAAAGATAATGAAATCACTAGTGCGGATATAAATAGAGGATGGATTTTGTTGTGAGAAGAGGTGTTGTGTAATGTTATATGTGAATAAGTGCAGAGCAGAGCAGAAGTAATAAGAAAGATCCGGTATGTGAAAGGAAAGTAGAATAAAGAGCAGAGGGAAGATGAAGTGCAGCAGATCAGTATACTGAGCCTAACTGGAACTGAACTCCAGCATATGTAGATGCTTCCAATCAATTCAAGTATTGTATAAACATTCTTTTGTAGACAGTGTGTCTCCTTGTAGGCAGTGTGCCTCTTTGTGAGCAGTGTGCTCAGGCAGTGAGCCCTAATTGGCAAGTGCCATTTTTGTAATTCCTTATTCTTCTAACAGAGAATAATCTTTGGGTTAATCACCCCGTGGTTTTCTCCATTAACCGGGTTTCCACATCAAAAATATTGTGTCATGTGTTTCTCATTTCATGGTAATGTTTGTTTGTTTGATTCAATGATGCTTTGATTAATAAGAAAGTTCAAAAGAAGAAATAATTAGGATAACTGATTCACCCCCCCTCTCAGTTATCAACAAACATAGAGTGGCACAACAACCTATCCTTGCTTTACCTGTCTTCAACAAGATTTTCAACATAGTATGTGATACAAGTGGCTTTGTAATTGGTGCAGTCTTAAGCCAATAAGGTAGACCAATGGATTTCTTCAATGAAAAGCTTAATGAAACAAAAAGGAGGTATTCATCATATGATATAGAGTTGTATGCTATGGTGCATGCCCTTAAGAAATTGAGACACTGTCTTCTGCCAAAGGAGTTCATTATTTTTACTAACAACCATGCCTTACAATTTCTAAATAGTCAAGATAAGATGAGTCATAGACATGTCAAGTGGGTTGAATATTTGCATAGCTATACCTTTACCATCAAGCACAAAAAAGGCCAATCCAACAAGGTTGTTGATGCTCTAAGCTGGAGGTCAATGTTTGTGCATGAAATCCAACTTCAGAGTGTGGGAATAGATGCATTGAAAGACATGTATGTTGCAGATGATGACTTCAAAGAGGTATATTCTATTTGTACTTAGTTTAAGGATGCTTTTCATGAGGAATATTCTAATTTTTTGTTGCAAGATGGCTTGTTGTTTAAAGGTGCTCAATTATGCATTCCAAAGTGCTCCATGAGAACTAATTTGATAAAGGAGAAATATTGTGGAAGTTTAGGAGGACATTTTGGGGTTGATAAGACATTGGATCAGGTAAGAAGGTTCTACTTTTGGCCAAAAATGCAAGGAGATGTCAGAAATTTTGTGGAAGGTTGTACAATATGCCAAAGAGCCAAGGGTTCTACTTCTAATGCAGGACTTTATCAACCTTTACCAATACCTAACAGGCCATGGGAGAGTCTAAGCATGGTTTTGTATTAGGTTTGCCAAGAACTCAAAGGGGTTATGATAGTGTATTTGTTGTGGTTGATAGATTCAGTAAGATGGCCCACTTCATTCCATGCAAATGCACAAATGATGCTTCTCATATTGAAGGGTTATTCTTCAAAGAAATAGTTAGAATTCATGGTCTTCCATTAACAATAGTTTCAGACATGGATTCAAAGTTTATTGGTCACTTTTGGAGGACCCATTGCAGGAAACTTGGAACTAATTTGACCTTTGGTACTACCTATCATCCACAAACAGATGGGCAGACTGAAGTGATCTATTAAAACCTCTTGAGATGACTCACAAAGGAGCATGGGAAATAATGGGACTTAGTTCTACCTCAAGCTGAATATGCTTATAATGATTTAGTTAATAGAAGCATAGGGAGAATTCCTTTTAAAGTGGTGTATGGTCTGAAACCAAGAGGTGTTTTTGAGCTTAGAGATTTGATAGGGATGAAGAAGAGAAGTGCTGAGGGAGAAGCACTTGTAGAAGCTATGAGAGAGATCCACCAGCAAGTTAAAGAAAATTTGTAGAAAAGTGTTGATAAGTATAAGAAGCATGTCGATTTGAAGAGAAGAGATGTACAATTCAAGGTGGGATACTTGGTCCTTACACATCTGAAGAAGGAAAGGTTGCCATAGGGAAAGTACACCAAGTTTTTGATGAAGAAAATTGGGCCAAGTAGAGTGGTCCATAATTTTGGGGCTAATGCATATGAGATAGAACTCCATCCTGGAGTTGCTATCTCTCCTAATATTCCTGATCTATACCCTTTCACTGGATTTGGGGATGCAAGTACATGTGTTGATGCTGATGTTGCTGATGAAGAGTGGGTCAAAGATCTACCACCTACTGAGCCACTGAAGCTTGAAGCCATTTTGGAAACAAATGAGGTGAAGAGAACAAGGCACAAAGTCTACAATGAATATCTTGTGAAGTGGTAAGGCTTACCACCTAAAGATACAACCTGGATGTCAGAAGAGGATATCAAGAAGCATGGAACATCAGTGCAAGAGTTGATCTCAGGAGGAACCTGAGATTCTTTTCTCCTCGGGTGTATGGTGTAGGGGCACCTAGTCCTAGTCAAGTGATGTAATCATGAATCAAATGTTGTGTTTTGTGTTGTTGACTCCAATCTTAATGTAATAAGGTCTATTTAGACCATCTCATATGTTTTTCAAATGTTTTTGGTCATAAGGTCAGTTGTAGGGGTGAAAAAGTGACATGTTCATTAAGAAAATGTGGCATTCCCATGTATTTTGAGGAGGTTGAATGACCTTGTTAGTTGGAAAGTTGGTTGGTACCATTGGAATTTGGTGCTCAATGTTTAAATTCCTCTGTAAACCTTTAAGGGAGGCTGATGAAGGCATTATTGAAGACAAAACAATAAAATATCCATGTTTTTCCTACAATTTTTTGTGTTATTTGTTATTCCCACGTTCTGTGTGGCTCTGTACAGTAGTGTCATGATTTGAAATGCATAAAATATTAAAGTGGTATGAGTTAGATTTTGTTTGAGTCTAGTTAGGGTAGATTTCAGTGAGTTTGGAGGATTTTGTAGCATAATTTTTGAAAATAGGTTGAAAACCCTAAGGTTTGAGGGTTTGTACAAAAAATGGGATTTTGACCCATTCCACTAGTGTCACCCTCTATAAATTGGTGAAATGGTCTTAGATAGGATGTGTTTCAGTGTTGTTAGGGTTGCAGGTGCAGGGGATAGAAATGAGGAGTTATTTGAATCAAACTATGCCTAATATCCTCATGTATTAGGCCTACAAGCATAGGTGTGTTAGTGAACTATTGAAAAGGTGACTTGATGTAGGACATGGTCCATAAAACCTGCATAATCAGACCTCTTGTAACCTCAATGAAGTCCTAGAATAGGAATTGGAAGGTTGGAGTGGAATTTGCATACACTTGCTTTGTAAAAGTGGCCTAATTAGGCCTAATTAGAACAAGACAGTCAATTATTGACGCTTGTATTCCAAAACAGCCTCACCTAATTTTTGTATATGTTGTGCGGGAGCCAAAAGGGTATCTAGAATGACAATTGGTTTTTGGGTTTGCAGTTGTTTCCTTGAGTTATGCTAGAAAAACCTTGTTCCAAGGGCTATAAGCCAATAGGCAATTTGCAAGGGAATGATAGGAAAAAGAAAGGATTGGGGTTCTTGGTGAGTCTTGGTGGCCTAAACCTATCAAGTTTATGAGGTTCAAGGTGTATCAAAGGGTTAGTAAGAGGTTTGAGATAGTAAACCACTTTTGGGTACACTTCACAACCCTTGAAACCATGTTGTATGGGAGAGGAGATTGGATATGCTTAGAAGATCAATCAAGAATATGTTTTGAGTCTTTCTAGAAACCTAAGGAGATATTCCCTACTCTGCATCAGCCCTCAACCTCATGGATTTATCTAATATATCTTTAGATAAGTGGTTTAGTGGGTCATCTGCTACAGGTTTGAAATTATCCTGAGAGGCCTTGATGGTGAAAGCAACATCCTGATTTTCTATCTTTCCTTCCACCTTTTCCTCAAGGGCCTCTAGAATTTCTACTTCCTCAGACAAAAGCTCATGTTATTTGGTATTGATATTCCTGAGCTTAGCATTGCATTTCTTAAGGATATCTATTTCAAATTTGGTATATTCATACCATATACCCAACAATTGTGATGTCTAGTTGGTTAGGACTTTATTGGACATCAAGACATGAGCATCTATGTGCTTCATTTCAGAGAGGATAGTCAAATTTTTCTCAATTTTTATTGACCTTTGTGTAACCTCGTTCTACAATTCATCTACTTTGCTCCTTAATGTGCTGAACAAACTCTAATTATCCAGGGAGGTCTCTATCACCTTCTTTCCCCCAGTGATGAACTGGCTAAACCATTTGTCCATCACATTTGATTTATACTTCATGATACCCAACCCCGTCATTTCATCTTGAGATAATATGGTCAATGGAGTGGATGTGCTGATAGGAATGTTAGTAGGGGCCAGCAATCCCTTTATGAATGTTTACATTTGAACTGTTAGGTCTCAAAAATGTAGGTCATTAACCCTAAGAGGGTGCCAGGCTCTCTTGACGTTTTTTGCTAACTGACACGAGGTAGATATGGCTAAACCCCCTTCACTTCAGGCTCTACCAGACCTAGGTGGGTAAACCTCTAATTAATAAAGAAGATAAAGATCAGAATTAATCTAACTATTGATAATGGCACAAGTTATAAAACAGATAAAAAGATAGCAAGTTAATTCTAAATGATCTAAATTGTAATGCTAAAACAATAATGCAATCTAAGTAAATCTAAAATGAGTTTAGATAAGTAATAATGAAAATATTAGACCAGTGCCTTATTGAATATAGAGTCAGTATGATCATGAAATAAATGATTGTTTGTTTGGTAAAAACTTGAACTACCTGGCATGAAAGAATAGGTATGTAACTTGTACAACCTTGCAAGGAAAAAGTTAGTATTCCATACTTATATATATCCAATTGACAAAATCAAATTATCTGCATTGATCTAAAAGGATTTAATCCATCTTTGAAGGATCCTATTAGAATGATACTGCAATTGTAACAGATTTATCAAAAATTGGAGATAGAATACAAACCCTAACTATATGACTCTTCTTACAGATCCATGACAATGCCTTCACAGTTACTATGATAGATTTAAAGGATTTCATTCTAAAAGCAGAAACCAATTAATCTTATCACACTATAATAGTAAATGTGTATAGACAACTTGAAGATATACTTGATAACTCAAATTGAATAATAGAGAAAACTTTGAAAGGAGATAGTTATATAATTGAATAAATTTAACAGATAGTTGACACCGAAATTTGTAGTCACTGCTTCATGCTTACAGACTTGACTTCATCAGAGAATGCTTGCACATGGTCTACCAGAAATAAAATATATTAAAAATGAACTAGCATTGTTGTTCAAATCTAATCTATAGTATCTCCTATTCTATTCTATAATCTTTCTCTATTCTATCTATATTCTCCTTCTCCTGGTCTTGGTCATCTCTTATAAAGAGAGGCATACAAGCTTCAGACCAGTTACAATAGTTGTGATGGTTGATAACAGAAATCAATATTTGTTCTAATAAAACAAATTTAGGAAATTTAATTCTTGCCACTAATCATCAAATGGATAACCATTTCAGGATCCAAAAAAGATCTTTAATTGTAGTTCTGCTTAATCTCCTTCGAGGGTTTCTTTATTGTTCCTAAAAAAATCTAGATAAAACACAAATTAATGTCTAATCAAACAATCCAAACAAATTTATTTAAACAAATATATTTACTCAAATAATTACTTCCTTTATTGATAATTTATTAGTTGCTCAAGATCCCTTCGTGGGTGTTTATACAACTTAATCCCTACTGTGTATATTCCTGCAAAAACCAATATTTCAACTATCAGAAAAATATCTTAATCATTCAGATTTTAATGTCATTTTAGGGTTTCTATGTCGGCAGGACCTCCTATATCATTGTAAGAACATCATTCTCTTTTGTATATCAAATACATTTCTTTTATATACAAGCGCGGCCCCAAGATAAAATTCAAAATATTTAATATGTCTTTCAAATTTGGGCTTATATAAACTTGTATATCCATTGGTGACGGGGCCCACATGGTGTTTCGTGCATTTGTATATTTCCTTTGTACATTTGCCCTTGTATTTTATATACATACAAGCATTAAACATACAAAAACTTCTCTAGACATCTAGCTTGTATGTACTGTAATGTATGTATCTGAAACATATATACAAGACCCGAGACATACAAGGATAAAACCAATTTTAACATCGCTTTCGGTTCCATCACTTGTATAAGTGTAATGCATATCGCAATGTATGTATATCAAAAGCATACATATACAACAACTTAACTTTGTTTCATATTTTTTCAAATCCGCGGTATGTATATTATCCTTGTATAACCTAAAATGTATGTATATAACATACATACAAAGTGCGACTTAACATTTATTTATAATTGTTTCAATTCCGGGCAATGTATATTGTGTTGTATGTACGGCGTTGTATATTACTGTGTATTGGCATGAGTTTTGCATTGTTTCTCCGAATGTATATTGTATATACTAGATTTAAATTTCTCTGGATTCTGGCTTGTATGTATCAAATGCAATGTATGTTCAAAACTACAAAGTGTGGAATATACAAGCATTTAACTCTTTTAAATAACCTTTCAGTTCCGCCACTTGCATGTAATGCATTGTATATTGGCAATGTATGTCAAATATATACAAACCACAAACATGCAATGAATGTTTCAATTTTAATAAACCTTTGGTTCCGCGGCTTGCATCTTTAGAATGTATCTTTGTTTGTATATTGGCTTGTATATCGAAAATATACATTGATATTATACAAGCCAAATGTGCAAGTGGTGGGACCCACTATTTGTATCCAACCATCTTATACAAAGCCTGAAACATACAAATTCAATTGTATCTTGCTGGTGGATTTATAAATCGCATTATGTAGCCGCTTTCAATTCTGACTTTTATATGCATCCTCCGATATACTTTAAGTCCTAATGCATTGGTTTAACCACATTTTAACTTCTTTTGAGTTCCAGCTTGTATGTACTGCAATGTATGTATCCGAAACATACATACAAGTCCTGAAACATACAATATATGAAATATACAATGATTTTACCATATTTCATAATCTTTTAATTCCACGCTATGCATATCGCAATGTATGTATACCGCAACATACATACAAAGCGCAAAACATACAAGGACTTAATGTTAATTCATAATTGTTTCGGTTCCATGGTATGTATATTAGCCTTGTATATTTACCACAATGTATGTTGCATTCTGCCAAACATACAAACATAACATACAAGCAATGGACCCAACAGAAAATACATTTCAATTTTTAACCTCGTCGGGTCCACTTTGAATGTAATAATAAAACATTAGCCCAATGCATATAAGTGAACAATGTATCAACCCGATGTCTCTTTTATACGACCTGATATACAAGGGACTTCACATATGCAACATACAAACCACTTTGTATATGAGAGACTTTGTATATACAAACATACAAACCCATACCATAATGCATTTTATCAAGAACACACATAACTTGCAAAATACAGGGAATTTTAAGATGGTTAAAAAAGCAACCCCTATTCATTTTAGACAAGGAATTCACCCATATTTAGCTCTGGTACTTAATGTCATTTTTCCTTTATTTTCAACAAAGTTTTTAAGTTTCCACTTCCTTGTTTACGGTTCATCTTTTAATGAGTACTTCAACCATGTTATATTAAATGTTTAGGAATCAGAATAGATCGAATCCAAATATTTCTATCAATTCAATTATTAATTTCTTCTTGAAAACAACTATGGATCTTTGCATATATGCTCACATACTGAAATCTTTGGATGATTGAAACTTAATATTGGCCAAAGAGTAGCTTGGGAATTTTAGTCCCAACAATGGCTCTTTCTGGGGATGTATGCCCCTTATGGGCATAGCAAGATCCTAGATTTCTGGAAAAGCAGACCAATACCTTCTTCATTTGACGATGGGTGAACTATGAAGGGTTAAGATCCTGGGTTATTGCTTTATGAAAAACTTTTATTTCCTGATAAGAGAGCTCTTTAATCAAGTTATTTAACTCTTCTAACCTACCATGCATGGAAAAGACCAATTAGAGAGTTTAACTAGAATTGTCCATGCACTGGCAATTCTTTTCTCTCAAGTTCTTTTTAAGAGAAAAAATGTTTCAAAAAATGCCCATGTACTGGCAGTTCTTGCTCCTCACTAGACATGTTCTGTACATGATATGAATCCTCCCTTGCCTTACCATTGATGACAAAAGGTCCAATCCATAGGGCATCGAATTTTCCATGCTTCCCTTTTTCTTGATTTCTAGCATTCCAAATAAGCACTATGTCACCTACCTCAAATTTTTTGACTTTAGCCTTTTTATCATATAGGTATTTCATTTGCATCTACATTTTTTTATTTTGTTACATTGCTTGTTCCCTCATTTCATTTAATTCCATTAGCTATTCTAGCTTTTCCTCCATCAGTTCTAGGACATCCCAATCCTCTTGGAGGATAAACTTACACACTAGCAGCAGATTGTGTATTGGGAGTCTGGCATGAGCTCCATATACTAATTCAAATGGTGATTTGCCAATTGCTTTCTTTACTGTGATCCTATTAGCCCATAATGCCAATCTCAACTTAGAGTCCTAGGCTTTCTTGTTGTTATCCAACATTCTTTTTATAATCTTCAGGACACTTTTATTACTGGACTCAACTTGCCCATTACCTTGCGGGTGGAAGGGAGAAGAATATGAGATCGTAATGCCATAATATTTACAAAAATTTTAAACTCATCCAATCTAAAACACATTCCATTGTCAGTTATAAGCCTCAATGGTACCCCAAATCTAATTAAAACATTTTCCAATAGGAAGTTAATCACAACCTTGCTAGTTGCTTGTTTAGTAGGCACTGCTTCTACCCATTTCATGAAATAGTCAGTGGCTACTAATATCCATTTGTGACCACCACTTGATTTCTCCATAATCTCTCCTATAAAATCAATTCCCCATTGGTGAAATGGGGCATCAACTTGCATGGGTCTCAAGGGTAATGTCCCTTGATATTTTAATTTTCCTGAGAATCTTTGACAGGCCTCACACTTCCTAGTAATACTATAAGCATCATTGAAAACATTGGGCCAATAGTATCTAGCCCTTAATATCTTGTGTACTGTGGTTTTAGCTGAGAAATGGCCACCACAGACTCCCTGATGCATCTCTTGTAAGGCAGATTTTGCTTGTTCTTCATCTAGACAAAACAGTAAGATACCATCATTATTTTTCTAAAAAAGGTCTCCTTCTATAAGCACATATTTAGAAGCATGTAATTTTAGAGAACTTTTCTTATTATCATCAAATCTATTAGGGCATTTCATGTGCTTGAGGTAATACACTATGTCAGTATACCATATTACAAATCTGTTATCATTTCTTCTTCATTTTCAATATTACATACTTGGGCAGCCTCAAGGTTTGTTTCAGTCATCTGTTTGGCTAACCCTTGTCCCCTTACTAGTTTTATGATTTGAATTTCTACATCAAATTCCCGAAGTTGATTTATCCACCTACATCTCTTCCCAGTTACTTCACTCTGCATGAACACATCTTTGACTGCTGCATTTGGTACATAAGCTATCACTTTAGCCCCAACTAGGTAAGGTCTAAATGCCTTGATAGCTTTCACCAATACATAGTTAAGTTCTGCATGTTGGAGTGATTTACTGAAAAAAGAAACATGCTGCTCATAACCCTCATTATTCTTTTGTAACATAACTGCTGCTACTGTATGAAAATATGCAAAGGAAAAGATCTAGAAAGGTTTACTAAAATTGGGAGACTTTAGCACTGGAGCTTCTTTAATTGCTCTTTTTATGGATGCAAAAGCTTCTATGCATTCATCTATCCAATTAACCTTTGCATTTTTCTTCAACATTCTAGATATAGGGTTAATTATTTTTACAAAGTTTGGTATAAACCTTCTCACAAAGGTTATTTGTCCAAAGAATGATTGTATAGCCTTGACTATTTTTGGAATAGGAACTTTGTCTATTGCACCTATTCTCTTGGGATCAATCCCAACTCCATCTTTGGATACTATGTGCCCACGTAGTTTCCCTTCTGTGACTACAAATTTGCATTTCTTGGGGTTCAAGGAAACACCATATTCTAATGCTCTGATAAATATCTTCTCAAGGTGATTTACATGATCTTTGGCCTTTTTTGAATATGCAGTGAGGTCATCCTGGTATACAGCCATGATTTCATTTATTAAACTTGCAAAAGCAATGTCCATTGCCCTCTGGAATGTGGCTCCAACATTTCTAAGGCCAAATGGCATTCTCACGTATACAAAGGTTCCCCATGGGGTGGTAAAGGTTGTTTTGTATTGTTTAGATTCTTTAACCTTTACTTGGTTGTATCCGGAGAACCCATCCATCATGGATAATAACTCACAACTAGTAACTCTCTGCAGTAGAGTTTCCATATTGGGTAACAGATAATTATCTTTTAAAGAAGAAATATTTAAATTTCTAAAATCGACACAAAGTCTAATATCTCCATTCTTTTTCCTAACAAGAACTAAATTTGAGACCCAGAATGAATGCCTAATTGGTTTTATGATGCCAGCCTCCCTAAACTTCATGAGTTCTTCATACATCTTAGGTTCTAACACCGAGTTGATGGGTCTCTTCTTTTATCTATAAGGCTTAGCATCTGGCTTCAGTGGGATTTCATGTTGGAACAAATCTTCCCTATAAGCTTTAAGATCATCACAAGACCAGGCAAATACATGTTTATATTTTCTCAATAATGTAATTAACATGCTTCTGATTGCAGGGGTTATTTTCTTTCCAATGTAGACCTTTTTAGGTGACAATTCAGTTCCCAAATTTATTTCTTCCACATCATCCTCCTTTGCTATTACTTCTTTGGAAATGGATCGATCATTTGCATCAAAAACTCTCTCTAATGCTACTAAACCCTTTGGAATTTTATTGGTTTTAAGTTGGACAATTTATTTGCCAAATAAAGTCTCTTTTCCATCAATCTCTTCAACAAAAGCATTAAGATCAATCTCTTGATTCTCATACTAATCTATACAATGCAAAAATTTGAGTAAATCAGCATTACTATC
The DNA here is from genome assembly GCA_027924645.1 of Cunninghamia lanceolata. Classification (NCBI taxonomy): domain Eukaryota; kingdom Viridiplantae; phylum Streptophyta; class Pinopsida; order Cupressales; family Cupressaceae; genus Cunninghamia; species Cunninghamia lanceolata. The sequence continues at coordinate 11,853,172 of BSBN01000284.1, read as the reverse complement.
AAAAACCTGCCAGTTATATATGTTGTCTAGGATAGTTGGTCTAGTTTTGCACTCAATTTCTGAAATGCCTATCAGGGTAATATCATCCTTTTTCATAGCTATGTTTGCAAGGAAGTCAGCCATTATATTTTTTGACCTATCTATCCAACTTATTGAAAAAGCATCAAATAATTCTATATCATCCAGAACTGCATTTCTGTATTGTTTCAGTCTTTTGTTTTTGAGGAATATTTACCTTTGACTTGTGAAATAATCAATTCAGAATCTCCATACACTGCCAACAATTTGACTTTGTGTTTTCTAGCAATGTTTAGCCCAATTAAAAGTGCTTCATATTTAGCTATGTTATTTGTGCATTCAAAATTTAGAGAAAAAGAATATTTGAATGTTTTTCCTGATGGTGATATAAACAACACCCCAGCTTCATTTCCTGCCTTACTACATGTGCCATCGAAATACATGGTCCATACTTCATTTTCATCAATTTTGGCTTCATAGTAAATTGGGTCTGTGTTATGCAATTTAGACTATTCTTCCACCTTGAATGTACTAAAGTCTGTGTCACAGAAGCAAATAATTTGATTTGGATTAATTTTCTCTATAATGTTTTCATACCTTGGCTCCCTACAGAGTTTAATTGCCTATGTTCCCAATGGGATAGTAGAATAAGATAAATCTAATTGCACACTTCCTCCTACCATGGTAGTCCATTGTTTAGATAACAACATTCCATAGTTAGGTGGGATATCTACCACAGTGATTTCAATTTTATAGGAGGCTTCAGGATGAGATGCTAATTTTATCTCAACATCTTTCATGATTCCAACAACAGGGACAGATCTGTTATCCATTGCATAACATTTGCCAAATATAGTATCCACCCACATTCCTAACTTTTTCATAACAGCCATGGGCATTATGTTTACTGTTGCTCCTGAGTCAAGCATGCAATTCCTAACTAATTTGTTGTTTATCAGCAAGGTAATATAGAATGGATCTATTTGAGATGGATTTTTCATTAATGTTTCACCTAGGTATACCTCAGGTATTTTGATAGATTCTTGTTGCGTATTCATTTTAGGGCAATGTTGTTCGGATCATTTGTCTAATACATTTGATATCATCTTCACCACTATATTTTTATATTTTTCCACCTTCATCATTTCTAGAAGTGGCACAGATAATTTCATTTGAGAAATAGCTTGAGCAATATCAAATGAGGGATTTATGTTTAATTCTGACCCATTAACTTTTGTCTGCCCCTTTTCCTCAGTTTTTGTGCCATCCTTCTTTTTGTTCGATGTGTCAATGGGAGGTATATCATGAGGTGTTTTCTCAGCTTTACTTTTATCATTTTTACCGAAAGTCTAATTTTTTATAAATGTACTTCTGGGAGTTCCTTGTTCAGCATTGATTGTTCTATTTCTCATATTGTAATTACTCTTGGCTTGTGCTACCACAGACATTGTTAAAGCTTTTCTCTCTTCCTCAGAAGGTTTTCGCTGATTGTAGCTTTGTGCTGTATTAAGGTCATATCCACAATTTCCTAAGTCTTCTTCATGGTCAGAAAATACTTCTTGTCCTCCTAAGTTTACATTATATTTTTGTGCTCCTACATCATATTCATACCCTGATTCCTTGCCAGACGAATAATCTTCTTCAACAGTGAAATGTGTGATACCCAACATATTTATAGTGTGATGATCCATCTCAGCCTGATCTTTTTGTATTGATTGTGCCACCACACAATAATCAGGAGAGTGGGGTAAATTACAAGGCATACACCATGGATTAGTTTCTATCACATGGACTCCATTTTTCTTCAAAGGGTTAGGGGTGTCTTTTCCATACTTATGTCTCCTGTTAGTATCCACGGGCTTTCCATCTTTCCAGTTCGTATGATATGGCATATCATGGAGTCTTGGCCTTTCATTCTTTTGTGAGTATTCTTGCTTGTTTGCAGGAGGATTAGGATTTTGAGGAACTCTTATATTATCTCTTTTTCTGATCATCCCAGCATCCTTTTTATTGTTTTCAATAGTGAGAGCCATTTTTTGTGCCTCTGCCAAAGTTCTAGGACTTTTACCCCTGAGTTCATAACCTGTCTTCGGGTCAAATGCTTTCAAGCATATGCTAAGGGCTGCTTGGTTGTTCAATTTGCATTCTTGTGGGACCTTGTTATACAGTTTAGTGAATCTCAAATTGAAATCATACACCTGTTCATTTTGATACTTTTGAATAGTTATTAGTTCATGAAGAGCAAATTCTGGAGCACATTGATTTCCAAATTGTTCTAAAAATTGATTATGAAAGTCTCTTAAGGAATATATTGAAGCATCTGGTAAGCTATCTACCCAGTCTCTTGCTTCATTAGTAAGAGATATCATAAATAGTTTCATTTTTATATCTTCATATTCATTACCAATGTCTTGTATAAAAGCATTGAATTAGTTGATATGATCTTCAGCAGTCAACTCACTGCTTCCTGTCAAGTCAAATTGTCTAGCCATACTCATAGGATTTGGAGGTGGCATGTTAGGGTATGGTGGATAATACTGGTATCTAAATGGAGGTTGTGGATACATATTGGGTTGGACATGATGCTGATGATACACATTTTGTTGTGGAGGAAGTTGCGGTTATTGATTGTTAAGTCTATGCCCTGGTGGTGGATGTTGTTGGTGAACATTCCCAGTATTTACAGGTGGAGGTCTAGGTATTTGCCTATTTTGCTAAGAAAGATTATTGCATGTATGATGGGGTACCCTAGTGTTTCCAATAGCTATAGTGTTCTGAGGCATTCCATGCTGATTAATATTGTTATTGTTTCTATGTGGGGGCACATACTTAGTTGAATTTCGTGCCTGAAGATCTAAAAGGTCCTTTTTTCTATTGATTTCTTTGGCTCTTTGTATCATTTGTTGTCTATTTTTTATTCTTTGTTCTTGATATTCTAAATGTATTGCAAGTTCTTGATTAGTCATACAGTCATAATCTATGATAGTTTGATTACTTGTATGTTCATGATTTTCTATCTCATCCGTCCTTTGTGGCTGTCCCTCCCGATTGAAAATATCATTATGATTATCTGTTGGTGTCATGGGATTCTCACCTTCAGCGTGGAGTGGGGAAGTATATATTGTATACTTTTGGCCAGAAGGACCCGTATTCTCTAGAGAGGTTTAGTTATTAGTACTATGAGAATGATTTGATATACTAATCTTCTTAGTAGGAGGCCTTAAAGGTGGGGATGATTGTTGTTTTTTACCATCAACTTTAGATCTCCTACCATCCATTATGACACTTTTATCAGAAAACCAATTTGAATTTTGTGTAGAGTCACCACCTCTATTTAGAGGACTAATCAATCTTCTGGGTTTTTCCTTCCACCAACGGAGTTATGCCTTTTAATTTTTTGACTCTAAAATGATCTTTAACCAAAATTTAGGATTGATTCACCAGTAGAGTCGCCAATTCTGTTAGGTCTCAAAAATGCAGGTCGTTAACCCTAAGAGGGTGCCAGGCTCTCTTGATGTTTTTGGCTAACTGACACGAGGTAGATATGGCTAAACCCCCTTCACTTTAGGCTCTTCCAGACCTAGGTGAGTAAACCTCTAATTAATTAAGCAGATAAAGATCAAAATTAATCTAACTATTGATAATGGCACAAGTTATAAAACAGATAAAAGATAGCAAGTTAATTCTAAATGATCTAAATTGTAATGCTAAAACAATAATGCAATCTAAGTAAATCTAAAATGAGTTTGGATAAGTAATAATGAAAATATTAGACCAGTACCTTATTGAATATAGAGTTAGTATGATCATGAAATAAATGACTGTTTATTTGGTAAAAAATCAAACTACCTAGCATGAAAGAATATGTATGTAACTTGTACAACCCTGCAAGGAAATAGTTAGTATTCCATACTTATATATATCCAATTGACAAAATCAAATTATTTGCATTCATCTAAAAGGATTTAATCCCTCTTTGAAGGAACCTATCAGAATGATACTACAATTGTAATAAATTTATCACAAATTAGAGACAGAATACAAACCCTAACTATATGAGTCTTCTTACATATCCATGACAATGCCTTCATAGTTACTATGATAGATTTAAAGGATTTAATTCTAAAAGCATAAACCAATTAATCTTATCACACTATAGCAACAAATGTGTATAGACAACTTGAAGATATACTTTATAACTCAAATTGAATAATAGAGAAAACTTTGTAAGGAGACAGTCATATAATTGAATAAATTTAACAGATAGTTGATACTGAAATTTGCAGTCACTGCTTCATTCTTACAGACTTGACTTCATTAGAGAATGCTTGCACATGGTCTACCAGAAATAAAATATATTAAAAATGAACTAGCATTTCTATTCAAATATAATCTTTAGTATCTCCTATTGTATTCTGTAATCTTTCTCTATTCTATCTATATTCTCCTTCTCTTGGTCTTGGTCATCTCTTATAAAGAGAGGCATACAAGCTTCAAACCAGTTACAATAGTTGTGACGGTTGATAACCGAAATCAATATTTGTTCTAATAAAACAAATTTAGGAAATTTAGTTCTCTCCACTAATCATCAAATGGATAACCATTTTAGGATCAAGGAAAGATCTTTAATTGTAGTTTTGCTTAATCTCCTTCGAGGGTTTCTTTATTATTCCTAAAAAAATCTAGATAAAACACAAATTAATGTCTAATCAAACAATCCAAACAAATTTATTTAAACAAATATATTTACTCAAATAATTACTTCCCTTATTGATAATTTATTAGTTTCTCAAGATCCCTTCGTGGGTGTTTATACAACTTAATCCCTATTGTGTATATTCCTGCAAAAACCAATCTTTCAACTGTCAGAAAAATATCTTAATCATTCAGATTTTAATGTCATTTTAGGGTTTCTATGTTGGTAGGACCTCCTATATCACTGTAAGAACATCATTCTCTTTTGTATATCGAATACATTTCTTTTATATACAAGCGCAGCCCCAAGCTAAAATTCATAATATTTAATATGTCTTCCAAATCCGGGCTTATATAAACTTGTATATCCATTGGCGATGGGGCCCACGTGGTGTTTCGTGCATTTGTATATTTCCTTTGTATATTTGCCCTTGTATTTTGTATACATACAAGCATTAAACATACAAAAACTTTTCTAGACATCTGGCTTGTATGTACTGTAATGTATGTATTTGAAACATATATACAAGACCCGAGACATACAAGGATAAAACCAATTTTAACATCGCTTTCGGTTCCATCACTTGTATAAGTGCAATGCATGTCGCAATGTATGTATACCAAAAGCATACATATACAACAACAAGTTAACTTTGTTTCATATTTTTTTGAATCCATGGTATGTATATTAGCCTTGTATAACTCGAAATGTATGTATATCACAACATACATACAAAGCGTGACTTAACATTTATTTATAATTGTTTTGGTTCCGGGCAAAGTATATTGTGTTTTATGTACGGCGTTATATGTTACTGTGTATCGACATGAGTTTTGCATTGTTTCACCAAATGTATATTGTATATACTAGATTTAAATTTCTCTGGATCCCGACTTGTATGTATCAAATGCAATGTATGTTCGAAACATACAAAGCGCGGAATATACAAGCATTTAACTCTTTTAAATAACCTTTCGGTTCTGCCACTTGCATGTAATGCATTGTATATCGGCAATGTATGTCAAATAAATACAAACCACAAACATACAACGAATGTTCCAATTTTAATAAACCTTTGTTTCTATGGCTTGCATCTTTAGAATGTATCTTTGTTTGTATATTGGCTTGTATATCAAAAATATAGATTGATATTATACAAGCCAAATGTGCAAGCGGTGGGACCCACTATTTGTATCCAACCATCTTATACAAAGCCTGAAACATACAAATTCAATTGTATCTTCCTGGCAGATTTATAAATCACATTATGTAGCCGCTTTCAATTTGGACTTGTATATGCATCCTCCAATATACTTTAAGTCCTGATGCATTGGTTTAACCACATTTTAACTTCTTTTGAGTTCTGGCTTGTATGTACTGCAATGTATGTATCTGAAACATACATACAAGTCCCAAAACATATAATATGTGAAATATACAATGATTTTACCATATTTCGTAATATTTTAATTCCGCACTATGCATATCACAATGTATGTATACCGCAACATACATACAAAGTGCAAAACATACAAGGACTTAATGTTAATTCATAATTGTTTCGGTTCCATTGTATGTATATTAGCCTTGTATATTTACCACAATGTATGTTGCATTCTGCCAAACATACAAACATAACAAACAAGCAGCGGACCCGACATAAAATACATTTCAATTTTTAACCTCATCGGGTCCACTTTGTATGTAATAATAAAACATTAGCCCAATGCATACAAGTGAACAATGTATCAACCCGATGTCTCTTTTATACGACCCGATATACAAGGGACTTTGCATATGCAACATACGAACCACTTTGTATATGAGAGAGTTTGTATATACAAACATACAAACCCATACCATAATGCATTTTATCAAAAACACACATAACTTGCAAAATATAGGGAATTTTAAGATGGTTCAAAAAGCAACCCCTATTCATTTTAGACAAGGAATTCACCCATATTTAGCTCTGGTACTTAATGCCATTTTTCCTTTATTTTCAGTAAAGTTTGTAATTTTTCACTTCCTTGTTTACGGTTCATCTTTTAATGAGTACTTGAACCATGTTATATTAAATGTTTAGGAATCAGAACAGATCGAATCCAAATATTTCTATCAATTTAATTATTAATTTCTTCTTGAAAACAACTGTGGATCTTTGCATATATGCTCACATACTGAAATCTTTGGATGATTGAAACTTAATATTGGCCAAAAAGTAGCTTGGGAATTTCAGTCCCAACATAAGCAATATGCTCTTTATGCATTTTATTTTTATTCTTCTCTTTCTCTATTCTAATCAATAATGAATCTATTATATCCTTGGCCTCTTGGCCCTCTTGCTCTTCAGTGGAAAAGCCCAAATCCATAGTGGTTATTTGAAACTCACTGGCACTTATTTCTCCCTTTGCTTTGTCCACAATAGGCACAACCACTTGAGCTATTCTTTGGCTTGTAACTTGATCTCTCTTTATTGCAAAGGTGGCCCTAGCCCTCCTCTTTGGTTTGGCTATATCAGCCAAAAATAATGTAAATATGTCAAAATTAGAGGAAGCACTTGGTGGAGGAGGATTGATCTCATGATGTAGCCAATGTGGCACATCAACCCTAGACCCTTCTTGATCTGTATGTTCAATGTCAACATTTGGTGCTCCTATACTTTGTTCCATCCTTTGTGGTGATTGTTCCTTTTCTTTCTCATTGTGAACCTCCTCATGTGTTGCCTTTACATTCTTGTCATGTTCATCCTGAGGTGATTGGTTCACATTGGGGTTTTGAGGGCCTGGATCTCGTGCATCCTGACGATCCTCCTAGCTACCCTTGTCAACATTCTCCCCTATCCTACTATCATCACCTACTTGTGGACCTTGTTGCTCATTTATTGGTATCCCAACACTTGTAGGAACTTGGGATTCAATTGTCCTGACTTCTTATGTTTCTTTATCCTACACTTGCTCACTATCCTGAGTGTCATGCTGATTAGGTACCCATCTTCCTCCATAGCTATATTGTTTTCCAATTCATCTTGCTATGGAGCTATGTTATCATCTTTCTTTTCATCTTCTTCTCCCTGATATTCTAAGTTAATGGCTGTCAGACTGGTTACCTTATCAACTAGTCCTATTAGGCCAATTTTTTGTGCTACATTCTCAGGATTGTCCTATTCTATCTTTTCTTCCTCCCTCTCCTTCTGCACAATGGGAGTATTTTGGGGAGTCATGGATGTGTTTTTCATGAGTGTCTCCATAGGGCTAGTGGAAACATCCCTCACCACTTCATCATCAAAAAGTTCTATTATTTCATCTAGTGGGAGAGACTGATCACCCCCTCTTTTCTTCATCTCTTCTTTCTTTTCCTCAGCCAATTCAATCTTAAAATGTACTATGGTGGGGATAGGTACAATGTACTGTAAATTTTTTTCTGATTCCCTCACCTCCTTTTCCTTTCAATATAATGGTAGGGTTCACATCCACTTACCCCCTCATTGCTAGTGTTGGATTCTTCTTTTGTGGCACCTCTTGGGTTTCCTTTTTCTTCCTACTTATGAGGAGATCATCTTCATCAATACTTTCATCTACATTGTCACAGGTGATAACAGGCTTTGTGATGGGCTTCTATTGTTTTGTATGTGCTTGAGATGTGGTAGCAATAGAGGTTGATGCTGAATCTTTCTTAGGTGGAGGATGATGAATGATTCTCACACCTACATTTTCATTCCCTTTCTTGGATCCCTCTCACTTCCTTTCTCCTTTAGATGCTCTCTTTTCTTTGAGGAAATCATCATATTCCTCATCTGTCAACTCTTGTCTCTTTCTCTTTTTGTTGATGGTGAGGGTCACTCCCTTGTTCTTGAGTTTAGTAACCTCTCCATCCACCCACTCTTTGGTCAATTGTATGACCCTTTGTGTTATCCTCTCTAATGAGGTTTCCTCTAGTTGATTCCATTCAGGGGATGAGAGTGTTTCATTGTATATTTTCTTGTTTTCATATTCCTATGATGTAATCACTCCATCATCCTCATGCAGTTGTACTAGAACTGGTATACAATCCAATGTGTGAATTTGTTTTAGAGTAAGCCTTTGATAGATTCTCTTCCTCACTTCTACCTCATCGTCACAATCAGTCCAATAGTCTTCAAGGTGCACTTGATGCATTGATTTCTTATACAATGCCTGCATCCTATCATATGGGTCATATTGCCTAGATATAGGAAAAGGCTGCAAGGACATCAACTGCAAAATCCCCATTGCTTATTTAGCACTTTCTTTATCTGGACACATATACCACCTAATGATGAGTGGGAACAGGACATTGGGTATCTTATTTCTCTCAACAAAAGCTTCAAATGAAGGCAATATCTGCCTGGCCATCTCCATCAATATGACCTTATCTATTGGATCTTAGCAATGTGAGAGGTTGCCTAGTGAAGCCTTCTATTCTTATATATATGAATGTGGGGAATTGGATAAACCAAGCCTCATGCCTGTATATCACGACTTGAGCTTCCATGTTTAGCCTCTTTGCTATGTCTTCTTCCATAGTCCTTACTAAATGCATAATAAATGAATCATTCACTCTCTGGTAGTGTTGGAGAGACTCTCTCTATTTCAACTATGGGTAGTGATCCCATATGTTCACATCTCCAGGGTTGCAACCAACCCTGCCAACTATTTGTAGACCATTGAATGTCCCTCTAAATGCACATGCATATACCACATATGATGTCATGTGAAACATGTTTGTCTTTCCCCCCAAGTTCCTCATGCTTTCATCTAGACTGTCATTGATAATCCTTGCCCACTAGGGTTTTTCATCAGTAGCCTCCACCATTCTCATAAGACCATACATCCAATATTCAAAATATCCTGCATTTGGCCTTCTCCTCATTTAGCTAAGCATCACCATCATGTACTGATATTCAGGGGCAAAGTCAAATTTATATAAATGCACAGGTAGCTTTGCAGAGGCTTTATACGTGCTATCACTAGCCCTCCACAAGAACATGATTCTCCTGCAATCCTTATGGGTACTATTGTATTTCTTTTCTAACTCCCCCAGATGTATTTTACATACGTGAGATCCTTTGGGCAAATTGAAAGCTGAGGTGTTGCCCTTGATTGAGAAGTCTGCATACACCTGACCATGTTTTTCTACTTTCCTATTGTGGACATTGTAACTAGGAGCACATTCAACTACCATCTTGGTGGCCTCTACTACATAGGGGAATCCCCTGGCATGCCACATGCCTAAATTGTATATGTTGATAAGGGATTCCCACTACCTTTCTCTGATAGTGCCATCCATGCATCCAAATTAGTGTTCCCTGGATGTGTATCATTTATCTGGCCATACTTGAATGATGTCCCCTCAGGTTGTATACCCATGGGTTTTAAGAATTCTGTGTCTAACCTATTTTTACAGACTGCCATGGTATCCTGTGACAAAACATATGTACGTCTTACCCTAACATGCCTTATGCACATTTAGATTTAACACTTATGTGAATATCATGATGTTTTGATTCTTATACAACATAATTTGCACATCATCATACTGATTTACTCTAGTAAAAACAACATTTACCTGTTCATTTATCCATAAATGACAAAAGAGGGTTTGATCATTACATACCTGATATTCGCTACCTTTTAAACTGTTCGATCTAAATCTAGATATGTGTGTTCACCTTACAATTGCCCTTCTCCATTTACTGTTGGAATGTCCACCCCATTCCATTGCATTCACAGGTCACTGTAATGTTGCCTTAATCGCACAAGAGCTCTGTAATTTCTTCTCGAATACATGATAAGTTCAAAATGAACTCAAATCCTTGTTTTTAATTAGAAATATTAGCGAATTAGGGTGTAATTAATGTTAAATTGTTCACATCCATGGATTGACACCCTAAGCTTTGAGATGTTGACAGGTGGCGCGATATTATTTAAAATTTCAAATTTTCACCTACCATTGAAATAGCATTTAATGCGAGATCATCACATTTGTAAATGTCAGGGATATTAAGAAATATGCACCTTCTTTTGAATATGCCCATGACGTAAGAATAACAATGGTCAATCATTGACCAACAATTGAAAGATCAAGTCACTTTACTTTTGTTTACTATCATGATATTATGATATGCTGACATGGATCAGTCAGTGTGCCACATGACCACACCTAATTGGTTCACAGAAATCCATGTGTTATATGTCCCAAGAGTGGATAAGGGGATATTAAGAAATATGCGGATGTTCAATTATGTGGAATATCCTCCCCTTTTCTGAAGATGAGGATGATGTCAACACTTTTACCAATGTTCCAATTTTGTCTAGGAGGTGACATCATCGTCATATTGGCGAAGATCAGGGATCTTAGCTAATCTAATGGATTGTAAGATTTGCCTTTGTATTGTTAGAAATGAAAGCAACACAACTTCAATGGAAATCCAATTTGAGATAAATTTCAATAATCTTTAACTGTGTGCTATTAACAATGGAGATTGTAACAAAACATAAACCCACAATACATAAATATACCAGAAGCAGAATGAAACACATAACACAAGTGTTTAACATGGAGAAAACCCTTTTGAGTAAAAAACTCCACCAAGAAAAGAGGTCAAGTTGTATTATCTTCACAAAAGGAGATTACAAATACATTCACTTCCTCTATCCTCCAACCTTCACTCTGGCAGAACCTGGGTACCTATAAACTATTATTATGCATCTCATCTACTATGCTATGGTATATATAGAATTTACTGAAAACTCAAGACATTAAATGACTTCTTACAAGTCCATAACACTTGTCAAGAGTCAACAATACAACCTTGGGCGTCCGTGGCCAAGAATAGGCTCTTACGGGGTCATAAATATTGTCATACATGCATCCTACACTTGGGAAAATGTGCCCATGCAAGCTTAAATGCCTTAGGGCTAAAAATAGCCACTTACAGCATCTTATGACATGTCATATGCTATTATAAGTGTCATAGATTCTTATGACAACTTACAGTTGTCATAGAATCTCTTACACCCTCTTACAACATCTATGACGTGCGTCATAACACTAAAAATATATTATTCCTCCACATGTGCACCCTACTTTGACCAATTACCATTTACCATAGTAAATAACATCCCGTAACTATCGCCAATAACTCCGGGACTTACTGTGCAGTAACTCTGTAATTACCGTGGATAGTAAATAATTTTTATCACTGTCGGTGAAACTTGTACATCCCTTATGGGTAATTACAAATAATAAATAGAATAATAAAATAATGGGATTTACAAGGTTAATGGCACCTTATTCCAACATTTTCCCACTTGACATTATACATTGTAAATCAACCCATAGGAAATCAAATGAAAAATAATCAGGCACTAGAAACAAGGCCCATGACCTCTTTGCACCACACGAACTTCTCTGTGCTCACAGGCTTGGTCAATGAATCTACAACATTCTCCTAAATGTCTATCTTCTTTAGCTCAATCTCTCCATTTGCAACCAACTCTCAAACAAAGTGATACTGAACATCAACATGCTTAGTTCGAGCATGATACATGGGATTCTTAGCCAAATAGATAGTACTCTAGCTATCACAACCAATCTTAATGTTCCTTCAATCAAAACCAATACTTGTACACAGTCTCCTCAACCAAACTGCCTCCTTAGAGACATGAGTTGCAACCATATACTCTACTTCTGTAGTGGACAATGCAACTGTGGGCTGCCTCTTACTCATCCAACTCACTGTACCTCCAAACAAAGTAAACACATAGCCACTAGTGGACCTTCGACTATCCAAGTCACCTACCCAATCTGCATCAACAAAACCCTACATGTCCAAAGATTTATTAGCACTATCAGTACTAGAATAAACCAAACAATGATCAAGAGTACCTGCAAGATATTTAAACACCTTCTTCCCATAGTTCCAATGCTGTCTACTAGGGTTAGACATAAATCTACTCAAAACTCCCACTACTTGGGCAATATCTGGTCTAGTGCAAACCATTGCATACATCAAACTCCATACAACACTAGCATATGGCACATTAGACATATCCTCAAGATCATCCTTAGTCTTTGGACACATATCTAATGAAAGCTTAGTACTAATGGGTAAAGGAACTCTAACTAGGTTACAATCTTGCAAAATAAACCTCTACAAAATGGTATTCACATACTTACTATGTGACAACCAAAGATTTTTGTTAACTCTGTCCCTCCTAATCTCCATTCCCAAAATATACCTTGCAGCACCAAGATCCTTCATCTCAAATGCACCTGAAAGTTGGGCCTTAAGCTCACTGATCATGCCCTTAGTATTGCATAAAAACATGTCATCAAAATACAAAGCAATAACCAGTATAGAATCATCAACACAATGAATATAAACACAATGATCCTCCTCACTTCTAACAAAACCTAATTTCAAAACAAATGAATCAAACTTTTGATACCACATTCTAGGGGATTGTTTCAATCCATAGAGAGACCTCTTTAACCTGCAAACCCAATGTTCTTTTCCTTTTACCTCAAAAACTGTAGGTTGTTGCATATAAATTTCTTCTTCAAGATCTCCATGCAAGAATGCAGTCTTAACATCCATTCCCTCAATCTCCCAATCATAAGCTATAGCAATGGATAAGAGAAATCTAATAGAAGTCAATTTAGCAACAGGAGATAATATCTCACCAAAATCAACTCCCTCTCTCTGGGAATAGCCCTTGGCTACTAGTCTAGCCTTGTACTTCTCCAATGACCCGTCTGCTCCAAATTTTTTTTTGAAGACCCACTTACAACCTATGGCCTTTCTTCCTTTGGGCAAACGAACAAGATCCCAGGTGTTACAAGAGTCTAAAGCCATCATCTCCTCTTACATGGCTAATTGCCAAGACTCACTATCATCTACAGAAATAGCTTCCCTATAGGATCTAGGTTCATCGTTAATGCTCAATAAAGCATATACACAACGGAAATCTGGTGGGCTATACCTATCAACTAGATTTCGTTGTCTTGTGGATCTCCTCAAGGGTGGAGTAAGAGACTCTACTTGTTCTTCAGCATGATCATCTGCACCAACTTCTTCTATAACAACAGATTCATCTTCATCAGAACTACTTGAATCTTCTTCTTCTTCTTCTTCACCCCCCAATCCATCATTCTATTCTTCCTGAGGTGGATCTTGCTACACTAAATCAAAGTACACTTTCTTTACCTTTTCATCTTTTTCTTTTGGCTGCTCAGGTTCATAAATAGCTCTAAGTTCCCTGAAAATAACATCTCTAGAAAAGATAATCTTGCAAGTTAGTGGATTCCAAAGCTTATAACCTTTCACATTATCACCATATCCAATGAATGTACACTTTTTAGCCTTTGGATCTAAATTAGATTGCCTTTCCTTAGGTACATGAACAAAGCATCATAGCCAAAAACCCTTAAATGTGACATAAAAGGTTTCTTACCTATCCACACTTCATAAGGTGTCGAATCAAGAGCCTTACAAGGAGATTTTTTTATCAAGTAGCAAGCAGTACACATAGCCTCTACCCAAAAATATTTATACAACTGTGCATCACTAAGTATACTTCTGGCTCTTTCCATAATTGTTTGATTCACCCTTTTTGCAACACCATTCTACTGCGGTGTATATGGAGTTGTCTTTTGTCTGATTATACCTGCATGCTTGCAAAACTCATCAAATTCCTTAGAGCAATATTCCCCTCTATTGTCAGGTCTTAATATTTTTTATCTTTAAACCTGATTGGTTCTCTACTGAGACTTTGAATTCCTTAAACTTAGTGAAAACTTTAGATTTGTGCTTCATAAAATAAATCCATGTAAATTTGGATACATCATCAATGAAGGTTACAAAATAATGAGATTTTCTGATAGATTCATTATCCACAGGTCCAAAGACATCCGTATGAATAATTTCTAACTTCTCTTTGTCTCTATTGCTTCCTGAAGGAAATGATTTTCTATTTTGTTTACCAAACACACAATGCCCACAGAAATCAAAGTGTTCATTAGAATAGGAGAAACCCTCCAACAAATTTTTATTCTTAATAGTTTTTAATACATTATTGCTTGTGTGGCCCAATCTGCGATGCCACAACATACATGTATTTTCAGTAGTGGCCTTAGATACATAGGAGGCATTACAAACTGTAGTGGCTTCAAGCTTAAACAAGTTCTTGAATCTCTTCCCTTTCACTACCACCAAGTTCCCTCTCACCAATTTGCAGCCATGCTTGTCAAATGTCACATGCATTCCCAAATCATTCAACTTTGAAACTAACATTAGATTGTTATCTCTCAGATTTGCACCCTTACTATAGTTGTAAAACTTTAGCAATCTGGAGAAACATGGGATCTTTCCAAGGTCTATGGGTCACCTGTGTTTGGAAAGAACCTCCAGAGAAGGTCAGCTTCCTAGCTGGTTATCACCTAAAATCTACTAAATTTGCAAAGGAAAAAGGAGAAGGAATGCTTTTTTAAAAATGAAAGATAAAACTGGAAAACTTGAAAGATAAGGGTGATTCACCAGACAATAAAAGAAACCTTCACAGAACTAAGAAAAATGCACAAAATGATTGGATACAACCAATAAACATACACAGATTAGGCTGATTTTAATAGAGGAAAGGAGCAAGAGATGGCTAGAAGGAATTAAACATTCACAAACACATCATTCTTTGATTACACAGGGTTAAAATAGTGTGAAGAGGTAAAATAACCAGCATGTATTCAATCAGAAGGCATGGTTACAGTAGAAGAAAGCTTTGTTTGGAAACAGAAAAGACTGAATACTAAAAATTTCCAACAACTTTTGACATCTCATGCTAATGCATATATAGCATTTTTAATTTGACCTAAGTCAGTTACAATAAATTCGCCCCATGGGTTGTATCAGGAAAATATTTGCATATGAAGGGACGTCCACCTACAAGAAGTTATGGAATAAAAGATCTGGAACTAGGGCAGATAGAAGATATTTTGAATCTTCAATGTGAGCTGATGTATCATCGATCTGCACCCATAAATGCAACAAATATCTGCATTTGCATATGCCAAAAAATGGTCACTGAAACGTCTAGTCGATCGAGCATGCAAATCTAGATCCAAATTTTGAAAGTGAAAATATCCTCCTAAAAAGCCTGCCAGATGAAAGAGGAGGCAAAAATAAGCATTTTTGCCTTTTGAAGCATGTTGAAATTTTCCAGGACGAGGGAGATATGGGTGGTCAAAGTTGTGGTAAAACTGCATCTGTATATCGCTTTGCATATGTGACTTGAATTGCCATCTGAATGACCCTTTGAATCTACCTTTGCATATGCCCAATTGCTTTGTATGTATAGGGTTGTCGGGGCAACCTCCAGCTGAGTCACCGATATGCAAAGTCTTGCCGAAATGTTCATTTTATGTGCACTTGCATTTGGCATTTAAATGGCCTTTGAATCGCCTTTGTATATTCATTTGTATATGCATTTGCATATACAATACAATGGCTACAAACAAGAGTGGGCCCCTTTTGAATCAGCCTTTGAATCAGCCTTGACACATGGCACCACCTGATTGGTCGCTGAGTTGAGCTTGAGAGCCATCGCTGAACAATTGCATGCTTTATCAGCCATCGAGAAGACCACAAACTAGGCCGCCGATGCACTAAGTCTTGCCGAAGACCATTGTATATGGCCTTTGTATATCGATTGTATATGAGATACAATCGCATGTACATACAATGCAGAACTCAAAGGATCATCAACCATATTGTAACTTTAGAACAGGTCTGACCTTTGTATCTTCTTTATTTTGCATATCGATACATACATGTACTTTAACATACAAACTACGAGCCCCACCACTGAATTTGCTAAATTTGATTTCCCAGTCAGGTCCGCCTTGTATATCGCCATTGTATCTATCCTTTGTATATTCGCATATACAATGCAAAATATACAAACAAAAACTGCATACAACCTGCACATACAAACATTGCATCTCAACATATACATGTGACCTTTGTATATTGTTTTGTATATGACCCTTGTATGTGCAAACATACAATGTGAACATACATACAAAGAATGCATACAATAACTTCTGCCTATATAAACCAAAATGCAATATCTTTTCGGGTCCGGGGTTGTATCTCAGAAATGCATATGCCATTGTATATGCGATTGTATGTGCAAAGATACAATCACATATACATACATTTGGTGGACCCCACCCTTTGTATCTGACCTTTACATATTTCCTTTGTACATTGCCTTGTATGCTTTATCGGCCATCGGAGAGACTATGAGCTGAGTAGCCGATAAGCATGTCACGCCAAAAATCCTTTGTATGTCTGCCCCCTGTATACTTCATCGACCATCAGAAAGACTATGAGCTGAGCCACTGATAAGCATGTCATACCAAAAATCTTTTATATGTCTGCCCCTTGTATA
Source organism: Cunninghamia lanceolata (assembly GCA_027924645.1). Lineage (NCBI taxonomy): Eukaryota > Viridiplantae > Streptophyta > Pinopsida > Cupressales > Cupressaceae > Cunninghamia > Cunninghamia lanceolata. The sequence goes on along the minus strand of BSBN01000284.1, from coordinate 11,835,991 downwards.
TTGCCTATGTACATTCGCCCTTGTATATGGCCTTGTATGTACAAAATACATAGAACAATACATACAAAGGACCCAATGTACAATAGCATTGTACATGACCAAGATACAAGGAAAAATGTATCTAAGATGCAAATTGACCAAATGATAGAAAACCCCAAAACAAGGATGACGTCATCATCATATACATGAAAATGGCTAAGTGTAAAACTAAAAAATCTTTGCGATACAAAACAATTTGAGACAAAAGATTTCTGGGCTTTTCCGGGTTTTTTGCAAGGATTCTTTAGGCAAGATTTTGGGATTTTTGGCAAGGCATAGCATGAGTATTTGAAGGATTTAAGCCTTGTAGGGTCATTTCTAAAGGCTTTTCAAGGAAAATACAAGGTGAACTATTTAACTCTGGACAGAGGAAAATAGGTCAACATTTTGGCAATTTCTATGGGATGTTTGCCTACTAAACAATTAGACCAGTGGCCTTAAGCATCCATTGGGCATGGAGTCACATAGAGACTAAAAATATACCTTTGGCAAACAAACCTGACCTTAGTAACTCAACATATTAGCAATGAAGAACATTTGAAAGACCAAAAATAGAACAAATGCTGGAGCAACTCGTTTAACTATGTTAGAAGCACTTAGGGAAAATAAAAGGGATCTAAACTATTGTGCAGCAGCACTTATTGAAAGCAAGAAACCTAATCTACTGATTTACAAGGTAAGTCATACCTATAAACACCTCTTTAGGTGTATCCGATTGACTAGGATAGACAAATATTCTCCATCCATGTTTGATAACTGAAATGCATTATGCTCCTTGCATTCAGTAATGATAAATGGGCCACTCCACATGCTGTCAAATTTGGAGTGCTTCCCTAGCCTACTTTTCAACTCATCCCATTTGAGTACCATATCACCTTCCCTAAAATATTCTGGGAGTGGCTCTCTTATCAAAAACTCTTTTTGTCTAAAGCTAATGATACTCCATATCTTTCATAGCTTTATCTCTGATCTCTTCAAGCTCCATAAGTTGAGCATATCTGACAGCCATGGGGTCTTCTTCTTCAAACATTTCCAGTTGATTCATGATATCCAGTGCTGGCAGCTCCACAGATACAAGCAATCTTGCCTCTTTCCCATAAACTAACATATATGGGGAGTTTCTAATAGACCTCTTGGGAGTTATTCTATCTGCCCATAAGGTAGATTTCAAATTGGTGTGCCAGGTCCTCTGGTTGTCCTCCATTGATCTTTTGATAATCCTTATGAGATTCTTATTTGTGGATTCAACCAAACCATTACCCTGTGGGTAATAATTTGATGAAGTGTTCAAATAGATTCCATTTTTCACAGCCTTGTCAGTTATCTTCAATCCAACAAAGTCTAAAGCATTGTTTGAGATAATTGACTCAGGTACTCCAAATCTGGATACCAAATCATGATAAAAGTTCAAAACAACATTCTCATTGGATTCCTTCAAAGCCACCGCTTCAGTCCACTTTATGAAATAGTCTGTTGTTGTAAGTACCCACCTGTGGCTTGCCCTTGATGGTGGGTTAATGGGACCTATAAAATCAATGCCCCATCTCATGAAGGGCTGTTCTACTTGAATTGGCTGCAGAGGTAAAGCTGGCAACCTTTCTTTGCCTGCAAAAATGGCACATTTTACACACTTTCTAGCCCATGCATGGGCATCCTTGAATAAGATGGGCTAGTAATATCCAACCCTCATTATTTTCCAAGAAGTAATCCTTGGGGCAAAATGACCCCCTGCTATTCCATCATGAAACTCATGCAGCACCTTGTCAATTTGATAATTATCAATGCATCTTAATAACACACCATTAAAATCTTTTCTGAAAAGGATATTATTTATTAAAACATATGGAATAGACTGCAGTCTAAAATATCTTCTCTTTATTCTATCTAAACCTGTTGGACATTCACCAGTTTGCAAAAAATAAGTCATGTCATTAACCCAACCTGTTCCAACTGCTGCTGTATCATCCTGATGTCCATCTTCAATGGTCAGAAGTACCTCCTCTTCTTTCTCTATTTCTTCAGAACTAGTAGCAAGTTGTTCACTGAGTCCTCTACCTTTGATGAGCTTGGTTATCTTAATATCTACGTTATATTCCATGGCTTTGGTAATCCAGCCAGCCCTTTTCTCATTAACATCCTTACCTAACAGAAACTCCTTCACACTAGGGTGAGCAACCATCAAATGTACCTTATTGTTAGAAATAAGATGCCTAAACTTCTTGAGACTCTTTACCACTACCAGGACATGTTTTTCAATGAAACTATACCACTGTTCATACTCCTCCAGTCCTTGGCTAAAGAAAGTGATTGGCTGCTCAAAGCCTTCACTTTGTTGTTGTACCAAAATTGTAGAAATTGTATCCAGACCGCCATAAGAATACAAAATAACATCTTTTGAGAAATCAAGATTTACTAGAGTTGGTGCAACTGATAACGCTTCTTTTATGGACTTAAAGATGAGTTTGGCCTCTTTTGTCCAACTGAAAACTGTATTTTTCTTTAACATAGAGGTCAATGGCTTCAATAAATTTGCAATATCAGGTATAAATCTTCACAGAAATTTAATTCTGTCAATAAAACTTTGTAGTCCTTTCTTGTGACTAGGTAAAGGAAGCTCCAAAATAGCCCTTACTCTTTCTATATCAATGGTAACTCCCTCTTTTGACACAATGTGTCCTAAAAGCCTGCCCTCATGCACAACAAAAATGCATTTCTTGGGATTGAGAGATATCCCAAACTCTTTACATCTCTCAAATACTTGCCTCAAGTGGAATAAATGTTTGGTTGCATCCTTAGAGAAAATTGTGATGTCATCTAGGTACACAAGTACCAATTTATAAAGCAAACCTTTGAAAGCCATATCCATAGGCTTCTAAAAAGTAGAACCAGCATTTGAAAGACCAAAAGGCATCCTTTTGTAGGCCATGGTGCCCCATTTGGTAGTAAAAGTAGTTTTAAACTGATCTCCCTCCTTGACTAACACTTGATTATAACTAAAATATCTGTCAAGTAATGAGAATCTTTCTGAACCAGCCACTACTTGTAGAATTTGCTCCATTGAGGGCAGCGGGTAGTGGTCCTTCAAGTAGGCTCTATTAAGGTCTATAAAATCAACGCACAACCTAATCTCTCCATTCTTTTTCCTTCACAGGAACAAGATTCGAGACCCAAGACGTGTGCTTGATTGGAAAAATGATGTTTCCCTTGATCAGCTTGGTTAATTCTTTAATCATCAGAGGCTCAAGTTTTGGATTTAAAGGTCTTTGTTTCTGTCTTACAGGTTTTGCACTTGGCTCTAACTCTATAGTATGCTAGGCAATATGAAGGGTCAAACCCTTTTAGGTCTGAGTAATCCCAAGCAAACACAGCCTCAAATTCTTGACAAAGAGCAATAAAAGCTTTCCTATCCTCAGGCAAATAGATTTTACCAATTTTGAGAAGCTTACCTTTAAAAATTTCTAGCTCCTCGTAATGTTCCTCTTTGACCTACATACTAGTTTTTCTCTTCTTCAGCTGCTCATCAGTACCAAAAATGGATTCCAAGGTTACCAATCCTTTGGGCAGCTTATTAGTCCTTAGCTAAACAACTTGATCATCATCATATTGTTGTTTGAGTTTGTTCTGATTAACCACAGAGAACTCATCCTCTTCTAACAGGAAATGCAAAACTTGCTCATCACTCTCAAAAACCTGCCAATGAATGTTATTGTCAGGGATAGAGGGCCTATCAACTATTTTCACATGAGACTGTACATTTTCTCTTTGAATATCACTAGGGATATCAAACTTAGCCCCAATTGCAGCTAACCTATCTGCATGATTGTTCTGATTTCTTGGAATAGAGATTAGATTGAAAGAATCAAACTCCTCAATCATATCCCATACTCTATGTTTATATCATTTCAAAGCATCATTCTTTGTAACATGCAGTCTCCTCACTTGATTTACAATGAGTTCGCTGTCCCCATACACCTGCAAACAACCAATTTTCCTCTTTCTTGTCCACTGTAAACCTTGGATCAACCCCTCATATTCAGCAGTGTTATTTGTACATGAAAACACAAAACAGAAAGCATAATAATATCTTTCACCTTGTGGAGACACAAGCATTGCACCACCACTAGATCCATTCCTATTCCTAGAGCCATCAAAGTACATTTTCCATACTTCATCTTGTTGTTCTACATTCTTTACAAGGTTTGGAATTGTTGTTTCAGGCTCGTGCAGTATGTAAACCCCCATACCAGTTTCTTGGATGTGTCCCTCGGGATCATCAACAATATTTTCCAAGGCCCACTCCTTTAACAATACTTCTGGTATACCCTCAGCTTGCAGTTCTTGAGCAACAACAAGCTCGGGATCATCAAAAATAATGTAATTTGCATTAACAGTACTTGGGACATAAGGCTCTATGTGATATTTGACAAGCAATTTAGATTTTACGGTCACTTTTGTGCCATATCAGGTCCTAAAGAACATGTGGAACCAGTTTGAAGATAAATATCCTCCTATCTTAGCTGTGAACTCTCTTGACAAGCACATAGCAAAATGAGGAGGTAAATCTATGATGAACACCTCTAGAGAAATGGAAACATTCGGATAGGTATGCAGAGTGAGACCTAGATCTTTCATCATACCTATAGTGTTAACAGCTGTGCCATCTAGCTGGAGCACACCCTTCTCAAGGGGCTGGTATTTCAATCCTAATTGGTCTGTAATCTACTTTGGCATTACAAAACTACTTGCACCACTATCCATCATGCAGTTATGTACTAACTTGTCTCCAATTATTAATGACATGAAAAATGGAAGTGGTTTAGCACTCTTATGTGGTTGTTTACTGTTGTCCTGGGATGAATTGGTAAGAACAGCCCTAGCGGGGTTAACAGTTGCATCATTTGAGACTTTTAAATCAGACAAGGCAGATTGTAACATGTCCTTTTGACCTGGGATGGCTAGGGAATCCCACATAGACATTGTCACATTCATTTTCTTCATATTTTTAATAATATTAAAAGGTGGAGGGACATTTACCTTCTGATGTGACTTTACAGAGGCAATATCAACTTGCAAATGAGGTTGTTCCCTAGCAGTTGCTTGAGTATTCATTTGCAAAATATGGGGAATCTGGGATGTAGAAGAATCAACAAGTCTTTTTCCTTTGTTTGATGCTTGATCTATCTCATAACCCCTCTTTTTAACTTTGGTATTTGCTACAACTGAGGTATCATCTCTATTTACACCACAGAACTCATCCCCCTACCAGTTTATGAAGGCAGTATCATTCTAAGGTTGTTCTTGCTATTGTATAGCCCCATCGTTTGGTGTGTTTGGCTGTGAAACTGTAACATTTTGTACCATTAGAGCCTAATTTATCACCCCATTTAAACAAGCTGCCTGACTGTGTGGCAGATTGCATGGAAACCACCATTCATACTCACCTACAAGGTTATTCTGAACAAGGACAAGGTCCTGTTGTGATGCTCATAATATGCCCCATTTTACTCCTTAGCAAAATGAGGACCCCTGTTGTCACTGGCTTCTTTGCTTGTGTGTGGGTCCACTTGGTAGTAAAAGGGAAAAGGAAGTGAAAGGTACAAACCTTGTTGAAAATAAAGAAAAAATAGCATCAAGTACCAGAGCTAAATATGGGTGAATTCCTTGTCAAAAATGAATAAGGGTTGCTTTTTTAACCATCTTAAAATTTCTTGTATTTTGCAAGTTATGTGTGTTTTTGGTAAAATGCATTGTGATATGGGTTTGTATGTTACACATACAAAGTCCTTTGTATGTTGTGTCATTATATGTTACATATCCAAAGTCGTTTGTATACAAGGTCACTCATATGCAAAGTTGTTTGTATATTGAGTCGTTGTATGGTCGCGTAAGGAAGTCATCAGGTTTATATACATTGTTGTACTTGTATGTATTTGCTAACATTTTATTTTTACATACAAGGTGGACCCGACAAAGTCAAAGTTTAAATGAATATTTCAGTCAAGTCTGTTGCATATATTTTAGGTTTGTATGCTTGGCAAGACGAGACATACAATGGGATATACAAAGGGATATACATAGCGCGGAACTAAAATAACTATGAAATAAGGTTAAGTCCTTGTATGTTTCACACATTGTATGTATGTATCAGTACATACATTGCACTATATACAAGGCGGAATGCATAGTGTGAAACTGAAATGATTATGAAATAATGAAAAGTCCTTGTATGTTTCGTGCATTGTATGTATGTTTCGATACATACATTGCAATATGCATACAAGGCAGAATTTAGAGAAAATAAAATTGGGTATAAAGGATGCATCATACCTGAAAGTATTGGAGGATGCATTGTGCTTTATACATCACAAAGCCGAAGGGGATGCAAGTAAAAGGTAAGGTGGACCCCATTGCTTGTATATCCAGCTTGTATAATTACAATGTATATGCTCGATATGCAAGTCGATATACAAGCGCCGGATGTGAAAAGAAATTACATGCAGAAAAGGCTTTGTATGTTGGTGCATTTGTATGTTTATGATATACATTCATGACGTATAAAGAAAATAAAAGGCATCACGGAGAGTAACGGTAAGAGAAGGTTTGCATAAAGTTGTTTGTATGTGTGAAAGATACAAGCACCGGATTCGAATAGAAAGTTCAATATAGAAAACTCTTTGTATATTTGAATGCTTGTATGTTTAAAATCCATTTTATAGACTTATGTCTATTGGTAGGTACACAGGTATATTGGTGTGGAGGCTGTCACGGTTAAGCCAAAGCAGAACTTAACTGTCATCAAGCATTGGCAAAGGGATGAAGGACTTGGCCAATAGAAGTTGGTCTCGTCGAAGATAAAGTGAAGTGAGCTATCGGGGTGAGTTTGGTCATGGAAAGACTTGAGAAAGTTTCTCCGACAATGGTTGTCTATCCGATGGAGATGTATTGGCGGCTAAATTGTTTAGTCTTGCTGACTATATGTAAATGGGACCCAGTCTGCGGTTTCTATTATACGTTCCACTTCATGTATAGAAACATACAAGGTGGCGATGGCATCTCAGAGGGTGAAGTCTACATAGGAAATGGCAGAATTTACAAAGGATGCAAGTGGCAAGATGAAGCTAAAATAGAAAAACTAGAAAATAGAGTGATGAAGGACGCGATCATAGAACAGATGAAGAAGATAAAGAGGAGCAGCCCGAGGAATGAATAAAGATGTAGCACAAAGAAGACATATGCATTAGATACTCAAAAGATAATGAGTCACCCAGATGGTTGCCAGCTGACAACCTATGCCACGAAAGAAAGTGTTGACTAAGTCAAAGAAAGTTTATCTAGTGTTGATCTTAATAGAGAAATCCTGACCGTAGGTCATTTGTAGCAGTTCCCTCACCTTATTCTATAAAAGGTGCAGGGGCGCCATATTTTGAATATTCAGAAGCTTAATTGAAATTTGATTGCTGAAACATCAAGACTTATTTCAAAGTTGTAAACATACATGTTTTTGCATACTGAATGAAAGAGAAGACCACTTGATTACAATTCATCATAAATCCTAAGTAATCTATGTTTGAAATCTTGATACATGCTTTGATTAGCTGCGTCCCTTGGAGTGCTTATCAGTCTGCATGTGATGTTTTCATTCCGTATCCTTTGAAGTTAGCATCATCTGTATCTAGCTGTGGAACATCCTGGTGAAAATATGGTTTGATTTCTTCTCCTCATTACTATATCTGGTATGTATGTGGTTCAATAGCTAAAGATTCACCAAAATTAGAAGTATTCTTTTAAATTTCTTTGAATTTCATAACAATTCATCATCACAATTGCAAATAACAGAAAAGCAAAAGCAAATAAACATGAAATATGTTGACATCTTGTAGACAATTGGATATACATAGCATATTTAGAGTTAAAGGATGTTAAATTGATAATATCATGCAAAGATCTAAGTACAAACACATTATTTGAGTAAATATACTGTGTAGAATAACCTCTCTGTGTAGCATATTTACAGGACATAGAATCTATTGATCAACATAAGACCCCTTGAAATAGAAAATAGCAACACACATCAACCACTGAGTAATTTCAGTAGATTATGAACTAATCAACGGAGACTTGGGATCATGAATTCTTTGAATTCATCATATCTTTCAAGACAAATAAAAGTTGTGTAACTTTAATTTCATGTTTGCTTATGAGTAACATCATGATCAACATAAATTGGCACTAGAAGGAGGGCCTCTAGTCATCAGTAGGTTTTGTCTGATTTGATGATGCAGACAGTAAGGTAACACTCAAGCACCTCTGTATTTCAAGTTATATGCAAAAAATTGCTACTTTAATTTTGTGCATGCTAATTCTTTGTGAAGTTTTCAAAATTAAGCATAAATATTGCAAGCTTTCTAGTCAATCATCATGAATTTGCAAAGATAAGCTCTATTTCAGGTAAACTTGCTAAAGCTTTTGAGGTAATCTACTTTAGAAACTTGATATCCGGTTGCATATGTCATCGAGCTTAAATATCACCTTATATTTGCATCATTTATGCAAATATTCCATAAATATTCAGTCAGTCTGAAGTTCTGACCATAAATACAGCCTTTGTTGGGGAGTTTCAACTGATCTTTATAGTAAACTAGCCAATTTTCCTTAAACTTAAGAAATCCTGGCTCTCAGGCCAAATACCATGTCCAGATCTAGTGGACTCTTTAAAGAATTACCTATCAGGAGATTTAGACCTAGAACTATAGACATTCATCATGTGAGGCCGAGCATTTTACCTTCCATATTTTGGTCATTATGCTATTCAGTAGATGACACTATCAAACCGTAGTGACTATGTTTCATTATGCAGACTTGATGTTTTATCTCACTGATTCGATGTATGTGATTTGATTTGGTCATATTGGATGTTATGTTGTGGTTCGACATACGAGATATATATTAGATGCTATTTTGTTATGAGATTCTAGTTATTTATGTGATGTGTGTTGGTACTCATTTTGACCTGGAGGTTGATTTTTCATGTTTAGGGGGTTTCTTCATTTGAACCCTATATCTTCTTGCCCATTTTCCTAAGTGTTGGACCTCCTCAGCATTTTTCAGCTGCAGCATCATGTTTCTTGAGGAGGTGGTCTTCATGTTTTCTCCATCGGCATGAGTTTGTTTTTGTGTCTTCGAACTTTCGGTTTGAACTTGAACCCTTTTCTCAACGGTTCAAGGTTCAACGGTTCAAGGCTTTGTGTTTTTTGTACTTGGTGTTTCGGCGAAGGCTCTTTTTGAAGTACTTTTGTTGTGTTTTTGACCTTTCGGTTTGAACTTGAACCGTTGAACTCTTTCCTTCATGGTTCAAGCGGGAGATTCAAGGTTCAACGGTTCGCGAGCTTTGGTTCTATATTTTTCGTCAGTAAATCCTTTGCTTGTCTTTTTTGATGTCTATCGGCATGTTGAATCTTGGCGTTGAACCTTCGTGTTGAACCGGTTCGTCGGTTCAACGGGTTCATCGGGTTGGTCATACCGATGAGAGTTTTGGAAGGTCATCGCCAACACTTTGGCTATCGGCGAAGTATTTTCTTGGGTTACCGATATGTAATGTTTGGCCGATGCGATGTCATCGGCGTGGGTCTCACCGACAAGGGATTTGAATAGGCATCGGGGTGATCGGCATCATCGGCAAAGCAGTTTTGTGCTGAGCTGACAATGGTTGTCTGGCCGAAGAGGGAAGCAATGCCATCGGTGAGAATTGGTCTATTGGCTGGGGAGACTTTGATTGCTCCGACGGTGTAAGTCACACCGACGGAGGAGGCCTTCGGCGTAACATTTACTGTTGGATGGACTGAGGAAGGTTGGCCCGATGGTTCATCTCTGGCCGATGGAGGGGAATGTAGTGTAGTGGTCGGCGAGACGAATGAGGTCGGCAGGAGTTTTTTGGGGTTGGCCGATGGCTTTGGTCATGGCAATGGGCTGTGGGCGAAGGCATGTGTGTCGAGCGCAGCAAAAGCGCTCGACACTTAGTTTGCATGCGGCTATGTTTATAAAGCGCTAGTGTGTTCTCCTCACCATGCATGTGGGATTATTCCCTTGTATATTTTTGGACCTACGAGAATGCGTTTTGGCGGGAATTCCTTTTTGAATGCAGCGACAGTTTTTCAGGTGACTGTGGGTGGTTGAGACCCTTAATGGCGACGGTGCAGGGATATGGACAATGGTACACATGGTTAGGTCACCCAATTTGAGAATGAAGACTTCCAGATAGTGGCGCATGGCTCGAGGCTCCTCTTTGTCTGCTGCATTTACATTTTCTGAGCGCCATTCCTTCTGAGGGCTGTATCTGGCGAATTTTTGTCATAGCCATGTAATTAATTGTTGTAGTACACTTTCTGGCTGTTATAAGCAGGAAGTGTTACTCATTTTTAGGTTGTTGAAAGTTGAACATTTTGGCTCTGTAATGCAATACAGCTGATTTGGTTGCCCTGTACAGCTAAACCTGTGAGTTTATGTATCTCCAGTTGTATGTTTTTTTTCTTGCATGAATCCACTGATTTCATGATTGAACTTATATGAGAAATGCCATGTTTGCATGTGTTTTGTTAATTCTGTCTCCTGTATTGCATGTATCTTTCTTCTGAGTCTAGATATTTAAGGAATGTCTGAGACTCTAGAACATAGAATTCCTGTGTTGAATGTCTGATTTCTTAACTTCTGCCCAAGGGGTAGATTAAACTGTTTTTAGATTGAACATTGGGAAGGATATACTGTAATAGGGATGCCATAAGTATAGATAGCTTAACACTCTATATTGGGAGATATCTGTAAGGCAGGTATCAGATGCATCCCCCTGAAATCCAGTTTTAGTTGTTCATGCATATCATTCACAGGTGTATGTCTACTGACTCCAGGCCCTGGATAGGCACCAATCTTGCTTTGTTTTTGTGTTACAACCATGTCTAGCTTTGCATCCAAACTATAAATCAAAGTCAAACTCTAAAACAACCTTTAGGACATTAGAATTAGTTTTAGGATCCAAGTCCTCTGTCTACAACTGAAAATAGGCCCAAAGCCAGCCCCTTTGCTCTTATCTTGCAGTTTTGGTCTACTTACAGGAGGACTTATCTGCTTTCCGTCAGCATCCCAGCCTTTGTATGCATATCCCCATGGATGTTGAGTAGGGAACACCCCCCTAGGTTTTGCAGAGCCTGAAGAAGAAGAGGAGATAAAATATAGAGTCTATCTCCTACACTGTTGGCCCCTGGCCCAGAGATCCTGTTGATCACTGATGGCTACCTTGTACGGAAATCTGGGAATAAGCATCCAGTCTGGGATAAAAAACCAACAATGTGAACTATTTGACATGTGATGGAAAATGCAGTTTAATTTAGAGTTATGTATTGATGTTTATTTCGATTGCGTGAAGTTAATTACAGTTGCTTCGGCTATGACTTTTTATGACAGGACTGACACTTGATCAAGATGTGTAGGTTTTACATTCCCTAGCCAGGGGAAATTGGAGGTAGAATTCACACTATGTTATCCCCTGTTAAGCCAATCCATTCCCAAGAGGGATAAGGATCACATTTGAATTTGAGTGTGGATTTATTGTGCTTGGTTTAATTTAATTTATTTTGGCCTTAGTAACCTTCTTATTTAAAATTGATTAATAATAAGTGTTGTATAATTTTAATTGCATTATACCGCTTGGTATTTAATTATTTTTCTTTTTTAGGCCATTTAAATGTGGATTTTTGACCCCTTCATGAACCCTAGGGTCCCAAAAGTTACCCTAGGTGGTCAACCATGAGTCTAGGGCCAACTTGGACTATCTAACCCTAGTTTTGACTCACCTTAAGTCACCCTAAACCATGGTTGAATAAAAGTGACGAATTTAGAAATAAGAGAAGAAGGGGGATGGGCCTTGCCTTGGGAAGGACTCATCTCCCATCCCTAAGTTTTGGGAATCATTCCCAAGGAAGACTTGGGAGGTCTCCAAGAGTCCTTCCAAACTCCCAAGTGAGTGGGAGCACCACTCAAGACCTTGTCTTCTTGAGGTGTGAGTGGGAATCCAACTCACCATTTGTCCCCCTCCCACTTGTGTGGAAGCACAAGTGGATGAGGTGGAGATGGAGGTGGAGTGAGAGGAGGACATTTGTCATCCTCTTACCTTCTCACTCTTACAAGTGGCTTTGGAGGAGGGAGGAGATGGTGACAAATGTCACCTTCTCACTCATGGCCAAGTTGATGGTCTATAATAGCCCCTCTTGTAGAGGAGTGGGGGTTCTTCTTTTCTAGTCTTTTTCTCTGCAATTTGGGGAGTTCTTGCAAATTTTAGTTTCCTTTCTTGCTTGGAGGAGTTGGGAGAAAATTTTGGAAGTTGGAAGGCTTGGGAAGGCTTGGAGCTCTTCACCAACTTGTTTCCATTACAAAGGCTTGTAAGGTAGGCCTCTTAACATACTTTCTTACCCTTGCTTATATGATGTTCAATGTTTTAGATTTTGGTTGTGTGATTGTTTGCATTGTGATGTTGCATTGTGATGTTGGGATGGGTGTTATGGTGAGAGCACCTCCAATGGAGGTAATGCTCAACTTGTATGGGTACGGGAAAGGAACCTCCTTGAGGTCTCTCCCACAGTTTGTTTTTTGTGCCTTGAGGGCTCTTATTTGAGGAGTGAATGAATTGGATGGCAAGAGTGCCAGGTGATTTATTTGTGAATCTTATGGAATGTGGTGTTTTGGGGAATTTGGCTTGAGGCCATGAGTAGAGATTTTCATCATTTGGGAGCCCTTTTAAGTTGAGGGGTCCATTCCCTACCCTCACCAAACTCATTTTTATGAGTTGAGTATTGTGATAATCCTATGCGGTGTTTTGTGTTTGTGTGTGACTGTTGTTGTGGAATGAAACCCTGTGTGAAATCCCTACCTCCCTAACTCGGGGGTGACCCACTTGCAGGTCTATGGTAGGGAGGAGAGCTTTCGTAGTGGCTGGTTTTGTTGTTCTTGTTGTTGAGTTCTATTGCAGGTTATGTAGTGAAGAGATGGAGTGGCTTGGAGCTCATGTTGGTGTTCTTTTAGTCTCTTTGTGTTGGCTGTTGGAGCCATGGCCATTATGGCCTTATGGTATTCTATTCATGAAAGTACTGTTGAGATATTTGCCATGGAGATGGCTATGATGTTTAGTAAGATGTAGACATCCTGTATTTATTAAATGTTGTTTATCACCTATTGTGAAGTTGGTTGAGTTGCAAAGAGTGTGATTTACTTTATCATTCTGTCAAAGAAAGTTTGGTGATTGAAAGGAAGAACATAAGTTAGACTAGAATGCATTTCTCTTTTACCTTATTGTTGTTCCAAAAGAAAAGTAATGTATTACTGAGTATGTTGAACTGCATAAAAAAAATATATATATGCATGAGTTGTTTTTAAATTCCTGTCACATTCTTTCCCAAGTGGTATCTATGTGTGTGAATGTTGCTGTATGAGGTTTATTTTAATCCATGAAAGAAAGAGAAATTTTGTTTACATTCCTGCCATTATACTCAATAGGTTTGAAACATATTTGACATGTAGGAATAGTGTTATTGAAAAAAAAAAGCACTTTCTGTTTTGTATAATGTTATTTTTTTTTTTAAATATATATAGAGTGGTGCTTATGGTTTATATTTGTGTTTGAATTCAAGTTAGTTTTCTGTTATGAGACTTTGTTGAGGAAATAAGTACTATGGGTATATATACAAATTTGCATGCCTTAAATTCATAGATATACTTGGCTGTTTATTTTTTTTTTTTTTTAAAACCTTTGTTGTTATTTAAATGTCCTTATTATTGTATGAATTTCAAAAAAATATATATCTATGTTTGAGTATATATATATATATAAATATACATATATATGCATATATATACACTTGTTTGTATATACATACATATATATATATAATGGGATTTAGTTTTATTTTTAAAATATATATATATATATATATACAATTAGTATATGCTGTTAGGGTTAGTGTTTTATTAATAGAAAAAAGAAAACAAAAAAACAAAAAAAAATATACAAAAAAAAATGAGAAACGGACTGTGGGCAGCACCCACAGTCCAAAGTAGCTATCAAAAAAAAAAAGGTGTGGGGGAGGCGGAGCCTCCACCCACACCTGCGGGTGTGGGTGGAGGCTCTGCCTCCCCCACACCCCCCAAGCCCCTTACCATGTCTGTCGTGCTGCCCCTCGCGGCCCCCACACCCCACACTCCCCATCTCCAACACCCCCTGAAAACCCCAGTGCAGCTCCCGCCGCCCGTAGCCGCGACCTCTGCTCCACTCCCCACCCAAAAACTCTTACCACCATCTGCCACACCGCCCATGTGGCCTTCACACCGCCCTACGCCCTTTAACATAACACGCTGTCGCGCTCCCCATGCACCACACTCTCCGCTGCTGCCGCTGCGGCCAACGTGCCACCGCTTCCACCACCTTCGAACCATGGCCACGACCCTGCATCAAGCCTTTTAACTCTGCCATTTATGCTGTTTACAACACAGTCTCTTAATGAAGGTTTTAGATACGTTTTTACCCATATATCTATCAAATAAATAAATAAATAAAATCTTTTTTTATAGATGATACATTGGTATATCACACCACAGCAACTCTGTGGAACCTCCAAGAGGGCCATCCATGGCCTCCAACAGGTTCCCAAAACCTATACCTGCACAAATAAAGAAAACAAAACCAAGTCACAAAAGAGAAGAAATGAGGAATAAAAATTAGGGCAATGGAGAAAACCATTTCAATGTGAGGTTAGGGTTTCCTTTTGAAAGGCTGAGTGTTATTTTAGATTAGGACTATTTCTCATTTTTGTTTTAGAAATTTATATTTACTTTGAAAGGAATGTGAGGAGGAGGGTTTTAAATTTCAAATTTTAATTTTATTCTGTTAATCCACTCTTCCTCATTTGATTTTTATTTATCTCTTAGAAATTTTAATCTACATTGATTTATATTTTGGAATGGATTAATTTTGTAATTTTGAATGTTGACTTGTGATTTAGATTTGTTTGAGGAGATATTAATTTTTAATAGGACAATGTTTACAAACTGATTTTGTCTTGTATTTGCATTCATTTGTGAAGGATTTAATTTCACTTTTTTTATTATTTTAATTTTTTTTATATAAGTCGTTTGGGCGGGGAATTTCAATTTTGTTTTATTACTATTATTTTACAGGAGCGAGTATCTTATCCTCCTCCCTCATCTATTTAATTTTTGAGTGAGTTATTAAATGCAATTCTAATATTATATTTAATAATGAACTCAGTTTTCGGTTGGAGATAACCGATGTCTTGTCATTTTAATTTAATTTCATCATTTTACTTTATATCGTTGTTATCGTTTCTAAATTAATTTAATATTTATTTAATCGTTTATTTTATTAGTTTTTCCTATTGGTGATTTATTTAAAATTTGTTCTTAGGTTTTATTTAAATTTTGCGTATTAAGTTTATTTTCTTGTTGATGAATTATCTTAGAAATTTTATTCTCTGCATTTATCGAAAATGCATTATGTTGCTGAAATTATCCTAGATTCCTAGGGTTAGGTATATGCGATAGTTAATTAATCCTTGATACTTTTTGATCCACCTATCCACTTCAATCACGCGCCATCTAGCCATTGTTCTACTTATCACTTTTCACTAAGCGTTAAGTTGGAGTTTGAATTTGAAGTCATCTTACCTAGGAAACTTAGGGGTACAGATGGAATCAACCTAACCTTAGAAGTGACACACTTCATGTCGCTTACCCCTAGACAACCTTCACAAATATGGTTACGTCGACATGTCTACGCCATTGCGTATAGCCACCGGGCACGCAGACACGTGCGAGAGGGTTTTTAGGGTTAGAAAGAAAAAAATTTCGCAGCCCGTGTCATGACCACATGGCAAATGTGGTCGTGACACGAGTGTTTTACGCGTCGTGTCCGCGTGGGAGATGCGGGCGTGACATTTGTTATCAGAGCCAAGTTGTTTAAAATGCTGGGCTCATTTAGGCACATTTTCACTTCTGCAACCATACTGATTTGTGGTTACCTCATTTTGTAGGATGCCTCCCAGACGAGTTCAGTGAGCGCAAACCCGCCACACTCCACCCACTGAGGTACACACTGATTCTTTAGCTATGGGACCAGGTTAGCCAGTTCCACTGGTATAGCCAGTTACACTGGTACAGCCAGTTCCACAAGTACAGCTAGTTGCTCAAGTACCGCAGGCACCACCGGCCCCACCAAATATGGGACCACAAATATTATAGGCCTTACAGACAATCTTAGATAGGCTTCCACTAGCTGTAGTAGAGCCATGTGTAGAGCCCCACGTAGAGCCACGAGAGGCACCATGTGTGGAGCCTTATGTCGAGCTGCCAGAGACAGAGGAGGTTGGTTCAGCTAATAGGGCCCGTAGCAGGAGCCCCACACATCACACTAGGCATGACAAGACAATGCGAGTAGAGTACTTTGGTCACAGGCCTTATGAGTATCATGCAGATGAGCCTATCAGGGGGCACAGAGATAGAGGAGATCCCATTAGGGACATATTAAGGTTGAACCCTCCTACATTCATCGGGACCACAGAGGGAGCTGAGGCAGAAGCTTGGCTTATCCGTTTAGATAGGTGCTTCGCATTGTGTCCTTACGAGGGCAACATGAAGGCCTGTGTGGCAGTACACTTGTTGCGAGACATAGCAGCTACTTGGTGGCACACTGAGGAGTGCAAGTGTCACCTTTCTTTAGAGACCTTCACATGGGAGACCTTCATTAAGCACTTCAATGCACGCTACTTATCAGACCATTATAGATAGCGTCGTATAGACGAGTTCCATGACCTTCAGCAGAGGGGACTTTCAGTGGCTCAGTATGAGGCTAGGTTTACAGAGTTATCTAGATACGCGGAGTATCTCCATGAAGAGAAAATCCTGGTGCATAAGTTTATCAGGGGACTGAACCACAGTATAGCAGGGCCTGTTCGAATGGTAGACCCCCAGAATTTGAGTGATGCTACCGAGAAGGCATACATCGCTGAGGAGATTTAGGGACGAGGGCAAAGTTCTCGCCCTTAGTTTCAAGATCAGGGATAGCAACAGCATCAGCAGAGTTTCCGTAGACCATCGCAACCACCTCACAGAGGAGGATTCAGTTCAGCATCAGTACCTCCTAGACCCTCATAGCAGCAACTGTCATAGCAACAGCACAGAGTTAGGACACAACAGAGGTCACATGGGGGACATAATAGAGGTTGGCAGCAGTAGGGCCCGCACAAAGATCAAAGGCAATAGGGCCCGCGTAGAGATCAAAGGCAGCATGGACCACCTGTGGGACCCGCGAGGTCGCAGCAGTCTTATAGGGGCTCACAGGGGTCTACTGGCAGATAAGGACAGCAACAGTCGGGTAGGACTCAAACTGTGTAGGTATAGGTTAGGGGTCCTTGTTACGTTTGTGGTGGAGCTGGACACCTAGCTAGAGAGTGTCCATAGGGTTTTGTAGCAGGGGGACAGCCTTGTGTAGGAGGTTTTGAGCAGATAGTGGGTGATGTGGGTAGATCCCACCGTATGTTTGCAGCGGTTGATAACCGCCAGGTAGATTTTTAGGCGTCAGTGATTGAGATGTCAGGTATGATTGGGGGTAACCCCATTTCTATTCTTTTTGATTCTGGTGCTACTGATTCATTTATATCTCCATCGTTAGTGGAGCGTTGCAGGCTGGTGGCCTCTAGGCAGGGTGATAGGAGGGTGGTTGAGTTGGCCTCAGGGGCCAAACTGATAGTAGATGCCTTAGTTTAGGATTGTGAGATTGTTTTGGGACCCTTCACTATAGTATGCGACCTTAGAGTCATGACATTAGGATCCTATGATGTGTTGGGTATGGATTGGCTTGCGGCTCATAAAGCCAAGCTAGATTGTCACCAAAAGGTGATCAACTGTTTAGACAACCACGGTACGACAATTGAGATTGTGGGCATGCAGAAGCCCACCACAGTGCATATGATATCCGCTCAGTAGCTTAAGTGCTGCATGCGGAAGGGATGTCAGATGTTCACCATCACAGTGAGCGACAGATCAGATGACGAGCCAGAGGCATCTTTGGATGATCATCCCATCCTTAGAGAGTTTGCTGATGTATTCCCAGCAGAGTTATCAGGGATGCCTCCTCGACGTGAGGTAGACTTTCACATAGACTTAGTGCTGGGTGCCGAGCCAGTGTCTCGTGCACCCTACAGGATGACCACACATGAGATCACTGAGCTCAACCTACAGTTGAAGGAATTGCTCGAGAAGGGGCACATCTGACCAAGCGTTTCACCTTGGGGTGCTCATGTCATCTTTGTGAAGAAGAAGGATGGGTCTCCTCATTTGTGCATGGACTACAGGTAGTTGAATAAGGTGACGGTGAAGAACCATTATCCTCTGCCCATGATTGATGATCTTTTCGACTAGATGCAGGGAGCCAGGGTGTTCTCTAAGATAGACCTAAAGTCTGGGTATCATCAGTTATAGATCGTGAAGGAGGATATCCATAAGACTGCCTTCCAAACATGTTATGGATACTATGAGTTCACAGTGGTTCCCTTCGGCTTGACGAATGCCCTACAGTGTTCATGAGTCTCATAAACGGGGTGTTCCATACCTATCTAGATCGGTTCGTGATCATTTTCCTCGATGACATTTTGATCTACTCACGGACCAAGGAGGAGCATGAGAGGCACCTTCGTCAAGTTCTACAGTGTTTGCGAGAGCAGAAGCTTTATGGGAATTTGGTGAAGTGTGTATTTTTTAGGACAGAGGTTCAGTATCTAGGGCATATCCTTTCTGGCGATGATATCTCAGTAGATCCATCGAAGATCAGGGCTATCAGGGATTGGCCAGCACCCACTAGTGTGACAAAGGTCAGGAGTTTCATGGGGTTAGCTGGTTATTACCGTCGTTTTGTTGAGGGTTTTTCTCAGATTGCGCACCCCATCACTTCCCTTCAGCAAAAGGGGAAGAGCTTTCTTTGGACTGAGCAGTGTGAGAGGTGTCATACCCACATTTCCCATGTGGTCACAACACGTATTCACGCATGTCATGTCCACATGCATCATGTGGTCATGATACGAACTATCAAAAATTTTCCCTTACTACATTGAAAACCCTCTCGCATGCGTAGGCGTGCTCAGCGGTGTATGCTTAAGGCAAAAATAATATAGTTGTCGGCGGGGTACCAAGTACATGTGCACACACCCTACGTAAGAAAATGTGTGGTTTCCTAACTTAGGTTAATCTCATGAATTACATTTGAACAACAGTTGTTTTAGGTGATAGATCATTTTTCAACAAAGCACGAGCATCTGTTCATTTGCCCTCTCTTCCTTTTCTTGGAATTTAATTTTGATTGTATTTCTATCACGTTCATTTTACCGTATCTCTGAAATTTAATTTTGATTATATTTCTATCTCATTCTCCTTCCCATTATGTAAGATCTTCCTATCCTATCTTTTTTTCTTCACGTTCTTTATTGAACAGCAATAACACTACATCCTTTACATTATTCCTAATTTCTTAGTAAACCAGATCACTTACATAGGGTTGGTTAACGTCACTTGATTCAATCCCCCTAGGGTTCTGCTCTAGGTTTTAGTTCAACATTTGAATTATTTTAATAATCAACCTATTCCTAAACAGGATTAACGGTAGGTTAAACTTACTTAGTTCTCTTAGCCCTGTTCAGAAATGCCACACATTTTCTCCTCTTTGTTTTCAAAGGTTAGCTGTTCTTTCTCTTTCTCTTTTTTTTTTTTTCAATTGGATGTTTATTCTCTAAATCTACAGTTGAGTTTAAAATGACCACTCATGGAATGCCTGTGAGGGCTTATTTGCATTAATTTTTAGTGTCCTTTGTAAATGAAAGGATCATATTTTCCTCTTCATTTTCCTGTTAAGTAATTTGTGATAATTATTGAAACATCCGAGAAAACTCTTACTTAAAATTAAAATATATTTACCTATGCTCTTTTTATATTATAATTATATTTCTCCCTATAAATTTAATATATATATATACCACCATTATCTCAATTCACTTTAACTCACAATTTCATTAATAAGTTCCTTAACTATAAAGAAAGTATAGAATATATATATTATATATATATATATATATATATATATATATATATATAATTTGTTAAAACAGATTACTATCCAATAATTCATTAAAAATAGAGCAATGAGTTAATTTATTTTTGCAAATATAAACATTGTATTTCTAAATTGCAACTCTGAGTTTTAGCATCTATTCAATTCGTATTATACAATATGTATAAATAAATCCCACTTTCCTTGATTTAAAATTTCTATTCCAAGTCAAATGTTTTAAACTACTTATAGTTTGCCTTCAAATGAATAGTGAAAAGTGAATAGTAAAAGTAAATAGTGAATAGTAAAAGTGAAAAGTGAAAAGTGAATAGTAAAAGTGAATAGTGAATAGTGAATAGTAAAAGTGAAAAGGTCCCCATCCTAAGAAGAGACCCTCAAGGTGGCGGTAATTTCAAAAGCAAAACTGCAACCCAAATTTTATTTCTTTCATGGTAGCAAAATTACAACTTCGCTTATAACAAATGTAAAATTAATATTTCCACTAAACTTACACAGAAATAATACTTTTACAAACTTAATTAAAACATCAACTAACTCACAACTTTGCAAGTAGAAGAAGAAGGAACTAGACAATTTTAATATCCTTTTAAAAACAAATTTTCTTTTCCTCTTCTCATTTCTAAATAGTAAAACTTAATGAATAAGAAAATTACAACTATCAAACCAAAAAGAGAGGATTTCCTCACAACTAAAAAAAAAAAACAATTTATACAACAATAGGGAGATAATTTTCTCCTTCTGAAAAATTGACAAGGAAGGAGCTATTAAAAAATCAGGCTCTCCTTAAGACTTAAAGAAAATAAAATATTTTCTAAGATCCAATAATCTTCTCCAAGCTTCACAATAAGCTCCCATAAAACTTGCATATCACACAAGGGAAGAAACACCACACAAGCTACTCTCCTCCCTACCGTAGACCCACAAGAGGGTCACCCCTGAGTTAGGGAGATCATCCACACACCCAGGGTAGAATAGACCAAAAACTACTTCACAACAATAGAAACAAACAACACACAACACCCCTGGTTTTACTCACAACACAAAAACTCAACTAAGGTGAGTTTAAAGAGAGTAGGGAAGTAGACTCACTCAATTCAAGGGTGTCATTCTTCTCAACATTTTATCACAGCTTTTCTCATGGCCTCAAGCCAACAAAATTAACTTTTCTCATGGCCTCAAGCCAACCAAATAATCAAAATCATAAGGATATCACAATTAGGCTCTCAAGCCTTATAACCATTTGCTCAAAATTCATAAAAATGCCCTCAAAGCTTCCATTTTCCAAGAACAAGAATGTACCCGAGGAAGTTCACACCTTCCCCTCCCCACACATGATGAGTGTTGTCTTCCAAGTGGAAGAAGCTAAATGTCAACATCCCAATAAAATTTCTCCACAATAACAAAATTTACAACACAAGCAAAATAAATAATTTTCACACATCCTTCATGCAACAAATAGAAATACAAAAGAAAAGCCATGAAATCCAACCTTAAAAAGCCCTTTTATGGATGAAGTTGATGTAGAGCTCCACTAGAATCTTCTCTCCAATTTCCTTCCTCCAAAAGAAAAGACTCCCTTCTAAAAAAAAACAATTTCTCTATGATCGCAAGCAAGTGACAATAAATGGAGGATATAGGATGGCTAGAATAATTTTGGCATTATGAGGCTAAGAAGAGGAGAATAGAGAAGGAATTGGGCATTATGAGGATGCCAGAGGAAGATTTCCTAGAGGAAATTAGGCATGATAAGAATGCAAGAATGAAGTCCCCCTGCAAGAATGAAGTCCCCTCCTGCAAGAATGAAGTTTTTTTTTCCCCTAATTGCTTAAAGAAGGGTCTTATTTATAGATTTTCTGAAAAGGGAATGGAGGGTGAGAATCAAGAGTTGAAATCAAGGGCTCTCATTATTTGTGAATTTTAAATTCATAGTGGATGAATTAAAAATTTATTTTTTTGGGAAGAGTGGATTATGACAAATTAAATTTTTAATTCCATTAGTGGAGGAGAAAATGAATTAAAGATTCATTTTTGGATAATGGAGGATATTAGCTAATTAAATATTAAGAATATTTAATTATATGTAATAAAATAACCCCACTCCTTTTTCCACTATCCCAAGTGGGATTAAAAAAAATAACCCCACTATCCCAAGTGGGATTAAAAAATATCTCCACTATCCCAAGTGGAATTAAAAAAATATCCCCACTATCCCAAGTGGAATTAAAAAATATTCCCACTATCCCAAGTGGAATTTAAAAAAATAATCCCACTCATGAAGGACCACACCACTTCATGGGGACTCTCACCAAAATTGAGGGAACAAGAAGATAAGCCCCTCCATTATTGGTGGACCATAGCGTCATTTCAAGCCTTAGTAATGGAGAAAGGATGGGCTTGAGTGTTGGTCCCACTCATCCTATCCTTCCCATGCCTCCAAATTCGTCACTTAACTTCACTATGAAGTTAAGGTGACCATACGGAGGTTAACCAAGGGTTACCCAAGTCAAAAGTGACCCTAGACCCATGGGGTATAACCCAAGGTCAATTTTAACTTAGTTAGGACACCCAGGGTCAAGTTAAAACACAAGAAAATGGTCTCAAAATTTAAAATTCAAAAATAAGATAAAAATTTTAAAAAAACAATTCTTACAACACAAATCATAATTTAAATTTACAAGAGGGTAGACCTAACCCATTCAACCTCATGCAAGACAATATTACAATATTACAACATTGCACCAAACACAGAGTTGATCTTGGTTCCTCATGGAACTAGATCGGCTTCATAAGGGATTACAACATAAGGTGCAGAATGATCTCTAGTAGCTGTGGTTTTGTTAGAAATACCTGCACACTCAACCTCAAAGTTAATTCCACATATACATATCATAGCCGAAGCAAATTTAATACATGCATTTCTAAAGTATACCACAGTTCTTATAAACATAATGAAATCACATAACAATTTTTTTTCTAACATCACCCAATTAGTTTCCTCTTAAAGCAAACATCTAACTAACATCACCTAATTAGTTTTCATTTAACATAATAAGGTTTAATAGTTCAAAAATTTGAGATCAACAGTCCCCCAAATAAACAAGTATCAGCAATAGTAAGGTAAAAAGTCACATGAATGGAAATAAAAAATGTAGGCCTCACATCCTCCCCCCTAAGACTGTACTTCCTCCTAGAAGTTATCAAAGAGGTGAGGATAAAGAGTCCTCAATCTCGCTGCATCTTCCCATGTCTCAATGACCTTGTCATACATGTCCCACTGGACCCTAACCTATGAAAGGAGAGATTAGGGAAAGCTGTCCAAAGTTATATAGGGTTATGATTTACTTATACTAAGATATGTCATAGTATTTAAAGACTCCAATGACTAGATAATTATCAAACATGAATTGCTTGACAATCAAGGTCGATTGACAAATTCAAGCCTGATAAGCTACCCGTTGCAACACCCTAAGGTAATCAATGAAAACCACATTATGATTAGAACACTCATCATATATGAGGAAAAATTACTTGAATTATAAATTGCATGATAATGAAGCTTTTCAAATGTAAAAGAAGCACTAATCGGTTCTAATACCAAAAGAATATCAATCTTTTCTATTCTTAGGTTGTAACAATTTTTCTTTAGCTAGAAAGAAATTAAGTAACTTGAAATAAGCTTTATTTCTATCCCACTATATTTGTTTGAATTCTATCTCATAGCAAGGTGGATAAATTTTTGTAGGAGAATTATTTTCCTTATATACCTACATGCATTCTTCATAAACGAGTCAAATGCTTAGCATCTACTAATCTAACTATATCCACATCAATGACTAACTTTTAACCCAAGAAACAAATTGAGAATGCAACCACTAACATGCATATGATATAGCCATTGTAAAAAAATTAAATCCCTCTATTCTTATGGTGCAGATTTTGTTTAAATAATAGTCTCTCCTTTCATATAATGTAGCCTTTAAAACAGTAAAGCACCCCTTCATATGACGCAGTCTTTAAAATAGTAAATCGCTCCTTAAAATATGATGCAATCTTTAAATTAAAAAAAAAACCTCAGGATCAGAATTGACAGTTGACTTTGCTTATCAAACAAATTTTCTTACAGCAGATGTTATGTCTGTGGTGCCAGTAAAATACTACGGCAGGTTTTGATATTTAAGTAAGCTTTAAAGGATAAACTACTTTCTTGCACCAGACAAGGTAAGTACAAAAAGATACATATGTAATAAGGAACTCATAAGATTATAAAGTATGATAACTAAATGTTATAAAGGCATAATCCTATTCACAAAGCACACTGCATTGATTGAAATCAACATAAGGAATTTCATCTTCATCAATTATTATCACACATGCATAAGGGATTCACACATCGTACAACCTGTTTATATAGAACATCAGCTCATATACAGATACCTCAATTACAGATCTTTCATCTAAACACATATTTCATTCATCCACATTACAGGAATTAACTTCACAAGGCTCACATAAAGGTTTAGGGGGATGTCATAGTCTCATCATGGAACCAAGTAACCAATAACCATTGCCAAGTAACCAAAGATCCAAGAACCAGGTAGAATGATGGTCTTAGGGCCACACGCCTGGGGGCTTCGCCATACATTCCCACAATGGCCTACCTCTTATTTGTATAAGGGGTTTAGCCTCCAAGAGATAACCAATATAAGAACAAGATCACTAAGAAGGTAAGTGGATAATGACCAGCCCATACTAGTCCACACTTACCCCCATCCTCATAAGTTTCTCATGTCTACTTCCTTATATACACTCCACCAGACGTCGCTCCATCGACATGGCGAGAAGAACATCACGACACAAGACCAGCACTAGAAAAATAGAAAAAACCTAGCTTAGCCAACACAAATATCCAGAAAAGCCAAGAGGAGAAGTCTCCAAAACCCAATTTAGAATAAATAAATAAATGAATAAATGCGTGCAATTTCAACATTAAAACAACGTAACCATAGGAGTCACATGAAAAAGGAAGAATCAAAGGTTGTGGCTAAGCTACTTTTAGACAAGATAAAATAACATGGCTGGTCCACACAACTAAGATACAAAAAGGTCACCAAACAACTGAAAGAAATAATCGCAATCCAAGAAAGTGCACATTACATCACTATGTGTCTAACATTAAGTCACCAATAAGGAAGGAGGGAAACACGGTCACTACATGTGTTATGCAAACACAACCAATGCAATAACATCATGTAGGTAAGTATTATCAATGCACCTTCACATACTCTTACGTGGAATTGTGCCCTTCTCAAAGGTAACACGTCATCAATATAGTACATCGTGCCCTTCTCAAAAGTACACATCATCAATATAGTACATCGTTCCCTTCTCAAAGGTACACGTAAGATACCAAGGTAAGAATAAACCTACACAAGTAGCATGGCCTCGAGAAAATCACATGCCCATACCAAAACATAACCAAGATCCCATGTCAAATGTCAATAGTATCGTCAAGGAAACTGAACATGATAGGATAACACTATGGGTCTCTCAACGGTCCATTCACTAAGGAGAAGTAGGGGGTACTCTGGCATAGGAAGGTATGGTTGGTTGGGTAATTCCAAACCCATGCCATAACACATCGCCATAGCTTCTTAATTTCTTCCTCTCCACTACTTAATTCCACACATGGAAGGTCTCCAACTCCAAGATTGGACCTTACAAGGTGTACATACAAACAGCCACACAAGCATGAGTCCATCATACTTGTAGTTATACACTCAAACCATGGATGGATACCCAATATCGCAAGCTCATGAGTACACTAAGCATGTACGAGATAATCACAACACATAGCAAACATGTTCATAACAGGTATTTACATCCACAAGGTAACACATAACACAATTCTCCTTTAATGTTCATTACTTTGTGAAGAAGGACAACTTTCATACCCCAAAGTCACATAATAATTACCATAAAGGTTCTCTAAGAAATTTACACAAACATCAACTTAAATTAATCCATCTAGAGCATATTGGAATCTAACCATGACTTCACATTGAGAGATAAGGCAACACCCTCAAGTAAGTACACCAATTTACTAGCTATGCTTGATAGATCATAATTGAACCCAAACAACATTATTTCAACTCACAAGATGGTGACTCACAACACATCACATATCATAGAGTTAATGATATCCCATATAACACTACATATGCACTATGAAACCACCACACATTTATCTAACACAAGGTTCATAAAGTAGAGGCATAACACATAACACAATTCTCCTTTAATGTTCATTACTTTGTGAAGAAGGACAACTTTCATACCCCAAAGTCACATAATAATTACCATAAAGGTTCTCTAAGAAATTTACACAAACATCAACTCAAATTAATCTATCTAGAGCATATTGGAATCCAACCATGACTTCACATTGAGAGATAAGGCAACACCCTCAAGTAAGTACACCAATTTACTAGCTATGCTTGATAGATCATAATTGAACCCAAACAACATTATTTCAACTCACAAGATGGTGACTCACAACACATCACATATCATAGAGTTAATGATATCCCATATAACACTACATATGCACTACGAAACCACCACACATTTATCTAACACAAGGTTCATAAAGTAGAGGGATAACACATAACACAATTCTCCTTTAATGTTCATTACTTTGTGAAGAAGGACAACTTTCATACCCCAAAGTCACATAATAATTACCATAAAGGTTCTCTAAGAAATTTACACAAACATCAACTCAAATTAATCCATCTAGAGCATATTGGAATCCAACCATGACTTCACATTAAGAGATAAGGCAACACCCTCAAGTAAGTACACCAATTTACTAGCTATGCTTGATAGATCATAATTGAACCCAAACGACATTATTTCAACTCACAAGATGGTGACTCACAACACATCACATATCATAGAGTTAATGATATCCCATATAACACTACATATGCACTACGAAACCACCACACATTTATCTAGCACAAGGTTCATAAAGTAGAGGCATATCACAAGAAGAATCTAATAGCAAGATCACGTCTCTAATTTTACTATTCTACTATATGGAGCCTAAACATCTTTTCCGCACAAGGTATGCATAACATGATATCAATTTCACAAAAAAACAAGGTTATAAAATGCAAAATTTTATTTTGTAGAAGTACTTTACAAAAAAAGTCACCAAGCACACAAATTCCTCTTTGAACAATTTAGGGACATATGTTAATTCTTAACAATTTGCCATGCATAAAACTAATTTTCACCTCTTTCTTTCTTAGTATTTTTACAAGGTAATCTAATGCAATCACACACGTCACAACTTGCACTCATAAAATTTAAAGCAAGATATAGTTCATGCAATCTTTTCTAGTTATCAATCGAAAGGAAACAATGCCAATTTCTGATGATAACAAGGGTTAGGGATTCAAGAAATTATGCCATTCAACCTTATGATAAACACACGTCAAGTTCACAAGGCAAGAATAAATCAAATGGGTATTAAGATGTCACTACTCTCCACAAAAATACACAAGGGTGAGGAAGGTTCCAACGCAACTCTCACCACCTAGACCAACTGACTCGAGAGGACAATCGACCAAGAGGATCACAACCACCACAAAACACAAGCGGAAGAATTCAATAATCATGTGACAAGGCCATCATGATGATAAAACAAGAGGATGGGTATTCCTCCAAGGTGACGGTTAGTCGATAAACCACAACCTCACTCTCATAGCTACATGTAGTAGGACAAGGGTCAAACTATGAGCAACCCACTCCATGTCAGTCCAAACAACACGAAAACCCCAGAGCTCCCAATGTTGAAACATGGGCTCTGATACCAAATGTCATGCCCACATTTCCCATGCGGTCACAACACGTATTCACATGTGTCATGTCCACATGCGTCATGTCCACATGCGTCATGTGGTCATGATACAAACTATCAAAAATTTTCCCTTACTACTCTGAAAACCCCCTCGCACACGTAGGCGTGCTCGGCGGTGTACGCTTAAGGCGAAAACAATACAGTTGTCGGTGGGGTACCAAGTACATGTGCACACACCCTACGCAAGAAAATGCATGGTTTCCTAACTTAGGTTAATCTCATGAATTACATTTGAACAACAGTTGTTTTAGGTGATAGACCATTTTTCAACAAAGCACGATCATCTGTTCATTTGGCCTCTCTTCCTTTTCTTGGAATTTAATTTTGATTGTATTTCTATCACGTTCATTTTACCATATCTCTGAATTTAATTTTGATTCTATTTCTATCTCATTCTCCTTCCCGTTGTGCAAGATCTTCTTATCCTATCTTTTTTTTCTTCACGTTCTTTATCGAACAGCAATAACACTACATCCTTTACATTATTCCTAATTTCTTGGTAAACTGGATCACTTACACAGGGTTGGTTAACTTCACTTGACTCAGTCCCCCTAGGGTTCTGCTCTAGGTTTCAGTTCAATGTTTGAATTAATTTTAATAATCAACCTATTCCTAAAGAGGATTAACAGTAGGTTAAACTTAGTTCTCTTAGCCCTGTTCGGAAATGCCGCACATTTTCTCCTCTTTGTTTTCCAAGGTTAGCTGTTCTTTCTCTTTCTCTCTTTTTTTTTCAATGGGACGTTTATTCTCTAAATCTACAATTGAGTTTAAAATGACCACTCATGGAATGCCTGTGAGGGTTTGTTTGCGTTTATTTTCAGTGTCCTTTGTAAATGAAAGGATCATATTTTCCTCTTCATTTTCTTGTTAAGTAATTTGTGATAATTGTTGAAACTTCTGAGAAAACTCTTACTTAAAATTAAAATATATTTACCTATGCTCTTTTTATATTATAATTATATTTCTCCTTATAAATTTAATTTAAATATATATATATATATATATATATATATATACTGTCATTATCTTAGTTCACTTTAACTCACAATTTCATTAATAAGTTCCTTAACTATAAAGAAAGTATAGAATATATATATTATAAATAAATAAATAAATATATATATAATTTGTTAAAACAGATTACTATCCAATAATTCATTAAAAACAGAGCAATGAGTTAATTTGTTTTTGCAAATATAAACATTGTATTTCTGAATTGCAACTCTGAGTTTAAGCATCTATTCAATTCGTATTATACAAAATGCATAAATAAATCCCACTTTCCTTGATTTAAAATTTCTATTTCAAGTCAAATGTTTTAAACTACTTATAGTTTGCCTTCAAATGAATAGTGAAAAGTGAATAGTTAAAGTAAATAGTGAATAGTAAAAGTGAATAGTAAATAGTGAAAAGTGAATAGCAAAAGTGAATAGTGAATAGTGAACAGTAAAAGTGAAAAGGTCCCCATCCTAGGAAGAGACTCTCAAGGTGGCGGTAATTTCAAAAGCAAAACTGCAACCCAAATTTCATTTATTTCATGGTAGCAAAATTACAACTTCGCTTATAACAAATGTAAAATTAATATTTCCACTAAGCTTACACAGAAATAATACTTTTACAAACTTAATTAAAACATCAACTAACTCACAACTTTGCAAGTAGAAGAAGAAGGAACTAGACATTTTTAATATCATTTTAAAAATAAATTTTCTTTTCCTCTTCTCATTTCTAAATGGTAAAACTTAATGAATAAGAAAATTACAACTATCAACCCAAAAACAGAGGATTTCCTCACAACTAAAAAAATAACAATTTATACAACAATAGGGAGATAATTTTCTCCTTCTGGAAAATCGACAAGAAAGGAGCTATTAAAAGATCAGGCTCTCCTTAAGACTTAAGGAAAATAAAATATTTTCTAAGATCCAATAATCTTCTCCAAGCTTCACAATAAGCTCCCATAAAACTTGCATATCACACAAGGGAAGAAACACCACACAAGTTGCTCTCCTCCCTACCGTAGACCTGTACCGTAGACCTGCAAGAGGGTCACCCCTAAGCTAGGGAGATCATCCACACACCCAGGGTAGAATAGACCAAAAACCACTTCACAACAATAGAAACAAACAACACACAACACCCATGGTTTTACTCACAACACAAAAACTCAACTAAGGTGAGTTTAAAGAGGGTAGGGAAGTAGACTCACTCAACTCAAGGGTGTCATTTTTCTCAACATTTTATCACAACTTTTCTCATGGCCTCAAGCCAACCAAATAATCAAAATCCTGAGGATATCACAATTAGGCTCTCAAGCCTTATAACCATTTGCTCAAAATTCATAAAAATGTGCTCAAGGCTTCCATTTTCCAAGAACAAGAATGTACCCGAGGAGGTTCACACCTTCCCTTCCCCACACATGATGAACATTGTCTTCCAAGTGGAAGAAGCTCTGTCAACATCCCAATAAAATTTTTTCACAATAACAAAATTTACAACACAAGTAAAATAAATAATTTTCACACATCCTTCATGCAACAAATAGAAATACAAAGGAAAAACCATGAAATCAAACCTTAAAAAGCCCTTTTATGGATGAAGTTGATGTAGAGATCCACTAGAATCTTCTCTCCAATTTCCTTCCTCCAAAAGAAAAGACTCCCTTCTAAAAAAAACAATCTCTCTATGATCACAAATAAGGGACAATAAATGGAGGATATAGGATGGCTAGAATAATTTCGACATTATGAGGCTATGAAGAGGAGAATAGAGAAGGAATTGGGCATTATGAGGATGCCAAAAGAAGATTTTCTAGAGGAAATTAGGCATGATAAGAATGCAAGAATGAAGTCCCCTCCTACAAGAATGAAGTTTTTTTTTCCCCTAATTGCTTAGAGAAGTGTCTTATTTATAGATTTTCTAAAAAGGGAATGGAGGGTGAGGATCAAGAGTTGAGATCAAGGACTCTCATTATTTGTGAATTTTAAATTCATAGTGGATGAATTAAAAAATTATTTTTTTGGGAAGAGTGGATTATGACAAATTGAATTTTCAATTCTATTAGTGGAGGACAAAATGAATTAAAGATTTATTTTTGGATAATGGAGGATATTAGCTAATTAAATATTAAGAATATTTAATTATATGTAATAAAATAACCCCACTCCTTTTTCCACTATCCCAAGTGGGATTAAAAAAATAACTCCACTATCTCAAGTGGAATTAAAAAATATCCCCACTATCCCAAGTGAGATTAAAAAATATCCCCACTATCCCAAGTGGAATTAAAAAATATCTCCACTATCCCAAGTGGGATTAAAAAATATCCCCACTATCCCAAGTGGGATTTAAAAAAATAATCCCACTCATGAAAGACCACACCACTTCATGGGACTCTCACCAAAAGTGAGGGAACAAGAAGATAAGCCCCTCTATTATTGGTGGACCATGGAGTCATTTCAAGCCTTGGTAATGAAAAAAGATGGGCTTGAGTGTTGGTCCCACTCATCCTATCCTTCCCATGCCTCCAAATTTGTCACTTAACTTCACTATGAAGTTAAGGTGACCATATGGAGGTTAACCAAGGGTTACCCAAGTCAAAAGTGACCCTAGACCCATGGGGTATAACCCTGGGTCAATTTTAACTTAGTTAGGACACCCAGGGTCAAGTTAAAACACAAGAAAAAGGGTCTCAAAATTTAAAATTTAAAATTCAAAAATAAGATAAAAATTTAAAAAAAAACAATTCTTACAACACAAATCATAATTCAAATTTACAAGAGGGTAGACCTAACCCATTCAATCTCATGCAAGGCAATATTACAATATTACAACATTGCACCAAACACAGAGTTGATCTTGGTTCCTCATGGAACTAGATCGGCTTCATAAGGGATTACAACATAAGGTGTGGAATGATATCCAGTATCTGTGGTTTTGTTAGAAATACCTGCACACTCAACCTCAAAGTTAATTCCACATATACATATCATAGCCGAAGAAAATTTAATACATGCATTTCTAAAGCATACCATAGTTCTTATAAAACATAATGAAATCACATGATAATTTTCATTCTAACATCACCCAATTAATTTTCTCTTAAAGCAAACATCTAACTAACATCACCCAATTAGTTTTCCTTTAACATAATAAGGTTTAATAGTTCAAAAATCTAGGATCAATAGTCCCCCAAATAAACAAGTATCAGCAATAGTAAGGTAAAAAGTCACATGAACGGAAATGAAAAATGTAGGCCTCACAAGAGGGCCTTCGAGGTCCTCAAGGAGCGTCTTACCAGTGCTCCTATTTTAGCAGTTCCTGATCCTGCAGCAGATTTTATGGTTTGCACGGATGCATCACTAGAGGGATTGAGAGCTGTACTTATGCAGGGTGGTAGAGCAATCGCGTATGAGTCACGAAATCTTAAGACCCATGAGCTGAACTACCCCACGCATGACTTGGAGTTAGTGGCAGTGGTTCATGCTCTAGTCCGTTGGAGACATTTCTTGTCGGGATGTCACTTTAAGCTCCATTTTGATCATCACAGCCTCTAGTATATATTTACACAGCCGAATCTGAATGCCCGTCAGCGGCGTTGGATGGAGTTCCTCTATGAGTATGACTTTGATGTCCACTACATCAAAGGGAAGGAGAACATGGTTGCTGACGCATTGAGTCGGAGGCACCATGAGCTCTTGACCTTGACCTTGAGTGTGGACTTGAGGGATCACATTATTCAGCATCTGCCAGAGGATGGATGGTTTCTTGAGGTGCAGCAGGAGATCAGTTCATAGAGGACCCTTGTGGGCAAGTTTGCAGGGTATACACTTGACACAGATGGTTTACTTCGTCATCGACAACACATCTATGTACCCCTCGCAGGTGACCTACGTATTGTGGTGCTATCAGAGGCACATAGAGCACCTTATGCGGCACATCTGGGGGTGAGGTTAGGGTTTCCTTTTGAAAGGCTGAGTGCTATTTTAGATTAGGACTATTTCTCATTTTTGTTTTAGAAATTTATATTCACTTTGAAAGGAATGTGAGGAGGAGGATTTTAAATTTCAAATTTTAATTTTATTCTGTTAATCCACTCTTCCTCATTTGAGTTTTATTTTTCTCTTAGAAATTTTAATCTACATTGATTTATATTTTGGAATGGATTAATTTTATAATTTTGAATGTTGACTTGTGATTTAGATTTGTTTGAGGAGATATTAATTTTTAATAGGCCAATGTTTACAAACTGATTTTGTCTTGTATTTGCATTCATTTGTGAAGGATTTAATTTCCTTTTTTTTATTATTTTAATTTTTTTTTATATAAGTCATTTGGGCGGGGAATTTCGATTTTGTTTTATTAGTATTATTTTACAGGAGCGTGTATCTTATCCTCCTCCCTCATCCATTTAATTTTTGAGTGAGTTATTAAACATAATTCCAATATTATATTTAATAACGAACTCAGTTTTCGGTTGGAGATAACTGACGTCTTGTCATTTTAATTTAATTTCATCATTTTACTTTATATCGTTGTTATCATTTCTAAATTAATTTAATATTTATTTAATCGTTTATTTTATTAGTTTTTCCTATTGGTGATTTATTTAAAATTTGTTCTTAGGTTTTATTTAAATTTTACGTATTAAGTTTATTTTCTTGTTGATGAATTATCTTAGAAATTTTATTCTCTGCGTTTATCGAAAACGTGTTATGCTGTCGAAATTATCCTAGATTCCTAGGGTTAGGTATATGTGATAGTTAATTAATCCTTGATACTTTTCGATCCACCTATCCACTTCAATCGCGCGCCATCTAGCCATTGTTCTGCTTATCACTTTTCGCTAAGCATTAAGTTGGAGTTCAAATTTGAAGTCATCTTACCTAGGAAACTTAGGGGTACAGATGGAATCGACCTAACCCTAGAAGTGACACACTTCATGTCACTTACCCCTAGACGGCCTTCACCAATACGGTTACGTCAACATGTCTACGCCATTGCGTATAGCCACTGGGCACACAGACGCGTCTGAGAGGGTTTTTAGGGTTAGAAAGAAAAAAATTTCACGGCCCGTGTCGTGACCACATGGCAAATGTGGTCGTGACACGGATGTTTTGCACGTCGCGTCTGCACAAGAGATGCAGGCGTGACACATCACTCTTTGGGTTCTAGTGTGTCAGGAGCTTCACCAGAATGTCCTCCTGTAACTCCTATCAGATTACAAACACCTATAGGACCACTTGTCACACCTTAGGTCCAACCTCAACCAGTCATACCTCAGGTTCAACCTCCACCAGTTGCAATGCCATTTTTTATAGCAAAATCACCTCTGACTTTCACAACATATCATGCTTTGCCTAAGAATCCTGATAAAATTTGTCCTAAGTATCATCCCTATCAGGATGCTGATGATCACATTAGAACATTCAAGGAAGCTTGTTGTAGGGCTAGATTTGAGCATCAGGATGTGGTATGCACGTTATTTCCATTTTCCTTAGGGGAAGAGGCATATAACTGGTATATCAGTCTTGGTCAGGGTTCAGTCAGTTCATTGGTTACCTTGGAAAAGGCCTTTAAGGATTAGTTCAAAGTACCTATAGATCCTTCAATGAACTACCATTTATTTGCCACAATCAAAAGATTTGAAGGAGAACCTATTGCTAACTTCAATGCAAGGTTCTAGAAGATGTTATCTAAGCTAGTTGCACCTTATGTTGTAGTAGATGAAGCTACTAGGAGCATATATTACTCAGCCCTAGATCCTTTGACTTTCATGTTTCTAAGGAGAGCACATCCTGGTGTTACAACCTTGACAGGAGCTTTTGAAGAAGCTATCAAAGTCAGTCAGTAGATGATTCCTGCTCCTACTCCTAACATTGCATTCCCACAACTTCCTGGTTATCCTACATATCCTGCTCAACAACAGACTAATGGAGCCATGATGCCTCCAGCTGTGATGCCCAGTCCTTTACAAATACCTCCACTCAGTATCATGCCTCCTCCAAATGGAAATGGCCAAATGTTACAATATATAGGACAAACACAAGTACCTCGGGGTGTAGAACAATCCAACAATAATAACAATGGATCTTCCTTTTTCAAACCTCAGACAGAGAATGTAGTGGCCAAGGTTCAGGAAGAGAAGGAAGAAATTAAGGAAATATTAGCACAGCTAAGAAAACTCACCACTGAGATCACTCATCTAAGAAGTCAAAACTCCTATTCTCAACCAAATTAGAACAAAGGATATGTCAATGATAGACCTAATTATTCTGATAGGGGATACAACAATAATGGCAACAGTAATCCTTCAAGACAGCCTAGAGTGTGGAACACTAGGCCAAATAATGGGTCTTTGCCATCACCCCTAAACAATCAGCCTCCTAGTGAACCTAAGCAAACCACTAGAGTGAACCTTGCAGAGGTAGCCCTTACAAACTAGTGCAGGATATACAACACCAATGCTCATGTAGAGCTAGATTGTCCTCAGTTCAGGATTGCTGCCAGTATATTCCAAACTGAAGTGTTTAATACTTCAGAAAATCCACCTCATGTAGAAGGAAATGAAATTATCCCCTGTGGATATGATTCTGCCTTAGTTAGTGCTAGAAAGTTTCATGCATCATCCTCATCAGCAGACAGTGTCTTCTCACCAGGATTACACCCTGGCATGTGAAGAATCAACCATGGCTTTTGAATCTAACTATGTTTTTCCTTTTGAGGATGAAAATGAGCCATCAATTGAACATGAAGAGGTACATGTTTATCAACAACAATATCAGGGTAAGCATAATTATAACCTAAGGAATAATTCAAATAGACCTACTGGTCCTTTGACCACTTCCTTGCCTCCAAATAATTTCAACACTCCACCTGATCCTAAGGCAAGTAATAATCCTGGATTTCCCAAGGTTAATGCTCAATACTTAGCATCACCAAATATAGCATCAAAAGCTGGTAATCTGCCTTCTAAATCTGATAAATTGGTCACTTATTTGGCAGATGAAATGAAAAAGATTAAAATCAATCTGTCATTATCAGAGTTGCTTAAAACCCCTACTATCAAGAAAGCATTCATGAAATCCTTAGAGGATCCTGCTCCAAAAGAGGATAGTCATATCTCAGGTCAGTTTGGAAATAAAGATCATGCTGCTAGGGATGTTAATGTTAAACATAAAGTGCTAGCTACTGTTCAAGCTGCAGAGACTTCCCACATGACAAGAGTGAGTCACCTCCTTTCCTCCTCACCGTAAGGATGTTTAGTAAAAGTTTGCACAACTGCTTAGTAGACTCAGGAGCATCTACCAATGTAATGCCCCTGTCCATATGCAACGCTTTAGGGTTGCATCCTGCTAAGTCACTAAAGAAAGTAACATAATTGGACAAAATAGAGGTGAATGTGGTAGGAGAACTAACTCACATTCACATGCAATTAGCATCAAATCCTAGAATCTAGTACTATATTGATATTCAGGTAGCTGATATACTTGATACATATGGGATGTTACTCAACAAGGACTGATCAAAAACCCTTAATGGATACATGTCAACTGATTTGCGTCATATGTGGTTGCCCTAGAAAGGGATACCAAATCAAATAAGAATAGATGCTAAGCCTCGCATGAAACATATGATCACTGAATAAAACATAACCAATGAAATCATGTATGTGGATGTAGAACCCAGAGTTTACTCCATCAGACCCTAGATTGTCAGCATAGAGGAGATCCTGATGTATGATGTTCATAATCATGATGATGACCCTCAAGATGATAAAATAACTTTAGAGTCTGATTGTAACCCTAAAAATGAAGTAGATGTAAATCATTTCAAGAATTTTGAGATGCACTTGGTTAAAGAGGTGCAACGATGTCAATTGTTAAAAACCTTTTCATGATATTCTGATTGATGGATGGTGCAGACTACATGATGAGGTGCATTCTAAAAAGACTTGTGATGCCTGTTTAGATATGATGGAGCTGGAACAAGCATGCAGTAAAGTATCATCATCATCACCCACGGTAAGTTCTGCAGATAGTGATAGTGACACTAATTTTTGTTTGTCATATGTAGGAGCTGGAGAATGCACACACTATGATGAGATTTCTATTCAGATGATAGAAGAGATTTTGGTATGTAACAAGAGTAATGTTAAAAGAAACAAGAGAATCACCCCAGGGAGTGATTGTTTGGTAGAATCAGATTATGAGTTATCTGATGAAGATAGGGGCAGCAATCTATCCAAGTTTGAAGAATTGTTATCAAAAGAGATTCAGAAAATGACACAGCAGCAAAGATCTCCACATGATGTCTTGATTGAGGGATGGTGCAGGTTACTTGAAGCACCTCATTCAGAAACTACTTGTTCATTATGTTTGCATATTCTGAGAAGGCAGATGTTGCCTAGTCTAGAAGATTTTCCTTCTGATGATAAAAAGAAAGAAGAAATATCAGCTTCACATAAGGTAGATAAGGTAAAGTTTGAGAAAATTAAAACATCAAAGTTAAAATGGATATCAAAGGGTG
Source organism: Cunninghamia lanceolata (assembly GCA_027924645.1). Taxonomy (NCBI): domain Eukaryota; kingdom Viridiplantae; phylum Streptophyta; class Pinopsida; order Cupressales; family Cupressaceae; genus Cunninghamia; species Cunninghamia lanceolata. The sequence continues at coordinate 11,798,327 of BSBN01000284.1, read as the reverse complement.
CAGCTGCCAGAGCTAAAAAAAAAGAGAAGGCTCAGATAAGCCTTTGACTGAAGATAAGCCATGGATCCTCAGGTTTGATGGATCCAAGTCAAAACAAGGGGCTGGAGTAGGGATAGATCTTATTGATCCATCTGGAAAATCCTATCTAGCAACATACAAATTGTAGTTCCCATGTACAAACAATGTGATAGAATAAGAAGCCTTGATTCATGGGATATTGTTTGCACTTACAAAGAAAGTGAAAATTCTGCATGTCTATGGAGACTCAAAATTGGTTCTGAGATAGGTAAGAGGTATATACTCTTGCAATTACAAAAAGCTATCCAATTACCGACATAGGGTATGGGACCTGATAGAAGATTTTGATGCATTCAACATCACCCATGTACCCAGAGAACAAAATCACAGGGCAGATGCTTTAGCCTAGGTTGCAAGCACTCTAGAACCACTGTCCATATCTGGTTTGAAGAGATTTTTAGTAGAATTAGTATCAGTGCCCTCTGTGCCAGATAATGTAACTAACCTTCAAGTATTTGATGATGATCAACATATATTGGACTTCATTTCCAACAGCAATGTTTTTGATGCACAGATCATAGATGAAAGGAATGTAGAAGATCATATCTGGGAAGAAGAAATCCTAGAGTTACCTAGTAACAAGATTCCTAAGGGAATGATAGATCTAGAAAGAGCATTTCATTTAGACAACATGTTAAAATAGAGGGATTTCCCAAAGGCCGATGGAGGATAGTGCTCACAGGTTAACATTGGATAGAATGATGGAAAAAAAAATGTTCTGATTGGGAAAGTCTGTATAGAAGAGGAGTTGGAAGAAATAACCTAAGCTCTCAAAGATTATATCCATGTCATTGCCTAGACTTATGATGAGTTAAAAACTTATGACACATCAATCATTACTCATACTATACCTTTGAAGCCAGATGTCAAGCCTTTTAGGCAGAAACAAAGACCTGTCAATGCTTTACTGGAGCCTATCATTTTTGAAAAGGTTGAAAAGATGCTTAATGCTAGGATCATATTTCCTATGAGACATTCCACATGGGTGGCTAACCTGGTCCCAGTAAGAAAGAAAAATGGTGACATCAGGTTGTGTATGGACTTCAGAAACTTAAATAGAGCTTCTAAAAAGGACAACTATCATTTGCCTTCTCTAGATGAAGTCTTGCAGATTGTGAATGGTGCCAAGATGATGTCATTCTTGGATGGTTTCTTAGGTTATAACCAGGTGATGGTGGACAAAATAGATAGATTGAAAACTACATTCACCACAAAGTGGGGGATATTTGCCTATAGGCGCATGCCTTTTGGGTTAATAAATGCTGGAGCCACATTTCAGCGAGTGATGGACATAGCTTTCAGAGTTTGATTGGTAAATGCATAGTCATATACATGGATGACTTGACGGTGTTCTCTAAAGAAAGAGGAAATCATGTAGAAGACCTCAGGAAGGTGCTAAAGAAATGTGAACAATACGGGATATCCCTGAACCCTAAGAAATGCATATTTGGGGTAACCATAAGGAAATTATTAGGCCACCTAATAACATAAAATGGGATCATCATTGACCCTAATAGGGTGGAATCAATCATGAAGATACAGCTTCCTGGAAGTAAGAAGGAGCTCAAATCTTACTTTGGTAAGATTAATTTTGTTAGAAAATTTATTACTAGCTTTGCAGAAATTGTCAGACCCTTGAATGCCATGCTCAAGAAGGATGCCAAAATTGAGTGGACATTTGAAGCTAGAGCATCTTTTGAAGATATTAAAAAAGCCATATCTAATGCTCCAGTTCTAATCAGTCCAGATTATACCAAAGATTTTTACATTTACTCATTTGCTTCAGAGCATACATCTGCAGTAGTATTAACACAGAGAAATGAGGCCAAAGATGAGAAGCCTATAGCCTTCATGAGTTGTCCTTTCAGAGATACAGAACTCAGATACATGGATGTTGAAAGGCACACACTTGCTCTGGTTCAAACAGTCAAGAAATTCAGGCATTACATTCTAAGAAGTAAAGTGATTGTTGTAGTACTTGATGCAGTAGTGAAGATGCTTTTAATGCAAAGTGAACCAGGTGAGAAGAAAGCTAAATGGATCATTGTTCTGCAAGAGTATGATATGGACATAACACCCATGAAATTAGTGAGAGGACAAGCATTGAGCTAGATGATATCAGAAATTGATCCTAACATCATGAGCTAGCAATATGTCATAAATGCAAGAGAAGATGGAGAGTGGTATTCAGACATTAGGCACATCTTGATTACTAGAAGATGTCCTTCAAGATTGCAAGCCTCACAAAGGAGAGCCTTAGAGATAAGGTCATAGAAGTACATGATAAAAGGAGTCCTTTTCAAGAAAAACTACAAGGGGATATACCTTAGATGCTTGAAAAGGCAAGAAGAAGACAAGGTGTTAGCAGAGTTACATGACAAGTTTGGAACTACACATGGATCATCTTTAGCTACCACTCATGCTATCCTCAGGGCAGGGTATTACTGGCCCACTATTGTTTAAGACACTGCTGAACACATCAAATGTTGTCATATGTCTTAGGTTGCTACAAATTGAGAAAGATATGTTGCTCAACCTTTGCAGCCAGTGATGGAGATGCACCCATTTGCTCAATGGGAAATGGACTTCATAGGACCAATTAATCCTCCATCATCTTTAGGCCACATGTATATTTTGACTATTACTGATTATTGGACCAGGTGGACTGAAGCTGTCAGTAGTAAGACATGTAATGCTGAGGATGTCATAAGGTTTTTGGAAAGTAATATAGTAACCAGGTATGGAGTTCCCTACGCTTTGGTATGTGATAATGGATCTGCCTTTGCTTCTATAAGATTATCAAGTTGGGCTTTTGATTATGGGATTATCTAAAAATTTTCCTCAAATTACTATCCCCAAGGGAATGTATTAGCAAAATCCACAAACAAGAACCTATTGAACATCATAAAGAAATTGATAGAAAAGAACCCAAGGGAATGGAACACCCTATTGAAATATGCCTTGTGGGTAGATAGAACTAGGAATAAGGCTGCATTGGGAAATTCTCCTTTTCATCTAATGTATGGGGTAGCTCCTATCCTCCCTGTTAACCTAAAGATCCCTACACTGTAGTTTGCACAAGAATACCTGGGCACAGATAATAAACAAGAAGTCAGGTTGCTTCAGTTGATGCACCTAGAAGAAAAAAGAAGTAAAGCAATTGACCAATTTGCTAAACATCAGGGTATTGTCAAGCACTGGTTTGACAAAAGAGCTAGAATTAAGGCTTTCAGAATCTCAGATTTAGTCCTAATGTGGGACAAAGCACATGAAAGGAAAGGAGATCATGGTAAGTTTGATAAACTTTGGATAGGTCCCTTTCAAATTTTTGAAATTTTAGGAGATAGCACCTACAGGCTTAAGACCTTAACTGGTGAGGATGTTCCATTACCAGTTAATGGACAATTTCTCAAACACTATTTTCAAGCCTGAAGTTGTGCCATGACAGTCATGTGTATCATAGTGTACATTTTTGTATAATTGTTTGTACAGTCTGTTTGTTTTGTTTGCTTTGTTTTGTTTCCTCAACAGGGATGTTTGTTTTGTTTTAGAGTAGGCAGGAGCAGATTAACAACCACTAAAAATAATAGAAAATTTAGAACATTCAGGTTAATTATTTGAAATTTATGCATAACTTGTTGTAACTGTCATGAATGTAGAAAGTTAGTTGACTTGTGAAATTTTGTATTCAATAACTGTGGGTTGAGTATCCAAGGAAAGTTTCTCACAATGACACACCTAAAATCTTTGGGTTTTTTGAACCTACCAGTGTAGATATTAGGTGAAAAATCAAAGGTCACCCTTGCTACCATTACAATTCTTATCTTAATTTTAGCAAGTGATCATTCCTTGGATCATGAAGTTACAATTGTAATATCCTATGAAATCTCTATCAAATACAAAATATAAAATAAATAAAATAATGAAATAGATTTTACTGAAAATCTAGATTAAGCCATCTAAGTAACTCTACCAGGGCTATAGACACTCGTTGTCAATGGGGCTCTACTTAGGAGAATTGTAACGATAACCTTGTCGGGGCTATGGACACCTACTGCCAACAAGGCTCTATCCAGTTGGCTATGAGGGAATGACATCAACTAGGTAGTCTAATATTAGTCACTAGTTTGTTCAACTGATTTTCAAGATGAGGATTATTAATCACGTGCACCCACTTAAACTAAAGAGAAAATTCATGCACCTTATTGAATACATTGATTATCAAGTTAAATAATGATTTACAGAAAAGATAGTTGGAAGTTATGAATTTATTTCATTAGTTTTCTTTAATGGTTTTAATTTGATTGTTTTGTTTGGTTGCTAGTTGTTGTGATGCTCACAACACACCCCATTTTACTCCTTAGCAAAATGAGGACCCCTGTTGTGGCTGGCTTCTTTGCTTGTGTGTGTGAGTCTGCTTGGTGGTAAAAGGGAAAAGGAAGTGAAAGGTACAAACATTGTTGAAAATAAAGAAAAAATAGCATTAAGTACCAGAGCTGATTATGGGTGAATTCCTTGTCAAAAATGAATAAGGGTTGCTTTTTGAACCATCTTAAAATTCCTTGTTTTTTGCAAGTTATGTGTGTTTTTGGTAAAATGCGTTGTGATATGGGTTTGTATGTTACACATACAAAGTCCTTTCTATGTTCTGTCATTATATGTTGCATATACAAAGTCATTCGTATACAAGCTCATTCATATAGAAAGTTGATTGTATATCGGGTCATTGTATGGTCGCGTAAGGAAGTCATCAGGTTTATATACATTGTTGTACTTGTATGCATTTGCTAACATTTTATTTTTACATACAAGGTGGACCCGATAGAGTCAAAGTTTAAATGAATATTTTGGTCAAGTCCATTGCATGTATTTTAGGTTTGTATGCTTGGCAAGACGAGACATACAACGAGATATACAAAGGGATATACATAGCGCGGAACTAAAATAACTATGAAATAAGGTTAAGTCTCTATATGTTTCGCACGTTGTATGTATGTACCGGTACATACATTGCACTATATACAAGGCGGAATGCATAGCATGGAACTAAAATGATTATGAAATAACGAAAAGTCCTTGCATGTTTCGCGCATTGTATGTATGTTTTGATACATACATTGCGGTATACATACATTGCAATATGCATACAAGGCAGACTTCAGAGAAAATAAAATCAGGTATAAAGGATGCATTATACATGAAAGTATTGGAGGATACATTGCACTTTATACATCGTGGAGCCGAAGGGGATGCAAGTAAAAGGTAAGGTGGACCCCAATGCTTGTATATCTGGCTTGTATAATTACAATGTATATGCTCGATATGCAAGCCGATATACAAGCATCGGATGCAAAAAGAAATTAAATGCAGAAAAGGCTTTGTATGTTGGTACATTTGTATGTTTATGATATACATTCACGATATACAAAGAAAATAAAAGGCATCACAGAGAGTAACGATAAGAGAAGGTTTGCATAAAGTTGTTTGTATGTGCGAAAGATACAAGCGCTAGATTCGAATAGAAAGTTCAATATAGAAAACTCTTTGTATATTTGAATGCTTGTATGTTTAAAATTGATTTTATAGACTTATGTCTATTCGCAGGTACACTGGTATATTGGTGTGGATGCCGTCACGGTTAAGCCGAAGCAAAACTTAACCATCATCGGGCATCGGTAGAGGGATGAAGGACTTGGCTGATAGAAGTCGGTCTCGCTGAAGATAAAGTGAAGTGAGCTATCGGGGTGAGTTTGGTTGTGGAAAGACTTGAGAAAGTTTCTCTGGAAATGGTTGTCTATCTGATGGAGATGTATTGGCAGCTAAATTGTTTAGTCTTACTGACTATATCTAAATGGGATCCAGTCTGCGGTTTCTGCTGTACGTTCCCCATCATGTATAGAATCATACAAGGTGGCGATGGCATCTCAGAGGGTGAAGTCTACACAGGAAATGGCAAAATTTATAAAGGATGCAAGGGGCAAGATGAAGTCAAAACAAAAAAACTAGAAAAGAGAGTGATGAAGGACGTGATCATAGAACAGAGGAAGAAGATAAAGAGGAGCAGCCCGAGGAATGAATAAAGATGTAGCACAAAGAAGACATATGCATCAGATACTTAGAAGATAATGAGCCACCCAGATGGTTGCCAGCTAGCAACCTGTGCCGCATAAGAAAGTGTTGACTAAGTCAAAGAAGGTTTATCTACTGTTGATCTTAATAGAGAAATCCTGATCGTAGGTCATTTGTAGAAGTTCCCTCACCTTATTCTATAAAAGGTGAAGGGGTGCCATGTTTTGAATATTCAAAAGCTTAATTGAAATTTGATTGCTGAAACATCAGGACTTATTTCAAAGTTGTTGTAAACATACATGTTTTTGCATACTGAATGAAAGAGAAGACCATTTGATTACAAATCATCATAAATCCTGAGTAATCTATGTTTGAAATCTTTATACATGCTTTGATTACCTATGTCCCTTGGAGTGCTTATCAGTCTGCATGTGTTGTTTTCATTCCTTATCCTTTGAAGTTAGCATCATCTGTATCTAGCTGTGGAACATCCTGGTGAAAATATGGTTTGATTTCTTCTCCTCATGACTGTATCTGGTATGTATGTGGTTCAATAGCTAAAGATTCACCAAAATTAGAAGTATTCTTTTAAATTTTTTTGAATTTCATAACAAGTCATCATCACAATTGCAAATAATAGAAAATCAAAAGCAAATAAACATGAAATATGCTAACATCTCGTAGACAATTGAATATACATAGCATATTTAGAGTTAAAGCATGTTAAATCGATAAATATCATGCAAAGATCTAAGTATAGACACATTATTTGAGTAAATATACTATGTAGAATAACCTCTCTGTGTAGCATATTTACAGGACACAGAATCTACTGATCAACGTAAGGCCCCTTGAAATGGAAAATAGCAACACACATCAACCACTGAGTAATGTTAGTAGATTATGAACTAATCAATGGAGACTTGGGATCATGAATTATTTGAATTCATCGTATCTTTCAAGATAATTAAAAGTTGTTGTGTAACTTTTATTTCATGTTTGCTTATGAGTAACATCATGATCAACATGTCCCTAACTGCATTAATGGGTATGGGATTGTAAGGCTGAAAAGGCCTCTGGTTCACATTCTGCCTGGTACCCTGGTAATTAATTTGATAAGGTAGCTTGGTACGGCTGATTTCACCCTTGATAAGGCTGATTTTGTCCTTGGCTGGGTGGTTGGTAAGGTTGTCTGTTCTGGGACTGCTATTTTTTTATGTTTACCAGTTCATTCCCAAAAGTTTGCAAGATATTTTCTATTTTCTGTTGGCTATTTTTGATCTCTCTTAACTCTTGAGATGAGCTAGAAACAATTATCTCAATATTAGCAGTACTTAGCGATGCTGTTATAACAGGTAAAGGGGTAAAAGATGGGATTGGTAAAGGCATCGAAGCTTGAATCTCAGAGGAAATGGGCATTGGTGGTCTAGGTGCTATTTTCCCAGCTTGAATCAAGTTGTTTTCTTCTCTAATAGCTATTTCATATGCATCAGAGAAACTTGTACCTCCCAACGATTATATCATTACTAAAATATCACTATTTAGTGATTTTAAAAAATACAGGAATGCATACTCTGATGGAGGCCTTACCATGGTAGGAATTCTATCCCATGTCTTCTAAAACTAGAAATTGAAATCCATCATTTGCTCCTAGGGAGCTCTCTTTTCAACCAGTGATAAGTTATCTGACTTATCTTGAAAATGTTTGTTCAACTTATCACCTAGATCATACCAAGTTGCAATGGTTTGCACTAGTAAACTCCTAAACCACTCCAATGCTTTCCCTTTAAAAGAGGCAGCCAGCAGCCTGATGGCTATATTTTCTTGAGTTACATGATGAACACCACATAGAGAAGCTACATCTCTAATGTGCTCGATTGGGGTGGTTTGATCCTCCCCTGTGAAATAGGGCAGGCTCTTCAAAGCCGCCATGGGTATATTATCATGCACTGTCAAATTCAATGGGCTGCCCCCATCAAAAGCCACAAATGGCTGATTTCTTGCCATTGGAACAACTGGATGTAGGTTTGCTTGAACCGATACAAGTAGTACAGGTACTAATAGCCTGAAACTTGGTGGAGTTGATTGTATTCTTTTGGAAATTTGAGTCCTTACCATAGCTCTACTCTATCTTCTAGGTAGAGACAGCTGCAAATAATCAAATGAACTCAAACTCCAATTTTGTATTTTTCTCTTAAAATGTGACAGTAGCACTGATTTACTCATCCCTTCTCAGTATGAGTCACCAGATATGCTCAAACACTTCTAAAAAGCCTAATAATGATGGTAGCATATCATAACTAGTAATATGATAGTAGGGTCCCACCGGGTGTGCCAAAAACTGTTATCTCTAATATCTGCACCCTTATTGCAATTGTAAAACTTTAGCAATCTAGAGAAACATGGGATCTTTCCAAGGTCTGTGGGTCACCTGTGTTTGGAAAGAACCTCCGGAGAAGGCCAACTTCCTAGCTGGTTATCACCTAAAATCTACTAAATTTGAAGAGGAAAAGGGAGAAGGAATGCTTTTTTAAAAATGAAAAATAAAATTGGAAAACTTGAAAGATAAGGGTGATGCACCAGACAATAAAAGAAACCTTCACAGAACTAAGAAAAATGCACAAAATGATTTGATACAACCAATAAACATACACAGATCAAGCTGATTTTAACAGAGGCAAGGAGCAAGAGATGGCTACAAGGAATTAAACATTCACAAACACATCATTATTTGATCACACAGGGTTAAAATAGTGTGAAGAGGTAAAATAACCAGCATGTATTCAATCAAAAGGTATGGTTATAGTAGAAGAAAGCTCTGTTTGGAAATAGAAAAGATTGAATACTAAAAATTTCTAACAACTTTTTACATCTCATGCCAATGCATATATACCATTTTCAATTTGACCTAAGTCGGTTACAATAAATTTGCCCCATGGGTTGTATCAGGAAAATATCTACATATGAAGGGACGTCCACCTGCAAGAAGTTATGGAATAAAAGATCTGAAACTAGGGCAGATAGAAGATAGTTTGAATCTTCAATGTGAGTTGTTGCATCATCGATCTACACCCATAAATGCAACAAATATCTACATTTGCATATGCCAAAAAATGGTCGCTAAAACGTCCAGTCGATCAAGCATGCAAATCCAAATCCAAATTTTGAAAGTGAAAATATCCTCTGAAAAGCCTGCCAAATGAAAGAGGAGGCAAAAATAAGCATTTTTGCCTTTTGAAGCATGTTGAAATTCACCAGGACAAGGGAGATATGGGCGGTCAAAGTTGTGGTCAAACTGCATCTGTATATCGCTTTGCATATGTGACTTGAATCACCATCTGAATGACCCTTTGAATCTGCCTTTGCATATGCCCAACTGCTTTGTATGTATCGAGTTGTCGGGGTGACCTCCAGCTGAGTCACCAATATGCAAAGTCTTGTCGAAATGTTCATTGTATGTGCGCTTGCATTCGGCATTTAAACGGCCTTTGAATCGCCTTTGTATATTCATTTGTATATGCATTTGCATATACAATACAACGGCTACATACAAGAGCGAGTTCCTTTTGAATCAACCTTTGAATCAGCCCTGACACGCGGCACCACCTGATTGGTCGCTGAGTTGAGCTTGAGAGCCATCACTGAACAAATGCATACCTTATCGACCGTTGGAAAGACCACAAACTGGGCCACCGATGCATGAAGTCTCGCCGAAGACCATTGTATATGGCCTTTGTATATCGATTGTATATGAGATACAATTGCATATACATACAATGCGGAACTCAAAGGATCATCAACCATATTGTAACTTTAGAACAGGTCTAGCCTTTGTATCTTCTTTTATTTGCATATCGGCACATAAATGCACTTTAACATACAAATTGCGAACCCAACCACTGAATTTGCCAAATTTGATTTCCCAGTCAGGACCGCCTTGTATATCGCCTTTTTATCTACCCTTTGTATATTCGCATATACAATGCGAAATATACAAACAAAAACTGCATACAACTTGCACATACAAACATTGCATCTCAGCATATACATGTGACCTTTGTATATTGTTTTGTATATGACCCTTGTATGTGCAAACATACCATGCGAACATACATACAAAGAATGCATACAATCACTTATGCCTGTATAAACCAAAATGCAATATCTTTTTGGGTCCGGGGTTGTATATTAGAAATGCATATGCCATTGTATATGCGATTGTATATGCAAAGAGACAATCACATATACATACAATTGGTGGACCCCACCCTTTGTATCTGACCTTTGCATATTTCCTTTGTACATCACCTTGTATGCTTCATCGGCCATCGGAGAGACCATGAGCTGATCCGCCGATAAGCATGTCATGCCAAAAATCCTTTGTATGTCTACCCCTTGTATATTGCCTATGTACATTCGCCCTTGTATATGGCCTTGTATGTACAAAATACATAGAACAATACATACAAAGGACCCGATGTACAATAGCATTGTACATGACCAAGATACAAGGAAAAATGTATCTGAGATGCAAATCGACCAAATGATAAAAAACCCCAAAACAAGGATGACGTCATCATCATATACATGAAAATGTCTAAGTGTAAAACTAAAAAATCTTTACGATAGAAAACAATTTGACAAAAGTTTTCTAGGTTTTTCTAGGTTTTCTACAAGGATTCTGTAGGCAAGATTTTGAGATTTTTGGCAAGGCATAGCATGAATATTTGAAGGATTTAAGCCTTGTAAGGTCATTTCTAAAGGATTTTCAAGGAAAATACAAGGTGAACTATTTAACTCTGGACAAAGGAAAATAGGTCAACACAAATTTCTAGCTAATCTAAGAACATGCAAAACACCTGGGAGGGTTTTAATCCTCCCATCACTAAAATACAACAATACCTTTCCTTTCCCAACAATCTGATATATAGAGTTGTCACCAAGGTATATATTACCTCCATCATATTCTTTATATGTGGAGAACCATTCCTTATGCGGGTTCATATGAAACAAGCATCCTGAGTCAACCAACCAGTGATCATTAGAAATAAGATTACATGTAGAAAGTAAAACTTCTTCACCTGCATTTGAGGACTTATCTGAAGCACTCTTCCATTGTTTCTTGGGGTTTCTACACTCCTTCTTCACATGTCCCCTTTTACCGTAGTTCCAACACTTAACTCTATTCTTTTTACCAGGAGTCTTAGACCAGCCCTTGGACTTGTCCTTAGCCCCTTTCTAATCTCCTTTAGGTCCTCTTTCCTTAGACCTTCCCCTGACACTGAGAGAATCCCCTGAACTATCTGAACTCTTCTTCCTTAATTCGCATGACAAGCTGACTCACTAACAAATTAAAATAATTTAAATGCTCTACAACTGATTCACCTTCTCACATTTTCATGAAAAATAATTTTCTTTTTAAATGGTTTATTTACCATACTCTTGGCTTGATAGATCTCACCGAACCATTTCTACAACTTGTATGTAGTCTCTTCCTTTGCGACATTCAATAGGACAAAGTCTGAAAGACACAACCGGATGGTTCCCTGTTCCTTCTTATCTAGTCTACCCCACTCATCTTGAGAGATATCATCAGGTTTCTTCTCTTTTTGAACAACCAACCATTGGTTTCTTTCTTCCAAAAAATCTTCCATTTTCAGTTTCCACAACTCATACCCTATTCTGTTGAACTTCTCAATGTCCAATCGAGAGGTTGATGCAATGGTGGATGCAACCATAATAACAACACAAGATCTGCAAAACAAACACAACCAAATCTCCCACTGCAGCTACAGCTTCCACACTACCACCCAAGAGTCAAAGTTGGCTAGGCTCTGATACCAAATGTTAGAAATGAAAGTAACACGACTTCAATGGAAATATGATTTGAGATAAATTTTAGCAATCTTTAATTGTGTGTTATTAACAATGGAGATTGTAACAAAACATAAACCCACAATACATAAATATACTAGAAGCATAATGAAGCACATAACACAAGTGTTTAACGTGGAGAAAATCCTTTCAGGTAAAAAACTCCACCAAGAAAAGAGGTCAAGTTGTATTATCTTGACAAAAGAAGATTACAAATACATTTACTTCCTCTGTCCTCCAACCTTCACTCTAACAGAACCTGGGTACCTGTAAACTGTTATTATGCATCTCATCTACTATGCTATGGTATATATAGAATTTACACAACCTCAAGACATTAAATGACTTTTTACAAGCCCATAACACTTGTCAAGAGTCAACAATACAACTTTGGGCGTCCATGGCCAAGAATAGGCTCTTACAGGGTCATAAATGTTGTCATACATGCATCCTACAATTGGAAAAATGTGCCCATGCAAGCTTGAATGCCTTGGGGCTAAAAATAGCCACTTATAGCATCTTATGATGCATCATATGCTATTATAAGTGTCATAGATTCTTATGACAACTTATAGTTGTCATAGAATCTCTTACACCCTCTTACAGCATCTCTAACGTGCGTCATAACACTAAAAATAGATTATTCCTCCACATGTGCACCCCACTTTGACCAATTACCATTTACCATAGTAAATAACATCCTATAACTACTGTCGGTAACTCTGGGACTTACTGTGTAGTAACTCCGTAATTACCATGGACAGTAAATAATTTTTACCACTGCCGGTGAAACTTGTACATCCCTTATGGGTAATTACAAATAATAAATGGAATAATACAATAATGGGATTTACAAGGTTAATGGCACCTTATCCCAACATGTATTGCATTGGATCAGGATATTAGCTAATATCCAGGATATTGAGAATGAGATGACTCTTTTAATGTCAGGGAATATGATGACATCATCATCATATCAGGTCTTCTTTGGAATGAAACAAGATGATTTCATCGTCACATTAACAAAGATAAAGGATCTTAGCTATTGTGATAGATATTAAGAAATATGCCAATGCTTGGTATTTACATTCTACTTGAGGTAATCCCACACATTAGTGAATATCAGGCATATTAAGAAATATGCACCTTCAGGGAATGTGCACGAGATCGACGGGTAGACATTTCCTATGTTCAAATTTGACGTCTGCATATTAGTGAATATGTGGATATTGGGATTTTCTTTTTTAAAACATATGTCTGGGATATTGGCGAATATCAAGGATATTAAAGATTGTGATGACCCTTTAATAAGCGACTAGTTTGACCAAACTTTGACCAAACCTAACTTTTTATCCTTAAGGAATTTCAGGGTGATACAAAAGACAAACTTGCTTGGAATTTTGCATTCTATCATATGATGAGGTTTGTGGTAGAAAAACCTAGGGTTGCCACTTATGAGGTCTCTATTGCAAGTATGTGCCTAATCAATGTTGTCATTGATGTCAACATATCCTTGTTGTCATTGGTGTCAACTATATCTTATTCTATTACTTGTTTAGAAGACTTGTATGTTGAGGATATTGAGAAAATTAGCCTCTCCGGAAGGAACAAGTAAGTTATAGAGAAGTGCAGTACAGACAATGAGTTGTATGCTAAAGAACAGTCTGGTAAACTACTCTGTATTTATTTCTACCTAAAGATCATGGTCTGTGGATTGGAAGTAAGTTAGAGGTATGACTAAGGATGCTACATTTGAGGTTTGAGCCCACCACATTAAGATCTATGTGAGTTGTGTTCACCATAGTGAAACCTATTTTTTCTATAAGTTCAGTTGGGATAGGAGAAAGTATTCTACTCCGTAATCCTCTACAAAAGTATTTTGCTCTGTGGTTCTAGAAGAAATTCTACGATGATGAAAAGTGCCTACAGTTGCAATGGTTCGTGGTTTGGTGGTTTGCAAGCTATCTTTCTTTCATGACAGTTGAAGATAGTGAAGTTCATGTGTTCTAGTGAGAAGATTCCTATGGTCAAAGTAGTTAAGGTTCATGTGGTTTCTCCTGATGATTATAACGTACTTGTGTATGTCTCCTAATCATGTTCCTATATGGACTTTGGTCCGCGTTAAGAAATTGAGATTGTGTTTGAAGATTGTTCCCATACAATGTTGCGTGTAACAAGTCTTGGTCAACTTGGTTAATCCCAGTGATTACAGAGATCTCTGGAAGATTCTGGAAGCATGTTGTGGCATGGAAGATCGTGTTTGAGTCCCAGCTAAGGCATGGTGTGATCCACATTTCATTTCCTTTTCATAATTTGTAATAGGTTAGGACCTATTTTGTAAATGTTTGTAATACTAACCTTGGAGATTGCTACAATGGTTGATCATTGTGATGCCGACCCTGATGATCATTCCAAGGTTGATGTAGTGTATAAATACTTGTAGTTGAGTCATGGAAAATGTGTCCTTGAGTGAAAATGGAAAGATAATTAGAAAGGTCCAAAAGGCATAGCAGAGAAGAGGCAGAGGGAAGAAGAGGAAGAGCAGAGCAGAGGAATTATTGTACTTCAGAAAGGTGTTGATCATGGTAGTGAATCTTGCAGTAAGTCATTAGTAGGGTTTAACAGCCCTTAGGGTTTAACAACCCTTATTGTAATCTTGCTAGGTTTAGGGTTGAGGTAGTGAGCCTGGTAGACCTGGTTGTTCTTCATGGCAGTAAGCCAGAATGTTTAGGCCCATGGAGTGACCAAGCCTAAACATCATTATTTCAAGATTGCAATATATATTGAGAGCTAATCATCTCTGTGGTTGTTCCCCACCTTGGGGTTTTCCACGTAAAATTTGGTGTCTCTTGTGTTTGATGTTGTATCTGTGGTTAAGTTTTTGATTTCATGCATTCATTGTTAAATCATAATAATTTTAGATAAGTAATGAAGTGTTTAAGTATTTGAGACAACTGATCCACCCCCACTTTCAGTTGTTCGGCACATATCAATAATTGGTATTAGAGCCAAGTTCCTCTGAAGAAAGTTTAATAGCTTGAGGATGATCCAAAATGTCTTACAATAAGGAAGTGCCGCATTTTGATGGAACAAATTATGTTCTCTGGAAGGCTCGGATGAAAAGCCATCTTCTTTCTCTTGGTCATAAATTATGGAAAGCTGTAGAAACATAATACACCATACCTCCAAATGGTTTGGTGACTCAAGATGAAATCAAAGAATATGATATAGATATCAAGGCAAAGGATGCTCTACTAAGCTCATTAACTGACTCAATATTGACAAAAATTGTGACTCTTGAAAATGCAAATAAGGTATGGGAAAAGTTGAAAAATCTGTATGAAGGAGATGATTATGTGAAGGAAGCCAAGTTATAAAGTCTGAAAGTGAAATATGAAAGTTTGAAAATGAATGATGATGAAAACATATCAGCCTTTATACAAAGAGTTGATGAACTTGTTACAGGGATAAAAGCCATAGGTAGAACTCTTGACGAAAAGGAAGTTGTTATGAAAATTCCTAGATCTCTGCTAAGTCCTACTATCACAAGGTAGCTATAATTGAAGAATTCATGCAAGTAAAAATGGTTGATAGGGATCAGCTACTTGGTAAGCTTACTACTTTTGAAATGAGAGAGTTTGGTGATGCTCTACCGAAATTTGAGACAGCCTTCAAAGCTAGTACTCCTGGAAGTACTTCTAGATCAGAAAAGTACAAGATAGAATCTAATGATGAGTTTGATAAAGTTGAAGCCAACTTCATGGATAGACTACAAAGAGGATCTAGTAAGTATAAAGGCAAATTACCTTTCAAATGTTTTTCATGTAGTAAAGTAGGTCATTTTTCTTCCAGATGTCCTGAAAGAATTGAAAGAAATAAAAGAAGATATGAGAACAAGCCTAGGGCCCAAAAGAAGTGTTATTATGTTGAAGATTTTTATGATGATGGAGTAACAAATAATGGTGTACTAGATAATGCTAGTTTGTCTGTAAATGAATGCTTGTTTATTGCTATTAAGGAAGATCATGTGTCTACTAATTCTATTAGCTGTGTGAAGGAAGAAAAACCGGTGGAAAGTGCTTTGGCTGCTCAAGTCATTAAGGACAAGGATGAATGGGTTATTGATAGTGGCTACTCTCACCACATGACTGGTGAAAAAAGTAAGTTTGTAAGTTTGGAAAGATATGATGGTGGACTAGTTAGGTTTCAAGATTATACAACTGGTAAGATTTGTGGGAAAGGATCTATTTCTTTTGATGGGAAGCATAATACTGAAGATGACCTATATGTGAAAGGATTAAACCACAATCTTTTGAGTTTGGGTTAGATGTGTGACAAGGGCTATGATTTAAGCTTCAAGGACAATGGATGCAGGATCAAGGAAAGCTCCAGAATAGTCATTGCAACTGGTAAGAAGAACAAAGGTAATATCTATCTCTTGAAAGGAACTGACAACTATTGCTTGTTGACTCAGACTGATGAGAGGTGGTTATGGCATAGAAGGTTGTGTCACATAAATTTTGATAATATTATGAAGATAAGTACTGCATAGGTTGTTAGAGATTTTCCTAAGCTTATGAAGCCAGCTAATCCTGTTTACAAGGAGTGTCAATTTGGGAAATAGACATGGACAAGTTTCAAAAGTAAGGACCAATTAGTTGGAGGACTACTTGAGCTAGTGCATACAAATTTGTGCGAACCCACCAGAGTAAGAAGTTTGCAAGGAGACAGGTATTCTATGTTGCTCATTGATGATTATTCTAGAATGACTTGGGTCACCTTTTTGAAAAAGAAAGCTGAAGCTCTAGACAAATTCAAGGCATTTAAGGTAATGGTTGAAAATGAGATGGATTTGAAAATCAAATGCTTGAGGTCTGATAGAGGAGGGGAGTTCACATCAATTGAATTCATTTTCTTTTGTGAAGAACATGGAATAAAGAGACAACTATCTGTGCCTAGAACTCCACAACAAAATGGAGTTGTTGAAAGGAAAAATAGAATAGTTCAAGAAGCTGCTAGAACCATGCTAAAGGAAGCTCATCCCCTGGAAGCATACTGGAGAGAGGTAATTCACACTACTGTATATGTCCCAAACCGAGTTCAAGTAAAAGGTAACCGTTCAAAGACTCCTTATGAATTGTGGCATGGTAGTTCCTACTGTGAAATATTTCAGAGTTTTTGATAGAAAATGTTATATCAAAAGAGAAGAAGATTTACACAAGTTTGGTGCTAGATGTGATGAAGGAATCTTCCTTGGTTACTCCACCAAGAGAAAGGCCTACTGGTGCTATAATAAGAGGCTAAATATGATCATTGAAAGTGCAAATGTTAAATTTGATGAATGTAAGGAAAGGTCTTTAGAGTCAAGTGAATATGAGTCAGATGATCCAGATGTTTTAGAAGTGGTGCAGCATGAAGATGGCCCAGATGAAGAAGAACAAGCTCTGGTAAGTGCTACCAAAACTCCAAGATATGTAAGAATTAGTCATTTTGAAGATCAAATCATAGGAGATAAAAGAAAAGGGATCTTAACCAAAAGAAAAGCTATAGAAGAACAAGCAAATTTCTATCTAATTTCCAAGATTGAACCTAAAACTGTGGATGAGGCTTGCAAAGATGAGAATTGGATAAAGGCTATGGAAGATGAATTGATGCAGATAGAGAAGAATCAGACTTGTGATCTTGTTCCCAGACCAAAAGAAAAGAATGTAATTGGTACAAAGTGAGTTTTTAGAAACAAGATGAATGAGAATGGTGAAGTGGTAAGAAGCAAAACAAGGTTGGTATGCAAAGGATAAACTCAAGTTGAAGGAATAGACTTTGAAGAAACTTTTTCTCCAGTGGCAAGGATTGAAGCAATAATGATGTTTTTGGATTTTGCAGCATACAAAGACTTCAAGGTTTATCAAATGGATGTGAATCTACTTTCTTAAATGGAGAGTTGGAAGAGGAAGTCTATATAGAACAAGCAGAAGGATTTTAGTCATCAGATCAGGGTGACATGGTATGCAGATTGAAGAAAACTTTGTATGGATTAAAACAAGCTCACAGGGCATGGTATGCATGATTGGACAGGTACTTGATATAGATAGGGTTCAGTAAAGGTACTACAAATAGCAATCTCTACTTCAAGATCAATGATGAATAAACCCTGATTGTTGCAGTTTTTGTTGATGATATTATTTTTGGAGGTAATGAAGGTATCTGCTCAGTTTTTGCTCGAGAAATGCAAAGTGAATTT
The DNA here is from genome assembly GCA_027924645.1 of Cunninghamia lanceolata. Taxonomy (NCBI): domain Eukaryota; kingdom Viridiplantae; phylum Streptophyta; class Pinopsida; order Cupressales; family Cupressaceae; genus Cunninghamia; species Cunninghamia lanceolata. The sequence continues at coordinate 11,780,065 of BSBN01000284.1, read as the reverse complement.
GAAGTCCATATTTGGAGAGATGAACTTCTTTTTAGGTTTGCAAATAAGTCAATCAGATAAAGGTATCTTCATTTCTCAGTCTAAGTATGTGAAAGAATTGGTAAAGAAATTTGGGATGGAAGACTCTAAACTAGTATGCACACATATGATAATTGGTTGTAAGTTAAGCAAAGATGATAAGTCACCCATGGTAGACTAGAAAAGGTATAGATCTATGATTAGAGGATTACTTTATCTGACTCAAACTAGACCTGACATAATGCATGCAGTATGTCTTATGGCAAGATTTTAGGCAAAACCCAAGGAATCACATGTGATGGTAGTCAAAAGAATTCTGAGATATTTAAAAGATACAATAGATTATGGTTTGTGGTACCCTAAGGGCTATGACTTTACTCTCAGTGTATACACTAATGCAGATTGGGCTGGAGATGTGGATGACATAAAAAGTACAAGTGGAGGTGCATTCTTCTTGGGAAAAATATTAGTATCTTGGTTGAGCAAGAAACAAGATTCAATATCCCTGTCTACTACAGAAGCATAATACATTGTAGTAGCATGTAGTTACACTCAAGTGTTATGGATGAAGTAGACTTTGAAGGATAGAAAAATCATGTATGAAGATTCCATTGCAATCTTTTGTGATGACACAAGTGCCATAAACATATCAAAGAATCTAGTGATGCATTCAAGGACAAATCACATATCCATCAAGTATCATTTTCTGAGAGAAAAGGTGACAAAGAATGAAGTCAAGTTAGAGTATATTTCTACCAAGGATCATATTGTAGACATTTTTACCAAGCCTCTACCTAAGGATACTTTTAAGTATCTCAGAGAAAAGTTAGGGGTTATCACCCCTCCTGCTCTAAACTAAGATGCACAGTAGTGCATCAGTTTGGAGGTGCTCAGAGGTCTGGATTGATGCTTTTTATGGCTACTTCTGAGGGGGAGTAGTCAGAGAGTTTAGAAGTAAGATTAGATTAGAGTAGAAGAGTGCAAGTATGTGCCCTTTGCCATTGATGTCAAAGGGGAAGAGAAGTCATGTGAAAAACTTAGAGTGCAGATGAGTAAGAGAAAGGGGGAGAATTTTAGAGAAAGAAAGAGTGCAGGTGTGTAAAGAGAAAGAGAGCGCAAATGAGTAAGAGAAAGGGGGAGAATTTTGGAGAAAGAAAGAGTGCAGGTGTGTAAAGAGAAAGGGGGAGAATCTTGTCTTGATGGTTGTTGCAGTTTTTCACATCATATGTTGCCATAAATGACAAGGGGGAGATTATTGCAAGTATGTGCTTAATCAGTGTTTTCATTGATGTAAACATATCCTTGTTGTCATTGGTGTCAATTGTATCTTATTCTATTACTTGTTTAGAAGACTTGTATGTTGAGGATATTGAGAAAATTAGCCTCTCCGGAAAGAACAAGTAAGTTATAGAGAAGTGCAGTACAGACAATGAGTTGTATGCTGAAGAACTATCTGGTAAACTACTTCACATTTATTTCTTCTTGAAGATCATGGTGTATGGATTGGAATTAAGTTAGAGGTATGACTAAGGATGCTACATTCCAGGTTTGAGCCCTCCGCATGTAGATTTGAGTGAGTTGTGTTCACCAGAGTGAAAACTATTTTTTCTGTAAGTTCAGTTGGGACAGGAAGAAAGTATTCTGCTCCACATTCCTCCACAATAAAGTATTTTTCTCTACTATTATAGAAAGAAGTATGTAATGATGATAAATGCCTACAGTTGCAATGGTTTATGGTTTGGTGGTCTGCAAGTTATCTTTCTTTTACGATAGTTGAAGATAATGAAGTTCATGTGTTATGGTGAGAAGATTCATATGGTCAAAGTAGTTAAGGTTCATGCAATTACTCCTGATGATTATAAGGTGCTTGTGGATGTCTCCTAATCATGTTCCTATCTATACATTGGTCTGCATTAAGAAATTGAGATTGTGTTTGAAGATTGTTCCCAGACAATGTAGCGTGTAACCAACCTTGGCCGACTTGGTTAATCCCAGTCATTGCAGAGATCTCTACAAGATTATGGAAGCATGTTGTGGTGTGGAAGTTCATGTTTGAGTCCCAGCTAATTCATGGTGTGATTTGAATTTCATTTCCTTTACATAGTTTGTAATAGGTCAGGACCTATTTTGTAAATGTTTGTAATACCGACCTTGGAGATTGATCCAATGGTTGATGATTGTGATGCCGACCTTGATAATCATTCCAAGGTTGATGTAGTGTATAAATACTTGTAGTTGAGTCATGGAAAAAGTGTCCTTAAGCAAAAATGGAAAGATAATTAGAAAGGTCCAAAAGGCAGAGCAAAGAAGAGACAGAGGGAAGAAGAGGAAGAGCAGAGTAGAGGAATTATTTGTTGCAAGTATGGGTTTAACTGGTGTTGTCATTGATGTCAACATACACATGTTGCATTATTGAGAAGGATTGGATGACCTGTGTGCTGAGGATATTGAGAAAATTAGTCTCAATCAGGAACAGTGAAGAACAGTGATGACAACAAGGTAAAAGTCCAAGATAGGCTGAGGATTAGAAGATGCGGTTTAAAGGGTTTGTAGATATAAGTCTTGAGATGCTCCAATAAATTTTTCAGAGGTCCGCATGAAGATCTGAAGAAGTTATGGTCACTCAAGTAGAACCGGTTCCGGTAGGTGTTCAGAGGTGACAGAGTGTCACAGATAGGTCCGGTGAGATCCAGAATTTCATTATCCCGTTCTGCGGATTTGAGGGAGTGTTGAGGACGCCTTGTGAAGTATCAACTAGATTGGTTTGTGGTTTGAAGGTCTGGAAGAGCCTATTCATTTGTGACAGTGATGATAGACTGTGTTCTTGAAGCTCTGGATGAAGGAGAGAAGAATTCCAATAGGATGATGAACTGCGGATGTTCTTGGTGATTCAGGGAAGGTTATGATGATTGTTGGATCATGTCCAGTTCATGTTGGTGGTCCGCATTGAAGTTAGAGTTTGCATTTGAAGAATTACCACCGGATATTGGTGTTCTTCTTGAGACTGGCCGACTGGATGTATTACACATCTTGCGGATGTTCTTGTAGGTGTTTGCCGAGTTAGATGATTGTTCCTAAGTCGATGCCTTGTATGAATAAAGGATTGTGAAGTCTTTTTGAAGGGTGTTTTTGTGGTGATGAGTGTGTGGTAGTGAGGAGAAGTTCGAAAGATAGAGCAAAAGTTTTGGGCTTAAATGGAACTAATTCAAGCATGGTGAAGATGCTATTTTCTAGTTCTTAAAGGTGATACTTATTTCTTTGTAGACAGTGTGTCTCTTGTAGGCAGTGAGCCTCTTGTGAGTAGTGTGCTTGGGCAGTGAGCCCTAATTGGCATGTACCATTTGTTCTTTCTATTCTTCTAATAGAGAATGCATTCTTGGGTTAATCACCCTGTGGTTTTTCCCTTAACCATATTTTCCACATCAAAATCTTGGTGTCTTATGTGTTGATATCTTTCTGCTTTTGATTTGAATGCATTATGGTTCATGATTAATATTCTGCTAGTCACTAAAGAAGATTCAAGTGTTTAATTTGAGAAAGTTTCACACAACTGATTCACCCCCCCTCTCAGTTGTGTGCCCTAAGTCTAACAATTGGTATCAGAGCTAAGTTCCTCTAAAAGGAGTTTAACCGCTTGAGGAGATCCAGGATGTCGTCATACAAGAAGGATAGTCTAAAGTTTGATGGAACCAACTTTTCTCTTTGGAAAGGTCGCATGAAATGTCACTTGCAGTGTATGGGAATGGCGTATTGGTCCATGGTCACAAAAGTGTATGTACCTCCACAAGGTGGTCTGATAACCCTAAATGAAATCATAGATGCTGAAAACAATATGTGGACCAAAGAGGCTCTTCTAAGCACATTAACTGACTCAGAGCTCTCAAATGTTATTGATCTACCAACTGCCTATGAGGTCTAGATTAAAATGGAACTTTTGCATGAAGGAGACGAGTATGTTAAATGTGCAAAGTTACAGAGTCTAAAAGGGAAATTTGAAAAATTGAAGATGAGAGATGATGAAAATATTACCACTTTTATGCCAAGAGTGAATGAGCTGGTCTGTGGAATTAGACATTCTGGTGGAGTCTTGGATGAAAATGAGATTGTTGGTAAAATTCTCACATCCCTTCCTACCTCTTACAAAATCAAGGTTGTTGCCATTGATGAACTCAGAGCCCATACCACTGTCACAAGAGACCAATTGGCTGGCAAATTGGCTGCTTTTGAAATGACCGAGTTTAGAGATGATCCCCCCAAAATTGAATCTGCATTCAAAGCCAATGCCTCTGTGAAAGGTAAACAATGATTTGATCCAGGAGAGAACTCATCAAGGAAACTGTCATGGTATGAAAAAGCAAGAAAAGACCTAGAAGAAGAAGAAGTAGAAACTGCTCAACTTGAAGCCCTCATTGCAAAGAGACTGCCAAGAGGATCCAATAAGTATGAAGGAAAATTGCCTTTTAAGTGTTTTAACTGCAATAAGATTGGTCATTTTGCCTCAAGATGTCCAAGAAGATTTTCAAAGCCAAATCCTAACAGATCAAGGCTCCAAAAGAATTGTTACTATGTTCATGAAGAAGATGATAATGAAGGAGTAACAGATGATGAATCAGAGATAGGAAACAAATCCGAAAGTGAATGGGTGTTTATTGCCATCAAGGAAGAAGAACCAATATCCTCTATATCTATCAATCATAAAGTTGTAGAAAGAGCTCTGGCTTCCCAAGTTGAAGAAAAGAATGATTGGGTCATTGACAGTGGTTTCTCTCACCACATGACAGGTGACAAAAATAAGTTCATAGACTTGGAAAGGTATGAAGGAGGAGTGGTGAAGTTTGGTGATAATTTTACTGGTAGAATCAGAGGAAGAGGAACTATTTCTTTTGATGGAAGAAACAAAACTCGTAATGTACTGTATGTTGAAGGTTTGACGCACAATCTTCTCAGTGTTGGATAGTTGGTGGACAAAGGCTATGATCTCCGATTCGAGGATGGAAAATGCAAAATCTATGAAAGATCCAGAACAGAGATTGCATCCGGTGCTCAAACTAAAGGTAATATCTTCCACTTAGTTGGTACTGGTAAAAGCTATTTATTTGTTCAAGTTGATCAGAGTTGGTTATGGCATAGGAGAATGTGTCATGTGAATTTTGAAAATATCATCAAGATAAGCAATACTCAGGCTATAAGAGATCTTCCAAAACTGGTGAAACCTACTAACAGCTTGTGCAAGGAATGTCAGTTGGGTAAGCTGAGTAGAGTCACATTCAAAAGCAAGGAACTGTCTTCTACCAGATTATTGGACTTAGTTCACACTGATCTTTGTGGTCCGGCAAGAACCAGGAGTATTCAAGGTGATAGATACTTCATGCTATTAATTGATGACTATTCCCAGATGATGTGGGTAACCTTTCTAAAAGAGAAATCAGAAGCTCTTGAGAAATTCAAAATATTCAAGGCTATGGTAGAGAATGAAACAGGATTAAAGTTGAAGTGTTTGAGGTTTGATAGAGGTGGAGAATTCACATCCGGTGAGTTCATAGAGTTCCATGAGAAACATGGAATCAAGAGACAATTGTCTACTCCTAGGACTCCACAGTAGAATGGAGTAGTGGAGAGAAATAACCGGACCATCCAGGAAGCATCTAGGACCATGATGATGGAAGCAAATGTTCCTCAGATCTATTGGAGAGAAGCTGTCAGTACTGCAGTCTATACTCTTAATCAAGTTCAAATCAGAAGCAATACTGGTAAGACCCCTTATGAAATCTGGTTTGGCATTACTCCTACTGTAAGATATTTTAGAGTCTTTGGTAGCAAGTGTTACATCAAAAGAGATGAAGATTTAGGCAAGTTTGATGCTAGAAGTGATGAAGGAATATTCTTGGGTTACTCTACTCAAAGCAAAGCATACAGGGGTTATAACAAGAGACTAAGAAAGATGATAGAAAGTACAAATGTGAAGGTTGATGAGGGAATAGAGAAACCCTCAAGGTTTTATGAGTATGATGAAGATGATCAGAATGGTGTTCTAGTTCAAGGAGCTCAATCCTCTCCTGAAAGTCAGATTCAGACTAATCTGGTACATCAGGAAGAAGAGATAGGTCTGAATGAGCCTGATCAAGAAGCAGAAGTGTAAGAAACTCCCAAAGTTCCAAGGTATGTAAGACTAAACCACTCTGAAGATCAGATCATAGGTGATTGTTGGTCATGATGTTAGTCACAAACAAACATAGAATAAAAGTACACATTAACCTTTATTCATCTTGAAAGATACAGTGAATTCAAAGAATTCATGATCCCAAGTCTCCGGTGATTAGGTCTTAATCTACTGACGTTACTCAGTGGTTAATGTGAGTTGCTGTTTCCATTTTGGGGCCTTACGTGAAAATGCACCATCATCATGACGTTCCTGCAGAAATTCCTTACAGAGAAGTCAAATTATGCGAGTATTTGATGAAAAGAGGTAAAATACCTAGATCTTTGCATGATATTTTCAATTGTGCATGCTTAGTGTTCAAATATGCTAAGGATTTTCAGTTACCTACGGGATTTCAGCATATTTCTCTATTTGCTTAAGATTATCAGTTTATTTGCAATTGTGATAGTGAGATTCTCTGAAATTGAAAGAAATTAAAAGAAATGCTTCTAATTAAGTTGAACCTTTAGCTTTTGATCCACATACATGCTTGATACTGTCATGAGGAGAAGAAATCAAACCATATGTTCACCAGGACATTCCACAGCTAGATACAGTTGATGCAAACTTCAGAGGATAATGAATGAAAACAATACATGCAACATGATGAGCACTCCAAGGGACGCAACAAATCAAAGCATATATCTAGAATTCAGACACAGATTACTCAAGATTTACGAAGATTTGTAATCGGAATACTCTTCTCTTTCATTAAGTATGCAAAAGACATGTACATATACAGCAGCTTTGAAATAAGTCCTGAATATTTCAGCAATCAAATTTCAATTAAGTTTCGAATGAAAATAACAAGGCATTCCACCACCTTTTATAGAATAAGGTGAGGAATCCGTTACAAAAGATCCACGGATCTGATTTATCAATACAAATCAACGGTCATCACTTCATGACCCGTCAGTATTACAAAAAGGCACAAGTTGCCAGCTGGCAACTATCTATACTGCATATGCAAAATATTTTCCCCTTCATGATGTATCTTCATCATGTTCTTCATCTGATGCATGCGAGTCATCATCATGTGCATCGTTCTCTGAACTTTCGCTATCCGGATGATGATCCTGCTGCATATGGGGCTGCATGCTACTCTGGATTTGTTCGTATGACTGCACAACTTGATCTATTCCTCCGCCATCTTGAGTCTTTGCCTTGATGATGGCGTGTTTGTGCGCTTCATACTTATCCCTGCTGTTATCCAGTTTATTCTTTCTGTCCTGTAGTGTCTCATTATAGGTCTCCATCTTGACCTTGATCCTCATCATATTATTTATTACTTCTTCTGTCAAGTGGACCAGCAGACCATCATCTTCCACATGGAAGTTATTACGTAGAGCCTTGAGGGCAGAATCTTCATCCTGATTCTCTATCTTCCCTTCCACCTTGCCCTCTAATGTTTCGAGCATGTCTGCTTCAATGCGCATTAAATCACGTAGCCTCATGCTGATCTCCCTCAGCTTATTATTGCATCTCTTGAGGACTCCGCATTCGAACTGTACATCCTTATACCAGATATCCACTAATAATGCAATATTATTATTTAACACCTGCTTACTGATAAGCAGTTGTGGATTTATCTTCCTTATTTCATCCAGCAGGCTGAGGACTTTCTCCAGTTTATAAGACCTTTTCCCGGCCTGCATCTGCAACTTGTCCACCTTGGTTTTGGAGTCACTCAATATGCTCCATCTCTTCAAAGAACCTTTCATTATTTCAATGGCATCATCCAATGTGGATGACACCCATTTTCTGATTACAGACGCCTCATGTTTCATGAGGTCCAGTTTATTTACCTCCTCCTGAGAAATGGCAGTCAATGGGACTGCAGCTTCAGCTGTGGTATCCTCAGGATTAGTTAATCTTTTAATATATGCATGCAACTGAGCAATGTGCTCTTTATGTTGCTTATTCTTTTCCTTCTCTCTTTTCACCTTCTGAATTAGAGAGTCTATGATGTCTTTTCCCTCCTGACCTTCCTGCTCTTCATTGGCAAAACCCAAATCAACTGTGCTTATTTGGAACTCATCCACAGTGATTTTGCCTTTCTCTTTCTCTACCGCAGGTACAGCAATTTGTGCGGTCCTTCTCCCTGTCGCCGGATCTCTTTTGATGGCCGAGGTCATCCTGGCCTTCCTCCTGGGTTTCATTATATCCGTGGCAAACAGCGTGGAGACGTCGAATTCCTAGATCTCCAGCTCCTCCTCAACATTCACTTCTTTTTCTAACCATGGAGGCACCTGATCATGCTTCTCAGCATCATGATGCTGTTCACCTCTATCTCCTGTTTCCACCAACATGTGTTGTGGAGATGGTGACTTTTCTTTTTCCGGCTCTTGATGCTCGCCTTGCTGCTGTTGATCCTGAGGTGCCTCCTCCTGTTGAGGAACTTCTTTTTCCGGGGGAGCATCTTCTCTATGTGGGGAACCTGGCGGTGTACCTGTAGGTAGATCATGATGATCATGATCTTTTTCCTTCGTTTCTTCATCTTTCCCCAGTTCTTCCCTCTGTGGAGGTTGATCATCTTCCCTTTGCTTTTCTACTTCTGGTGGTATGTCGACCACCTTCAATATTGTAGGATCTGCCTGAGGTGATGGCATCTGTTCCGCAGCGGCTATTTGCTCTGTGCCTGCATCATCCACCTCTTGCGCCTTATCGGTAGGATCCTCTATCACTTCAATCTTCTTATCATCAGCCTTTGCTTCTTCTCGTACCTCTATTATAACAGGTCCTGCTAATGTATCTTGTGGGCTTCATTGGCCAGATTCAAGAACATGGCCCTCTGCTTTGGCCATCTCTATCTCCTTTGTCAGGTGGCCCTTATCAAGTGATCCTGCTGGCTGTTCAGGACTTGCATCCTGCATCTCTGTTAAGTCTACCACTGCAGGATCTGTCACCTCGGCAATCAGTGTGTCCAGCCCTATGTCCTGAGCTACCTGCTCCGGGCTCTTCTCTGGTTCTGGGCTCTTTTCTTGCTCCGCCTCTGCTTGTTTCATCTCTTCAAGCGTTGATTGGACAGATGGAGGCTTGTGAGGAGTCACACTGATGCCAGCAGCCGCAAGTGCTTCCATTTCTTGTGCAGCTACATCCTGCACCACCTCATCATCAGACAAGTTTATTGTCTCGTCTAGCGAGACATGCTTTTCTGCTTGTGCCTGAGATGTTTCCTTCTGTTGCTCTTCTGCAAGTTCTGTTTTGAACTTGACAATGGTAGGAAGTGGAACATTGTGCTGAAGTTCCTTCTGCACTTCACTACCTGCCCCTTGTACTTGCACTGGGGGGTGACTTATCTCACCTCTCATGGAGGTTCTTGTTTTCTTAGGTGTGATAGGAACCAACACCTGGGGAGCTCTCCTCTTTCTTCTGATTATCAATGGAGCTTCCTCCTCTTCTTCAGGCTCTTCCTCCATGAGGATATCCTTGCCTGGTTGTCTGGATGATTGACCCACTTCTTGGGTCTCTGTGGTTCCAGCCTCTGCTGTCTTGGCTTTCTTGGGCCTGGGAGGAGAATCTGATCCTGATCCTGCTCCTGCTACTTCCTCAGCTGTAAACACTGCCCTTTCAATTATGACCCCTTTGGGTCCCTTTTCCACCTTCTTGCCTCTTGAGGCTCTCTTGCTTGACTGCTGTGGTGGAGGAATCTTCTCTCCCTTGGTTTTCTGTTTCTCCAGCAGGAAGTCATCATATTCGTCTGTAGGGATGTCTTGCCCCTTCTTCTTGCTATCTATTGTGATGGCAACACCCTTTTTCTTCAATGCCTCTACCTGTGCATCTACCCAAGCTTGGGTCAAGTGTATGGTTCTGGCAAAGAATGGGTCCAAGGACATGTCCTCCTGCATGGTGAGGTCAGGGGCAGAAATGGTATCATTATAAATCTTCTTCTGTTCGTATTCATCTGCCATGATCCTGCCGTCATCACTCTTCAGCTGCTAAGGGAGGGGTATGCAATCAAATGTCCTGATCTGGTTCAGAGTCAACCTCTGATACCTCCTCCTCCTGGCCTCTGCTTCATCTTCACAGTCAGCCCAAAAATCTTCTAGGTGCCTCTGGTGAATAGGCTTCCCTAGGATCTTCTGCATTCGGCCGTAAGGATCATATGGTCTTGTTACTAGAAAGGGTAGCAGATTCATCTTGTTCAGAGTGACCATCACCTTCTTAATATGATCCGAGTCAGGGCACATATAGTTGCCGATGCTGACTGGGAACAAAATTTGTGGCAGCTTCTTGGCATCCTTATAAGTCTGTATGATGGTGGAGCCCTGCCTGATAAATTCCATTAGAACTACTGCATCAGTAGGATATCTTGGCAGCATCAGGGGATGCCCTTCAAAACTTTCTATCCTGATGTAGGAAAAGGTGGCAAATTGGATGTACCATGCCCCATGGCTGTATACTGCCTCCTGAGCTTCCATGCTCAGTCTTTTTGTTCTGTCATCTTCCATGGTCCTTACCAGATGCATAGAGAATGCATCATTGACCAGTTTGTAGTCTTTGATATAATTGGTTCTTTGCAGCTGGGGATGATGATCCCAGATATAAGCTACATTTGTGCTTGTTAGCTTCCCATCTGTGGTTAAGGCATCAAATGTACCTCTATATGCACAGGAATAAAAAATGTAAGAGGTCATATAGAAGGTACAACCTGAACCTCCCAGGTTCAGCAGCTGCTCATGCAGAGCATCACTTATGATTTGGCCCCATAGTGGCTTGATGTCTGCATATAGGCACATCATTATTATGCCGTACATCCAGTCTCTGAATTCTCCAGTATCAGGCTGACCAGTCACCCTGTTCAGTAGGGCAATCACATACTGATATTCTTCATTAAAATCAAACTTGAACATGTGCACAGGGAGCTTGGCCCCTGCATTATATGTGCTGTTCTCAGCCCGCCAAGCATACATGTTCTTTCTGGCCATCTTCTTGTTGGCCTCATACTCTCTTTCAGACTTCTTCAAGTCTACACTTTTTACCTTGCTGCCCATTGGCAGTCCAAATGTCTGGGATAGACCTTTGATGGATAGGTCTGCATACACTCTCCCGTGCTTCACCACCTGCCTTGTCTGAGGGTTGTAATTCTGGGCGCACTCAATAACCAGCTCCGGAGATTCCATGGAGTAGGGGAAGCCAGCAGCGTTCCACATGCCGGATACAAACACGGCGTCCAACACTGGACTCTTATCTTGTCCATCATTCAGCTTGGCTGACCAAGCTTCCAGGTTGGTACTCCCCTGATGGGTATCTGTAATTGCCCCAAATTTGAACAGGACCCCTCTCTGTGAAGAGGACATAGGCCAGCTGAATTCCTCCTGATTCTTGACTAAGCATTTTTCAGCCATGGGTACCTGCAATTAACAACATTTCTTTTCACAACAGGATATGCATGTATACATATTGCTAATATCATGCCTACTGCATCAATTTCACATTACTTGTTCATAAGGGTACATAACCAGAACTTACTGCATCATATAAAAATAGCATGATGAGGGTTTCATTTCACTTACGTGGTTATGCAGATTTCTTTTTATACCAGTATATCATTGAGAGGCTCTTACATCGGCTGCTGATCACCTTCGTCCTTCTGTCTGTGGGCTCGAATCACGCAACGACAGCTGTTATGCAGATATGGAGGCTAGTGCTATGTAAAACAATTTTAACGCAGGTAAATGTAACAATGGCGGTTGAATTACCTTTTAACCTTGCAATTAGGGTAAACTTAGGGTAACTCTGACAAGTTAGATCGCAATCTTTGATTATTCGTGCGAAAACTCAGGATCTTGCCAGACGTTTCATTGGGTTCCGGGATCGGCGGGAATCACCTACCTAATCGGCGCGCATTTAATGGCAATGGCGGCAAAGGGAGCAAGAGGATATCCATACGACAAGATATCATGAGGGCAGGATGATATTTCACAAATATCAGGTTGAGTTTCAATATCATCCTCCCCAGTCGTGAAATTGTTATCGACAAAATTCGGGTGACAACGCACCTTTGTTTTCATTTTAGCACATCAGGAGGATATTTCGGTCCATCGGGTGATATTTCAAAATATGATGATGACCTTTAAACTTTACTCATTCTCCTTTTGGAATATCAGGATGACGTCATCATGATATTTGTTCTTTGTTTTGGAAATGTCTTATGACGTCATCGTCATATTGGGTGAACATGATCATGTTTACAAAATATCCTGTCGAAATGTAAATATGATGATGATGTCATCAGGATGTTTGTTTCTTCATTTATCGTCTTCGGATGATGTCATCAGGATATTTGGTTAATGCTGATATTTTGCATCAGGATGATATTTACGAATATCGGGTTGCTTTCAAAAACATGATGTTGGCGATGCAAAAGACCGCTTGACGGGGAAAACTCACTATGACTTAAAGTTGACGTCCGGATATTTGAACCATAGGATATTATCGGGGTGGCGTTTCAAATATGATGATGATGTTCTTCAAACAGCATAACTGAGGTTATAAAATATGACCCTCTTCTTGCGAATATCAGGTTTGACCAAGATTTTGACTGTTCATAACTCTCACATCCTGATGAATATCAGGGTGATGTAAAAGGCAAACCTGCATGAATTTTAATGCTCTTTCAGAATATGTGGTCATATATATGAAATACAAATTTTGACAAACTGACCTCATATTGGGGCTTACCTCATCTTGACTCCACATGATGATGAACATGACTGATTTTACCAAACCGCCAGAAAGCAAACAACACAAGCCAAAAGAAAAGTTGGGTCCCTGTTTTGCCAAGTCAAAATGGGGCGTGTTGTGTAACCACACAACAACTTGCCACCAAAGAAAATAAACAAATTCCAATGATTCAAGTGATGTGATCACATTCATCTATAGTGTTCTAATTCTGTCTAAGTGTAAGCATCATAATCTTCTGAATGATAAAATTTCATTATGGTGATAAAGATAACAAAGGATCAGGTGTGTGCATATGATTAATTATCCTCATCTTGAAAGTAATTTGAAAACATAAGTAACTGGTGTTAAACTACATAGTTGGAGATCATCCCTCATAGCCAACCTGGATAGAGCCTTGCTGCCAGCAGGCGTCTATAGCCCCGGCAAGGTTATCTATACAATCTCCCTAAGTAGAGCCCCACTGCCAGCAGGCGTCCATAGCCCCGGTAGAGTTACTTAGATGGCCTAATTTTATTTCTTTTCTGATTTTCCTTTAAAAATTTATATTTGATATCATCATGTCAGTTCAATTGTACAAGGTATAGTCACTTGCAGCTTTAGGTTGGAGATTGTATTGGTAGCAAGGGAGTCCCTTTAGATTTTTCACTTAACACCTATACTAGTGTGTTCAACAACCCAAGGCTGTTAGGTGTTTCATTGTGATGGATTCACTTTGACCAAGAAAAAGCACCCTGATGAAAAGACATCATAAACCTGATCATGAATACTTCTTAGAATGAATCATAACCTATGTTTAAATGTGATCTCATCATTTGAATCTCAACAATTTAATTATTTTCTTAGGGTGATGAAGTGCATCATCCTGACTTACCAAAACAAGGTCCCAACCAACAAAACAACAAAACAAACACAACAAACGAATTGTACAAACAACTATACAAATATACAATATCATACACATGACTGTGACGAAGTCATTCAGGCCTGGAAATAATGTTTGAGGAATTGCCCATTGACTGGCAACGGGACATCCTCACCTGTCAAGTTCTTAAGCCTATAAGTACTGTCTCCTACGATTTCAGAAATCTGAAAGGGACCTATCCATAATCTATCAAACTTAGCATGATCACCTTTCTTTTCATGGGCTTTATCCCACATCAGGACTAAATCAGATATCCTGAAAGCTTTAATTCTGGCTCTCTTGTCAAACCAGCGTTTGACAATAGCCTGATGTTTTGCAAATTGGTCAATCGCTTGACTTCGTTTTTCTTCCAGGTGCATCAACTGAAGCAACCTGACTTCCTGTTTATTATCTATGCCTAGATACTCTTGGGCAAACTGCAGAGTAGGAATTTTCAAGTTTACAGGGAGGATAGGATCTACCCCATATACTAGTTGGAAGGGTGAGTTTCCTAATGCAATTTTCATTCTAGTTCTATCTACCCATAAGGCATATTTCAGAAATGAGTTCCATTCCCTGGGATTTTTCTCTATCAATTTTCTTATGATACTCAGTAAGTTCTTGTTGGTGGATTCTGCTAATCTATTTCCCTGGGGATAATAGTTGGATGAAAACTTAAGTATGATCCCATGATCAAAAGCCCAACTTGATAATTTGGTGGAAATGAAGGCAGAACCATTATCACTTACCAATGCATAGGGAGTTCCATACCTGGTGATAATGTTGCTTTCCAGAAATTTGATGACATCATCTGCAGTGCAGGTTTTGCTGCTGGTAGCCTCAGTCCATCTGGTACAATAATCAGTAATCGTCAAGACATACCTATGGCCTGAGGAAGACGGAGGATTGATCGGTCCTATGAAATCCATGCCCCACTGTGCGAATGGGCGCTCTTCCATCACTGGCTGCAACGGTTGTGCAGCATATTTCTCTCTGTTGGCAGCAACCTGGCAAACATGACAACATTTAACATGATCAGCCGTGTCTTTAAAAATTGTAGGCCAATAATATCCTGCTCTGAGGATTGCATGTGTTGTGGCCAATGCTGATCCGTGTGCTGTTCCAAACTTGTCATGTAACTCTGTCAAAACTTTATTTGCTTCTGGTTTCTCTAAGCATCTCAAGTATATCCCTTCATAATTCTTTTTAAACAGGGCTCCTCCCTTCATCATATACTTCTGGGATCTTATGTTTAAGGCTCTCCTCTGTGAAGCTTGCATTCTTGAAGGACATCTTCCAGTGATCAGGATGTGCCTGATGTCTGAATACCATTCCCTATTGTCTTTCTCATTGATCACATACTGCTGACTGATGATGTTTGGATTAGTTTTAGATATCATCTGGCTCAGAGCTTGTCCTCTTACTAGCTTCATGGGTGTGATCTCCATGTCATATTCTTGTAGTATAGTAATCCATTTGGCCCTTTTTTCACCAGGTTCACTCTGCATCAGCAGCATCTTTACTGCTGCATCTGGTACCACAGCAATCACTTTGCTTCTTAGTATGTAATGTCTGAATTTCTTTACTGCTCTAACTAATGCAAGTGCCTGTCTTTCAACATCTACATATCTCAATTTAGCATCCCTGAAAGGACAGCTCATGAAGGCAATTGGTTTCTCTTCTTTATCTTCATTTCTTTGAGTTAACACTGCTGCAGAGGTATGTTCTGAAGCAAATGAGTAGATGTAGAAATCTCTTGTATAATCTGGACTAATGAGGACAGGAGCATCTGAAATGGCCTTCTTTATATCTTCAAAGGCAGCCTTGGCTTCTGGTGTCCACTCAATTTGTGCATCTTTTTTCAACATGGCATTTAGTGGTCTGACAATCTCAGCAAAGCCGGTGATGAACTTCCTCACAAAATTTATCTTACCAAAATAAGATTTAAGTTCCTTTTTGCTTCCTGGAAGTTGTAACTTCATAATGGATTCCACCCTGTCAGGATCAATGATAATTCCATCTTCTGTGATCAAGTGGCCTAGTAACTTTCCTGTTGTGACCCCGAATATGCACTTCTTAGGATTCAAGGATATTCCATATTCTTCACATTTCTTCAGTACACTTCTGAGATCAGCAACATGATTCCCTCTTTCCTTGGAGAATACTGTCAGGTCATCCATGTAGATGATTATACACTTTCCTATTAAGCCTCTGAAGGCTATGTCCATTGCTCGCTGGAATGTAGCTCCAGCATTTATCAGTCCAAATGGCATACGTCTATATGCAAATATACCCCACTTTGTGGTGAAGGCAGTTTTTAATCTGTCAATTTTATCAACCATCACTTGGTTGTATCCTGAAAAACCATCCAAGAAGGACATCATCTTGGCTCCATTTACCATCTGTAGAACTTCATCCAAAGAGGGCAAAGGATAATTATCCTTTTCTGATGCTCTGTTCAGGTTCCTGAAATCTACACATAATCTAATGTCTCCATTCTTCTTTCTGACTGGCACAAGATTCGCCACCCAAGTGGAGTGCCTCATAGGAAATATTATCCGGGCATTTAACAATTTCTTGACCTCTTCAAGGATGATTGGTTCAAGCAGAGCATTGACTGGCCTCTGCTTCTGTCTGAAAGGTTTTGCATCTGGCTTGAGAGGTATAGTATGAGTTATGACGGAAGTGTCATATGTCCTTAACTCGTCATAAGTCCATGCAATTACATGTATGTAATCCTTAAGGGCCTGAGTTATTCCATCTAACTCCTCTGGTGTACAAACCTTACCCAATAAGACATTTCTTTTATCATCAGCTTGTCCAATATTCACCTGTGAATATTGACCTCCATCTGCCTTAGGCAGATCCTTATGTTTAAGCATATTATCTAGATCAAAGGCTCTTTCTAATTCAATCATACCTTTGGGAATTGTGTTGCTAGGCAACTCCAATATCTCATCTTCTTCCCAGACATGACCTTCCATACCATTCTCATCTATGATCTGAGCTTCAAACACGTCTCTGTTTGATATGAAATCCAAGATGTGCTGATCATCATCAAACACTTGGAGATTAGTCACATTGTCAGGTACTGATGGTACTGACACCAATTCTACCGAAAATCTCTTCAGACCAGATATGGACAGCGGTTCCAACGTACTGGGAGCCTGGGCAAGTGCATCTGCCCTCTGGTTCTGTTCTCTTGGTACGTGAACGATATTGAAGGCATCAAAGTCTTCAATCAGGTCCCACACTCGATGTCTGTAGTTTGACAACTTTCTGTAGTTACAAGAGTAAATTCCTCTTACTTGTCTCACAACTAGTTCTGAATCTCCAAAGACATGCAGGATCTTCACTTTCTTCTTATGAGCAAACAACAGTCCATGAATCAGAGCTTCATACTCTGTGACATTATTGGTGCAGGGGAACTGTAGTCTGTAAGCTGCTAAATAGGATTTCCCTGATGGATCAATAAGGTCAATTCCTACCCCAGCACCTTGCTTAGATTTGGATCCATCAAACCTCAGGATCCAAGGCTTATCTTCAGCAGGACATTTACTTGAACTTTCTTTCTTCTTTGCAACTCTGGCTGCTGCTCCGGCTGATATCCACTTTAACTTGGGGATGTCATCTTCAAGTTTCTTCTTTCCTTTATTTGGTGAGCCTGATGGCTTTTCTGTTTTCTCTTCCATCTCAGCAGGAGGATGATGTTCAGCACATACAGCTGCATGCTTCTTCAAGATGTGTAAACACAGTGAGCAAGTTGTTTCTGAGTGAGGCGCCTCATGCAGCCTACACCAACCTTTAATTAAAACCTCCTGAGGAGATTTACACTGTTGTGTCATCTTTTCTATTTCTTTTACCAGAAATTCTTCGAACTTCATCAGGTCACTGCCTTTGTCTTCATCAGACAACTCATAATCAGGTTCCATGAAGCAATCACTACCAGGAGTGATCTTTTCCTTTCTTGCATCATATATCTGATCGGACACCAGGATCTCTTCCATTTTCTGGATATGATCCTCATCAAGATCCGTCGACTCTTCTGTTCCTGCAGAAGACAAATAAAAATTAGTATCATCATCATCATCAGATATAGCACTCACCTCGGAATATGATGATGATGCTTCACTATACGTCTGCTCCAGTATCATCATGTCTAAGCATGGTTCACAAGTCTTTTCTGAGTGTGCTTCGCCATGTAATCTGCACCATCCATCAATCAAAATGTCATTAGCAGGTATATTCAATAATTGGCAACGTTTTACCTGAGTAGATAAATGCATCTCAAAATCTCTGAAGCGATCTATTTCATTTTCATTATCTGGATCATTATTAAGTTCTATAACTGGCATATCCTCATGATAATCATCATCATCATGATGATGAACATCAAGCATTAGGATCTCTTCTATTTTAACAGTTTGCGGCCTGATGCAATAAACTCCAGGTTCTACGTTTACGTACATGATCTCATTTGTTTTGTTATATTCCGTGATCATATGTTTCATCCTAGGCTCAGCATCAATCCTGATTTGATTAGGTATACCTTTCCATGGCAACCACATGTGACTGAAGTCTGTGGACATGTATCCGTTGAGCGTTTTAGACCAATCTCGGCTAAGCAACATCCCATATGTATCAGGTATGTCAACTACGTGAATGTCAATGTAATACTGGATCCTAGGATCAGACGCTAGCTGCATGTGAATGTGAGTCAGTTCTCCTACGACACTTACTTCTGTCTTGTCCAGTTGAGTGACCTTCTTTAAGGATTTAGCAGGATGCAGTCCTAATGCGTTGCATATTGACAAAGGCATAACATTCGTTGAGGCTCCTGAATCAACCAAACAGTTGTGCAAGTTCTTGCTGAACATTCTTATGGTGAGGAGAAACGGAGGTGATTCAGTTTTATCTCTATACAAGGTCATGTGGGAGGTTTTGGTGGCTTGGACTGTAGCTGACACTTTGGGCTTGATAGTATTATCTTTAGCAGCATGATCTCTGCCATTGGATTGACCTGAAAGATGATTATCCTCCTTAGGAGCAGGATCATCTAGTGACTTCATGAATGCCCTTTTGATGGCAGGAGTTTTCAGTAACTCAGATAGGGACAGGCTGATCTTGATTTTCTTCATTTCATCAGCCAAATAACTGACTAACCTGTCAGACTCATGAGGTACATTTACGACTTTTGTTACTGTGTTTTGAGGAGACAAGTATTGAGCATTCACCTTAGGGAACCCAGGGTTATTGCTAGCCTTAGGATCAGGAGGTGTGTTGAAGTTGTTTGGAGGTAGAGATGATGTCAATGGACCAGCAGGTCTGTTGGCATTACTCCTCAGGTTATAATTGTGCTTACCAGGGTATTGTTGCTGGTATGCATGTACTTCCTCATGCTCTCTTGTAGGTTCGTTTTCATCCTCAAAGGGGAAGACATAGTTTGTTTCAAAGGTTAAGGCAGATTCTTCACAGGTCTGATTATAATCCTGATGAGGCTGATTTGTGTACGTTTCTAGCACAAAAGCTGAGTCGTATCCACAAGGAACTATTTCATTTCCTTCTGCCTGAGGTGGATTTCCAGAAGTGTTAGACACTTCGGTCTGAAAGATGCTGGCAGCAATCCTAAATTGTGGACAATCTAATTCTGCATGTGCATTTGTATTGTGAATCCTGCACCAATTGGTAAGGGCTGCTTCAGCAAGATTGACTCTAGTAGTCTGTTTGGCTTCACCAGGAGGCTAATTGTCTAGGGGTGATGGTAATGAACCATTATTTGGCCTGGAGTTCCACACTCTGGGCTGTCTAGGAGGATTATTATTGTTTGCAGCACTATTGTTGAAGTTATTGTTGTTATATCCTCTGTCAGGGTAGTTTGGTCTGTCATTGGAATAACTCCTATTCTGACCTGACTGTGAATAAAACCCTTGGTTTCTCAAATGTGTTACTTCTGTGGTGAGTTTTCTCAACTGAGCAGAAATTTCTTTGATTTCCTCTTTCTCCTCTTGAGCTTTGGCCACTACATTTTCAGTCTGAGGCTTGAAAAAGGAAGATCCATGGTTATTGTTGGATAGATCTGTACCCTGAGGTGCCTGAGCATGTGCTGGATATTGTGGCAATTCACCATTTCCATTAGGAGGAGGCATAATACTCAATGGAGGTACTTGCAAAGGTGCAGGCATGATTGCTGGGGGTATCACTGATCCGTTTGGATATTGTGCAGGATACTGTGAAGGATAAGCTGCAGGATATGGTGCTGGATATTGTGATTGTACGCCAGGCAAAGTAGGGAATGCTATATTTGGAGTAGGAGCAGGTATCAACTGCTGATTTACCTTGATAGCTTCTTGAAAAGCTCCTGTCAATGTAGTGATCTCAGGATGTGTTCTTCTGATGAACATGGAAGTTAATGGATCTAGGGCTGAATAGTAAATACTTCTAGCAGCAGCATCAGCCACCACATATGGGGCAACTAGCTTGGACAACATTTTCTGGAACCTAGAATTGAAATTGGCAATAGGCTCATTCTCAAATCTCTTGATTGTGGCAAACATGTGGTAATTCATGGATGGATCAATAGGGACCTTGAACCTGTCAAGAAAGGCTTTCTCTAAGACAGCCCACGAACCGACAGAAGATTGACCAAGACTGATGAACCAATTATAAGCCTCTTCCCCTAAGGAAAAAGTGAATAATTTGCACACCACGTCCTGATGTTCTATTCTGGCTCTGCAGCAGGCTTCTTTAAATGTCCTGATATGATCATCAGCATCCTGATAAGGATGATATTTTGGACAAAGTTTGTCCGGATTCTTTGGTAAATCATGATATGCAGTAAAGGTCAAGGGTGACTCTGCTACAAAGAAAGACATTGCAACCTGAGGGGGCTGAACTGGTGGTGCAGTTGGCTGAGGTTGGACTAAAGGCACACCCTGAGGTTGAACAGGAGGTGTCACGGATATACCGGAAGGTATTTGCAAACCAACAGGAGTTACAGGAGGAGGTCCCGGTGAAGCTCTAGATGTACCAGACCCTGGAGTATGGTGAATGTCTACAGTCCTAGGTCTAAAACCTCTAACAGGCAATTCTTCGAAAATTTCACTAGGTCTAGACCTGGTATTTATCCTGTGAGCCAAGATTTCTCGATTTGGAGGTAAATTGGCTGAAACTTTGCAAATATTGGCTGGATTCCACTGGATGAGGTGATATTTGCGGTTAGATGGCAAATCAGACTGGATATTTACGAAATATTTGCGAAGATACTGCAAATATGACAGGATATCGGGATATCCTGACCGGTAGCACAAGGTCTCGAGTGCCTAAGGCTCAAATTCTCAAAGCTTGAACAAATTTATGCATCTTTGGCCAGTATTTAGTGAATTTAAAGAGATCTACTGTAAAGCTTGCAATATTTATGTGAGATCATGAAATCTTTACATAGAATGTGCATATACAAACTTCTCACAGCAAATATTTACGTAATTACTGAAATTCACAGATGATCTGAGGTTACCTTACTCTAAGCGTCGTCAAACCTGAAAATACTGATGATGAGCGTGATCTTCCGGACTTGGCCCTCCTTCTAGCGCCAATTTATGTTGGTCATGATGTTAGTCACAAACAAACATAGAATAAAAGTACACATTAACCTTTATTCATCTTGAAAGATACAGTGAATTCAAAGAATTCATGATCCCAAGTCTCCAGTGATTAGGTCTTAATCTACTGACATTACTCAGTGGTTAATGTGAGTTGCTGTTTCCATTTTGGGGCCTTACGTGAAAATGCACCATCATCATGATGTTCCTGCAAAAATTCCTTACAGAGAAGTCAAATTATGCAAGTATTTGATGAAAAGAGGTAAAATACCTAGATCTTTGCATGATATTTTCAATTGTGCATGCTTAGTGTTCAAATATGCTAAGGATTTTCAGTTACCTACGGGATTTCAGCATATTTCTCTATTTGCTTAAGATTATCAGTTTATTTGCAATTGTGATAGTGAGATTCTCTGAAATTGAAAGAAATTAAAAGAAATGCTTCTAATTAAGTTGAACCTTTAGCTTTTGATCCACATACATGCTTGATACTGTCATGAGGAGAAGAAATCAAACCATATGTTCACCAGGACATTCCACAGCTAGATACAGTTGATGCAAACTTCAGAGGATAATGAATGAAAACAATACATGCAACATGATGAGCACTCCAAGGGACGCAGCAAATCAAAGCATATATCCAAAATTCAGACAAAGATTACTCAAGATTTACGAAGATTTGTAATCGGAATACTCTTCTCTTTCATTAAGTATGCAAAAGACATGTACATATACAGCAGCTTTGAAATAAGTCCTGAATATTTCAGCAATCAAATTTCAATTAAGTTTCGAATGAAAATAACAAGGCATTCCACCACCTTTTATAGAATAAGGTGAGGAATCCGTTACAAAAGATCCACGGATCTGATTTATCAATACAAATCAACGGTCATCACTTCATGACCCGTCAGTATTACAAAAAGGCACAAGTTGCCAGCTAGCAACTATCTATACTGCATATGCAAAATATTTTCCCCTTCATGATGTATCTTCATCATGTTCTTCATCTGATGCATGCGGGTCATCATCATGTGCATCGCTCTCTAAACTTTCGCTATCCGGATGATGACGCTGCTGCATATGGGGCTGCATGCTGCTCTAGATTTGTTCGTATGACTGCACAACTTGATCTATTCCTCTGCCATCTTGAGTCTTTGCCTTGATGATGGTGTGTTTGTGCACTTCATACTTATCCCTGCTGTTATCCAGTTTATTCTTTCTGTCCTGCAGTGTCTCATTATAGGTCTCCATCTTGACCTTGATCCTCATCATATTATTTATTACTTCTTCTGTCAAGTGGACCAGCGGACCATCATCTTCCACCTGGAAGTTATTACGTAGAGCCTTGAGGGCAGAATCTTCATCCTGATTCTCTATCTTCCCTTCCACCTTGCCCTCTAATGTTTCGAGCATGTCTGCTTCAATGCCCATTAAATCACGTAGCCTCATGCTGATCTCCCTCAGCTTATTATTGCATCTCTTGAGGACTCTGCATTCGAACTGTACATCCTTATACCAGATATCCACTAATAATGCAGTATTATTATTTAACACCTGCTTACTGATAAGCAGTTGTGGATTTATCTTCCTTATTTCATCCAGCAGGCTGAGGACTTTCTCCAGTTTATAAGACCTTTTCCCGGCCTGCATCTGCAACTTGTCCACCTTGGTTTTGGAGTCACTCAATATGCTCCATCTCTTCAAAGAACCTTTCATTATTTCAATGGCATCATCCAATGTGGATGACACCCATTTTCTGATTACAGACGGCTCATGTTTCATGAGGTCCAGTTTATTTACCTCCTCCTGAGAAATGGCAGTCAATGGGACTGCAGCTTCAGCTGTGGTATCCTCAGGATTAGTTAATCTTTTAATATATGCATGCAACTGAGCAATGTGCTCTTTATGTTGCTTATTCTTTTCCTTCTCTCTTTTCACCTTCTGAATTAGAGAGTCTATGATGTCTTTTCCCTCCTGACCTTCCTGCTCTTCATTGGCAAAACCCAAATCAACTGTGCTTATTTGGAACTCATCCACAGTAATTTTGCCTTTCTCTTTCTCTACCGCAGGTACAGCAATTTGTGCGGTCCTTCTCCCTGTCGCCGGATCTCTTTTGATGGCCGAGGTCATCCTGGCCTTCCTCCTGGGTTTCATTATATCCGCGGCAAACAGGGTGGAGATGTCGAATTCCTGGATCTCCAGCTCCTCCTCAACATTCACTTCTTTTTCTAACCATGGAGGCACCTGATCATACTTCTCAGCATCATGATGCTGTTCACCTCTATCTCCTGTTTCCACCAACATGTGTTGTGGAGATGGTGACTTTTCTTTTTCCGGCTCTTGATGCTCGCCTTGCTGCTGTTGATCCTGAGGTGCCTCCTCCTGTTGAGGAACTTCTTTTTCCGGGGGAGCATCTTCTCTGTGTGGGGAACCTGGCGGTGTACCTGTAGGTAGATCATGATGATCATGATCTTTTTCCTTCGTTTCTTCATCTTTCCCCAGTTCTTCCCTCTGTGGAGGTTGATCATCTTCCCTTTGCTTTTCTACTTCTGGTGGTATGTCGACCACCTTCAATATTGTAGGATCTGCCTGAGGTGATGGCATCTATTCCGCAGCAGCTATTTGCTCTGTGCTTGCATCATCCACCTCTTGCGCCTTATCAGCAGGATCCTCTATCACTTCATTCTTCTTATCATCAGCCTTTGCTTCTTCTCGTACCTCTATTATAACAGGTCCTGCTGATGTATCTTGTGGGCTTCGTTGGCCAGATTCAAGAACATGGCCCTCTGCTTCTGCCATCTCTATCTCCTTTGTCAGGTGGCCCTTATCAGGTGATCCTGCTGGCTGTTCAGGACTTGCATCCTGCATCTCTGTTAAGTCTACCACTGCAGGATCTGTCACCTCGGCAATCAGTGTGTCCAGCCCTATGTCCTGAGCTACCTGCTCCGGGCTCTTCTCTGGTTCTGGGCTCTTTTCTTGCTCCGCCTCTGCTTGTTTCATCTCTTCAAGCGTTGATTGGACAGATGGAGGCTTGTGAGGAGTCACACTGATGCCAGCAGCCGCAAGTGCTTCCATTTCTTGTGCAGCTACATCCTGCACCACCTCATCATCAGACAAGTTTATTGTCTCGTCTAGCGAGACATGCTTTTCTGCTTGTGCCTGAGATGTTTCCTTCTGTTGCTCTTCTGCAAGTTCTGTTTTGAACTTGACAATGGTAGGAAGTGGAACATTGTGCTGAAGTTCCTTCTGCACTTCACTACCTGCCCCTTGTACTTGCACTGGAGGGTGACTTATCTCACCTCTCATGGAGGTTCCTGTTTTCTTAGGTGTGATAGGAACCAACACCTGGGGAGCTCTCCTCTTTCTTCTGATTATCAATGGAGCTTCCTCCTCTTCTTCAGGCTCTTCCTCCATGAGGATATCCTTGCCTGGTTGTCTGGATGATTGACCCACTTCTTGGGTCTCTGTGGTTCCAGCCTCTGTTGTCTTGGCTTTCTTAGGCTTGGGAGGAGAATCTGATCCTGATCCTGCTCCTGCTACTTCCTCAGCTGTAAACACTGCCCTTTCAATTATGACCCCTTTGGGTCCCTTTTCCACCTTCTTGCCTCTTGAGGCTCTCTTGCTTGACTGCTGTGGTGGAGGAATCTTCTCTCCCTTGGTTTTCTGTTTCTCCAGCAGGAAGTCATCATATTCGTCTGTAGGGATGTCTTGCCCCTTCTTCTTGCTATCTATTGTGATGGCAACACCCTTTTTCTTCAATGCCTCTACCTGTGCATCTACCCAAGCTTGGGTCAAGTGTATGGTTCTGGCAAAGAATGGGTCCAAGGACATGTCCTCCTGCATGGTGAGGTCAGGGGCAGAAATGGTATCATTATAAATCTTCTTCTGTTCGTATTCATCTGCCATGATCCTGCCATCATCACTCTTCAGCTGCTGAGGGAGGGGTATGCAATCAAATGTCCTGATCTGGTTCAGAGTCAACCTCTGATACCTCCTCCTCCTGGCCTCTGCTTCATCTTCGCAGTCAGCCCAAAAATCTTCTAGGTGCCTCTGGTGAATAGGCTTCCCTAGGATCTTCTGCATTCGGCCGTAAGGATCATATGGTCTTGTTACTGGAAAGGGTAGTAGATTCATCTTGTTCAGAGTGACCATCACCTTCTTAATATGATCCGAGTCAGGGCACATATAGTTGCCGATGCTGACTGGGAACAAAATTGGTGGCAGCTTCTTGGCATCCTTATAAGTCTGTATGATGGTGGAGCCCTGCCTGATAAATTCCATTAGAACTACTGCATCGGTAGGATATCTTGGCAGCATCAGGGGATGCCCTTCAAAACCTTCTATCCTGATGTAGGAAAAGGTGGCAAATTGGATGTACCATGCCCCATGGCTGTATACTGCCTCCTGAGCTTCCATGCTCAGTCTTTTTGTTCTGTCATCTTCCATGGTCCTTACCAGATGCATAGAGAATGCATCATTGACCAGTTTGTAGTCTTTGATATAATTGGTTCTTTGCAGCTGGGGATGATGATCCCAGATATAAGCTGCATTTGTGCCTGTTAGCTTCCCATCTGTGGTTAAGGCATCAAATGTACCTCTATATGCACAGGAATAAACAATGTAAGAGGTCATATAGAAGGCACAACCTGAACCTCCCAGGTTCAGCAGCTGCTCATGCAGAGCATCACTTATGATTTGGCCCCATAGTGGCTTGATGTCTGCATATAGGCACATCATTATTATGCCGTACATCCAGTCTCTGAATTCTCCAGTATCAGGCTGACCAGTCACCCTGTTCAGTAGGGCAATCACATACTGATATTCTTCATTAAAATCAAACTTGAACATGTGCACAGGGAGCTTGGCCGCTGCATTATATGTGTTGTTCTCAGCCCGCCAAGCATACATGTTCTTTCTGGCCGTCTTCTTGTTGGCCTCATACTCTCTTTCAGACTTCTTCAAGTCTACACTTTTTACCTTGCTGCCCATTGGCAGTCCAAATGTCTGGGATAGACCTTTGATGGATAGGTCTGCATACACTCTCCCGTGCTTCACCACCTGCCTTGTCTGAGGGTTGTAATTCCGGGCGCACTCAATAACCAGCTCCGGAGATTCCATGGAGTAGGGGAAGCCAGCAGCGTTCCACATGCTGGATACAAACACGGCGTCCAACACTGGACTCTTATCTTGTCCATCATTCAGCTTGGCTGACCAAGCTTCCAGGTTGGTACTCCCCTGATGGGTATCTGTAATTGCCCCAAATTTGAACAGGACCCCTCTCTGTGAAGAGGACATAGGCCAGCTGAATTCCTCCTGATTCTTGACTAAGCATTTTTCAGCCATGGGTACCTGCAATTAACAACATTTCTTTTCACAACAGGATATGCATGTATACATATTGCTAATATCATGCCTACTGCATCAATTTCACATTACTTGTTCATAAGGGTACATAACCAGAACTTACTGCATCATATAAAAACAGCATGATGAGGGTTTCATTTCACTTACTTGGTTATGTAGATTTCTTTTTATACCAGTATATCATTGAGAGGCTCTTACTTCGGCTGCTGATCACCTTCGTCCTTCTGTCTGTGGGCTCGAATCACGCAACGGCAACTGTTATGCAGATATGGAGGCTAGTGCTATGTAAAACAATTTTAACGTAGGTAAATGTAACAATGGCGGTTGAATTACCTTTTAACCTTGCAATTAGGGTAAACTTAGGGTAACTCTGACAAGTTAGATTGCAATCTTTGATTATTCGTGCGAAAACTCAGGATCTTGCCAGACGTTTCATTGGGTTCCGGGATCGGCGGGAATCACCTACCTAATCGGCGCGCATTTAATGGCAATGGCGGCAAAGGGAGCAGGAGGATATCCATACGACAAGATATCATGAGGGCAGGATGATATTTCACAAATATCAGGTTGAGTTTCAATATCATCCTCCCCAGTCGTGAAATTGTTATCGACAAAATTCGGGTGACAACGCACCTTTGTTTTCATTTTAGCACATCAGGAGGATATTTCGGTCCATCGGGTGATATTTCAAAATATGATGATGACCTTTAAACTTTACTCATTCTCCTTTCGGAATATCAGGATGACGTCATCATGATATTTGTTCTTTGTTTTGGAAATGTCTTATGACGTCATCGTCATATTGGGTGAACATGATCATGTTTACAAAATATCCTGTCGAAATGTAAATATGATGATGATGTCATCAGGATGTTTGTTTCTTCATTTATCATCTTCGGATGATGTCATCAGGATATTTGGTTAATGCTGATATTTTGCATCAGGATGATATTTACGAATATCGGGTTGCTTTCAAAAACATGATGCTGGCGATGCAAAAGACCGCTCGACGGGGAAAACTCACTATGACTTAAAGTTGACGTCCGGATATTTGAACCGCAGGATATTATCGAGGGGGCGTTTCAAATATGATGATGATGTTCTTCAAACAGCATAACTGAGGTTATAAAATATGACCCTCTTCTTGCGAATATCAGGTTTGACCAAGATTTTGACTGTTCATAACTCTCACATCCTGATGAATATCAGGGTGATGTAAAAGGCAAACCTGCATGAATTTTAATGCTCTTTTAGAATATGTGGTCATATATATGAAATACGAATTTTGACAAACTGACCTCATATTGGGGCTTACCTCATCTTGACTCCACATGATGATGAACATGACTGATTTTACCAAACCGCCAGAAAGCAAACAACACAAGCCAAAAGAAAAGTTGGGTCCCTGTTTTGCCAAGTCAAAATGGGGCGTGTTGTGTAACCACACAACAGTGACAAAAGTAAAGGTGTGCAAACTAGAAGGAAAATTACTCAAAATTCAAATGAATATTGTCTGATTTCAAAGATTGAACCTAAGACAATAAATAAAGCCTGCAATGATGAAAACTGGACCAAAGTAATGGAGGAAGAGTTGATGCAAATTGAGAAAAATCACACTTGGGATATTGTTCCCAGACCTAGAAACAAGAATGTGATTGGAACCAAATGGGTCTTCTGGAACAAACTAGATGAAGTTGGTGAAGTAATCAGAAATAAAGCCAGATTAGTCTGCAAAGGCTACTCTCAAATAGAAGGGATTGATTTTGAAGAAACCTTTGCTCCGGTGGCAAGAATTGAAGCAGTCAGACTATTTCTTGCATTTGCTGCCTTCAAGGATTTCAAGGTGTATCAGATGGATGTCAAGTCTACCTTCTTGAATGGTGACTTAGAAGAAGAAGTGTACATTGAACAACTGGATGGTTTTCAATTATCTGAGCATGGTGATATGGTCTACAAATTGAAGAAGGCACTGTATGGACTAAAGAAAGCCCCTAGAGCCTGGTATGAAAGACTGGACAAACATCTTTTGAAGATTGGTTTCAACAAAGGTACTGCTAACAGTAACCTATATTTCAAAATTGATCATGAAAACATCTTGATTGTTGAAGTATTTGTTGATGATATCATATTTGGAGGAAGAGACAATATCTGTAAAACCTTTGCAAATCAAATGAAAAGTGAGTTTGAGATGTCAATGCTCGGTGAAATGAATTTCTTCTTGGGTTTACAAATCACTCAGACAAAGAAAGGAATCTTTATTTCTCAAACCAAATATGTGAAAGAATTGTTGAGGAAATTTGGAATGGAAGATTCAAAGCCAATGAACACTCCCATGGCAATCGGATGTAAGTTAAGCAAAGATGATGACTCTCCTAAGGCAGATCAGACAAAGTACAGATCAATGATTGAAGGATTATTGTATCTCACTCAAACTAGACTAGATATAATGCAGGTTGTTGGTCTTGTGGCGAGATTCCAGGCTAATCCCAGAGAATCTCATGTTATGGCAATTAAAAGAATTTTTAGGTACTTAAAAGGAATAGTTGAGTATGGTCTATGGTATCCTAGAGATCATAATTTTTCTCTTCATGCATATATAGATGCAAATTGTGCAGGAGATGTGGATGATAGGAAGAGTACAAGTGGAGGAGCATTCTTTTTGGGAAAAAGATTGGTTTCTTGGCTAAGAAAGAAACAAGAGGCAATATCCCTGTCTACAACTGAAGCAAAATACATTGTAGTAGTAGGTAGTTGCACTCAAGTTTTGTGGATGAAGCAGATGCTAAGAGATATTCAAGTAGAATATGAGGAACCTATCACAATTTTCTATGATAATTCAAGTGCAATAAGTATTTCTAAGAATCCAGTGTTGCATTCTAAGACTAAGCATATATCTATCAAGTTTCACTTTCTGAGAGAGCAAGTGAACAAGGATGAAGTCAGATTGGAGTATTTGCCCTCCAAGGATCAGATTGCAGATATCTTTACTAAACCTCTTCCCAAGGACTCTTTTGAGTATCTCAGGGAAAAGTTAGGGGTTATTGCCCCTCCAATGATGAACTAAGATGCACTGATGTGCATCAATCTGGTGGATATCACAGTCATATCTTGTGATTCGGATTGATGTTGGGGAGCTACTACTCAGGGGGAGCACCAGGTATGAGTCTGAGGTGCTGAAATTGCAAGTATGAGCCCTTTGCCATTGATGTCAAAGGGGGAGAGAAGACATGTGAAAAACAAGTGGTTTCTGATCAAAGGGGGAGCAGTAAAGGGAGAGAAGACATGTGAATGGTTGTTGTTGACAGGGGGAGTTGTGACAGTAAGGAGAAGTTCTTGTCTTGATGGTTTTTCACATCATATGTTGCCATCAATGACAAAGGGGGAGATTGTTGCAAGTATGGGTTTAACCGGTGTTGTCATTGATGTTAACATACTCATGTTGCATTAATGAGAAGGATTAGATGAGCTGTGTGCTGAGGATATTGAGAAAATTAGTCTCAATCAGGAACAGTGAAGAACAGTGATGACAACAAGGTAAAAGTCCAAGATAGGTTGAGGATCAGAAGATGCGGTTTAAAGGGTTTGTAGATATAAGTCTTGTGATGCTCCAGTAAAGTTTTCAGAGGTCCGCATGAAGATCTGAAGAAGTTATGGTTTCTCAAGTAGAACCAGTTCCAGCAGGTGTTCAGAGGTGATAGAGTGTCATAGATAGGTCCAGTGAGATCTGGAATTTCATTATCCCATTCTGTGGATTTGAGGGAGTGTTGAGGACATCCCTGTGAAGTATCAACTAGATTGGTTCATGGTTTGAAGGTCCAGAAGAGCCTATTCATTTGTGATAGTGATGACAGACTGTGTTCTTGAAGCTCCAGATGAAGGAGAGAAGAATTCTAGTAGGATGATGAAGTGTGGATGTTCTTGGTGATTCAGAGAAGGTTATGACAATCGTTGGATCATGTCCAGCTCATGTTGGTGGTCCGCATTGAAGTTAGAGTTTGCATTTGAAGAATTACCACCGGATATTAGTGTTCTTCTTTGAGACTGGCCGACCGGATGTATTACATGTCTTGCGGATGTTCTTGTAGGTGTTTGTCGAGTTAGATGATTGTTCCTAAGTCAATGCCTTCTATAAATAAAGGATTGTGAAGTCTTTTTAAAGGGTGTTTTTGTGGTGATGAGTATGTGGTAGCAAGGAGAAGTGCGAAAGATAGAGCAGAAGTTTTGGGCTTAAATGGAACTGATTCAAGCATGGTGAAGATGCTATTTTCCAGTTCTTAAAGGTGATACTTATTTCTTTGTAGACAATGTGTCTCTTGTAGGCAGTGAGCCTCTTGTGAGCAGTGTGCTCAGGCAGTGAGCCCTAATTGGCATGTGCCAATTGCTCTTTCTATTCTTCTAATAGAGAATACATTCTTGGGTTAATCACCTCGTGGTTTTTCCCCTAACCAGGTTTTCCACGTCAAAATCTTGGTGTCTTATGTGTTGATATGTTTCTTCTTTTGATTTGAATGCATTATGGTTCATGATTAATATTTTGCTAATCACTAAAGAAGATTCAAGTGTTTGATTTGAGAAAGTTTCACACAACTGATTCACCCCCCCTCTCAGTTGTGTGCCCTAAGTCTAACATTATTGTACTTCAAAAAGGTGTTGATTGTGTCATTGAATCCGGTAGTAAGTTGTCAGTAGGGTTTAACAGCTCTCAGGGTTTAATAGCCCTTATTGTAATCTTGCTAGGTTTAGGCTTGAGGCAGTGAGCCTGCTAGACCTAGTTGTTCTTCATGGCAGTAAACCAGTATGTTTAGGCCCATGGAGTGACCAAGCTTAAACATCATTATTTCAAGATTGTAATATATATTGAGATCTAATCCTCTCCATGGTTTTTCCCCACCTTGGGGTATTCCATGTAAAATCTAGTGTCTCTTGTGTTTGATGTTGTATCTGTGGCTAAGTTTCTGATTTCATGCATTCATTGTTAAATCATAATAATTGTGGATAAGTAATGAATGTTTAATTGTAGAAAGTGTTTAAGTTTTTGAGACAACTAATTCACCCCCCCTCTCAGTTGTCTGATGCATATCAATAGTCTCTACGTGCACAGGGTGATATCCTACCACTGCCTCTGACACTTAACTTTTACCATACTGCCCAAGTCAAGGGAATAAAACAAGCCCAAAAAATCCAAAAAAGTTGGGTCCCTATTTTTCTAAGGAAAAATGGGGTGTGTTGTGTAACCACACAACAACCCCCTTTATTTATAGGGTGAGGCCAAGAGCTAATCTAGGAAATAGTCTAACTTCTTTGACTTATTCAACAAGAAGAGTCCTTATTGATTTGGGACTTTCCTTGTTTTTACATTTAATTGCATATTGAAAAAGTACATGTAAAAATGCCCAAAACTAAAAACAAAGTACATATGAAAACTACAAAAATATACTAAGGCATGCACATCTAAATTAACTTTCCCCCCCCCCATTCTTCTTGAGAAACCCTTCATACATGGTGAACACAGTTTGCATCTCCAGGTTGTCAGGACTAGCAGTGTGTTTTGAAATATCAAGAGTTCTGATTATGGAATCTTTCTCAGTTGAAAGCAATCCATGAGACATTTCGCTGCAAGATCCACTATCTTCACTAAATCATCCAATATGTATTGCTATAGATGTGTAATGATAACTCTCACAAGATCTTGATAGACACCATCATTAGGATTGATGCTTACATAATTACCATAATTTTTGCCTTCTAGCAAACAAGAAGCATTCTCCTTGCAATCATTTGGCAAGTGGAAAACAACAACATAAAGATCACCAACACCAACCCTTGAAATGAAATCTATAGCCAACTCTCTCATATAACTAGCATCACATCATTGCATAACTCTATTGATAACTGAGAGGGGGGCGGTGAATCAGTTATCTTACTTAATTTAACTTTCTATTCTTCTTTAACAACTAGTGTAGCATCAAAGAAAATAAGCATCCATAATCATGAAAGCAGAAACAAAGTCAATACACATAACACAATGATTTTGACATGGAAAACCCTGTTAAGGGAAAAACCATGAGGTGACTAACCCAAGAATGTATTCTCTATTAGAAGAATAGAAATACAAAATGGCACTTGCTAATTCGGGCTCACTGCCCAAGCACACTGCTCACAAGAGGCTCACTGCCTACAAGAGACTCACTGTCTACAAGTTATAAAGAGAGTAACAAGAAACTTGAACTGATGAGAAGCATCCACATATGCTAAGGTTCAGTTCTGGTTAGGCTCAATACATTGATCTACTGTACTTCATTCTTCCTCTTCTTTGGTGCTGATGTCCTGTCACATACCAGACCTATCTTACTATCTTCACACTGCCCTTTTGTTTTTCTTCATACTTCACCACACACAACACACACCTTTACATCGAAATCCATCTGGTATATATATCCGCACCAATGATTTCAACACCTTTCTAGTTGGCATCCAGAATAGTCAATATTTTCCTAAACTCTAATCTATCAGCTGAATCCTTACTTATCAAGTGATGTGTATCAAGGAGATGCTTATAGAAGTCATCAATCATGTCAGCCAATCATGAATGATACCTTAAGAAACTTGATCACCATCAATAACTCATCTGTATTAAGGTCTGATGCTTTGCCGATCAGTTCTTACTCTGTCAACTCTGCCAAACAGGAACCCAACACTTAGGTGCTCATATCTTTTCACTCTTTCATCACCGGAGGCTCAATCTCTAGAATGTATCAGTCAAGGTACACCTCTTGACTTCCCCAAGTACGTACTTTACTAAGATACTTCCTCTGAGAGATCCGGACCTGACTGTCAGACCTTGCCACATGCTCTGTTCTTGCTTACCGGACCACAACACTCTTCAATCTAACTTCTGATATAGGAACACCATGTCCTGCGGATGTGTGGGATGAACTTTGTTTCCATCAATGACAACAATCATGAAGCTACAATGTGTCTCTTGCCAACAATCTCCCTCTTTGGCATTGATGGCAACACTTAGTGAAAAATGACTAAGTGTTATACTACACTCCCCCTTGGTTGATGCTCTGTTCTAATGTACACTTTACTAGAGCTCCCCTTAGCTGGATTCCACTTTTTTCACTACTCCTCACTCCCCCTTTGACATCAATGGGAAAGGGTAGGGTCCGCACACCAAAATTTCCAAAAACAGTATATACATATCTGCATAAGTATATATATAAGTTGTACTTACATATACTTAAGTATGTCTGCAAAAGTATTCTTCAACTGTACAACTTTTGTCACCCAATTTTGCTTCATCCTGTCCAAAATTGAGATGTGACCACTCAACAGGAATGCAAAAACTTCTGCCTTCTTAAGATCTGTTGGATCATTGGTCTGGGTTGTGGCCTATGCATCAGTTAGGGCCCCATGCATGGCCTCTAACTTAGGGATAATGATCCCTCTAAGTTCACTTAACCTATTTATTCTATTTTTCTTCTCCTTCTCAAGCTTATTTCTTTCATCTATGACTACAATAGTCTAACACTCTTGATTTACTATGGAGGAGGAGAGAGGATCAAAACTTTGAGATAAACTTAACAGTTTATGCTCGTGCTCTTTTACTTTCTTCTCAATATCCATGGTCACTTTAGGCCAGGATAAACAAAATTTATAGATATCTCTACCATCTTTAAGAGCATTTTCTAAGCTCTTTATTCTAATATCCATAACTCTCCTATCATTTTTTATTAGACCTTGTACTTCAGAGAGTCTCTTTTCCAAAAACTCCTTCCAGACCTTTTCTTCTGCTCACTTTTCTAAGGAATCAAAATGTGAATGAACATAATTTACAAGAGACTTTATATTACCAGATGTGGAGGCTAAAGGATCCTTTTGGAAGGATGGCATGATCTTCTCCAATACACCGGATGCAGCTTCTATGAGCTCACAATCTTCCATGTGAGACTTTAGGAGTTTTTCTTTTGCCTTTGCTTGAGTAAAGGATGGTAGCTTCATGGTTTGAACCGGGGAGAGGGAATCAAAATTGAATGGACCTTGAAGAATTTTTGGTTCATCAAATTCCATCATCTCTTTGGTTAAGAAATCTTTGGCTGCTTCTACTGTGTCTCTTGCCGGTGACAGGGTTTTCTCCCCTTCTACAGCCTTAGCACTGTCATCTGTGATCTTTTCTGTTTGACCTTCTTCGCTTCCCTTTACTTGTTCTTCTTAACTGATGCTCTCTTCTTTTCTTTCTTCTCCTTCAATTCTAGAGTATACAGGAGGATCCAGAAGAGAAGTGTCTTCTTCTTCATGAACTTCCTCTTCTGGAGCAGAGGAATCTAATCTTTATCTTTCTCTTCACTTGTCCCCTTTACCTCTTCTGCCACTGTCTCAATAGATTCTTCTTTGTCATCCATGGCCGAGGGATCATCACCTAAGTCCTCTATAATAGGAATATTGAATCTTTGTATGCATTCCAGAGGATGTCTTCTGTTTCTTTAGGCACCTTGTCAATTTCTCCAAGCATAAGCTGATTCATCCTAGCTTTGCTCCGGAACTCATGCTTGCAATCTTTGAAGATCATATTCTTTTGCTTAGAAGTGATGGATGGATAGAGCTGAATGGCTATCTGTTCCTGGATCTCCATATCTTTTTCTTTAGCATTATTCTTTCTGATTTCAAGTTCCTTCTCAAGGCTTTTAGGAATCAGAGATATGATTTCGATGAAATCTTTGTTGTAGATATTCAGATACCTGACTGTGGCATCTTGCAAGATCTTCTGGTCAGCTTCACTACATTCATCACAGAATTCTATTAATGTTTTCAGGTTTCCATCCACAGTAATTGCCTTGATGATATTGTCAAGAGTAGGCTTCTTAACACTTTTATCTGTCTTTTCTTCTTCCCTGTCTAGACCGGTAGAGGATTCTCCGGATACTTTCTTCTTTTTCTTCATCTTCTTGATCTCTTCATCAAATTATGTCTCTTTGTCATCTTTGAGGCTTGTATATGATCTTGTAGCCTTTGTCTTTGTTCTCTTTTCTCCTTTACTGGATGATTTTGCTTCTGGTTTTGATGCCTTTGAGCTCTTAGCAGTGGCAAGTGCAGAGCTCTTAGAGGATCTGGTTCGGGAGGGGGCTTCTATCGGAGTACTCTCCTTTTCTACTTCTTCCTTTTCTTTCTCTTCCCTTTCCATCTTCTCTCTATTTGCATCAAGTCCCTCTTTTGATATGCCATACTTTTTGGCAACATTCTCTACTTCTTTTCTCACTTTTCTCTTCATCTTCGGTTGTCTAAGTTCCACATGAATCTTTACACTCAACTCTTCAAAGGTTCCAAACCTTTCTGCCTTAGGATCCTTGGGTTGACTAAGCATGTGTTGAACATGTTGCTCTATAATTTTCTCATCTACTTCATACCCCATTGGCATGATCTAGACTATTCTTGGCTCCACAGCCTCCATTAGGCACTAATCAGTTTCTACCATAAAGCATATTGTATCCTTATACTTTTCAACCAATGATTGGGGGATTCTTTCTCTGGCCTGCATCAGGCTTTGGAAGTTTTTGAAGTAACCCCACAGAGATGTATTTTGTGCCTTGGCATCACCAAGCCCATGCAAATAATCCCTGATTTGTATGGCTACTGGTCTATCATTTTGCCACATCCAACCACTAGATCCAAGTAGCTCATTCATGTAATAAAAGAACAAACAGAGTATCAAGCCACCATATTTGAAAAATTTCTTCTTATCCTTCTTTATCTTCTGTAGATTCTCCAAAAGTTGGTTTAAAAGGAGCTCACAGAGATCATAGTCAGCATTTTCTTTAAGCATCTGATAAGCAGTGTAAATTGTAGTTCCGAGTACTAAATTTTCCCTGCTGGAATGATATATCTTGTAACTGATTATCATGGAGGCAAACTTGATATCTAGATCAGTGATATCTTCTATTGTCATTGCTCTCTTATCAAATTTTGATCATGTTGCCTCACTCACTATCTGATTCTTGACTGACTTGAGAGCAGGTATCCCACCAGATGAGTGCAATCCGGTAACTACCCTAATGGTATCCTTGGTTATCTTGAATGGTATCATCAACCACATAAAGTTGTCATGTAATCTACTCAGAACATACATAACCCATTCATCTTCTGCAAAATAGGGGAAATGAACGTATTGTGCAAAATGCTTTTCCCAGATGGCTTTGTACTGAGGTTTTAGTTCAAATGATTCATCTATTAGCTGCTTGTAATATATATCCATCAACTTAGATTCCCTAAAATCCTCAATATTGGCATGAATGTATGCCCTAATGTCTTCAACATGTAAAACCCCATGCGAAATGCTGGAAAAGGTACCTAAGGGATCCACTTCTAGAGATTTGTAGGGATGTTTCTTAAATTTGGGGCGAGGCCTATCAGAAATCTTTACAACATTCAGAGTATCCATCTTAAAGATTCAGAGAGAGTTTGATCAAGAGTGAAAAATAACTTTTTATGCTTCTAGGTTTCATGGAATGAGCTGGATTGGATTGCTCGAAGAATTGTCTTCTGTGGTTGATCTTTGAGAGGCTTGAGACAATTTGTTTGCAGAGCTCTTTTTCTCTTCTTCTCGAGTGCAAATGTATAAATGATGAGCAAATGAACCCTTTTATCTTTGAGAAAACCCTAATTCCACATTGCAATAAATGTGCAACTTAAGTTATTCCAGTTGCCTTGTTCTCCTTGTTCTGAGAAAGACCTTTTCCAGATTATTGAGATATACTTAGAATTATTCTCGGTGATTGATGACAATCTATCTTCCTTTGCCCAAACATTTGATCTATCCGTAGATCAAACTATCTCAAATTTGAATCATACCGGATCTAACTGTGAAAATCATGTTCTTACCGGATGACTGTTAAACCAGATTAATCTCAAATGATTAACCTCTTCAAATTCATTGCAGATCTTTCATATCTTCCCCAAGGGTTATTTAGATGTTTCTCTGAGAGCCCTTTTAGTCCGTAACCTTCCATGTGCCAATTTTAGGCACCAATTGACTATCTAGGGGAAAATATTTTCTTTTGTGACTCCCCTCTAGCCAGAGCTCATCTATTTAGTTTCCGGAAGGAATATCAGCACCAGATTCTGGTGCAGATCCATCCCCATCATTTTTTGTACTTCTCTTCACCCATATCTTGTTCATTTCCCTTTGAATTTCATCCGCATTCACTTTTCCTTTTCCTTTGTCTTGGTTTTGATTATGATGCACCAGACCCTTTTTGTCCTGATTCTTGCTTCTGTAGAATTCGGCAATATGAATGAATCTATTGCAATTGTAGCAAACAACATTTCTTTGCATATTTGACTAATATCCTCTTGATCTACATTGATTATCCATATGTCCCATTCTATTGCATGCAAAACATCTACCATTGAATGAATTGTTCATTTGCATATTTTTGTATTCATGAGTTTTGTGACCATACCTTTTGCAATTAAAACACTATCCGGAGAAGGATGACCTAGTCTGATTCATTCTTCTTCTGCACTGATTTGCTTTATGACCAATGTTATTGCAATTATGGCAGTATCCATTGAAAGAAGGATATCTTTGAGCATTTGGTTGCCTTACCAGAGGTCTTCTAGGCTTGTTTCTTCAATTTTCTAATCTTGAGTTCTTCTGACTGGATCCGGAGCTTTCACCTTTTTCATATCCCAAGCCTTGCTTGTCATCTACCCTCTTTTGGCTTTGAAGAAGAACTTCAAGTTGAGCAGATCTTATCTTGAATTTCTCTTTGTATTCATTTGCTATTTGAAGCTCCCTTTTAAGAGTGTCAATCTGATTCTCAAGTTGTTCTTCATTATCTCTAGCTTGTTCAAGATCAGATTCTAGATGCCTGATTATTCTATCCATTTTGTGGTAGTCTTCTGATTTCTCCTTGAGAGATTGTCTTAGATCATCTTTAGTTTTTCTTTTCTCTTCAATTTCTTGAGTGAATTTCATAACTCCTGATTCCATTTCATGTCTTACCATAATGACCTCTTTTGATAAATTTTCACATAACTTGGTTTTCTCCTTTAGATCTTCATTTGTATCATTGGCTTCACCTTGACTTGCCAATTGTTGAAGCAGATCCTTTCTCTTTTTCATAGAGATACTCAGTTTCCCTTTTAGTTCATTTATGAAATCATCAGCTTGTTTGAATCTTTCCTTGAATTCATTGACTTCAAAGTTAGATTGCTCAAGATCATCTAGGGCAGACTGAAGTTGTTCCATCATACCATACACATCCATTTAAATTCCTAGATCTCCTCAAGTTGTTAGGCTCTGTTTGGAGGAACTTGGCTTTGATACCAATTGTTGATAACTGAGAGGGGGAGTGAATCAGTTATCTTACTTAATTTAACTTTTTGTTCTTCTTTAACAACTAGTGCAGCATCAAAGCAAAAAAGCATCCATAATCATGAAAGCAAAAACAAAGTCAATACACATAACATAATGATTTTGACGTGGAAAACCCTATTAAGGGAAAAACCATGGGGTGACTAACCCAAGAATGTATTCTCTATTAGAAGAATAGAAATACAAAATGACACTTGCCAATTAGGGCTCACTACCCGAGCACACTGCTTGAGCACACTGCTCACAAGAGGCTCACTGCCTACAAGAGACTCACTATCTACAAGTTATAAAGAGAGTAACAAGAAACTTGAACTGATGAGAAGCATCCACATATGCTAAGGTTTAGTTCTAGTTAGGCTCAATACATTGATCTACTGTACTTCATTCTTCCTCTTCTTTGGTGCTGATGTCCTGTCACATACCAGACCTATCTTACTGTCTTCACACTGCCCTTTTATTTTTCTTCATACTTCACCACACACAACACACACCTTTACATCCAAATCCATCTGGTATATATATCCACACCAATGATTTCAACACCTTTCTAGTCGGCATCCAGAATAGTCAATATTTTCCCAAACTCTGATCTGTCGGTTGAATCCTTACTTATCAAGTGATGTGTATCAAGGAGATGCTTATAGAAGTCATCAATCATGTTGGCCAATCATGAATGATACCTTAAGAAACTTGATCACCATCAATAACTCATCCGGATTAAGGTCTGATGCTCTGCCGATCAGTTCTTCCTCTGTCAACTCTGCCAAATAGGAACCCAACACTTAGGTGCTCATATCTTTTCACTCTTTCATCACCAGAGGCTCAATCTATGGAATGTATCAGTCAAGGTACACCTCTCAACTTCCCCAAGTCTGCACTTTACTAAGATACTTCCTCTGAGAGATCCGGACCTGACTATCAGACCTTGCCACATGCTCTGTTCTTGCTTACCGGACCACAACACTCTTCAATCTGACTTCTAGTATAGGCACACCATGTCCTGCGGATGTGTGGGATGAACTTTGTTGCCATCAATGACAACAATCATGAAGCCACAATGTGTCTCTTGCCAACAAACTCAACTAGCCTCCACACAGCTGAGACTACACTAGGGTCACACTGTCATTATCCATACTTTTGAGATTGCATATCAATATGTGGACCATGGGCTTGTTATAAGTACATCACAAAGAGAAAGAAGATACATTTCTACTCATGCCTTCATATTGTGAGATTGATTTTCAGTATGCTGCCATTCTTCATGACTAGGCTGAAAGACACTCACAAGCTCCCCATCTATAGTAGGGTGTTCCCAATACAAGTTTTGATTCTTTCATAGTACCCAGAACTTAAGGAGGTTACTAAGTCTGCATAAGGTTTCTTTGCAAATCCATTTTCATATGTAGCTTCAAGGAAGTCATCACTATGAGATATGCTAGGTAGAACATTGTTTTTCTGAATTTACAAGACAAAAATTGATCACATATAAACGGGAAGTACCCAAAATCATATGTCCTAATCTGCAATCCTATTCTTTGTTCTGCATAAGCCAGATACTCTTGATAGAATGATGAAAAATAGAATCTCTTTGAACTTTGGGTTGATGTTTCATTTAATGGTTGTAGCCAAACCATGGGAAAATTGGAAGGTAGAAACCATGAAGTGTTGGGGAATGGCTCACAAAAAAAAAGAGTCATGTCTACACCTCTGTCTATCAGGAGTACCCTGTTGCATAGGAGAGCATAAAGAAATATAGAAGCTATTGTCACTATCCTATTGTCTGATCATCTGTAAGAAACCCACACAACATACTTGCTTGTTCTTCATAAAGAGCCAATGTGGTGACTTTGGCAAGAACAACATTATCACCAACTGTACAAGAGCAGGTAAACCTACTACACCTAGCATCTAGTGCGATGTCCCTAGCACCTTTGTAAATCCTAGATTCATAAGGTATGATAGGAACTATCCTCCAATAGTCATCAGTGTATTTGTACTCACTAGTGCTCCCTTTATTTCAAAGGGAGAAACTTCTGCAATACAAATAGGGGCAGTTATTGATGCAACCTCAACACCTAATCCAACTAGCAGTCGCCCAACAATTAGAGTATATGGTTCTGGTGCAACAGCCATTGCAATGGCTCCAAGAATAAATAAATCAGCTATGAGAGTCACCTTCTTGTGTCCATATTTATCACGAATATACTTGTTGATGTATGTTTTTACACATTCATAACAAAAGTTAAAATTCACAAAGGAACCTTAGTTGTCTTGAAAGATATGAAGAATTGACTAAGAATTCTTAATCTCAAGTTTCTATATGGTCAGGTCTTGACCTTGTGGATAATTTAGTAGGTTAATGTGAAATTGTAATGTTCAAGGGGCCTTACTCAATTTAAGGATGTGTTACTAGCAATTGTCATTTCCTATGTGCAAATATCTCAAAATAGTTCTCAATTTAATGATCCTTTGCAACTATTTATAAATTTCAAGTCAAACTTTACATGAATTTTACAGAAATAGACTTGATCTTTCAAACCTTATGAAAATCATCAAAAATCTTTAGCATTTCCATGTATTTAATTGGATTTTTAACAACTTCCTTTAGATAACTGTGTTTTAGCTAACTATTTAAAGATAGTTTTTGAAAAGTTAGAAAGAAAAAGGTTAGAAAACTAGATTTCATCCACATACAGTTCTTTATTACTCATGCATATAAACTTGTTTATCCTGATCAATTCAAAAGAAAATAAATCCTCATACATAAATCCCGAGCACTATCACGAATCAACATATGGAATTGCAATCTTGAAGGGAAAATATAGTAGGAAATACCTAAATCAATTAACACTCTAAAGATAGACACAAAAAATTGATGTTTGTATTTACTAGCATATGATAGCCATTTCAAATTTACAATGTTTTATGACTTCAATCCTTTGAATTACCAACAATAAACACTTACAGACACTTTCACAGATACACCAAAGAGACCAAACACTCCACGCACTCCTTAATGCAGACAACAGGTGAATTCCTAATGTTAATTTTGCTCAAGGCACTACTCTTCAGTCACCTCTCTTTCATACTCTGTTCACTTTTGAGACCTCAGTGTATTCCTGTGTGTACTATTACAAAGTAAAGGGGCTCAATATATAGATTTAATTATCCCAAATATGGTTACAAATTCTTGGTCAATTAACGGTCCATATCTCAAATGTAGCATCAATGGTGGAAAAGCAAATCCCACCAAAATATCTGAGAAAGCATATTCCCGTCAAGCATAAAAGATGCCTTTGCAATCTTTGGAATCTCTAGAATATCTTCATGGTTCACTTTCTCTACATTAGACCTTCTTCTTACTTTTGTGATCTCCCAAATTTCCATCCTGATTTGTCGTGAGCCTCCCTGCAATGTTCTCTTTAATTTCACCATGATGTCGCTTTCATTTTCTTCTCTACTTACTACTTGCATATCAACCAATGCATATGCCATTAGTTAATCAAATGCCATGGAGCCACTTTGATTTTGCCACTATATATCCCCTTGATTTTATAATGCCATCACGCTATAATTGTTGGTTTAGGACAAACAACTGAGAGGGGGGGTGACTCAGTTGTCACCAAAAGTTTCTTCTCTTTAAACACTTAAAGCCTTCTTATTTTTCTATAGCATAATAATGATTTAATCATGGAAGCACAATGCAATATCTCAAGAGCAGAAACATATTAATACATATGACACTAAGATTTTAAGGTGGAAAACCCGGTTAAGGGAAAAACCACAGGGTGACTAACCCAAGATTGTATTCTTTGTTAAAAGAATAAGAAGAACAAAATGGCACTTGCCAATTAGGGCTCAGTTCCTAAGAACACTACTCATAAGAGGCCCACTGCCTATAGGAGACACGTTATCTACAGAATAATAAATATTACATACTTGAACTAGAGATTAGCATCTTCACCATGCTTGAGTCAGTTCCATTTATGCTCAACACTTCTGCTCTGCTTTTCACTCTTCTCCTCTCTACCACTTTCTCATCTCCACACGGATACTTTGAAATCATTTTCCAATTCTTATTTATACATGACATCAACTTTGGACTGATCATCAAAGTTGGCACAACATATTCTATTACAGAGCAATCACAAAAATACAACTTGATTTGTTAGAAGAACTTCATGCGTATCACCACACTGTCAGCCACACATATTTGGGACTTCAATCTTCTTTGAGGAACACGCCATGCTTCACAGAACATCTTCAAGATCATCCACAAGATGTGTAAAACATCTAGTTGGCCATGATTAGGAAGAACATCATCACTCGAAAGTAAATCTTCAATTACGAGCTCAATCTTCAATGTGGACTACCAACACGAACTGGACACAATCTAGAGACCCCCACAAGCTTTCCTGAATCACCAAGAACATCCACATGATTTCTTCTTATTGAAATCATTCACATCTTCATCTGGAACCTCAGGAACAGAGTCTGTCATCATTGTCACATTAGAATAAATGCTTGCAGACCTCCAAATCACGAACCAATTGAGTTGTCAATTCACATTGGCTTCCTAAACATTCCACCAAATCTGCAGAACAAGATATTGCATTTCGAAATCTCACTGGACCTATTTGTCACTCTGTCACCTCTGAACATCTGCCAGAACCAACTTTACTCATATGGCCATAACTTCTCCAAATCTTCATGCAGACCTCTCAAATCTTGACTGGATCATCTTTAGACACATATCTACAAACCCTTTAATGTGCATTCTCTGATCTTCATCTAAATGGGATCTTCACTTCATAGAGCTTCACTATCTTCACTGTTATTCTCTACTTATAATAGGACTAATTTTCTCAATATCCTCAGCACACAGCTCATCCAATCCTTGACATCAATGCAACAGGAGTATGTTGACATCAATGACAACACCAGTCGGGCCCATAGTCGCAACAGTAATCTCCATTTTATACATCTTTTACATTCATCCCTACATACCCGATGCCAAACATAAACAACAAATACCATCAGTCCATTTATATAATGCCTTAGAATCACCCATGATTTTGCTTTGGTATATGATACAAAATTGTAGGAATGGACAACATAGTTTATTTATTAAATTGGAATTGCCATTGATGCCATCTTTATCCTACCAATTTCATATATGAAAGTCGCATAAAATGAACATATCCAAAACAAAACTCATTGAATTAAGAAATAAATGGAAACTACCTTCAGTTCTGTCATTCTATCACACTTCCTGCATACACCCCATCGAATATGAATGACTTAATAAAATAGAAATCACAATTTATTTAATGAATTAAAGCCTCTCAGCTTCACCATTTATATCATATTTACATGCCACTGTTATATGTCATTTTGCATGAGAACAAGATACAAAATGGAATTCCTCAATTTATAACATGAATTGAACCCCCCTTCAATTCTACCCCATATCAACCTACGCACCATGCTTTGCACATCGACCCATTATCTAATGCCAAAGATACAAAATGGAATTCATTAGTATATAAAATGAAATGCAACTCAATACCAATTCCGCCATTGTATGTTTGTATTTACACACCACTTTTACTTTTGCATTTTGAACTCAAATACAAAAACCATACAAACCCAGATACCACATATTTATGCATTCAAATGAAAAGTCCCTTGAATCCATCAATGTATACAACCACATACTTATCCCCTCTTCAATTTCACC
The DNA here is from genome assembly GCA_027924645.1 of Cunninghamia lanceolata. Lineage (NCBI taxonomy): Eukaryota > Viridiplantae > Streptophyta > Pinopsida > Cupressales > Cupressaceae > Cunninghamia > Cunninghamia lanceolata. The sequence goes on along the minus strand of BSBN01000284.1, from coordinate 11,735,182 downwards.
TTGTATTTGACTCCTTGTATATAGCATTGCCTTACTACATTGTATACTGCCTATTCTTAACTTTTCTTTGTTGTGCATACCATATACCTTGAAATATGCTAATTTTGCCCCCATTTATGCAACCTGTCCCCTTTTGTATACTGCACACCATATAAGCCCAATACATTCAGATTTTACAAGACAACAAACTAAGTTTGAAATTATCTTCCTTTCTAGGTTTGTACACCAATGAACACAATGTGGTATACGACCCTGTGTATACCAGATACAAAATGTCACACACAAAATCAAAATCAAAAGTTAATAAAATAGGCCTAAATTACTTTTAGTTCTGTCTCATCACCGTAGAGTATCCTTTTACATACGGATCAATCTTAACCTTTATACAAATCTGGACCTCAGCATAACATAAACCAAATTGACACTTCCTCTCAGATCCGGGAATATATGTATCACTTCCTTGCATATGTTCCTTTGTATATCTCATTGTCTCTAAAGATATACAACATCCGGATGCCCCAAGTTTATAAACTGCATTTGAAACCGCTTTAAGTTTCGAGCTTGTACATAAACCAAATTCTATATCGTTACTTATTGCATATCATCCTTGTTTATATTGTATACAAACACTATATACAAAATGGAACCAAGAAGTTAATCAAATGCACCTTATAAACTCCCGATTGAGACCCTGCACGTTACCCCAGTATAACATTCTTGCATAAACATTACATACACAACAGAAATCAAAGCATATAGATTACATTTGAACTTGCCCTCAATTCTGTCATTTATATGTATCATTGTATCTGCACTGTATGTTATGTTTGTATATTCTTTTGTATCATTCGTTGTATGTGATATTGTATGCATGTTACTTTGTATATTCTTTTGTATGTCGTTTTGCATAATAGATTGTATATCATGTTATATGACTTACTGTATACTATTTTGTATCTTGCATTGTATCTAAAATTACATGTCATATACCTAATACAAACAAATCATAATACACAATCCCCATTAACATTGCTTTTCCTTTCTCCTATGCATTAAAACTCCCTTAGTTTCGATTCGATTTTATTTTAAAATATGGGGTTACACCTCATGAAATTATATAACCGACACCCATATTATTTATCAAACTCCACATGCAATACAATATACCCCAAAAGTAATGGAATACAATTTGCATGTTCTTGGACATAAAGACTTTCATTTAATGATGCATACGAAATCAAAGCACAACATAACCACAATTAGACATGTACTTTCAACCTAAGATACCCAATACAAAAGATAAAACCATCAAAATACGAAGAATAACTTGACAACCATAAGAAACAATGCACATTAGATACACCAAAATGAAAATGTATACCATACCCATATTGACCATAGACCACCAAGCCTTGACTTAACTCATAAGGGCATAACCATCAATATACAAGTAATTTTTAAATAATCCAAAAGAGAAACCCAAATTAGATTTCCACGTAGAATACATGGATTTCATCAGTTTTATCATGCATCGTGTTTATGTTGATTATCAAGAACCAAGGACTTTTTGCCTACACCACCCCCACACACAAAAAACCATGCCAAAAAGCGAAAGCAAATAAGGGGTCCTCATTTTGCCTCCAGGTAAAAATGGGACATGTTGTGAGCATCACAACAAATAGCAACAAAAGAAAACAACAAAATCCCAATAATTCAAGAGGTGAGGATAAGCTAAAACATAATATTCAGATTCTAGTTAAACATGAGTATCCTAACCTCTCCTGAATCATACGACATTCATCAATATAACCATGTAATGATAAGGAATCAAGTGTGTGCATGTGATTAATATACTCATCTTGAAGATAAGCTGAATAAACCAGTGACTGGCATTAAATTACATAGTTGATGTCATTCCCTCATAGCCAACCAGATAAAACCTTGCTGCCAACAGGTGTTCATAGCCTCGGCAAGGTTATCTTTGCAATTCTCCTAAGTATAGCTCCACTGCCAACAAGCGTCTATAGCCCCGGTAGAGTTACTTAGATGGCCTAATTTGGATTCTCATTATAATCCCTTTTTCTTATTTATAACTCTGTGTAACATAGAAATTCATAAGATATTATCATTGTAAATTCATGATGCAAGGTATGATCACTTGTTAAGATTAAGCTGATAAATTGCAATGGTAGAAAGGGTGACCTTAAATTTTTCACTTAACACCTACACTGGTATGTTCGACAAACCCAAGGATTTTAGGTGTATCATCGTGAGAAACTCCTTGACTCAAGAAAAGTAGTGCTGATGAAAAGAATACCATAGACTTGATCAAGAATACCTATACTAACCTGAATCTCAACCTATGTAAGAACTTATATTCAACTCTTGAATTCTAACAATTTTGGTAGCTTTCTAGTGTAACTAGGTACCTCAGCTTTTCCTAACCAAAACAAGGACCCAACAGTGCAAAGCAAAAAAATAAACAACAAAGCAAACTGTACAATCAGCTAACTACAAAAGGAAAAAACACAAAGCAAGAAAAGAAAGCAATGAAAAGAAACAAACTACAGCTACCCTTCCAAACTATACAAGACAGCACTAGGCAAACAAAACTAATAACCACCCCCAGAAATACTCATACTTACATGCCTTTTCAGAATATGCAGGAGCATCATGACATTAGTTATAGTTCTTAGCTTAGCAAACTTATCCTTGAATTCTAAAAAATATTCATTTATTCTACCTTCACTGTATTTAACAGAATAATCTCTAATTATTAGCAATTGGGGTAGCTCATCACGTTCATGATTAATCCATATGCATGTCTTATTCCTTGAATCTCCATAATCAAAACAATATTTAACATTATTCACAGAAAAAAAGAAAGAAACAACCTGATGTATTTCCGGTTCTATTGGACATATTTGTTCACTGCCAACCAGTCTTTTATTTGACTTTGCATTTTTGTTATTTAGCTCAATGTTTCATCCTTCTTCAACCTAATGACATATGACTCCTGATGTATTACCTTTGCATCTTCATTTAACTTCAACTCTTCATTCCACAAGCTTATTAGATTTTTAAACTCTAGCGACACCTCAGTGTCTTCTTTGATTTCCTGCACATTAGTACTTGAATGAGTATCATCATTATAATAATCTGACATATACAAATTTATTATTTCTAAATCAGTTGAATGTGAATGTGAAACAACATTTGATTGACAAAAACACTTCCCTATTTCATTCTCAAAATAATGCTGGAGTGACGTCTGATCATGCACAGCAACTACAAGTTTTTCTGTGTCTTTTATTTTCACCAAGTGTTTTTTGAATAATTCACTTCTATCATCCAACAAGGTGTTCGATTGTATTATCCTGCAACAATCCTAGATCTGGTCATTCAATTTAAAGAAATCAAATAATAAATCAATATTTACTCCTTTTCCTATGATTCCTTTATTTGTTGGTACAAAAACCTCCTTAGCCTTAGTGCATTTTAATTTCGTCATCACCTATTTACACGTCTTTATTAAATCATTTTCATTAAAACGTTTGAAATTAGATTCAGAGATTTTCCCTTGGCAAGTATTCCTTAATAATTCAATATATTTATCAAATGATGTAAGATCAATTTCACATTTCTTTTTCTTCTCATTACATTTTCTTTCCTTACTATCCAATGACTGAAAATGAGGTATAATTTCTTCTCTATATTTTTCACAAGACCTATACCTGCAATCATTGATACTCACACTTAAGCTTTGACAGACATTTGGAGAATGCTTATTCTAACCTTATGATTCAAGAAAAGAGATTTTACTATCCTTTATTTCTGGGATTGGTTCAAGCTTTGTGTCCTTTGAACAATTAATGACTATTGATATTGCCTCTTCTAGCTGATCCATAATCCATTCATTTTCCTACCTATCATCCGCCCTGTACACATCTAAGAAAGAGATCAGTCCTTTTAAAGCTAAATCTAATCTTGTAAGAAAAGTTAGACAATTAATTTCTCCATGCTCTACGGACCTGTGTATCCTGCATCTTCCAAATAAACCAAAGTTAGATAAATTCTCAGAATAAATATTTTTATTTAAAATTTCCTGAAAGATGGGAATGTTAACCTAAAAATTGTCTTCATATGAGTCCATTGAAAATGACACTCTGTTTTCAACTTTTTAGATTTTTTAAAATTTTATGAGATCTAACATATCTTAGAATAAAACATTAAGACTCAGAAAATTAGAATAGTCCTTGAAGTTTGAGCAGTACTTTTGTAAAAACACATTCAAATTCTTTTAAGTAGAAGATATTTACAAACCAAACATTCAAATTGCAAAGCATTAATATGATCCTATTGGCCAATCTACACAAAACCTACCTTAAATTCCATCAGGCCCTCCTAGCACCAAAAACTGTTGATGTATGTTTTTACACATTCATAACAAAAGTTAAAATTCATAAAGGAACCTTAGCTGTCTTGAAAGATATGAAGAATTGACTAAGAATTCTTAATCTCAAATTTCTGTATGGTCAGGGCTTGACCTTGTGGATAATTCAGCAGGTTGATGTGAAATTATAATGTTCAAGGGGCCTTACTCAATTTAAGGATGTGTTACTGGTAATTGTCATTTCCTATGTGTAAATATCTCAAAATAGCTCTCAATTTAATGATCCTTTGCAACTATTTATAACTTTCAAGTCAAACTTTACATGAATTTTACAGAAATAGACTTGATTTTTCAAACCTTATGAAAATCATCAAAAATCTTTAGCATTTCCATGTATTTAACAAGGTTTTTAACAACTTCCTTTAGATAACTGCATTTCAACTAACTATTTAAAGATTGTTTTGGAAAAGTTAGAAAGAAAAAGGTTAGAAAACTAGATTTCATCCACATACAGCTCTCTATTACTCATGCATATAAACCTGTTTATCCTAATCAATTCATAAGAAAATAAATCCTCATACATAAATCCTAAGCAGTATCACGAATCGACATATGGAATTGTAATCTTCAAGGGAAAATACATTAGGAAATACCTGAATCAATTAACACTCTGAAGATAGACGCAGAAAATTGATGTTTGTATTTACTAACATATGATAGCCATTTCAAATTTACAATGTTTTATGACTTCAATCCTTTGAATTACTAGCAATAAACACTTACAGACACTTGCACAGATACACCAAGGAGACCAAACACTCCATGCACTCCTTAATACAGACAACAGGCAAATTCCTAATGTTAATTTTGCTCAAGGCACTGCTCTTCAGTCACCTCTCTTGCATACTCTATTCACTTTTGAGACCTCCGTGTATTCCTATGTGTACTATTACAAAGTAAAGGGAGTCAATATATATATTTAATTATCCCCAATACAGTTACAAATTCTTTGTCAATCAATGGTCCATATCTCAAATGCAGCATCAACGGTAGAAAAGCAAATCCCGCCAAAACATCTGAGAAAGCATATTCTCATCGAGCATAAAAGATGCCTTTGTAATCTTTGGAATCTCCAGAATATCTTCATGGTTCACTTTCTCTGCATCATACCTTCTTCTTACTTTCATGATCTCCTAAATTTCCATCCTGATTTGCCATGGGCCTCCTCGCAATGTTCTCTTTACTCTCACCATGCTGCCACTTTCATTTTCTTCTCTATTTCCTACTTGCATATCAACCAATGCATACACCATTAGTTTATCAAATGCCCTGGAGCCACTTTGATTTTGCCACTGTATATCCCCTTGATTTTATAATGCCATCACATTGTAATCTCTGTTTTATACCTCTTTTACATTCATCCCTACATACATGATGCCAAACATAAACAATTAATACTATCAATCCATTTATGTAATGCCTTAGAATCACCCACGATTTTGCTATGGTATATGATACAAAATGGTAGGAATGGACAACACAATTTATTTATTAAATGGGAATCACCATTGATGCCATGTTTATCCTTCCAATTTCATATATGAAAGACATACAAAATGACCATATCTAAAACAAAACTCATTGAATTAAGAAATAAATGGAAACTACCTTCAATTCCTTCATTCTATCACACTTCCTGCATACACCCCATTGAATATGAATGACATAATAAAATGGAAATCGCAATTTATTTAATGAATTAACACCTCTCAGCTTCGCCATTTATATCCTATTTACATGCTGCTATTATATGTCATTTTGCATGAGAACAAGATACAAAATGGAATTCCTCAATTTATAACATGAATTAAACCCCCCTTCAATTATGCCCCCAAATCAACCTATGCACCATGCTTTGCACATCGACCCATTATCCAATGCCAAAGATACAAAATGGAATTCATCAGTGTATAAAATGAAATGCAACTCAATACCAATTTTGCCATTGTATGTTTGTATTTACACACCACTTTTACTTTTGCATTTTGAACTCAAATACAAAAACCATACAAATGCACCTTATAAACTCTCGATTGAGACCCTGTACATTACCCTAGTATAGCATTCTTACATAAACATTACATACACAACAGAAATCAAATCATATATATTACATTTGAACTTGCCCTCGATTTTGTCATTTGTATGTATCATTGTATCTACACTGCATGTTATGTTTGTATATTCTTTTGTATCATTCGTTGTATGTGATATTGTATGCATGTTACTTTGTATATTCTTTTGTATGTCATTTTGCATAATAAATTGTATATCATGTTATATGACTTACTGTGTACTATTTTGTATCTTGCGTTGTATCTAAAATTACATGGCATATACCTAATACAAACAAATCATTATACACAATCCCCATTAACATTGCTTTTCCTTTCTCCTATGCATTAAAACTCCCTTAAGTTTGATTCAATTTTATTTTGAAATATGGGGTTACACCTCATGAAATTATATAATTGACGCCCATATTATTTATTAAACTCCACATGCAATGCAATATACCCCAAAAGTAATCAAATACAATTCGCATGTTCTTGGACATAAAAGACTTTCATTTAATGATGCATATGAAATCAAAGAACATCATAACCACAATTAGACATGTACTTTCGACCTAAGATACCCAATACAAAAGATAAAACCATAAAAATGTGAAGAATAACCTGATAACCACAAGAAACAATGCACACCAGATACACCCAAATGAAAATGTACACCATACCCATTTTGACCACAGACCACCAAGCCTTGACTTAACTCATAAGGGCATAACCATCAATATACAAGGAATTTTTAAATGATCCAAAAGAGAAACCCAAATTAGATTTCCATGTAGAATACATGGATTTCATCCATTTTATCGTGCATCGTGTTCATGTTGATTATCAATAACCAAGGACTTTTTGCCTACACCACCCCCACACACAAAAAACCATGCCAAAACCCAAAAGCAAACAAGGGGTCCTCATTTTGCCTCTGGGTAAAAATGGGGCGTGTTGTGAACATTACAACAATACTCACTTATTGTAGCTCCTAAAATGGTGCCAAATATTGCCATACTAACAATAGTCTCCTATAGAAAGGCGCTCTCATTCACATCTTTAAAATCTTCACGAATGTAGAGAAGGGCCTCTAATATGACACCTGATCATGGGAATGCCTCTTCATCAAAACCTAGACCTCCCCTTCTACATTATTATCTTGAGAAAGGCAGCTTGCTTTTACCATACCATTACTAGAGAATGGAACAACCCACAACTCCAAGTAAAATACACACAAAGGCCTTTCTTGTACCACACTAGACTCCATTATGCTACACATTGCAAAAAACCAAATGTTTGGAATAAACCCTTTGGATCCATCACTACATAAGTAACACAGTAATGTTTGTCTCTATAAACATTTCTTGCAAGCCACCATGGTGTCTAAGGGAAATGCTACATAGTCCCAATATGTATGTCCATCATATAGCTAACCACAAAATGAAGTATATTACAGGTTTCCATGAGAAATCATATTGATAGAATCTAGCTTGAATATTTTTAGCCCCACCCTTTTCAGGGATTGTCCTTGAGTTTGCTGCATCGTCCAGAGTAGATTCGACCAATTGTTTCGATTCTTTAAACAACTTTCTTGGAGGGGTATCTGGACCATAGCCCAAAAGGTATAAACTAGAATGGCCAGTAATCTAGGATAAAGTGCCAAGTGAGTTGGCATTGCCCATCCAAAAGTTGTCAATGGAATATTGCTTGTAGATGTTCCATTAAGAGCCATAAGAATCATTAAGTTTTCAATGGATGACATTGATGCACCAACATAGCTGGCAATGACCAAAGGATTCCATAGGTATACAAGTGTTGAAACATCTCTAGCTAATAAATTTCATTGCATTTGTATAGACTTTGACAAATTGAATGATGTTATGCTTCTCATATGTGCTAACTAAAGAATATATCCAATACGATGCAATAGCAGAGCACCCAAACAATCTACAAAAATAAAAACCAAACTACAAAGAAGCTCCTTTGTTTATCCTCCTATTATGTTGACTATTAATGGCCCAAGAATATGAAGCAGTAAAGGTGATCCATGATACATAGAGCCTGCATAAAGCTACATAAAGAGACATAGCTAACTAGTTCAACCATTGTCCCTCTGCCAATCTGCAGAGGCTGGTGAAAGGGGTGGCAACTTCAGGGTGAGACAGAGGCATTTGTGGGAGGCTACTCATTATTAACAGCACACAAATTCCCACACCACTTATCACCGCTACCCAAAACCACTTCCATCTTCTTTCTTCCATCTCTGCAATTGCCATTATTGTTCTTTATCATGACAAGCTTCACAAGTACTTGATTTTGATTCTGAGTTCTATGAAATACCTTCAAACTTCCTAGTTCGATTGAGCGACTACCATCCATATGAAGGGAAAGGAACAAAAGATATCACTACTTGCAAGACATTCCTGATGATAGATCGAGAAATCCATGATTTTTCAATGCTTTGAATTTCTTAAAATTCCTTAAATAACTTTGTCTCATGATTATACTCTTTTTCATTGACAACACCAGAGTTACATGTTTTTCCTACAATACCACTCACAACAGTCACTTGCATGGATGAATAAATGGATGTTGTTTGCCTTATGCAGAGTGAAGGAGATGGAAATGTAGATCAAGATCGAAATAGACAACGTGACCAAAGATGGCTATGATTACAAAAAGGAAAAAAAATTGTTTATGCATGGGCAGAGTTTTATGCTGCTAATACATTTGTAAAAATAATCAAGTCTTAGCACGGGCAGCAAAATTTGCCACCCCTACATCTCACAAAGGGGTAAGTCACTTGCATGAGTGGTAAAAAAAGTCGTTCATGCATGGAGAATCCTTTGAAATGTTTAAGGTGTGGGTGGTGAAAAACACCACCACTTCAAACACAAGGGTAAACTCATGCAGTGTGAAAATTGACAGCCAAAAAACAACAAAAGATTTCAACAATGAATTTCACAATTTGATTTTTTGTGCATCTCATAAGCTTTAAGAAATAAAGTGAGGAACCTAGGTCATTTATGTTGGGGTTCAAAAATTTACAATGACACTAACTAAAAACAAACCATAAAAAATATATATATAATAACATTAAACAAACCCTAACATGAACAAAAGAAAATGCAAGCACTCAAAGACTTAGAAAACTAAAAAAAACAAAAAACCCTTAACATAATGACATCAAGAAAGTATGGAGAAGAACAAAGAAAAATGAAGACAAACATACTTGGTTGAAAGAGCTGACAAGTCAATAAAAACCCTAGTTGCAAATTGACAAAATTTGGTCCACCACGTGTGCCAAAGGGGAAGTCGAGGATTTGTTTGAAATCTCAGAGGAAATGTGAGGATGAAATGAAAAGAAATAATGAAAATATGACATCGAAAAACCTTTTAAAATGCCAAGTTTTAAAAAGTTAAGTGCACATTAACTGCACTTCACTTGAAGTATGAGATGCTTAGGCAACACTTATCCCCACTTACGAACCAACGAAGATACAACATGCATGGGTAGGGATTTTCACTGCCCTTCCACTTGACATAGGCACTAACATGCATCGGCGGAAAAATTTGCCACCTAAGCATGTAATGTTAAAACTTAATCATGTAATAGTGGTAATTTTAACTACTCTTACATGTAAAGAAAACACTCTAACTCTTGAAAAAGATCAAACACAAATGTTTGATTTATTTGCAATTTAACCTAATGATTCAAACTTCGAGACAACAAAATGAGGGGGAAATGAAGAGATTTTTCAAATCTAGGAAACCATGCACAAGAGCAAATGAATTTGCCTCGATTTGCATGCTTAGAGTTGTAGGCTACAAAATGGACAAGTTTTGTAGGGGTCATCCTAAAAAAATTAGTGTAGCTAATTTTGAGGATAACAGTTGGCTCTAACAGGGGAGCTTCCTTTGATCGTCCTTTGAAAAGATCAAAGGGAGAAGAACTCCAGTCTCTAAGTGCCTTCATCCATCCATTGGACCATAGAGTCAGGAAACACAACCAAAGGACACAAAAAGACTAAAAAGAAAAAGATTCAAAAATATACATATATTCACAAACTTATTTGTCACTTCACTTTGAGAAAAGCTTCAGATGTTGTCTGCTGTGAGGTAGTAGAAAAGATGTTGCTTTTTTTATGATTGAAAGAGTAACATTTCCCAGTGTTTGCCATTTTGGGATCTTCTTCTGCACCCAGATTCAATTTTCCAACTTTTGTTGATGAATTTGGTCCCAATTGTCGTTGTTGTTTGATAAAGCGATCATGCTTATCAAAAAGTTTCTTTAAAGAAACCAATTCTTTGAAAATCCCATTTCCTTTTAGCTACAAAATCTCTTCACTTGAAGAGGATGACTCATCTATTTCTAGACCTCCATTTGAAACATTATCCAATAACTCAGGATCTTCATTAGTCTTCAAGAAATAAGTATCCATATCGAAAAACTCAAAAATAATCTGAGCCTTTGGATCCTCATATTTTGTCACTATGTACTTGGCCTCCCTTTTAGGATGAAGTTTCTGCATAATACCCTTAACAAATATTCTTGCCTTTGACATTTGAATCGTTGTTTCCTCAGCATGATCTATGATATCAAAAAGTTGATATGGACTAGCTACAAAAGATAGAAAACTCTCATCTTGAGGTTTTACACTGGGGGTACTGGTCCTAGGAACAGAGGATGAATTAAGAGGATCTGATGTACTTACTTGTTTGTCATTAGCCACATCTTTATGATTTGATTGATTCTATGACCATGTGAAAACAACATAAGATTCACCAAAAGCATCTTCTTCTTGTTCTACTTCATCTTTAAAGTTTAGGAAATTGATGGTAGAGTCGCCAGCTAATTTCTCTTCACCCTCTATGAAAAGATTAGCATCATCTTTTCCTTGATCATATTCTAATTGAAGAAGATTAATTTTCTCTGATTCATAATAGAAGACTATTTCATTCACAGGTGGTGCCTCTAAAGCAAGTCTTCCTTGTGATGCAGGAAGCCTGTTTTGATTCTAATTCCTTGAAGCATTACCTTGGTATTTTAGTGCATTAGGAAAAGTTCTTGATATGTCCTTGTAGAGAGGAATGGATGAACTCTGCAACATCTATTTTTCAGAGCTAATAGCTCATTAGCCAACTTTTGCACTATAGGATCCATAGTACTGGTAGAAGGTAAATCCAAAGGGGGTTGCCCACTAGGCCTAATAGAATCCTTCTTCAACATCCCTACCAAGATCAAATCATCCTCCACTTCAATTGCCAAACTTTGAGCAATTGTAAGATCAGTTGGTACTACTCTTCGTAAAAGAAAAATTACTTTTGACAATTGTGAATTGATGAAGAAGCATTTTAGGTTCTCAGCTATGGGTTGAGAAACAGTTGGGATCCTATTCTTTATCTTATTGACCTTTGCCATGAACTCACACATGGGCTCATACAGTTCCTTTTTCATTTGAGTAAGTTGGGCCAATAATGCATAAGTATCTTTTTCTAGCATGAATCTAACTTTGAACTGGGTTCAAAGTGTATTCCATCCAGTGATAATTCTTGGTGTAAGGTGATAGAACTAATCAGCTGCAACACCTTGGAGTGTTTCTACGAATTGTCTCATAGAAACATCTTCATACTGCATGCAATGTAGAATGCTGCAATGTTTTCATCCGGATGTTATTTGTCATCCCCATAGAACTTGGGAAAGTTCTTACGTGAACCTTGGGGTAGTTCATGTAGAGGCTGAGCCAAAGTCAAAGGACCAAATGCATTTCCCCATGGACCTGGGACAGCCATACTCTTAACAAACAATAAAGCAGATATAACAAAGAATATTTTACAAAAGATGAGGCCAGTATGCTTCAACCAAAGGCGAGAGGCTCTTGGTTGCGTGTTTGGTCCCTAGTGAAGTCACCAAAAACTATTGGGTGAATATTTTGTTGTCAACTCACTGAAGACAAAATGGTTATATCAACCTCAGTGTGATGAGATAAATCTCTACTCTTAGCAAGGGGAGGCTCCCTTTTTACTGCTTATTGAAACAAAACTAAACTACTTTAAGCTAGAAGTATTTACACTAGCTTTTACCATGTAGGGGGTGTGTTACATCCATCCTTTTCTCTTCTTTCAGAAAAGATGTTTACAATGTTTCACAGTAATATTTAAGAATGCTTCTACACTTCTAATATTAACCTAAATAGTAATCACCAATATTCTTGATTAAACATGTGAATAATCAAAGAGTACTAGTATAAATATGTGATAAGATACCGAAAGACATGCAAAAGCACAAAGTCTTTTCACTGCCTTTAATGAGAGTTTTATAGTAACCAATGATGTAAGTTGAAGCACAAAGTCTTTTAACTTACTTCACAAAAAGATTCACAAACCAAGTGAATAATCTCAAGTACAAAGTCTTCAAATTATCCCTATAAAGATTTTAAAAGTAATCGTATCACCAGTTGGAGCACAAAGTCTATCAACTAACAATACCACTGATCCATACGAATGTATTTGAAAATTATAGCAAAAAGTCTACAAGTTCTCAACATAATTCATATACAAAGTGAACAACTACAAGCTCAAAGTCTTTATAATCCTCCACTAAGAAATGCTTTCAACACACGTAGATTCAAGTAAATAATATAGCACAAAGTTTATATGACTTATCTTGAACTTCCTCCAATCAGATTAACTAAACACCACTTTATCCAATCAGTCAACAAGAGAAATTAGCAAAAATGCCATATGAACATCCTCACTCATACAAATTCAATTCAACACAAAGTTTGATATCAAAACTTGTCTTCTTTACTGATAGGAATTGATCGTGCAATTTGAACACAAAGTCTTGTTGGTCCTGATGTTAGTCATTCACAAACATAGAATAAAAGTTACACAACAACCTTTACTCATCTTGAAAGATATGATGAATTCAAAGAATTCATGATCCCAAGTCTCCGTTGATTAGGTCTTAATCTACTGACGTTACTCAGTGGTTGATGTGTGTTGCTGTTTTCCATTCAGGGGCCTTACGTGTTTCTGCAAAGTTCATCATCATTACTTTCAAATATCCTACTCTGGATGTTTGCTCTGCATAAGTCTCCAACAATTCTACCTCTGCACTGTGAATTTAGTCAAATAAAGTGCCTACAGGCTGATATTTGCATGATTTCTGTCATTATTTATGATTCTTGGCATGATATTTCCAATACTACATGCATTTAACTCAAATATGCTAATGATCTTCAGTTACCTACAGGATTTCAGCATATTTCACTGTTTCTGCTTGTTATTTATCATGATTTACAGTTATGGTGATGAATTTATGAAATTAAAAGAAGAAAAAGGGTTAAGAAATGAGATTCCCAAAACTACTTGACTTAGATCACTGATTCACATACAAGCTCCCATACATGCAATGAAAAGAAGGAAAACTAAAAATCATACTTCACCAGGACATTCCACAAATCCGCATGATTTAGTGCAAATCTTCAAAGGAAAAGTTGACAACAACATGTAATGAAATGAAAGCGCTTCCAGTTGAACACAGCATTCACCAGTACATATCCAGAAATCAACAGAAAGATTACGTAAAATTTACAATTAGGATGTAATCTGGAACTTCATATCCATTCAGTATGCTCAAGAACAGGTACATTTACAGTGATCTGAAGAAAGAACCTTGACATTTCAACAATTCTATCCTCATTAGTCTCAGTAATCCGATCTCTTAATTGATTCTACAGTAATTGACTTTTTGCGCCAGATGCGTCTGTGTATTCTAATGTATATCTCCCTATTTGATGACAAGCTCTGGCTCTTATATAGAACAACTGCCAAAAAACGGTTACAACGATCCAAGGATCAGGATCCTCCCATAACAAACAACGGTCCAGATGAAAAGCACATGCTTCGCCAGTTAGCAAATGTACAGCTGGCACAGAATATTCTAGCATCTTCAACTTGATTCGGTCTCCAGCTGGTGAACAGCATATTTGACAATATCCTCCTCATTTCTGGCCCATGTTGCCTCCATGCGCAACTTTGTAATGCTCAGCTTCAGCAGCAGCTCTAACAACATCATGACTTCAATGCTCATCTTCAGCAGCAGCATCATGACTTCCTGCAAATAAACAGACAAACATTAAGTTCATCATCATGATGATAAACAACAGGAAGTAAACATTTTATTAAACATACCTCCCAATGCAGCTACAGGCAATCAGGCTTTACCTGTGGAAAATATGCACTAAATGCATAAACAGCATAAAACAACCAGGTCAACCCTTGTTGACCAAAATTAGGCAGTCGGGCTTTTAAATTTCTATCGTTTCAAATTTTCCCGCCCATTTCCTTGTGTATCGGGTTCAAATATGATCATGCATGTCAAAATATACAAGGAAATAACCGCCCTTAACAAATTACTTCACATCTAGCTTTGCATGCTCTGTTTGAATGTTTCGGGTCATCATCACATTAGCATCGGTGTGACCACATATGATCGGGGTGACAAATTTATACTTGGCCGATGGCAACAGTTATACCTACGTCAAAAATCATGATGATGCCTAACTCTATGTCTTCTATCTAGCTGCAGGATATCACGAAATATGATGCTCCTCCTTTCCGAATGCTCTGATGAAAAGTACATCAGGATGTTTCACTTCTGCATATTGGGGAAAGAAAGACATCATCGTCATCATCATGATGAAGACAAAAGGAGGATTTGGAATATGATCCTGCTGCTGAGGAAAGGAATATCTGGTGACGTCATCGTCATATTCGGGCTTCATTAAAATGCAAAAGATGACGTCACCGTCATGTTTCATTAAGATCAGGGGATAAATGCAAGATCGGGTCACCTAAGGAAGATGATCGGGTGATGAATGTAAAATGCGACCCCTTTTTCGGCCAAGGTAATCCGCTCGAAAGATTAGGATGATGATCATCATCATCATATCCGCACTGGGTGATTTAAAAAATATGATCCTGCTGAAGGTCCAGATGACGCCATCAGGATATCTGGGGCTTTTGTTAATCTTATAACATGACGTCATCGTCATCATCATATTGGCGAACAGGATCATGCCTTGGAAAATATCCTGCCAAAGGAGAAAGGTGATGGTGACGTCATCATCATCAGGATATCTGCAAAAGGTTATACTTCTCGGCAGGAGGATATTGCGAAATGTCGGGTAGACAAACAAGATCATGATGATCTTGTCAACAAGGTAGGAATGAAATATCACCCTCCGCTTCGAAAGATAAGGTGATCATCATGATCACGCAAAAGGAAAACAGGAGGATTTTACGAAATGCGATCCTGCCTTGAAAGATCCTGATGATGATGATCACCAGGACTTTGACGTGCGCGTGCAAATTATGCAGATGGCAGATTTCTTAAGCAAGGTGATATTATAATATCAGCATGATATTATAATATCGGGTGATGTTAGAATATCATGATGCTCGCGATGTTTCCAGGATCACTTGACGGGTAAAACACACTATTACTTAAGATTGACGTCCGGATGTTTCGGGACTGCATGATTTTTATATCGGGCGATAGATTAAGATCATGATGATGACCTTTCGCGATACAAAAGACCGCTCGACGGGGACAACCTACTACGACTTAAAGTTGACGTCTGGATGTTTCGACCTCAGGATATTATCAGGGGGCTTTTCAAATATCATGATGATGATGTTCATCATACAGCAATTATCAGGTTTGACCAAAACTTTGACTGCGCATAACTCCCTCATATGGACGAATTTTCAAGTGATGTAAAAGGCAAACCTGCATGGAATTGCAAACTCTTTCTAACCATGAGATCATAGGAATAAAATATGAACTTTGACAAACTAACCTCATGATGATGACCTACCTCATCCTGACCTTCATGATGATGATGCACCTGACTTATTTTTACCAAACCGCCAGAAAGCAGACAACACAAGCCAAAACAAAAGTTGGGTCCCTGTTTTGATAAGTTAAAATGGGGCGTGTTGTGTAACCACACAACAACTTGCCACCAAAGAAAACAACAAAATTCAAATAATTCAAGTGATATGATCATATTCATCTATAGTATTCTAGTTCTCTCTAAGTAAAATCATCATGATCTTTGAATGATAAAGTTTCATCAAGGTAACAGTGCTAACAAAGGATCATGTGTGTGCATATGATTAATTATCCTCATCTTGAAAGTAAGTTGAAAACATAAGTAACTGGTGTTAAACTACATAGTTGGAGATCATCCCTCATAGCCAACCTGGATAGAGCCTTGCTGCCAGCAGGTGTCCATAGCCCCGGCAAGGTTATCTATACAATCTCCCTAAGTAGAGCCCCACTGCTAGCAGGCATCTATAGCCCCGGTAGAGTTACTTAGATGGCCTAAGTTTATTGTTTCTGATTTTCCTTTAAAATTTAAATTTGATATCATCATGTCAGCTCATTTGTACAAGGTGTAGTCACTTGCAGCTTTAGGTTGGAGATTGTATTGGTAGCAAGGGAGTCCCTTTAGATTTTTCACTTAACACCTATACTCATATCTTTAACAAACCCAAGGCTGTTAGGTGTTTCATTGTGTTTGATTCACTTTGGACAAGAAAAAGCACCCTGATGAAAAGACATCATAAACATGATCATAAACACTTCTTAGAATGAATCATAACCTATATTTAAATATGATCTCATCACTTGAATCCTAACAATTTAATTATTTTCTTAAGGTGATGAAGTGCATCATCCTGACTTACCAAAACAAGGTCCCAACCAACAAAACAACAACAACAACAAGCAAACTATACAAACAACTATACAACTATACAATATGATACATGAGACTGTCATGAAGTCACTCAGGCCTGGAAATAATGTTTGAGGAATTGTCCATTGACTGGCAACGGGACATCCTCACCTGTCAGGTTCTTAAGCCTATAAGTGCTGTCTCCTAAAATTTCAGAAATCTGAAAGGGACCTATCCATAGTCTATCAAACTTACCATGATCACCTTTCCTTTCATGGGCTTTATCCCACATCAGGACTAAATCTGATATCCTGAAAGCTTTAATTCTGGCTCTCTTGTCAAACCAGCGTTTGACAACAGCCTGATGTTTTGCAAATTGGTCAATCGCTTGACTTCATTTTTCTTCCAGATGCATCAACTGAAGCAACCTGACTTCCTGTTTATTATCTATGCCTAGATAGTCTTGGGCAAACTGCAGAGTAGGAATTTTCAAGTTTACAGGGAGGATAGGATCTACCCCATATACTAGCTGGAAGGGTGAGTTTCCCAATGCAATTTTCATTCTAGTTCTGTCTACCCATAAGGCATATTTCAGAAATGAGTTCCATTCCCTGGGATTTTTCTCTATCAATTTTCTTATGATACTCAGTAAATTCTTATTGGTGGATTCTGCTAATCCATTTCCCTGGGGATAGTAATTGGATGAGAACTTAAGTATGATCCCTTGATCAAAAGCCCAACTTGACAATTTAGTGGAAATGAAGGCAGAACCATTATCACTTACCAATGCATAAGGAATTCCATACCTGGTGACAATGTTGCTTTCCAGAAATTTAATGACATCATCAGCAGTACAAGTTTTGCTGCTGATAGCCTCAGTCCATCTGGTACAATAATCAGTAATTGTTAGGACATACCTCTGGCCTGAAGAAGACGGAGGATTGATTGGTCCTATGAAATCCATGCCCCACTGTGCAAATGGGCGCTCTTCCATCACTGGCTGCAATGGTTGTGCAGCATATTTTTCTCTGTTGGCAACAACCTGGCAAACATGACAACATTTAACATGATCAACTGTGTCTTTAAAAATTGTAGGCCAGTAATATCCTGCTCTGAGGATTGCATGTGTTGTGGCCAACGCTGATCCGTGGGCAGTTCCAAACTTGTCATGTAACTCTGTCAAAACTTTATTGGCTTCTGGTTTCTCTAAGCATCTCAGGTATATCCCTTCATAATTCTTTTTAAACAGGGCTCCTACCTTCATCATATACTTCTGGGATCTTATCTTTAAGGCTCTTCTCTGTGAGGCTTGCATTCCTGAAGGACATCTTCCTATGATCAGGATGTGCCTGATGTCTGAATACCATTCCCCATTATCTTTCTCATTGATCACATACTGCTAACTGATGATGTTTGGATCAGTTTCAGATATCATCTGGCTCAGAGCTTGTCCTCTTACTAGCTTCATGGGTGTGATCTCCATGTCATATTCTTGTAGTACCGTAATCCATTTGGCCCTTTTTTCACCAGGTTCACTCTGCATCAGCAGCATCTTTACTGCTGCATCTGGTACCACAACAATCACCTTACTTCGTAGTATGTAATGTCTGAATTTCTTTACTGCTCTGACTAATGCAAGTGCCTGTCTTTCAACATCTACGTATCTCAACTCAGCATCTCTGAAAGGACAGCTCATGAAAGCGATTGGTTTCTCTTCTTTATCTTCATTTCTTTGAGTTAACACTGCTGCAGAAGTATGTTCTGAAGCAAATGAGTAGATGTAGAAATCTCTTGTGTAATCTGGACTAATGAGGACAGGAGCATCTGAAATGGCCTTCTTTATATCCTCAAAGGCAGCTCTGGCTTCTGGTGTCCACTCAATTTGTGCATCCTTTTTCAACATAGCATTCAGTGGTCTGACAATCTCAGCAAAGCCAGTGATGAACTTCCTTACAAAATT
The DNA here is from genome assembly GCA_027924645.1 of Cunninghamia lanceolata. Classification (NCBI taxonomy): domain Eukaryota; kingdom Viridiplantae; phylum Streptophyta; class Pinopsida; order Cupressales; family Cupressaceae; genus Cunninghamia; species Cunninghamia lanceolata. The sequence goes on along the minus strand of BSBN01000284.1, from coordinate 11,715,961 downwards.
TATCTGACCAAAATAAGATTTAAGTTCCTTTTTGCTTCCTGGAAGTGGTAACTTCATAATGGATTCCACCCTGTCAGGATCAATGATAATCCCATCCTCTGTGATTAGGTGGCCTAGTAACTTTCCTGTTGTGACCCCGAATATGCACTTCTTGGGATTCAAAGATATTCCATATTCTTCACATTTCTTCAGTACACTTCTGAGATCAGCAACATGATTCCCCCTTTCCTTGGAGAATACTGTCAAGTCATCCATGTAGATGACTATACATTTTCCTACTAAGCCTCTGAAGGCTATGTCCATTGCTCGCTGGAATGTAGCTCCAGCATTTATCAGTCCAAATGGCATACGTCTATATGCAAATATCCCCCATTTTGTGGTGAAGGCAGTTTTTAATCTGTCAATTTTATCAACCATCACTTGGTTGTATCCTGAAAAACCATCCAAGAAGGACATCATCTTGGCTCCATTTACCATCTGCAGAACTTCATCCAAAGAGGGCAAAGGATAATTATCCTTTTCTGATGCTCTGTCCAGGTTCCTGAAATCTACACACAATCTGATGTCTCCATTCTTCTTTCTGACTGGCACCAGATTCGCCACCCAAGTGGAGTGCCTTACAGGAAATATTATCCGGGCATTTAACAATTTCTTCACCTCTTCAAGGATGATGGGCTCAAGCAGAGCATTGACTGGCCTCTGCTTCTGTCTGAAAGGTTTTGCATCTGGCTTGAGAGGTATAGTATGAGTTATGATAGAAGTGTCATACGTCTTCAGCTCGTCATAAGTCCATGCAATTACATGTATATAATCCTTAAGGGCCTGAGTTATTCCTTCTAACTCTTCAGGTGTACAAACCTTACCCAACAAGACATTTCTCTTGTCATCAGCTTGTCCAATATTCACCTGTGAATATTGACCTCCATCTGCCTTAGGCAGATCCTTATGTTTAAGCATATTATCCAGATCAAAGGCTCTTTCTAATTCAATCATACCTTTGGGAATTGTGTTGCTAGGCAACTCTAATATCTCATCTTCTTCCCAGACATGATCTTCCATACCATTTTCATCTATGATCTGAGCTTCAAATACGTCTCTGTTTGATATGAAGTCCAAGATGTGTTGGTCATCATCAAACACTTGGAGATTAGTCACATTGTCAGGTACCGAAGGTACTGACACCAATTCTACTGAAAATCTCTTCAGACCAGATATAGACAGCGGTTCCAGCGTACTGGCGGCCTGAGCAAGTGCATCTACCCTTTGGTTCTGTTCTCTTGGCACGTGAACAATGTTGAAGGCATCAAAGTCTTCAATCAGGTCCCACACACGATGTCTGTAATTTGATAGCTTTCTGTAGTTACAAGAGTAAATTCCTCTTACTTGTCTCACAACTAGTTCTGAATCTCCCAAAACATGTAGAATCTTCACCTTCTTCTTATGGGCAAACAACAGTCCATGAATCAGAGCTTCATACTCTGTGACATTATTAGTGCAGGGGAACTGTAATCTATAAGCTGCTAAATAGGATTTTCCTGATGGATCAATAAGGTCAATTCCTACCCCAGCACCTTGCTTAGATTTGGATCCATCAAACCTCAGGATCCAAGGCTTATCTTCAGTAGGACATCTGCTTGAGCTTTCTTTTTTCTTTGCAGCTCTGGCTGCTGCTCCACCTGATATCCACTTTAACTTAGGGGTGTCATCTTCAAGTTTCTTCTTTCCTTTATCTGATGAGCCTGATGGCTTTTCTGTTTTCTCTTCCATCCTAGCAGGAGGATGATGTTCAGCACATACAGCTGCATGCTTCTTCAAAATATGTAAGCACAGTGAGCAAGTTGTTTCTGAGTGAGGCGCCTCATGCAGCCTACACCAACCTTTAATTAAAACCTCCTGGGGAGATCTACACTGTTGTGTCATTTTTTTTATTTCTTTAACCAGAAATTCTTCAAACTTCGTCAGGTCACTGCCTTTATCCTCATCAGACAACTCGTAATCTGGTTCCATGAAGCAATCACTACCAGGAGTGATCTTTTCCTTTCTCACATCATTCGTCTGATGGGACACCAGGATCTCTTCTGTTTTTCGGATATGATCCTCATCAAGATCCGTCGACTCTTCTGTTCCTGCAGAAGACAAATAAGAATTAGTATCATCATCATCATCAGATGTAGCACTCACCTCGGAATATGATGATGATGCTTCACTATACGTTTGCTCCAGTATTATCATGTCTAAGCATGGTTCACAAGTCTTTTCCGAGTGTGCTTCGCCATGTAATCTGCACCATCCGTCAATCAAAATATCATTAGCAGGTATATTTAATAATTGACAACGTTTTATCTGAGTAGATAAATGCATCTCAAAATCCCTGAAGCGATCTATTTCATTCTCATTATCAGGATCATTATTAAGTTCTACAACTGGCATATCCTCATGATAATCATCGTCATGATGATGATGAACATCAAGCATCAGGATCTCTTCTATTTTGACAATTTACGGCCTGATGTGATAAACTCCAGGTTCTACGTTTACATACATGATCTCATTTGTTCTATTATATTCCGTGATCATATGTTTCATCCTAGGCTCAGCATCAATCCTGATCTGATTAGGTATACCTTTCCATGGCAACCACATGTGACTGAAGTCTGTGGACATGTATCCGTTAAGCGTTTTAGACCAGTCCTGGCTAAGCAACATCCCGTATGTATCAGGTATGTCAACTACCTAAATGTCAATGTAATACTGGATCCTAGGATCAGACGCTAGCTGCATGTGAATGTGAGTGAGTTCTCCTACGACACTTACTTCTGTCTTGTCCAGTTGAGTGACCTTCTTTAAGGATTTAGCAGGATGCAGTCCTAATGCGTTGCATATTGACAAAGGCATAACATTAGTTGAGGCTCCTGAATCAACTAAACAGTTGTGCAAATTCTTACTGAACATTCTTATGGTGAGGAGAAACGGAGGTGATTCAGTTTTATCTCTGTACAAGGTCATGTGGGAGGTTTCAGTAGCTTGGACTGTGGCTGACACTTTGGGCTTGACAGTATTATCTTCAGCAGTATGGTCTCTGCTATTGGATTGACTCGAAAGGTGATTATCCTCTTTAGGAGCAGGATCATCTAGCGACTTCATGAATGCCCTTTTGATGGCAGGAGTTTTCAGTAACTCAGATAGGGACAGGCTGATCTTGATTTTCTTCATTTCATCAGCCAAATAACTGACTAACCTGTCAGACTCATGAGGTGCATTTGCGACTTTTGTTACTGTGTTTTGAGGAGACAAGTATTGAGCATTCACCTTAGGGAACCCAGGGTTATTGCTAGCCTTAGGATTAGGAGGTGTGTTGAAGTTGTTTGGAGGTAGAGATGATGTCAATGGACCTGCAGGTCTGTTGGCATTACTCCTCAGGTTATAATTGTGCTTACCAGGGTATTGCTGCTGGTATGCATGTACTTCCTCATGCTCTCTTGTAGGTTCGTTTTCATCCTCAAAAGGGAAGACATAGTTTGCTTCAAAGGTTAAGGCAGATTCTTCACAGGTCTGATTATAATCCTGATGAGGCTGATTAGTGTATGTTTCTAGCACAAAAGCTGAGTCATATCCACAAGGAACTATTTCATTTCCTTCTGCCTGAGGTGGATTTCCAGAAGTATTAGACACTTCAGTCTGAAAGATGCTGGCAGCAATCCTAAATTGTGGACAATCTAATTCTGCATGTGCATTGGTATTGTGAATCCTGCACCAATTGGTAAGGGCTGCTTCAGCAAGATTGACTCTAGTAGTCTATTTGGCTTCACCAGGAGGCTGATTGTCTAGGGGTGATGGTAATGAACCATTATTTGGCCTGGAGTTCCACACTCTGGGCTGCCTAGGAGGATTATTATTTTTTCCACCATTATTGTTGAAGTTATTGTTGTATCCTCTGTCAGGGTAATTTGGTCTGTCATTGGAATAACTCCTATTCTGACCTGACTGTGAATAAAACCCTTGATTTCTCAAGTGTGTTACTTCTGTGGTGAGTTTTCTCAACTGAGCAGAAATTTCTTTGATTTCCTCTTTCTCCTCTTGAGCTTTGGCCACTACATTTTCAGTTTGAGGCTGGAAAAAGGAAGATCCATGGTTATTGTGGGATAGATCTGTACCCTGAGGTGTCTGAGCATGTGCAGGATATTGTGGCAATTGGCCATTTCCATTAGGAGGAGGCATGATACTCAATGGAGGTACTTGCAAAGGTGCAGGCATGATTGCTGGGGGCATCACTGATCCATTTGGATATTGTGCAGGATATTGTGAAGGATAAGCTGCAGGATATGGTGCTGGATATTGTGATTGCATGCCAGGCAAAGTAGGGAATGCTATATTAGGAGTAGGAGCAGGTATCAGCTGCTGATTTACTTTGATAGCTTCTTGAAAAGCTCCTGTCAAGGTGGTGATCTCAGGATGTGTTCTCCTGATGAACATGGAGGTTAATGGATCCAGGGCTGAATAATAAATACTCCTAGCAGCAGCATCAGCCACCACATATGGGGTAACTAGCTTGGACAACATTTTCTGGAACCTAGCATTGAAATTTGCAATAGGTTCATGCTCAAATCTCTTAATTATGGCAAACATGTGGTAATTCATGGATGGATCAATAGGGACCTTGAATCTGTCAAGAAAGGCCTTCTCTAAGACAGCCCATGAACCGACAGAAGATTGACCAAGACTGATGAACCAAGATTGACAAAATGGTTATATCAACCTCAGTGTGATGAGATAAATCTCTACTCTTAGCAAGGGGAGGCTCCCTTTTTACTGCTTATTGAAACAAAACTAAACTACTTTAAGCTAGAAGTATTTACACTAGCTTTTACCATGTAGGGGGTGTGTTACATCCATCCTTTTCTCTTCTTTCAGAAAAGATGTTTACAATGTTTCACAGTAATATTTAAGAATGCTTCTACACTTCTAATATTAACCTAAATAGTAATCACCAATATTCTTGATTAAACATGTGAATAATCAAAGAGTACTAGTATAAATATGTGATAAGATACCGAAAGACATGCAAAAGCACAAAGTCTTTTCACTGCCTTTAATGAGAGTTTTATAGTAACCAATGATGTAAGTTGAAGCACAAAGTCTTTTAACTTACTTCACAAAAAGATTCACAAACCAAGTGAATAATCTCAAGTACAAAGTCTTCAAATTATCCCTATAAAGATTTTAAAAGTAATCGTATCACCAGTTGGAGCACAAAGTCTATCAACTAACAATACCACTGATCCATACGAATGTATTTGAAAATTATAGCAAAAAGTCTACAAGTTCTCAACATAATTCATATACAAAGTGAACAACTACAAGCTCAAAGTCTTTATAATCCTCCACTAAGAAATGCTTTCAACACACGTAGATTCAAGTAAATAATATAGCACAAAGTTTATATGACTTATCTTGAACTTCCTCCAATCAGATTAACTAAACACCACTTTATCCAATCAGTCAACAAGAGAAATTAGCAAAAATGCCATATGAACATCCTCACTCATACAAATTCAATTCAACACAAAGTTTGATATCAAAACTTGTCTTCTTTACTGATAGGAATTGATCGTGCAATTTGAACACAAAGTCTTGTTGGTCCTGATGTTAGTCATTCGCAAACATAGAATAAAAGTTACACAACAACCTTTACTCATCTTGAAAGATACGATGAATTCGAAGAATTCATGATCCCAAGTCTCCGTTGATTAGGTCTTAATCTATTGACGTTACTCAGTGGTAGATGTGTGTTGCTGTTTTCCATTCAGGGGCCTTACGTGTTTCTGCAAAGTTCATCATCATTACTTTCAAATATCCTGCTCTGGATGTTTGCTCTGCATAAGTCTCCAACAATTCTACCTCTGCACTGTGAATTTAGTCAAATAAAGTGCCTACAGGATGATATTTGCATGATTTCTGTCATTATTTATGATTCTTGGCATGATATTTCCAATACTACATGCATTTAACTCAAATATGCTAATGATCTTCAGTTACCTACGGGATTTCAGCATATTTCACTGTTTCTGCTTGTTATTTATAATGATTTGCAGTTATGGTGATGAATTTATGAAATTAAAAGAAGAAAAAGGGTTAAGAAATGAGATTCCCAAAACTACTTGACTTAGATCACTGATTCACATACAAGCTCCCATACATGCAATGAAAAGAAGGAAAACTAGAAATCATACTTCACCAGGACATTCCACAAATCCGCATGATTTAGTGCAAATCTTCAAAGGAAAAGTTGACAACAACATGTAATGAAATGAAAGCGCTTCCAGTTGAACACAGCATTCACCAATACATATCCAGAAATCAACAGAAAGATTACGTAAAATTTACAATTAGGATGTAATCTGGAACTTCATATCCATTCAGTATGCTCAAGAACAGGTACATTTACAGTGATCTGAAGAAAGAACCTTGACATTTCAACAATTCTATCCTCATTAGTCTCGGTAATCCGATCTCTTAATTGATTCTACAGTAATTGACTTTTTGCGCCAGATGCGTCTGTGTATTCTAATGTATATCTCCCTATTTGATGACAAGCTCTGGCTCTTATATAGAACAACTGCCAAAAAATGGTTACAACGATCCAAGGATCAGGATCCTCCCATAACAAACAACGGTCCAGATGAAAAGCACATGCTTCGCCAGTTAGCAAATGTACAGCTGGCACAGAATATTCTAGCATCTTCAACTTGATTCGGTCTCCAGCTGGCGAACAGCATATTTGACAATATCCTCCTCATTTCTAGCCCATGTTGCCTCCATGCGCAACTTTGTAATGCTCAACTTTAGCAGCAGCTCTAACAGCATCATGACTTCCTGCAAATAAACAGACAAACATTAAGTTCATCATCATGATGATAAACAACAGGAAGTAAACATTTTATTAAACATACCTCCCAATGCAACTACAGGCAATCAGGCTTTACCTGTGGAAAATATGCACTAAATGCATAAACAGCATAAAACAACCAGGTCAACCCTTGTTGACCAAAATCAGGCAGTCGGGCTTTTAAATTTCTATCGTTTCAAATTTTCCCGCCCATTTCCTTGTGTATCGGGTTCAAATATGATCATGCATGTCAAAATATACAAGGAAATAACCGCCCTTAACAAATTACTTCACATCTGGCTTTGCATGCTTTTTTTGAATGTTTCGGGTCATCATCACATTAGCATCGGTGTGACCACATATGATCGGGGTGACAAATTTATACTTGGCCGATGGCAACAGTTATACCTACGTCAAAAATCATGATGATGCCTAACTCTATGTCTTCTATCTAGCTGCAGGATATCACGAAATATGATGCTCCTCCTTTCCGAATGCTCTGATGAAAAGCACATCAGGATGTTTCACTTCTGCATATTGGGGAAAGAAAGACATCATCGTCATCATCATGATGAAGACAAAAGGAGGATTTGGAATATGATCCTGCTGCTGAGGAAAGGAATATCTGGTGACGTCATCGTCATATTCGGGCTTCATTAAAATGCAAAAGATGACGTCACCGTCATGTTTCGTTAAGATCAGGGGATAAATGCAAGATCGGGTCACCTAAGGAAGATGATCGGGTGATGAATGTAAAATGCGACCCCTTTTTCGGCCAAGGTAATCCGCTCGAAAGATTAGGATGATGATCATCATCATCATATCCGCATTGGGTGATTTAAAAAATATGATCCTGCTGAAGGTCCAGATGACGCCATCAGGATATCTGGGGCTTTTGTTAATCTTATAACATGACGTCATCGTCATCATCATATTGGCGAACAGGATCATGCCTTGGAAAATATCCTGCTGAAGGAGAAAGGTGATGGTTACGTCATTGTCATCAGGATATCTGCAAAAGGTTATACTTCTCGGCAGGAGGATATTACGAAATGTCGGGTAGACAAACAAGATCATGATGATCTTGTCAACAAGGCAGGAATGAAATATCACCCTCCACTTTGAAAGATAAGGTGATCATCATGATCACGCAAAAGGAAAACAGGAGGATTTTACGAAATGCGATCCTGCCTTGAAAGATCCTGATGATGATGATCACCAGGACTTTGACGTGCGCGTGCAAATTATGCAGATGGCAGATTTCTTAAGCAAGGTGATATTATAATATCAGCATGATATTATAATATCGGGTGATGTTAGAATATCATGATGCTCGCGATGTTTCCAGGATCACTTGACGGGTAAAACACACTATTACTTAAGATTGACGTCCGGATGTTTCGGGACTGCATGATTTTTATATCGGGCGATAGATTAAGATCATGATGATGACCTTTCGCGATACAAAAGACCGCTCGACGGGGACAACCTACTACGACTTAAAGTTGACGTCCGGATGTTTCGACCTCAGGATATTATCGAGGGGGCTTTTCAAATATCATGATGATGATGTTCATCATACAGCAATTATCAGGTTTGACCAAAACTTTGACTGCGCATAACTCCCTCATATGGACGAATTTTCAAGTGATGTAAAAGGCAAACTTGCATGGAATTTCAAGCTCTTTCTAACCATGAGATCATAGGAATAAAATATGAACTTTGACAAACTAACCTCATGATGATGACCTACCTCATCCTGGCCTTCATGATGATGATGCACCTGACTTATTTTTACCAAACCGCCAGAAAGCAGACAACACAAACCAAGCCAAAAGTTGGGTCCCTGTTTTGCCAAGTCAAAATGGGGCGTGTTGTGTAACCACACAACAAGTCTCAAAGTTGATTCTCAATTTAGGCAGCACTTCATTGCATAAGATTAAAGGTCAAAAAAAAATACAAAGAGGCCCCTTTTATTTATAGGGTGAGGCCAAGAGCTAATCTAGGAAATAGTCTAACTTCTTTGACTTATTCAACAAGAAGAGTCCTTATTGATTTTGGGACTTTCCTTGTTTTTACATATAATTGCATATTGAAAAACTACATGTAAAAATGTCTGTTTCGGGTAAAATTGGGATTGTCTAGTTTTTAAGTGTTTAGATGTTTGAATCCTCCTTTCACCCTATACATTCAAGGATCTAGGGTCAAGTGGCAATTCACTATCATACCCTAGGTCACTGTGAAATGCAGGGAAGCTTGGATTAGGGTGTTTAATTATCAAATTTCTTTCTCTTATGCTTAATTGACCATTAAAACCCTAATTTCGCAAATACAAATGTAAACAGAAGAATAACAGAAAAAGCTCTTGCAGATGGAAGCAAAATATCAAATCACAGAGTACCTATTTTTGGGGTTCTGAGGCAGAAAAGTCAGGGACAAAAGAGCAGGCGTCCAAGTCCAATGCCTTGCTTTTTGTCTGCACCTAGAAACTCAGTCTGCAATTCTTACCTGTTGTTCTAGAGATTTTCCCGTCATGGAAGTTGGAGGACTAATGAGCAGGCACCCAAGTCTAGGTGGTTGTTTTTCCTTCTATTCTACAATTATGACACTTCAAGATGCCTTCCTGCAACTTCACTTTTCCCAACTCTACAACCTGTAACCTACAACCATGAAAACTTTGGGAGGGAGTTGTGATGTTTAGAGGCTTGCCTCAATCAAGCCTTGGAGGACACTTAAGTCTCTAAACACCGTTGTTAGATAAAGAGCATGCCTTTGTGAGGCAGAGGCAAAAACCAAAGGAAATGATGATGAAAACACAATATAATGTCACCTTGTAGTGAAGATATCATGGGAGGAAGATGCTCTTCATTCCATGATGAAATGGATGCTCAAATCTGCAAACACAAACACATAGACCACACAAATCTGCTCTTACAACACAATGAAAGCCGTGAATCACCTTGAGAATGCAAGAGCTTGCTAGTAATCATCTAGTTTACAAATGAATGCCTAAAAATGCTTATATATGTAACTACAAACACTCCCGCCAAGATTTTCATAATTTAAATTTACCGTGTCGGCATAGGACCCAAGTAATGGTCATAAACTGACACCCAAAAATTGGGACTGCCCCAAAATAGGGCATGACTAGGGTGCGGGTGCCCAAGTCCTCCCCCTTATTTTGGGCAGGGTAAGGCTCAAGGGGTCCTCCTAGGTCCCATTTGTCATGTTACCTAGGGCTCATTCCATCGAGATGCCAAATTATGAAGTAAGATGTCCTAAATACATGCAAAAGACCTAGGAGCTAAACCTTATGAGGGAAAAGCCCCCAAGGGGACATTTTTTGATGTTACATTTAGCCCCCACTTTAATATATGTATAAATGTGAGGCCAATACATGCATTAAAGTAAGGTCACAAACACAGCAAACACACCAAGCACAGAGAAGACACGCCAATCACATAGAAGACAGTAATAGGCACGCAAAACATGGAGAAGACAGTTATACTCACACAAAACATAGAGAAGATAGGCAATGCATAGAAGACACATTAATGCATGGAAGGCATGCATGATTTCTTTTCTTTTTCTTTTTCTCATATATATGAAATGCAAATGCATGTACTAGAAAGTAAACAAACCTCCTATAATACTGATGCACTCATCATGCAGGTCTTTGTATATATGGGGCTACACACATGCAAGACACACAAAACCTCTCAAAATGCAGGAAGCACAACCCTAAGGTGCTGGTCTTTATACTACAAATGGTGCAACAAACACACCACACAAAACAAGCACGCCAAAACACACACACTTGAAGACATGGAGAAAACATGATAGACAAGCGATAGTGTGTTCCCTATTTCTAGGCTCATCACCATCTCAAGCGCATTACAGGCACACACTGATGATTGGGCTTCACCACAACAATTGCCAAAGACACGCTTAAGGGTTGAGTTAGTCATAGAACCACTCCTCGCCTCCGTAGAGGACTTTTGAAAATGACATGATGATGCAATCTGCTCTGAGAAATACACCATCCCCGCCTCCGTAGAGGGCTTAACATAAAAAGGATATATGTGATATCCCACCTCTGCAGAGGGCTTACATGATTGATTGATTGCAAACAAATTTAGGATGCATGATGCACTCATCACGCAAGTCTTTGCATCTGAGGGTAAACACATTGCTAACATCTATAGTAGACAACTTACCTTCTATGCCCCCACCTTAAGGTGGTTGATATCATGCATTGATATCAAGCACATTAAGGTAGGAATAAAAAACACAAGGGAACACCAACTTTCGCAAAGCCCATGCCCCCTGGAGGTGACATGTACTTTACGATCGCCAAATGTTCCCACAAACACATCCCTGCAAGAAACATGTTAGTGTCTACAAGATCATGATAAATACAACATCAATGCGTATGATTAACCACACAAAGAGCCAAGGTTATACTATGAATTCAGATTTCTAGGATAACCATGGGGCTATATCACGAAGCTCTCCGAATCGAGCACCACCAAGGCTAGATTTAAAGATAAAAAAAGGTGCACAGAGCAATAGTATTGTTAAGGTTTGTAAATGCGATAGAAACATCATCAAAATCACTACGCAGAAAGCACGAGTGCTTCCACTAGCTAATCATCGGATAAAATATACAACTTCATCATCATATTAGGAACTAAGTCCATTTTTTATTGCTCTCAAGAGGGACACTAGGTCCTCATCAGTATAAATGTTTGTCATCATCAGCCTACTAGGTGGAAACACTAGAGGAAGGGAAACAATAAATAAGAGAGGAGAAACAAGTGTCTTAGGGACAGTCACGTAGGAGGGCACCCCCAAGTCACCAACCACAACACTATGTCCATAAGACATAACACACAATGATGAAATTAGAGAGGCAATATAGAAGAATAATGATACAACTAGAAGAAGGTCACAATAGAGGCGGTCTCCTGGTATCCCGGACCTTACGGGAGAATCCGAGGTCATCCCAGGAGGCCTAAATGACATATAACACATCACGAGGGAAGCACATCATGAGAGAGATAAAGGGTTAAAGATACTTACCTATAGAGCCCCTTCCAGGCTAGAGGTTGTCTATAAGCAAATCATTGTCATCATCTTCCCACTCCCTAATGTTGGAGAAAAGTGGGACATAAGGTACCATAGCCAAATTCATGTCTTTCTCATCATGTTGTTCATCGTTAGGATTGTTATTGTTTGGTTGAATGTTGGGATCAATGTTTTCTTGTTGAGAGGCAAGGTTTATAGCATAAGTTTGTCTTCTTTTTCTTCTTTCTCTTTCTTTTATATTTCATTTTCTTTTACCACTTATCTCTTGTAAGATAGGGCTATCCTCTTTCATAGGCTTGTGCAATTTATAAGATGAAGTACTGGGATCAATCCTTGTTTGTCGCGGTGGAACATTTTGTTGTTGACAATGAACTCTTGATCCTTGTAAGGATTTCGGGGGAGGAACCTTAGCATAGGGACCTTGTCCTTTCGGTCTAAAGTCCTCTTCACATGCAGGTTGTTTATCTTTTATCGTTTCTTGTATAAAAGGACTCAGTATTTTAGTTTTATCCCAAAAATAATTCAATATGTAATTCTATTTCTAAACCAAAGGTTTCTATTTGTTGCGGGGAATGGTAATCATGTGTCCATCAAAAGGGGATTTTAGACAATGGTGCATTGTTGAAGGGATAGCTTTCATTTCTTTTAGCCAAGCATGTCCCAATTTAATATGAAAGAGGTCAGAAACAGGGACAACATCAAACTATTGTTTGACATGTTTTCCAAATAGTGTTACCAACCATGATACCTTACCCAAAGGCTTGATAAAGGTTCCCTTAGATGTCTTAATCATCATGTTTGAGGGGTCATAAGAACCTTGCATTAGTTGATGTGAAAAGTGGAACTCCTTAGTGGCAATATTAGTCATGCAATTAGGATCAATAAGAGTTCCATCCATAGGGTTTCCCATTATTTTTATAGTGAGTTTTATAACCTTGTGCTCACAGCTGAGAAACAAAAAGAAGATAGGTAAATTTGTTTTATTTATCTCTTAAGCGAACATCAGCAAAAAGGGAACTCCCCCTCATAATAGGAGAGCAATTTATCTGTGCATAGTTCTCCATTTCCAACTCACATTCCAGAGGTGCGAATTGAAATGCCAACAGTTTTCTGGTGCCCACTATGGGGCACAAGGTATAAAACTTCAAGCAAGCTTAGGCTTATGTCATGGGAATGACTCTTTGGCGTCCTACTGTTCCAGTTCAACAACCAAATCTTACACCACCTGCTATTCAACCAAATCTTGTACGAGTGGAAGGAGAGCAAACGGACATCATTAGTAGCCTGAGGAGTTTCATATTTGAGCAAAAGGAAAGTCCTACTCAGTGGAGAAATGCGACTACTATTCTTGATGAAGAAGAACACAAAGCAAATATTACAGCCGAAAGACCTATATTACCATCTCCTGCGTGGCAGTAGATAATCCTGGCTCACAGGGTTTATAAAAGAAGGGAGAAAGACTGTACTACAAATCCTTTCTTCCAAGATCTTGTTCCTACAGAAGTTAGAGAAGCATCCAACATAGTTCTTGAAGTCCAGTTAGTTCTTGCAATCAAGTAGGAAGAACCTCAAGAGGAACTAGTAATCCAGCCTAGAGCAATGGGTGATGCAAATAATAACAATCATAATGATCAGAATCAGAGGCGACCACCCCCATTGCCTTTGGTGATAACATTGGACCTTTGGCCTTGCAAGCACATCATGAGTTACCAAAGGGATCAAGGAAGCACTTTCCCCAATTCCACGGCAATGGGACTCAACATCCTGATGAACACATCTCTACATTCACAACAGCTTGTGCCGTTTTGCATGTATCACATGAAGATGTTGATGTGCATCTCTTCATTGAGACTCTTGTGGGAAATGATGTCAACTAGTTCAATCATCTGGAGCCAAGCATCATTACAAATTGGGCAACTATTAGCGAGAAATTCTTGGCAAGGTTCAAGCCTACCAAAGATGGTCATAGATTGTTCACCCAACTCTCAATTCAAAGATGGAAAACAATAAACTGATGAGGGAGTTTGTAGCAAGGTTTAATCACCTAGTTGCGTGCCTTTCTCATACACTCAATGCATCTCTGTAAATTCTGTTGAGCAATTTCATTAACCCTCTTCCTTTTGAGATAGCCTTCTTTTTGAGATCGACTAACGAAATAGAATTATCTAGTGCACAAGAAAATGCCATCAAGTTAGAGGATAACATGATTACTTCTGGTAAAATGAAGATGGATTCAATCAGGCCTCTTGTTCAGAGTTCTATGGATCCACTGCTATAGAAGGTAGAAAATGAAGTGACTATTATGAAGAGATAGTTGCCTACTCAATGGCAACCTGCACAACAGCCGTATTAGTCACCACAGTAACAACTCCAACCGCAACAACAGTATCAACAACAGCAACCATATCAACCTAAGAGGAACAATTTCTAGCCTTTCAATAACTATAGGCCTAGGTTGCCAGCACCTCCACCAAGACAAGCAGTTGATGCTGCTCAAAATGCAGTGTTCTATTCCTTTCATGAAACCAATGCACATACTGGAGCCACATGTCCTAAAATTTTAAGAATGAATCAGATTATGGGATATGCTAATGCTGCACCCATTTCAAACATTGTCTTACCACAGATGGAGAACTTCAATGGTGACTCTACTATAGGATACTTCCAGAAAGAACCCATTTTAATAAAGGAAGAACAAGAGGATCTTCGTCAATATTCTCTTGTGGTGAATCATTAAAATCTTTCTACACTTGTTTTTACACATGCTCAACATTCCAAGGCACAGAAAGAAGAAGAGGATAAGCAAAGATCAAAAGAAAAGGGGAAGAAAGTGGCTTCCACTTCCAATGTTAAGCCACCACATGAAAATGTCAAAGTTGCTCAAGATTCATCTTCGGTGAATTTTGATATAGTCGATTCTATGATGAAGACAAAGGTATAGATTTCTTAGCTGGAATATCTTCAGGACCATCCAAATCAGTTGGATAGAATTGTTAAATATGTCAAGAAGGAGACTGTCATACAGCCTACATTGCTTGAATCCTCCGTTCCAGCAGAAGAGAATCCCAAGCCTTTCTATATCTCTCTATATATAGGAGGCTATAAGTTGAGCAATTGTATCATTGATTCAGGAGCCTTAGACAACGTCAAGCCTTTATAGGTGGTGAATGCATTAGGACTCTCGTGCACCAAAATGCATGATAAATGTTATTCACTTGAGTGTAAGTTAGTACCATTGGTTGGACAATTGAAGGATGCTCAAGTACGGTTGGCGGCTTGTCCCGAGAAGAAAATTATGATGACTATATTGGTAGCTGACATTCCAGCAAGTTATGAGATGCTACTAAGTAGAAGCTTTTGCAAAGATCTTGGAGGAGAAATATAATTAGATTTGTCATCTGCAACCATTCCTTTAAAGAAAGATAGTTTCAAGTTGGAACCAGAAACCAAGTCTCAGTTCACGGTCATTAAATCTCAGGATCCCCAAGCACAAGTGCTATATCAAGAAATGGATCCTAGTGCATATGTTACATTATCAGAAATAACTGAAGAAAATCAAGAAGTTGTGTGCACAACTAGCAAATCAGAGGAAGAATTTGAAGATATGTACAACTTGAAAACTTTCTATGAGGAGGAAGAAGTGCAACAATCTTCTCAAGAACAAAATTACGAGGAGGAGATTAAATATACTGCAGAGAGCAATAATGAATCCAATTTGTTCTTCTCATCTTTTAAAGGTTGGTTTGAAGAACCTATGTTAGATACATTCAAAGGAGAAGAGACCAAAGAAGAATTGCAATTGGAGCAAGAACATGATCTTCTTCACTTTGAAGATGATCTATCATTAGAAGAATTTTTCAAAACTGAAGATCATATGGAAGATTCATCATTGGATCTCAATTGTTTTCTACATCACTTAGAAAGTGATTCTTCAATAGAAGATAATGTAGATTTTCCTTTATAAGGTAGCCCATCTTCACCATTGTCTCAAGAATATTTCATACACACAAGTGAAGAAGACGATGTTGAATCCATCTATGAACCTATACAAGAAAGAGACTTCACCGATACTATACAGCCAACACAAAATGCAACATATGAAGAGGCTTGTGGAGAAAAAGATTTCATGGAATATTCAGTCTTGGTCACTAAAGAGGATGATATTGAAAAGTCAAAAATTCTTGACAAATGCTTTGTGAGATATGTCATATGTGAAATCGATCAAGAAGATGAAGAAGTAACATATAGCTTAGATGAATCTGCCTTTGATTCCACTTACTTACCAGAAGAAGAAAGATACATGAATGCTGAAGATGAGACAATGCTGGATATCCACATTGAAGAACATTACTCTATGGAGGTTGACGAGACTCAAAATAATGAATGGCAAAGTGAACTGTCAGGGGAAGATATTACCCATCAAGTGTACTTCGATAATGATCAAGAGATCAAGAATTCAGACCTGGATGATCTATCAGATTCTAAGGATTGAATGGACAAAAACATGACCAATGAAGAAGAAGAAGTTCTAGAAACACTAGAAAAATGGGTGACAACAGTTGTGGATCTGGTAAGCCAAGAATTAGTAATCAGAGTTGTGTATGAGCAACTTAGACCATTTTTAGAAGATGATACATTGACTAAGTTCAAGGTTGCATATGTTCAAGATATAAATGAAAGTCAAGTTCTATATATGGTGACTACCATTCCCACAAGCATACTTTGGCCACAAGACATTCCTTCATATCTTCAACAAGAGGTTATGTACTTTCATCTGTTACAGAGGTTGCTTACTTTAGAAGAAGATGCTCCACCTGATCTCTGGCATATCAACTAGTTCCTCATAAACTTTTCATGGCTTGAACATGAATACCCTCCTGAACCATGGCTATTTGAAGAGATGTTGCAGAGAACAAAATGTTCTGTGTTGTCAAGACAATCTTCACAACTAAGGAGAGATGGTTCTTACTTTTCTAAATCAGTTGATGGTTTTGTCTGACAGTCTTTGTTCTTCTCATCCTCACTCAGGAAAAAGAATGTTTGAGATTCATTCCCTTTCTGTTCTCATAATGTGTTTCCCATTTTCATGATGTGATTGTTATGTCGTAATGTTTTTACCCTTTTGTAATGTGACAATTCCAACTCTTAGGTGATTTTAGGAAGTCTGGTTTTAGGTGACTTTTAGGGAAAAGTATTGTTCTAGGTGATTAGGAAAGTGACCTGACTCTATTGCCCAATGGACAAGGCACTAGTCCAAGCTAGAAAAGTCCAAAGATTCTCGGTTCTCCTATGCTATAAGTATCCGACATGGTCCCCAGACATAGCCAATTGTTGTATCCAATCAAGAAAAATTTGCTTCATTAGGGCATTTTGTAAGAATCTAGAAACATTTTCATCAAAAAGTCAAAGTCAAAATTTCTAAAAATAGACATCAAATTAGGTTTTCTAGGTTTCTTGAGATACGAATGCTAGCAAAACTTTCTGAAAATAGAAAGTTTCTAAAAATAGAATCTCCGATTCAGGTGTCGTGCTTGATTCTGATTGGCTGATTTTGCTTCACGATCAAGGTGGTCTAGATAGAATCTGCAAAAGTTTGAGTTTTCTCTACTAGGTCAATTCTTCTTTTTTAGTTGGTGAAGCATGAGCTCTGGAGCCATCAATGGAGGATTTTCATCTACCAAAGATCAATTTCAAGTTTTCTAGGTTGTTCAGACAACGCAAAACTGCCAAGCAGTCCTCGATGGACGAAGAATGAGAAACAGAGCATGGTGAATCTAGAAAGTGTAGAAAAGTTAAAAATCTTCAAAAATGGTTAAGGCATGGATTTCTAAGCACCCCTGGAGGCTGGGGGTGCCCAACTTTAGCAAACTTAGTTTTTTCTTCATGTTTTTTAGAAAATGTGAAAAATGTCTCCGTTAGTCAGTTCCCAAGTTGATAAAAGCAATCATTTTGGTCAACATATCTTGAAAAGCTAGAATTCACCTCAGATATACCCAGGCTATCTAGTCCATCCCTCATCCAATGGTACTTGACTGTTGGTGCGGAAAATGAGGTAAACTGCAAGCAAGGGTTGAAAATCATGAAATTGACTAAGGCATAGATTTCTAGGCACCCCTAGAGGCTGGGGGCACCCATCTTTTTCAAACTTAGAATTTTTTCCACATTTTTCAAGAAACGTCAAAAAGCTCCTCTCGCCCCACTTCTAGGTGGTCAAATTTAGTCAAACTCAATCGAAAAGCTTGAAAAGCTAGGATTTCATCTCAGGTATACTCAGGCTACTCAGATCACCTCCCATCTTGCTTTAGCAATCAGCCAGGTGACTAGAACAAAGATCGAACGGGGCTTGTAGCACGAAAAACGAAGAAAAGTTATACAAAATTGAAAAACATCAAAATTTTTCTAAGGCATGAAATGCCAGGTGCCCTTGGAGGCTAGGGGCACTCATCTTTTCTAGCCTTAACCATTTTTCCATAATTTTATTAAAAATGACAAATCTTCCTTTATCAGCATGTTTGAATCTACAGAAAATTAGTTTGGTTTAGTTTTCGAGGTAGACAAAGAGTACAATCAATTCAGTTTTCATCAGGCTTGCCTACCTGCTAGATCATCAATCTCAGTTTTGCTCTGGAAGGTGAATTTCAACATCCTAACTGAGTACCCCAGTCACTGGAACGCATCCAAAAGACAAAAAATTGAAAAAGTTAAAAAAACAAAAAAAATAGCTAAGGCACAAAAAACTAGGTGCCCCTGGAGGCTAGGGGCACCCAGTTTTTCAGGTGTTAGAAATTTTATCTCTGATAGTGTTTTCTCGACGGCCGCTTCCAAAACTTCATCCAGCGACAAGTTTCAAAAGTTAGATTTGCAGTCAGATGTCATTAGATCGTCAGCTTGAGGCTGGGGATGAAATTAGAGTTGATAAATCTTCAAGATGCCATGATCAGTCAACGGTGACAGTTTGTCATCTTGTTGAAGTTAGGGACAGGCCATACTGGAGTTAGAATAAGTGCAAAAGTGTCGCAACAAAGTAAAAATTTGCTAACAGTTTTGTAATCTCAGGTGTTTGATGACATCATCAAAGAAGATATTTTTCATCATCTCACACATGAAGCCATAGGAAGCTATAAAATAGGGATTCTTCCTATTCAAGGATATCTACTTAGATTTGTGCTTTAAAAGATGCTTTCTTCATGGATAAGATTCAAGCTTTATTCTTTCACAAAGAAAGTTGCTTTTTCGCCCTCAAGTTCTATAAAATAAGCTTTTGGCTTCCTTATTCATTACTTTTGTAGGTTGCATCCAGAGGAGGAAGATTTTTATTTTCTTTCTATGGAGATTCAAAGACCCAAATAGAGTGCTTTTTCAGCATTCTTCATAGTTTCGACATGAGGAAGCCCAGAGGCATGCTTTTTCGAGGTCCTTTTTTCTAGGGGATCATTTTTTAGAAATAGGGCCAAAGCTTTTTCAATTTTCATCGAGATGGGCCATCCAGAATTTCATCCTCTTGAATATTGGGAAATTTTCTTTATCTGGGAATTTTCTTTTTTGCTATTTTTTAGGAAATCCTTAGGTTTTTCAAAATCTAACAATCTGGGTTGTTTCAAAACAGAATTGTCTACAAAACCCATGTGCCATCTTTTTTGCTCACATTCTGCTTTTTAGAAGAAAATAGCAAGTAACTTTTAGCCTTTTGTCAAAGTTTTTTCTGACATAGGCATGTTCATAGTCATTCTTCACGTCTTTCAGTATGCAGTACTCTTTGATAGAGATCAAGCCTAAAATGACGTTGGTTCTTGATTACCTGAGAACTTTCAAGATAGATTTGCATAAGGTGCTTCCAGTGTTTAATTTGCATCCTTTGGAAGATGCAGGAAACAATGCTATCAGGAATCTGAATCACTCTGGATTGCTTGCAGCGGCTTCATTCCCCATCACAATGCAAAGTATCAAATTTGTAATTACTTGTATGAAGCATTACAATTCAGTCACAAGAGAAATCTAATCAGCAGATGGACGAGTGCTCTACAGCCTCAGGCCAAATGATATTGAGAAGTGTTTTTCAATACCAATATGGAAGGAGAACTTAGTCATTTCAATTGAAGAATGCAAGAGGGTGTGGCATAATGATAAAGAAAAGTATCAGAAAAAGATTGCTCAGATGTGGTTGAAAGAAAAGCAGAATGTTATGCCAAAGAATGTTGGACGTGGAAAGTTCAAGGAAGAGCATGCAATAATGATTACTCTGCTAAGCCGAATCACAGGTCAAGTAGATGCTAAAAAATTTCAACCTTGGATGTTTTACATCATGTCCCAGATTGTTGATGGAACTGAATACTATGATTGGTCAGCACTCATTAGTGATAGTCTCCACTAGTAGATAATTGGTTTTCAAAGGGCCAATGAATTCCACATGATGTCATACCTCGTATATTTAATGACTTTCCAAGGTCAATTGAGGGGTTTGAATATTGTTGGAACTCTAGACATTTAACATGTATATCACCATTTCCCGCAGTTAGAATTTTCTCAGGCTAAGCGACATTATAGGCAGGTAAATGATGCATTCCTTATGCATACAGTGCGAGATCTAGATAATGAGTTGCATTTACAATTTTTAGCTAATCCGCGATTGGTAATGGTAGAATGGGTTGATTGGTTTATCCAGTTTCCCACTTTCTCGTATATCAGAGTATATGGCTTCTCAAGAGAGTCAGCCATGCTACTGAGATATCCTATAGATGAGGTAGTGTTTATGGAATTTCTAAGGCAAGTCTATGAAGTTCATACATTTTTGTGTAGCAGGCACAAGGTGACTTTCAATTTTCTGATTGGGATGGGTATTTACAGATGCAGATCTGGAGCAGATGCCAAAGTAATTGGTAGTGAATCGTCCAAGTATGGTCTTAAGTTTTTTGATAGGAGGACTTCATATGATCCTTGTGGTGTTTTTGCATCACACCTTGGTCAAAATTGTGTACATACACCTGCAGTTGAAGATTTCTAGGCAAATTGTGTAGATGGGTTTGAAGTGTGGAAACATAGTTACAATAGGTTTGCTCTTCAGTGGTTGGTTGATATCCTGTCAGAAGATGTAGAGGGATTATCAGATAATGGTGAAGTTTTACTTCCCACATATTTTAGAGATTAGGTCGAGCAACAACCATTGCCATTAGTCAATTGGTCAGCCAAAGAAAACACCTCGATCAAGGAAAGAACGAGCCAGGTTATCAAAAATAGTATGATATTTTTGAAAAATAAGCAGAAAGAAATCATTCTGATTGCAGAGTTGCCAATAGTTCAACCATCAGTACCTTCCAATTCCAAACCAAAACAAAGAACTAAGGCTATGAGTGTTCTTCCAGAAGGAACAAAGATGGCCAAGTTGAAGAGGAAAAAGGTTGAGTCTCCAATTCATATTCAGCAGGAACAACCAGCAGTTACATCAAAAGTTCCCACTGAACCAACACCGCATGTTGAAACATTGCCTTCAGTTCATGTTTCTCCACCTTCATCACCAAGTTCTTCTCCCATTCACATAGATTCAGAGCCAGATTCACTGGTTCATAACACTGAGACACATATTGGTTCATCAAGAGTTGATGAAGTTAGAACTGAGCTTCCAAGAGAGGATGGCTCATCTTGGCTTGAGAACATTTTAGGTAGAAAGAGGAGAAATCCTTCATATCAATTGAACTTGACAAATCTTAATAGCGTCTACCAAGACACACCAGACATGAAACTTAAGAAGAAAGTTCACATTGAAAAGAATGTGGATGGAGAAATGATCCTTGAAACTACAACACCGCCAGAAGATAAAGATGTTGATGATATTGAGGTTGATCATTTCAAGGTTGTCAAAGCTAATCTTGGTAGGAGACCTGACATACAGATGTAAATCTCTTTGAGATTGCAGCAGATAATCTAAAGGAGAGGGTGTTGAAGGATGGAGAAGATAAAGTAGCCCTCACGGTTGAAGTTAGGTAGTTTATATTTCCAATCTTTTTCATGGCACGTCACAAACTGATTTATTGCTTCCTCAAATTCTGGGATCACTAGCTGATCAAAAGTAATGCAGTCAGTTTGTCATTTATGGGAGGCACATGAAGGATTGAGTGGAAGAATTTGTGACTAAAGGTAGAGTTGTACTTTCACAGTTCTATCAATTAAAGTACAACGCTCATGATCTGCGTCAAGGCATTCAAACGTTACAGCAAACTTTGGTTGAAAATAGACTAGTGTTTGAGATCATTATCTCTAACTTGAAGATAGCATATAATTCTATTGATTCAGTTGAAAATAAGAAGATTATTTCTACTTGGAAAGCATAGTATCTTTTCACAGTAAAAACTTATGACAGTATAATCTCAGACTTAGCAGAATGGAAAGAAAAAGTGGTAAATGTTCTCAAGTTCATGAGATCTTGTGTTTCTCAGATCCCGTGTTCATATGAAAAAGAAGATGGTACCCTATATGATCTCAGGGAAGTACAGACAGAGTTCCAAACTCTTGTCCACAACAATTTTAATAGTGATATCAGTGTCGACAAAATGGATCATTTTTCTACAATGACAGTAAAGTTTGATAAAGCTGTGGGCAAAGTTCATGAATTCCTTCAGATGGTTGCAAACGGTGAAAAAATATCAGAGAATCATAATATCATTCTAGAGAGTATCAGTGTTCCTGGCAAAGATGTTGTCACTTGCTTTCTAGAAGATATTATTTCTCAAAATATCAATGGATGACATCACCAAATAAAGCAAGAATGTAGATGAGGATGTGACTCAAAGGAAAGTAGCTTTAACTCAAATGCTTTTTGTTTTAAAGCATTTTCTTTCATTCAAATCTTATTCATCCTTAAAATAGTAAAAAGTCATTTTGTAATAGTTGAAGCTTTCTTTGATTTAAAGCAGTTGTTAGTTATAATTTTTGTCTTAGAATAGAAATAAAGCTTGCGAGTTGGCAAGTTAGTTAAGGTAAATCAAGGAGATTTTAGGGTTCCCTACTCCTTTGATTTAGTATAAATAAGGGCATCCTTGCCCATTGTAAGTAATGGTAATTGTGATAGCAAATTTGTTGTGCCTATTCTAGCCTGCAGAAATTGTTATTTCAGCTACTTGTTCACTCTGTGATATCTGTTTTCTAGTGTTTGATCGCGTATTGTATGCCTACCTTTTGCTACAATATTGCTATCCTAGAGTTGTATCAACTTTATGATATTGGAATAGAAGTATCATGTCTACCATTTTCTTTGATTTTCTATCTCAGATCATCTAGTTTTGTCATCAGATGTGTGGCTTGCGTGATCTTATTTCAGATTTCATCTTAAAGTACAATGAGTCTTCTGATGTAAATCTGGAAAGAGTTTATTAAACCTTTTATGTTAAAAACAAATCATTCCTTGTTAACTTTTAATTCCTTTGCTCTGAATTTACATAGGTGATTAAAAGCATCATTTAGTTTAGGCCTAGTTCTAGTTAGAAGTTTCAAAAAAGGAAAAACTTATGCTGCAGCGAAAAGAGTTTTATAACCTTGTGCTCACAACTAAGAAATAAAAAGAAGATAGGCAAACTTTTTTTATTTATCTCTTAACTGAACATTAGCAAAAAGGGAACTCCCCTCATAATAGGAGAGTAGTTTATCTGTGCATAGTTGTCTGTTTCCAACTCGCATTCCAGAGGTGCGAATTGAAATGCCAACACCTATCCTTGTCGCCAGTACTATAGTGGACCTCATAGCAACTACACTTATTGACTCCCCTCGCACTATCTGGCTGGATATGGCATCAGTTGAAGGTGCATCTCATGTCACTTGAGGTCAGGCTCTCAGCCTCTCCTCTATGATGGCACCAACCTCATTTTGTTGTCCTTGTGTCCCTACCATTGGTGCAAGTTGCTTCTACATCATCTCCCTTGCTCTCTGTCATCTTGTCCATCTCCTCCTCTAGCCCCTACTCTTCTAGAGGGTGTGTATCTCTGACAGGGACTCATCGGCATAAATAGGGGCCAATCTTGTGTCAGTCCACCATGCCATGTATCCAGTAGTCACCCCTACATTGTCCACATCTACAACTGCATCTCAATCTATGTCCTCAGCCTCTAGATCATTGACCTCTACCTCTTCGATCATAGGATGTGGTTGATCATTGGGTCAGACTACACTCTAGTATGATCGAACGTATGTAGGGGGTGTTGGTTTTTCTTCTGAATCAGCATTAGGATTTGCCACTTCTAATGCACAGGCAGATTCAGCCAACTGAATACAGGAGGTTGCGTGAGCTCCTCCCCTTCACTTCTGGTTCTGCCGCACCAAGGGGGGTATCCCTATAACTCAAGATGTAACCTTGACTAGCTCAAAGCTAGAAAGATCTAACTTGACGACAATAGGCAGAATACTCTCATGTATGGACCAAGATCTGCATGATAGATCACAAGGCTGGCAACATTCTTGGACATGATGTCTGGTTGGGTATGAGAGCATGCAGGGGGTTCCTAATCCTACTCCTACAACTAACAGGTGGAAGTATGAAATGGTTTGATATGAATTTGGATGCAAAGCTGGACATGGTGTATAACACAAGAACACAGCATGATTGGTGCCTATCCAGGGCTTGGAGTCGGTAGACATACACCTGTGAATGATCAGCATGAATAGCTAAAACTGGATTTCAGGGGGATACACATGATATCTGCCTTACAGATATCTCCCAATATAGAGTGTTGAGCTATCTCTACTTATGGCATCCCTACTGCAGTATACCCTTCCCAATGTTCAACCTGAAAACAGTTTAATCTGCCCCTTAAGCAGAGGTTAAAAGATCAGACATTCAACATAGGAATTCTATGCTCTAGAATCTAAACATCACACAAATATCCAGATCCAGAAGAAGAATACATGCAATACTGGAGACAGAATTAACACAACACATGCTAAGATAGCATTACTCATATAAGATCAACCATGAAACCAGTGGATTCATGCCAAGTCCTACAACAGGAGATACATAAACTCACAAGATAAACTGTACAGAGCAACCAGATCAACTGGTTTTGGATTACAGAGCCAAAAATCCACCACTTTCAACAACCTTGAATGAATAACACCATCTGCATTTTATATCAGGAGGGTGTATTCAGCATTAACTACCAGGTTGACCAAAAATCCCGCCAGATATACAGTAACATAAAAATGGCGCTCAAACATTAATGCAGCAGGTAGGGGAGGAGACAGGAAGATTTTTTGAGCCTTGCGCCGCCGCCTAGGGATTCAGATCTTCAATCAGGTACTACATCAGCCCACGCCATCGCCCATACCTCTGCAACAATCGCCATTGATGGCGCACCAACCCGCGGCCTCGGGAAGAACATCAAACAGTCGATCGCAACCACTTCCCGCTGAGGTCCATCATCATGATATTTCGAATATGCAGGATAACATTATCCCACATGCACCCCGCGATGACCTCTTTAACACTTTATATACTAGGTCATGAGCATATATCATGTCGGTGCTTTTGCTCCTGACGACACTAGTATAAGACTTCATCATCATCATCCTCCAGCAGCATGATATCCTGTTGTTCGAAATATCACCCTGACGTCATCATGATATTTGAAATACAAACTGCATGATAATCGGCACAACCTGATCCATCGGAGGAACATCCTCCTGCTGAGCTTATACCAAAAGTCTGGCCGATGAACATCCTGATGACATCATCATCATATCCTGCTGACGTCATCATCATGTCTGCCTACTGCGCACCTCCTCATATCCGGATGACGTCATCATCATGTTTGCAAATATCAGGGGATCATCATAAGATGATCAGTGTTAGAAATATGACCCCCCCGGACCTCGATGACGTCATCATCATATTAACATCATCATGATATTCGGAAGACAACCGGATATTTGGAAATATCCTCCTGATGTTCAAATATCAGGTTGCACTGTAGCTCCTCTCTAAGATCGGGGCGATAACTAAATATGATGATGCTTGAAAAGATCACCCTCAGTAGATAATGCGCGAAGCCAGCAGGCGGATATTTCCTTGATATCAGCATCATCATGATGCTGGAACAAACACACTCGAGTGATATGAAAATATCACCTCCTCCTTCGGAAATATCATGATGCAGATAGGCAGAGAACCGGATATCACCCTGATATAAGGATGATGTCAGCATCATCAGGATGACAAAACAACGAACAAGAAGTGATACAACATCATCAGGATGATATTGACTAAGATCATCCTGACGTTCAAAATATGATGACCCCAGTGAATATCGGGTCACACTTAGAACTCTTCAACAACATCATCAGGATGATCATAACCAAGATCACCCGATGATAAAGATATCACCCCGGCGAGATATCATGATGCAGATAATATGATGACCCTCGCAAGCAACACGGCGATAAAAGGAAATATGATGATGATGACAACGACCCTCGAGAAAGAACAAGTCAGGTCGAACAACTTAGAGAATAACCCCCTCACAATATCGGGGCAACATCATCATCATGTTTGGGCAAGGTGATAAGTGCAAGATCACCGGAGTCTTTGAAGAATCACCCTCGCAAGCAGATCAGGGCGCACTGTAGCTCGTCAGCATCATCATGATAAAAACCAAACATCACCCGATAACTGAATATGATGATGACGATGAGAAACCGGTCGACGGAGAACATGATGATGCCGACCTTCATCGAAACAAACATGATGATGATGACCTCCTCCTCAAGAAAATATGATGATGCAGCTGAAAAATACTGAGGAGGTCCATCACTTGGAGCATTTTTTTTGGATACTTAGGGAGAGCGCCTGCATGAAAATTGCTCAAAAAACTGCCAGTCAATTCAGGCGCTAACAGGGGGAATGCTTGGGATACCATGTATCTATTTGAACTACCTTGTAACTCTATCAAAATAGAAGGGTACGATAATATGATCAAGGCAACCCACTAGAAGTCAGTCCCTCTACATCCTGGCCAACTATTGTGCTTGCCCTACCCATTGTGCCATCTACCTATAAGGCTTCCATACTACATCTATAGTCTATAATCTATTGAAAGTTTGTCTCCAATATAGAAGGTTCCTGAACTTCCATGGCCTCCTAAGACCATAGGCGTGAGCTTGGGGCTACATCTAGATAGTGGTGGTAGGTACCCCTACTGGTTGTGTACATGTGATGTGCTCAAATGCACATGACTGTAGTAAGGTGTAGGTCATTAGACTAGCACTCTCATAATGGATGTAACATCCCAGATCATGGAATAGATGTACGAGCATCATACGACCCCATGCAAACACCATCCTCTATCCCTCCATCTCTGTGATGGTGTGAATAAGGCCCCCATGGAACTAGCCACTTCGGCCATCAGGTGCTATGTGGACGGAAATAGTAGTGATCATCACATGATGGACCAATGAGATCTCATCTCCTCTATGCACTAACCACTGCAAGTGTATGTTCCTTGAGGGATCCCCAAGGATGGTCCATCCTAGAGCATACATCTAACCTTGTGTGACGTAGCTCTCTAATCTCTATGTAATAATAGAAATGGCTCATCCTTAGGCCAACAACCATAGAATATGGTACACATCCTCGAGTGTGACCATCATTTATCTCCTGTTAGAAGATAGAAGATAGAGGTGTTTGTGCCACCTCTCCATCAATACCATGAGCATGTGGTCATGGAACCGCATTCTTAGCATAGTGTAGACATACCATAA
This sequence comes from Cunninghamia lanceolata, assembly GCA_027924645.1. Classification (NCBI taxonomy): domain Eukaryota; kingdom Viridiplantae; phylum Streptophyta; class Pinopsida; order Cupressales; family Cupressaceae; genus Cunninghamia; species Cunninghamia lanceolata. The sequence continues at coordinate 11,688,252 of BSBN01000284.1, read as the reverse complement.
CCCTATGGACCACAATAACACTGCCTCCTCTAGTGATAGTGTAGTTTGTTGGTCATGCAAAGGGAAAAATATGAGCCTCCTATATGCTCTCACATGACCAGAGGATGTTGTGTTTATCAAATGTGCAATATTATCAATTTAATATAAAATTTCATTAAAATTTTAAAACTTCAAAATTTCAAAATTTTATAACTTCAATTTTCTTGGACATTGGCGTCTTTCTCAGACGCTAGCGTGCCCCTTGAATGCTAATGCTCTTCTGGGACACCTGCATATCTTATGGGTGCCTATATGCTTGATAGACACGAGCACCCTAGTCAGATGCTAGCACTCAAAAAGGATGCTAGTGCACCATGTGGTTCTTCTTCTTGGCACAAAAAATGATAAAAAAAATTGACAAAAAAGAAACTTTCTCATACCTCATGCATGACAATGCCCTGCTCCATGCGCTCCCTTAATGTATGTCTAGTTGTGGTGTTAGTATGATCGTCTACAAGGCATTTTTGCTTTCTGAATCACTCAAATTACTATAAAAGTCACTTTCAAATGTATAGTAAAACGTAAAATTCTTTAACTATTTATAGAAAAATTTTGAAAATTTTCTGAAGCAATCCTCATTCAAATTGCCATATCCTAGGCCTGTGAAGTCAAATTTTTACACCATTTGTTGCATTGGAATCCTGGCTCTATCTACATTCTTGTTATCTATGTTTTTCTTTAGCATTATTTTATTAAATTACCATGTGAAGCATGTTTTTTAACATTTACAAAAAAATTTGACGTGGCGGACGTTTTCACCCCTATTTTTTCCTCATGATTTCACTAAGTCAGCATAAACATGGGGGGTGTCTATCCACCACTATTTTCATCTTTTAGTATTTTTTAGACTCACGCATTTTTTGGATCTTGCAGGATTGTTTATTTCTCCTAATAAGGTAATCTTGTAGGTTTGCGGTACCTGACACTATGTGTTGCAAATTCTCAGTCTGGGAGCATCATTCTTCACCCTAGAGAAATTCTCTGTCCTCTACAATATCCTTTTGGGTACCCTTTACATTCTTATTTAATTTTAGTATTTTCTTTTTGTACTTTAGCATAGCTTATCACTAAGTATCATTAGCCTGCGAAAGTGAGGGTAAAATGTAATGTAGAAAATTGTGTACCCTTGCAATTTCACGATAAGTTTTTCTTGCTTTAGTGTTCATTCCCATAGCATGTTTTTAGGATCATTGAACCTAATATTTAGCCTATTTTCCCTCATCACCAGCTATTTGCCAAAAATGCACTTCAGATACTTACTTGTTATATGTTATGAGAACACGTGTGAAGTTTGGAGGAATATTCTTAGGACACAAGCACCACATACAGACATCCCCGCATTGTGTTGGCATCTTGAATATGCCAAGACTTTTAAAAAGAGATTTTCTCCCCCATTTTTGGAATCTTGGGGGAAGGTAATGCTCATGTGACCTCAGAACAGCCCCTGCAATGTACCTGACTTGGTAGATTCCCCTCTTGCATGCAAAAAGAAGATTGACAAAAAGAAGCCCTCTTGAATATTTTGAGACTTATGGACTATGGATCTATCTCTTGTCCTTGGAAAACACACAAAAATCATCTCTCAAGCACCATTGAAAGATTTGAAGTGTTCTTATGAATAGACTTTGCAGATTTGGATACTTGTCGCATTGAGGCATCTCTCATGTTTGATTTTGTGATCTTTTGATCAAGTTTTGGAGTTGAGAAGAGGCTCTCTTGTGCAAGGGTTTTAGCTATCCACCATTGGATTGCTCCTTCAAGGAACTTGCAGCCTCCTCTACAATGCCAAAATCTGGTAACATTATTCTATTGTTGTAGAATAGTGTTGTTTTACTATTATTATTTTCATATAGCATCATTTTTGAAAATTATTGTGGTGTAGACCACCACTCGTTTTACCATATGCACACTAGGGTATTTTCCCCATAGACCAGGGATAAATACTTATAGATTGGTATTTTTGTTATGGCTCTTAGCTCCTAGATGCACTTAGGGTAAGAGCTTGCACACACTTGTGTATTTTTTTTCTTTTATATCATTGGTTGTTCTGTGGAGGTTAGAAAACCAAAATGGGGGCTTGACTGAGGCAAGCCCCTAAATAGCCCCAACAAATTTTCCTTTGTCCTTGTACTATCTAGGTTGTGAAGGAAAATCAAACGCACAACAATTTGTTTCCTTTTTCCCTTTATTTTCATCTATTTCTTGTCATGTTAGATGCATTGTTCAAGTGATTTCACTTTAGATACCCCTTCTAGGAAGTTGTTTAATTTTATTATGCAAACTGAGTGATGCTATAGGTTTGTAGTTCTATTATGCAGTGTGGATTCTTAGTTTTTGTTACTGTTAGGATGAGAACACCACGAGCTGATGTCCCTACAATGTGTTGGCATCTGAGGACGAGGCTCCCAGATTTGGACATTAAGTTCCTCTTTGTATCTTGTTCCTCATTCTGATATCATCTCCTTAAAATAAATTTTATATATTTATTTATTAACAATTTTTTATTTATTTCTATAGTTCTTCATTAGTCAATTCATTAGTAGAAAACTGAATCAGACCTAGTAGAGTTGATCTCTTCTGTAGTGGATAGAGGTAGATTACCCTTCCTAGAGGCTGACTAGGTCCTAAGTGTAAGTGATTAGAATTGAATGCTAGTTAGAATAACTTAGTTGTTTCAATTTTTATCATCTACAATCCCCAAACCCCTTTAGTAGGTATACTACAATTTACTTGGAATCTATGAAATCCAAAATAGTTTTGTTGCATGGTATCGTTGAATCCATAGAATCCTAAGTGGTTTTCACTACAAAGCTCTGATAGTTCCCAAACTTGGAAGTCAAGAAATTAATGGCACCTATGTGAGCCCACTCAAAACCTTGAAGCACTTGAAATTTCATGTATTTTCACATTCTCTCATTTGATTTTGACATTTTGACTCTCATGACCCTCTAGCTTCCTTCTACACTTTTGACTTTGGTTTTATCCATCTATTTGAAGGCGTGTTTTTTTCACATTCCAAGTTTTCATTTTTTTCTCCCTTTGGCTTTTCCATTCATTGTATAATACTTTAGGGTCTATGGAGATAACTTTGTTAACATCTTATCTTCATAGAGGAAGTATACACATGTAAAATATATCAAATATGTGTTTGGATCACCTTTGCCATCATATATCAAAAATCATGGTTACATAGGGAATGGTTTTATAATAACATCATATGATAGTGATGTGTGTCTATCATCCTTGAATTCATCACTATTTTGTACATTTTATTTAGCATCCACTCTCTTTTCTACTTGATATATCGTGTAAATTAGTGCATCTACAGTGGAATATGGAAGGGTAACTAGTGAACTCTTTCGGCCACTATGGTGTGCATAGAAATGGGTATGAGAGGAAACAAGGATGGAAGTAGTGATAGGTTGGGAAAGATGTATGGAATAGGAATACACTTAAGTGCATTAATGGGCATGGATGAAGATGTGGAATGAGGGATATACATAGCATAGGAGGCATAGTAGATGTAGTACCTTGGCATGATTAAGATGAGTAATTATAGGTGGGGTAGTATTGGTTGAGATAGCTATACAGGTGTAACAAATCATGAGGGATGTGGATATATTATGAAGAATATGGTTAGGAGGAAGGTCATAAATGGTAACAAAGGTGGAGAAAGGATAAACACTATGTGGGACACACTAGTATAAGTATGGGTGGAACTATGAGGGTGAGTGGTGGTGAAAGGAGCAATGGTAGAAGATGGATCAATGGAATATGGGGAGGAGGTAGATGTACTAGCCATAGTAGATAAAATAATTTTAGCACTAATAATGTGTAAAATCTCTAACACAAATGACTTTATGATGAACACATTGTGAATCAAATTAGCTAGTTGTGTTGGATTTGCCACATTGGCTGAAAGCAAGATCATTTCTAAAATCTTGGTTAACTACATGAGCATCAGGATCATAATCTTGGTTTCTATCAACATAAGATTAGAATAAACCTAAGTCTCATTGGATTGGTCAACCATGTTATGGTTAAATGATAACTTCTCAATGGAAGAATAAGATCATGAGTAGCTCATGGCATAAACAAAATAATGGAAAATAAATTTTAAAAATGCACTTTTCAAATTGAAAATTTTGAAATGTTAGTGGTATACTAGATATAAAAATGAAACCCTATTGGTATATCTATGGGTGGGTTGGGTGGTAAAATAGAGTCAAATAATGAAGTATAAACTATAAAAGAAAATGCATAGCAATAGTATATCAATGTAAGAACACAAACCCTGGTAAGACTTCAAAATAATAATGTAATTAGAAAAATGTAGATGTAAAACCTTAAATCACTCAAGGTATAAACCTTGGAGCACAATCCTAAGGTGTGTAAAGGACAAATTAATCTACTCTTAATGTTCACATTACATTACATATGAGCTAGTTTGGAAAATACTAATTACAGGAAACTAAAATAAAAAATCAAAAAAATAGATTTAGAATTGTAAATAACATAAAATAAAGCAATTGGCACCAAAAGATGAAATTCACTATCTTGGACACTATCATGGCATGTGGACATCTACGGAATGTGTTTCTGTCCTTCTACGTTGTCATCCAGTCTCACACTGTCATCCTAGAAAGTTGCAAAACACAACTTGTTTTCGATAAATTTCAAACTCACCTACACAATAGGAGAAAGAGACAACTAAAATAGTAAACATGGGAATACCAAATAATAATAAAAAGTGATAAAATAAACATAAACTAACTAAATCAAATGAAATAATAAAATGAACAAGAGAAGGGAAGAGATACTAGCAAACTTTCATGCAATTGAATACTCTCCCAAATACCTGTAACTAAAGACAAGAAAAATTGTTTGGGGTTATTTGGGAGCTTGCCAAGAATGGTCAATCCCTTATGTGAGTCTTTAAACCTCCATGAATAAATGACATTGGGAAAATAGTAAATAACAAGTGTGTGTTTTATTGTCTACGTACATCTAGGAAAATAATAGCATTAGAAACAAAATAAATCTATAAGTATTAATCCTTAGTCTACAAGGAAGAATACCCTAGTGTGTGTATGTGTGATAGGATAAATGTGTTGAACACCTGGAATACTGAGAGGGGGGATGAATTAATATTCTCTAAAACCACTTAAGCATTTAAACATTCATTTCACATAGCATATTTAATTTGCAGTAAGAAAGGAAAGCATGAAAGCAACCATCAAAACATATAACACATGAACACTAGATTTTTTACATCAAGAACCCAAAAAAGGAAAGACCATGATGAGGATTAGCTCACAATATATTATAATGCAACTTGTTACAAAAGGTGGACTCACTATCCAAAAGAGAAGTGCTCACTGCAGGTGGCTCACTGCCAAAGTGTTGAGATTAAGGAACACTGAGAGGGGGGGTGAATCAGTGTTCTGCAAAACTTATTACTTTGTTCCTTTATTAATTTACCACATACATCTAAAAGAAAGAAGCATGAACACAAGAATAGAAACAGCAAGATCACAACACATGAACACTAGGATTTTTACGTGGAAACTCAATTAAGGGAAAAACCATGATGGGGGTTAACCCACAAGAATTTATACTCTATTAAAAGTATTACAAATGGGGAAGACACATACCTTTGGGTACACTGCCGAGAGCTCACTGCACAAAGGAGGCTCATTGCCTACAAAATTGATCACAAAAGTTCACAGAAAATTTGAACTGAAGAATAGCATCTAACCATGCAAAATTATAGTTCCAGTTGAGCTCAATACACTGACTTTGTACACTTCATCTCTCTCTACCCTGCTTCACTGTTCTGCCATGATCTGGAGCTTAGATCTCCTTACTTTGCACCTAATTCTTCTATTATTTTATACTTATCCCTTCATATTCACACCTCAATCCATCCAAATGCTCAAACTCATCGATTATATATATCCGCTACATGAAATTGCATCAACTGCAGTCAGCCTTAAGAAAAACCTAGAGACTTTTTAAGAACACTGTTATGTCGGCTGAATCCATTCATAAACACCAATGCAGACCAAAAAATCTATATCCAAGTCACCTTACATGTCATCTAATACTACTGGATCTCACAAATTACTCAACCAATTACTTCTCTTCATCCGCACAAGGATCAAACACCTAGTCAGCCTCTTCTTCACCAGACTGAACTGTCTAACCAAAACCTGATACTCAGATGCTTGTAACTTACAATCCCTTCATCACCGGAGGCTAAGATCTTGGATTTAGGTAGTCCTGACATCCCTTAACATTCCCTCATATCTGTAGCACAATATGATTTCCTGTGGAAAAATGTAGACTAATATGTTGAACCCTATCAAATGCTCTGTTCCTATCTATTTGGACTTAGATAAATCTGCACTCTAACTTCTAGTATGATCAAATGATGTAATGTAGATGTGTAAGATAGATTCAATTGCCATCAATGACAACACCTAACATGCCTAGTAGTGTCTCTTGGAACAATCTCCCCCTTTGGCATTGATGGCAACACTTAGTGAAAAATGACTAAGTGTTAGAACAGCTCCCCCTTACTATATACACTTGTGATTTCCAATGCTCCCCCTTAGATTAATTCTTCATTTTTCACTACTTTTCCTCTCCCCCTTTGACATCAATGGCAAAGGCTAGGATCTGCATATCAAAATTCATGCAAAAATGTTATGTACATGGGTGAAAACTTTAAGTATATACTTCCACATATGAACACATGGTCCTTAAGCCTTGTTCATTAGCAAAAATATATCACCAAAAATGTTTTTCAATCATGTCAATTCATTGTCCCAGTTCTTCTTAGTGCTGCCTAAAATGGATATATGCCCACTGAACAAAAATGCCTGTGATTCTACCTTTTGAAGATCAGAAGGATCGCTAGTAGCAGCAGTAGCTTGGGATTTTGCCAATATATCATACATAGTCTCCAACTTAGGGGAAATCAATCCCTGGAGCTCATCCAATATGCCCAAAACTTTAACTTTTTCCTTATCCAAATCATTCAATTCATTCTGCAAACTCACTACTTGGCATTCTTTGATTGCTACAGACTCAGTTAAAGGACTATAGGACTGAGAAATGTTAGACAGTTTGAGCTCTAACTCTTTAATCTTTTTTCTCAATATCTTCAACAACTTTAGACCAATTTAGACAAAACTTATAAATCTCTGCACCTTTAGAGAGAGCATTTTGAATACTCTTTACACTAGTATCAAGCACTAATTTATCATAGCTTATTATTTTCCTTATTTCAGCAAATCTCTTCTCATTATATTCATTTTTTACTTTAACTTTTGCTGACTTTTCTAATCTTTCAAAATGAGTACTTATAGAGTTTATTAGACTCTTAAACTAACTAGAGGGAGACTCAGATGAACCCTTTTGAAAGGTTGGCATAATCTTTTCTAGAATTCTGGAGGCAAGACCAAGCAACTCACTGTCCTCAATATGAGTTTTCAGAATCTCCTCTCTTGCTTTTGCTTGTGCCACAGATGCTAACTTCATCTTTTGTAGAGGGGAAAGAGTGTCAAAATTGATAGGCCCTTGAATTAGCTCTGGTTCATCAAACTCAAGCTTGTCTTTCTCAAGTAATTTCTTCACTACATCTGTAGTGTCTCTTGCCAAAAATGTAACTCCATCTTTCAGATCCTTGCTGGTACTGTCATCTTGCTTTTTCTCTTTAATATTTTTTGTTGTTTCTCTTTCTTGTTCATTCTTGTCCTTAACCTCTTTTGCTTCTTGCTCTTTATTCTTCACAGAGTCATCTTCACCAGGAACATCTACTTCTGTATTCATCTCTGTATATTCTCCAATAGATTGGTCTGGAGGAATTTGAGTGTCCTCTGCACCATCAAAATTAACTTCCTCCACCATCTCTTCATCTCCTTTATTTAGAATTTCATCTTTTGGAGCAGAGATGTCAGCATGTTGTTCACTTTCTTTCAACTGTGGTGTCCGTTGGTTTACTCAGAAGGTGTTGAGCATACATATCCAATACTTGCTCATCAACTTCATACCCCATGGGCATGATCCACACAGTTCTTGGTTCAACTACTTCCATTAAACACTAATCTGTATCCACCATAAAATAGATTGTATCCTTATATTTTTCAACCACAGATGTAGGGATTCTTTCCCTTGATTGCATCATGTTCTAAAAATTCTTGAAATATCCCCAAAGAGCAGTCCTTTGGGCATTGGAGTCACCAATCTAGTTCAAGTGCACTCTTATTTGTATGGCAACAGTCTTATCATAGGTCCAACATATGCTTTTCTTTCCAAGTAACTCATTCATGAAATAGAAGAACAAACATAATACCAAATTACCATACTTGAATGTATTCTTCTTGTCCCTTTTGATCTTGTTCAGGTTTTCCATCAGTTGGTTCTGCAGCAACTCACACAAGTCATAGTCAACATTCTCTCTCAACATCTAATAAGCTGCATAGATAGTTGTACCAGATACAAAATTCTCCCTGGTGGAATGATATATCTTGTATCCAATCACCATTGCTATAAATTTGACATCTGGATCAGTGATGTAATTTATTGTCATTGCCATTTTGTCCAACCTTGAACTGGTAGCATCAGTTATAGTTTGATTCTTTATTGACTTCAACATTGGCAGTCCACCAGATGAGTTCAACCCTATCATAGCCTTGATGGCATCCTTGGTGATCTTGAAGGGTTTCATTAACCAAAAAAATTCATCATGCATCTGACTCAGCACATACCAGACCCACTCATCTTCATCAAAGGATGGAAACCCTATAATCTACATGAAATTTTTATCTTGCAGTGCCTCATACTTAGGTTTAACGTCATGAATTTCATCCCTTAGATGATTCTTGAACAAATCTACTAACTTCGAGTCCCCAAACTCATCTATGTTAGCATGAATATAAGCCCTAATATCTTCAATGTGTAACACACCATACGGAACACGTAAAAAAGGCACCTAATGGATCAACCTCTACTGATTTATGTGGATGTTTCTTAAACTTTGGCCTAGGTCACTCAGTAATATTCACAACTAGAGGTGTAGCCATTTCTAAAAGATAACAAGTTCAAAGTTTTGCAGAAAAATTCCTTTTTCTTCACAGGATTAGGGTTGGCTAATGAATTCACCTATCACACTTCGAATCTTTGAAATCTTAGCTCAAGCACTCTTCTTCTTGTTTTCTTCAAATGCAAAGTGATTCAAATGTTGAATGAATGACCTTTTATGCTTTGCAAAACCTAATTCATCATTGTAATAAATGCTCTTCCATAATACATCTGGTTACTCTATTTTTGAATATTATCAATCTTCAATTGCTCTGCAATCAATCATTTTAGCTTATTTTCTTCCAAAGATTACTTCAATAGATATGCAATAGGCTTCTTTATCTTCATCATCATGCTAGATTTAGGCACCCACTTACTGGTAGGGGGAATTAGATTTTTAATGCATCTCCCCCTGAGCCAAAGTTCCTGTTTCAATTCCTGGAGGAATTAACAGCACTAGATTCTGGTGTGGACCCATCACCATCATTCACTTCACCTTTCTTTACCCATGTTTTGTTCATTTCATTTTGGATCTCATTCACATTTACTTTACCCTTGCCTTTATCTTGTCCCTGCAATTTTTTGTTTATGTTTATCGGACCTTTTCTGTCATCATTCTTGCTTCTGCAGAATCTTGCAACATGACCGGATTTGTTGCAATTAAAGCACACAACATTTCTTTTCTCATTTACTTGATTTCCTCTTGATCTGCACTAATTAGCCATGTGTCCAAATCTATTGCATGCAAAATAGTAGCCATTGAAAGAATTGGCATTTCTTATGTTGTTAGAGTAGTTCATCATCATACTTCTGTATTCATTGGATCTATGACCATACCTTTTACAATTAAAGCATTGACTGGAGAAGGATGGACCATTTTGATTCACTCTACTTCTACACTGAGTAGCTCTATAACCAAATTTATTGCAATTGAAACAATTTCCATTGAAAGATGGATACCTTTGAGCATTAGGTTGTCTTACCAGAGGTCTTCTAGGTTTATTTTTTTGATTCCTTGATTTAGGATTTCTTTGACTGGATCCAGAGCTTTCACCTTTCTCATATCCCAGACCATGCTTATCATCTTCCATCTTCTGACTATCAAGCAACACTTCAAGTTTAGCTAATCTTATCTTAAACTTCTCTTTGTATTCATTTGCAACTTCTAGGTCAAGCTTGAGAATAACAATTTGCCTTTCAAGTTGTTCCTCATTATCCCTGGTTTCTTGAAGATCAGATTCTAGATGACCAATTATTCTATCCAATCTACAGCACTCTTATGTTCTTTCTTTTAGAGATTGATTCAATTTTTCCTCAGTCTTCTTCATTTCTTGAATTTCCTTGGTTAGTCTCATCACCACGGATTTCATCTCATGTTTTAAGACAACTTCTTTTGCTAGATTCTCACATTCTTTTGTCTTCTCCTTCAGGGCCTCATCCATGTCATTGTCTTCATTCTAATTTGCTAGCTAGTGAAGTCGCTCCCTTCTATTTTCATTAGATTTACTCAATTGTCCTTTCAAGGTCTTAATGAAATCATCAGCATCTTTAAGATTTTCTTTCAATTCTTTGACTTCTGCTCTGGACTGATCAAGATCTTCTAAGGCAACTTGAATTTGTTCATTGATGCCATCTAAATACCTAGATGAACCCATTGAAACACCTTCCCAGATCTTCCTCAAGCTATTAAACTTTCTTCCAAGGAACCTGGCTCTGATACCAATTATTGAGATTAAGGAACACTGAAGGGGGGGTAAATCAGTGTTCTACAAAACTTATTACTTTGTTCCTTTATTAATTTACCACATACATCCAAAAGAAAGAAGCATGAACAGAAGAATAGAAATAGTAAGATCACAACACATGAACACCAAGATTTTTACGTGGAAACCCAATTAAGGGAAAAACCACGGTGGGGATTAACCCACAAGAATTTATACTCTATTAGAAGTATTACAAATGGGGAAGGCACATACCTTCAGGCATACTTCTTAGAGCTCACTACTCAAAGGAGGCTCACTGCCTACAGAATTGATTAAAAAAGTTCATAAAAAATTTGAACTAAAGAATAGCATCTAACCATGCAAAATTACAGTTCTGGTTGAGCTCAATACACTGACTTTGCACACTTCATCTCTCTCTGCCCTACTTCCCTATTCTGCCATGATTCAAAGCTTAGATCTCCTTACTTCGCACCTAATTCTACTATTACTTCACACTTATCCCTTTATATTTGCACCACAATCCATCAAAATGCTCGAACTCATCGATTATATATATCCGCTACATGAAATTGCACCAATTACAGTTAGCCTTAAGAAAACTTAGAGACTTTTTAAGAACACTGTTCTGTAGGATAAATCCATACAAAAACACCAATGTGGACCAAAACCTCTATATCCAAGTCACCTTACATGTCATCCAATACTACTGGATCTCACAAATTACTCAACCAATTACTTCTCTTCATCCACACAAGGATCAAACACCTAGTCGGCCTGTTCTTAACCAGACTGAACCGTCTAACCAAAACCTGATACTTAGATGCTTGTAACTTACAATCCCTCCATCACCAGAGACTAAAATATTGGATTTAGGTAGCCCCGACATCCCTTAACATTCCCTCAGATCAATAGCACAATATGATTTCCTGTGGAGAAATGCAGACTAATATGTTGAACCCTGTCAAATGCTCTGTTCCTGTCTATCCAAACTTAGATAAATCTGCACTCTGACTTTTGGTATGATCAAATGATGTAATGTGGATGTGTAAGATAGATTCAGTTACCATCATTGACAACACCTGACATGCCTAGTAGTGTCTCTTGCCAACACAAAAGACTCACTGTCTTGAATAGAAAGACATAGGAGAAGGGGTAGCTCACTGCAAAATATGAATTGCTAGTAATGCATATGACTTATGCTGAAGATACAGTTCCATTGAAGCTCAGAGTACTGACTTAACAAACTTCATCTTCACCAAAATCTTATCTTATCCATCTCTACATTAGATTTAGCTCACACACACACACACACACACACACACACACACACACATAGTTCTTTTGCACCCACAAAACACTTCACACATGAAATCAATCTTGTTTATATACTGTATTCAAGCAAAACATCAACCAGGTTGGCATGATAAATGTACTGTGTTACATCAAAAATTGTCCTCCTGTATGGAATGGTACAATTTCCCTCAGTTTAGCTCCTTGCCTTTGGTGACCCCTAAACCTCTTCATTTTTGGCCTTCCCAAAACCCTAATTGGCTAGTGTCTAGTTGCAAAATATTCATTGTCTGAGATAACTTTTGATGGAACTGTTGTCACATGAAATCGCACCCTACTTGAATGGGATTCCAAGCATTCCAATGACATAATGGGATTGATCTCTAAGTGTGGGACTTTGCTAAATGAGATCAAACCTCTAGAGAAGGCTAGCTTCCTTATCTAGTTATCACCTAAAACTACTGTATTTTGGGGTGAAAAGGGGAAGAGATGTGCTAAAATGAAAGATAAAGCAACAATACTTAAAAACATGAAAGGGTGATGCACCAGACAGTTCTAAAGAACCTTTGCAAAGACTGAAGTATGCAAAATATAATCAGATACAGCAAGCAGATATACACAGAATAGATGATTCTAACAGAGGTAAGAAGCAAGATGATTGGGAGGAACGAGAGATATTCACAGACAACCATATGCAGATTCACACAGAGATAGAAAAATCAGCAAATGGCAGGATAGCTTTCATATATCTAAAGAAAGGCAAGGTTACAGTATGAAAAGTTCTGTTTGGAAATAGGGAGAATAGAATGTTTCCAAAAAATTTCTAACCCTTTTTTACACCATAAGCCTCAGCTTATATAGCACTACAAAAACTAACCTAGGTCGGTTACAAAATCCACTCAGGGAGCTGTAATCAGAAATATCTTCCTGAAGGGACGTCCACTTGCCAAGAGTAATGGCACAAAAGATCTAGAATAGGGGCAGGTGGGAGATATTTTGGGTCTTCAATGCAAATAGATGCATCATCGATCTGATCCTCAGAAATGATGGAGGATAACCTAGCATTGAATGCTAACAGCTGCTTCTGACAGTTCTTGACAATTAGGCGGCGGAGAACAGACTGGAAATGAAGCGGTGGCGGGATATTTTGCCATTAATGCAAGCTGCTTGCTATGTTTGCTGTAATGAATGCCCCAAAAAAAAAAACTTCATCTGTTGAAAAGTGACAAAACCTCCTGAAAGCCCACAGAGTTTTCCCGCTCAAAACAGTGCTTGCGGATGCAAAGAAAACCCACAACACAGCTTTAAAACTTGGCCATAGATCAAAAACCCACCGCTGACATCAACAGCCCCAAAAACCTTTGAAAAGTTGCCAGCCAACTAGATTGTGCCACACAGGCACCTTATGCTTCAATCGCTAACTTGCCATCCTCTATTTTTCCCTCTTAGAAGCCCCTCCCAGAAACTCACACAGAAGCTGACACGTGGCGCCATCTGCGACACTCTTAAAATGTTTAGGGACTCCTCTATAGAAATACATGTAGAAGCTGACAAGTGGCATGTTCCACATCATTCTTGAGAAACACAAAAGGGTCATTTGAAAACTTTGCGGACTGCGACACTTGGCACCTTCTGCGTAGAGAGAAACAAGATAGAAACTTTTAAGACCCACTTAAGATTCACGCAGAAGCCAACACGTGTCGAGTTCCACTTCACTCTAAGAAACAATACAAGGGCCCACCTCTTCTCTTAGCGTAGCACCAAAAATAGAAACTCACGCGGAAGCTAACACTTGTCAGCTTCCGCAGCAACCACAAGGGACACATTGCATCTTCCGCTGCGACTTAGAAACTTTTTTGAAACATAAGCAGAGGCTGCCACTTGTCACCATCTGCACTACCATAAGAAACACGTGGCACTTCCCACTCCATCTTAGAAATGTAGAAGAGACCTCAGTGGAAAGCGACACGTGGCAAGTTCCGCGTGAATCTTAGAAACAATACAGGGACTCTCCACCGCTGACACTTGTCGGCTTCCGTGCACTGAGAAACTGGTGCAGGAGCACCCCTACAAGACAGGATATAGGTTCATTGTCCGCATGACAGGACATTAGTCTATTTTTAGCATGTTTGACTTCATAATGTAATAAGGTCCATTGGACCAATGCATATGTATTAGATCAGCCTAGGAGAGTGTGCAGGCAGTTAGAGCTCGTGATCAGGTAGTAGGAGCGGTCCTCTCCCAGCCGCTTGGAAGCTCCCAGCCGCTAGGAATCGAGTTGGTAGTACTCGTAGGATATTGCTATAAATAACTCAGATCAGCTAGGATTGGAGATCAAAGAAGAGAGTAGAGAGGAGAGTAGTAGTTATGTTATGTTGTACTGGTGATTGAGTGAAATCCAGAGATCAGTCCAAACATTGTGAAACATTGTAGAAACAGGACATTTGTGTTTCATCTAAACAAGATCTCATCAATTGCATTATCTGGTTTATCAGCTGTTTATGTTTTGATTTCTGTTCTGATTACAGGTTAATGGATTCTTTCAACCCTTCCACCAATTGATTCTGTGAATCGGTGGAATGGTCATGCATGTTAGTTTAGGTTGTATTTTAGTTTTCTGTTTATGCATTTCATTGTGTGGGAGATCGATTGGTAGCATGCTATGAATCAACCTAGCATCCTCATGTGCTAGGGTTTAGGAAGATAAACATCATGTTTTCTTTGTAAAATTGTGCGGTTCTGTGAGTTTGCATGCAGCTGACGGATATACAGGGATCTGCATGTGCTTTTCCAGACGGAGTGAATCGTATCGTCATCTACGAGTATATCGCTATCAGGATAAGGTTCTGAAGTTGGCAAAAAATTGTATGTTTCAAGTGCATCAGGATGATATAGGTTGGATATATACTCAGTGTGTATATCATCGTTAGGATCATCTTTCGTGTGTATCCATCATCCGCATATCGCTATCGTATGCAGGAGTGAAAGTTCACTTTTTGGCTAAGGACCGGAGAGGTCACCATCAGGATATTGAAAGGATCACCGGATATTCATTATCATGTTGTGGAGGATATAAGTGTCTTATATCCTATTGACATCATCATCGGGTGCAAGTGACGTCATCGTCATCAAGATATTGCGAATATCACCCTATGCAAGTTTATCCTGCTGTCGCTAAGTGTTTTGGCATCGGCGTAAGTCATCGGCATGAAGTTTGGTTAACATCATCAGGATGTTTCAATATGACCTGATAAGTCATATCCTGAAGCTGTTTGTTTAAAGAAGGTCGATATCAGGGTGACATAAGCATCGAAGGAAGGGTACTTGAAGTTGTCGTCATCAGGATATATGGGAGGAACCGGATATTTTATATCCTGCTGATGAAGATGATATTGAACATCATGATGATGAAGATAGAGTTTGGCGGTAAGATGAACAGTGAACATCAGGAGGATGTTTGCGCTTGCCGAATATGATGATGCTACTGATAGGCGGAAGGCAAAAGGCCATAAGGAAGTGAACAGTAGTTAGCAGGAGGATATTTCATGCCTCTTCGAAATATGATGATGCTGTCTGTGTTAGCAAGAAATATGATGATGATGATGAGCCGATAGGTATTACATACTGCATGTCCAGGATTTTAACATGCTGGTTGTGTTAATGACTCCTCCTTCCCATTTGTAAGCTTCTGTTGCGTTTCCTCTGCATCATAGTGGTATCAGAGCAAAGGAAGGATCTTCTGGAAAAGATCACGATATAGCAGGATGTTGGATGAAGAAGGAACATCTGAGATGCCGGCAAGGATGACCAACGTTGAGTTGGCAGTTCTGGTAAAGAAACAGATTGCAGAGAGCAAGGCCGTGAAGGCTCAGAATCAGGAATTGAAGGATGAGTTAGAGAAGTTGAGGAACAGAGTAGGTTCTGGTAGAGAAGAAGATAGGGAAGAAGAAGAGATCCCTAGTTGGAACGAGGAGGTCGTTCCTGCAGACCAGAGACCACTGTTGAACGCCCTCAAGGCCATGGAGAGGAGAACCATGGATGTGAAACTGGATTTGCCAGTGTTTACAGGAAAGATGGAACCTGATTCAGTGATGGAGTGGATAGACTCCTTGAACAATTTCTTTGAAACAGAGGAGATACCAGAACAACAGAGGGTGAAAATAGCCCAGTCAAAAATGAAAGAAGCTGCCTTGACATGGTGGAATTTCGTCCAAGATGATAGAGTATAGGAAGGAAAGCGTAGAGTCACTACATGGAAAAAAATGATCCCATTAGTAAAGGAAGCTTATGTCCCCTTGGATTACAGTATCTAATTACACAAGAGGAAGCAAAACCTGAAGCAGAAGGAGCTAGATGTCAGCTCATATATAGAAGAATTCATGAAACTTTGTATGAAAACAAAGGTAAAGGAAAGTGAAGAAGAGAAGGTAGCCAGATACCTTAATGGATTGAGGTTCAACATTCAGGAAGATTTAAGTCTGCATAATCCAGATACAGTTCATAAATGCTTTCAGTTGGCATTGAAAGTGGAAGAGAAGTTAAAGAGAAAACAAGAACAACACAATAGAGGAAGAGGAAGACAACAAAGGGGTGGAAGAGGTCCTTTTAGAGGTAGAGGACATGGACATGGATATCAAGGAGAATCCAGTCATGACAATAGTAAGGGAAACAATAGTTAGAACCAGGGGGAAAATTATAGTCAGCAAGGAAACTTCAGAGGTAGAAGACCTTTCAGAGGAAGATCCCAGGGCAGAGGATCCATCAGATGTTATAACTGTAACAAAGAAGGCCATATAGCCAGCAGATGTCCAGAAAAGGCCACAAGCTCAACAAGAGAAAGGAGAACAAATCTGATCCAAGAACCTGATAATCAAAGTATGACAGGCTCTACTGATTTTCAGAGTGTGAATGCTCCTGATAATTATGGATACCCAGAAAGTGGAGAGTCTCTAATGATGAGAAGAACAGTGACTACCATGAAGGTACCTAACAAAGAATCCCCTCAAAGAAAGTCTCTTTTCAGGACTATTTGCAAAGCAGGAGGTAAGGCATGTAAAGTTTTGATTGATTCTGGTTCTACTGAAAATTTTGTGTCTGAAGAAATGGTGACAAAGCTTAAGCTTAGGAGATTGCCTCACCCATCCCCATACAAAATCTCATGGCTTACCCAAGGTTAGCAGACAATTGTAGAAGAGCAGGCTTGGGTAGAATTTCAGATTGGAGCATATAAGGATAAGTTGTTGTTTGACATTACCACGATGGATGCTTGCAATCTTTTATTTGGTAGACCATGGCAGTATGATTTGAAGGCACAACATGATGGTGTTAGAAACACCTATACAATCACTAAAGATTGTAAGGTTATAAAGTTACTACCATTGACGGAGAAGGAGGAGAAATCTAAAGGAAAAGAGGTGAAGGTAATGCTGATAGAAGGTAAACAGTTCATGAAAGAAGTAGCAGCAGAAGGTGCAGTTGCATATGCCCTAATCCCATGTATGAGGGTGAATACAGAACAGCAGCAAGAAGTCAAGGAAGAGAAGAAGCAAAGGTTCATAGACCCAGCTATCCAAGAGCTATTGGATAAGTACAAAGGTATCATCTCAGAGGGAATGCCAAGATCCCTACCACCTGTCAGAGATATTAGTCACTGCATAGACTTAATTCCAGGGTCAACACTTCCAAACAAAGCAGCCTATAAGCTAACTCCAGAATAGAATGTAGAAGTAGCCAGACAAATTGAAGAATTATTGGATTCAGGTCTGATTGGGAAAAGTTTAAGTCCATGTGCAGTACCAGCTGTACTAGCACCAAAGAAGGAAGGTACTTGGAGGCTTTGCACAGATTCCAGAGCTATTAACAAGATCACAATCCGGTATAGGTTTCCAATCCCTAGGATAGAGGATTTACTTGACTGTTTGGGAGGTGCTAAGTATTTTACAAAAATAGATTTGAAGAGTGGATATCATCAGATCAGGATTAGGCCAGGAGATGAATGGAAAACAGCATTCAAAACTAATGAAGGGTTATATGAGTGGAAGGTTATGCCTTTTGGTTTATCTAATGCACCTAGTACTTTTATGAGGTTGATGAATGAGGTTTTGAAAGAGTTCATTGGTAAGTTTGTCATAGTATATCTAGATGACATTCTGATTTTCAGAAACACAAAAGAAGAACATCGCAGACACATCGATTTGGTTCTTAAGAGGTTACATGAAGAGCAGCTGATGATAAATTTAGACAAGTGTTTGTTCATGCAAGAGGAGATCACATATTTGGGTTTTGTCATTTCACAAGGAAAGTTACAAATGGATAAGGAGAAGGTAAGTGCCATATTGTCTTGGCCAACCCCAAAGACTATGAATGATGTCCGAAGTTTCCATGGGTTAGCAACCTTCTACAGGAAGTTTATAAGAGGGTTTAGTCATATTTGTGCACCCATGCTTGATACCATCAAAGGAGGACATAAGTGCAGATTTGTTTGGACTCAAAAAGCAAATGATTCTTTTGAAACATTGAAGAAGAAGGTGGCACAGTAGCCAGTCCTTGCACTTCCAGACTTTAACAAAATCTTTCAGGTGGAATGTGATGCCAGTCACATGGCCATTGGAGCAGTACTCAGCCAAGAAGGTAGACCTATTGCATTTTTCAGTGAGAAGCTCAATGATGCTAAAAGGAGGTATTCCTCATATGATTTGGAAATGTATGCTTTAGTCCAGTCACTCAAGAAATGGAGGCATTACTTGATGCCAAAGGAATTCATAGTATTCACAGATAACCAGGCTCTGAGTTTCATAAACAGCCAGGAAAAGCTGAACCACAGACACATGAAATGGGTAGAAACCTTACAAGCTTTTACTTTTACATTGAAGCATAAGAAAGGAGTCAAGAATAAAGTTGCAGATGCTTTGAGCAGGAGAGTTCTAACAGTCAACCAGATTCAGTTAGAAAGTGTTGGCATTGATTCACTAAAGACCATGTATGAGACTGATGAAGATTTTGGGGAGATATATCATGTATGTACTTCTTTTGGAGAGAAATATCATGCTGAATTCTCTGAATTTTTGATTCAGGATGGATTGTTGTTCAAAGGTGGACAGTTATGTATTCCAAGGTGTTCTATGAGGTTAAACATCATTAAGGAGAAACATTGTGCAGCTATGGCAGGTCATTTTGGTCTAGATAAGACTCTTGATCTTGTCCGAAGACATTACTTTTGGCCTAAGTTACAATCAGATGTCAGAAAGTTTGTAGAGACATGTGTGATATGTCAGAAAGCTAAAGGTAGGTCGACTAATGCAGGTTTATATCAGCCCTTACCCATTCCTTCCAGACCATGGGAAAGCATAAGTATGGATTTTGTCTTGGGTTTACCAAGGACAAGGAAAGGGTTTGACAGTGTTTTTGTTGTCATGGACAGATTCAGCAAAATGGCACATTTCTTGCCATGCAAAACCACTGTTGATGCTTCATACATTGCAGATTTGTTTTTTAGGGAGATTGTCAGAATCCATGGATTGCCATTGAGTATAGTGTCAGATAGGGATGTGAAGTTTATTGGTCACTTCTGGAGAACTCTTTGGAAGAAACTTGGAACAAATTTGTCTTTTTCCTCTGCATATCATCCTCAAACGGATGGACAGACTGAAGTAGTGAACCGTTCCTTAGGAAATTTGCTTAGATGTTTGACAAAACAACATGGAGAAAAGTGGGATAATATTCTATCTCAAGCTGAATTTTCCTATAATGATACTGTCAATAGGAGCACAGGGAAATCACCTTTTCAGATAGTTTATGGTATGCATCCAAGAGGAATTTTGGAATTGAGAGATCTACCTACAGTAGACCCTGTTAGTGCAGAAGGAGAAGCTTTTGCAGAAGCCATAAAAGAGGTTCATGATCAAGTCAAGACCCAACTACAGCAAACCACCTTGAAGTATAAGGAATATGCTGATAAAAAGAAGAAGGATGTTCAGTTTGATGTTGGAGATTTGGTATGGGTTCATTTGAAGAAGGACAGACTTCCTAAGGGAAAAAATACTAAACTCATGCAGCGAAAAGTTGGACCATGTCATATCTTGCACAAGCATGGACAGAATGCTTATGAGATACAACTCCCCCCTGATCTTGGTTTGTCCCCTGTATTCAATGTATGTGATTTAACTCCATACAAGTCTTATCCAGATGCAGATCAGGATCTCTTACAGGATACAGTCCATGATAACATTCCCAAGCATGATCCTCCACAGTTGCAGAAGGTTTTGGACACCAGAGTGGTCAAACAGACCCGGAACAAACAGTACTTGGAGTATCTAGTCTCTTGGAAGGGAAAACCTAATTCTGAAGCAGTCTGGATGACTGAAGAGCAGATCCAGAAACATGGTGCAGATCTTCATGCTCTCATCTCAAGTGGACTTGAGATTTCTTCTTCTGGGGAGTATGGTGCAGGAGCACCCCTACAAGACAGGATATAGGTTCATTGTCCACATGACAGGACATTAGTCTATTTTTAGCATGTTTGACTTCATAATGTAATAAGGTCCATTGGACCAATGCATATGTATTAGATCAGCCTAGGAGAGTGTGCAGGCAATTAGAGCTCGTGATCAGGTAGTAGGAGCGGTCCTCTCCCAGCCGCTTGGAAGCTCCCAGCCGCTAGGAATCGAGTTGGTAGTACTCGTAGGATATTGCTATAAATAACTCAGATCAGTTAGGATTGGAGATCAGAGAAGAGAGTAGAGAGGAGAGTAGTAGTTATGTTATGTTGTACTGGTGATTGAGTGAAATCCAGAGATCAGTCTAGACATTGTGAAACATTGTAGAAACAGGACATTTGTGTTTCATCTAAATAAGATCTCATCAATTGCATTATCTGGTTTATCAGCTGTTTATGTTTTGATTTCTGTTCTGATTACAGGTTAATGGATTCTTTCAACCCTTCCACCGGTTGATTCTGTGAATCGGTGGAATGGTCATGCATGTTAGTTTAGGTTGTATTTTAGTTTTCTGTTTATGCATTTCATTGTGTGGGAGATCGATTGGTAGCATGCTATGAATCAACCTAGCATCCTCATGTGCTAGGGTTTAGGAAGATAAACATCATGTTTTCTTTGTAAAATTGTGCGGTTCTGTGAGTTTGCATGCAGCTGACGGATATACAGGGATCTGCATGTGCTTTTCCAGACGGAGTGAATCGTATCATCATCTACGAGTATATCGCTATTAGGATCAGGTTCTGAAGTTGGCAAAAAATTGTATGTTTCAAGTGCATCAGGATGATATAGGTTGGATATATACTCAGTGTGTATATCATCATCAGTATCATCTTTCATGTGTATCCATCATCCGCATATCGCTATCGTATGCAGGAGTGAAAGTTCACTTTTTGGCTAAGGACCGGAGAGGTCATCATCAGGATATTGAAAGGATCACCGGATATTCATTATCATGTTGCGGAGGATATAAGTGTCTTATATCCTGTTGACATCATCATCGGGTGCAAGTGACGTCATCGTCATCAGGATATTGCGAATATCACCCTATGCAAGTTTATCCTGCTGTCGCTAAGTGTTTTGGCATCAGCGTAAGTCATCGGCATGAAGTTTGGTTAACATCATCAGGATGTTTCAATATGACCTGATAAGTCATATCCTGATGCTGTTTGTTTAAAGAAGGTCGATATCAGGGTGACGTAAGCATCGAAGGAAGGGTGCTTGAAGTTGTCATCATCAGGATATATGGGAGGAACCGGATATTTTATATCCTGCTGATGAAGATGATATCGAACATCATGATGATGAAGATAGAGTTTGGCGGTAAGATGAACAGTGAACATCAGGAGGATGTTTGCGCTTGCCGAATATGATGATGCTGCTGATAGGCGGAAGGTGAAAGGTGATAAGGAAGTGAACAGTAGTTAGCAGGAGGATATTTCATGCCTCTTCGAAATATGATGATGCTGTCTGTGTTAGCAAGAAATATGATGATGATGATGAGCCAATAGGTATTACATACTGCATGTCTAGGATTTTAACATGCTGGTTGTGTTAATGACTCCTTCTTCCCATTTGTAAGCTTCTGTTGTGTTTCCTCTGCATCAGAAACTTTATAAAAGGGGCTCACAAAACTTGGGCGAAGGCCGTGAAACTTTTAGAAACATAAGCGGAGGCTGCCACCTATCTCCATCCCTGGGGCTCTAGTTACTTTTTCTGTGTCTCTCGGGTGCCTCCACGTGGTGCCTTCTATGCCACTCTCAGAAACTTTTAGAAACTGTGATGAAACTCTAGCGGAAGCTGACACATGGTGTCCCACGGCAATATTGAAACTTTGAGGGGGTACTCTCCACCGCTGACACATGGCATGTTCTATGGTGATCATTTTTAAAGGCCAATGGAATTTTGCAAGCCCGCCAAATGCCCATTTGAACTGTATGTTGACTGAAACTTTGACCATGAATAACTTCTTCGTTTGGTCAAATTTTAGAGTGATGTAAAAGGCAAACCTGCCTATTTTTTCTAGCTCTTTCCAATGATAAGGTTCTTAAGGCAAGGCTTCTAGGAATTTTGGCACTTTGCTTTATAGGGACCTTTTCAAAGGGATTTCCAAGGAAAATACCATGTTAACTATTTGGCTCTGGACAGGGGGAAATAATGTTAACAGGAACTTGAAAAGAGAATTTGAATTATGGGTCCATAGGAGCCCCTAGATGCAAATCTGGTAAGAAAATGGGGGCCTAGACTCAGGCACCTACGCCCTAGTCCTTCACCATTTTTTAAGATTTTGAATCTTGGCGGGTTGTCAACTCCCGCCATGCACCTCAGGACTCTGTTTTCAAATTTTTGGTTTTCGTGTAATATCGAGACATTATTTTAAAATTTGAATCTCCTAAGGTTAGATATAAAAAGACATTTGAAAGTTATTTTATATCACACAATCTTTATGCAAGCTTGATGCCAAAACTCTGCTAAAATTGCCATTGAAGATCAGTGACTTGTTGAAGCTCTTGAAAGTTATTTGAAATTGCTATCATGGAGATAATGGATGGAGATTAGGAATCAAGATCTTGAGACTATCTTTCTCTTCCTAGGGTTTGTACACCTTTTGCATGATCGGGAGAAGGGTTGAAGCCTCCAACATCGAGCTTGGAGATCATCTGCAGACATTGTTGATTCACCTTCTTGTTCATGCAAGTCTTCATTTGTTTTCATCTTCTTGAGGTGAAGATGTATGTGTTTATTGAATTGAAGCAAGTTATTGATCTTCCCTTGATTGAGACATCTAGGGTCTGATATTTCTGCATACACTTGTTTAGGTTTGTACACACTTCTGCAAATCTTTATCTCTGGCTATTGTTGAGGTAGGAATACCAAAAATGGGGCTTGACCAAGGCAAGCTCCTATATAGCCACAAGATCTTTCTCCTCCTTTTGTAGGTGCAGATCATGTTTTATAGGATATTGCAAAAAGGAGCAGCAAAAAGAGATATATTATGAATACAGTCATCACTGGATTTTGGAATTTTGAATCCTGACACTTTCAAGACTAATGAGCGGGCGCCCTAGTCCAACTGGGGAAAATTTTTGAGACCTAGAAGCTCTTGGAGGTCAGTAAATAGTAGATGTGAAAGATTTTTACAGATGGGAAATTGTAAGACTAATGAGTGGGCACCCTAGTCTAGTCAGCCTTCAATTTCTAGGTGCACAATCTCTTAACCTTATTCTCTATATTTCTATGATCTCTTTTACCTGCTTCATCTCTAAATTCAGTCGATTTATGTTACAAGGTGTAATTGGGGTTTATTTGGTTAGTGAATAAGGGCACTTGATAAAACCTTAGTTGGACACCTTAATCAGACTTAATTAGCATTAGGGAATAGACAAGTGATCAGTAGCTTGGTCCCGAGTTCAGTCCTTGTCCTCCCAATGCTTAGTTAGGTGAAAGAATAGGACTTAGCCTTATTTAAGAGAACCCTACTTTTTCACCCTAAACATTTTGGTGAACCTATGCTCTAAAGAATTTGCATCCTTTTAAACATTAGATATGAATTAGTTTGCTTTCCTAAAGCACATTTAGATTGAAAATCCTCTTTTGTGAAAGTGCATGCATTGAATTTAAATTATATTCTTTATCTTTTCACTAAAAGAGTTGGAAATCATCATTTGGTGTTTTGAATAGTGTTTCATTTTCATAAAGTTCATAAACCATCATTTTACATTTAAATCTTGGGATAAGTAGAGCATGCTAAAATGTCAGATTATTTTTTGCTATAATTTCATGTATATGATGAGTCGTTTAGTTGCGATGACTTTGATATGTTAGATGAAGCCCTTGAAGACTTTATCTCAATTGAACTGTCCACTATGACTCCTAAACTGTTGTTATTTCAAAGGTTGTAAATGCAATTTATGTTCCTAAAACTAAGGAAGATTCTTGGAAAATAAAAATAGTAGTCACCTTGTGTTCGGATGTGGTTAAAACACCTTCTAAACTGGTGCTTACTGTTAGAGGTCTTCCACCTTCCTCTCGACCTCCTGATCACATTTACAACTATGCTAAACAAATAGCACATCAAAATTTACAACTTAGTCATAATATGGTTGTTCATGCATATAACACTCAGAATAATAAACAAAGAAAACAACAACTAAGCATTCCAATATCTTTACCAACTTCTCAACCTATGCTTCCTCAAGCACCTCATTTAACACAAAAGGTTGGTCAAGATTATGATCTTGTACAGCAGCTTCATGCTACTCCTACAAAGATATCTCTTTGGGAGATTATACAAACCTCAGCTACTTACCATGGAATGCTCCAAGAAGATTTACAGAAGGTGATTGTTCCACCCATTGTCAAGCCAAATGATGTAGTAGCTCTATTAGATTGTATGCATGTGATAAAAATAGACATTTTGTTTTAACAACATGAGTTGCCATCTCTTGAAGTTAAGAATCAGTATGATGCTTTGATAATCTTCATTACGATAAACAAAACACTGGTTAAGAGAGTTATGATTGATAATGGATCAGCTCTTAATGTTAGTGGTATTAACTTACTGCATAAGATTAAAGTTGATACATCCTTGATTAAGCTGGCAATGATAAGTATCCATGGCTTTGACAATGTTGGATGACAATCCGTGGGAACTATAACTCTACCTGTACAAGTAGGACCTATGATTGTGGCTACCCTGATTCATGTCATGCCTTTCTCTCTATCTTACAACATGATTCTTGGTAGACCTTGGATACATGCATTAGGGGTAGTCCCTTCTACTTTACATCATTAGATTAAATTCATATTTAAAGATAAGCTACACACTATTCATATTGATCCTAAACCTGACAATTGTTTGCAAATTAAATTGCAAAAACAAATCATCTATCCTAAGATTTTAAACAGTTTGAAAGTTGATTCATCAACTTCTCTTGCCTTAGACAATGTTGTGCAAGAGTCCAAGCAATCGAATGCATTTCTTGGTGATGATTTGGGTTCATTAGATTTTACGTGTTCCTCCATGGGAGAATATAAAGTTAAAAATCCCGTCCTTGAAACATCAAATATTGCATCGATATCATCTCATGCTTTGAATGACAACCATAAAACTTCTTTGATAATGAATTTAGATAATACTTTTACTTACACTATAGGTTACGAAACTTATGAAGCTCCACCTTCTTCTAAAGAAATGGCTTCTCTTTATGGTCGAGGATTCCATATCCTTTATAAGAATTGTGATTATGTATGTAATGGATGTGGTATTAATCAACAAGGAATCAAAGTCCCTATAGAATCTGCTTCACAACATTACTCAAGTGGCATTGGATATAATCCTTTCAAGGAATCTAAAGCCCGTAGATGTCCTACTCTTAATGTGAATACAATATCAACACTTAACTTGATATTTCCTAAGATGATTGATAGTAGTTGTGCTCCAGGAGCATTTCCTTTGGATGTCTTTTCAACCGATGAAGTGATAATCAAATTCTTACGTGCTTATGACAATATTCCTCATTACCATCATAAACATGGTTTACCTTATTGTTTGAACAATAGTGAATATTTTGGAAAAACTACTAGCATAATAAATGCTACTCTAAAGTCTGATGAAGAATCTGAATACCTACCACAATCACCCGATCTCCTAGACCACAGTACTCTACTTAATGGAAAGATTGTTGATGTTTTCATGGAGAAAGATAATACTGAAAAAAGTTATCCCTATTGCTTATTTCTTACATGTAGAAGAAAAGGAAGAAATAACTAAGCTACTACATGAATTTTCTGAACTATTTTCTTGGAACATTCAGACATGCCTGGTATTGATCCTCATATTGTAACACATAATATTGTCTTGCAACCTAATGCTAAGCCATTTAAACAAAAGATTTGTAAGATGAAACCTAAGGTTGCATTACTTGTCAAAGTGGAGATAGAAAAGCTTCTACAAGCTGGCTTTATTTGCCCTATTGACTATTCACATTGGATCTCAAACATTTTCATCATCACTAAACCTGATGGTCATATAAGAATGTGTACAGACTTTTGAGATTTGAACCTTGCATCTTTGAAAGATGATTTTCTACTTCCTAACATTGATATGATTGTTGATTCTATAGCTGGCCATGAATTACACTCTTTCATGGATAGTTTCTCAGGATATAATCAAATCTTAATTAACCCTCAAGATCAGTATAAAACAACTTTTATAACACCTTGGGATACATTTTGTTGGGTAGTCATGTTTCTTTGGACTTAAGAATGCAAGAGCTACTTACCAATGAGCCATGAGCCTTATATTTCATGATTACATGCACAAAATTTTAGAAGATTATGTTGATGACATCTTGGCGAAGTTCATTCGCCGTTAAGATCATGCTACAAATCTTTGACAAATCTTTGAGTGCATAAGGAAATATAACATGCGATTAAATCCTCGTAAGTGTGTTTTTGGTGTAGACAGTGGAAAACTGTTAGGGTTTATGTTTCAAATCATGGAATTGAAGTGGATACAAAGAAGATAGATGCAATTGTTAATATTCCAACACCTAAGAACATATCCCAACTTTGTAGTTTGCAAGGGAAGATATAGGCCATCCACCGATTTGTTTCATAACTCGTGGATAGGACTCACCTTTTTATGCAATTATTGAAGAAGAATTCAAAGTTTCAATGGAACTTGGAGTGTCAAAATGCTTTTGAAGATTTAAAGGCCTATTTAGCTAATCCTTCCATTCTACAACCTGTCGTCCTTGATAAACCCTTTCTATTGTATATCTCAGCATCTAATAATGCCCTGACAACTTTGTTAGCATAACATAATGTTGAAGCCCTGACAGCTTTGTTAGCATAACATAATGTTGAAGGCAAAGAATGCGATGTCTATTATATCAACCGAACCTTGCTCAAGTATGAAGTGCGATACACTATTATTGAGAAGAATTGCTTAGCTTTAGTATTCGCAACACAAAAGCTTAAACATTATCTCTTAAATGCTGAAATACATGTGATGATAAAATTTGACCCTTTGAAACACCTTTTTGCAAAAACAGACTTGTCGGGTCATCTTACTAAATGGGTTATGTTGTTAACTGAGTTTGATCTTAAGTTCATTTCTCATAAAGCAATTAAAGGGCAACCGTTAGCTGATCAGTTAGCTGAAGTTCCTTCACCTTTTACTACACAACATCAAGACACATTTCCTGATGAACAAATTTTAACAATTACTGAGGATGATAAATGGGAATTGTATTTCAATGGATCAAGATGTCAAACTAGCTTTAGTGCAGGTGTCATACTAATACCCCCTACAGGTAAGTTGATTCCTATGTCTTACTACCTAGATTTCTCATGCACAAACAATATTGTTGAATACGAAACTCTCATCACACGACTTCATGCCGCCTTGGCTCTTAATATCAAAAATATTACAATATACAATGATTCACAGCTAATTGTACAGCAAATAACTAAATCATATCAAACTAAGCATGACAAATTATCTCAATATCATGTGATTGCTCTATCTCTCCTAAAATAATTCACATTGTTTTTAATAAATACTATTCCCAGGAAAGACAATCGACATACAGATGCAATGACAAGTGCAACTTCCCTTATATCCCTTGATGATTCTCCTGAGGAATTTACCTTCATTATTCATAATCTTAAAACACCAACAATTGAAGATCCTATAATTGCAAATTCAGAACTTTGTGGTAATACATATACTGATGAATTGTTCTCCTATATATTCAGTTATTTGCGTGATGAAACCATTCCTAATTCAACATCTAAGAATGCCTGAATCCATCTACGTAAACTAGCAGTGTAATACATCATTTTGTCGAATGTGTTGTATAGACAAAGCTATAACGACATCTTACTTTGATGTTTAAGTAATTCATAGATTTTGATAGCTTTAGAGGAAGCTCACTCTAGTGCTTGTGGAGGGAATTTAGGAGGAAAATCATTGGTACAAACATTGCTATGAATGGGTTATTATTGGCAACACATGGAACAAGACTCCTTTGCTTATGTCAAGAGATACCCACAATGTCAATAGCACAAACACCTAATCCAAGCTCCTGCTCAAGAACTTCGTGCCCAAGTTTTACCTTGGCCATTTTCTATTTGGGGCTTGGACTTAATTGGCAAAATCTCTCCACCCTCCTCTCAAGGGCATACATTTATCATTACTGCCATGGATTACTTCACAAAGTGGGTCGAAGCTATCCCCTTACGATCCACAATTGCTGACGTAATTTGTCAATTTATATAAAATAACATTATTTCTCGATTTGGAATACCTTCCTCCCTCATTTCAGACAATGGTACACCATTTAAGAACAAGGATGTGAAGAAATTTCTTGAGAAATATCATATTCAACATCACTTCTCTATGCCTTATTATCCTCAATCAAACAGCCAAGCAGAAGCTTCAAACAAAATTATTAGGCAGATTCTA
This sequence comes from Cunninghamia lanceolata, assembly GCA_027924645.1. NCBI lineage: Eukaryota > Viridiplantae > Streptophyta > Pinopsida > Cupressales > Cupressaceae > Cunninghamia > Cunninghamia lanceolata. Next base: position 11,659,147 of record BSBN01000284.1, on the reverse strand, counting down.
TGAAAGACTGTTAACAAACATCAAAAGGACTGGCACATTCAATTATCCTATACATTATGGGCATATAGAACAAGCATTCATATTGCTACTAGCAATACACCATATAACCTTGTCTATGGCGTAGACACAATAATGCCCTTAGAGTTAGAAATTCCTTCATTGAGAATTTCCTTAAGAGACATTATTGACAATGATACCGAACGTGAAAAAAGACTACAAGAACTTGAGATGCTTGACAAAAGGTGAATAAATGCTCTTGAGCACCTCAAGGCTCATCAGAAAAAGCATACAATGATCATACAATGAACATGTTATACAATGTTCATTCGACGTTGGGGATTTGGTACTTTATGAAAATCAATGTAATATAAATGCACCTCCTGAAGAAAAAGGTAAGTTCAGCCAAAATTGGCTTGGACCGTACATAGTAACTAAAGCCTTTGGATCAGAAGTGTATAAACTAGCTGATGAACAAGGTATGCCACTTAAGGAACCTATTAACATCGCACACCTCAAGAAATTTTATGCTTAAGATGTGATGTTAAATGTCATAAAGCAAATTTATTAGATAGATTAGCTTCAATTTCGACAAAATGTCAGTATCTTGTCTTAACTCATTTAGCATTACATCTTTGCTCAGTTAATCATTTTTGTATCTTCTTTATACATTCTTTGTTAAGATCACTCTTGTATTAACTAAACGTAGCATAGAAATTTGGGTTGTATGTGAAATTGTTACTATATATTCCGCAAAGAATTGTTAGTATGTCACATTAGCATTAATTATATTTCCATATTAGCCTTCAACAATCATCACTAGTTGCATTTTATAAGATCACTTGTGATAGATTAAAACTATTGCACATAGAGAGAGAAAAGTAAACATTTTATATATCATCAGTTTCAAATATACATCTGAGTTGACTATCCCTCATAACAAAATGGGATGTCATAGTACATAATATATACACATCATATAGCTGAACCTTAATCACCTGTACCCTCGGGCCCTCTTGGTGTGTGTGTGACAGAGGCCTGACCATGTACGGCTATAGATCGCAAATGACTCCTAGAGACACTCCATGATCATAACCCCCTGATCTCACCTCTTAGCCCTATCACCTCCTCATGTACCTCCTAGTACATCCGATGGTACTAGTCTCTCTTGGCATGAGCCCTATCTATGTTAACTCTCACTTGATGAACCTCAAGCAATAAGAACTTGACGACAACTGGCTCTCTCTCTGATGTAGGTACCGCTACCGTCTGATCTCACTGCACCTGAAGCTTAGCCTCAGTGTACTTAACTCTCTAAAGTAACTCCTCTCTATCCCGTGCAGACTACTCTAGAATAGCCTTTTTAGTCATCCTGTACCTGACAAAAGGCATAAATATCTCTGCATGTCACCCAGCAGATGGCCGTGGTGAATACCCCGCCCATACCCACTACTCAAATACATCTAAAGGTACTATGTCTGATATGATGTGACTCACAAAGTCTCGCCAAGCATCGGTCCTAATTGCAAAACAAAAAATAAGATAGACATTAGACTCTCACATAAACATCATAAGAAATAAACATAAAAAACAATAGACTAGTGAAATCAGGCTAACCTGTATCTCCATCTCTCTAGGTTGGATCTTGGATCACTGAAGGTGTCATGAGCTTTGCAGTCTGATCTATAGCTGGGGGCACAAACCTACTACACTCCCCCCTCATTCTGACTCGGTCTCTCAACACCTACAGGAACTAGACCACGAGCTCTAGACCATGGTCTCGACTTAGTCTCCTCATCAGTGTCTACCTCCTGCTGGTCCTGTCGAGGTCTCGCCCTAAAGGCATACTGCAATGGAACCTCCTATAACTCATCCTCATCATCCTTCACATCCTCCTTGAGATCATAGTATCCTATAAAGTAACTCACATCATCGTCGACCCCTATGTCACTAGCGTCACCAGCCCAAGGTCAAGCATCGCCTGTAGGGTGACCAAGAGGAAAGACAGGAGTAGGTCATGTTGTATGCCACCAAGTCTGATATGCTAATGCAGGAGCATCTCTGGTTTAAGAGAAATCTTGCATCAACCAAAAACATTTGCATTCTAGTTTGTTTGTAGTTCAGTTTGTTTCTTTTCATTTCCCAATTTAGTTTAGTCAAAGCAGTTTTTGCTTGTGGTCTGATATTGGCATTTCACATCTTGCAAATCCAGACTTAGCATATACATTCATTCAGTTACATCATATCAATAATTTAGAGTATTAGTTACCAGAAAGATATCACTAGCAGAGCACCCTGATATTCACTGGCAACTAGCTGAAGAAGAAACTTGTAGAAGCATTTCCTGATCTTTGGAGTCTAATGACACATCATTCAATGATCTTTGGTTCATGGCCAACCTTCCTTGGAGATCCACACTTCATTCCATTCATTTACTAGAATTTTCTATGCATTTAGGTCTGACCTATCTGTGTTCACATGTTACACCTCTTCTTTGGAATTTATGATCTTCCTTAGCTGACGCGGAGGAATCTATTAGTCTGGAGATGATATATATTGATGTAATTGGTCCCTAGGAAAGCAGTTGGCAATTGATTCATAATTTTCAATTTAGATTTTGTGTGAAGGGAGCTTCAAAGCCTTATCTTGCGAATGTATGTAATCAGGCCTGCAAGCCCTAATTGTAAGCCCGCATGTTGCCAGCCAATTTGTATTTGAATTCTTTGATATATTGAATGACTAAATCTACATCTGCTTTATATCCTTGAGTTGTTTCCATTGTGTTTACTCTTGTTACACAGTCCGGATAGTTCATTCTGTGAACCCTCCTACCGTGACTACACCAAGTGGTATTAGAGCGAAAGTTCAAATCTTTTGGGAGTGAATCGAGCAAAGATTGGTGAGGGAATTCTGTAAGATCTTGCTATGGACAGATCACCGAATTGAGGCAGGTTACTTGTGTTGCAACTGATCACCGATTGTGAGGTAGTTGTCACCTTGTAGGTCGATCACTGAACCTGAGGCAGTTTACACTTGATCTTAGGAAGAATGCCACCGAGGAGAATTGTTGCAATTGGAACAATGGCTGGTAGAATAGATGAGTTGATGGAAATAATGAAAATAATGCAAATTTGATTAGATGTTGTTGATGAGGATAGGCGAAGGGGATTGACATTGAGACCTAATGTTGAAAGTGATGATGAGGAAGAATTTAAATCTGTTGAACACACTGGTGAAACCCTAGGAGGTGATGAAGAAGGAGAGTCAGATTAATTAAAAATGTTGTGAGCTATTTCAAAGATTGGAAAGAGACCTAGAGTTGATGTGCCGATTTATATTGGTAATTTGAACCCTGAAGAATTGATTGACTAGATAAATGATATGGAAGAATATTTTGAATATGAGGAAATTGAAGATCCGGAGAAGGTGAAATTTGTAAAGACAAAGTTGAAAGGACATGCTACTATATGGTGGAAAGAAGTTCGGTTGGAAAGAAATAGAAGAGGAAAAGAAAAGATTACAAAGTGGGACTGGATGGTGAAAAAATTAAAGAATCAGTTTACACCTGTTGACTATGAGTTGGAGTTGTTGAAAAGATTGCAAAACCTGAGACAAAAGGAGAAATCTATGAAGGAGTACACTGAAGAATTTCATAAAATGATCATAAGAATAGGACATAGTGAAGCAAACAAGGAGAAAGTGGCTAGATACATCAATGGACTGAGATTGAACATTCAAGAAAAACTAAGTTTGGTAAGGATGACATCTTTAGAGGAAGCATATCAATTTGCCCTAAAAGTTGAAGAGAATCTGAACAAAAGACATGATCAAATACAAAGAGGCAAAGGAGGTAAATTTCAGAGAGGTGGGACTTATTCTGGAGGAGATAGATCATATCTGGAGCAGAACAAGTTTGACAGCCCATTGAAGAAGGATGACAAAGATAACAATGCTTACCAGAGAGATGACAAAAAAATTTACTAGAGAGGAAACCCAAGTGCATACCAAAATGAAGGATACATAAGAGAAGGAAGAGGATTGGATAAGAGAACATTCACAGGTACTTGTTTCAAGTGTGGAGGTGAAGGACATAGAGCTTTTGAATGGAATCATGGTAGTACAAGTAACAGAACAGAAAGTAGTGGAAGAGTAGCCTATGTTGAAGAAGAACCTGTTGAGTTAGATGACCCCTGTTCAATTGGTAAACCAGAGAAAGGAGAATCACTTGTGATGAGGAGAGCACTATTTCAAATAGAGATAAATGAGGAACCACTGTAGAGGAAAATCTTGTTCAGAACTAGATGCAAATTAGGAGGTAAGTGTTGTAAAGTTGTGATTGATAGTGGTAGTTTAGATAACCTAGTTTCCAAGGAGATGGTGACTAAGCTGAAGTTGGAAAGACTGAAATACCCTATGCCCTATCAGATAGAATAGATTCAGGATGACCATAAGGTACTGGTGAGTGAACAATGTTTGGTGAAATTTCATATTGGATCTTCTCATGATGAAGTCTTGTGTGATATTATGCCTATGGATGTTTGTCATATCTTGTTGGGTAGACCTTAGTAGTATGATAGAAAAGTTATGCATGATGGGAGAAAGAATACATACACTATAACAACAAATGGAAAGAGAATTACTTTGATTCCTTTAGAAGATGATCCTAAAGATGTGGTATGTAGAAATGCTAGAATCTATTTGGTAGATGGAAGAAAATTTCTAGATGGTTTGAGACATGAGAATATATGTTATGCCTTGATCCCTAAGAAGCCTGAAGCATTGAAGAAAGAAACTGAACCGGAGGAGATAAGAGAGTTGCTAACAGAGTATGAAGACATCATATCAAACAATGTACCTAATGGATTACCACCTATAAGGAGTATCTGTCATCATATGGATCTTATACTAGGAGCAAGTTTGCCTAACAAAGTAGCACACTAGATGACACCGGTAGAGAATGAAGAATTGAATAGACAGATACAAGAGTTGTTGAGGAAAGGTTTGATCAGAGAAAGCTTGAGTCCTTGTGTAGTACCTACAGTGCTTACACCTAAGAAGGATGGAGAATGGAGAATGTGTACTAATTCCAAAGCAATAAACAAGATCACAGTTAAGTATAGATTTCCTTTACCTAGGATGGATGATATCATGGATTGTTTGAGTGGAGCAAAATATTTCACAAAGATAGACTTGAAGAGTGGATACCATCAAATCAGAATCAGAGAAGGAGATGAATGGAAGACTACTTTTAAGACAAATGAAGGATTGTATGAGTGGTTGGTGATGCCTTTTGGATTCACAAATGCACCAAGTACTTTCATGAGATTGATGAAGTCTTGAAGAAATTCTTGGGTAAGTTTGTTATTGTGTACTTGGATGATATTCTAATTTTTAGTAAGACAAAAGAGGAACATTTATGGCATATTAGACAAGTTTTGCAGAGATTGAGAGAAGAGAAATTACTGATAAACATCAAGAAGTGTAGTTTCATGAAGGAAGAGTTGGTATATTTGGGATTTGTGATTTCTACGGAAGGATTGAAGATGGACCCTAAGAAAGTGAGAGCAATTATTGAATGGCCTAGACCGGAGAGCATTGGAGAAGTTAGACCATTTCATGGATTGGCTAGTTTCTACCAAAAGTTCATCATAAATTTCAATTCAGTTTGTAACCCTATGACAGAGACAATGAGAGGTGACAGAAAGGATTTTAAGTGGACATCTGGAGCAGATAAAAGTTTTGAGTTGTTGAAGTAGAAAGTGACAAAGCAACTTATTTTTGCATTACCGGATTTCAATAAGGTATTTCAAGTTGATTGTGATGCAAGTGGAAATGTAATTCGAGCAGTATTAAGTCAAGAAGGTAGACCTGTAGCATATTTCAGTGATAAGTTGAATGATGTAAAGAGAGGATTATTCAGTTTATGATCAAGAGTTCTATGCCATAATTCAAGCCTTGAAGAAGTGGAGACATTACTTGTTGCCTAATGAGTTTGTGTTGTATACAGATCATCAATCTTTGCAATATTTGAATAGTCAGGGTAAGTTGAATCAGAGACATATGAGCTAGGTAGAGTTCATGCAGAGTTATACTTTTGTGTTGAAGCATAGGAGTGGAAAATCAAACAAAGTTGCTAATGCCTTGAGTAGAAGAAGAAACTTGTTGACAGAGATGAGAGTTGAAGTGTTGGGTTTTGATGAATTGAAGAATATGTATGAGGGAGACACTAATTTTGCAAAACCTTGGAGAGCATGTAAGGAACCTATTGTGACAGATAGAAGCAAGTGGTTGGACTCTTTCATTCAAGAAGATATGTTGTTCAAAGGAAGTCAGTTGTACATACCTACAAGTTTAATGAAAGATAATTTGATCAAGGAGAATCATAGTGGTGGATTGGTAAGACATTTTGGCATTGATAAGACAATGGCTTTGGCCTCAGATACATAAGGATGTCTAGAGATTTGTGTAGAGTTGTAGAGTTTGTCAAGTTGCAAAAGGAGGTAGTCATAATACTCGATTGTATAAACCTTTGACAGTATCGGAGAGACCTTGGGAAGACATAAGAATGGATTTTGTGATGGGATTGCCTAAGACACAAAGAGGACATGATTCAATATTTGTAGTGGTGGACAAATTTTCAAAGATGGCTCATTTCATACCTTGTAAGAAGACAACTGATGCAGTGCATGTAGCTGACCTATTTTTCAGAGAGATTGTGAGATTGCATGGATTACCTAAGAGTATAGTTTTAGGCAGAGATGCAAAGTTTGTTGGATACTTTTGGAGGATATTTTGGAAGAAGATGAAGATAGATTTGAAGTTCAATTCTACTTTTCATCCACAGACGGACGGACAGATAGAGGTAGTGAATAGGAGTTTGGGAAACTTGTTGAGATGTTTGGTTGGAGACAAGACAGGAAGTTGGGATTTGATTCTTTCACAAGCAGAGTTTGCTTATAATAATTTAGTAAACACGAGTACCAGAAGAACACCTTTTGAGATTGTGACCAGAATAAACCCTAGAGGAGTTACAGAATTGAGAGATATCAGTATGGAAGAGAAGAGGAGTGTAGAAGTAGAAGAATTTGCAGATCATATGAAGACAGTGTATAATCATCTTAAGAAGCATTTGGACGATATGCACATTAAGTACAAAGAGAAGGCTGATGAGAATAGATGACATAAAGAATTTGAAGTTGGAGATGAAGTGATGGTGTACTTGAAAAAAGAAAGATTTCTAGTTGGGACATATAACAAGTTTAAGATGAAGAAGTTTGGACCTAGTAAAATACTCAGCAAATTTGATTCAGGAAATGCATATGAAGTGGAGTTATCGAAGACATTGGGTATATCACCTATTTTCAACATTACATACCTCTATCAGTATCATGAAGCAAAGTTTAGTGATAGTATGGCAGAAGACTTGAAGAACTAGTTACCACAACAAGCACCAGAGCAGATTGAGGACATTTTGGACAGCATAGTTAGATGTAGCACTAGAGGAAGATAATACAAAGAATACCTTGTGAAGTGGAAAGGTAGACTGGAAGAAGATTCATCATAGATTTCTCAGGCTGAGGTGGACCGTCTTGGTTTTCCCCTAGCCCTAGAAAAGTGAGGGACTCATTTTTTCAATAACCCAGGATGTCTAATGCAGGAGCATCCCTGGTTCAAGAGCAATCTTGCATCAACCAAAAACATTTGCATTCCAGTTTGTTTGTAGTTCAGTTTGTTTCTTTTCATTTCCCAGTTTAATTCAGTTAGAAGCAGTTTTAGCTTGTGGTCTAGTATTGGCATTTCACATCTTGTGGATCTAGACTTAGCATATACATTCATTCATTTACATCATATCAAGAATTCAGAGCATTTGGATTAGTTACCGGAAAGATATCGATATCAGAAGATTGACTGTTTCTCAAAGTAGAGCACCTTGATATTCACTAGAAACTAGCTGAAGGAGAAACTTGCAAAAGCATTTCCTGGTCTTTGGAGCCTAATGACACATCATTCAATGATCTTTGGTTCGTGGCCAACCTTCCTTGAAGATCTGCACTTCATTCCATTCATTTACCGGAAGTGTCTATGCATTTAGGTCCAACCTATCTATGTTCACACGTTACACCTCTTCTTTGGAATTTGTGATCTTCCTTGGTCAACACGGAGGAATCTATTGGTCCAAAGATGATATATATTGATGTAATAGATCCTTAGAAAAGTAGTTAGCAATTGATTCATAATTCTTAGTTTAGATTTTGTGCGAAGGGAGCTTCAAAGCCTTATCTTGCACATGTATGTAATCAAGCCTATGAGCCCTAATTGTAAGCCCACATGTTGCCAGCCAATTTGTATTTGAATTCTTTGATAAATTGAATGACTGAATCTGCATCTTCTTTATATCCTTGAGTTATTCCCGTTGTGTTTAATCTTGTTGCACGATCTGGACAGTTCATTCTGTAAACCCTCTTACTGTGACTGCACCATATGCTCAGGTACAACTAACATCATCTGCATCTAAAATTGGTGCTACATCCTCTGGACCCTCATCATCACTAAGAGGTACATCTGCTACTATTGGTTGTCGAGTGTTGTTCACCCTAATTGCACTGTGCACAATGCGCACATAGCTTGGACACACCACAAGAACATCATGTACATGTCCAAACAATCATGCCATCCTATCAAAATAGAACCAAACCACGATGTGATCGAGGCAACTGACCATTAGTCAATCCCTCTATATCTTCGCTAACTGTCTCTGTTGTCCAGGCCATACAATATAGCCACGATATGGTCTCAAGATAATATTGTTGGGCTACAATCTATTAGAGACAACTCTCTAGTATAATAGATCACCATGTCTCCAACATCTTACTAGTGGATAAGCATGAACGCATGGATGGGTGAATGTTGCCTCTATAGAAAATCCTATTGGTCGTGTGCGCCTGATATGCTCAAAAGCCCAAACCTGTAGTAAAGTGCAGATCATCAGACTGTGCATCTTGTAATGGACATATCATCCCAAGTGACGGTAAAGGTGCACAAGCATACTGCACCCCCATGCATATATAGTCTGATGCTCATCCATCTCTCTAATAGTGTGAATGAGGCCCCCATGAAGGTAAATGCCTTATTTGTCTAGTGCGACAGTGACTATCATGATCATCTAAACCAAGGGAATGTCATCGCATCCCTGCTCTAGAAGTTGGAGCTGAATATGTCCTCGCTCTGCCCATGAAACTATGTGACCTAGAAAATACAACTAACTCTCACAAGTATACTCTGTTGTACGATGTCCCATGACCCTCATTGTCTCTTCTTGGATAGGTAGTTGCAGGATCCTGTACACATCCTCCAGTGTGATAGTCATGTTGCCTGTAGGTAAGTGAAATGTGGATGTATCTGCATTCCACCTCTCCATTAGAGCCATCAACGTGTTGCAATGAAATCTAATTATGGGCATATCAAACACCCACCATAAGCCCACCACTTGCAAGTGCTCTCTCTTTGCATTAGACATGGTACTAGTATGATCTCAAAGTAGTTCCATTAGGTGACCCCCTGTGTGCTCTTGTGTCTCCGAGACGTCCTGTAGGTTAAAAAATAAGTAGTGGTATCAGTTTTTCATCATCAAACAAGCAAAATACTATCTAACATAGTAATAAGTGCATGTGCCTAGGGCCCATGTCCTTTATAGACCTGGGTTACCCAGGAAGACTTGGACACCCCAGACGAACACTGGCGCTCCTAAGGGACTAGGGTGCCCCAGTGAGACTCTAGCACCCTAGGTGGACCCGAGTGCCCCCAACAAGGCCCCTGCCCATGGAACGTCCATCAGTATGGTAAATGATAAAAATAACTGAAAGAAAACAAAAATATGCAGAAGCATAAGATCAGGACCCTACCTCAGCTTCGAAATGCCTCTCTGCCACTTGGGCTCGAAGCATCTCCAGTCATGGGGACTGATACAGGCGTTGGCTTGGCATGGTTGTCCTCCTCTTCTCCTCTCTCTCTCCTCTCCTTTTCTACAAAGAAAAGAAATAAGAATGAGTAAGTGATAAGTGAAAATTCCCTTTACATAAAGTAAGTGGATGAGAATTCTTGTCCCTAACTAGGTGCAAAATTGATCTATTTCACTCTTGAGTCTCTATCTTCAGCTATCAAACTCAAATTCTCGTGTCATTTGTTGCGTTGGAATCATGGTTCCACTCCCTATCTCACCCAATGTGTTGTACTTGAGCATTGGTTCTTCAAACAACCCTCATAACACATTTCTCATCAATTTTCCCTCGAAATCGACATGTGTGGATATCTCCTTGTTTCTCCTTTTTGGACTAAGAAAGCAGAAACAAGGGGGGGCATATATCTCCCTCAATTTCCTCCCTCATCATGTCTTATCACTCAACCCCCTTAGTGTTTTTGTATTGATTCATTGGTGGTGGTTACAGGTTGATTTGATTTTTGATTTTCTAACAAGTGTTCCTCTATAGGTTGCGGTTCATAACTTTGTGGTCTTGCAGGATTGTAGACTTGGGGGCTTCTTCCTTCTTGGAAACAACACTTCAGCTTCCTCTACAATATCCTTTTGTGTATCCTTTTCATGATTGATGCATTTACTTTCCTTTAGTTCCATGTGCATGTAGTGTCATATGGCCACTAAAGTGGGGGCTAAATGTTACGTCAGAAATTTTCCTCCTATATGGAATGGTACAATTTCCCTCAGTTTATTCCTTGCCTTTGGTGACCACTTAACCTCTTCATTTTTGGCCTTACTGAAACCCTAATTGGCAAGTGTCTAGTTACAAAAATATTCATTTTCTGAGATAACTATTGATGGAACCTGAAAAGAGAATTTGAATTATGGGTCCATAGGACCCCCTAGATGCAAATCTAGTCAGAAAATGGAAGCCTAGACTAAGGCACCCGCACCCCAGTCCTACCCCATTTTTTGAGATTTTGAATCTTGGTGGGGTGTCAGCTCCCGCCGTGCACCTCAGAATTCCGTTTTCAAATTTTTGGTTTTTGTGCGATATCAAGACGTTATTTTGAAATTTGAATCTCCTAAGGTTAGATATAAAAAGACATTTGAAAATCATTTTATCACACACAATCTTTATGCAAGCTTGATGCCAAAACTCTACTAAAATTGCCATTGAAGATTAGTGACTTGTTGAAGCTCTTGAAAGTTATTTGAAATTGCTATCATGGAGACAATGGATGGAGATTAGGAATCAAGATCTTGAGACTATCTTGCTCTTCCTAGGGTTTGTGCACCTTTTGCATGACCGAGAGAAGGGTTGAAGCCTCCAACATCAAGCTTGGAGATCCTCCATGGACATTGTTGATTCACCTTCTTGTTCACGGAAGTCTTCATTTGTTTTCATCTCCTTGAGGTGAAGTTGTATGTGTTTATTGAATTGAAGCAAGTTATTGATCTTCCCTTGATTGAGACATCTAGGGTTTGATATTTCTGCATTGACTTGTTTAGGTTTGCACACACTTCTGTAAATCTTTATCTCTAGCTATTGTTGAGATAGGAATACTAAAAATAAGGCTTGACTGAAGCAAGCTCCTCTATAGACACAACATATTTCTCCTCCTTTTGTAGGTGTAGATCATGTTTTATAGGATACAACGAAAAGGAGCAACAGAAAGACAGATATTGCGGATATAGTCATCACTGGATTTTGGAATTTTGGATCCTGACACTTTCAGGACTAATGAACAAGTGCCCTAGTCCAATTGGGGAAAATTTTTGAGATTTGGAAGCTCTTGGAGGTCACTAAACAGCTAATGTAGAAGATTTTTACAGATGGGAAATTATAGGACTAATGAGTGGATGCCCTAGTCTAGTCAACCTTCAATTTCTAGGTGCATGATCTCTGAACCTTATTCTCTGTATTTTCTGTGATCTGTTTTGCCTACTTCATCTCTAAATTCAGTTGATTTCTGTTACAAGGTGTAATTAGGGTTTATTTAGTTAGTGAATAAGGGCACTTGATAAAACCTTAGTTGGGCACCTTAATCAGACCTAATTAGCATTAGGGAATAGACAAGTGATCAGTAGCTTGGTCCTGAGTTCGGTCCTTGTCCTCCCAATGTTTAGCTAGGTAAAAGAATAGGATTTAGCCTTGTTTAAGAGAAACCAACTTTTTCACCCTAAACATACCATATGACTCCTTGACCTGTCAGCCAAAAACTCAACCCTATATGCTTTGCGGAGATAACCAAAGTGTGTAGCACATTCATCTAGGTTAGCATAGCGTATATTACTCCCATGACTTTATTCCATACATGACTTAACTCTGCACAACCTCAACACCTTTAGGTCAGCTCTACTAGTGAAATAGCAATAGCATGAACTAACAGGTTTCTCAAAACTCAAAATGCGGACTACCAAAATGCTTACCACTTGGAGACAACACATTTTTGACATCTATAAACTTATCTTCAAAACCACATAGCAAAATATTCAATTGTGGTGGAATGCGGAGCATTCCAATATACCACTAATATTGTCAGTACACTATCATTACAGAGTCCGATACTCTGTCAACTCTATCTTTCACTACAGAGGGCTTCAAGACCTGAAACTTTGGATTTAGACTCCTTTAGTATGCACAAAAATACCTTACAACTACATAACAAGATTCTTCATAGCAAAGTAATGCAGACAAAAATATTGTGATCATGTCTTAGGTTCTATACTGCAAATGCCTTAGGAAAAACTTCAACAATTTGTGTCTGAGTGCGGAACACCAAAATGGAAGGATGTCAATGTAGTCATATAGGAATTTTGCAATACACTTATATACATCATGCTTAGGTGTATTCTCCTCCACATCACACTTGGCAACTTCTCTGAACCAACACAACTATATCTTTATATTTTGTTGCCATCAATGACAACACTACTCACTGTCATGCTCATCAGTCTCTTGATCATCATGCTTATGTTTCCAACAATCTCCCCCTTTGTCATTGATGGAAACATACACCAAAACTTCTCCCCCTATCTCAAAATTGATCTTGTTTTTCTATGTACATACTCCCCCTTACTATTTTACTCCTATACTTTAATATGTAAATCAAAATATTATATTATCACAAAAATTGTTTTCTTCTATCTTTCCACATATGTACAAGAAATTAGGATATGAACCTTATTATTTGGTAGGAAGAATCTCCTTGTATATATTGTTCTGATGTAATACTATAGAGTCCCAATGCTGCTTGGCAAAGTTGAGTATTTGTATCTACCCAATAATTTGCAAAAACAATTCTTCTACTTCTTCAACTGGTGAAGGTGCAGTTTTCATTTGAACAATCTTATCAACTTCTTTCAATATCCCTGTCAATGTTGCTATCTTGAAACTAACAATCTCCCTCAACTGCCTCATCTAATCCTTAATTAGTTCTCTTTGATTTTGAAGTTTCTTGATGATTGTATGAGTCTTTTCAACTTTAGCCCTTAGATCTCCATTGTTATCCTTTAAAGGCTCATATGTTCTAGAGATATTAGCTATCTGCATTTCAAGGCCATCAATCTTGTTTTTTATATCTTTTGTAGTTATAGGCCATGATAAGCAAAATTGATACATTACCTTAGCTTCACCTAGCGCATTTTGAATAATCTTTACACTAATACCCAATAGATTGTGTGCCTTGGAGCACTTTTCTAATAGATCTATTAGTCTCTTATTGCTAATGGGTTCCATTACTTTCTTCTCAACTTCCTTCTCTAAAGATGCAGAATGACTGTTAATGGACTCCAGTAGTTGCTTCATTTGTTGTATAGGAGTCAAAGAGACATCCCTCATGGTGTGATGTAGCAGGGGATGTTAGAACCTTCCAACCAACTTCACCCAACACTTACCTTTCACCAAAAACATGGTTTGGGAGTACTTCCTTTGTAATGTGGCTTCTAGCCTTGTAGCCCTTCCAAATCATCTGTCAAACTATAAATTTCACATAAAGAAACATCTCAAAAAACAAAAAATATTTTAGAGTACCCATTTGACCACTTGTTGACATATCCAAAAATGAGCATGGGTTGTTTCAAACTAGACCCCTCAAAAATGCATTGTACCTACTGTAATTAGGCCTAATTAGGCCACTTTTACAAAGCAACCCTATGGTGTTTACACTCTAAATTTATCAAACCACTTCTAGACCCTTGTTCTCACCCCAAATGAACCAATTTTACCAATTTTGTCTCTTGGATCAACTTCTAGGTATCTATTCCAATCAATCTACTTCACTAGGCCTAATACATTAAGGATATTAGGCTAGGGTTATGCAAATTTATGCTCTAACTCCATTTTCCACTCCTACCACTAACAAAATCTTAAAATCTACCCTATATGCTTCCATTCCACCAATTTTGAAGAAATTCCACCAATGGAATGGCCTATAAATCCATGCCCTAGCCTACAAAACCCTAGTTTAGGATTTCTGCACAGTTTTGAGGAAAAACATTATATCTCCCTTCAAAATTGATGGTTTTCCCTCCAATCAACTTAAAATCAAAGATAACTCACTCCCCTACCACATTCAATAGGTCTCAGATCATGACAGTACTATACAGAGCAGTGGTACAGTCTGGAACAGCAACTGAACAACAAAAATAGTAGAAAACAGAGTTTTTATTCAAATTTTGCACTTTCCAACCTCTCCAACCCATGTCCTTGAGGTATGTGAGATTATTTCAACATGTTTGAGGTAGTTTTCAATAGTTTCACAACTGCCACTCAACTACATGGTTGTTTACTCCTTCTAACAATACATTATTTGTTGAGTTTGCAAAACAAAACTTACAAACCCTTACATTATATGACCTTATTCAACAAGACATGACCCAAAAACATGAAAATTGGCCCTCATGGACCTTATTACATCCATTTGTGTGATAAAACACCTCCACCCTACATTTGAACAACATTTGACCATCATAAGGCCAAGATTGGCCTTGGTGCTCCTACACCATACAACTAGGGTGAAAAGAATTTCATCATCATGATGAAATGATTTCTTGAACAGAGGTCCCATGCTGCTTGATGTCATCTTCTGTCATCCAAGTAGCATCTTCATTTGGCAAGCCATGCCACTTAACCAAGTGCTCATTGTATACCTTGTTCCTTGTTCTCTTGACCTCCCTTGTGTCTAAGATGGCTTCAAGTTTCATTGGCTGACTAGGTGGAAGGTCTCTTATCCAATCTTCATCATCAGCTTTCCCTGCTTCTTCACCTACAATAGTAGATCCTTTGAAAGGGTAAAGATCTACAACATTGAAAATGGGGGAGATAGCAACTCCAGGAGGGAGTTCTATCTCATAGGCATTCTGGCCAAACTTGTGGACCACCTTGCAAGGTCCTATCTTCTTCATCATCAGTTTGGTATATTTACCCTTAAGTAGCCTCTCTTTCCTCAAATGTGAAAGTACCATATCACCTCCCTTGAACTAAATATCTTTTCTTTTCAAATCTGCCTTCTCCTTATACTTTGTAACACTCTTCTCAAGAGTTTCTTTAACCTACTGATGGATGTCACTCATAGCAATGGCAAAGTCTTCTCCTTGTGCACTCCTATTGTCCAATCCCCTTAGATCTCTCAACTCATGTATGCCCCTTGGTTTCATACCATACACAACTTCAAAATGGCTTCTTCCTATGCTTTGGTTGACAGAGTCATTATAAGCATACTTTGTTTGAGGCAGTATGACATACCATGACTGATTGTGTTTTTTGGTGTGACACCTTAACAAGTTTCACAATGACCTATTAACAACCTTAGTTTGCCCATCTATTTGGGGATGGTAGGCAAAACTAAAGGTTAGATTGTGTTGATGTGTGTTTTAGCACGCAACAACATAGGTGTGATTGTTGGTTCCACACCTCTCTTGAAAAGTATCCTACCCTAGGTAAGACTACTCCAAGGATAATACAGCTAGGACTTAGCTTGCTTGGAATTTCTCAATTGGTATGTTCTAGCTGTACCTAAAAGGGGTCTTACATGCAATCTACAGATCTTCAAGTTGGGATAGCAAATACACATAAACCCTTTTATGATTTTAAGATGATAAAACAATGTAAAATGTTGCTGAAATTCCTAGTCTAACGATGGTTTTCAAATAAAATGCAAAAGGTTAGGGTTTTAGAGAAATCCTAAGTGACATTCATAATGTATGGGTTACTTTAAGTAGACAAATGCTCTAAAACTTAACCAGCTTTCTAAGTTACCAAACAAAAATGGGTGTTACAACACTGTAGAAAATGGTGCTATCTTCAATGGAAGTCAATAGATTTTTAGATTATTTTCATTTGTTAAATACCTAGTAAACGATGCAATTTAAGTTATGAAATGCAATTGAACATTAGCATAAATGATCAGCCTAGACTAACTTTACATAGCTATTTACCATCAGGAAATAACTAAAAGTATGGACTTAGAGTATTCATCAGTACTTTCAGCAAACCATAAACATTATAAAGCACAACTAACTAACTATGGGAGAGCAAGAAGCGAACCATGAAAACCAAATAAGGAACACAATACACAAATTCTTAGAAACACTGCAGAAACTTGCTTTGTATTACTTCAAATGGTAGAATGTCAACAATTCGGCATCAAATTCTCTCTTACAACAAGTGGAAATGGCAGCCCTTTATATAGAAAAGTAGCATATCGAGTTTTCAAATGAACGGTGGAGATTAACTTGACACCGACGGTCCAAATTACATCAATAAATGCATTTTTAACAGATCATATCAATTCTCTAATTACAATTTGTCTTTTATAAAAAAAGATGAAAAACAGCCTCTAAATACATTGAATCTAGTCAATTTGACTAGCCAACTCAATAAATTAATAGAAAAGAACATTTTTAAAGAGTAGAAAAGACAAATTAGAGTAACATGCTGCTCCAAATATAGAAATTTACAATTATGATGGGATTACATTCTTAAAATATTCAAAATAATAATCAAGACTCTTCATCTAAATCAATTTTGTCTTCGCCAGCCAGCATATTGCGGTAAGTCAGCCATGCCTCAAGTGGAGGATTGATCTCCGACAGATCTAGATTTTTCAAATGATTGATTTGATAATCGAACATCTCCAATTCCTGACTAAATATGATGTATATCTTTTCTATCTCTGCACCAGCCTTGTGGAATGCTTTGAATTTGGCTCTGAGGTCACTTACCTTATCCAACCTATCTTCTATACTGAGCTCAGTATTTTTAAAAATTACCTTATGTAGTTTGTTTTTACATTTCTCGATATCATAAGGGGCATAGTCATCATAAGATGCTTCCAGGCAATCCTTCAAGGAATCATTGATATCGTATATAATTGACCGTAGCTCCTCATTTGCTGGCTTATATGCTTCCTTTATGTTTCCAAAAGTTTCTTTCCTCAAAAGTAGCTATTGATACCATTCAACAGCCTTGGGCAGCTTGTTTCCAGTTAGAATAATTTCTATTACCAGAGTCTGGGCTTGTAAATCCCTGATGCTCTTTATCCGTGGATATATATGAGAGTAATACTCATCAAAGGAGTCACATTCCTCGCGCAGATCTTTCCATTTCTTATGAAGTTCCACCAGCTTCTTGTGTGCTTGAGCAGAGGCATCGATAGTCTCGCATCCCATCTCAAAAACTCTAAACAACCATTTTTCAGTACCCTAGGATTTGGACCTTACCTCGCCTAGTCTAGCCATTTCATCAGTAGACAAGAAACTGGGCACTATCGTTATATCTCCCCCTGCATCTACTGGCTTGACCAAAAACTAAAGACAAGTGCGGAGTTCTTCATTTTGTTGTTTTAACTCCTTTTTGGACATTTCATCTTTGTCTAACTATTCCAAAATTGAGGTAATTGATCCTATAAAATCATCAACTCTTTGAGCACAAGTGGCAAGTCCCAAATCAACTGTGAAAATTATATAATCCTCCGCTCTGACTTGTCCTTTGGCTGCATTGGTTGGCGGGACTGCTATCTCTACAATTCTGGATCGTCATTCATCCTTATAGATTCTAGATTATATCTTTTCCTTCTTTTGCTTCTTGGGCCTCTGGGCTTGTGATAGGATAGTACTTAAATCCAGCTGCATTATCTCTACTTGTGGCTTAGGATATGCCACTCTGGTCTGCACCCATTCAGGTGCTAAAGATTTATTCAGTTCAGTGGCTTCATTATTATTAGTTATAGCCAACTCTTCAAGTGGTTCTTGTTCTTTCTCTGGTTCTTCATCTTTATCTATACTCATCTCTTATTTCTCTCCTTCTTTGGCTGCCTTGAGAACTTACTCTATTTGACCTTTCTCTGGAGGGCTATCAGATATATCAATGATTTCAACATTGACTATCTCAGTCAGAGGTTCATTTAAAGCTTCCTTAATTACTTCCACCAATACATCCCTTTCTACCTCAGGTAATAATTCTGCTTCAGGCTCCTACAAACCCAACTCTGCACATACTTTCTTGATTCTGGGTAGTAGCGGTACGGCCAAAGAATCTATGGGCATTTGCAAAATAGGAACTACAGTGGATATGGGTAGTGAAGGCACGTTGGTATGCATTAGATTAGCTAATATTGTCGACAAGAAAGAAGAGATGACAAGAGGTGAAGGAAAAGGTAGTGGACGTAGGGGAAGAGGAGGTGAAAGGATAGTGGAAATAGGAAGCAATGCTGCGGGAGTGGATAATTGTGCTGAAGAAATAGGAAGTGTAGGTGTAGTAGTAGTAGAGGGACATGAAGTGGCAGTAGTGGAGGAAATAGGACTACTAGGGGCATTGGAAGAAATTGCCAATGAGCAGGAAGTAGTTGAAATGGTGGAGGTGAGAGAGGTGGTAGCAAGGTATGCTTCTTGGATAATGGCAGCTGAGGTTGTGGGTAAAGTAGTTGCAACAGTAGAATAAGTAGTAGAGGAAGAAACAGTAGTAGAAGCTATAGAGGTTGGGGCGGCCATGCTAACACTTTGAGCAGCAGGAGATAGGGAGGTTGGTAGATTATTAACTTCTTGTATTGTAGTATCCTCCTTAGTTACCTCCTTCACCCTTGCTTTCTTGGTCTTAGAACCTTCCCCAGGGCCACTTGGCATATCTCTTTTCTTGGAGGCCCTTGTCCTAGTGGAGGGAGGCTGGTCTTTCTTAGAGGAAGGCCTTACAGATGGCTTCTTAACTTTCTTTGCTTTCTCTACTAGAGATATATATTCTTCATCATCTGACTTCTGTTTCTCAACTGAATTTGCCTCATCTGTGACATTTATTGGTTCATCCTCCTCACCTCAGGAGTCCTTATCTGATTCTAATGCAGTATAGGTAAGTTGTACTCTTTGTCATTCCAAAGTAGCCACCTGACCCCTTACCCAGGCCTTGCTTAATCTAATTGGTTCTCTCATTATTGTATTCAAAGAGCTTTCTTCTGCATTTCCCCAATTCGGTAATGGGATGGGTTGATGGTATTGAGCTTCCCAAGCTCCTCTGACCATAACATTATCGTCATCTTCTTACTGATCTAGTACTACAATGATGTGGAACTTCTTGATGAAGACTAGAGGCAGCCTTGAGTGGCCCTTCTTCATAACTTCATACTCATCTAGGCAGTTGGCCCAAAAGTCTTCAATATGTATCTTATGAAACAATTTCTTACTTACGAATCTTTCCATCACTTAGTTGGATCGAAATGATCCCTTGCATTGTAGTAGTGTAAATTGAGGAGTTGAAGTTCCTTGTCAGAATATTCTGCTAATGCCAAAGAAGGGCATGCATAATTCCCCTTGCCAAATCTGATAGGAAACTAAACATTGGTTCTGTGTAAGTGCTTGAGTTTCTCAGCACAAGGTTTCAATTGTCTAGACAATTCTAGAAGCATTGTCTTGTCATCAGGATATCTGGGAAGTCTATAAGCCATCCCAGTGAAACCTTGTACTCTTAGATACATGAATTTTTCAAATTGAATGTACCACCTACCATATTTAGTTACTTCATTCATTGCTTCAGTGGAAATCCTCAAGGTTCTATTTCCTTGCAACAATCTAGCTATATACATTGTAAAAGCATCATTTACCCTTTTAAAGTGTATCAAAGATTGAGATGAGGTTAGCAATGGGTAACATTCATATACTTTTATTTGGGTTTGCTCATCATTTCCAACTTCTCCAATCTTAGATAACCCAACATAGTGATTTCTCCTTCCTAATGCATAGACAACATAAGATGTCCATTTGAAGTATCTCTTCTCTTTGAAGTTGCTAAAGGCCTCATGCATGTTGTCACTAAGGATTTGAAACCAGTGAAACTTAGTCCCTTTCAATATCTCAATTATGATAACAAACATCCACCCCTCAAAAGTGGAGGCTGTGGGTAATCCATTTATTCTTCTTAAAAAAGTTACCAAATCTCCAATCTCATCATGAAAATCACTCCTATATAGCACTTGGGGAAATTTACTGAGGGCAGACCTTATGTTTTTGGCCCAATGATCATTCATGTGTTTCCTGCATCCCTCCACATCATTGTTGTAAGTCCCCTCTGATCCTTGTTTTTCTGGCATGGTCATGACTGTGTACCATGGAATATCAAAGGTTTTAGCTAGAGAGGGAGGACTTAAATCAGCCAGGATATCCCCATTAGTAGTTTGAATTGTCCTAGTCATGACATCATAACTGTCAGCACATGTTACCCCCAATTCTACACACTGCACTGAAGTGGGGAAGGCAGTAGCTTGTGATATACCACTATCTTTGAGTGTTTTGGCCTGAGGAGCTGGATTTGGGCCAAAGATTCTCAATCTGAAATCATCTAAGTCTATGTGACCCAGATCATTGTCTCCTACATCACTCCACCCGTAATGAATCTTGGTCTTTGGAGGGATCCCCTTGAATTCACACTTCATGGCTTGAGCTCGGGTAGTCATCTAATCTGCAGGAATGGACATTATAAGTTTGATACCTTGAGAGTTTTCACACACTCCTAAGTTTGAAATGGATATTAATGAGTCTACTAATACTACTAATATGCCCTTTTTAAAGAATTACAAATCTAACATTTATTACCAGTGCACCTACTTCATAGCAATTCATCATTAATGCATGCAAAAACATTTAATGTTGCAAGACATCTTATTGAAAGCATGAAAAACATCATTATCTACATATAACAACATTAACTTCATCATTCCTGACATTTTCCCTTTAAAAGTTCTTAAAACACAGTCATTTTGCATCATTTGCGCTAGTTTTAGGGTCAACCGACCTGTAGGTAGAAAAGTGCTAAAATGAAGGTCTACCAACCTCAGCGGGAAAAATGGACTTGTCTGACCCAAGGTTTTATCAGTGTTCATTCTCTTCTTTCTTTTGCGTAGGTTTTGGATAGTACCAACTTGCGCGACTTTTGAAGGTCACCAACCTTTCATTGGTTGTTAGTTAGTTGGTCAGGTTTTATCGCAAGTCTCTTTGAGATCACAATTGCTACACTTGCGTGGGATTTGGCTTTGTCAAACCTGTGCAAGATTTGGGGTCAACCGACTAAGTTGGTGAAGGAGTGTTTAAGTGCAAGGTTGGATAGGATCAATTCTAGTGCAAAGCCATTTTTCTTCTTTTCAGCATGACTTTGGAGGTCACCGATTTGCGGAGATTTTCTAGGTGTCTGACCAAGTTAGAGACGGGGTCTTTTGGTGTAAAGTCAGCACAAAAGGTTTTTAGCACTAAATAGCTTTTCGATGCTTGCAGGGTTTTTAGGTTCCGCCGATCTAATTGGTTAACATGATGAAGCTATGTAGATCAGAAGTCAACGTTTTCAGCGCTGAATGGGTTTTAAAGTGTGGCGCGGGTTTTAACGGCGACCGACTGACTGGACGAGTTGAAATGTTTATAGGTCAGTCAGACCCGAGTTTAGTGCAAAGACTAGATGTCTTTCCAATTTATGAAAAGGGTTTGAATTTTTCAAACTACAGCCAGGCCTGGTTAAGTTGTTCTTTTTAGCTCATGGTAATCCAACTATGTTTTCAAGGAGGAATTCAAACTAGGTTTTGAGGGAGAACCAAATAATTTATGCACAAAACCCTAGATGAAACCCTAAATATGTTGCTCGAAAATAAAATGTGCTTGAAATGAAACCCTAACCACACACAGTGAAATCTCAAAGAGGAGATTTGGAACCCTACCTGGTTAGTTACAAAAAATGTGTTCGGGTTGCACAGGGAGGAGGCTGTCACAGGATTGAACTCGAGGGCAACGGTGGAAAAAAATGCTCAACAGGCTCCAAAGGGCTCTCTGAAATCTTTATCAAAATGTAAAAATGATTAAAACAATGTAGGTTATCCTTTTATTATCTCCGGCCAAATCGCCATTAGTGCACGACGTAGGTAGTTTTAGTCGACAGATTAGGGTTCTCACGTGACTTTTTGCTTGCTTGGACTTGGTGGGGAAATTGGATGTGACGGACCTGGTTGGTGAAAGGTCTTTTGGACGCTGCAATCATAAACTCAATGTTATACAGTTTGTGGGACTTTGATGCCCTTCAGACTTGCAAGAATTTTGGCTTCATCTGACTTAGTCAATGATTGAATAATACAACACAAGTCGGAGACAATGGATTTAAGAGCAAAAGTTCGTCGGGAGGAAAACTAGCGCCAGAGTCGATAATAAATGATTTTAACTAAAAGTCGGTTGGGAGGCAAATCAACGCAAAGGTTGATGGGGATGCAATTTAGTGCAAAGGTCTATTTAAGGCCATCAGAAGAGATATAAAGATCTAACTTAGCAATTTCTTGAAATGATTTTCAACATCATCATTCAAACATGGCCAAAATGTACTTTGACCACTGAGGAGGTGAAAAAAATCTACTTGACATCCTAGACCAAATTTGAAAAAAGGGGTCCCTATTTTGGAAATGGGGCGTGTGTGCGAGGCACAACAAATGGCGACTCTGCTGGGAAATGCTCCTAAGCATTTTGATGATAAACTTTCAGTTCGAACCTAGAATCTCTATGTTCCCCACATATTAAATGAAAAAGCAGGATACCCTATCAAAGAATCCAAGATCACCAACTAGTGCAACCATCCACATCTTGAAAACCTGAGTGTGTACGATTGTATTCATTCCCATCATTTGGAAACTAAGTTCATCCAAGATCTTTTGTGACAAGCTAGGAAGTTGAGACCACTCTACCACCAAGAAATGCTCAAATATTTGAGATGTGATGAGCCTTGAGAAAAATAAATGGCAGATAATACTTCTGACACAATGGTAATTGATGAAAATTATTTCTGGATAGTACCTTTGGTGAGAATTTTCAGTTGGTAGTCTCTTTTAATTGCACTATAACGGGTCTAGTGTTGAAAAACACCTTTTATTTTCACCCAATATAGGCTAGCAACACTTAGTGTCACCTACCTTCTTTCTCAATTGATAGTGCATGTGGTAGAACAAGGAGTCAACCTTTTCACTTGACACAATATCATGCAGACTCGCTTAGCTACTTTAGGATCATTTAAAGTGTGAGAGATATATGGTTAGAAAATACTTTAGGTGCACCAACTAATGACTCATTTTCTATGAACAGGCATCATACCTCCTAGCCTAACAGCGGAAACCACGGCAGGATTTAGGCTGAACCTTGGCTTCTCAAAGAAAACTCAAGATTATTTGCCCACCAAAGAAGCATTTGCAGGTCCACACAACTGCCACCACTTCTTAAAATAAAGACCCCGCACAAAAGTAAGTGCAACAAGTAAAAGGAAAACCAAAAGGACAACTAACCTAAGCAAAGCAACTAACAACTACGGAAAGCAAAGGCAAGAAAGCAAGACTAAACTAAAGGCAACCTAAGCTAACCAAAGAACACAAACCCCCTAACTATGTACACTAAGATAAGGCATGACTGCCTCTCAGGCCTAGAAGTAGTGCTTTAGGAACTGGCCATTGACAGGCAATGGGAGCTCCTCACCAATAATGCTCTTGAGTCGATACGTCTTATCTCCAAGGATCTCATAGATCTGATATGGACCCAACCAAAGTTTATCAAACTTACCATGTTCTCCTTTCTTCTCATGTGCCTTATCCCAATATAGGACCAAATCAGAAATACAGAAGGCTTTGACCTTGTCTCTTTTGTTGAACCATTGTTTTACTAGTCCCTGATGTTTAGCAAAGTTTTCTATAGCAGTGTCACATTTCTCTTCAAGGTGCAGCAACTAAGCTAACCTAGAGGACAATTGATCATTAGTTTCAAGGTAATCTTGCATGAATTGTAGTAAGGGAATCCTCAAATGGATGGGAAAGATGGGTTCAATCCCATAGACTAGGTGATAAGGCTATGTGCCCAAGGCTGCTTTGTGCTGGATTCTATCAGCCCATAAGGCAAATTTGAGCTGAATATGCCAATCTCTAGGGTTTTTGTCTAAAAGTTTCTTAATGAGTTTGAGCAGATTTTTGTTTGTTGATTCAGCTACCCCATTCCCTTGTGGATAGTAATTAGATGAGAACTTGAGAGTGATCCCATAATCAAATGCCTAGTTAGAAAAACGTAATGATGAAAAGGCAGGGTTGTTATCACAAACTAAAGAAAATGGACAACTGAATCTATTGATAATATGCTTTTCAACAAATTTAATAACTACCTCTGTGGTGCATTGTTTACAAGCTATTGCCTCAGGCCATCGGGTGCAGTAATCAGTAGTGGTCAGAATATACCTATGGCCTGCAGAGGAAGGTGGATTGATCATATCAATAAAGTCGAGGCCCCACTGAGAAAATGGTCATACCTCCACTACTAGTTGCAAGGGCATGGCAACGTGTCACTCTCTGTGTGTAGCAGTCTAGCATATATGACAAGTTCTTACATGCGAGTATGCGTCTTTAAACAAGGTTGGCCAATAATATATGGCACGAAGAATCTGATTAGCTGTTGAGTGGGCTGATCTGTGGCCTGTCCCAAATTTCTCATGAAAACTGGTCAATACTTGACTTACTTTTGACTTGTCCAACACCTCAGATAGATTCCCTCATGATTCTTCTTGTAAAGAACTGATCCTTTTATCATATAACTGCTAATTTTTAGTCTGAGTGCTCTCCTTTTAATTGAATTCAGCTATGGTGGAGAGCATTGATTAAGAAGATAAAATATGATATCCCCGTACCATTCATCTTTTAAAATGTCTTCTAACAGGTACTGCTGGGATACTAAACCTGGTCCTACTTCAGCCATTGTTCTAGTTAGAACCTAACCTCTTACCAATTTCATAGGTTGAATATCTATATCAAACTCTTGCAGGATGGTGACCCATTTTCCTCTCCTTTCTCCTAATTCACTTTGCATCAATAATACTTTAACTGCTGCTTCTGGGACTATGGTGATCACTTGACTTCTTAAGATGTAGTGATGGAACTTCTTGACTGCCTTTACCAGAGTGTATGCTTGTTTTTCCACGTTTGGATACCTTAGTTTTGTGTCTTTTAATGGAGTACTCATAAAAGTGATGGGCCTTTCATCATCAGCTGATCTCTTTTGTGTCAACATTGTAGCACAAGTATGCTCGGAAGCAAATGAGTAAATCTGAAATGGCAAAGTGTAATCAGGACTTACCAAGACAGGTACATTGGCTATAGCTTGTTTAATTTCTACAAAGGCAGCCTTGGCTTCTAGAGTCCAATCCATTTTAGCATCTTTTTTTAGCATGGCATTAAGAGGTTGAACAATCTCAGCAAAACCTATGATAAATTTACACACGAAGTTGATCTTACCACAATATGACTTAAGCTCCTTCTTGCTGGCTAGGGGAGGTATTTTGAGTATTGCTTTGATTCAGTCTAGGTTGATAGATATTCCTTGCTCAAATATCACATGTCCCAGCAACTTCCCCTCAGTTACTCCAAAGATACACTTCTTGGGGTTAAGTGATATACCATAATCTTTGCATCGCTGCAACACCTTCCTTAAATCTGCCACATGATCTTCTTGCCTTTTTGAGAATACCGTGAGGTCATCCATGTAGATGATAATACATTTTCTAACTAATCCCTTGAAAGCAATGTCCATTACACGTTGAAAAGTGGCACCGGCATTTATTAAACCAAATGGCATGCGGCGATATGCATAGATGCCCAATTTGCATGTGAAAGATGTCTTCAACCTGTCTTCATAATCCATCATCACCTAGTTATAACCAGAATACCCATCCAAGAAGGACATCATCTGGGATCCATTAGAAATCTGTAATACTTCATCCAATGAAGGCAGCGGGTAATTATCCTTTTTAGATGCTCTGTTTAAGTTACAGAAGTCAACACAAAGCCTGATTTCTTTGTTTGTCTTTCAGACTGAAACTAAATTTGCTACCCATGCAGAATGTCTGACTAGAAATATTATCCTTGCTGATAACAGCTTCTGAACTTCTTTAAAATCAATGGATCTAGTAAGGCATTCACTGGCCACTATCTTTGTTTAAATGGTTTTGCTCCTGGCTTCAATGGGATGGTGTGCGTGATGATCGAGGTATCGTATGTCTTTAGATCTTCATAGTTCCAGGCTATAACCTCATTGTAATCTCTTAATGCACATATGATTCTTGTCTTTTCCTCTTCAATAATAGCTTTCCCAATGAATACATTCTTAACATCTTCTTCTGTTCCCAAGTTAAACAGATCACACTTGCCCCCTGGAGATTCTCCTTCTTTCCTTTGGGTTCCTAAATTATCTGTATCAAACAATCTTTCTAATTCTACCATTCCCCATGGAATAGTATTTGTTTTCGGGCTTAGTACCCCTTCTAAATCCATTTTAGCAGGTTCCATTTCTTCTTCATCTATTATCTGAGCAGTGAAAACATCAGATGAAGTAAGGAAGTTAATTATGTGTTGATCATCTTCAAAGACTTGAAAATTTGTAACATTATCAGGTACAGACGGGGTAGTGATGAATTCAATAGAAAATTTCATTAATCCAGCCATGGATGTTGATCTAATGTACTTGTTGTCTGAGCTAGAGCATCTACGACATGGTTCTGTCTCCTCAGGATCAATTGGATGTTAAAATCATTGAAGCATTCTATCAGATCCCAAACTCTATTCCTATAATGATTCAACCTCTTATCATTACATGAGTACTACTTTCTTACTTGTTTTACCACTAATTCAGAATCTCTAAACACCTGGATAATTCTAACCTTCTTCTGTAGTGCTAGTAGCAACCCTTGCACTAATGCTTCATACTCAGTTACGTTGTTTGTGCATAGAAATTGTAGTCTATGCGACGCCAAATACAAGCCCCCAATAGGGCTGATTAATTCGGCCCCTGCTCTGGACCCTTGTCTGCATCTTGAGCCATCAAATCTTAAGGTCCATAGGTGAAAGTATTTTCTGTTATCATTTTGTTTTACTGATTTCTTCTTATCAAACAGAGGTTCCAGTTCTTCCTTCTTTTCAACAACTGGTACCTTCTTTGGAATTATGGGGATTTTCAATTGTATTTGCACTTGCTTCACTACCTCTTGACACAGCTAGCAAGTAAATTCAGAATGTGATGTATCATGTATGTGGCACCAATTGGGCAGTAATAACTCCTCCATTTGAACCTGCTCTCCAACAACAATTTGATCCTGTACGAATTTGGCTACGAAATCACATAATCCTTTGACTATCCCTGGTTCATCTTCTTCTGAAGAGTCTCCTGAGTTTGATTAAACGTATATTTCTATACTTTCTGGTTTTTCTATAAGTGGAGGATCAGGGGATCTTAAGCAACTCAGTATAAGGATTTCCTCTATCTAATTGATTTGTGGAAGATAAACTCCCAAATCAACTTCTAAGAACAAAATCTCGTTGGGTTGATTATACTCTGTAATCATATGTTTCATCTTGGGTTCTCTTTCAATATGTATCTGGCTGGCCAATCCTTTGAATGGCAGCCACATATGAGAAAAGTCGGTTGCCATGTAACCGTTCAAAGTTCTAGACCAATCTCTACTCAAAAGCATACCATATTGATCTGGAATGCCCAATACTTGAATATCTATATATTGTTGTACCCTTGGATCAAAAGCTAGCTGCATGTGTATCCTATTCAACTCACCTACTACATTCACTTCAGTCTTATCTAATTGTGTCACCTTTCTAGAAGACTTGGCTAGAGTGAGCCCAAGTGCTTTACAGAAAAATAATGGCATTACATTCGTAGAAGCACGGGAATCTACTAAACAGTTATGAAGGTTTCTATTGAATATCCTGTGTTAAGAGGAAAGGAGGACTTTCCCTCTTGTCCTTATACAATGTCATCTTTTGTTCCACGTCAGTCCCATGTACTCTTTCTTTCCCCTTGTCAATATTATCTTTGGTGACATTCTCTTTTTGTACATAGTCAATTTTGGTTCCAGCACCCATATCTTGGAAGAAAGATGTCCTAACCTCAGGTATTTTAAGTAACTCATATATAGAAAGACTAACCTTCATTTTCTTGAGTTCTTTAGCAACATACTACCCCTTTTTTACTATGTCAGACCGTTGAGAACCTTCAGTAGTAGCCCCCTAATATACTGGTTGATGGGTGACTTTTGGGGGTTTGGGGTTATTAGAATCTTTTGGGTCTAGTGGAATCTGATAGCTATTTGGAGGGATGGAGGTGGTGAAAGGACCTTTAGGTTTGCTACTTCTCAGGTTGTAAGGAGTCTTATTATACTACTGATAAGCATTGACTTCTTCAGACTCTTCTTCCTCAGGCTGGTTATCATTTTGGAATGGAAATGTATAACTATCAAGAACTAGATCAACATCATACCTCTAAGAAGGAACAATTTCATACCCTGTTGGTGGGGTCTCCTGAGTTTCAGTGTTCTGAATCTCCATCTGGAAGATACTAGATGCGATCTGAAATTTTGGGCAGTCTAGTTCAGAATGGGCATTTGTGTTATGCAGTCTGCACCAAGTAGACAAAGCTGCTTCGGCTAACATCACATGACCAGGAGGTCTAGTATCATTGTTTTTATTTTCTAAGGGCGATGGTACCCCTCCATTGTTTGGTCTGGTGTTCCAGGATCAGTTTGACCACTATTGAAAATTCTATTTTTGGTATTGACTCTAATTTTGGAACTGGGACTAATTTTGATTCTAGAAATGTTGTTGATTATGTCCCCTTTTCTATAGATAAGCATTCTGGTTCTTCAGGTGGGTAACATCGGCCGTAAGCTTCTTCATTTGCTCAACCAGTTCTTTGATATCATCCCTGTCCTCTTTTGCTTTGGCTACTTCTGAAGACTCTAAGAAAGGCATTTGTGCTGGAGGCATTTCAGCTACTGGGTTGCCTGGGTGGATTACTAAAGCTTGCATTGCAGTTGGGTTTGGAATTGGGTTCATCACAGGAGTATGATTGGATAAGGCTTGATTTATCATAGGTATTTGATTAGGCATGGCTACAGGCCCCATATGGTTTAGTGGACCAGAGGCTATCTATCCTAGTTGGGTACTTATAGTGATAGCTGCAAAATATGCTTGAGCCAAAGTAGTAGGGATTGGATCAGCTCTCTTTGTGAACATGGAGGTAAGTTTGTCTAGGGCAGCATAGTAAACAGGCAAGGAAATGGCCTATCCTACAATGTAAGGATCTTTCAAATGACTGAAAGCTTTCTGAAATCTGTTGTTAAAGGAACTTATCATTTCTCCTTCACCTCGAAAGATTTCTACAAAAGATTGATAAAGATCACGTGGAGTGGTGGGCATTCGAAACCTATCCAGAAAAGCATTCTTCAGGTTTAGCCATGAGTTTATGGATGCTGCAGGGAGGTTAGCAAACCAATAATAAGCTTCATCCTATAGAGAATAAGGGAACAACCTGCATATCACATCCTCATACTGTACTTGCAACATGAACATGTTAGCCTCAAAGATTTTAATATGCTCGTCTGCAGTCCTATCTGGATCATTTACTCTGAACTTTGAATAGAACTTATCTAGGTTCTTTGGCATATCGTGGTAGGCGTTGAACAGAAAAAGAGACTGGTTATTTCCTGCAAAGAAACCCATGATAGGAGGATTAAAAGGAGTTGCAGATGTGTTCCTTAGGGCTAACTGAGCTCTTGGGGCTCTTGGTATCCCTTGATCCCTTCTTGTTCATCTAAACTCTGTCAGAGACAACAACTCTTCTCCAGGTGAGCTGGATCTAGTATGCCTTTGTCTAGTCCCCAGACTTACTAATTTTTAAGCAAAGGGGAAATAGTTCTTTGTGCCCCTCCTTCTAGCACCAATTTTGTTGATGTGTGTTTTAGCACGCAACAACATAGGTGTGATTGTTGGTTCCACACCTCTCTTGAAAAGTATCCTACCCTAGGTAAGACTACTCCAAGGATAATACAACTAGGTCTTAGCTTGCTTGGAATTTCTTAGTTGGTATGTTCTAGCTGTGCCTACAAGGGGTCTTACATGCAATCTACAGATCTTCAAGTTGGGACAGCAAATACACATAAACCCTTTTATGATTTTCAGCTGATAAAACAATGTAAAATGCTACTGAAATTCTTAGTCTAATGATGGTTTTCAAAGAAAATGCAAAAGGTTAGGGTTTTAGAGAAATCCTAAGTGACATTCAGAATGTATGGGTTACTTTAAGTAGACAAATGATCTGAAACTTAACCAACTTTCTGAGTTACCAAACAAAAATGGGTGTTACAGCACTACAGAAAATGGTACTATCTTCAATGGAAGTCAATAGATTTTTAGATTATTTTCATTTGTTAAATACCCAATAAACGGCGCAATTTAACTTATGAAATGCAATTGAACTTTAGCATAAATGATTAGCCCAGACTAACTTTACATAGCTATTTACCATTAGCAAATAACTAAAAGTATGGACTTAGAGTATTCATTAGATACTTTCAGCAAACCATAAACATTATAAACCACAACTAACTAACTATGGGAGAGCAAGAAGTGAAACATGAAAACCAAATAAGGAACACAATACACAAATTCTTAGAAACACTGCAGAAACTTGCTTTGTATTACTTCAAATGGCAGAATGTCAACAATTCGACATCAAATTCTCTCTTACAACAAGTGGAAATGAAAGCCCTTTATATAGAAAAGCAACATACCGAGTTTTCAAATGAACGGTGGAGATTAACTCGACACCGACTGTCCAGATTACATCAATAAATGCATTTGTAACAACTCATATCAATTCTCTGATTACACTTTGTCTTTTATAAAAAAGATGAAAAGCAGCCTCCAGATACATTGAATCTAGTCAATTTGACTAGCAAACTCAATATATTAATAGAAAAGAACATTTTTAAAGCATAGAAAAGACAAAATAGAGTCACATGCTACCCCGAATACAACAATTTACAATTATGACGAGATTACATTCTTAAAATATTCAAAATAATAATCAAGGCTCTTCATCTAAATCAATTTTGTCTTCGCCAGCCAGCTTATTGCGGTAAGTCAGCCATGCCTCAAGTGCAGGATTGATCTCCGATGGATCTAGATTCTTCATATGATTGATCTGACAATCGAACATCTCCAATTCCTGGCTAAATCTATTGTATATCTTTTCTATCTCTACACCAACCTTGTGGAATGCTTTGAATTCGGCTCTGAGGTCACTTACCTTATCCAACATGTCTTCCATACTGAGCTCAGTATTTTCAAAAATTACCTTTGTAGTTTGTTTTTACATTTCTTGATATCATAAGGGGCGTAGTCATCATAAGATGCTTCCAGGCAATCCTTCAAGGAATCATTGATATCGTATATAATTAATCGTAGCTCCTCATCTATTGGCTTATATGCTTCCTTTATGTTTTCAAAAGTTTCTTTCCTCAAAAGTAGTTGTTGATACCATTCAATGGCCTTGGATAGCTTGTTTCCAATTTTTTTTGTGGGTAGGTAAATCCCTAATGCTCTTTATCCATGGATACATATGGGAGTAATACTCATCAAATGAGTCACATTACTCGCGCAGATCTTTCCATTTCTTATGAAGTTCCACCAGCTTCTTGTACGCTTGAGAGGAGGCATCGATAGTCTCGCATCCCATCTCAAAAACTCTAAACAACCTTTTTTTAGTACCCTGGGATTTGGACCTTACCTTGCCTAGTCTAGCCATTTCATTAGTAGACATGAAGCTGGGCACTGTCCTTATATCTCCCCCTGCATCTACTGGCTTGACCAAAAACTAAAGACAAGTGCAGAGTTCTTCATTTTGCTGTTTTAACTCCTTTTTGGACATTTCATCTTTGTCCAACTGTTCCAAAATTGAGGTAACTGATCCTTTAAAATCATCCACTCTTTGAGCACGAGCGGCAGGTCCCAAATAAACTATGAAAATTATATAATCCTCTGCTCTGAGTTGTCCTTTGGCTGCATCAATTGGTGGGACTGCTATCTCTGCAATTCTAGATCTTGATTCATCCTTATAGATTCTAGATTGTATCTTTGCCTTCTTTTGCTTCTTGGGCCTCTGGGCTTGTGACAGGATAGTACTCAAATATAGCTACATTATCTCTACTTGTGACTCAAGATATGCCACTCTACTCTACAACTATTTGGGTGCTGAAGATTTATTCAGTTCAGTGGATTCATTATTATTAGTTATAGCCAGCTCTTCAAGTGGTTCTTGTTCTTTCTCTAGTTCTTCATCTTTATCTATACTCATCTCTTCTTCTTTCTCTCCTTCTTTTCCTTCCTTGAGAACTTCCTCTGTTTGACCTTTAAGTGGAGGGTTGTTAGATATATCAATGATTTCAACATTAACTGTCTCAATCAGAGGTTCATTTGAAGCTTCCTTACTTACTTCCATCAATACATCCCTTTCTACCTCAGGTAATAATTCTATTTCAGGCTCCTACAAACCCAACTCTATACATACTTTCACGAATTCGGGTAGCAACAGTACGACCAAAGAATCTGTGGGCATTTGCAAAATAGGAACTGCAGTGGATATGGGTAGTGAAGGCACATTGGTCTGCGTTAGATTAGCTAATACTATCGACAATGAAGAAGAGATGACAAGAGGTGAAGGAAAGGGTAGTAGAGGTAGGGAAAGAGGAGGTGAAAGGATAGTGGAAATAAGAGGCAATGCTATGGGAGTGGATAATTGAGTAGAAAAAAATGAAGTGTAGGTGTAGTAGTAGTAGAGGGACATGAAGTGGCAGCAGTGGAGGAAATAGGACTACTAGGGGCATTCAAAGAAATTGCCAATGAACAGGAAGTAGTTGAAATGGTGGAGGTGAGAGAGGTGGTAGCAGGGGATGCTTCTTGGATAATGGTAGCTGAGGTCGTGGCTAAAGTGGATGTAGTAGTAGAAGAAGTAGTAGAGGAAGAAGCAACAGTAGAAGCTACAAAGGTTGGGGCAGCCATGCTAACACTTTGAGCAGCAAGAGATAGGTAGGTTGGTAGATTAGTAACTTCTTGTATTGTAGCATCCTCCTTAGTTACCTCCTTCACCCTTGCTTTCTTGGTCTTAGAACCTTCCCCAGGGCCACTTGGCATATCTCCTTTCTTGGAGGCCCTTGCCCTGGTGGAGGGAGGCTGGTCTTTCTTAGAGGAAGGCCTTACAGATGGCTTCTTAACTTTCTTTGCTTTCTCTGCCAGAGATATATGTTCTTCATCATCTAACTTCTATTTCTCAACTGGCTCTGCCTCATCTGTGACATTTATTTGTTCATCCTCCTCACCTCCAGAGTCCTTATCTGATTCTAATGTAATATAGGTAAGCTATACTCCTTGTCCTTCCAAAGCAGCCACCTGACCCCTTACCCAAGCCTTGCTTAATCTGATCGGTTCTCTCATTATGGTATCCAAAGAGCTTTCTTCTACATTTTCCTAATTCGGTAATGGGATGGGTTGATGGTATTGAGCTTCCCAAGCTCCTCTGACCATAACATTATCGTCATCTTCTAACTGATCTAGTACTACAATGATGTGGAACTTCTTGATGAAGACTAGAGGCAGCCTTGAGTGAGCCTTCTTCATAACTTCATAATCATCCAGTAGTTAGCCCAAAAGTCTTCAATATGTATCTTATGAAACAATTTCTTACTTACGAATCTTTCCATCACCTTAGTTGGATCGAAATGATCACTTGCATTGTAGTAGTGTAAATTGAGGAGTTGAAGTTCCTTGTCAAAATGTTCTGCTGATGCCAAAGAAGGGCATGCATAATTCCCCTTGCCAAATCTAATAGGAAACTGAACATTGGTTTTGTGTAAGTGCTTGAGTTTCTCAGCATAAGGTATCAACTGTCTAGACAATTCTAGAAGCATTGTCTTGTCATCAGGATATCTGGGAAGTCTATAAGCCATCCCAGTGAAACCTTGTACTCTTAGATACACGAATTTTTCAAATTGAATGTACCACCTACCATATTTAGTTACTTCATTCATTGCTTTAGTGGAAATCCTCAAGGTTCTATTTCCTTGCAACAATCTAGCTATATACATTATAAAAGCATCATTTACCCTTTTAAAGTGTATCAAAGATTGAGATGAGGTTAGCAATGGGTAACATTCATATACTTTTATTTGGGTTTGCTCATCATTTCCAACTTCTCCAATCTTAGATAACCCAACATAGTGATTTTTCCTTGCTAATGCATAGACAACATAAGATGTCCATCTGAAGTATTTCTTCTCTTTGAAGTTGTTGAAGGCCTCATGGATGTTGTCACTAAGGATTTGGGACCAGTGAAATTTAGTCCCTTTCAATATCTCAATTATGATAACAAACATCCACCCCTCAAAAGTGGAGGCTGTGGGTAATCCTTATATCCTCCTTAGAAAAGTTACCAGATCTCCAATCTCATCATGAAAATCACTCCTATTTAGCACTTGGGGAAATTTATTAAGGGAAGACCTTTTATTTTTGGTCCAATGATCATTCATGTGTTTCCTGCATCCCTCCACATCTTTGTTGTAAGTCCCCTCTGATCCTTGTTTGTCTGGCATGGTCATGACTATGTGCCATGGAATATGAAAGGTTTTAGCTAGAGAGGGAAGACGTAAATCAGACAGGATATCCCTGTTAGTAGTTTGAATTGTCCTAGTCATGACATCATATCTATCAGCACATGTTACCATCAATTTTGCACACTGCACTGAAGTGGGGAAGGCAACAGCTTGTGATATACCACTATCTTTGAGTGTTTTGGCTTGAAGAGTCAGATTTGGGCCAAAGATTCTCAATCTGAAATCATCTAAGTCTATGTGACCCAGATCATTGTCTCCTACATCACTCCACCTGGAATGAATCTTGGTCTCTGGAGGGATCCCCTTGAATTTGTACTTCATGGCTTGAGCTTGGGCAGTCATCTAATCTATAGGACTGGACCTTATAGTTTGATACCTTGAGAGTTTTCACACACTCCTAAGTTTGAGATGGATATTAATGAGTCTACTGATACTACTAATATGCCCTTTTTAAAGAATTACAAATCTAGCAGTTATTACCAATGCACCTACTTCATAGCAATTCACCATTAATGCATGCAAAAATATTTAATGTTGCAAGACATCTTATTGAAAGCATGAAAAACATCATTATCTACATATCACAACATTAAATTCATCATTCCTAACATTTTCCCTTTAAACGTTCCTAAAACATAGTTATTTTGCATCATTTGCACTAGTTTTAGGGTCAACCGACCTGTAGGTAGAAAAGTGCTAAAAAGGAGGTCTACTGACCTCAGTGGGAAAAATGGGCTTGTCTGATCCAAGGTTCTATTAGTGTTCATTCTCTTCTTGCTTTTGCATAGGTTCTGGATATTACCGAGTTGCGTGACTTTTGAAGGTCACCGACCTTTCATTGGTTGTTAGTTAGTCAGTTGGGTTTTAGCACAAGTCTCTTTGAGATCACAATTGCTACACTTGCATGGAATTTGGCTTTGTTGGACTTGTGCAAGATTTGGGGTCAACCAACTAAGTCAATGAAGGAGTGTTTAAGTGCAAGGTTGGATAGGATCAATTCTAGTGCAAAGCCATTTTTCTTCTTTTCAGCAGGACTTGAGAGGTCACCGATTTGTGGAGATTTTCTAAGTGTCCGACCAAGTTAGAGATGGGGTCTTTTAGCATGAAGTTGGCACAAAAGGTTTTAGTGCCAAATAGCTTTTCAAAGCTTGCAGGGTTTTGAGGTCCCACCAATCTAATTGGTCAACACGATGAAGCTATGTAGGTCAAAAGTCAACGTTTTCAGCGTTAAATGGGTTTGAAAGTGCAGTACGGGTTTTAACGGCCACCGACTAACTAGATGAGTTGAAATGTTTACAGGTCAATCAGACCTGAGTTTAGTGCCAAGACTAGATGTCTTTCCAGTTTATGAAAAGGGTTTGAATTTGTCAAACTACGGCCAGGCCTGGTTAAGTTGTTCTTTTGAGCTCATGGTAATCCAACTATGTTTTCAAGGAGGAATTCAAACTAGGTTTGGAGGGAGAATCAAATAGTTTATGCACAAAACCCTAGCTGAAACCCTAAATACATTGCTCAAAAAAAAAATGTGCTTGAAATGAAACCCTAACCGCACATAGTGAAATCTCAAAGAGGAGATTTGGAACCCTACATGGTTCGTTGTAGAAAATTTGTCTGGGTTGCACAGGCAAGAGGCGGTTGCGGGATCGAACTCGAGGGCAACGGTGGTGAAAAATGCTCAACAGGCTGCAAAGGGCTCTCTAAAATCTTTATCAAAATGCAAAAATGATTAAAACAATGCAGGTTATCCTTTCATTATCTCTAGCTAAATCACCATTAATGCGCGATGCACGTAGTTTCAGTCGACATATTAGGGTTATCACGCAACTTTTCATTTGCTCAGATTTGGTGGGGAAATTAGATGTGACGGACCTGGTCAGTGAAAGGTCTTTTGGACACTGCGATCATAAACTCAACATTATGTAGTTTGTGGGACTTTGATGCCCTTCGGACTTGCGGGAATTTTGTCTTCATCTGACTTAGTGATTGAACAATACAGTGCAAGTCGGAGACAATGGATTTAAGCGCAAAAGTTTGTCGAGAGGAAAACTAACACTGGAGTCAGTAATAAAGGATTTTAACGCAAAGTCGGTTGGGAGGCAAATCAGTGCAAAGGTCAGTGGGGATGCAATTTATCACAAAGGTCTATTCAAGGCCATCAGAAGAGATACAAAGATCTAACTTAGCAATTTCTTGAAATGATTTTCAATATCATCATTCAAACATGGCCAAAACGTACTTTGACCACTCAGGAGGTGAAAAAAATCTACTTGACATCCTAGACCAAATTTGAAAAAAGGGGTCCCTATTTTGGAAATGGGGCTTGTGTGCGAGGCACAACAGATTGGTTCCTAACTTTTTCCACAAGGTCCTCCAAAAATGACTTATGAATTTGGAATCTCTATCAGACACTATGGTCAAGGGTAGTCCATGGATTCTTACAATCTCTTTGAAAAATAGACCAACAATATGAGATGCATCATTTGTGGATTTGCAAGCAATGAAATGTGTCATCTTACTAAACCTATCCACAACAACAGAAATACTATCATACCCTCTTTGTGTCTTGGGCAGACCTAGGAGAAAGTCCATGTTGATTGACTCCCATGGGCTATTGGGTATTGGCAAAGGTTGATACAAACCTACATTGGAACTTGATCCCATAGCCCTCTAACATATCACACAACTCTCCACAAATTTCTTTACATCAACATGCATTCTAGGCTAGTGATAGAACCTTTTGACTTGCTCTAAGGTCTTATCATATCCAAAATGTCCACTTAAACTCCCACAATGCTTCTCTCTGATCATATTTGCTCCCATGGAGTATTTTGGTACACATAACTAAGCACCCTTGAACAGCAGACCATCTTGCGACACAAACTTAGAAAATTCACTATGAAAATTCTCTTGGGACTGACTGCAAACAGCAAAAACATCCTTAAAATCTTCATCATCTTATACATACCTTTGAGTGCATCAATGCCTACACTTTGAAGCTTGATCTCCTGCACCATCATAGATCTTCTACGCAGGGCATTAACAATCTTGTTTGCTTATCCTTTCTTGTGTTTTATGGTGAATGTGTAGGCCTACATATACTCCATCCACTTCATGTGCCTATGGCTCAATTTATCTTGGCTGCTCAAAAAGCTTAAAGCATGATTATCAGTGAAGACAATAAACTCCTTTGGCAAGAGATAATGCCTCCATTTTTGAAGGGACTGCACCATGGCATAGAGTTCAAGGTCATATGAGGAGTACTTCCTCTTAGCTTCATTAAGCTTTTCACTGAAAAATGCAATTGGCCTTCCATCTTGACTAAGGACTGCACCTATAGCATACCTGCTTGCATCACATTCAATGGTGAACACCTTGTTAAAGTCAGGGAGTGCAAGGATAGGTTGTTGAGCCACTCTTGTCTTTAGGTATTCAAAGCTCTTTTGCACCTCATCACTCCATTGACATTTATTTTTCTATCCTCTTTTAATAATATCAATGATTGGTGAACAAATGTGGCTAAAGTTCTTGATGAACTTCCTATAGAAGGAAGCCAATCCATGGAAACTTCTAACCTCTATTGTAGCTCTAGGAGTTGGCCAACTAAGTATGGCCTCTACCTTTGAAGGATCCATCTTGAGTGTACCCTTGGAGATCACAAACCCAAGATAGACAAGCTCATCTTTCATGAATTCACACTTCTTGAGATTAATCATCAATTTCTCCTCATTCAACCTCTTCAACACCATGTTTAAGTGTTGTAGATGCTCCTCTTTTGTTTTTCTATACACAAGGATATCATCTAGGTATACCACCACAAACTTTCCTATGAAAGGTTTAAGAACTTCATTCATGAGTCTCATGAATGTGCTTGGGGCATTTGATAGCCCAAATGGAATCACCAACCATTCATATAGGCCCTCATTAGTCTTGAAGGCAATTTTCCATTCATCTCCTTCCCTTATTCTTATTTGGTGGTAACCACTCTTTAAATCTATCTTTGAAAAATAACATGCCTCTCCCAGACTATCCATTAGATCTTCCATTTAGGGACTAGGGAATCTATACCTGATTGTAATCTTGTTAATTGCTCTTGAATCAGTGCATAGTCTCCACTCTCCATCCTTTTGGGTGCTAGGACTGTTGGCATAGCACAAGGACTCAAGATCTCCCTTACAAGACCTTTATCTAGCAGTTCTTGAACCTGATTTCTAATTTCTTCATTCTATTTTGGTGTCATCTTGTATGCTTCTTTGTTTGGCAAGCTTGCACCAAGTATCAAGTCAATATGATGACTCACATCCCTCATGGGAGGCAATGAACTAGGGAGATCCTTTACCACTATATCTTCATACTTGTCTAATAGGGCCTGAACTTCCTTAGGCATCCTTTCTATATCTGTTGCTACCATGTCTGATATAGGTTTGCCAACAATGGCATATCTAACCTCTTCCACATCCAAGGTCTTCAAAAACTCCTTCTCTTTTACCACCATCACACTTGGTCCTTCATGGGCTATTGCATCCTCTTCTTTCAGGGGTGTAAGAGTGTATGACACTCCATCCTTCTCAATCACATAGATGTTCTTCTTCCCATCATGCTTGGCCTCTCTATCAAATTGTCATGGCTAGCCTAGGAGCAAGTGGCATACATCCATGGGGATGATGTCACACAAAATTTTGTCCTTGTAGGCACCAATGTTAAACTCCACCCAAGTCTGCTCATTCATAGGCACTTGTTGACACTTGTTGAGTCATGATACTTTGTAAGGTGTAGGGTGAGGACTCCTCTTCATTTTCAACTTTTCTACCATTTCCAAAGACACAAGATTATCAGTAGAACCAGAATCAACAATCACTTTACATACCTTTCCTTGGGCTTTACAAGTTGTCCTGAATAATGCCTTCCTTTGTGGGGGCTCTTTGGTGGTTGGCACTTTGAGAAATGTCCTTCTTATCATCAGGGACTCTCCTACCTCTAGGGTTGCATGTATAGAAGGTGAGTTCACACTCTCTTGGTCCTCCTCTTGCACAATTTGGGTTCTCCTTTCTCCTCCATGAGAACTTGCACCTTGTTTGTCTGGGCATTTCCAAGCAAGGTGACCAAATTGGCCACATTGGTAGCACTTACCTAAGAAGGTATTGGACCCTCTTCCTGGTCCACCAAACCTCTCTCTATTGTTTGGCCTTCTACCTCTAAAACTGCCCCTTGACTCAGTTGTATGCTCTTGATGTCCACTTGATTCTCCTTGCTACCTTTGGAATTGTGTCCTTCCCCCAAAGTTGCCTCTGCCTCTATTATTCCTTCCTCTACCTCTGCCTTGCTACTTCTACTTTCTTTTGATTCTCTCCTCTGTCCTCATTGCCATTTGAAAGCACTCTTCCACTGTCTTGGGGGGGTTAAGTTGATTTCATCTCTAATGTTCAATCTCAAACCGCTTAGATACCTAGCCACCTTTTCAACCTCATCCTCATTGTGACCTACTCTAATGCACAACTTATGAAATTATTTAGTGTATGACATCACATCCAATTCCCTTTTCTTCAAGCTTTGTAGCTTCATGAAGGTTTGTATAGGATAATCTGCAGGTAAGAATTAGGCCTTCACTTTGGCCACCATCCTATCCCAAGAGATTATCTTGGACTTACCTTTCTTAACCCTCTCTTCTTGAACAAAATTCCACCAAGTCAGAGCTAGTCCCTTCAACTTAGATTTTGCATATTTCACTTTCTTGTTGTCCCCTATGTCTTCAAATTCAAAGAAATTATCTAGAGCATCAATCCAAGTCAAAACTTTTTCACTATCCATCCTTCCACCGTACATAGGCACTTCAACCTTCATCTTTGGAGTATTGTCACCCTTAACTACCTTTAGCATCTTGATCATCATCTTTTCTTCAGGGTCCAAGTCCTCATCCTCATCCTAGACTCCCATTGGAGGATTTTCACTCTCATCTTCATCCTCCTTATCACTTTGGTCATCATTGGCCATTCCTCTTCTCTGATTCTTTTCTAAGACTGCTATTCTGGCGAGGGTGGCTTCTTGAGACTCTTTATAGAGCCTCTCCTTCTAGAGTAACTGCTCCTTCAATTCCTTTATCTCTTTGGCCATTGCAATGGCTTTTGGAGGCATCTTGCCTATACCAACTCTCCTTTACACTTCAACCTTCTACTTCCCAATCAAAACCTATGTTTTGATACCAATTTGATGTAGCAGGGGATGTTAGAACCTTCCAACCAACTTCACCCAACACTTACCTTTCACCAAAAATAGGATTTGGGAGTACTTCCTTTGTAATGTGGCTTCTAGCCTTGTAGCCCTTCCAAATGGTCTATCAGACCATAACTTTCACATAGTGAAACATCTTAGAAAACCAAAAATAGTTTAGAGTACCCATTTGGCCACTTGTTGACATATCCAAAAATGAGTATGGGTTGTTTCAGACCAGACCCCCCAAAAATGCATTGTACCTGCAGCAATTAGGCCTAATTAGGTCACTTTTACAAAGCAACCCTATGGTGTTTGCACTCTAAATTTATCAAACCACTTATAGACCCCTATTCTCACCCCAAATGAACCAATTTTACCAATTTTGTCTCTTGGATCAACTTCTAGGTATTTATTCCAATCAATCTACTTCACTAGGCCTAATACATTGAGGATATTAGGCTAGGGTTATGCAAATTTCTGCCCTAACTCCATTTTCCACTCCTACTACTGAAAAAATCTTAAAATATACCCTATATGATTCCATTCCATTGATTTTGAAGAAATTCCTCTAGTGGAATGGCCTATAAATCCATGCCCTAGCATACAAAACTTAGTTTAGGGTTTCTGCACAGTTTTGAGGAAAAATGTTATATCTCCCTTCAAACTTGATGGTTTTACCTCCAATCAACTTCAAATCAAAGGTAACTCAATCCCCTACCACATTCAATGGGTCTCAAATCATGAAAGTACTGT
Source organism: Cunninghamia lanceolata (assembly GCA_027924645.1). Taxonomy (NCBI): domain Eukaryota; kingdom Viridiplantae; phylum Streptophyta; class Pinopsida; order Cupressales; family Cupressaceae; genus Cunninghamia; species Cunninghamia lanceolata. The sequence goes on along the minus strand of BSBN01000284.1, from coordinate 11,617,229 downwards.
ACAGAGTAGTGGTATGGTCTAGAACAGTGACTGAATAGTAAAAATAGCAAAAAATAGAGTTTTTATTCAAATTTTGCACTTTCCAACCTCTCCAACCCCTGTCCTTGGGGTATGTGAGATTATTTCAACATGTTTGAGGTAGTTTTCAATATTTTCACAACTACCACTCAACTACATGGTTGTTTATGTTGGAAACAAGGCAGATAATTAAGAGGGGGGTGAATCAGTTATCTTAAATATCTTAACTTTCTTTTCTCCTTTAATAATTAGTGCAACATCAAAACATGTAAGCATACATAATCATGAGAGAAAAAATAGAATCAACACACATAACACAAGGATTTTTACGTGGAAAAGCCTGTTAAGGGAAAAACCACAGGGTGACTAACCCAAGATTGTATTCTCTGTTAAAAGAATAAGAAGTACAAAATGGCACTTGCCAATTAGGGCTCACTGCCCAAGCACACTGCTCACAAGAGGCACACTACCTACAAGAGACTCATTGTCTATAGAGTTTATAGAAGGTAATCAGGTGTTTGAACTCATGGGAGGCATCCACAAATGCTGATGTTTAGTTTCAGTTAGGCTCAATATACTGATCTAATGCACTTCATTCTTCCTCTGCTCTAGTGTTGTTGTTTTGTCACATACCGAACTTGTATTGCTACTTCCGCACTTATCTCTATCTTTCCTCACACACACTACTTCATACTGAAATCCATCTGGTATATATATCTGCACCAAGGATTTCAACAACTTTCTAGTCAGCAACCAGAATACTCAAGATATTTACCAAATACTGATCTGTCGGCTGAATCCATGCTTGATATTGATGCGTATCAAAATCATAGACATTGAAGTCATCAATCATGTCAACCTATGTTGTATGATCCCTTAAATAGCTTGATCAACATCAATTACTCATCTGGATTGAAGTCTGATACTCTGTCAGTCAGTTCTTCCTTAGTTTGCTCTGCCTGTCAGGAACCCAACACTTAGATGCTCATATCTTTTCCATGATTCATCATTAGAGGCTCAATCTCAGGAATGTGGCAGTCATGATACTCCTTTTGACTTGTCTAAGTCTGCAACTTGCTCAGTTACACCATCTGAGAGATCTAGACCTATTTGTCAGACCTTGCTACATGCTATGTTCTTGTTCACCAAACCAAAACATTCTTCAATATGTCTTCCGGTATAGTCATACTATGTGCTACGAATGTGTGGATAGACTTTGTTGCCATCAATGACAACAATCATGAAGCCACATAGTGTCTCTTACCAATAGTTTACCCCTTCTAACAATACATTATTTGTTGAGTTTGCAAAACAAAACTTACAAACCCTTACATTGTACAACCTTATTCAACAAGACATGACCCAAAAATAGGAAAACTAGCCCTCATGGACCTTATTACATCCATTTGGGTGATAAAACACCTCCACCCTACATTTGAACAACATTTCACCATGATAAGGCCAAGATTGGCCTTGGTGCTCCTGCACCATGGTGCCCGGTAACACCTTTTCAAAATCCTTTATTGCTTCCTCTAAAAGCCCATTTCCTTCTACTTGTGATTGTAATATTTCTTCTTGGGCAGTAGCCTAAAAAATTGTTCCTAGTTGCAATTTCTTTAGTGGAGAGATATTGAACAAATTGATTTTTCCATCCATAGATGGCAATTGAAATAGTTGTGGGGATGCAAAAGACTGAATTTTTCTTTGTTGAGCCAAAAAGTGTCTGATGGAGTTGATTGGAGAGACTACAGAACTCACCCTCTATATTTTTCTACTTCTCTTCAGAAACAGTGACCATGTGTGAACCTGAGATCTCTAGAGGACAATTTTCTTCACGTATCCCTTCACCTTCTTTTTTCTCAGCCTAATAACCAGATATTTCCAGAGGAGTAGAAGAATTGTCCACAGTGCTTTCTACTTGTTCATTTTCCTTGAAAACCATCTCACTTTGTTCTCCTTTTTCTTTATCTTTCTTTTCCTTTAGATTCTCCTTCTTTTCTTCAACACTCTCTACATTCTTCGGAGGAGGATTAACATGTTCTGTACTGATGCCTTCTAGAGGAGATAAATTTCCAACATTCTGATCCTCTGCATTGGTCATTTCAGTGTTTATTGGAGGAGATGACACATTTTTCTCTATCTAAATATCTTGTTCTATACTCATTGCTCCAATTTTTTCAAATCAATTTTAATTTCCTTAATGATATCTGTGTTGGAATTGGTCCGGACAACTGAGACGGGGGGTGAACCAGTTGTCACACAAATTAAACTTTTTGCCTTTAATCCTCTTTTAAACTTCTAATCAAATTAATGATATTTACATTAAAGCATGAATCAATAACACATGAGCAGAAACATAAGTAACATACATGATACCAAGACTTTTAATGTGGAAACTAGGTTAAGGGAAAAAACACGGTGGGGGTTAACCCACAAGGATTATACTCTGTTAAAAGTATTACAAAGGGGAATGCACATGCATTCAGGATCACTACCCAGAGTTCACTGCTCAAAGAAGGTTTATTGCCTACAGAAAGAAGATTACAATGAGATTAAACTGATAATTAGCATCTATCAATACAAGGATTCAGTTCTAGTTAAGCACAAAATATTGACTTGATACACTTCATCTTCACTCTACCCTTTTCACTGTTCTGCTAACATCTGAATCTTAGATCTCTACTCTTTTCATACTTATTCCATAGTCGCATCACACACACATCCAAATCATTCAAATCCATCAGCTATATATATCCGTATCTAGATCTTCAACCACTTTCCAGTCAGATTCAAGAACACTTAGAACTTTATTGAAAATTCTGCTCTGTCAGCTATATCCATGTACACTTGTAATGTGGATCAAAAATTGCACTCACAAATCATTAATCAGGTCAGCTACTATCACTGATCATCACAACTTGTCCAACCAACAACTTCCATACATCCAGAACCAAGATCAATTACAAGGTTGGCCTGTTCTTCTTTTGCCTGCTCTGTCAAACTGTTAATCTGATACTCAGATGCTAATAATTATCGAATCCTTCATCACCGGACACCAAAACTCTAGATTTAGATTATCTTGACAATGCTTATGACTTCCTCAGATCTGCAGCAAACTTTGATCTACTCCTAGGGAGATCCGGACCAAGATACCGGAACCTGTCACACAATCTTATCTTGACTTCCCAGACTTAGACAAATCTTCAATCTGATTTCTAGTATGGGCAAATTATGCAATGCAGATATGTAGTATAGACTTAGTTGCCATCAATGACAACACTTATCATGTCTAGCAGTGTCTCTTGCCAACAATCTATTGTTATCTTCAAGGTCTCCTTTTCTAGCCTCTTTATTTCCTCTGTCATTAGACATTAAGGTGTTCAATCTCCTTTTTGTTCTAAATTCTTTGGCTAACCTTTGAATAGCCTTGGTCTTTTCTTGAGTAGAAATTGAAGGACAAATTTTCTCAATTGCCTTATTTCTCATTTTAGTATCATTATTCATAGCTTCATCTCTTTTCTTTGTTAACACACTAGTAAGATTTTCAGGTAATTGATCAATAATCTCTATTAAAGCAACATTGAAAGCACCCATGTACCTGATTATTGCTTTTTCAATGGTTGATTTGTCATTTAAGGATCTTTCATCATAAAGTTCTACTTCTTTTAGATTTCCATTTTTTTATAGCACTAGCAATAGCTTCAAGTTGTAGGGGTGCAAGACTTGATTTCTTTAACTTCTTTGTCTTTTCTTTGCCTTTCTCCTTTGAGACTTCTGCTTTTTAAGAAACTTCATTTTTTCTTTTCTTCTTTTCCTTTCCTTTTCCCTTAGGAGACTCGACTCCTTTACTAGATTTCTCTTCTCTTCTTTTGAAGATGAAGCCTTCCTTTTCCTTCTCACTTTCTTCTTCACTTCCAGTATCAACAGTATTAATTTTTGCTTTCTTGGTACAAGGATCTTCTTCAAAGGCTTGAGATGCTCTTTTCTTGCTCTAGACCAACTGAGGTCCTTCTTCTTCATCATCTTCTTCCTCATCATCATGACTGATATATCTTTTCCTTGTAGCTTTTTCTTTTACTCTTCTCTTGGGAAGCTTTTGATGTATAGAAGCACTGGATGTTGCTTTCTTCTCTAAACTTGTTGTAGGCAACGCTCTGGAGGATTTTGGAGCAGCAGGAGAGGAGGTAGAGGTCCTAGTTGACCTTCTTATGCTAGGAGACTCTTCTGGTGGAGTAGGTATGTCTTTTGATTTCTCCACAGATTTCTTTGGTGATACCATCTCCTCTAATTTATTCCTCATTTTCTCAACATTTTTCTTTATTTCTTTCTCCTTGTGCTTCAAATGCTTCAGTGGATTTCTCTTCATAGGTTCCAAATCTATCTTCAGAAGGGTCTCTTGGTTTTCTTAACATTAAGTATACAAGACCTATAATTATGTCTTCTACAACTTCATAGCCCATTTCTGGAATCCAAACTGTTCTGGGTTCTACTGCTTCCATGATAGACTCATCTTTACTGACCATAAAAATGATGTCATTCTTATATTTCTCTACAACCTTTTTAGGAATTCTTTCCCTTGCATGCATTTTTTTCTGAAAATTCTTAAAGAAACCCCATAATGCAGTTTTCTGTGTTTCTAAGTTGCCCATCCTTCTTAAATGATCTCTGATTTGTACTGCAACTAGAATGTCTCTCAACCACACTATGTTCTTTGTTCCGATAATCTCTCTAAGAAAGTAAAATAGCAAGCATATGATTAGGGAACCATATCAGAAGGGGTACTGGGATTCTTTGGTTTTTTGAAGGTTCTCCATTAACTATTGTCTTAGTAGTTCACCCAAATCAAAGTCTTTATTTTCTTTTACCATTTGATATGCTATGTTTATCACTATGGTAGACATAGAGTTTTCTTTGTTTGCTAAGAAAATCTTGTATCCAATCACCATGGATGCATACTTCACTACAGGATCCTCAATATCATTTACAGTTAGGGCTCACTTGTAAAACTTCACTTCAATGAGCTTCAACACCACATCATTTTTCACAGATGTCAGTGCCAGAATAGTTTCAATGGAGCATAACCATGTTACAACCCTAATAGCCTCTTTGCTTATCATATGTGGCAAATCCAACCATATAAAGTTGTCATGGATGTGACTCAACACATACTTGACCCAAGCATCCTCATAATAGAAAATAGGGAAGTCATTCTGTACATCTAATTTCTTCTCCGTCAAAGCCCTATGTTCATGTCTCAGCTCAAAATCATCATCGGTTAGCTCATTCACCCATACTTCTCCCAATTTTGCATGATTATATTCTTCCATCTTTGTGTGGATATAGATCCTCACATCCTCTATGTGCATTATACCATATGGAACATTCAAAAAAGTACCATCCGGATCTATCTCCATGGATTTAAATAGATGTCATTTGAACTTAGGGTGGGGTCAGTCCACTACCTCTACAACTTGTGGGGTAAACATCTTCAAAATACTATTGAAAAACTTAGGACAAGACAAAAATCTGTAAATACCTTTCGATTGCTTCCGATTAGGGTTTTGTGCACAAGAATTATGATTAGCTTCTCCTTGCTCTTTCACTATTCTTTTCTCTTGGAATGATTGTTTGCAAATGATCTTTTGTTAAGTGAAAATAGTTTATAACCTTTGCACATAACCTAAATCACATTCAATGCTCAACTTGATAAAGCTGTCAAACTCTAACTATAATGCACAGACACCTTTAACTGCTCCACAAACTTCCACAATATGACATTTTCCATTGGTGTCTTCTCCAATAGGTCAATAGTATCAACCTACATCTCATATCCACAAGATGAAGCTATCAACATCATATCCTTGGTAGGGGTTTAAAGATTGTCTATTAAAACTTCCCCTAAGCCAAAGCTTCCTACTTAGTTTCTAGAGGAAACATCTGCACCAGAGACTGGCAAAACCTCATCCTTCACTTTATTTTCTTCTTTCTTTTTCCATACCTTATCCATTTCTTTATTTATCTCTCCTAGATCCACATTCTTCACTGGATCACTCTTCTTTACTAGATCAATCTTCACATTCTTACTTCTATAAAATTTAGCAATGTGACCTAATTTGTTGCATTCGTAACATCTGACATTTTGAACAAGATTACTTCCATTCATGGATCTATATTGATTAGACTTATGCCTAAATCCATTGCATGTATAACAATAACCATTAAATGATTGAAACATCATACCATTATTGTAACCATTCATCATTTGATTTCTGCATTCACTAGCTCTATGACCAAATCTTTCGTAGGTAAAACACTAACAAGAAAATCATTGAACATTCTGATTCATTCTACTTCTACATTCCCTAGCCTTATGTCCAAATTTATTGCATGAGTAATAGTAACCAGAGTACCTTTGTGCAGCTGGTTATCTAATAGGTGGCTTCTTAAAAATTTTCTTCTGGTTCCAGACCTATCTGTTATTACCCTTCTTGACTTTAGTCTTCTTTTGGTTATTGTTCTTCTTCTCAGCATTTTTTGAAGTCTAATTTTCCTTTGAACTTTCACCCTTTTCAAATCCTAATCCTTCTTTATCCTTAGGAGCCTTTTGATTTGCAATCATTTCATCAAGTAGTATAGAGCTCTTCTTGAATTTGTCTTCTTGATTTTTTTCTTTTCCCAGCTTTATCTTTAAGACCACTATTTCTTGTTCAAGCCTTGAGCATTCTTCATATTTGCCCTTTAGTTTTTCATTTAGGCATTCTTCAATTATTTTTCATTCCTCAATTTGCATTTTCAAACTGGTGATTGTCTCATTTGATTGATTAATCTGTTCATTCACTTCCTTGTTTCTTTCTTTGAACTTATTATTTTTCTCTCTCAATTTCTTAATGCAATCATCTTCTTCCTTAACATTTTCTTCTAGATTTATGTTCTCACATTGAGATTTTTCCAAATCTTCAAGGGCTGATTTGAGTTCTCCATTCATGTCAACTATGTAGTCTTCTTCAGTAAATTCAACTACATGGATTTCTTCTGGAAGGATAGGATATCTCCTAGTCTCCATGTGTTCACACTTCAAGATCTTTCTCAAGTGGTTAAGCTTTTTCCAAGGAACCAGGCTCTTATACCAATTTTTGAACACTCAGAATACTGAGAGGGGGGTGAATTAGTATTCTTTGAAACCACTTAACCATTTAAACATACATTTCGCATAGCATATTTAATTTGTAGTACATAGTTAAGAAAGGAAAGCATGAAAGCAACCATCAAAACATATAACACATGAACACCAGATTTTTTACATGGAAAACCCAAAAAGGGAAAAACCATGGTGAGGCTTAGCTCACAATATATTATAATACAACTAGTTACAAAAGGTGGACTCACTGTCCAAAAGAGAATTGCTCACTGCAGGTGGCTCACTGCCAAAGGACTCACTGTCCTAAATAGAAAGACATAGAAGAAGAGGTGGCTCATTGCCAAAGGACTCATTGTCCTAAATATAAAGACATAGAAGAAGAGGTGGTTCACTGCTAATATGAACTACTAGTCATGGATCTGACTTATGTTGAAGATATGGTTCCATTGAAGCTTAGAATACTGACTTAACACACTTCATCTTCACCACAATCTTATCTTATCCTTCTCTACATTAGATTTTTCTCACACATACACACACACACTTAGTTCTTTCGCACCCACACAACACTTCACACAAGAAATCAATCTTGTTTATATACTGCATTCAAGAAAAACATCAACTAGGTCATCATGATAGATGTACTATGTGACTCCTTGACCTGTTTTCCAAAAACTCAACTCTATATGCTTTATGGAGAGAACCAAAGTGTGTAGAAAATTTAGATAGGTCGACATCTCCTATATTTACTCCCATGACTTTGTTCCATACATGACTTAACTCTGCGCAACCTCAACACCTTTAGGTCGCCTCTACTAGTGAAGTAGCAATAGCATGAACTAACAGTTCTCTCACAACTCATTGACATGCGGACTACAAAAATGCTTACCACTTAGAGACAACACATTTTTGACATCTATAAACTTATCCTCAAAACCGCATAGCAAAATATTCATCTATGGTGGAATGCAGAGCATTCCAATATACCACTAATACTATCATTACACTGTGATTATAGACTTGGATACTTTGTCAACTCTATCTTTCACTGCAGAGGGCTTCAAGACCCAAAACTTTAGATTTAGACTCCTTTAGTATGCACCAAAAATACCTTGCAATCGCATAGAAAGATTCTTCATAGTGGAGTAATGTGGACTAGAATACTGTGATCCTATCTTAGGTTCTATACTGCAAATGCCTTAGGAAAAACTTTAGCAATTTGTGTCTGAGTGTAGAACACCAAAATGGAAGGATATCAATGTAATCATACAGGGATTCTACAATACACTTAGATATATCATGCTTAGGTGTATTCTCCTCCACATCACACTTAGCAACTTCTCAGGACCAACACAATTGTATCTTTATACTTTGTTGCCATCAATGACAACACTACTCACTGTCATGCTCATCAGTCTCTTCATCATCATGCTTATGTTGCCAACCAAATGGATGGTGATGGTCACCAATAGATGTTCCAATAGAAATGTAGAAGGAAATGATAAAGAAGATCTGTAATATTATTCAAACAAGAACAAGAGATTATTAAAATAATATTACCAATGTGATGTAGAAGAGAAAGGTGAGCACATGTAGTTGTCAATAGAAATCTTGTAGTATGTAGCTTCAACAAGCTTCAACAATGGAGTGTATAGCCAAACATAGAAAAGAGAATAGATCCAAAAGATAGACTTCTTGTGATTGGAGAATAAGCTAATCAAAGATAGGTTTTGAAAAAGGGTTCTTGAAGATGAAGGGTCATATTCGAATGAAGGTATTTTTATAATGGGAGAACCTTATAGTAGGCAAATGTAAGCATCTAGATAGGAAGCAACATTTAATTTTTTGGAAAATTTCAAGATGCTAGTGCATCACGTAGATTTCCATGCATCACACTAGTGTCTTAGATAAATCACTCAAAATTTAGCACATGTTCCCTAGACAGTGAGAAGAATCAAAATCTGATAAAGAAATTTGGTAATTTGGTGAAGGAAAAAGGCCAAGGCAAGAGCTAAAATGATCCCTAAAACATACTAAGGGAATGGAAACTAAATCAATCTCAAAATATAGTGTGAAATTGCAAGGGTATGTAATTTTTGACTTTATAGAGTGGTGTAGGGCTAGAGTGGTTCACCAAAAATGTAAAGGAAAATAACCTTTCACTATGCTTAATCTAGGCTAATACCATAAGATACATACACATAAACATAAATTAATGTAGATCAAGTGATGGTTGTGAAAGTTGATAATTCAAAATTAAATCCTAATTTACAAAAGTAAATGTAAATAAGATTAATGACACTTAGCTCTAGGCCCAAACATGAATAACTTTGCAATGGTTGTAAACTATGGATTGCCTTGAGACTAGGAATAGGACCTCTTTGTATGTGTGTTGCCTTAGATTTTGTACAAGACTTATGCTCTATCTTGGGTCAACTTCATGCCTATGGGTCACATCCATGTCCATAGATTTGTCCTTTACCACACAAATATTGGTGTTGTACTATTTCTCTCTAATTTGTTGAATTCACCTTTATCTGCTTTACTACCTAAACTAGAAGTATTTATATATACTATTAGAGGATTGTTGGAACTTATAGGGGACAAAATCTCCTATGTAAACCAGTAGAAAAGGACCATCTGTACAATCATGCTAATGATATAAAAATAGCAAGCTTCAATCATGCAAATGCTCCTAGGATGAATATATAGATTCTTATTCTATTAATGCAACAATTTGAAATGTTCTAATAATTTCACCATAGGATGAGAGAGGAAACTCAAATATGAGTGCATGTGAAATCAATGCAATTGAATGCCATTAATTACTAAGACATAGCAACAACAAGTATAAATGTGTGTTTAGTCATCTCATAATGGCTACTGAAATGGGTGGGAGTCAATCAATTTTGTTTGAATTTTTTTAATGCATGGGTTAGATTCATAGTCACAAGATTGATCCCACAGCCATGAAATGACTTAGGATGATGGAATAATAAAGACTCTATAGAGAATGAATTGTTGATCATGGTAGGTGCAATAAATGTGGTATGTATGGAAAGGTGTGAAGAAATGGATAAGATTTGGATAAATGTATGGAAATTGTTTGTGAATGGGGATACGTAAAGGTTGGGGGAGTTCTTCAAATAAGATTGTGTCATTTGTTGATATGTAAATGTATTAATTAGTTATCCCAAAATGGGCACAAAACTAATGTGAATTGGTATGGATATGCAAATTTCACCATTACAATACTATAGAGATTATAAGTACCTTCGTAAAACATTTTTCTCTTGTTTAAGAGAAAGGATAAACACTATGTGGGACACACTAGTAGAAGTATGGGTGGCACTATGAGGATGAGTGGTGGTGGAAGGAGTAATGGTAGAAGATGGATTAATGGCAGAAGAAGGGAAGGAGGTAGATGTACTAGTCATAGTAGATGAAACAATTTTAGCACTAACAATGTGTAAAATCTCTAATCCAAATGGCTTTTTGATGAACACTTGTGAATCATATTAGCTACTTGTGTTGGATTTGTCACATTGGCTAAACTAGCAAGCTCATTTCTAAAATCTTGGTTAGCTACATGAGCATCAAGATCATAATCTTGATTGTCCTCTTGGTTGTTCTCAACATAATCAATAGAATAAACCTAATTCTCATTGGATTGGTCAACCATGTTAAGGTTTAAATGAGAACTCCTCAATGGAAGATTAAGATCATGAGTAGCTCATGGCATAAACAAAATAATAGAAAATATATTTAAAAATGCACTTTCAAATTGAAAAAATTGAAATGTTAGTGGTATATCAGATCAAAAAAAGAAACCATGTTGGTATGTCCATGGGTGGGTAGGATGGGAAAAGAGAGTCAAATAATGAAGTATAAATTGTAAAAGAAAATTTATACCAATAATATATCAATGAAAGTACACAAACCCTAGCAAGACTTGAAAAATGATAATGTAATTAGATAAATGTAGATCTAAAACCTTAAATCACTCAAGGTATAAACATTGGAGCACAACCCTAGGGTGTGTAAAGGATAAATTAAGATATTCTTAACTTTCACATTACATTACATATGAGCTAGGTTGGAAAATACTAATTTATAGGAAACTAGAATATAGAATCAAAAAATTGGATTAAAAATTGTAAGTAGCATAAAATAAAGAACCTAACACCAAAAGATGAAGTTCACTATCTCAGACACTATCGTGGCACGTAGATGTTCACATGATACATTTCCATTCTTCTTCTACTCTATTGTTCAAGTCTCACATGGTTGTCCCAAAAAAGTACAAAACATAAGGTTTTCACTAGATTTCAAACTCACCTACACAACAAGAGAAAGAGACAACGAGAACAACAAACCAAGAGATACTAGATAACACATAAATGATAAAATAAAGCTAAACTAACTAAATCAAATGAAATAACAAAATGAACAAGAGAAGGGAAGAGATACTAGTGAACTTCCATGTTGTTGAATTCTCTCCCAAATACCTATACCTGGAAATAAGAAAAATTGTTTAGGTCTATTTGGGAGCTTGCTAAGAATGGTCAAGCCCCTATGTTGGTCTTTTGACCTCCACAGACAATTGATATTGGGAAAAATAGTAAATAACAAGTGTGTTCTTTTATTTCCTAAACTTGCGTCTAGGAAAATAATAGTAGTGACAATAAAATAAATCTATTAGTATTAATCCATGGTCTATGGGAAAAATACCCTAGAGTGTGTGTGCGATAGAATAAATGGGTGGTGATGGTCACCAATAGATTTACGAATAGAAATGTAGAAGGAAATGATAAAGAAGAGCTACAATATTATTCAAACAAGAGCAATATCTTATTAAAAAATATTACCAGCATGATGTAGAAGTGAAAGGTGAGCACATGTAGTTGTCAATGAAAATCTTGTAGTGTCCAACTTCAACAAGCTTCAACAATGGAGTGTATAGCCAAGCATAGCAAAGAGAAGAGACCTGAAAGATAGACTTCTTGAGGTTGAAGAAGAAGTTAATCAAAGATAGGTTTTAAAAAAATATTCTTGGAAGCTAAAGGGCCAAATTTTTCTGAGAAGCGAACGTTACAACAGATGGCAATAGGTAGCTGGGTAGGAAGCAATGTGGTTGATGAAGGAATTTTTTTGACAGTTGAATGTTATAGAAGTTGGTAGTAGGTAGCTGGGTAGGAAGCAATGTTTATTTTTTAAAAAAACTCATAGGATGCTAGCACATCACATAGATGTCCACATGTCATGATAGTGTCCTAGAGAAGTTGCTCAAACTTTAGCATGTGTTCCTCAAACAGCGAGAAGAATTAGAATCTAATAAAGAGACTTGGTAAATTGTTGAAGGAAAAGGCTAAAGCAAAGGCCAAAATGATTCCTGAAACATGCTAAGGGAATGGACACTAAAGCAAGCCTAAAATATAGCATGAAATTGCAAGGTATGTAATTTTTGACATTATAGGGTGGTGTAGGGTCAAAGTGGTTCACCAAAAATGTAAAGGAAGATAACCTTTTTCTATGCTTAATCTAGGATAATACCATAAGATACATACACATAAGCACAAATTAACCTAGATTAATCAGGTGATGGTTGCAAAAGTTGATAATTCAAAATTAAATGGTAATCTAGGAAAGCAAATGCGAAGAAGATTAATGACACTTAGCTCTAGGCCCAAATATGAATAACTTTGCAATGGTTGTAAACTATGGATTTCCTTGAGACTAGGAATAGGACATCTTTGTATATGTGTTGCCTTAGATTTTGTGCAAGACTTATGATCTATCCTAGGTCAAATTTGTGCCTAGGTCACATCCATGTCCACATATTTATCCTCTACCACACAAATATGATCTTAGTGGTGATGTATTATTGCTATTTAGTTTGTTGAATCTACCTCTATTTTCTTTACTACCTAAACTAAAAGTATTTATGGATATTATTACAGGATTGTCAAAACTGTTAGGGGCCAAGTTCTCCTATGCCAACCATTAGAAAAGGACCATCTATACAATCATGCTAATGATAGAAAAACAACATCTTCAATCATGTAAATGCTCTTAGGATGACTATATAGATTCTAATTATTTTAATGCACCAATTTGAAATGTTATTCTAATGATTTATCCTTAGGATGAGAGAGGAAATTTAGATATGAGAGCATGTGAAATGAATTCAATTGAATGCCTTTAAATAGTAAGACTAGCAACAACAAGTGCAAATGTGTGTCTAGTCATCTCATAATGGCTAGTGAAATGGGTGGGAGTCAATCAATTTTGTTTGAATTTTTAAATTCATGGGTTAGATCCATGATCACAAGATCAATCCCACACCCATGAAATGACTTTGGATGATGTAACAATAAAGTCTCTAGAAAGAATGAATGGTTGATCATGGTAGGTGCAATAAATGTGGTTTGTATGGCAAGGTGTGTAGAAATGGATAAGATGTGCATAAATGTATGGAAAATGTGTGTGAATGGGGATAGGTAAAGGCTAGGGGAGTGCTTCACATAAGATTGTGACATTTGTTGATATGTAAATGTATTAATTAATTCTCCCAAAATGGGCACAAAACTAATGGGAATTGGCATGGGTATGCAAATTCTATAGAGATGAAAAGTGCCTTCTTAAAATGTTTTTCTCTTGTTTAGTACTTATTCTTAGTTAGTTTTCTTTAATAAACATTACAACAAACTTTTATGATTTTTTGGCATGCAAACTATCCATGATTCCTCAACTTGTTTCACATTCACCCTTTTAAACCCAAACACTCCAACTCCACTCCAATCTCTTTCTTTCAACCACCTTGGACACCATTACACCTGTAACTCTATCTCTAAGATATGATTGCATTTGGTCGCATCCACAATGTTTTTTTTCTTCAATTTTAATGCCAACCTCTTTCCACTCTAGTTCACATCCTTATCCCATCCCCATCCAAATAGTCTAAAATGATCATGAAATTTAATTTTTAAAGAGATGATTATTACAAATAAACAATGAGGGTAATTAGAAGCAAAAATAAAAGGAAGAATAAGAAAAAAAGAGGTAAAAGCACAACACAACATAGTAGAAGCCATCACTACACTTATGCTTGCACAAACCTCAAACACTTTGCACATTTCCCAAAGGTGACCACTATCAAATCTTTCAGATATTTTCTAGGTATTAATTACCTCAGGACAAGTCCCCAAAGGTGTCTACGACACCACCATTTACTAGATATTGCATGTTGTGGATCAATTGCAATGTTGCAAAAGAAAAACTCACAACTATACAATACACCACCACAATTAGATGACACTACTACAACCATACAAGCACTACTACACTAGAAGGGATGAAATCATGTGTAGTTCATGATACTAATTTCTAATCTAGTACAACTTGAAATAAAACTAGAGCAAAGCAACACCCACCATCAAAATAACTAAACTTCTTATACCCCTCTCTCTCTCTCTCAACAATCTCTTCTCTCTTTCTTTTTTAATTGGAATAAACAATTGCTATAGCAAATAAAGAAAAATACAAATCAAACAAGGTAGTGTATCAGCTGCAATACTCACAAATACACAGCTAAGGGGCTTAAAAAAATAGCCAGCAAAAAGGGATACGAGCCCAAAGGAAACCGCCACCAACCCACTTCGCAGCCTAGAGAAGAATAACCACATAAGAGGTCCCCCAATAGAAGAATCAACACACCATGTTCAAAGTTTGCAACTTGCCAACATTTTGAAGCTATGCTTGAAGGTTGTGCAAATAATTTTTGAAATCTACTTCAAGCAAAGGACTATAAAGAGAAGTAGAAAAGTTGGTAATATAGAGGGATAGATTTGCACAACCCATCTGAATTTCAACTTTAACAGGCCGAAAGTGTCAAAGAAGGCAGCCATACAACTAAATTTCCAAATGATTAATGATAAAGAATAAAAGGACAAATAAAGTTATAAACCTGTTACATATTTACTATGCTTTAAATTTCTATTCATAGATTAAAGATAATGAATAAAAGGGCAAATAAAGACTAGAGTCTCATTTTCCCCTTTATCCATAGACTTCAACACCTTTCGTCCCCACCTTCCCATGTTGAAAGGTCCGAGTGGCGCCTCATAGCTTAAGACTTATAAAATGGGACACTACCGTAACAAAGGAATGCCTCCAACCAGCGTGGATAAGGTCAGGTAAGACAGCCATACATAATTTTACAAGAATCATTTGTGAAGCGATTGATTACAATGTATGTGGTTGGCTTATACTCGGGCCAATTTGGTAGTAAATCCATAAAGTTCAGTGACAACTTTCCCAAACAATATACTCCACACAACCCCACTAAAGTCGGAGAACAGTTGGCCCACACACATTACATCAAAATCCAATCACTTTTTCCTTTACAAAAAGCTATAAAAGAAGCTAGACATTGGGAGATGTGTGAGAAGTCATAGGATTGGCATTTCAATTCAGTGATGATGTCACATGACAACACCTTTTGTCATTCTTTTTCTCTTTTTAATTTACTAGTTTAGATAGATAATTTATATGTGGATCTTAATGTTGAAAGAACCATATTGGGTGGTTTGGAAGTCAATTTTTCAAAATATTTACTATAGTTAAATTTATATGTTGTTTAATACGTGTGCAATTTTTAGTTCTATTTGATTTTGGTTCAGTTTAGTTTCATTTAGTTAAACATCTACATAAATTTAGAGTTTATAAATTTTTCCATAAATTTATATGTTTTGATTTATGGGTAATCGCTTTTAATCGGAGCTTATAACTTATGGGTTTTTGAAAGGGTCCAAATCTTTGTACAACCAATCAAATAGGTCAAGGAGACAAGTTTAACAAGACATGAAACTAGAGTAGGAAAGGACCAGCTACAACCAAAAGGAACAAGCCCAACACAAACAAGGAACACCAATAAACAAACCCTAAGACAAGCAGCAGCACCCCGCGCAAGGGGTGAGAAAAGCAATGGGAAAAACCACCCCAAAAGAATAGGACCACCACTCAAGGTGGTTTGAATTTAAACTACATTAGAGACCTTTGTTTAGTTTCAGATTCTAAATCTTTGTTCGTTCCAACTGAAGGGCCAGCACAAAAATATTTTGATGAACACCCACCAATCTCCTGTAAAGGAAGGCTAGTGCATTGTCTTTTGGAGGAGGCCTCAACATCAGTGGTCTCCTCTTTTCCATGCTCTTGTGAACACTAATCATGCCTGGTTGTCCACTCCACAACCGAAGGCGCACTCCAGACCTCTGTATGTGGTTTGACAATGTTTTTGTCCAGCTAATAAAAAACTCCACAACTGGCTGAAGCATGCCTAGACATGCGACAATTTAGACACATCACCTGAGACTCCTCATAAACAATTTGTTGCACCCAATCACCTAGTTTTGAAGAAAGAGTGATAGAGAGCACTTTGTCAACAACAATATTGACACACAATCTAGCAAATATAAATCTCTTCCTAGATTTGGTCATCTCATCAACAGTAATGAGTTCCCCCAAGGAGTTAGCAATGGCAGTCCACACTTCCTCATCCTAGTATTCAAGAGGTAAACCTGGGAGAATAACCCAAATAGGAACCCTGTCAAAGAAAACTTTTCCAAGGTCCTGTCCTGGCTCCCAGCTCTTGAGGAATAAACAAGATCTTCCAAGGAACCACAGATCACTCTTTAGGATCTGCAAATTGTCTTCATCGAGAGAGGAGAAAAGGAAGAATCTCTTCATCATCTTAGTGATTTTCAAAGGGCCTTTTAACTTCCATTTCTCATAGTCCAAGCCCTAATAGAATTCACATTTAGCCTATAACCTAGAAATTTCCTGACCAAGGCATTGGCCCATCTAGTGGAAGATCTTTCAATGATGGAATCGGGTATGAAAACCTACCCTATCCGCTCCTGATTTGTAGCACTTGAAAAAATAGGGAAAAGGGGAGGGGCACCAATCTTTGCAGTGGCAACCCCAGGTACAACCTTTAGAGGAGAAGAGACCATGAATCCTTGGGAACCAGTAGCATTCCCAGCAAATCCAATCATCCTTGAGCCCTCAACCTAAAATGAAGGAACCCTGACCTAAGTAGTAGTAGACTCCTTAAGATGGGACTCTTCCATAACCAAGGAAACACCATCCAAACACCCTATGTCTAGCACCAAAAGAAAATCATCTATGTTAGGGGAAGAACCAACACTAGGAGAGGGGGAAAGGAATCCCCACCTCAGCACCTGGTAAAGCCCTCCTACACTATCTGCAGGTGAGGAAACAAGCTAGCCAAAGGAATTTTCCCTACCACAAGAAAAAATACTCTAAGCCTCCAACCAGAGCACTAAGAGACTCACATCCTCTTCATCCTCACTGGTAAGGTTCCAATCCTCACCAACATAAGTGAAGCCTCCATCATCCTCATTGTCTTCATCTTCTCCTTCATTCGAGCCACTCCCATTCCTACTCAGTGCAGGATTCGAAAATCCTCTCCCGTTTCTCACCACTCTTGTGCTCATCGTGCTCTCTTGTTGAAACATTTTAACATAAATTTATATGTTAGATAGAAGCAAAATAATGTTGTATTTGTTAAATTATTAAAATATGTTTTCAAGGCTTACAACATGTTAAAAAGAATTCTAATCTTATTATACACACAACTCTACATGCTTTATCAACTATAGATTACAATAACCACCATCAACATCATAGAGTTGCCCCAAGTCCATCCACAGATGTGATCCAACCCTTTATAGTCCCTTTCCCAGATTTCTGCATAAACCTCTACTTTCAAACACCTAAATGGCTAGACACTAGACTATCTCCTCATAGGTTATGAATACATTCCACAAGAAAATCAATGGGTTTTATTTTCTTTTTAAATCCCATTGTAACTGCCCAACCATTTCCCTTCCTTTTGTAGGAATACACACAACACTGAGAGGGGGGGTGAATCAGTGTTGTTAACAATTTTAACACCTTTTACTACTTTTGATTAATCTAATTTCACAATTTATAATTCTTCAGAAGGAACAAAGTAAATATGCAGAGTATCAACACACAGATTTGACACAAGAAATTTCCCGAGTGGAAAACCCTCCTGGGGTATAAAAACCACTCAACTGCCTCACTGGCTTAACACAAAATTCAGATTACAATTGTCTCACTGACATTACAATTCTGCCTCACTGGCAAATTTTATCTCTCTGCATGTCTCACTGACATCATCAACATTCAATGAAAAAAATTATGACTCAGGGGATTTCCCTGTTTCAATAAAAACCAAAACCTTATTTCTCCCTTTTAAGATAAACAAAATAAATTTTTCAATCAACCTTTAACTGTCTTCAACTCCTACAGTCAATCAATTTTGATCTTCAATATATTTCATACCTCTGCAACACAATTTCAAACTAATTCACCATTTTGAGCTTTCTCTCTCTGCAAACTGAACAATTTATCTTCTCTGAAAAATTATAGTCTTTAATCACCTTCACTTTCTCTGACACCTTCACTTTCTCTGAACAAACATTACTCCATCATGATCATTGAAGAATCTCAACATAAATCCCTGAAAAATGATTCTCCATTCCTGCAAAAATTACATAACAATTCCATTCTCCAAAAGAACTTGTTCAAAAATTCTCATTACATATCTCTCATCTGCAACTCTTCTTATATCTGCCATTCAAAACAAAATCTATATATGCAAAAAGAATTTCAATCAAAAAACAAAAAATCTTCAATAACCGGTTCAACTTCAACTTTGTTTTTCTTCTCAAACTTATCATATTCTCACATGAAAATCAAACAACAAAACAAAAAAATGAACCCTCTTCGAACAACACTGCCTTTTCATATTCTTCATACTTGGAAACCTTCTAAAATTTTACTCTTTCTTTTACATAACTTTCTAAATTCACACTCTCTTGAAATTCGGTGAGGAAAGACTAAAATGGCATGTTTTAGCTTTAAAGCAACAAAACAACCGTCAAATTTACACCAAAAGGCTGACCGTTGGAAGCAACTAACAGTTTAAACCTTATCCCTCCGATTCGCACGGCCCGCCATCCATCGTTCAAACCTTAGCCGTTGATCGGCTTTTTCCCGCCCGCTATTGAGTCTTCCACCGGCGCTCACCCGAGGCCTAGCACAAGGGGCCGGTAACATCAATGAGTTTGATACCCTTTCATTATAACTTAAAGCCCCGATGACCTCTTTTACCGGTCAACTTAAGTTTATAACATAAAGTGCATAGAGTTATGACGGCCAAAGGTTAGACAATGTAAAAGACTTAGTCAATGATGAGACAACCACACTTACCAAATCAAACACTATATACCTTGTCAAAAATCACATACTCCAAATACTAAAACACTGAAATGAAACACCATGCTTCATCAGACTGCCACTGTAATGAACTCAATGTAGATGCAGATAATATAATGCATATTAACATTTGTCAAATGATGCAAGCCCTTGCCCTAATTCAAGAATTGATAATATGCAATTAATGTCATCCACTGAAATGACTAAGTCACAGAACAACTTCACACAAGATCAACATTGATGTCATTACCATGAAGGACCACTGAAAGATCAAAACTAAGAGATCTAACAACCATTGTCACTGATGCAGACCAAATCACTGAACTGAAAACCATTGCCATTGATGAAGACCATGTCACTGATGAAGACCATTCATAAAGCCAACCTTATGAAAAATCCTTCACAACACTGATTGCAACTTCACAACACTGTTTGCATACTTCACAACACTGATTGCATAACCTGTCAACTGCATCTTGTGAAAACTGTGAAATGCAACATCCTGATATCCTGATATTTTGACATCAATGAAAAGACAACATCCTGAACTGTGAAATGTGCTACAAAACTCCCCCTTTGTCTTTGACATTGATGGAAAAACCATAACTGATTTCTCCCCCTTTTTGACATAAAAATGTCAAAGGCAAAAAAAATAACATCACAATCAATAGATTCCTGTTCTTGTAAATACAATCCTCTGAAAAAATTTGTCAAAAACAACACTTTTTTACTTCAAACTGATCAAATGTACAATACTATAACACTACCAACCACAAAAATATGTACAAAAACTATATACAGGCTATGTACAAATGAGATACAGGACATTAAAATAATCTAGAAAACAACTCCCCCTGAATCTTATATCTCGGTAACTTACTGAAGAGAGACAAGAGACAGAACTCCCAGTCTCTGTCTCAGAGTTTCAAATGTCTCCTTTGGCAAAGGCTTTGTGAAGATGTCAGCCAACTGATCACTTGTATGCACATATTCCAAAGCAACTTCATTTTCAATCACCTTTTCCCTTAGAAAATGATATCTAATAGCAATATGTTTAGTTCTTGAATGCATTATAGGATTCTTTGACATATTGATAGAACTTGTGTTATCACAAAGAATAGACACAGGCTTTTTAACCTCAACCTTAATATCAAGAAGTGATTGTACCATCCAAAGTACTTGTGTACAACATGATGAAGCAGCAATGTACTCAGCTTCAGCTGTAGATAAAGAAACACAATCTTGTTTCTTACTCTGCCATGCAACCAATCTGCCACCCAGAAAGAAAGCTGCCCCACTTGTGCTTTTTCTGTCATCAGGACACCCTGCCCAATCTGCATCTGTATAGGCAAGAAGTGTAAAATCATTGTGTCTAGGATACCATAAACCAAAATCAATTGTACCCTTAATATATCTAAAGATTCTCTTAACAGCATTCAAATGTGATTGTTTAGGACAAGCTTGATATCTAGCAACCAAACAAACAGCCTGCATAATATCAGGCCTAGAAGCAGTGAGATATAAAAGACTCCCAATCATAGATCTATACAGAGATTGTTCTACTTCAGGTGATTCATCATTTTTACTTAGCTTATGCCCTGTCTCCATAGGAGTACCCAAAGGTTTGCAATCATCCATTTGAAACCTCTTTAACATCTCTTTGGCATATTTATTTTGTGAGATGAATATTCCCTTTTCAAGCTGAGATACCTGAAGACCAAGAAAGAAAGACAATTCTCCCAACATAGACATTTCAAATTCTGATTTCATGATGTTAGGAAATGAATGACTCATATCATCATTGTTACTACCAAAAATGATATCATCTACATAAATTTCAACAACCAGAATATCCTCACCTTTGATTAAATAGTACAAATTACTATCCACACCTCCTTTTGTGAACCCCTGTTCCTGCAAAAACTTATCCAGTCTATAATACCAAGCCCTTGGAGCTTGCTTTAAACCATATAAAGCCTTTTTCAACTTGTAAACATGATCTGAATTATCTTTATTCACAAAACCTTCTGGTTGTTCCATGTAGACTTCTTCTTCAAGATCTCCATTTAGAAATGCTGATTTTACATCCATTTGGTAAACTTTGAAATTTTTATAAACTGAAAAAGCTAAAAACATCCTTATAGCTTCTAATCTAGCAACAGGAGCAAATGTTTCTTCAAAGTCAATACCTTCAATTTGTGAATACCCTTTGCAAACCAGTCTGGCTTTGTTTCTAACAACTTTACCTTTATCATCAAGCTTATTCCTAAACACCCATTTTGATCCAATGACAGTCTTACCTTCTGGTCTTGGAACAAGTTCCCATGTTTTGTTCTTTTCTATTTGGCTTAACTCCTCTTCCATGGCATTAACCCATGCTTCATCTTTGCTGGCCTCAACATAATTCTTTGGTTCCATTTCAGATATCAAACACACATGTGCTTGATTATGTGCAGCAGCTTGCTTTCCTCTTCTTGTTAACACACCACTGTCCTTATCCCCAATGATCAACTCATGAGGATGATCTCTTTGAAATGCCTTTGAAAGAGTCTTTGTCTTAACATCAACAGATTTTTCAGGATCTTCTTTCTCTTCCTGAATTTCTTCTTCCTTTTGTGAATGATGATCAACTTCAATGTCATGAATCAACTGCATACAGGGCTGCAAATCCTCATCCACCTTAACATTAGTACTTTCAATTATTCTTTTAAGCCTATTGTTAAAACATTTATATGCCTTGCTATGTGTAGAATAACCAAGAAAAATGCCTTCATCACATCTAGACTCAAAACCACATAAGCTATCATTATCTTTCTTGATGTAACACTTACTTCCAAAAATTTTGAAATACCCAACATTAGCTGACTTACCATACCACAGTTCATAAGGAGTATAATTTGACTTTACCCTTAATTGAACTCTGTTCAGAGTATATACAGCTGTATGAACAGCTTCTCTCCAATAGACATTAGGCAGATTTGCATCATGTAGTAAAGTTCTTGCCATTTCTTTTACAGTCCTGTTTTTCCTTTCAGCTACTCCATTTTGCTGTGGAGTTCTAGGAGTGGAGAATTGCCTTCTTATCCCATGTTTTTCACAATACTCCTCAAATTCCTTTGAAGTATACTCTCCTCCATTGTCTGACCTTAGACATTTTAGCTTGAAATCAGATTCCTTTTCAACCATCTTCTTGAAGATTTTGAATCTATCAAATGCCTCTGATTTATGCCTTAAGAATGTTACCCATGTCATTCTTGAAAAATCATCAATGAAAAGCATAAAATACTTTTCTCCTCCTAGAGCTTTAGTCCTTGTAGGACCACATAAATCTGAATGTACCAGCTGCAGAGGTTTTGAAGTAAAATACTCCTTAGGCTTGAAACTAACTTTGGTTTTCTTACCCAGCTGACACTCTTTGCATATAGTATTACTTGGTTTTGAAATATGAGGCATATTTCTGACATTGTGATTCTTGCTAATTCTCACAAGATTGTCAAAATTCACATGACCAAGTCTTCTGTGCCATAACCAGCTTTCCTCAATTTGACCCATGAAACAGATATGACTATCAACACTTTTAGTTTCTGAGTTATGAAGATTGTAGATGTTACCACTAGTCCTTAGACCTGCTGCAATAACTTTACCTGATTTCTTTTTAATCTCACATCCATGTGCATCAAAAACCACATTAAAACCATTGTCACATATTTGACTGACACTTAACAGGTTGTGCTTCAGTCCTTCTACAAAATACACATCATTTAGTGGTGTTTCATCATCAAGAAGAATTGTACCTTTGCCTCTGATCATAATACAATCATTATTTCCAAACATAACAGAGCCTTCATTAATGTCTTCAAACTTAACAAACTTATCTTTGTCCCCTGTCATGTGGTTGGAGCAACCACTGTCAATCACCCACTGTTCCTTCTTTTTGGCATGAAAAGTAGCTTGTGCAATCATAACATCTAAGCTCTTATTGATTACCTTAGGTTTCCAAACAAGCAATTTCTTTTCAGAATCCAAAGAAGACAAACCTGAGACAGTATTTCTTGTTGTTTGCTGCATTTGCAATGAAGGTCTACAGAATTTTGCAATATGCCCAAAATTTTTACAATTATGACACTTCAAACTTCTTAAGAACATGAATGGATGCATTTCTCTTCTGATTCCAAATCTGCATTCACTGGCTTTGTGTCCAAACCTGTTGCAACAAAAATAATATCCAGTAAAGTGAAAGTGAGCATTATACCTGAAAGTATCACTTTTGTTGTAGTTTGTTGTCCTTATGATTGATTTGCCTTTTATACTAGCCTTTTGAGAACATTGTCCCTCTTCAAATCCAAGACCTGATTTATCTTTGAATCCCTTTTGTTTATCAAGAAGATCATCTAATTTATCACTGCTTCTACACATATCAAGTCTTCTTCTTAGATCAACAATTTCAGCTTCAAGTGTATGACATTCCTTGTCCTTGTTATTCAATTCTTTGTCTTTATCATCAATAATTTTCTTACTTTCTTCAAGAGAAAGAATTAGATCAGTAATCTATTTCTCATAACAAGTTAACTTGTTATTCATGATATCATTTTCTTTTTGAAACTGACTTCTTTGAGCAATGATTTCCTTCTTAAGTTTCTTGACTTGACTTAATGCACATATCAATTCTCCTTCAAAGTCAATAACAGCTTCACAACTGTTTGATTGTTCTTCACATTTTTCATTTTCATTTAGAATAGCCATAAACAAAGTTTGTGCATTTTCATCAAGAAAATCATCTGAATCACTTTCAGTCATATCAACATTTTTTATGAACAGACTTCTTTTCTTTCTGAAATTATTTTTCCTTCTAGAAACAAACTGTTTCTTTTTGAATTGCTTCTTGTTTTCATCTTCATCACTGTCTGGATCTTTGTAAGGACACTGAGCTGCATAGTGTCCAATCTTTCCACACTCAAAACATTTGAATGGAAGCTTACCTTTGTACTTACCAACAGATCCCTTCTTTAACTTGCTTGCAAGAGATATTTCTTGTTCATCATCCAATTCATCTGAATTAGAAATCTCCTTTTCTTTTCTGACTGATTTGAAAGCAGCTTCTTTGCTTGAAGGTATGTCATTGCTAATCCTCATCTCATAAGCTATGAAAGTGCCATGAAGTTCATCAAAGGTAACTTTGCTTAAATCTCTTTCTTCAACAGCAGACACTTTGGATTCATATTTTGGATTTAAGGTCCTTAAGATTTTTGTAACAACTGTCTTCTCTTCTAGTGTATCACCAAGTCCTCTGATAGCATTTACAATTTCTTGGACCCTTAGAAGATATTCTGCCACTTTCTCATCATCACTCATTCTGAGACTTTCAAATTTTGCTCTGTAGGATTGCAGTTTTGCTTCCTTGATTTTATCATCTCCTTGATAGATATTAGACAATTTGTCCCATATTTCCTTGGCTGTTTTACACTCCATGATTTTTACAAGTATGTCATTGGTAAGACCACAACATAATGCATTTTTAGCCTTAGCATTATTTTCATATGCTCTTTTCTCATCAGCTGTGCTAGGAGGATTTGTAGCAGTATATCCAGTAACAATAGCATCATACACATCATAGCCCAGAGATGACAAATATGACTCCATCCTGAATTTCCAAAAAGCATAGTTAGAGCCATCAAACATAGGTGCCTTATAATTTGAGTAACCTTCTTGACTTGCCATGGTAACTATTCTAGAAATATGATCTACCCAAGCTAATTAAGCTTTGACAGGGTACCAGGCTCTGATACCAATTGTAGGAATACACACAACACTGAGAGGGGGGGTGAATCAGTGTTGTTAACAATTTTAACACCTTTTACTACTTTTGATTAATCTAATTTCACAATTTAGAATTCTTCAGAAGGAACAAAGTAAATATGCAGAGTATCAACACACAGATTTGACACAAGAAATTTCCCGAGTGGAAAACCCTCCTGGGGTATAAAAACCACTCGACTGCCTCACTGGCTTAACACAAAATTCAGATTACAATTGTCTCACTGACATTACAATTCTGCCTCACTGGCAAATTTTATCTCTCTGCATGTCTCACTGACATCATCAACATTCAATGAAAAAAATTATGACTCAGGGGATTTCCCTGTTTCAATAAAAACTAAAACCTTATTTCTCCCTTTTAAGATAAACAAAATAAATTTTTCAATCAACCTTTAACTGTCTTCAACTCCTACAGTCAATCAATTTTGATCTTCAATATATTTCATACCTCTGCAACACAATTTCAAACTAATTCACCATTTTGAGCTTTCTCTCTCTACAAACTGAACAATTTATCTTCTCTGAAAAATTATAGTCTTTAATCACCTTCACTTTCTCTGACACCTTCACTTTCTCTGAACAAACATTACTCCATCATGATCATTGAAGAATCTCAACATAAATCCCTGAAAAATGATTCTCCATTCCTGCAAAAATTACATAACAATTCCATTCTCCAAAAGAACTTGTTCAAAAATTCTCATTACATATCTCTCATCTGCAACTCTTTTTATATCTGCCATTCAAAACAAAATCTATATATGCAAAAAGAATTTCAATCAAAAAACAAAAAATCTTCAATAACCGGTTCAACTTCAACTTTGTTTTTCTTCTCAAACTTATCATATTCTCACATGAAAATCAAACAACAAAACAAAAAAATGAACCCTCTTCGAACAACACTGCCTTTTCATATTCTTCATACTTGGAAACCTTCTAAAATTTTACTCTTTCTTTTACATAACTTTCTAAATTCACACTCTCTTGAAATTCGGTGAGGAAAGACTAAAATGGCATGTTTTAGCTTTAAAGCAACAAAACAACCGTCAAATTTACACCAAAAGGCCGACCGTTGGAAGCAACTAACAGTTTAAACCTTATCCCTCTGATTCGCGCGGCCCGCCATCCATCGTTCAAACGTTAGCCGTTGATCGGCTTTTTCCCGCCCGCTATTGAGTCTTCCACCGGCGCTCACCCGAGGCCTAGCACAAGGGGCCGGTAACATCAACGAGTTTGATACCCTTTCATTATAACTTAAAGCCCCGATGACCTCTTTTACTAGTCAACTTAAGTTTATAACATAAAGTGCATAGAGTTATGACGGCCAAAGGTTAGACAATGTAAAAGACTTAGTCAATGATGAGACAACCACACTTACCAAATCAAACACTATATACCTTGTCAAAAATCACATACTCCAAATACTAAAACACTAAAATGAAACACCATGCTTCATCAGACTGCCACTGTAATGAACTCAATGTAGATGCAGATAATATAATGCATATTAACATTTGTCAAATGATGCAAGCCCTTGCCCTAATTCAAGAATTGATAATATGCAATTAATGTCATCCACTGAAATGACTAAGTCACAGAACAACTTCACACAAGATCAACATTGATGTCATTACCATGAAGGACCACTGAAAGATCAAAACTAAGAGATCTAACAACCATTGTCACTGATGCAGACCAAATCACTGAACTGAAAACCATTGCCATTGATGAAGACCATGTCACTGATGAAGACCATTCATAAAGCCAACCTTATGAAAAATCCTTCACAACACTGATTGCAACTTCACAACACTATTTGCATACTTCACAACACTGATTGCATAACCTGTCAACTGCATCTTGTGAAAACTGTGAAATGCAACATCCTGATATCCTGATATTTTGACATCAATGAAAAGACAACATCTTGAACTGTGAAATGTGCTACACCTTTCTTGATCAAATATCCTTCAACTTTTCCCTTGGTAACAATTCGACCATTTTCACCACCAACCAAGAACTCAATGTCTTGCACAATTAGTAGTTAACAATACCATGAACGAAATGCTTGCTCACATGATTATAGTAGTCACCATGTCATAGAAAGTGAACAGTCATGATTGGAATAAGAATAACCACTAAAGGATAATGACATGTACCCTAGTGCCACCAAAAACATGAAAGAAAAGCACACACCAAAGGGATTAAAATTGTCAACCATGGACTTTTCTATCCTAAACGTCCTACTTTTATGCATGTCAAGTGTTGGGTGAATGTCAAATAGAAGACATACAACCAAGAAAAGCATGTGACCCATAATGACAAAGTGGAGACATAAAATGAATCAACCTAGACACAAGTCATCACCAAATATCCCTTGGAGTCAACATCATCATGAGTCATCACTACTAGTTGTCATTTTTTCTTTACTGCTAAAGTTGCCCCAGTTGTCCAAGTCATACTACTATTGAAGTGAATTACCTTGCTATTGAAGTGATTTAGTGATGTTGTAAATGATAGTGTTGTTGGCAAGAGACATTATTTGGCTTCATAAGTATTGTCATTGATGGAAACAAAGTCTATCCCACACATCCGCAGTACATAATATGCCTATACCAGAAGTCAGATTGAAGATTGTCTTGGTCCAGTAGACAAGAATAGAGCATGCAACATGATCCAACAATTAGGTCTGGATCTCTCAGATGGTGTAATTTAGTGAGTTGTGGATTTGGACAAGTCAAGAGGGGCATCATAACTATTGTATTCTAGAGATTTAGTCTTTGGTGACAAAGCATGCAAAAGATATGAACATTTGAGTGTTGGGCTCCAGTCAAACAGAACAGACAAAGGAAGAACTGACCGACAGAGTATCAGACTTCAATCCGGATGTGTAAAAAGTGTTGATCAAGTAATTTGTGACATTGTACATTTTTGGCCGACATGATTAATGATTTCTATGCCTAAGTTTTTGATGCACATCATTAATCAAGTATGGATTCAGCTGATAGAATAGTAACTTGCAAATATCCTGAGTGTTCTTGCTGCCAACTAGAAGGTTGTTTGAAATCCTTGATGCGGATATATATACCCAATGGATTCAAGCTTGTGAATGTGTGGAAGTGAAAAAGTTTGATGAAGTACAAAGAAAAGTAGAGAGAAATGCGAAGACAATAATCCAAGCTTGGAATGTGACAAAAGAGTGATACTAAGCAAAGAAAGAATGAAATGTGCTAGATCAGTATATTGAGCCTAACCGAAACTAAATTCTTGCATATGTAGATGTTGTTCATCAGTTCAAACACTTGGATATCTTCTGTAAGTTTTGTAGGCAGTGAGTCTCTTGTAGGTAGTGAGCCTCTTGTGAGGAGTGTGCTTGGGCAGTGAGCCCCAACTGGCAAGTGCCATTTTGTAATCTCCTATTCTTTTAAAAGAGAATACAATCTTGGGTTAGTCACCCCATGGTTTTTCCCTTAACAGGGTTTCCACGTAAAAATCCTTGTGCTATGTGTGTTAATTTCATTTATGTTCTTATGGTTTCTTATGCTTTCATGTTTTGATGTACAACTGAATGTTAAGAAAGTAAAAGTAAGAAAAGTTTTAAGATAACTGATTCACCCCCCCCCTCTCAGTTATCTGCCTTGTTTCCAACAATTGGTATCAGAGCTAAGTTCCTCTGAACAAGCCTAATAGCTTGAGGAAGATCTGGGAATCTCAATGGATGCATATGGTATGAAAGAACAACTTCAGTCTGCCCTAGATGATCTTGAACAATACCACTCTAAGGTCAATAATTTGAGAGAGAGACTCAAGGAAGCTAATGATTTCATCAATGAGCTGAAAGAAAAACTCAGTAATTCTATGAAAAAGAGAAAGGAAATACTTTAGAAATTAGCAAATCAGAATGAAGCCAATAATATTGATGAGGATCTGAAGGAGAAAACTAAGCTATGTGAGAAGCTGTCAAAAGAAGTCATTATGATAAGACATGAAATGGAATCAGGGGTTATGAAATTCACCCAAGAAATTGAAGAAAAGAGAAAGACTAAAGATAACCTAAAACAATCCCTCAAGGAGAAAATAGATGACTGCCACAAAATGGACAGAATAATCAGGCATCTTGAATCTGATCTTGAAGAAGCTAGATACAATGAAGAACAACTTGAGAGCCAGATAGACACTCTTAAACAAGATCTTCAATCTACAAACAAATACAAAGAAAAATTCAAGATAAGCTCAGCTCAACTTGAAGTTCTTCTTGAAAGTCAAAAGAGGGTAGATGATAAGCGTGGCTTTGGATATGAAAAAGGTGAAAGCTCTGGATCTGGTCAAAAGAACTTCGGATTAGGAAGTCAAAGAAACAGGCCTAGAAGACCTCCGATAAGGCAACCAAATGCCCAAAGATATCCATCTTTCAATGGAAATTTCTTTAATTGTAACAAATTTGGTCATAAAGCAACTCAGTGCAGGAATAGAATGAATCAGAACAATTCATCCTTCTCTAGTTAATGTTTTAGTTGCAAAAGGTATGGTCACAAATCTCATGAGTGCAGAAATATGCAAATGAACAATTCTTTCAATGGTAGATGCTTTACATGCAATAGAATGGGGCATATGGCTAATCAGTGTAGATCAAGAGGATATCAACCAAATAAGCAAGGAA
This sequence comes from Cunninghamia lanceolata, assembly GCA_027924645.1. Taxonomy (NCBI): domain Eukaryota; kingdom Viridiplantae; phylum Streptophyta; class Pinopsida; order Cupressales; family Cupressaceae; genus Cunninghamia; species Cunninghamia lanceolata. The sequence goes on along the minus strand of BSBN01000284.1, from coordinate 11,587,269 downwards.
ATGTTGTGTGTGACAATTGCAATAAATCTGGTCATATAGCCAGATTTGGATTAAAAGGTGAGCTCTGGCTCAAGGGGAGCTACAGAGGAAATCAAATTCCCCCAACCAGTTAGTAAGTGCCTGAATTTGGCACAATGGATAAGAGTTAGAGGTTGCAGATTAAAGGGGTCTTGAAGGTTCATCAAAAATCATTTGGTTGAAAGTTGAGTAATCTACATAAAGATTTGAAGAAGTTATGAGTAGTTCCTGCTCCAGTAGCCATCCAGTAAAAGCAAAACCACACATACAAATCCGGTATGATCTGAAAATCCAAGCTTATGATCTGCAGATTTGGAGATATGTTTTGGAAGATTAAATGTGTGTTTCCAACTCACTTGGATGATGACTTGAAGATCCACACAGTGATTCATGAGAAATTCACTCAAAATAGGGTTACCAGATGACTTTAAAATATGCATTTATTACAAAAGGGAATTAGGTTTTGTGCAAGGATAAAAGGCTTTTCACTCGTCATTTACAACACTTTGCACTCACGAAGAAGAAATAAGAGCTCTGAGAAGAGATCCTGCAGACTACTCAAGTTCAAGCTGAAGATCAAAATCAAGCAGAAATTCGCTTCAACATTTGCTACAAACCCTAAGGCATAAAAAGGTATTTTCCTTATGCATATTCTCTCCAAATTTCATTGCTAAAATGGCTACTCCCATGGTTGTTAATATCTCTAAAAGGCCGAGACCAAAATTCAAGAAACACCCTTACAAGTCTCTAGAAGTTGATCCCTTGGGTGCGTTTTCAAGAATCTTGCATGGTGTTCTACATGTAGAAGATGTTAGGGTTTACATTCATACAAACCTTAAGGAATTGGGACACCTAGAATTGATAGAATTGTATCGCAAACAACTAAGTAATGAGAACTTTGAACTCAAGACAAAATTCAAGGCCCTAAAGGATAAGCACTTTGCACATTACATACATTTCCTGTCATTTGGAGAAGATGAATGGGTCAAGTATGTCTTGAGCAGGATACATGATAAATTTATGTGGTTAATGAGTCCATTTAAGATAACCAAAGATGCCATCAGGGCTGTAACCAGTTTACACTCAACTGGTGGGCTACCTGCACTCAAAGCTGTGAATAATCAAACGGTAACAGAAGCCATCGGATCAAAATATGACAAGAGGGAAATGACTATAGATGATATTACTGATCCGGATGTCAAGTTTGCATTAATTATAATTGGTTACAAGATTTATCATTCAAGCAGGGAGAATTTTGTATCTAGTACAACAATCTATGTTGCATATCAAATGCTAAGAGAAAATGTAGACTATGATTTGTGTGAACTTCTATTGAATCAACTATTGGAGAATCTGGAGAAGATCAAGAAAGACAAGAAAAAATTCTTCAAGTATGCAGTCTGGTATTATGTCTATTCTTCTACTTCATGAATGAGCTGCCAGGATCAAGAGATCTAATCTAGCCAAATGACAAACCAGTTGCTATTCAAATCAGGGATTATTTGTATGAACTTAGTGATGCACAAGCCCAAAAGGCAGCTCTCTGGGGTTACTTCAAAAAATTCCAAAGCATGATGCATGCAAGAGAGAGAATACCAAATTCAATAGTTGAAAAATACAAAGACATAGTTTGCTTCATGGTTGATACAGATCAGTGTCTAATGGAGGCAGTTGAGCCAAGGACTGTATGGGTGATGCCCATGGGCTATGAAGTAGATGAAAAACTATTAGAGGCTCATGTTCAACATCTGCTAAGTCAACCCAAGGACACTGAAGCAGAGAGGTCTGGCACCTTTTATGAGCTAAACATAAAATTACATGTTGAGCTAAGGAAGCCTGAAACAAAAAGGAAAGTGAGAAGGGAGGTTGAAGAACTTGCTGGAATGTTTGGCATAACAAAGGAGGCAGTTGATGCAAATAGAGAAAGAATGGAGAAAATTGAAAGGGAGAGGGAAGGTGTAAAGAAAGAAAGCATTCCAGTGAAAGCCTCTAACCGGACAAGATCTACTAGAAATTCTGCCCTTGTCACTCCTGAAAGCCCAAAAACTACCAAATCAAAAACCAAACCATCTGTCAAAAGTGAAAAGAGAAAGAAGACTAAGGCCACAAGGACATATGTGACCCTCAAGGATGATGAAGAGACATAATCAGATGTGGAGGTCAGAGATTTAAAGAAAGCCAAGCACAAACTCTCTGAGGATGAAAAGAATGATGAGGAGCAGAAGACATAAGAGTTTCTTGAGAAACCCACTCTCTTAATTGAAGACATCATTAAAGCAGTCACTGTGGATGGAAACATGCAACTGGTGACAAAGTTCTATGATGAATATAATAATGCAGATAAGAGAATACTTGAGGAAGCAACTGTCGAGTACTTGAACATCTATAACAAAGCCTTCATTGAAATAATTTCATTAATTCCTAAAAGCCTAGAAGAAGTACTGGAGCTAAGAAAAGAAAATGCAATTGCAAAAGACTTGGAGATCTGAGAACAAATAGTGATACAATTATGTCCATCTATCACTCCAAAACAAATGAACATGGTTTTCAAGAACAACAAAGAAGATTTCCAGAGCAAATCCAAAATGAATAAACTCATGCTAGGAGAAACTAACAAAATAGCTGATGAAACAAAAGAAATTCTTCGGAAAGCCTTGAAAAGGTTTAATCTTCCCATTGTAGAGGAAGTAGATGAAGAGCCTTCTACCATGGATGTTGAAGGATTAAAATAAATCAATGAAGAATTCTCTAACAAGGATGTCGAAGGATTAAATAAAATTGATGAAGAGCCATCTGAGGCATTAGACTCTTCGGTTCTAGAAGAAGAAGTTCACAAGGAAAAGGAAACACTGACAGAAGACACTAGTAATGTCACTCCTTCAGATCCCTCTATTGCCAAGACAAATCTTCCAGTCACCGGAGAAGTAGAGGAAGGAAGAAAAGAAGAGAAGGAGAATCAAGAGAAAGAAAATAACGCAAAAGAGGAAGAAGAACAAGTAGAAAAGGATGGTAAGTACACATCCAAACTAGCCAATTTGGACACCTCTAAAGGGAAGAAGTTTGAATCATCAGCAAGAGACACTACAGAGACAATGTAGAACTTCTTGGACAAAGAAATGATGGAGTTGGATGAACTTGAGTTGATTCAAGGGCCACTGAATCTGGACTCTCTCTCTCCGGTTCAGATAATGAAGATAGCATCTTTTGCTCAGGCCAAAGCAAAAGAAAAACTTCTAAAATCTCATATGGAGGACAATGAACTGTTGAATATTGCATCCGAAGTACTAGAGAAGATCATGCCCACATTTCAAAAGGATGCATCTGCCTCTCCATCCGGTAATTTGAAAAACTTGGTTAATTCTGTCAATACACACTTTGAATCTTTAGAAAAATCAGTAGAAACTAAGGTCCAAAAAGAGTTTTTTGGAAAAAGATTTAGTGAGGTACAAGGACTAATTGACAATGACAGAAAAACCCTAGACATTGGCATAAAGAGCATTGAAAATGCTCTTAAGGATGGAGGAGATATATATAAATTTTGTTTATCTTGGCTTAGAGTTGCAGAGGACATTGAGAAGAAGATGAAAGAACAAGAAGAAAAATTGACAAACCTATCTCAGAATTTTGATCCTCTTACTATCTCTCTAGTAAACCAAGAATGTCAAGCAGTTGTTATCATAAATGAAATTAAGAAACTGGTTAAGGAGAAGAGGCATCTGATGGATAGAATGGGTGAACTTAGGGGAATAATCCTCCCTCAGTTAGAAGTATTACATGATACTTTAACAGATGCTCTAAGTACAACCCAGACCAGTGATCCAACAGACTTGAAGAGAGCAGAAGCATATGCATTTTTGCTAAGTGGACACATCTCCATTTTGGATAGAATGAAGAGGATTTGAGCCACAAAGATTGTACAGCTAATGACAACTTTTGTGGATATACTTAAGTATATGTAAGTATAACATATGAATTGTATGTACACATGCAGCCATGTATATAATAGTTTTTGTACAATTTTGGTATGTGGATCCCACCCTTTGCCATTGATGTCAAAGGGGGAGTGAAGAATAGTGAAAAATAAGGAATCCAGCAAAGGGGGACCACCGATAAAATAGTATAAAGAAATAGAACACAAACAAAAGGGGAGTTACTGCGACACTTAGTCATTTTTCACTAAGTGTTTCCATCAATGCCAAAGGGGGAGATTGTTGGTAAGAGACACTATTTGGCTTCATAAGTATTGTCATTGATGGCAACAAAGTCTATCCCACACATCCACAGTACACAATATGCCTATATCGGAAGTCAGATTGAAGATTGTCTTGGTCTGCTAGACAAGAACAGAGCATGCAACATGATCCGACAATCAGGTCCGGATCTCTTAGATGGTGTAACTCAGTGAGTTATAGATTTGGACAAGTCAAGAGAGGCATCATAACTATTGTATTCCATAGATTTAGTCTCCAGTGACAAAGCATACAAAAGATATGAACATTTGAGTGTTGGGCTCCAATCAGACAGAGTAGACAGAGGAAGAATTGACCGATAGAGTATCAGACTTCAATCTGGATGTGTAAAAAGTGTTGATCAAGTAATTTGTGACATACATTTTTGGCTGACATGATTAATGATTTCTATGCCTAATTTTTTTATGCGCATCATTAATCAAGTATGGATTCAGCCGATAGAACAGTAACTTGCAAATATCTTGAGTGTTCTTGCTACCGACTAGAAGGTTGTTTGAAATCCTTGATGTGGATATATATACCTGATGGATTCAAGCTTGTGAAGGTGTGGAAGTGAAAAAGTTTGATGAAGTGCGAAGAAAATTAGAGAGAAATGTGAAGACAGTAATCCAAGCTCGGAATGTGACAGAAGAGTGATACTAAGCACAGCAAGAATGAAATGTGCTAGATCAGTATATTGAGCCTAATTGGAACTGAATTCTTGCATATGTAGATGTTGTTCATCAGTTCAAACACTTGGATATCTCTTGTAAGTTCTATAGATAGTGAGTCTCTTGTAGGTAGTGAGCCTCTTGTGAGCAGTGTGCTCAGGTAGTGAGCCCCAACTGGCAAGTGCCATTTTGTAATCTCCTATTCTTTTAACAAAGTTTACAATCTTGGGTTAGTTACTCCGTGTTTTTTCCCTTAACAGGGTTTCCACGTAAAAATCCTTGTGTTATGTGTGTTAATTTCATTTATGTTCTTATGGTTGCTTATGCTTTCATGTTTTGATATAGAATTAAATGTTAAGAAAGTAAAAGTAAGAAAAGTTTTAAGATAACTGATTCACCCCCCCTCTCAGTTATCTGCCTTGTTTCCAACAAGTGCCACCAAAGATTATAGTGTTGTTGAAAGTGACATAGGGTGCTACTAAAGTGAAATAGGTGTTATGAAGTAAAAAGTATCCCTATGCCTTTTTACCTCCAAGTTTATCTCGTCCCTATGTTTACACTTTACATGCTTAATACTTATCTTGGAGCAATTTCCCTTGAAACCCATGTCAAATGGGGCTTAGGGGCCCACTCTAAATGATAATCAAGACCAAAAAAGGCCCTTGGGAATTGGGTGCCCACACCCAAGTCCAGGATAATTTGTCGATAGCTAAATTTAAATGTTTCAGCTTGGGCCCTCTCAAAAGGTTTCCCTTTGTCAGCCTAGTCAATTTGAATTACGAAAGTTAGCATGAATGCATATATAAACATGTTGAGGACTTAATTTTGATGGGAATTAAGGTGTCTCAACCTATACAAATTCCTAATGTTGTATTTATTTATCCCATGTTGAGTTGGCATTGTCAGCACCTTGTGTATATGCAGCAGGATAAATTTTGGTGACTTTGGCAGCCGTAGTTTCCCCCTTGAATAATTAACGGGGGTTCGGGGGCAGCGCCCCCAAGATAGGGTCAAGGGGCGTAGCCCCTTGTAGGGTCTAGGGGCAGTGCCCTTGGCGCGCTCCCTGTCGTGGTATAGGGCGAGGTCGAGGGGCAGCGCCCTTGTGGGGGCTCGGGGGCAACGCCCCCGAAACCTCAAATGATTTTTTAATTAATGACAAGTGTCAGTGAGTATCTTTGCACTAGAGAAAGGCATCTTTGTGTGGTCAAAGGAGGTTATGACATGTTGTAAGAGGAATATGATATTTTTAGTCAGTGTATGATAGATTCTCTTACAGCTGTAAGTGCTGTCAGTTATAACAGATTCCATGATAGTTGTAAGATGCGTAAGAGCATCTGTCGTAACCTATCTTGGGACTAGGTGCCCACTTCAGGATGGGATGTTGGACAAGTGTCCTTAGGCATGGGTTTTGGGGCATGAGTCCAAGATGGACGCCCATCTCTAGAAGGTTCCAAATTTGCCTTGTAAACTCTATATAAACAGGTGCTTGGATGAGAGATAGATAACTTTTGTACAAGTACTGTTATGCTGCCGGAATATCTCCAGATTCGACATTCGAAGACTCCTGAAAGAGCATTGGCTCTAAAACTATATTGTAATCTATTATTGTTTACTGTAATACATTTGAGCTGTGTTTTGGAGTGTGGGGTTTTTCACTCGTAAGGGTTTTCCCCATGTATATCTTGTCTCTCTCTCTTTTGTCTACTTTTCTGTGTGTATGTGTATTGCTACAATATCTCTGTTAGATGTTCTATGTTGCTGTAGTTGTAAGAATTAAAGTTAAATTTGCATACATCTCTCCTCATTAGATTAGTGTAGGAAGCGATTTCCGCACACCTAGCTTCCTTTAAAATTTTACACCTAGATGGATAATGCAAACTTGTGACTTTGAGTTAAGGGATTTCAAGGCATTCATTGTGTTGCAAAGAAAAAATGTGTTGTTATTATGTTTGTTTATTGCATATTTGGCTTCATCAATCCATCTCCTCATGATTTGAAGGCTCTTCATCTCCGTGAGAGTTTCACCTTAAAGGTGACATATATTTGTGTTTTAATCAATCTATTTCATCATTTCTTTTGCCTCTATCCCTCCCTTGGGAACACACTCTATCTAATAATGATGTTCGAAGACTTGAATGCCATTCCGAGGCTTGACCAAGGCAAGCTCCTAAACACCACAACCCCCAAACCCCTCTCTTTGTGATTGCAAGTTGCAGGTGTGGGATTTGGTGAAGTGCAGATACAAAGAATCAATTTAGAGGATAAAGATTCATGATCTTGCAGAAAGTTGTTGATATTCTACCCTACTAGACTAGGGTGCCCACCCCATAGTCCCCCCGACAAGATTTATCTCAAACTCAGGAGCTGAACATCATCTGACACTACTCACTATTCCTGATTTGTAGAAAAAGTACCCTATTGGACTTGGACACCTAGTCCGTAGTCTGTAAAGTCTTCTCCTTCAGAAATCCAACTTTTGGTAAGTTTCTAATCCTTCTTGAGTGCCTTCTTGTCTGGTGATCTGTAATAGTTTTTTCATCTGTACTTGATTTCATTATAGTTAGGGTTTGAGGCTTATTGAATCTCGGATTTGGCAAATCTTTCAATCTAATCAGTCTTTCCATATCATTCTTGAGTACATCAACTTGTAGCTAAGTCCTCTTCATCTATAGTGACTTGGCTCAGTTGTTGTCCTTGAGTGTTAGTGTGAAAGGAGGGTTGATTTGATAGATCTTGACACTATTTATCATCTTCCCACATTTTACATATAACATTTTGGTTGCCCCTCTGAATTAGAATTTACAAATCTTTACAAATCCTTTTCCAAAGTATAACGAAAATAATATGGTAGAGAAAAATATAATAGAACAGGAAGATGACTACCTTGACTATGATGAGATAATTGGTATGATAGAAGTGGATAAGGAAAATACTGAAGACTCACCTCGTCCACATGGGAAAGGTATCTATGCTGAGGTTCCTCCGCCATTATCCCTCCAAGGATCAGGAGATAACCAAAATGCCCTAGATACAAAAATTGAGCAACCTCGACAGGATAACAGTAATCAAGAAAAAGTTGTCACGATAAAAAAGTCCCATTTCATCATGAAAGACTCCATCAAGAAAATCAAAACAAGAAAGCAAAAGATTGAAAAAGAACAAGGCGACTATCATCAGTGAGAAATAACAATGGTTCCCCTCCTCATAAGAAACAAAAGATTTTAAACATACAAGGTCTTGAGAAACAAGCACCGCATGACCATTCTAGAAATAAGAATCAATCAGGGATGAACTACTCACACTTTTTACCACACTTGATAGAGGACCTTTCTAAGATGCTCACAAGTTCAAACTCATCTTAGATATATATGATATAATATGATGTTGTCTTGTGTTCCCCTGTGTTGTGTTATGTGTTGTTTAGGTCCCCTAGGATGACCCTTGATACTCTTGTGCAAGGTCAAGGATACCGGGAGACCGCCTCTGTTGTGACCATTCTTCTATTTGTTTCTACATTCTTCTATCTTTCCTCTCCTCTATTTTATTGTTGTGTGTCATGCCTTAGGGGCATAGCATTGCAGAATATGTCTTGGGGGCATCCTCCTACGTGGTTTTCCTAAGGCATTTGATTCTCTTCTCTTATTTTTATTGTTTACCTTCTTCAGTGATTCTACCTAGCCGGTGGATGATGAAAACAAATAAATATTGATACGGATCGTGTGTCCCTTCAACAAGTAAGTAAAAATGGACCCAGTCCATTTATGAAGATGGGGTTGATATATATTTGACACTTGACTAGTAGAATCACTCTGTGTGATATATCATGTTGTCATATCTCTTCTAACAAACCTTTGCAATACATCTGCTCCATGCACCTTGGATGGTTTTGTATCTCACCTTGTTGTTACAATCAGTTCTAAGATATCTACAGTATAAGCCCAACCGCTATACTTAGTTCCAAACCTGCAAGTGTAGCCTTGGTTGTTCGATGCAATCTGATACATGCATAACTTCTATTAATTGATTTGGTTATTATCTTAGAATAGGATGTTCTAACCTTATCTCTTGTTGTTTATCTTAGCAATTCATATTGATGTGTTTGTGGGAACATTCGATGATCATAGCACATGTCACCTTTGGGGGCATGGGCTTTGCAAGAGCTCTTGTTCCCTTATGTGTTTTCACTCTACCTTAATGTGCTTGATATCGGCAAGTGGCATCAACCACCTTGGGGCATATGTAATGGTATCTGTCTGATTATTTTGGCACTAATGAAGTGTGTTTGAAAGCCCTCACCATGAGGTGGGATGGTGTATCTCTTGAGCTAGTGCACATCCTTATTAAAATGCAAGAAAAAATCCCTCATCATGAGGCGGGATTACGTATCTCTTGAGCTAGTGCATATCCTATTATACAAAGCCCTTTTACAGAAGGCGGGATGATGTATCTCTTAAGCTAGTGCACATCCTTTTATACAAAGTCCTTTATGGAGGCAGGGCTAGATCTTGAGTCATCCACCCTTAAGCATGTCTTTGGCAGTTATGGTAGCGCAGATCAACCATTAGGGGTGTTTGAAATGTGTTTTAGATGGTTCCACTTAGCAATAAGCTCCTTCCATCACTCATGTTTGTTGTGTATAAGATGTATAGTGTGTCTATGGCATACTATGTGGCGCTCGTGTATTCTATGTGTCTTCCTTGCATGTTTGTCATGTCTTCCCCTGAGTGTGGTCTAAAGGTATGTAGCGAAGAGCTCCCTCCACATTCAAGTTTCTATTTTGCATGTCTTCCCGCTAGCGTGGTCTAAAGGCACGTAGTGATGAGCTCCCTTCACATTTTGGGTTTTGTTTTGCGTGTTTTTGGTGGTCTAAAGGTGTGTAGTGATGAGCTCCCTTCGCCCCCTAGTCTACGATTTATTTAAATTATTAAATCAATGTATTCTTTGTGTATTGTGTGATTGCTCTCATGTCTTCTTCATGTATTTTGTGCTTCACTGTATTCACCATGTTTTGCGTACTTTTTACTATCCTCATTGTGTCTTGTGTGTCTTCCATGTGTTTTCTAGTGCTTACTTGAGATTGGGGGCTAGAAATAGTCCTCCAACCTTTGGGTATGCCTTGGCTTTATGTGCTTGGCATGTTTGATGTGTTTCATGTGCTTTGATCGTACTTTAATGCATTTATGGAATCATAAGATCATACATACATTAAAGTGGGGGCTAAATGTTATGGAGTAAAAAGTATCCTTATGCTTTTTTACCTCTTAGTTTAGCTCCTAGGTCCTCGTGTTTATACTTTACATGCTTAATACTTATCCCAGAGCAATTTCCCCCGAAACCCATGTCAAATGGGGCTTAGGGGCCCACTCTAAATGATAATCAAGACCAAAAAAGGCCCTTGGGACTTAGGTGCCTGCGCCCAAGTCCAGGATAATTTGTCGGGATCTAAATTTAAATGTGTCAGCTTGGCCCTCTCAAAAGGTTTCCCTTTGTTGGCCTATTCAATTTGAATTACAAAAGTTAGTGGAAATGCATATATAAACATGTTTAGGACTTCATTTTACACCTAGATGGATAATGCAAATTTGTGACTTTGAGCTAAGGGATTTCAAGGCATTCATTGTGTTACAGAGCATAATTGTGTTGTTATTGTGTTTGTTTATTGCAGATTTGCCTTCATCAATCCATCTCCTCATGATTTGAAGGCTCTTCATCTCTATGAGGGTTTCACCTCAAAGGTGACATCTATTTGTGTTTCAATCAATCTATTTCATCATTTCTTTTGCCTCTGCCCTCCCTTGGGCATGCACTCTATCTAACAATGGTGTTGGAAGACTTGAATGTCATTCTGGGGCTTGACCAAGGCAAGCTCCTAAACACCACAACCCTTAAACCCCTCTCTTTGTGATTATAGGTTATAGGTGTGGGATTTGGCAAAGTGCAGATATAGAGAAGCAATTCAAAGGATAAAGATTGGGGATCTTATAGAATGTTGCTGATATTTTACCCTATTGGACTAGGCCTCCCACCCCGTAGTCCTCTCGACAAGATTTATCCTAAACTCAGAAGCTAAACATTATCCAACACTGCTCACTATTCTTGATTTGCAGAAAAAGAACCCTATTGGACTTGGGTGCCTGCCCCGTAGTCTGCAAAGTATTCACCTCTAGAAATCTAACTTCTAGTAAGTTTCTAATCCTTCCTGAGTGCCTTCTTGTTCAGTGATCTGTAATAGTTTGTTTGTCTACTCCTGATTTCATTATAGTTAGGGTTTGAGGCTTATTGAATCTAGGTTTTGGCAAATCTTTCAATCTAATCAGTCGTTCCATATCATTCTTGAATACATCAGCCTATAGCTAAGTCATCTTCATCTGTAGTGACTTGGCTCGGTTGTTGTCATTAAGTGTTAGTGTTGAAGGAGGGTTGATTTGATAGATCTTGACACTATTTTTCATCTTCCCACTTTTTACATATAACAATAGGTTGCTGCTAAAGTCAGTTGGAATGTTCTTTATAATTTTTTACTCACTCCATGCCAATTCACTAAAAACCTACACACAAAGCCAAAATCTTCTCAGTTATATTTTATTTTGTTTTTGAGTGATGAAAGATTGCTCATGGACCTAAATTCTCTTGAAATAGATGTGAACTTGTAACCTTCTAAGACACATATATACTTTAAAATATGAATATTTTATAAAACATTGAATATAATTAATAATTAAGTAGAATATTATAGATCATAGTATGAACAAATCCTAAAAACTAAGACAATTAAGATGATTGAAGATTAATAATAAGATTCAAAGTACAACAAAAAGTGATTAGATTTTGACTTGCACTAACAAATATATAACACAAAATTTTTGCAAGACTTCTTACCCCTATAAATAGTAAAATTCTTTTCCTCAGAGAAACAAATATAATATCCAACCCATAATAAGATGGTTTGGAATAACACATGTTACCATCTGGGGTCTAGATGATAGGAGTATATTCGTGCCTCACAGTTCTTTCCATAATTTAACCATTGATTGAATTGACATTGACCTAGATGTAGAGTTGGACAATCGAGTTGTGAGTTTCTTTAAAGATAAAATTATGGAATTCCTACTTCTCTCTTTCTTGATAATTTTACCATTACATTTACATGTTGGGTTATTACTTTCCAATTTCTAATGTTCTTTCATATCTTTATTGTACCATCTAAAATAACATTATATCTTTCATCATCTTATATGCATATGGAATATTGGCTCACTCTATCCTCTTATGAATACAGTGATAATGACTTACTTGGTAGCTATAATAGTAAAAATTAAATTACATTTTTGTGTCCATTTTAGCCCATCTCCATCTTTGTGTGTTTTTGTGTTGCTTTGGCCCCCCTAGTCTAAGCCTTCCCTAGTCATGTACGTCCCTATTTCCTTATTGTTCTTGTGACTTTGTGTAGTGTTCCCATTTTCTTTTTTAATTTAATTATGTCTCCTCTTTCATGTCCCCTTACACCTTCTTTCATTTTTCTTTAATTATATCCCCTTTCCCCTCTATTAAACCATTAAATGTTGGTCATATCCCTAACCTATGTCTAAATCCACTCCTTATCCCTCTTAAAACTTTATTTCTCAATATTGCATTTAATTTTCCCACCTACCATGAGATGGCCCCAATTCAAGCTTAAGGTTTACTAAAAAATTGAGCCAATTAGGCTTCAAGGCCACTTCCCACAATTTAATACACACTAGGTCAACCTTGGCATTTTGCTTTCTTGCCACCAAATTAAAATGGAAGCTCATTAATTTTTATGGATTTGCACCTACTACATTTTCATCCTCAATTTCCCTTTGCAAAATCTTTGAATTTAGCCTCATTTGCCTCATTTTAACATAGAAAAAGTAAACTTTTGAGCGGTTCATATTATTTAGGCCATCTCTACTAATAGACAACACTTCCAAATAGTTTAAAAAATTGTAGGAGTGAGTTAGCTTCACATTCAATATTCAAGAGAATTTTTATAAGGCCCTTGGACATTGCTACAACCAAATCTTCATCACTAGGTGGTTGTTTTCTAAGGTTTTCAATGGGTGAGCTAATTCCTTTTGTGGTCTTCATTTGATTTTCATATAATTTTCTAATATATTTTTGTAGTCTCTTCATCCTCTCCCTTACCTCCATTTATTACATCCATTCTCATCCATTTCCCTTTCCATTTGATCCTATTTTTCCATCTCCCACCCTCTTCTTCTCCATTCTCATGCCTTAGTTTGTGTGTATCTTCCATTTCCCTTTCTATTTTCCCTAAAACCCTCATCAACCCATTTTTTTATTGTTAGATCTTATGTTGTCCCTTTCCATCACCCCTTAACCCTTACCTTTCTATTCTTTGGGCCTTGTGTTTTGTTTTTCTTCTCCTTTGTCCTTGCATTTGTGTGATCACACACTTCTTTACTCTCCTTGAGTGTTGTTCTCCATTATCCCATCAAACCTTGATTCTTTTTTTTTTCAAACTTATGTTTTCCCCTCCTTATATTTGTTTTGTTTGAAGCTATATCAATCATTTTGTGTTGTTCTTCCATCTTGTTTCCCTAATTTCTCTCCCACCCCTCTTGATTTGCCCAATTTCAATTATCTATTGCCATCATCACTTAGGGTTTACTTGTTTATGTTTTGAATTTGAGTGAATCCATTCCATAGATCAATTTATTAATTGATTTACAATCATACTTTGATGTGGATTAAGATTGAAATCTCATGAGTGGGATGAATGAGGTATACTCCCCTCTAACCATTTACTTTTGTTGAGTTTCCATTCATATTGTCAGCTTGTAGGTATTTTAAAGCATGTACCATCAGTAGGATCTTTGAAATTATATTGTAGATTTTCCACCTCATAGAATGAGGAAATCCTTGGAGTAGACAAAACCACTAAGGTTGAAAATTATTCTGGGTCTTCTCACCAGTAGACTCATCAATTTCTCAAAACCCAAGATAGGACTAACTCTAATTTATTCCCATTAGAGTCACCAATTTGTTGTGTTTTTTTCTTTCTACCCCCAACTCTAAGGGATGAAATAGCACCTAGACCTAGGGATCAAGTCAATCTAGGTAAAATGACAACCCTATGACTGAACCAAGGACAAGAAAAATCCAACTGATAAGACTAGACTCTATCTTATACACTTTGAGCTCTACAATACTTGGGAGGGTGATCCTAATGATGATCTTAAAGAATGATAACGATCTTTGATAGACATTACTACAAAGACAAAACTAGGTCCAACTAGCATAATGTATAAGCCCAATTTAGTGTCACTAACTCATATTGTGCTTGTCTCATACAAATTTGTAACTACAAACCCTAGGCATGTAGATAATTGATACTTTCATAGGTGTATGAGTAAAGGATTTGATATTCAACATGTGTATGCATGATCCTTTGTACCTTTACAAGCATTGAAAACAAATAACTTATAAAAAACTTGTCTTTATTCTAATCAGGCAAAGGGATGATGAATTTACAAGAATTTAAGCCTATCCTCTACATATTTTAGCTCCATGAAGACAAGCATATCATAATAAATTATATTTTTTGTAGAGGTCACCCATCCCAATACTACTCCAACTCAAGCATGCTTAACCATGAAGCTTCCCCCAAGATCAATCCCACTTAGCTTGCTACCAGGAGCTCACTTGATGAAGGTTTTACAAATTGGGTAGCAAGCTAAGTGGGCTTGATCTTGGGGGAAACTCCATGGTTAAGCGCACTTGAGTCAGAGTAGTATTGGGATGGGTGACCTCCTGGGAAGTCCCAATGCTTCACCCCTGTGAGCATCACCTAGATGCAATGATTGCTAAGTGGGCCATTCATTCTCATGAGAGATGGTTCTTGTGAACCACTACTCATGAAATATGGGTCAACGAGTTTGACTAAAAAAACTACACAGTTGAATCTTGAAATAAATATCATAATTTGACACGCTAGGAAAAATATCTCTTACTTATCAAATATATCATTATCATTAGAGTGGCTATCCATATTAGAGTTTAGACAAACACTCCTTTGTAAAGGAAGATTATGGTTTTAAACTTATCTTGTGGCATAATCAATCCCTAAAGTGGTATGACAAAGAGAGATACAAAGATAAAGCAATCTAAATCACTCTTAAATCTATTAACTAAGAAAATTAGAAGAGGGAAAACCCTAAGGGGTGTAGGAGTGGAGGGGTTCACTAAAATGAAAAGGAAAATAAACAACCCCTCCATTGATTTAAGAGGGCGAATAAAATCCCTTTTACATAAATCTAGGGTGATCAAATAAAAAGCATTAATATTCAGAATTAGACTAAATGTTGTGAAAATGCAAATGAATTAAAAGCAATAAAATAAAAAATGCTTCAAAAATTGAATCAAACAATGAACATACTTTGCTAAAAAAATTGTGACAAATGTACGATGTTGATTCATTAGCAAGAATATCAATGATTATGGCATGAAAGGGCTTTTTTGTAATATGTAAAAACTTTATTATTAATATATATGCATTATGATGCTATAAGCATCCTTACTGATTAAAAAAAAAGAATATCAATGATGCTTAGGCAAATGCTTTGGAATTAGCGAATGATCTATCTATTACTTTGGATCACTTCCACAACTATGATTTGATCCTTCAAGTGTGGATATGATATGACATGTGGTTTTGATCGATACCTATGGATCTTATCTCTACTAATTCGAGAATGTTAATTTTAGTTTACCTTGATGTTCTAAGTCCAAATTCCCATATAAACACTAGTTATTGTGCTTGTTAGCTTGTATGTGGTAGGCACAATTGCTTCCCTTGTAGTAAAACATGTAAGAAAACTAAGTCAACAACTAGATAAAAGATCAAGGACAACACTCTCAAACATGTAAAATGTCTTAGATCCTTGTGCAATGTAGATATTCTGATAAGATGCTCTTGATAATGTATGCAAGTAGTAAATGATGCTCAAGGATACAAGGAATCTAGATGTGCCCCGGTGATCTAAAATAAACTAGGGCTACAACTTTAAATGCTAAACCAAGAGTCATAAACAAAATGCTTTCCTACCTTGAGTCAACACACAATGGTCATAAGGATAGGCCAAGTTAACCTAAAACTAGAATTTGAATTTCAAAAACAAAAAGATTATTTTTGCAAGTTCAAAAGTGATCAAGATCTCTTATGTGACTATAGATCTAACCCAAACAATAAAAAGACTAAAATGACTAAAACTAATGATCATAATTATTTTAAAAAATTAAATAAAAATAAATAAGATTCGCTCTTAACTCTTAACTAAAAACATCACTTATGCAATTCTTATTACATAAAATAACTCAAAGAAAAGTGCATAGGCATGCAATTTTTACCATTACAGTATCAAACAAGCTCACACCAAGAGCATACTTTATCCATTATATTTTGGGAACTCAGGTGCCCACTACTTTCTTGAATGGACATACTTAAAGTTGAAGTTGAAAAGACAACATAATTTCAGACTTCCAAATAACTTTTGGCGGTGTAAAGTAGACTCTTGTTTTATATGCACATGGAATTGTTCCATTTTTTTAACTTTTAATATAGAGAGTACAGGTCTTTTAGCGTTCTTATTTCCCACCTAAGTTGATATTTGTCTAGATGGGACCCACAAAATTATTTAGAAAACTTTACCGGGAGTAAGACTTATTCAACACTTAATTTGTAGAAATTTTGTCTCCGTAGTAGGCAGTCGGCACCGGCATTTTAGTTTGGACATCTGGTCAGCAACATTGTTTTGGTCTTCACAAAAAATTCCAAAAATTTGGCAACTCTTGAGATGGTACCATCGGTTGTACGGTTCTTTGATGTCACTTAGAAATTATAGCTATACTAGCACTTGCACCCATAGAAGGTTCAAGGGATACACCGATAGAAAATTGAAGGTAACATTTAATTGTATAATTAGGCATATAACAATATATTTATATGTGCTTTGAAAATAGAAAAATTTTAATGATGAAAACAAAGTTGATTCTATCATTAGTTCCATGTAAGACTCAAATTTGGGAATTGGAGGTCATTACCAACACTATTTTTGGTGACAAGCCAACTTCTTCATATGGAAAACAAACAAATCTCAACGGGCTTTTGCTTTGGCCACCCATATGGGAATCCCATCCATAAAGACATCCACTCTGTCCTTTCTTTTGTGAGTCTCGAATAATCCACACATTAATTTATCATCAACCCCTATGATGATGATCCAAGCTACAATACAACAAATTCTATGGCACTTCCGAGGGCAATCTTTTTATATGGGTGAGGGGGTGCGGAAGTGGATGTCATGGAGAAGAAAAGTGTGACCAGCAATATGATATCATACTTGCATGAATAGGAACTTTGCATTTGTGGGCTCAAATAATTCAAAGTGATCTTTCCTGAACTTTGAAGAAAAAGAAAGGAAAATAAGATAAGTATCAAATTTTTTTTTTTTTTTTGGAAAATATCAAGGTGAAGGCATGTAGGGTATTGTGGCACGAGGTTGTGCACTTGTGGACTACTGCTCTTCTGATGTACTTTGATTTTAGTGTTTGTATGCCAGCATGCGAGGGTGAGGCTTCTTGTGTTTCAGAGAAATATGAATATCTTAAAAACTGAATATCATACAAGAGAGAGCGAATGCTCAATATAAAGGAATTACAAAGTCTAAAAATAGACAAAAGCAGAAGAACTACAGCTAACAAAGTAGAACGAATAGAGATAAGCTATAGAAACTATCTAATAGGAAAAAACAAAGATTGACCATTATAGAAACTAGCTAATTTATTTTAATATCCCCCCTTAATGGTCAATTTCCTTACTATAGTGAGTTGCCCCCCCTAAAACTGATAACCGATCCACGAGCATCTGAAAATATCAGGCAGAAGAGTTGGCCTAAAAGGCGTAGAAAATAGACTCCTTCTGCTCAGAGTGCTCGGTGACATGGGCTGATGGAGGTGATTCTTCAGGCTTGTAATGTGTAGCAGCCAAGCGTTTCCGGCAATCCTTTTTCATATGGCCAAACTTATGGCAGTAATTGCACTGGATGTTGTACTTCTTGGAAGAGTCATGTGACTGACCCTGACTGAATGGTTGAGAGGGCTTATTGGTGCCCTGATTCTGCTGAAAGGACTTGGTAGTAAATGTCTGTTCTAAAGAGGAAGTAGCACTGTTGTTTCCATCGATCCTGCTGCAAGAGTTTGTTGCAGAGATCTAAAAACTGTACGGTAACATTAGTCGAAGTAATGTTAAGTGTCTTGATAAAGTGCTCGTAAGAGTGTGGTAGACTTTTCAGAGTGATAACTACCATATCTTCTTTGGCCATGTCACGACCAATCATCGTCAACTGATCACGGATGTCCTTGATTTTGATGAGATGATCCTGCAAAGACATCTGTTCATCCATCATGATCGAGAAAAGCATGTTCTTCAAAAAGAACGCATGGGTCTTGTCGGACATTTTATGAAGATCCTTCAACAAATCCTAGATTTCTTTTGTTGATTTCCTAGACGAAACCTGAGGCAGCTGATCATCGGTGATTGATAACTTGATAAGCATCACCGCTTCACAATTTTGCTCATTGAATTTATCCCAATCTTTACCCGCCATTTGAGGGCATGTAGATTTGCCCAGCACCAGTTTGTCAAGACACCGATACTCGAAGATTGTCATCATTCACTGCTTCCAGGTGTTGTAATTCTTACCGTTGAACTTCTGACTACTCTCCAACATGATGTTAGTTAAAGATGGCATGCTTCATGTTTCTTGAGACATGAAAAGACGAATTATAAGCAGTTGGCACAGATACCGAAGCAGATAGATGGCACGGATAGGGAAAATAGAACCTTTGCATAGATACAGATTCTGAAAACATGGAATAGGTCTGAAACACAAATATTGAGGCACAGATCTCAAGATAAATCCTAACACAGATTTCAAAACCCAGATCTCGAGAGTACAAAAAGTAGAGACTTACAGAATCCAAACATGAATTTTGAGACATAATGGAAAGTATGTCTGCATGTCTGCTGGGTGTAAATCCTAAGGCAAAAATTAGATATTTTAACAAAACCCTAGCACAACACAGATTTTAAGAATACTTTCCAAAAAAGTAGGCGACTGATCAAAGGATGACTGAGAGATTTTTGATAACCACCATACTTTATTTAGCAACCAAAAGAAGTAGTGATCTTAATAAGTTGCGGTCTCCATAAAATAAAAGGCAACATCAGAGCATGACCATGAACTCCAGAAAGATGACCATAAAAAAAAATGACCTTCCAGCCAAAGATCACGAACCACAATCTGAGACTTGACCAAATCTTAAAATGCTAGGCATAAAATGTAGCCAACAGTGATAAGATAGAACCCACGACTAGAAAACTAGAGGAAAATCATGAGCAAATATAGGAAACCCATGCCCAGAAATAGGATGCCAAAAAATGCGAGTTATAGATGAAGAAAAACTCGATGCAGAATAAAAACTGATGCCCACAAAAAATGTGTCCTTAAAAGTCGCGAATAGAAGATAAGAATCAGATGAAAAAACCCACAACTGGAGATTGCGCGACTTCTCAGGAAATCGTGACTTGGAATCACGAACGAAGGGCCCAAAAATGACTCAGAAGGAAGATGCCTAAGAAGCACAAATGTGACCACTAGATGGGAGCACCAAACATGATTCTGCAGATCGCGACCAGGAGCATAGATAAAACATGATTCAGAAACCCTCAAATTTCAGAGGGTCGTTTGGTAAAAATAGACGCCAGATAAAAGGCGCAACCAGACAAAATCAACTTCCTTTAAAATGTCGCCAGAAGAAAGCATGACCCAGAAAAATGTGATTTATAGATCCATGCCATGAGAGAAGACAAACCAGAGAGCTCAACCGGGCTCTAATACCATGTTGTGCTTCAGAGAAATATGAATATCTTAAAAATTGAATATCATACAAGAGAGAGCGAATGCTCAATATAAAGGAATTACAAAGTCTAAAAATAGACAAAAGCAGAAGAACTATAGCTAACAAAGCAGAACGGATAGAGATAAGCTATAGAAACTATCTAATAGGAAAAAACAAAGATTGACCATTATAAAAACTATCTAATTTATTTTAATAAGGCTCCAAAGAGAGATTTAAGAGAAATGAAATCACAAAGAAGGTGGTAGTTGTTACCTGTTTATACACTCAAACCAGATACGATAGCCAGACAAGCCATTTTGTCATTAAATCACAAGGTGAAGTCTGTTGTTCAATAGGACACCTCTTATGAGAGGAGAGCTCTGACCTGTATTATATTGGATTTCTTTGGTATTATTCTGAGAATTGACCGGTATTTCTATTTGTGCATGATATTGTCCTTTCGTCTGCAGGCATAAATATGGGATTGTTTGGGAACTATAATGGAAGGAAGAGGGCTACTGAAGATCAGGAGTTTGTCTAGAATGATGGACATAAGAAGCTCTATAGACCTGCTAGGAGATAGTAGGAGTTTGTTTAGGATGATGGACATAAGAGACTCTATAGGCATGCTGGGAGATAGTATGAATATGATCTCTATGAAGCTTTAGTGATCTCAAATGACAACAGATGGGGATGGAAAATTATATTCAATCTCTTATAGAAAGTGATGATATTTTTGTATATAATGGAGTTTCACTCCCTACAAATAGCATTCACATTTGCCTTTCATCAACTTAGCAGGGAATACCTAGGATCTGAGCACTTACGTCTCTGTGAGATTCATAATGTTCTATGGTCAGAGCTTTGTTTTGTTGTGGCTATATGTGTCTAGCTCCTATTTCTGTCAATTAATGCAGAACTAGATGATTACACAAAATTAGTGTTGGATAGCATAGAGCAGGAAGCAGCATACAAGGTGCCAGAGGCCATGAATTCTAAGATTGAGTGGATACAAATCTACCTAGATAATCTGTGCACAGCCGGCCCTCATGACATGATGTGCGAGTGGGATGTAGGTGAGTGTAATGGGGTTTTAGTTTTTATGTGCATAATGAAATTGCAACAAACAGATTTTAGTTTTTGTGCTAGAAAAACAAAGAACTGATGTAAATACCTCTTTTTAAAAAAGAAGATTTCCTCCATGGCCTTGGATTGATTCCTTGGAAGGCGATTCTTTTGTTTTTTGTTCACACTCCCCTTGAACTCACCTCAAATATTCAATTTGATATGCTCACCTTAGTTATTTGCTTTAAACCGTTTTCACAGATTATCCCAATCTCCAAAGCATCCGACAGGGGGCATTTAAACGACATGAGACGATTTTGTGAGAACAACCGATGAGTTTAGAAAATTTTTTGGCGTGAATTTTTTTATGGCGTGAGACAATTCCGAGCACTATAATGCTCACATATAAAAGCCTATCGGCTAATTATTAAAGAGTTTGCTAAAGTTTAAAGTTTAATTCTTGTTGGATGAAGTTCAAATTAAGTTCAATTTTTAAGTGGGATTTTAATAAAAATAAGCTTTCAAATTAATTATATAAAGTAAAATAGTTTTTCTTTTTTAAAATTATTAGTAAATATTTTTTTAATTGAAAATAAATATTTTAGTGATGAAATTTGTAAAATTAGTGACTACATTACACCTATATCTGACTTAATAAGTATAACATAAATATAATTGTAAATTATATTAACAAGTAGAATTGAAAATAAGATTTGAGAAAAACATATCTAAAATATAGAGTTATCAACTTAATTCATCTACCACATGTTACTTGACATCATGCAAGGATGAATTTGAGATCACAAAGTTGTCCTACACCTAAAAATTTGTCATGTATGATTTGTAGACTACTTTTTTCTTTAAATTTTGCATCTTCTAATATTTGATGGACTGGTAGTATTTTATAAATACCTTTGTGGGGCTACATGTATGTCACAAGGGGACATGTTGTCCTAGGTCAACCCTTGAAAATGTATATGAATAATTGAAAAAAACAATCCTCACTCATGCATATGCTCCTAGAATGTTTTTCGAGAGATAGATTCCTTTTAGAGCAACAATTAAGGTGTGTAAAGCAAATGATTTCTTCTTATGATCAAATTTTGCCATTATGTTAGAATGAATGCATCGAGTGCCTTTAAATACAAGGACATAGTAACACATTGTGCAAAGTTGTGTTTGGATGGCCCAAGGCAAGAAGGGTAAAGGTGGGAAATTCATTAAATTTGAACTTAAAATTATAAAATAGGGTAGGATGAGTCTATGACCATGAGGACAACCTTGCTACCATGAACTAGTCTCAGAACAACAAAGGGGTTGAATCTTAATGAGTAATGTGTGCATAGAAATGAGTACAAACATAAGTGTGATAAACAAGTGGATAGAATGAATGTATAAGTGTGTGTGAATATGTGAATAAGGATGAATGGTAAGTGCATAAGAACATGTACAAAAAGGGTAGTTGTATAGCATAGGGCAAGGGACATGACTTTGCACAAAATTATGTGATTTATCAATATCCCTATGTATTAAAGCATTCTACTTAAAATAGGCACAAAATTAAATAGGAAATGACATGGGTATACAAATTTTACCATTGCATTTCCTCCCAATGTAATAATGGAGAAGGCCCAATGCCCCCCAATGTGATCAAATGGCTCATGTCAGTGTAACAATGTAAAATTTAAGCATGAAAGCTTGTATTGAATAAGAGGCCTCTCATGGGAAAGATAATGTGATGAGGTGAAAAAATGTAAAGAAGGAAGGTTTGATGCTCTCCATGTGTAAAGATGTGTCAATGATATCATAGTTACAAAGGGAGGATGCATGATACCCCCATTGTATCTTGCAAGCTCATAGTTAGAGTGTAACAATTGAATAAGATATCCCTAAGTGGCTTGATAAACAATCCTATGATACATGATAATGTGAATTATGTCAATAGATAAGCATGGGAGCATATGTAAAATAATATATGATCATGAAGGTGTTGGAGTCCAGGACAACATTGAGAGGGGGGGTGAATTAGTGTTGTGAAAACTTTTAAGTTTTTGCAACTTTTAAATTTACAAGATAGAGAGAGAGAAAGACATCAATAAACTGTTAAACACAAATGCATAGGTATGATAATGAAAGGCATGAATTAGGACTTGTGAGTAAGACATTAGAAAACACACACATAGAGGCAAATCATAACACAAGGATTATTGGAGTGGAAAACCTTCATGGGGTAGAAAAACCATTCAAAATTGCCTCACTGGCTTATTCAAAACCTCACTGGTTACAAATAGGTCTCACTAACCAAGGAAGCTTCACTAGCTTTACAAAATGCCTCACTGGCACATAAAGAGGTCTCACTGACCATACAAGCCTCATTGACACATAAAGCCTCACTAGCAATAGAATACAGTCTCAAAACAATACAAGTAATACAGAGGGTTTCTCTGTTTCAATACAAGCCCCTGAATTTGCATATATCCCTGCAATCATACTCAATTCAATCTGCATATTTCTTTGCAATCATACTGCATTTCATTCTCATTATCTCTGCAAAAATCAATTCACTTGATTATCTCTGCACAATTAATTATATTGTCTTCATACTTGATATGGTTCAATCTGAAAGTTTATTGCATGATGTCTTCAACCCATGTGTGCAAAAACATAATCTCATACATCACATACAAAAAATCATCTGATCCATCTGTATTTTCTCTTCAAAGATATCTTCACAGAAATGTCTTCACCATGACATTTTGATTCACACAAC
This sequence comes from Cunninghamia lanceolata, assembly GCA_027924645.1. NCBI lineage: Eukaryota > Viridiplantae > Streptophyta > Pinopsida > Cupressales > Cupressaceae > Cunninghamia > Cunninghamia lanceolata. Next base: position 11,563,573 of record BSBN01000284.1, on the reverse strand, counting down.
AACTCTATCATACAATGCACCTACAAAACCAATATATATGAGATGACCAAATTCATATTCTTCTTCTGCATAAACATTTCCATCCTGCAAGAAAAATAAAATCAATCTTTGCAAGACCATTCCCTTTCCTCTATCTCTCTGCATATTCATCTTCACCATTAAATCATCTTCATAACCATACATATTCCTTTTCCCAAAACTTCAATCTGCAAAAAATTATCTTCAAGAATAAAATCAATTTGCCCTTGTCAATAAAAATCTCTCTCATGACTTCAATGTTTCATCTTCCTTTTTTCAAAAAATAAATATTCAATATACTTCAATCTTTTTATCTTCTCCAATCTGCAAAAAAATAGTCTTCAAGAATAATAATATCCTTTGTCTGCAAACAAAAACAATTTCTCCAATTTGATCTCTTAAAAAAATAATCTTCAATAACCCTTCATATTTCCTGTAAAAAGAAACTTCAATAATATATTATTGAACTCTCTCTATACAAAAACAATCTCTTTATATTCCTTCAACCTTTTTATCTTCTCTACAAATTTCTTCATCCAATTCATCATAATGCACCTACCCTTCAAAAAACAAAATCCCTCTTCTATTCAGACTCACAACTCAAAAACCATCTGTATGAAGAGTGAAAATAGAAAGAAAATAAAACCTCCTTACTTGCAAAAAGGTATTAAATCTTTCACAAAAAAAATGCCTTTTAAAAAAAATAAAACACCATTCTATTTGCCTTCAATGTCTCGAATGAAGTCAAAAATAGAAATATCTCACCAAAAAAAATCCTTTAAAGTCCACAAAAACTACCTCTGAGTAATAATAAAAATAACATTTAAAAAACAAAGACTGCAATTTTAACAACTTCTGATGTTCACAAGCACGTCAAAGAAGATACAGGAGGTCGACGTCTTAGTTTAAATACCAACCATTGAACAAGGTTTTCGTGCCCACTTCACTTTTAAATGAGACCATTGATTAGTGATTTGGCACCCACACACTTGGGAGCAGACCGGTGCTAATGGTGAGTGAGGTCGATGGGGCCTATTGCCCATGACACTAATACCCTTTATCAAGTCACTTTAAGTGATTGTTACCTGCGGCAGGAGATCAAATTCAAAACATAACCAAAAAGTGCATCTTGTTTGTGACGGGCAGAGAGGGAACTGTGATAGGTTTTTAAGTGTTTTTTGAACTTTATTCAAAACCTTTAATCACACTAACACCATATAATAAATCTACCAAGTCATAATATAACATCTCTAAAATCAAATACAAATTCCTGACTTTGTAATAACATTCTATCCCACCAAAAACTCCTGAACAAACCTCAACATGAATATCATGAATATCATGATTTGATTATCACTGCAACTTTTTCATGCTACCACCATGGCATTATGAGAATATGAATGACAAGATAGAATAATCTAATCAAGATCAAGCTATCACAAGAAATCTATCACCTGTTTGATATCTCTGCCACATGTTTTACCACCATATGTTTGATGTCTTTTTATGACAATCACATCAACATTCATGTGAACAACATAACTACATGATGATGAAGACTCACTAAGGCAAGATGATGAAGACTAACTGAAACAAGGCATTAAGAAACATACCAACTTTGAGCACCCATGTCAACTCTCTTCAAATAAAGAATCATGATCATCATAACATGAAGAATGGTGAGCATCATAACAACAATGGTAAGAAACATGACAACAACCAAATATTCAATGTTGAACTTTGTCACACTATGCAACTCCTGATTCAAACTTCATGACAAGATATCAACTGATTAATTCAACTCTGATTATACACAAGTCGACATAAAGAATAAAGACCTGATACTCTACTATTGAAATAAGGGCAGACAACTGAGAGGGGGGGTGAATTAGTTGTCACTAAAAATTTTATCCTTTACTGTAATTAAACTTATCTACCACTTAATAACAGATGAATGATATAACCATGAAAGCATGAATCAACAACACATGAGAAGAAATAAAATCAACACACATAACACCAGGATTTTTACGTGGAAACCTAGTTAAGGGAAAAACCACGGTGGAGGTTAACCCACAAGATTATTCTCTGTTAAAAGAATAGAAAATGGGGAAGGCACATGCCTTCAGGGTGCATTGCCCAGAGCTCACTGCTCCAAGAGGCTCATTGCCTACAAAAGTATTTATAAGTTTATCACAGAAAGATTGAACTGGAAAACATCTTCTTCATGCCAAGGTCAGTTCCATTAAAGTGCAGAATACATCTGTTCTGCCCCCAAATACTTCTCCGCTATCTCCTCATACTTTACTACTCTTCCTCTTCTGCTCTTCTTCTTCTTTGCTTTGCCTTTCCTCCTTTCTTAGGATTTTGTCATTTTCGCACAAGGATACATTTCCACAACTCAACCACACATATTTATAAGCTTCATCAACCTTGCGATAAACATCAAGGTCGGCACTACAAACATCTGAATTAATGTGAATCACTATGCTATTGGCCAAACATAGCTGGGATCCAAATCTTCCTCGAACACCATGCTACACTTCATAGAACCTCTCTTACATCATCTGCAATATCCATAAAGCATCTGGTCGTCCAAGACCAAAAAGAACAACAACACCTAAGGACAAATCTTCAATCACGAGCTCAATCCTTAATGCGGACCACCAACACAATAGGCACATGATCCAGAGACCACCACAAGCACAATGAAATCAACAGGAACAACTGTACCACCTCAGATCACCAGAAACACTTGCACCTTCATCTGGGAACTCAAGAACACCAACTGTCATGACTGTCACACTAGAAAGATTGCTTGCGGACCTCCAAACCATGAACCACATGAGTTGAGGACACACACCAATGTCCCAAACACACCTCTAGATCCACAGATCATAATATTCCAATGCGGATCAATCCGGACCATACTCCTGTCACTCTGTCACTTTGTCACCTCTGAACACTGCAAAACCCAGTTCTACTCATATGGCCATAACTTCATCAATACTTCATGTGGACCTCTCAAATCATAATTGGAGCACCTTTAGATAATCCTCTACAACACTTGTTGGTCCATAGACTTTGATCATCCTATAGGGAATGTGGAGCAATTTACTTCACTGAATTGCACTGTCTTCATTATCTTTGACAAAGAGATATGTAACTCACTTGTTTCTTCCGGAGAGGCTAATTTTCTCAATATCCTCAACATACAAGTCTTCTAGAATGAGATACAGTTGACACTAATAACAAGGATATGTTGACATCAATGACAACACCGATTAGGCACATATTTACAACAATCTCCACTTTTGTCATTGATGGCAACATATGATGTGAAAAACTATTTCTACCATCAAGACAAGAACTTCTCCCCATTTCTCTTATCACACCTGTAACCATTTTCTTTACTACTCCCCCTTTCAACAGCAACTACTAACTTCTAAATTTTTCACATGACTTCTCTCCCCATTTGACATCAATGGCAAAGGGCACATATTTGCAGTCATCTCTTACCCCTTTTGTTTCTTAGACAAACTCAAACTAAACTCAGAACATACTGACTACTCCCCCTGAGTAGCATTCCCTTAACACCAATCCAGACCACAAGATATGAATGTGAGTTCCACCAAACTGATGCACATTAGTGCACCATAGTTCTGAACAGGAGGGGTAATGACCCCTAGCTTCCCTCTAAGATACTAAAAAGTATCCTTAGGTAGAGGTTTAGTAAAGATATCCACAATCTGACCCTTTGAAGAGACAAACTCCAATATGACTTCATTCTCATTTACCTTCTCTCTCAAAAAGTGAAACTTGATGGATATATGCTTTGTCTTTGAATGCAACACCGGATTCTTTGAAATGTTTATTGCACTTGAATTATCACAGAAGATTGTAATAGGTTCTTTAAACACAACTCTGATATCCTTCAACATTTGCTTCATCCACAAAACATGAGTATAATTACTTGTTGCTGCTATGTACTCTGCCTCTGCAGTAGACAGAGATATTGCCTCCTACTTTTTGCTCAACCAAGAAACCAATCTCTTTCCCAAGAAAAATTCACCTCCACTAGTACTCTTCCTGTCATCCACATCTCTTGTCCAATTAGCATCTGTATATGCATGAAGAGTGAAATCATAAGCCTTAGGATACCATAAGCCATAGTCAGATGTTCCCTTTAGATATCTAAAAATTCTTTTGACTGCCACAACATGAGATTCTCTAGGATTGGCTTGAAATCTAGCAACAAGGCCAACTGCATTTATAATATCAAGTCTGGTATGAGTCAGATAAAGCAATCCTCCAATCATTGATCTATACCTTTTCTGATCTACCTTAGGGGAATCATCATCTTTACTCAACTTGCATCCAATTACCATTGGAGTACTCACTGGTTTTGAATCCTCCATTCCAAACTTTTTCAACAACTCTTTCACATACTTAGATTGAGATATGAAGATGCCTTTTTCTGACTGAATGATTTATAGACCTAAGAAGAAATTCATTTCACCAAGCATGGACATCTCAAACTCACTTTGCATTTGATCAGCAAACTTTTACACATGCTCTCATTTCCATGAAAGATGATATCATCAACAAATACCTCAACAATCAAGATGTATTAATAATCAATTTTGAAATAAAGATTACTGTCAGTAGTGCCTTTGCTAAAGCCTAACTTTAGCAGATACTTATCTAATCTTGTATTCTAGGCTCTTGGGGCTTGTTTAAGTCCATACAATGCTTTCTTCAATCTATAAACCTTATCTCCTTGATCAGACAACTAGAATCCTTCCGGGTGCTCAATGTAGACTTCTTCTTCCAACTCTCCATTTAGGAATGCTAACTTGACATCCATCTGGTAAACTTTTAAATCTTTGTAAGCAACAAAGGCAAGAAATAATCTGACTGCTTCAATTCTTGCCACCGGAGCAAAAGTTTCTTCAAAATCAATTCCCTCTACCTGAGAGTAACCTTTGCACACCAATCTTGCTTCGTTTCTCACAACTTTATCATCTTCATTCAATTTATTTCGGAAGACCCATTTAGTTCCAATTATATTTTTGTTTTTAGGTCAAGGAGCAAGATCCCAAGTAAGATTCTTCTCAATCTGCATTAATTCTTCTTCCATTACTTTTACCCAATTTTCATCATTACAAGCTTCATTCACTGATTTTGGTTCAATCTTTGAAATCAGACAATACTCCTCTTGTTCTTCAGCAATTCTTCTTCTAGTTTGAACACCTTTATTTTTATCTCCTATGATCTGATTTTCAGAATGATTCAATCTTACATACCTAGGAGTTTTGGGATTTTCTTCAATTTCTGATTCTTGAGCCTATTCCTCAACATCTGCATTAACTTCTTGAGTTACTGGATTCTCCGGAGGAAACTGAACTTGCTTTCCTTCATTTGGACTTTCATTTTGATCATCTAATTCATATCCACAAAACTTTGAAGGTCTCTCCTTGCTTTCATCAACCTTGACATTAGCACTTTCAACCATCTTTTTCAATCTTTTGTTAAAGCACCGGTATGCCTTGCTTTGATTAAAATAACCCAAAAATATTCCTTCATCACATCTTGCATCAAACTTGCCTAGATCTTCATCTCTTTTGATATAGCATCTACGACCAAAAGCTTTGAAATATTTCACAGAAGGAGCATTACCAAACCATAATTCATAAGGTGTTTTACTAGAATAACCTTTGATCTACGCCTGGTTAAGAGTGTAGACAATAGTACTTATAGCCTCTCTCTAATAGACATGTGGAACATTTGCTTCCATCATCATGGTTCTAGTAGCTTCTTGAATAGTCTGGTTCTTCCTTTCCACAACTCCATTCTGCTGAGGAGTCCTAGGAGCAGACAATTGTCTTCTTATTCCATGCTTTTCACAAAATGCATTGAACTCACCAGAGGTAAACTCTCCACCTCTATCAGATCTCAAACACTTTATCTTCACACCAATCTCATTCTCCACCCTAGCCTTAAACACTTTGAATTTATCAAGAGTCTCTAATTTCTCTCTCAAGAAAGTGATCCACATCATCTGGGAGTGATCATCAATCAACAACATAAAGTATCTATCTCCTTAAAAACTCCTAACCCTCGTAGGACCACACAAATCAGTGTGCACAAGTTCCAACAATCCACTTGAAGATTGTTCTTTACTCTTGAATGTAGTTATGCTCTGTTTTCTCAACTGACATTCCTTACACATGTTATTAGCAGGTTTTACAAGCTTTGGAAGATCTCTCACAAACTGAGTAGCACTTATCTTGATAATGTTGTCAAAATTTACATGACACATTCTCCTATGCCATAACCAACTCTGATCAGTCCGAGCAATCAAACAACTTTTACCAGTACCGCTTAAATGAAAGATGTTACCTCTAGTCTGTGTACCAGATGTAATCTCAATTCTGAAGCTTTCCAAAATTCTGCATTTTCTATCCTTGAATCAAAGATCATATCCCTTGTCAACCAACTGTGCAACACTGAGAAGATTATGCTTCAACCCTTCTACATACAAAACATCATTAGTGTTATTCTTACCATCAAAAGAGATGGATCCTCTGCCACAGATTCTACCAGCTGAACTATCTCCAAACTTCACAATTCCACCTTCATACCTTTCCATACTTACAAACTTACTCTTATCACCTGTCATATGATGAGAGCATCCACTGTCAATTACCCATTCATCCTTTTCTTCAACTTGAGCAACCAAGGCTCTTTCCACATTCACACAACTAGCAGATTCAATAGGCACTAGATCTTCTTCTTTGATGGTAATGAACACCCATTCATTTCCTAAGGTACTTCACTTATTAGATTCATCATCAGTGACTCCTTCTTCAGTAGCTTCTTGGACATAGTAGCATTTCTTCTTAACCCTAGGTCTGTTATGGTTTTTCTTTGAAACCCTCTCTGGACATCTTGAAGCAAAATGACCAATCTTATTACAAGCAAAACATTTGAAGGGTAATTTCCTTCATACTTACTAGACCCTCTTGGTAATTTTTTGGTAAACAAGGCTTCAAGTTCATCAAACTCTGATTCATCTTCTTCAAGTTCCTTCCTTGCTTTCTCAAATCTAGTTAGTCTTCTTGAAGAGCTTTCACCTAGATCAAATCTTTGCTTTCCATAAACACTGGCCTTAAATGCAGATTCAGATTTAGGAAGAGAATCACCAAACTCACTCATTTCAAATGTTGAGAGCTTGCCAACCAACTGATCTCTTGTAACAGTTATTGTTGGATCTAGGGCATACAACTGAGAGGGGGGGGGGGGTGAATCAGTTGTATAAAACTTCTTCTTCTTTCAAACACTTAATTCTCTGTTGTTAGTTAGCAGCATATCAAATAATCATCCATGGAAGCATAATACATAAACACAAGAGCAGATAAGCATCAACACATTGAACACCAAGATTTTAACGTGGAAAACCCGGTTAAGGGAAAAACCACGGGGTGATTAACCCAAGAATTATTCTCTGTTAGAAGAATAAAGAAAAATGAATGGCACATGCCAATAAGGGCTCACTGCCCGAGCACACTGCTCACAAAGAGGCCCACTGCCTACAAGGAGACACACTATCTACAAAGTGATAAAAATCACAGTCTTGAACTGGAGAATGACATCTCTATCATGTCCGGATCAGTTCCAATTAAGTCCAACAATCTCTGCTCTGCCTTTCACACGTTTCTTCGCTATCACATTCTCATCCTCACTGCTCACTCTGAAATGAACTCACAAACCGTTATTTATACAAGACATCAACTTAGGAACAAACATCTAAGTCGGCAAACAACCATAGGAGTATCCGCAAGATGAATAACACATCCGGTCGGCCATCACAAGAACATTCGCAGGATGAACAACTCATCCGGTCAGCTACACAGAGCAAGAACTTCATCCGGAAGAATAACTTCAATTCCGGGCTCTACCATCAATGTGGACCAACAAAACATGATCCAATAACCTTCACAAGCCTGTCTGAATGTCCGGATACATCCGCACTTCCTCTGCTTACTGGGATCTCTTGTCTTCCTCATCCGGAACTTCAAGAACACAGTCTGTCGCCACTGTCATAATGCAAGAGGTACTTCCGGACCTCCAAATCATACACAAATCAGGATGATACATCATAAGGACATCCCAAACACTACTTCCAATCCGCAGATTAGGATAATACAATTCCGGACCTCACCGGACCTTTTTGTGATCCTCTGTCACCTCCGGATACTTGCCGGACCCGGTTCTATACCGGCAGCCACAACTCCTTCAGATCTTCATGCGGACCTCTGAAATCTTAACTGTAGCATCTCAAGACTCATATCTACTAACCCTTTAATCCGCATCCTCCTGTTCTCATCCTATACAGTACATTTACCTTCTTCTCATCACTGTTCTTCACTGTTCCTGACTGAGACTAATTTTCTCAATATCCTCAGCACACAGCTCATCAAATCCTTCTTGTCAATGCAATATGAGTATGTTGACATCAATGACAACACTGGATAACCTCATACTTGCAACAATCTCCCCCTTTGTCATTGATGGCAACATATGATGTGAAAAACCATCAAGACAAGAACTTCTCTTTTCTGTCACAGCTCCCCCTATCAACAACAACTCTTCACATGTCTTCCTTTGCTGCTCCCCCTTTGATCATCAACCACTTGTTTTTCACATGTCTTCTCTCCCCCTTTGACATCAATGGCAAAGGGCTCATACTTGCAATTCTCATGCATCAGAATCATACCAGCTGCTCCCCCTTAGTTGCAGCTCCCCATTAGTCCGGATCACAAGATATGACTGTGATAGCCACCGGACTGATGCACATCAGTGCATCTTAGTTCATCACCGGAGGGGCCATGACCCCTAACTTCTCCCGGAGATATTCAAACGAGTCCTTGGGAAGAGGTTTTGTAAAGATATCTGCAATCTGATCCTTGGAGGGAACATACTCCAATCTGACTTCTTCCTTATTTACTTGTTCTCTCAAAAAGTGAAATTTGATAGATATGTGCTTGGTCTTAGAATGCAATACCGGATTCTTGGAAATATTGATTGCACTTGAATTATCACAGAAAATTGTGATAGGCTCCTCATATTCAACTTTGATGTCTCTTAGCATCTGCTTCATCCATAAGATTTGAGTGCAACTACCTGCTGCTGCAATGTATTCTGCTTCAGTTGTAGACAGAGATATTGCATCTTGTTTCTTGCTTAGCCAAGAAACCAATCTCTTCCCCAAAAAGAATGCTCCACCACTAGTGCTCTTCCGGTCATCCACATCTCCTGCCCAATCTGCATCTGTGTAAGCATGAAGAGAGAAATCCGGATCGCTAGGATACCATAGACCATACTCAACTGTTCCTTTCAAGTATCTAAAAATTCTTTTGATTGCCATAACATGAGATTCTCTAGGATCAGCCTGGAATCTTGCCACAAGACCAACAGCCTGCATTATATCTGGTCTAGTTTGAGTGAGATACAACAATCCACCAATCATTGATCTATACTTTGTCTGATCTGCCTTTGGAGAATCATCATCTTTGCTTAACTTACATCCGGTTGCCATAGGAGTGTTCATAGGCTTTGAGTCTTCCATACCAAATTTCTTTAACAATTCTTTCGCATATTTGGTCTGAGAAATGAAGATCCCTTCTTTTGTTTGAGTAATTTGCAGACCCAAGAAGAAATTCATTTCACCAAGCATAGACATTTCAAACTCACTTTTCATCTGATTTGCAAAAGTTTTACACATACTATCTCTTCCTCCAAAAATGATATCATCCACAAACACTTCAACAATCAGAATGTTCTCATGATCAATTTTGAAATATAAGTTGCTGTCAGCAGTACCTTTGTTGAATCCAATCTGCACAAGATGCTTATCCAACCTTTCATACCATGCTCTTGGGGCTTGCTTCAATCCATACAAGGCTTTCTTCAACTTGCAAACCATATCATTATTATCAGACAATTGAAATCCATCCGGTTGTTCAATGTAGACTTCTTCTTCCAGATCACCATTTAGGAAGGCAGACTTGACATCCATCTGATATACCTTGAAGTCTTTGAAGGCAGCAAATGCAAGAAGTAATCTGACTGCTTCAATTCTTGCTACCGGAGCAAAAGTCTCTTCAAAGTCAATTCCTTCTATTTGAGAGTAGCCTTTGCAGACCAATCTAGCTTTGTTTCTGATTACTTCACCAGCTTCATTTAGTTTGTTCCGGAAGACCCACTTGGTTCCAATTACATTCCTGTCTCTAGGTCTGGGAACAAGATCCCAAGTATGATTTTTCTCAATTTGCATCAGTTCATCTTCCATTGCTTTGGTCCAGTTTTCATCATTGCAGGCTTCCTTTATTGTTTTAGGTTCAATCTTTGAAATCAGACAACATTCATTCTGATCTTGAGCAATATTCCTTCTAGTTTGTACACCTTTGCTTCTGTCACCTATGATCTGATCTTCAGAGTGATTCAGCCTTACATACCTTGGAATTTTGGGAGTATCCAGCACTGTTGTTTCTTGATCAGCCTCATTCAAATCTAACTCTTCTTCCTGATTTACCGGATCAGGCTGACTCTGTCTTACCGGAGAGGATTGAGGTCCTTGAACACTGTCTTGATCATCTTCATCAAACTCATAAAATCTTGAAGGCTTCTCAATTCCTTCATCAACCTTTACATTGGTGCTTTCTATCATCTTCCTCAATCTCTTATTGTAACACCGGTATGCTTTGCTTTGAGTGGAGTATCCCAAGAAAATTCCTTCATCACTTCTAGCATCAAACTTTCCTAGATCTTCATCTCTTTTAATATAGCACTTGCTACCAAATACTCTGAAATATTTCACAGTAGGAGTGATGCCAAACCAGAGTTCATAGGGGGTCTTACCGGTGTTGTTTCTGATTTGAACTCGATTGAGTGTGTAGACTGCAGTGCTGATAGCTTCTTTCCAAAACATTTGAGGAACATTTGCTTCCAACATCATTGTCCTAGCAGCTTCCTGGATGGTCCGGTTCTTTCTCTCAACTACTCCATTCTGCTGTGGAGTCTTAGGAGCAGACAACTGTCTCCTTATACCCTGTTTCTCACAAAAGTCAATGAATTCACCAGATGTAAATTCACCACCTCTATCAGACCTTAGACACTTTAGTTTCAATCCGGTTTGATTCTCCACCATAGCTTTGAAGATTTTGAACTTCTCAAAGGCTTCTGATTTTTCTTTTAGAAAGGTAACCCACATCATCCGGGAATGATCATCAATTAACAACATGAAATATCTATCACCTTGCAGACTCTTGATTCTTGTCAGACCACATAGATCAGTATGTACTAATTCCAACAATCCGGTAGAAGACTGATCTTTGCTTTTAAAAGAGACTCTGCTTTGTTTGCCTAACTGACATTCTTTACACACACTATTTGTAGGTTTTATCAACTTTGGAAGATCTCTCACAGCCTGAGTATTGCTTATTTTGATGATGTTATCAAAATTTACATGACACATTCTTCTATGCCATAACCAACTCTGATCAATTTGAACAAACAAACAACTTTTATTTGAACCAACCAGATGAAAAATGTTACCTCTTGTCTGAGTACCGGATGCAATTTCAGTTCCGGAGCTTGTAAAGATTCTGCATTTTCCATTCTTGAACCAGAGATTATAGCCTTTGTCCACTAACTGACCAACACTGAGAAGATTGTGCTTCAATCCTTCAACATACAGTACATTTCCTGTTTTGCTCTTACCATCAAAGGAAATAGTTCCCCTACCTCTGATTCTGCCAGCAGAATTGTCACCAAACTTTACCATTCCTCCTTCATATCTTTCCAAGTCTAAGAACTTATTCTTGTCACCAGTCATATGGTGAGAACATCCACTGTCAATAACCCAATCATCCTTTTCTTCCACTTGAGCAGCCAAGGCTTTTTCAACAACTTTGTGATTGACAGATTCAGAGAGCATGGAATCTTCTTCCTTGATGGCTATAAACACCCACTCATTTCCGGATTTGCTTCCTGGTTCTGATTCATCATCTGTTACTCCTTCATTGTCATCTTCTTCATGAACATAATAGCAATTCTTTTGAAACCTTTGTCTGTGAGTATTAGATCTTGCAGATCTCTCCGGACATCTTGAGGCAAAATGACCAATCTTATTGCAGTTGAAACACTTAAAGGGTAGTTTTCCTTCATACTTACCGGATCCTCTTGGCAGTCTTTTTGCAATGAGGGCTTCAAGTTGAGCTGTTTCTGCTTCTTCTTCTTCCATGTCTCTTCTTGCTTGATCATACCAAGACATTTTCCTTGATGAGTTTTCACCCGGATCAAATCTCTGTTTGCCTTTCACATAGGCACTGGCTTTGAAAGCAGATTCAGTCTTGGGAGGATCATCTCCAAACTCGGTCATTTCAAATGCAGCTAGTTTGCCAGCCAGTTGTTCTCTTGTGACAGTTGTGTGGGCTCTGAATTCATCAATGGCAGCAACTTTGATTTTGTAGGCAGCAGGAAGGGATCTTAGGATTTTGCAGACAATCTCATTTTCATCTAAAGTTCCACCAGCATTTCTGATTCCACATACCAGCTCATTTACTCTTGGCATAAAGGTAGTGATGTTTTCATCATCTCTCATTTTCAATCTTTCAAATTTCCCTTTCAGACTTTGCAATCTTGCACTTTTGACAAACTCATCTCCTTCATACAGAAGTTCCAGTTTAGTTAGGATCTCATATGCAGTGGGTAGGTCAATGACATTCGAGAGATCTGAGTCATTCAATGCGCTTAGAAGAGCTTCCTTGGTCCGCAGATTGTTTTCAGCTTCTGTGATTTCATTCAGAGTAGTCGGACCACCTTGTGGAGGTACATATGGTTTTGAAATCATACCTAGGTATGCTTTTCCCATGCATTCCAAGTGACACTTCATGCGACCTTTCCAGAGAGTGAAGTTGGTTCCATCGAACTTCGGACTATCCTTCTTGTATGACGACATCCTGGATCTCCTCAAGCGGTTAAGCTCTTGTCAGAGGAACTTAGCTCTGATACCAATTGTTGGATCTAGGGCATACAACTGAGAGGGGGGGGGGTGAATCAGTTGTATAAAACTTCTTCTTCTTTCAAACACTTAATTCTCTATTGTTAGTTAGCAGCATATCAAATAATCATCCATGGAAGCATAATACATAAACACAAGAGCAGATAAGCATCAACACATTGAACACCAAGATTTTAACGTGGAAAACCCGGTTAAGGGAAAAACCACGGGGTGATTAACCCAAGAATTATTCTCTGTTAGAAGAATAAAGAAAAATGAATGGCACATGCCAATAAGGGCTCACTGCCCGAGCACACTGCTCACAAAGAGGCCCACTGCCTACAAGGAGACACACTGTCTACAAAGTGATAAAAATCACAGTCTTGAACTGGAGAATGACATCTCTATCATGTCCGGATCAGTTCCAATTAAGTCCAACAATCTCTGCTCTGCCTTTCACACGTTTCTTCGCTATCACATTCTCATCCTCACTGCTCACTCTGAAATGAACTCACAAACCGTTATTTATACAAGACATCAACTTAGGAACAAACATCTAAGTCGGCAAACAACCATAGGAGTATCCGCAAGATGAATAACACATCCGGTCGGCCATCACAAGAACATTCGCAGGATGAACAACTCATCCGGTCGGCTACACAGAGCAAGAACTTCATCCGGAAGAATAACTTCAATTCCGGGCTCTACCATCAATGCGGACCAACAAAACAAGATCCAATAACCTTCACAAGCCTGTCTGAATGTCCGGATACATCCGCACTTCCTCTACTTACTGGGATCTCTTGTCTTCCTCATCCGGAACTTCAAGAACACAGTCTGTCGCCACTGTCATAATGCAAGAGGTACTTCCGGACCTCCAAATCATACACAAATCAGGATGATACATCATAAGGACATCCCAAACACTACTTCCAATCCGCAGATTAGGATAATACAATTCCGGACCTCACCGGACCTTTTTGTGATCCTCTGTCACCTCCGGATACTTGCCGGACCCGGTTCTATACCGGCAGCCACAACTCCTTCAGATCTTCATGCGGACCTCTGAAATCTTAACTGTAGCATCTCAAGACTCATATCTACTAACCCTTTAATCCGCATCCTCCTGTTCTCATCCTATACAGTACATTTACCTTCTTCTCATCACTGTTCTTCACTGTTCCTGACTGAGACTAATTTTCTCAATATCCTCAGCACACAGCTCATCAAATCCTTCTTGTCAATGCAATATGAGTATGTTGACATCAATGACAACACTGGATAACCTCATACTTGCAACAGTTATCACATTCCTGATCTCCTCAATAGCAACAACTCTATGCTTGTATGAAGCAGGTAAGGATCTGAGCACTTTGCCAACAATCTCTGATTCTTCCAGTGTTCCACCAGCACACCTGATACTACACATAAGTTCATTCACTTTCTGCATGTAGGAAGTGATGTTTTCATCTTCACTCATCCTCAAATTTTCATACCTACCCTTCAAGCTCTGCAACTTAGCACATTTGACATATTCATCACCTTCATATAGAGTTTCCAACTTCTTCCAGATTTCATGAGCAGTTTTCAATTCTAGGACATTTGTCATTTCTGTATCAGTTAGGGCACTCAGCAAAGCTTCTTTAGCTCAAATGTTGTTTTCAGCATCTTTGAATTCATCTGGAGTTGAAGGACCTTTCTCTGGGGGCTCATACTTATCCTCTGTTATTAACCAATAGGCATTACCCATGCATTGCAAATGGCACTCCATGTGACTCTTCCAAAGAGAGTAATTTGTTCCATCAAATCTCAGACTGTCCTTGTCAGTGAACATCCTAGATCTCCTCAAGCGGTCAAGCTTCTTTTAGAGGAACCGACTTTGATACCAATTGTTGAAATAAGGGCAGACAACTAAGAGGGGGGGTGAATCAATTGTCACTAAAAATTTTATCCTTTAATGTAATTAAACTTCTTTACCACTTGATAACAGATGAATGATATAACCATGAAAGCATGAATCAACAACACATGAGCAGAAATAAAATCAACACACATAACACTAGGATTTTTACATGGAAACCCAGTTAAGAGAAAAACCATAGTGGGGGTTAACCCACAAGATTATTCTCTGTTAAAAGAATAGAAAATGGGGAAGGTACATGCCTTCAGGGTGCACTGCCCAGAGCTCACTGCTCCAAGAGGTTCACTGCCTACAAAAATATTTATAAGTTTATCACAGAAAGATTGAACTGGAAAACAACATCTTATTCATGCCAAGGTCAGTTCCATTAAAGCGCACAATACATCTTCTCTGCCCCCAAATACTTCTTTGCTATCTCCTCATACTTTACGACTCTTCCTCTTCTGCTCTTCTTCTTGTCTGCTTTGCCTTTCCTCCTTTCTTAGGATTTTGTCATTTTCGCACAAGGATACATTTCCACAACTCAACCACACATATTTATAAGCTTCATCAACCTTGGGATAAACATCAAGGTCAGAACTACAAACATCTGGATTAATGCAAATCACTATGCTATTAGCCAAACATAGCTGGGATCCAAATCTTCCTCGAACACCACGCTACACTTCATAGAACCTCTCTTAGATCATCTGCAATATGCACAAAGCATCCAGTTGGCCAAGACTGGAAATAATAGCAACACCCAAGGACAAATCTTCAATCACAAGCTCAATCCTCAATGCGGACCACCAACATAGTAGGCGCATGATCCAGAGACCACCACAAGCACAATGAAATCAACAGGAACAACTGTACCACCTCAGATCACCAGAAACACTTGCACCTTCATCCAGGAACTCAAGAAAACTAACTGTCATGACTGCCACACTAGAAAGATTGCTTGCGGACATCCAAACCATGAACCACATGAGTTGAGGACACACACCACCATTCCAAACACACCTCTAGATCTGTAGATCATAATATTCCAATGCGGATCAATCCGGACCATACTCCTGTCACTCTATCACCTCTAAACATTGCAAAAACCCAGTTCTACTCAGATGGCCATAACTTCATCAATACTTCATGCGAACCTCTCAAATCATAACTTGAGCACCTTCAAATAATTCTCTACAACATCCATTGTTCCGCAGACTCTGATCTTCATCCTACAGGGAATGCGGAGCAATCTACTTCACTGAACTGCACTGTCTTAATTATCTTTGATAGAGAGATATGTAACTCACTTATTTCTTTCGGAGAGGCTAATTTTCTCAATATCCTCAACATACAAGTCTTCTAGAATGAGATACAATTGACACTAATGATAACAAGGATATGTTGACATCAATGACAACACTGATTAGGCACATATTTGCAACATCTACAACCAACAAATCAAGTAAGCTCTTGTGATGGCAAAAATAAACTCACATGACCATCACTATTCCTTATGGCTGTGAACCCATCAACTGATCTCATCAATGCATGTGAATACTTGAGGCAATCCCATAATGAAGTTCTCTACCATGAATGACAACTACACCAAGACTAATATCCTAAGAGGCACCAACAAATCTGATCTAACTATTAATATTAAAGCATCCTTGATGAACGTAAAACACCTCAATTAAGCAAGTCAACCAATGAACACAACATTGTCAAAATATGAACTAGGTGCATGATAACTCAAGCATGAGTGATCATATGAATATCTCTCATATCAACAATTCAACAGCTTTTTGACATCAATGACAATCAATCTCCATCAGAAGGTACATGTGAAATCATATCTCTAGTTCTGGAGAATCTATCTCAAAGGTCCAAGAAGGATAATGTAATAAATGTGCATGACACATTTCATAAATGATAAAATCAATGATAAATTGACATGTGTGGTCACAAGATATGTCAATGTGTATAGATAAGTGTGAAGGAACAAGAATTAATATGTGATGATATGATGAATCAAAGCATGCGTATAAAGCTAGTTACCCCTAGATGGGCAAAAAGGCATGATGAAGCTTATAAAGTAGTGTTGATGGTGATGTTAGTCACAACCAAACACTAAACAAAAGTTACACAACAACCCTTATTTATCTTGAAAGATACAATGAATTCAAAGAATTCATGATCCCAAGTCTTCGTTGATTAGTTCATAATCTATTGACGTTACTCAGTGGTTGATGTGTGTTGCTGTTTTCCATTCAGGGGCCTTACATTAATCAGTAGATTCTGATTTCTTTCAAATATGTTACACAAAAAGGTTTGTCTACACAGTATGTTTCTTCAAATAATGTGTCTACAGATTGATATTTGCATGATTTCTACCATTATTTGTAATTCTTAGCATGATATTTTCAACACTACATGCATTTAGTTCAAATATGCTAATGATATTCAGTTATCTACGGGATGTCAACATATTTTTCTATTCTGCTTATTATTTATCATGATTCGCAATTATGAAAGTGATTTACTGAAATTAAAAAAAAGAAATAACAAAAGATAGGGTTTAAAGAAATGAGATTCCCAAAATTACTTGACTGAGATCACTGATCCACATACATATTCTGATATAGCAATGAAGAGAAGGAAAACTAGTCACCAGGACAGTCCACAAATCCGCATGATCCAGTGCAAATCTTCAAAGGAAAAGTTGACAACAACATGTAATAAAATGAAAGCGCTTCTATTGAACATAGCATTCACCAGTACATATCCAGAAATCAACTTGAAGATCACGTAAAGTTTACAATCAAGATGTAATCTAAAGCTTCATCTCCATTTAGTATGCTTTAAAACAAGTATATTTACAATGATCTAAAAAAAAGAACCTTGACATTTCAACAGTTCAGTCCTTATTGTCTTAGTAATCTGATCTCTTACATCGAATTGTTACAGGTACGATTTGGAATGATTGACCTCTTTTTTTTGTACAGTAAAGGGGGGGTTATATACAGCTCTGATCTCCCCAATACGGTGCTCAAAACCCTAGTTAATTGGTAGTGGAAAAATAAAATCCCCGCCCAAAAAACTCTGAGCAACATATCTTTCTCTGTTCGCAAAGACCCTGCTTTGGAAATGCTAACAGCTCAAAAATAATTTTTACCCCTTTTTAATAATATTTCCCATCTGCATTCCATCCTCTACATTGAAGGCCTTGACTCCTCCTGCATCGTTGTGATCTGATCGCCATCCATAATGTCATTGCCATTAAATTTCACCTGCATGTCACTTCTCGCCGCCATCCTTATCTCTTTTTGCTTGCTTGGTGATCTGATCCGCCTTTAAGTTTCACCTAGTAATCTGATCCGCCTTTAAGTTTTGCCTCCTACAGCTTGCAAATAGACATAAATTAAGCATCATCATAATTAAAACATAGCAGGAAAATAATCATTTATATTAAACCCAACTCTAAATGCACAAAAACAGATATCGGGCTATGAATTTTTAGAGTCTGTGAGCAACCGTGTATCCAGATGTATATACAACGTTTAAAATGGTCAGGTCAACCATCGTTGACCAAAAACATGCATTGGGCACCAAAATAGCTTCAAAATCTTATTGCTTTGCATTCCCATCATTTTTCTTGTATCTTTCTTTTTGCATCTATCACTTGTATATAGCACTTATATGTCAGAATCATGTATTTGAATTTATACAAGCCAATATACAACTGGCGGGGTCCACCTTACCTTTTTACTTGTATCAATCACTTGCATATATTGCATGTATATCAGCTTATATCTCTCTTTAGATACAAGGCCCAATATATGCAAATGCCATTGTATGTACATCCGGACTTAACGCCTTTTATAGACCGCAGTCTATTTGCCCTTCAACTCCGCAGTGTATACAGTGCAATGTATCTTCCAATATACATTCGGGTTTTGATACATTGCATCTATTGCTTTTAATTCCATTTGGATTCCGACTTGTATGCATTGAGCAATGTATGTTTTGAAATATACATTGCGTGAAACATACAAGGATTTAAGCATAGTTCAAGACTATTTTGATTCTGCGCTTGCATGTTTCGTAAAGCATATTGGCTTGTATGTATCACAACATACAAAGCGCAAACATACAAGCATTACTTCTCTTTTAATAACTCTTCATGTCCGGCGCCATGTATAAAGTCATTGTATCTCGCCAATAGACAAGCCCACATATATACAAGGATTTAAGCTTGTTTAATAACTTTTCGGGTCTGCAGCTTGTATATTGCGAGCCTTGCATCTTTTGACTTGTATGTTTCGCTTGTATGTATAAACATACAAACACCAAATATACAATCGGCAGATTTAGACAAACATTCATTTCGACTTTAAACTGCGTCAGGTCCACCTTGTATGTACAAATTGAACATTAGCAAATGCATACAAGGCACAAAATATACAAATAACTTTGTATGTAAACCCGTTAACTCATTTTTGCAACCTTGTATATGAGCGATATACAAGAGACTTGGTATATGCATGATCCGATATACAAACTATTTTGTATGTGCAACATACAATGACCTAACATGCAAAGACCATTGTATATGCAACCCGATATACAAACCCCTTTGTACATTTTACCAAAACACTAATAGCTTGCAAAATACAAGGAATTTTAAGATGGTTCAAAAAGCAACCCCTGTTCATTTTTGACAAGGAATTCACCTGTACTCTACTTAGGCACTTAATGCAATTTTTCTCTATTTTCAACAAGGTTTGTATTATTCACTCTCTTTTTTCCCTTTACCACCAAGCAGAAAAACACACACAAGCAAAAAGCAAAAGCCACAGCAGGGGTCCTCATTTTGCTAAAGAGTAAAATGGGGCATGTTGTGAACATCACAACAACTAGCAACCAAACAAAACAATTAAATTCAAAATATTAAAGAAAACTAAATGAAATAAATTCATAACTTCCAACTATCTTTTCTGTAAATCATTATCCAACTCGAGACTTAATGTATTCAATAAGGTGCATGAATCTTCATTTCAGTTTAGGTGGGTGCACGTGATTAATAATCCTCATCTTGAAGATTAGTTGAACAAACAAGTGACTGACATTAGACTACATAGTTGATGTCATTCTATCATAGCCAACCGGATAGAGCCTTGCTACCAGCAAACGTCCATAGCCCCGACAAGGTTATCGTTACAATTCTCCTAAGTAGAGCCCCACTGCTAGCGAACGTCTATAGCCCCGATAGAGTTACTTAGATGGCTTAATCTAGATTTTCAATATAATCCATTTTATTTATTTATATATATTTTTTGTATTTGATAGAACTTCATAAGATGTTGCATTTCTAACTTCATGATGCAAGGAGTGGTCACTTGCTGAAATTAAGCTGAGAATTGTAATGGTAGCAAGGGTGACATTTGATTTTTCACCTAATATCTACACTAGTAAGTTCAACAAACCCAAGGATTTTAGGTGTGTCATTGTGAGAACCTTCCTTGAATACTCAACCCACAGTTATTGAATACAAAATTTTACAAAGTTAAACAACTTTCTACATTCATGATAGTCACAACAAGTTATGCATAAATTTCAAATAATTATCTTGAATGTTTTGAATTTTCTATTGTTTTCAGTGGTTGTTAGTCTGCTCCTTCTTACTCTAAATCAAAATAAAGATCCCTGCTGAGGAAACAACAAAAACAAACAAAACAAGTAGACTGTACAAACAACTATACAAAAATGTACACTATGATACACATGGTTGCTATGGCACTACTTCAGGCTTGAAAATAGTGTTTGAGAAACTGTCCATTAACTGGCAATGGAACATCCTCACCGGTTAAGGTCTTAAGCCTGTAGGTGTTGTCTCCTAAAATTTTAGAAATTTGAAAGGGACCTATCGAGAGTTTATCAAACTTACCATGATCTCCTTTCCTTTCATGTGCTTTGTCCCACATCAGGACCAAATCTAAAATTTTGAAAGCCTTAATTTTGGCTCTTTTGTCAAACCAGCGTTTGACAACAGCCTGATGTTTAGCAAATTGTTCAATTTTTTCACTTCTTTTTTCTTCTAGGTTCATCAATTGAAGCAATCTGACCTCTTGTTTATTATCTATGCCCAGGTATTCTTGTGCAAACTACAATGTAGGGATCCTTAGGTTAATAGGGAGGATAGGATCCACCCCATACACTAGATGAAAAGGAGAATTTCCTAATGCAGCCTTATTCCTGGTTTTATGTACCCATAGGGCATATTTCAATAAAGTATTCTATTCCCTTGGGTTCTTTTCTGTTAATTTCTTTATGATGTTCAAGGGTGTGTGCAAGAAGTTGTGTCCACTTATTGGCCAAAAAGTGGAAGTGTTTTCCCTGATTTTTCAGAATTTGTCACATTTGACCTAAAAATTTGAAGCACTTAACGGTGGAATCTTGGAAAAAGTCACTAAATATGAAATGTAGTACTCGGAATCTAGTTTCTAAATATGTAATTTTTTTCAATACCCAGATGATAGAAAGTGATTTTGAATAGGTGTTTCTAAAAACCACTGTTTAAAAGTCACTTTTTTTTTACTATACCATGTACGTGTACGTCATCCATATTTTGACCTAAATAATCATATTTTTCAAAATCCTTTTGGGAAAATATTTGTAACTCACTGAAGCACGTTTTCCATATTTTTTGTAATTTTTTATTGAATATATTTTTTTTTATTAATTTTTTATTGGCCATTTTTGGTCTTTTAAAAAATCATCGTGTACGTCACGCATAAGATGACCTAAACTTAACATTTTTTGAATTTTTTTTTTTTAAATTGAAAAGAATTGTCTAAAGTACGTTTTCCTACAATTTTTTTTACAAAAAAATATGTTAATAAAAAGTTATTAAAATACTAAAAAACCCTAATAATTCAAGTTTATGGACCTATTTCATCAGAAATTGATTAAAAAATAGAAAAAATAATCCAATTGTAAAAAAAATTACATATTTAGAATCTACATTGTCTCATCTATAATGGGTTTTAATTTCGTCAAAATATTCTGCAAAATAGACCTTCAGATATATGCCCAAAGTCACTATTTTGTTGTGACATTGACAGGACCTTCAAGTTGCAGGTCAAACCTGGTCCAGAGGTCAGGTTCGGGTCCCCAAACCATTTCTCGAACCGGGTTACAAAGCAAAACCCAAGCTTAAAATTCAAATTTTAAATAACGGGATCCCGTTTCATAAAAGGTTAATATTTTAACCTTTATGAAACGGGATCTCGTTTTGAAACGGGATCCCGTTTTGGAAACGGGATCGCGTTTTATAAAGGTTAAAATATTAACCTTTTATGAAACTCAAAACGGGATCCCGTTTCTTGAAAACGGGATCCCGCTTTTGGCTCAGGATTCCGAAGCAAAACGGGATCCTATTTTTAAAAAGCGGGATCCCGTTTTATAAAAAGCGGGATCCCATTTTGGTTAACCCGATTTCGGATTTTTTTCTAACTCTGAAACTTCCACCTTAAGTGGACACAACTTCTTGCATTTACCCTCAATAGGTTCTTGTTTGTGGATTTTGCTAATCCATTCCCTTGGGGATAGTAGTTTGAGGAGAATTTTAAGATGATCCCATAATCAAAAGCCCAACTTGATAATTTAATTGAAGCAAAAGTAGACCCATTATCACATACCAAAGCGTAGGGAACTCCATACCTGGTCACTATATTTCTTTCCAAAAATCTAATGACATCCTCAGCATTACATGTCTTACTGTTGATAGCCTCAGTCCACCTGGTACAATAATCAGTGATAGTTAAAACATACCTGTGGCCTGAAGATGATGGAGGATTGATGGGCCCTATGAAGTCCATTCCCCATTGAGCAAATGGGCGCATCTCCATCACTGGCTACAAAGGTTGAGCAGCATATTTTTCTCTGTTTACAGCAACCTGACACATGTGACAACATTTAATGTGTTCAGCAGTGTCTTTAAAAATTGTGGGCTAATAATACCCTGCCCTGAGGATAGCATGAGTGGTGGCTAGGGTTGATCCATGTGCAGTCCCAAATTTATCATGCAATTCTGCCAGCACCTTATCTACTTCTGATTTTTCCAGGCACCTTAGGTATATCCCCTCATAGTTTTTCTTGAAAAGGACTCCTCCTTTTATCATGTATTTTTGTGACCTTATCTTCAAGGCTCTCCTTTGTGAGGCTTGTAGTCTTGAAGGGCATCTTCCAATGATAAGGATGTGTCTGATGTTTGAGTACCATTCTTCATCATTCTTTGCATTTACGACATACTGCTGGCTCATGATATTAGGATCAATCTCTGATATCATCTAGCTCAAAGCCTATCCTCTCACTAAGTTCATGGGTGTAATGTCCATATCATACTCTTGGAGGACAGTGATCCATTTAGCTCTTTTCTCACCTAGTTCACTTTTCATTAATAACATCTTTACTGCTGCATCAGGTACTACAACAATCACTTTACTTCTCTAAATGTATTAACTGCTCGAACCAGAGCAAGCGCTTGTCTCTCAACGTCCATGTATCTGAGCTCTACATCTCTGAAAGGGCAGCTCATGAAGGTTATAGGATTTTTTTCCTTTTCTTCATTTCTCTATGTCAACACTGCTGCAGAAGCATGCTCTGAAGCAAATGAGTAGATGTAAAAGTCCTTGGTATAATCTGGACTAATCAGAACTGGAGCATTAGATATGGCTTTTTTAATATCTTCAAAAGTTGCTCTAGCTTCAGGCGTCCATTCAATTTTAGTGTCCTTGAGCATGGCGTTCAAGGGTCTGACAATTTCTACAAAGCCAGTGATAAATTTCCTAACAAAATTAATCTTACCAAAGTAAGATTTGAGCTCCTTCTTGCTTCCAGGAAGCTGTATCTTCATGATTGATTCCACCCGATCAGGGTCAATGATGACCCCATTTTTTGTTATTAGGTGGCCCAATAACTTCCCTGTGGTTACCCCAAATATGCACTTTTTAGGGTTCAGGGATATTCCGTATTGCTCACATTTCTTCAGCACCTTTCTCAGGTCTTCTACATGGTTTCCTCTATCTTTAGAGAAAACTGTTAAGTCATCCATGTATATGACTATGCATTTATCAATCAAGCCTCTGAAGGCTATGTCCATTGCTCGCTGAAATGTGGCTCCAACATTTATTAACCCAAACGACATGTGCCTGTAGGTGAAGATCCCCCACTTTGTGGTGAATGCGGTTTTCAATCTATCAATTTTGTCCACCATCACCTAGTTATAACCAGAGACCAAGAATGACATCATCTTGGCACCATTTACAATTTGCAGGACTTCATCCAAAGAAGGCAAAGGATAATCATCTTTTTCAGAAGCTCGATTTAAGTTTCTGAAGTTCACGTACAATCTGATGTCGCCATTCTTTTTCCGTACTGGGACCAGATTTGCGACCCATGTGGAATGTCGCATAGGAAATATGATCCTGGCATCAAGTAGCCTTTTAACCTCTTCGAAAATAATGGGCTTCAGTAAAGCGTTGACGGGTCTTTGTTTCTGCCAGAAAGGCATGACGTCTGGCTTCAAAGGTATTGTATGAGTGATGACTGATGTGTCATAAGTTTTTAACTCGTCATAAGTCTAGGCAATGACATGGATATAATCCTTGAGAGCCTGGGTTATTCCTTCCAACTCCTCCTCTGTGCAGACTTTCCCAATTAGAACGTTTCTTTTTTTATCGCCCTGTCCAATGTTGACCTGAGAGTACTTTCCTCCATCGGCCTTTGGGAGATCCTGTTGTTTCAGCATGTTGTCCAGATTGAATGCTCTTTCAAGCTCTATCATTCCCTTAGGAATTTTGTTACTAGGCAACTCCAGGATTTCTTCTTCTTCCCAGATGCGATCTTCCATATTTATTTCATCTATGATCTATGCATCAAAAATATCTCTATTGGAAATAAAATCCAATATATGTTGATCATCATCAAATACTTGAAGATTAGTTACATTATCTGGCACATAAGGCACTAATACTAATTCAACTAAGAATCTTTTTAGACCAGATATGGACAGTGGTTCCAAAGTATTGGCAGCCTGGGCTAAGGCATCTGCCCTGTGATTTTGTTCTCTGGGTACATGGGTGATATTGAATGCATCAAAATCTTCTATCAAGTCCCACACTTTGTGTCTATAATTGGACAACTTCCTATAATTGCAAGAGTATATACCTCTTGCCTGTCTCACAACCAATTCTAAGTCTCCATAGACATGCAAAAATTTTACTTTTTTTCTAAGTGCGAATAGTATCCCATGAATTACAGCTTCATACTTTGTCACATTGTTTGTACATGGGAACTGCAATCTGTATGCTGCTAAGTAGGATTTTCTAGATGGATCAATAAGATCTACTCCTACTCCAGCTCCTTGCTTTGACTTGGATCCATCAAATCTAAGGATCCATGGCTTGTCTTCAATTAAAGGTTTGCTTGGGCCTTCTTTCTTCTTTTTCGCTCTGGCAGCTGCACCATTTGATATCCACTTTAATCTTGGTGTCTCAGCTTTCTCAAACTTCACCTTTTCTGCCTTATGTGAAGCTGATATTTCCTCTTTCTTTTTATCCTCAGAAGAAAAATCTTCTGGACTAGGCAACGTCTGCCTTTTCAGAATATGCAGACATAATGAACAAGCAGTTTTTGAATGAGGTGCTTCATGTAACCTACACCAACCTTCAATCAAGGCATCCTGTGGATATCTCTGCTGCTGTGTCATCTTTTGGATCTCTTTTGATAAATACTCTTCAAATTTGGATAGATTACTGCCCCTATCTTCATCAGATAACTCATAATCTGATTCTACTAAACAATCACTCCCTGGGGTGATTTTCTTCTTGCTTTTAACATTATTCTGGCTACATACCAGAATCTCTTCTGTCATCTGAATAGAACTTTCATCTTGATATGTGCATTCTCCTATTCCTGCAGAAGACAAACAAAAATTAGTATCACTGTCACTGTCTGCAGAACTCACCGCGGATGATGATGAAGATGCTTCACTATATGCTTGTTCTAGCTCCAACATGTCTAAACAAGCATCACAAGTCCTTTCAGAATGTGCCTCATCATGCAACCTGCACCATCCATCAATTAGAATATCATGAATAGGCATTTTTAACAACTGACATCTTTGCACCTCTTTAAACAAATGCATCTCAAAATTCTTGAAATGATCCACCTCTATTTCATTTTCAGGGTTACAATCAGATTCTAAGGTTATTTTGTCATCTTGAGGGTCATCATCCTGATTATGAAAGTCAAACATCAGGATCTCCTCTATGCTGGCGGTCTGGGGCCTGATCGAGTAAACTCCAGGTTCTACATCCACATACATGATTTCATTGGTTTTGTTATATTTAGTGATCATGTGCTTCATGTGAGGTTCAACATCTATCCTTATTTGATTTGGTATCCCTCTCCAGGGCAACCACATATGACTGAAATCAGTTGACATGTATCCATTAAGGGTTTTTGACCAGTCTCTGCTGAGTAACATCCCATATGTATCAGGTATATCAACTACCTGAATATCAATATAGTGCTGATTTCTGGGATCTGATGCTAACTGCATGTGAATGTGAGTTAGTTCTCCTACCACACTTACCTCTGTTTTGTCCAATTGTGTTACTTTCTTTAATGATTTAGCAGGATGTAACCCTAAAGCATTGCATATGGATAGGGGCATTACATTGGTAGATGCTCCTGAGTCTACTAAGCAGTTGTACAAATTTTTACCAAACATCCTTATGGTAAGGAGGAAAGGAGGTGACTCACTCTTGTCTTTGTATAGGGTCATGTGGGAAGTCTCTGCAGCTTGAACAGTGGCTAGCACTTTATGTTTAATGTTAACATCCCTAGTAGCATGATCTTTATTTCCAGACTGACCTAAGGTATGGCTATCCTCTTTTTGAGCAGGATCATCTAATGATTTTATGAAAGCTTTCCTGATAGCAGGGGTTTTAAGAAACTCTGATAATGGCGGGCTGATTTTGATCTTTCTCATTTCGTCAGTCAAATATGTGACCAACTTATCAGACTCAGGAGGTAGATTAGTAGCCTTTGGTACTATATTCTGTGGTGCCAAATATTGGGCATTAACCTTGGGAATCCTAGGGTTATTACTTGCCTTGGGGTTAGGTGGGGTGTTGAAATTGTTTGGAAGCAAGGATGTGGTCAAAGGATCAGTAGACCTGTTTGAGTTATTCCTTAAGTTGTAATTATGCCTACCCTGAGGTTGCTGTTGATAAGCATTGACTTCCTCATGCTCAATTGATGGCTCATTCTCATCCTCAAATGGAAAAACATAGTTGGATTCAAAGGCCATGGCTGATTCCTCACTTGTTGAGGTGTAATCCTAATGAGATGAAATTGTCTATTGACAAGGCTGATGCATGAAGCTTTCTAGCACTAAGGTAGAGTCATATTCATAGGGGACAATTTCATTTCCCTCTACATAAGGTGGATTTCCTGAAGTATTGGACACTTTAGTTTGGAATATACTAGCAGCAATCCTGAACTAAGGACAATCTAGCTTTGTATGAGCATTGGTGTTATGTATCCTGCACTAGTGTGTAAGTGCTGCCTCTGTAAGGTTTACTCTAGTGGTCTGCTTAGGTTCACTCAGAGGTTGGTTATCTAGAGGTGATGGCAGAGAACCATTATTTGGTCTAGTGTTCCACACTCTAGGTTGTCTAGGAGGATTATTGTTGCCATTGTTATTGTAATTATTGTTGTACCCCCTCTCAGGATAATTAGGTCTATCATTGGCATAACCTCTGTTATGGTTTGGTTGAGAGTAGAAGTTCTGACCCCTCAGATGAGTGACCTCAGTGGTAAGTTTCCTTAACTATGCTGATATCTCCTTTATTTCTTCTTTCTCTTCCTGAACCTTGGCCATTGCATTCTCTGGCTGAGGCTTGAAAAAAGAAGATCCATTGTTATTGTTGGATTGTTCCACAACCTGAGGTACTTGTGTTTGTCCTGGATATTGTAACATCTACCCATTTCCATTTTGTGGTGGCATGATACTGAGTGGAGGTATCTGCAACGAGGCTAGCATCACAGCTGAAGGTATCATGGCTCCATTAGTATGTTGGTGAACATGATATGTAGGATAACTAGGGAATGTAGGGAAGGCAATATTTGGTGTGGGGGCAGGAGCCAATTGCTGACTGACTTTGATGGCTTCTTCAAAAGCTCCTGCCAAAGTCATTACATCAGGATGTGTTCTCTTGATAAACATGGAAGTCAAGGGATCCAAAGATGAATAATAAATCCTCCTAGCAGCTTCATCTGCTATAGCATAAGGTGCTACTACTCTTGAGAGCATTTTCTAGAATCTTGCATTGAAGTTAGCAATAGGTTCTCCTTCAAATCTCTTGATTGTGGCAAACAAGTGATAATTCATTGAAGGATCTATAGCTGTCCTGAACCTATCCTTAAAGGCCTTTTCTAAGGCATCTCATGAATCAATTGAACCTTGACTAAGACTGATATACCAGTTATATGCCTCTTCCCCTAAAGAAAATAGAAATAACCTGCATACCACATCTTGATGTACAAATCTAGCCCTACTACAAGCTTCTTTGAAAATTCTGATGTGATCATCAGCATCCTGATATGGATGATACTTGGGACAAACTTTATCAGGATTCTCAGGTAGAGCATGATATGCATTAAAAGCTAGAGGTGACTCTGTAGCAAAGAATGACATTGGAACTGGTGGAGGTTGGACCTGAGGTATGACAGGTTGAGGTTGGACTTGAGGTGTGACAGGTGGTCCTGCAGGTGTTTGAAACTCGAGAGGAGTTATAGGAGCACGTTCTGGAGATTCTTAAAATAATCCACTAGAATCAGGAGAGTGATGAATGTCTACAGTTCTAGGTCTAAATCCCCTGATAGGTGATTCTTCAAAGAGTCCACTAGATTTGGACCTGGTATTTGTCTTGGGAGCTAGGAATTCCTAAATTTAAAGAAGATTGGCTGGTTTACTATGAAGACCAGTTGAAATACTCCTGCAAAGGCTATATTTATGGTCAGAACTTGGAAAGGGTTAGTGTGCACAAACTTAAAACAACAAAACTTTGCATTTATGACTTGAAATACAGAGCGGCACGAGTATTACCTTTCTGTCTTTATCATTAAGTTAGACAAAACCTATTGATGAATTGAATAAGCCCTCCTTCTAGCACCAGTTTCTGTTGATGGTGATGTTAGTCACAACCAAACACTAAACAAAAGTTACACAACAACCCTTATTTATCTTGAAAGATATGATGAATTCAAAGAATTCATGATCCCAAGTCTTCGTTGATTAGTTGATAATCTACTAACGTTACTCAGTGGTTGATGTGTGTTGCTATTTTCCATTCAGGGGCCTTACGTTAATCAGTAGATTCTGATTTCTTTCAAATATGTTACACAGAAAGGTTTGTCTACACAGTATGTTTCTTCAAATAATGTGTCTACGAATTGCTATTTGCATGATTTCTACCATTATTTGTAATTCTTAGCATGATATTTTCAACACTACATGCATTTAGTTCAAATTAGCTAATGATATTTAGTTATCTATGGGATGTCAGCATATTTTTCTATTCTACTTATTATTTATCATGATTTACAGTTATGAAAGTGATTTACTGAAATTAAAAAAAAAGAAATAACAAAAGATAGGGTTTAAAGAAATGAGATTCCCAAAATTACTTGAATGAGATCACTGATCCACATACATATTCTGATACAACAATGAAGAGAAGGAAAACTAGAATCATACTTCACCAAGACAATCCACAAATCTGCATGATCCAGTGCAAATCTTCAAAGGAAAAGTTGACAACAACATGTAATAAAATGAAAGCACTTCTATTGAACACAGCATTCACCAGTACATATCCAGAAATCAGTTTGAAGATCACGTAAAGTTTACAATCAGGATGTAATCTGAAGCTTCATCTCCATTCAGTATGCTTTAAAACAAGTATATTTACAATAATATAAAAAAAGAACCTTGACGTTTCAACAGTTCAGTCCTTATTGTCTCAGTAATCTGATCTCTTACATGGAATTGTTACAGGTCTGATTTGGAATGATTGACCTCTTTTTTTTTGTACAGTAAAGGGGGGGTTATATACAGCTCTGATTTTCCCCAATACGGTGCTCAAAACCCTAGTTAATTGGCAGTGGAAAAATAAAATCCCCGCCCAAAAAACTCTGAGCAACATATCTTTGTTTGTTCGTAAAGATCCTACTTTGGAAACCCTAACAACTCAAAAATAACTATTGCCCCTTTTTAATAATATTTCCCATTTGCATTCCATCCTCTGCATTGAAGGCCTTGACTCCTCCTACATCGTTGTGATCTGATCACCATCCATAATGTCATTGCCATAAATTTCACCTGCATGTCACTTCTCACCGCCATCCTTATCTCTTTTCGCTTGATTGGTGATCTGATCCGCCTTTAAGTTTCACCTAGTAATCTAATTCGCCTTTAAGTTTCACCTCCTACAGCCTGCAAACAGACATAAATTAAGCATCATCATATTTAAAACATAGTAGGAAAATAATCATTTATATTAAACCCAGCTCTAAATGCACAAAAACAGATATCAGGCTATGAATTTTTAGTGTCTGTGAGCAACCGCGTATCTAGACGTACGTATATAAAATGTTTAAAATGGTTGGGTCAACCATCGTTGACCAAAAACATGCATTGGGCGCCAAAACAGCTTCAAAATCTTATTGCTTTGCGTTCCCGCCATTTTTCTTGTATCTTTCTTTTTGCATCTATCGCTTGTAATAGCGCTTGTATGTCAGAATCATGCATTTGAATTTATACAAGCCAATAAACAAATGGCGGGGTCCACCTTACCTTTTTACTTGTATCAATCGCTTGCATATATTGCATGTATACTGGCTTATATCTCTCTTTAGATACAAGGCCCAATATATGCAAATGCCATTGTATGTACATTCAGACTTAACTCCTTTTATAGACCGCAGTCTATTTGCCCTTCGGCTCCGCAGTGTATACAGTGCAATGTATCTTCCAATATACATTCGGGTTTTGATACATTGCATCTATCACTTTTAATTCCATTTGGATTCTGGCTTGTATGCATTGAGCAATGTATGTTTTGAAATATACATTGCACGAAACATACAAGGATTTAAGCATAGTTCAAGACTATTTCGATTCCGCGCTTGCATGTTTCATAATGCATATTGGCTTGTATGTATCGCAAAATACAAAGCGCGAACATACAAGCATTACTTCTCTTTTAATAACTCTTCACTTCCGGCACCATGTATAAAGTCATTGTATCTTGCCAATATACAAGCCCACATATATACAAGGATTTAACCTTGTTTAATAACTTTTTGGGTCCGTGGCTTGTATATTGTGGGCCTTGCATCTTTTGACTTGTATGTTTCTCTTGTATGTATAAACATACAAACACCAAATATACAACTGGCAGATTTAGACAAACATTCATTTCAACTTTAAATTGCGTCGGGTCCACCTTGTATGTACAAATTGAACATTAGCAAATGCATACAAGGCACGAAATATACAAATAACTTTGTATGTAAACTCGATAACCCATTTTTGTGACCTTGTATATAACCGATATATAAGAGACTTGGTATATGCATGACCTGATATACAAACAATTTTGTATGTGCAACAGACAATGACCTAACATGCAAAGACCATTGTATAGGCAACCCGATATACAAACCCCTTTGTACATTTTACCAAAACACTAATAACTTGCAAAATATAGGGAATTTTAAGATGGTTCAAAAAGCAACCCCTGTTCATTTTTGACAAGGAATTCACCTATACTCTGCTCTAGCACTTAATGCATTTTTTTCTCTATTTTCAACAAGGTTTGTATTATTCACTCTCTTTTTTCCCTTTACCACCAAGCAGAACAACACACACAAACAAAAAGCAAAAGCCACAGCAGGGGTCCTCATTTTGGTAAGGAGTAAAATGGGGCATGTTGTGAACATCACAACAAGTAGCAAGGGGTATGAGGAAGATAATGAACAATGAATAACTAACCTTTGATGTATGTATAAGTGCAAAAGATATGGAAAGGAAAGTGCAAGTGGTATAGAGGAAGTCATGATACCCCTAATGTAAAAGGTATGTTATGAAGGTGAATGCCCCCAATGGAAAGATGTAGCAATAAAGGCATAAGAAGTGGAAAGAGAGGAAGCATGATTCCCCCAATGTAAGGATGTGGAAGTAAGAGTGAAGTATGTAAGGGGAAAGACATGATGCCTCCAAATATAAGGAAGAACAATGGTTAATAGGGGAGAGAATGATACTTCCAAAGTAATTATAACTCTAGAAGTGTGATGTGACAATGTAGGGTCAAAACATAAGTTCTAGATAAAACAAGGTAAGCTCAACATGTGACTCTATAAGTGTGACATAGTGATGTAAGGTCAATGTGTAAGTGCTAAGAAGCATGTTATAACAATATGACATCAAGAAGCATGTGCATGAGAATAAAATACAAAGCAAGAAGAACCATGATAAAAGGGGAAAGGC
This sequence comes from Cunninghamia lanceolata, assembly GCA_027924645.1. Taxonomy (NCBI): domain Eukaryota; kingdom Viridiplantae; phylum Streptophyta; class Pinopsida; order Cupressales; family Cupressaceae; genus Cunninghamia; species Cunninghamia lanceolata. Next base: position 11,530,966 of record BSBN01000284.1, on the reverse strand, counting down.
TATGGAAGCAAAAGATAGGAAGAAGCAAGTTGGAAACCCAATTGGGAAATGAAATAAAAAAGACAATGTTGAGACAAGCATAGGTATAAAGAGGATATAAATAAAAAAAAGGAAAATAAAAAACCAAATTGGACTCCGCAAGTAGAGAAGAGAATAATTGTGTTATCACCCAGATTTGTACCCTTTTGCATGCAGCTGTGAAACCTCATGCAATCTGGAGTAACATGAGAGTGATCTCGAAGTGTGGGACCTTGCTAAATGAGATCAGACCTCCGGAGAAAGCCGGCTTCCTCTTTCTAAGCTTAAAGCTTAGAGAAATACATCTAAACCTAGTGCTAACGCTTGCAGGGGAAAAGGGGTAGAAGGAAATTGAAATGAAATGCTGAAAGGAACTAAGTGATACACCAGATTTAAAAGTGTTTGGTAGCAACTGAAAAGACACAGTAATAATCTCACAACTGGAAGGACATTACACAGTCTTATATTAATTCTAGAGAGGTCTAGAAAAGCAGACACAGTGCTAAAAATAACAAAAGAGAGGCAAAAATACCAGTTTATATTGATTATAGAGGCCCAGTAGCCATTACAAAGAATAGCCCAGAAGAACTACCAACTACTTATACATCAGCTTTACATGTATATATAGCATTTTACATTTTGACCTCAGTCGGTACAGAATTCACTCAGCGAGTTGCAACCAGAAGATATTTTCCTGAAGGGACGTCCACCTGCCAAGAGTAATGGCGCAAAAGATCTGGAACAGGGGCAGGTGGGAGATATTTGGGTCTTTAATGCAAACAGCCGCGTCATCGATCTGATCCTCAGAAATGGTGGAGGATAACCTAGCATTGAATGCTGATAGCTGCTTGCCATATCTGCTGTAATGAATGCCCCAAAAAATCTCCATCTATTGAAAAGTGACAAAACCTCCTGAAAAGCCTGCCAAATGAAAGAGGGGATGAAAATACACAACTTTGCCTCTTACAGCATGTGAAAATTCACTAAAACGGAGGAGATACAGGCGGTCAAAGTTTTGGTCAACTGCCTGTGTATATTGCTTCTGCATCTTTAACTATGTCTCGGCATATACAACCCTAAATGCAAGCTGTGGACCTGAAGCTCATTATGAAACTATTGAAAAATGCCATTGGGTCCGGGTTGTTTGTGTATCAGCATCTGGGCGCCAAAAAAGGCCCTTTGAGAAACCCCTGTCAGAAACATGTGCGGAAGCCAACACGTGTCGAGCCCCGCGATGCCTTGTATGATACATGTGTCGCACTCCGTGCCCACGCTGAAACTTTCTAACTAGGCCTCCGCTTATGACATGTGTCACAACCCGCAGCAATATCCGCAGCAACCGAGCTTCCTACTGGGACCCACCTTGCCTGTGCCAAGCTTGAAACAAAAAGGAAACACTGCGGAGGCCGCCACTTGGTACTTCCGTGGAAATGCTAAGGGGCACGTGGCATCCCCTGTAGCAGATAGAAACTTTTTAGAAACTTTCGCGAATTGCGGTACGTGGTAATTTCTGCATTGCCATGAGAAACATTGAGGCTCAGCTGGGACTCATGTGGAAGATGACACGTGGCGTCCTGCGCATTACTCTTGAAACATAAATAGGGTCTTGAAACTTGGGCGGAGCCCGCCACTTGGCGCCTTCCATGTAGAGAGAAACAAGATAGAAACTTTTTTGAGACCCACTTAAGATTCACGCGGAAGCCAACACGTGCTGTCCTCCGCTTCACTTTAGAAACAATAAAGGGGCCTACCTCCCTCTTGGCATCGCACTGAAACAAAATAGAAACTCACACGAAAGCTGACACTTGTCAGCTTCTGCAGCAACTACAAGGGACATGTGGAGCATTCCGCCCCACCTTAGAAACATTAAAGGGGCTTCAGCGAAAAGTGACATGTGTCAGTATCCACGTGACTCTGAGAAACTTTATAGGGGCTCTCCGCTGCTAACACTTGTCACAACCCGCGGCATTGAAAAACTTTATAAAAGGGAGCTCGCAAAACTTTGGGCGGAGGTCGTGAAACTTTTAGAAACAAAAGTGGAAGCTGCCACCTGTCTCCATCCGTGGGGCTCGGGCTACTTTTGTGTGTCTCTCGGGAGTCTCCACGTGGTGCCATCCGCGCACTCCTTGAAACTTTTAGAAACTGAGATGAAAATTAAAGAAGCTGTGAAGAAACTGAGGCGGAAGCCGACACGTGGTGCCTCCGTGGCAACATTGAAATTTTTAGAAACAAAAGCGGAAGCTGCCACCTGTCTCCATCAGCGGTGATCATTTTCAAAAGGCCGATGGAATTTTGAGAGCCCGCCAAAATGCACATTTGAATTGTCAGTTGACTGAAACTTTGACCATGCATAACTTCTTCATTTGGACGAATTTCAGGGTGCTATAAAAAGCAAACCTGCCTATTTTTTCAAGCTCTTTACAATGGTAAGGTTTTTTAGGCAAGGCTTCAAGGAATTTTGGCATTTTGCTTTATAGGGACCTTTTCAAAGGGATTTTCAAGGAAAATACCATGTTAACTATTTAGCTCTTGGACAGAGGGAAAAAAGGTTAACAAATTGAATTAAATATAAAAAGTGTAAAAAACAAACCATAATCAAGAAGCCCAAAATGTAAGGACGAAATGCACATTTGAACTGTCAGTTGACTGAAACTTTGACCATGCATAACTTCTTCATTTGGACGAATTTCAGGGTGCTATAAAAAGCAAACTTGCCTATTTTTTCAATCTCTTTACAATGGTGAGTTTTTTTTAGGCAAGGCTTCAGGGAATTTTGGCATTTTGCTTTATGGGGACCTTTTCAAAGGGATTTTCAAGGAAAATACCATGTTAACTATTTAGCTCTTGGACAGAGGGAAAAAAGGTTAACATCTTTGGCGATCTCTATGGGGTGTTTGCCTACTAAACATGAGATCAGTGGCCTTAAGCATCCATTGGGCATGGAGTAAAGTTTAAAATATGCTGGGAAACTAAGACCTGCTTCTCAAAACACAAAAGGGGGAAAGGCCTACTCTCTCCTAATAACAAAGAAGCCTGTGCAGAAGCACTTAGGGAAAAGGAAAACTAAAACAGAAATAAAACCTACTCTAATCCTAAACTAACCAGTCAGAGGTGACTTTAAACAAAGCCATTAACTAGTTCTTGAAAGTAACTGCCCTTCCTTAACAACTTGCAATATTCATTATGCATATGGGCAATTAAAAAGGGATGAGGGGGGAATGGGCATATAACAAACTGATAAAACACCCCCCAAAAAATGGAGATAAACTCACCTATCCACCTGGACTGCTTGCTGATGTTGTTAGCTTGTGGTGAATAAATAGGTTGATCCCACTCATTTTGATGCTCAACTTCATGCTTAGAGGTAAGCATGACAAGTGGTGACTTCTCTTGATGTGTCTCCAGCTAGGCTAGATGCCTAATTGGGCATCCCCTTGAAATGACATGCAAATCAACACAGTTGATTTCATATCCCCGTTCTGATTTCTTCTCTTCTTGCTGTTCTGAAAAACCTAGCTCTTGTATCTCAATTAGAGATATGGTTGTCTCCACCTGGTGAACAAGATGCTCACGATTTTCTAATTTAGGCTCAGAAAATGAGCCATGTACATGTTCAAAAGAGAAAACCTCCCCACCAAGAAGTTGATACCCCTGCTAGATAATAAAGAACAAATCTACAATTTGCTCTTGCCCAGGTTCAGTCTTCTCACTATTTTCAATAAAGCATGGAAGCTCCTCAAGCATATCAACATCATCAGTCTCTATAGTATCTAGCATAGAGCAACATGATTGGTCTTCTTTATGGTTTGGAACCTCACTATCATGCTCAGCCTCAATCTGCAACTTTTCAATATTTTCTTGTTGCTGCATATCTACAACCAGCTGCTCATTCTCTTCATCCTCAACATAATCAGGTAGCTCATGAAGTAGGGCAACATCATCCACTTTTGGAGTGACCTTAACAATACTCACAGGTGCAATAGGTTCAAACAATTCTATCCTTGTGAGTGTAGGAACAAACTGCTCCTCATTGGTTTTATCTTCTTCCACCTCCTCTTTTGGCTCATCTTTCCAAATATCTTGGTAGACAACTTGCCCACCCTTGGGGATTGGAATAGCATCAGGGAAAGAAGCCTGAATATCTTTTTGAATTTCTTGGAGGGGAGAGGGCTCTCGATAAATTTGTTCCTGGGGAATGATAATTTGAGTTTGCACAGGAACATAGACTTGTGAAGGGAGAAAGGCGTTAAAGCCTGGAAACTTGTGGAGTCTAGGTTGCTCTTGTTGCAGTGGATAAGGCCCTCTAAAACTTGGAATATCCAATTTAGGACATTTAGGAGGCTCACCTTGCTTAAAGCTTGGTTTTCTAACCTTGGGACTCTCTTCTTCACAGAATGGGCTTGGAAAAGTGAGGGCTGACTGAGTTTCCAACTTTTGATATGGAGCCAACAAAAACCTCCTCTGCTCTTCTTCTGCTAGCTGGATGCTAGAGCATGTTTTTGTTTGTATATTTGATAGAGGGTTCTCATATGGTGAAAAAGATGGCCCTTTCCAACTTGGAACCTTCAAGGTAGAAGACTGCCTGAAACTTGGGATTATGACAGGCCTGGATTCTACAACCTTTTCCTCTTCTTGATTTTGAACTGGCATGAGAGGATTGGCCTTCACAAGGTTTGGTATCTTATAATCATGATGATTGACCCAAGAAGGCTGCCATGGTAGAGAAGTCAGAGGCTCTTTCATAGATTGATTTTGGCTTGAAGGCTAAACTTGCCTGAAGCTGGGAATAGGAGAGAAACTATTTACTTTGAGCTCTTGTTCTTGAGCAAGCAACTATTTGTCTTGTTTTTCCTGGGCTGCAAGTTGCATATTCAAGAATTTCTCTTCATGCACTCTTCTATTTTCTATCTCCTACTAATGCAAATAAGCCTAATGTGCAAGTTCATCTTGCTGCATGTTATACTGTGCCTCTCTATCTATTTCTAACATTTGCCTTTGATAATTCAGTATGAAACTTTCAAGGCTACCCAAATTAGCATTTTGGGACTGACTAGGGGGATTGTATGCTTGATTTTGAGCATAAAGGGCTTCACAAGGCTGAACCAGAGCGATTTGAAAATGTTCTTGTTGGTATTTCTGACTGCAATGAGGAGAGGGGGTGTTTGGAGTGAATTCATAGGCATTGGGGGCCTGGTATTGCTGATAAGGGGGCCAATAGCCTATATTTTCATGGAATGGAGGAGAAAAACCATTGTGGTGTTGATAACTAGACATTGTAAGGGTAAATCATGAACATAAGCAAGTCTAGGTAACAAGTTAGGAATGAATATAGACCACAGGGACTTGAAACACTAGGATGGGAGTTAGGACATCAGAAGAGTCACCAGGTGCTAATAAAACTGTCAAATGAGAGTAAAACTAACAAGTAGCACCCACCTTATTAGCTGCTTGGAAAATTGGACTGCTGTAACCAGCTGATTCGCCATTAGAGTCACCATGGTGTTGTTTGTATTACCTCCAAAGGCTGGTAATACTGGGAGAAACACCAAATCTCTCACTATTTTGATGATAAGTTCATCATACCTATCCCACCGGGCGTGCCAAAAACTAAACTGTTATCACCCAGATTTGCACCCTTTTGCATGCAGCTGTGAAACCTCATGCAATCTAGAGTAACATGGGAGTGATCTCGAAGTGTGGGACCTTGCTAAATGAGATTAGACCTCTAGAGAAGGCCAACTTCCTCTTTCTAAGCTTAAAGCTTAGAGAAATACATCTAAACTTAGTGCTAACACCTGCAGGGGAAAAGGGGTAGAAGGAAACTGAAATGAAATGCTGAAAGGAACTAAGTGATACACCAGATTTAAAAGTGTTTGGTAGCAACTGAAAAGACACAGTAATAATCTCACAACTAGAAGGACATTACATAGTCTTATATTAATTCTAGAGAGGTTCAGAAAAGTAGGTACAGTGATAAAAATAACAAAAGAGAGGCAAAAATACTAGTTTATATTGATTATAGAGGCCCAGTAGCCATTACAAAGAATAGCCCAGAAGAACTACCAACTACTTATAGATCAGCTTTACATGTATATATAGCATTTTACATTTTGACCTCAGTCGGTACAGAATTCACTCAGCGAGCTGCAACCAGAAGATATTTTCCTGAAGGGACGTCCACCTGCCAAGAGTAATGGCGCAAAAGATCTAGAATAGGGGCAGGTGGGAGATATTTGGGTCTTCAATGCAAACAGCTGCGTCATCGATCTGATCCTCAAAAATGGTGGAGGATAACCTAGCATTGAATGCTGATAGCTGCTTGCCATATCTGCTGTAATGAATGCCCCAAAAAATCTCCATCTATTGAAAAGTGACAAAACCTCCTGAAAAGCCTACCAAATGAAAGAGGGGACAAAAATACATAACTTTGCCTCTTACAGCATGTGAAAATTTGCTAAAACAGAGGAGATATAGGCGGTCAAAGTTTCGATCAACCGCCTGTGTATATTGCTTCTGCATCTTTAACTGTGTCTCGGCATATACAACCCTAAATGCAAGCTGCGGACCCGAAGCTCATTATGAAATTATTGAAAAATGCCATCGGGTCCGGGTTGTATGTGTATCAGCATCTGGGTGCCAAAAAAGGCCCTTTGAGAAACCCCTGTCGGAAACATGTGCGGAAGCTGACACGTGTCGCACTCCGCACCCACGCCGAAACTTTCTAATCGGGCCTCCGCTTATGACATGTGTTGCAACTCACAGCAATATCCGCAGCAACTAAGCTTCCTACTGGGACCCACCTTGCTTGCGCCAAGCTTGAAACAAAAAGGAAACACTGTGGAGGCCGCCACTTGGCACTTCTGTGGAAACGTTAAGGGGCACGTGGCATCCCCTGCAGTAGATAGAAACTTTTTAGAAACTTTAGCGGATTGCGGCACGTGGCAATTTCCACGTTGCCGTGAGAAACATTGAGGCTCAGCTGGGACTCATGCGGAAGATGACACATGGCGTCCCACGCGTTACTATTGAAACATAAACAGTGTCTTGAAACTTGGGCGGAGCCCACCACTTGGCACCTTCTGTTGTTATATGGAGCCTAGTCAGACTCGGAGGTTATATTTACCCCACTTTTATCGGCGTGGTTTCCCCCCAAATTCCTACGGGGTCAAGGGGCAGCGCCCCTTGTGGGGGTTTGGGGGCAGTGCCCCCAAGACGGGGTCCAGGGGCAGCACCGGAAGTTAATTTTTTCATTGGCAGACACGGTTTTTTATTATTTTATAATGCACCGAAAGTTAATTTTTTCATTGACCGACATAAGAAAACCCTATTTTGTAACTAACAAAAGCTTGATAAAAAGTGGCTAAGGGTTAGGGTTTTGGTATTGTATTGTAGCATTTTGCAGCAGTATTGAGTTGCAGGGATTGTTGACTGTAATCGGTTTGATTTACTGGATAATAATATTGGACTCTCTGTTTGGTGGATGTAGCCCGAGTTTGGGTGAACCACGTTAAAACTTGTCTCTCGTTGTTATTATTTTTGTGTATTTCCATTTCTCTGTTTAATCTTTATTTGCATTTAATTGATATCTTCTGCCGACTAACCCTAACACCTTCCACACAGAGAGAAACAAGATAGAAACTTTTTTGAGACCCACTTAAGATTCACGTGGAAGCTGACATGTGGTGTCCTCCGCTTCACTTTAGAAACAATAAAGGGGCCTGCCTCCCTCTTGGTATCACACCAAAACAAAATAGAAACTCACGTGGAAGCTGACACTTGTCAGCTTCCGCAGCAACTACAAGGGACACGTGGAGCCCCACCTTAGAAACATTAAAGGGGCTTCAGCGGAAAGTGACACGTGTCAGTATCCGCGTGACTCTAAGAAACTTTACAAGGGATCTCCGCTGCTGACACTTGTCACAACCCGTAGCACTGAAAAACTTTATAAAAGGGAGCTATAAAAAGCAAACCTGCCTATTTTTTCAAGCTCTTTACAATGGTAAGGTTTTTTAGGCAAGGCTTAGGGAATTTTGGCACTTTGCTTTGTAGGGACCTTTTCAAAGGGATTTTCAAGGAAAATACCATGTTAACTGTTTGGCTCTTGGACAGAGGGAAAAAAGGTTAACAAATTGAATTAAATATAAAAAGTGTAAAAAACAAACCATAATCAAGAAGCCCAAAATGTAAGGACACACAAAGTAAATGGTAGAATAGGAAAGGGGGATGGCATAAGAAAAAAATGCCCAAATAGAAATTTGACAAAGCACGTGGAAGAGGTGACATGAACATTACTACACATATTCAAAGTCATGTGTGTCAACATGCACCACTAAAGGTGGATTTGTGTCATTCACATGCTAACTAGGAACATGCAAATATAAAGCCAAGAAAAAAAAATCAAAAGCATAAAATATGGTGAGTAATGACAAGAATATCTAAGAAATGTGTTCATATCAGATATTGGGTGGTTTCTCTTTTATGTCATGTGTAACCTAATATAGGGTGTGTTATGATAAAAAGAGGTTTAGTGTATGTATAAGACATGTGGAAAGTGGAAGAATAGAGATCAAAACATAAATCATGAGCTCTTGGAACATCACTAAATCCAAACTATCCTTATATGGATTAGGTCTAGAAAAATGAAATAAAAGCATTATCCAAACTAGAAAAATAAATATATAGCAAGCATGGAAAATCAAACCATTATAAAGCTCTACTAATTAGGTACAATATAAACTCACCAATCAATAGAATGTCATCATTTATGTGCATATAATTAGCAAGTAAGAATGATTTTACATGTAAGGATGCACCACTAGATCCATCATAATCATCATGTAAGAGTTCCTTATAATGTCATCATGTAATGTTGAATAAGATAATGAAAAATAAATAACATCAACATGAGAAAATAATAAATTATCATCAAGACATAAGCTATCATCATATGAATGATTTAATTATCCATGGAATCAACATGAGATGTAGAAGAATGATAATCATGTTTCACAGTATCATGTGTGAAAGGAAATAATTTATGTAAAGCACATGAATCTATGGAACTATCATGACATGTAAGAGATGTATCATCACTAGGCACATTAATGTCATGCATAGGTAAATCACATGCAAGATTATTTCTTAATATATGATCATCATTGTTACAGGACATAGGATCATCATGGAATGTGTGAACAAAAAGACTAAGCACCTTTAATAACATAGGATAAGAACTAATCAACTCCATGAAATATGGAAAAGGTATTACATGATAGAACAATGCCTCTATAGAAAACACATGCATATACAAAGCATAAAAGTCCACTTAAATATATCAAGGATAGATGTGTCATATGATATAAAAGATAGAAACATGCCACAATTTTAAATAAATGAATGTAAATAAGCCATGGAACAAACCCTTATAGGTGCCATAATAATAGGAAAATCTATAGTGGGAGGGTGGGATAAAAGATAGATCACTATGTATAGTCAAACCATAATAAAAAGATATTTAAGCATATAAAGATCAAACGCTAGGTAAATCTGAAAATATATGAATATTTAGAATAATATAATATCTAAAAATATGGATTGGACACCATAAAGGAAAGATAATGTTGTGTAGGATAGATTTAATTCAAAAAATGTAAAGGAAAATAAAATTTACTTAGGCTTAGTCTAGGCTAATCCAATAAAATGTGCCATGTAAGCACAATTAACCTAGACAAATTGATTAATATGTTGATATCTAAATATTGTACTAGTAATTGAAATACAAGAAATGTGAATAGATACAAGTGTACTTATCTCTATAATTGATCAATACATAAAGACTAATGTAGATCTATATTTGATATGCCTTGGGATTAAGGACAATAAATGACAAATTAGAATTTATCTTAAACCATAATATTTGGTTGCATGCTATTTAGGGACAAATTTTGGGATCAATGATGGATCTGGGACCATGAAGTTGTCCTACACCCATGAACTTGTCATGTGTGATTTATAAAATACTTTTATTTACTATACGTCTTTTGATATCTGGTGGATGTATTATTTCTAAATACCTTTGTGGGTCTGCTAATATGTTATAGGGGGATTTTTTCCTAGGTCATCCTACAAAAACATGTACAAATAATCAAAAATAACAATCTTAAGTCATGCAAATGCTCCTAGAATGTTTATGTAGAGCTAGATTCCTTTTAGATCACCAATTGAAGTATGCAAACTGATTGATTTCGTCTTATGATAAGATTTTCTCATTGTGTTAGAATGGATGCAATTAATCCCTTTCAATACAAGGACATAGTAACACATCACATAATCTATGCTTAGTCAGCCCTAGGTAGAAAGTGTAAAGGTTAGGAGTCAATTAAAATTGAATTTAATTTTAGTAAATAGAGTGGGAAGAGTCTATGACCATGAGGATGACCTCACAACTATGAACTAGTCCCAAGACAGAAAAAGAGCTAAATGTCATTGAGTAATGCATGCATGAAATGAGTTGATAGCATAAGTGTGATAAATAATGTCTAGGATGAATGCATAAGGGTGTGTGAACATATGAATGGGGATGAGTGGTGTTGACATTTCTTCTGAATCAGCATTAGGGTTTGCCACTTCTAATGCACAGGCAGATTCAGGCCAACTGAATACAGGAGGTTGCGTGAGCTCCTCCCCTTCACTTCTGGTTCTGCCGCACCAAGGGGGGTATCCCTATAACTCAAGATGTAACCTTGACTAGCTCAAAGATAGAAAGATCTAACTTGACGACAACAGGCAGAATACTCTCATGTATGGACCAAGATCTGCATGATAGATCACAAGGCTGGCAACATTCTTGGACATGATGTCTGGTTGGGTATGAGAGCATGCAGGGGGTTCCTAATCCTACTCCTACAACTAACAGGTGGAGGTATGAAATGTTTTGATATGAATTTGGATACAAAGCTGGACATGGTGTATAACACAAGAACACAGCATGATTGGTGCCTATCCAGGGCTTGGAGTCGGTAGACATACACCTGTGAATGATCAGCATAAATAGCTAAAACCGGATTTCAGGGGGATACACATGATATCTGCCTTACAGATATCTCCCAATATAGAGTGTTGAGCTATCTCTACTTATGGCATCCCTACTGCAGTATACCCTTCCCAATGTTCAACCTGAAAACAGTTTAATCTGCCCCTTGAGCAGAGGTTAAAAGATTAGACATTCAACATAGGAATTCTATGCTCTAGAATCTAAACATCACACAAATATCTAGATCCAGAAGAAGAATACATGCAATACTGGAGACAGAATTAACACAACACATGCTAAGATAGCATTACTCATATAAGATCAACCATGAAACCAGTGGATTCATGCCAAGTCCTACAACAGGAGATACATAAACTCACAAGATCAAGCTGTACAGAGCAACCAGATCAGCTGGTTTTGCATTACAGAGCCAAAAACTCACAACTTTCAACAACCTTGAATGAATAACACCTTCTGCATTATATAGCAGGAGGGTGCTTTCAGCATTAATTACCAAGTTGACCAAAACTCCCGCCAGATATACAGTAACATAAAAATGGCGCTCAAACATTAATGCAGCAGGTAGGGGAGGAGACAGGAAGATTTTTCGAGCCTTGCACCGCCCCCTAGGGATTCAGATCTTCAATCAGGTACTACATCAGCCCACGCCATCGCCCATACCTCTGCAACAATCACCATTAATGGCGCACCAACCCACGGCCTTGGGAAGATCATCAAATCTGCAATCGCAACCATTCCCCGCCGAGATTCATCATCATGATATTTGAAAATGCAGGATAACAATATCCCACATGCACCCCGCGATGACCTCAATAACACTTTATATACTAGGTCATGAGCATATATCATGTCGGTGCTTTTGCTCCTGACGACACTAGTATAAGACTTCATCATCATCATCCTCCAGCAGCATGATATCCTGTTGCCCGAAATATCACCCTGACGTCATCATCATCTCGCAATACAACCGCATGATAATCGCCTTCATCAGCACTACCTGATCCATCGGAGGAACATCCTCCTGCTGAGCTTATACCAAAAGTCTGGCCGATGAACATCCTGATGACGTCATCATCATATCCTGCTGACGTCATCATCATATCTGCCTACTGCACACCTCCTCATATCCGGATGACATCATCATCATGTTTGCAAATATCAGGAGGTCTCTTCAAGATGATCAGTGTTAGAAATATGACCCCCGCGGGACCTTGATGACGTCATCATCATATTAACATCATCATGATATTCGGAAGACAACCGGATATTTGGAAATATCCTCCCGATGTTCAAATATCAGGTTGCACTATAGCTCCACTGTAAGATCGGGGCGATAGATAAATATGATGATGCTCGAAAAGATCACCCCCTCTAGATAGCGCACGAAGCCGGCAGGCGGATATCTCCTTGATATCAGCATCATCATGATGCTGGAACAAACACACTCGAGTGATATGAAAATATCACCCCCTCCTTCGGAAATATCATGATGCAGATAGGCAGAGAAAAAGATATCACCCTGATATACGAATGACGTCAGCATCATCAGGATGACAAAACAACGAACAAGAAGTGATACAACATCATCAGGATGATATTTGACTAAGATCATCCTGACATTCAAAATATGATGACCCCAGTGAATATCGGGTCGCACTTAGAACTCTTCAACAACATCATCAGGATGATCATAACCAAGATCACCCGATGATAAAAATATCACCCCGGCGAACTATCATGAAGGTAGAAAATATGATAACCTCCACAAGCAGCAGGATGATAACTGGAAATATGATGATGATGACGACGACCCTTAGGATAAAACAAGTTAGGTCGAGCAACTCAAAGAATAAGCAACATCATCATCATGCCTGCGCAAGGTGATAAATGGAAGATCACCGGAGACTTTGAAGAATCACCCTCGCGAGCAGATCAGGGCACACTGTAGCTCGTCAGCATCATCATGATAAAAACCAAACATCACCCCATACTTCAATATGATGATGACGATGAGAAACCGGTCGACGGAGAACATGATGATGATGACCATCATCGAAACAAACATGATGATGATGACCTCCTCCTCAAGAAATATGATGATGCAGCTGAAAACTGCTGAGGAGGTCCATTACTTAGAGCATTTTTTGGATACTTAGGGAGAGTGCCTGAATGAAAATTGCTCAAAAACTACCAGTCAATTCAGGCACTAACAAGTGGTAAGTGCATAAGAACATGTGTAAAATGGTAGATGGATATCATAGAGAAAGGGACTTGACTTTGCACAAAATTATACCATTTGTCAATATGCCTATGTATCAAATCACTCTCCTCAAATTTGGCACAAAACTAAAAGGGAAATGACATGGGTATGCAAATTTCACCATTAAAATTAGAAATAATATCAATTTGATTTTTAATTAAGTTAGGTTAAAAAATTAATTTATAAAATTGAACAAGAGTTGCAAAGAGAGAAGATTACAAGAGATAGAAACTTTATGAATAATTTCCTAAATCTTAACCTAATTTAAATGTACTCAAGGATTTTGAAGTTTCATTTTAATTCTACTCATAATTTATGTTTAGATTGGCAGGACATTTTTTCTCTTTCAATAGGCTTCCTTAGTTTAATATAACTAAATGACCCTTCATGGATTAAACGCTTTTATTAATTTGAAGTGGAACACACATCAAATTTTATTAATACAAAATGTAAAGGTGAAAATTACATACCCATGCCTATTTCCATTATGTTTTTGGCTTGCTTCAATTAGAGTCTCCTTAAATATAATAACAAGTCTATAATTGGCATACTCTTGCATAAATTATGCTCATGACATCACCATATGTAGATCCGATCATGACTCATCCATAGAGGTTAGTCTTGATCCATAGATCCCCCATTCACCACCCTAGATTAGATCCATGGGTGTGGGCATGACTTGGGTTATGTTTGTAGTCATAGATTTGAACCTCAAACTTTTAAAATTCAAACCTCACTAGCCTTTTCACTATCTATTATGAACCAACCTAGCACACATTTATCTTGATTTATGTTCTATTTTGTTGTATTTATAGAAATCAATTCATTAATTTTAGATAATGTTAAGATCATCTAGGACAACCTAGGAACCAATTTAGATCATTTATCATAGAGCATTAATGAGAGCATTGTAACAACATTACAAGAACATTACATCAACATACATCATCCTAGGTCCATCACATGCTTACTTTTTATGCTTGATCCTTGTTCCAAATTATTTGAATTAATCCAACTAGGGTTTTGACTAAGGAGAACATGACCCTCACAACTCAACAAATTCCCCAAAGCCATTTGTAAATAATGTCAATTCTTTACTAAAATTTACATACTAAAAGATTGAGGTAAATGAATTCTAATGGGTAGTCATTGTTATGTAGAAAATGAGGGAAGATGGTTTAGTTGATGGGTTTATTAGATCCCCCTTTCACTACATACATTCAAGGACATTGAACCAAGCCAAGTCACAACTTTTACAAGAGGACTCAGTTATTAGATTCATTGTCACTTGGAATGATAAGGAAATTTGGAATTTGTTGATTGATTTGTTGAACCCTAGTCCGATTAGGCCTAAAACCCTAATTATGCAAAATCGTAAACAAATGGATGAAACATGACAAATGCTTTCACACAAAGACACTAAATACAGATTAGATGTGTACCATATTTTAGGTTTCAAAAGGCAGAAACTTTGGGGACAAAAGAGGGATTGCCCCTATCCAAGGTGGCACAATTTTTGGAGGTTAGGAGCCAAATATGTTGTAGACTATACCTACTTAGAGGTTTCTGATAGTGATAAATTTAGGGACAAAAGAGGGATTGCCCTTGTCTTTTTAGGGATATTTTCCGCTGCTTTCTTCAAATTTGGATTCCTTATGTTCTGCAATGATCTCTTACAACTCCTCTCCTCGAGATCATGTACCTACAATCACAAGAGAGGGGTTGGGGGTTGTGGTGTTTAGGAGCTTGCCTTAGTCAAGCCCCGAAATGACATTCAAGCCTTCCAACACTGTTGTTAGATAGAGAGTGTGTGTCCTTGGTGTACAAAGGCAAAAGCAAATGATAAAGTAGATAGATTGAATCACAAATAGACATCACCTTGGAGGTGTAGCTCTCAAGGAGATGAAGATCTTTCACACCATGAGAAGATGAAGCCATAGTATCTGCAACAACAAACACAACAACAACACAATTATGCTTTGCAACACAATTGAATGCCTTGAATGCTCTTTGTGCAATGATCATAAATTTTGCCTTGAGCTCAAAATCATCTTGTAGTTTACAAATGAAGTCCTAAACATGTTTATATATGCATTCCCACTAGGCATTCATATTTCAAATTAACAAGGCCGACCCAGAAACATTTTTAATGGTCATAAGCTGACATATGATTTTGGGACCTCGACAAAATAGGGAAGGACAAGGAGTGAGCGCCCAAGTCTAGGGACCTATTTTGGGTCTGGATTTAGCTCAAGGATGTACCCTAAGTCCCATTTGTCATGGGTTTCAGGGGGATTTGCTCCGGGATTCATTTTTAACATGCATGATCAAATCTAAGGGACCCAGGAACTAAACTTAGGAGGTAAAAGTCCAAGGGGAAAATTTTACGACATAACATTTAGCCCCCACTTTAATGTATGTACGATCTTACGACTCATGCATGCATTAAAGTACGGTTGAAAGCACACCAAGCACATGAAGATAAGGCATACACAAAGATTAAGGGACTATTTCTAGCCCACAGTCTTAGGTAAGCACTAGAAAACACATCGCAGACACGCAAGACACAATGAAAATAGTAGGAAGCATGTAAAACACATAGAAGACAGTATTGAAGACATGCAAAACACGATGAATACATGAAATAAGTCATGCAAGACACGATGAACACATGATATAGAATTTTCATATATGAAATGAAATCTAAAAAGCACATAAAACAAACTCTAAGATGTAGGGGGGACTCATCACCACACCCTTTATACTACATCCATGAGAAAACACACCATACAAAACCCAAGTGTAGGGGGGACTCATCGCCACACCCTTTACACTACACAAGGGAGAAAACACATAATACAAAACCCAAGTGTAGGGGGGACTCATCGCCACACCCTTTACACTAAACGAGGGGAAAACATGCCATACAAAACCCAAGTGTAGGGGGGACTCATCACCACACCCTTTACACTACATGAGGGGAAAACACATGGAAGACACACAAAATACATGAGTGCCGTATAACATGCCATAGACATACTATATGTCTTAAACATGACAAACAAGGGCAATGTAAGGAGCTTATTTCTAAGTCCCACCATCTCAAACATGCCATAGACACACTTATCAGTTGGGCTTATGCCACAACAACTGCCAAAAACATGCTTAAGGGAGGATAGCTCAAGATCCAACCCCGCCTCCTGATGAGGACTTTGTATAAAAGGATGTGCACTATCTCAAGAGATACACCATCCGACCTCATGATGAGGGATTTTGTATAAAAGGATACGCACTAGCTCAAGAGATACATTATCTTGCCTCACAGAGAGGGATTTTTTATTACAATTGATATAAGGATGTGCCCTTGTGGTGGAGACACAACATCCTACCTCGCGGAGAGGGCTTACAAACATGCTTCGTTAGTGCCAAAATCATCCAACAAATAACATGATATATGCCCCCACCTTAAGGTGGTTGATGTCATGTACTGATATCAAGCACTTTAAGGTAGAGAGAAGACACTAAAGGAAACAAGAGCTTTCACAAAGCCCATGCCCCCAAAGATGACATGTGCTTACGATCGCCGAATGTTCCCACAAACACATTGATAAGATATGCTAAGATAATCAACAAGTGATAAGGTTAAAATATCTTCTTCTAAGATAATAACCACATCAAAACATGAAAGCTATGCATGAATCATATATGAGATCAAATCAAAGAAACCAAGGCTAAACATACGGGTTCAAATCCGAGTATAGCCATTGGGCTTATACTGTAGGCACCTCAAAAACTGAGTGTAACAACAAGGTGAGATACAAGACAATCAAAAGTGCATGGAGCAGATGTATTGCAATGGTTTGTTAGAAAAGACAAGACAACATCCAATATCACATAGAGTGATTCTACTAGCCAAGCATTAGATATATAAATCAACCCCATCTTCATGTATGGACTGGGTCCATTTTTGCTTGCTTGTTAAAGGGACATGCGATCCATATCAGTTAGTTTTTTGTTTTTTTTCATCTACCAACTAGTTAGAATCACTAGAAGAAGGTAAACAATAAAAGAGAGAGAGGAGAACAAGTTCCTTAGGAACACCATGCAGGAGGATGCCCCCAGACACCAACTGCAACGCTATGCCCCTAAGACATGACACACAACAATAAAATAGAGGAGAGGCAATATAGAAGAATGATGAAACAAATAGAAAAATGGTCAAAATAGATACAGTCTCCTAGTATCCTTGACCTTACAAGAGTATCAAGGGTCATCCCAAGAGGCCTAGACAACACATAACACATCACAGGGGAACACAACACACGAGGGGAGGCCACGTAAATGAGCAAACCATGCTACGATAGAGGTGGCCACCAAGCTTAGAAATACTTACCTGGTGTACAAATGAACTAGCGGTTGTCATAGAGAAAATCATCCTCTTCCCAATATCAAATATTAGAGGAGAGAGGTACATAAGGTATGATTGCCCAACTTTTACCATCCTCCTTAAATTCTTCTTTAAACTCTTCTTTGTTTGATTAAATATTAGGTGGTGGAATGTTTTCTTGTTGAGCTGTATTTTGTTGAGCGAGCTTGTCTTCTCCTCCTCCTTTCTCTTGCTTGTCTATTTCTTTTTGTTTTATTAGTGATGTTGTCAAAAGGATTATTGTGATTTTCCATAGTTTTCGACATTTTAGAGGAGGAAGCCAGTACAAATTGGATTGGTTTTGATGAAGTGTTTTGTTCTCTATGAGTACCTCCTAATCCTTGTAAGGATGTCAGAGGATGAACCTTGGCACATAGTCCCCTACCTTTTGGTCTAGGAGGTTCTTCTAATGCAGGTTGTTCTTCATTTTTTGTTTGTTGAATAGAAGGTCCAGCTACTCTAGATAGTAATTTTTCTTTGTATCGTCTATATCTCAAGAAAAGTTGGTCTCTTCATGGCTCAGGTTCCTCAGTATGTCGTGGCCAAAAGTAATCAAGAGTAAAGTTCTTTCGAGTAACCATAGGTTGCCATGTATTACGATAAATAGTGTGCACTTGTCCATGTAAAGGAAATTTTAAGCATTTATGAATTGTTGAGGGGACAACTTTCATAGCTTTGAGCCATGGATGACCTAATTTTATATGGAAGAGGTCAGAGGTAGGGATTACATCAAATAATTGTTCCATGGATTTTTCAAATACTATAACTAGCAAAGATATCTTCCCAAAAGTAGGAATAAAAGCTCCAGTATGTGTTTTAATCATCATGTCCAAAGGTTCATAAGATTCTTGTATCAAATCATGTGAATAGAGGATCTCTTCTGTAGCCACATTAGTCATACAATTAGGATCAATAAGGGTTCCCTCCATAGGAGTCTCCATTACTCTCACTATGATGTAAAGAGGTCCTTTAATGTTTCCAATTGTTCTATCATGAGGTGTAAAAACTATTTCAGGTTCAGGGGTCTTTCTTTTCATATAAGGTCTAGGAGGGAACCTAACATTGTTGTTGCAATGAGAATCCATGTCTATTGTGAGACTATTTCACACTTAAATACTTGTTTGAGGGAAGTGGGTACTAAAAGACACATAGGGTCCATAGAAAATAAAGTGGGTAAGAGGAAAAGGTGCTACACAACAAGACAAGATGAGTTTGTGTGAAGAAAGTGTATACAACCCTTGGTGTTGAAAAACACAATGTGTAATTTAGCAAATATGTCAATTTTCAAGCAAGAGAGTGAAATGATGCCAAAAGTTTTAGATGAGCAGTAGATGTATGTTGTAGAATGAATGCAAGATATGAACTGAATGATATTTTTGACAAATGGAATGAAACAAAGTAAAACTATGCTTGTTTATGCACCTAAAATGCTCATTTTTTTCACTTTTTTCAATGTAAATGTACTAAAGATGTAAATATGAATGAAAATATACATAGTGCAGCCACACTACAGTCAAAAATTAGATTTGAAAGAGTGTTCAAAGGAGTAGTAAAATCTGCAACAAGATTTTAACTACAAACCCTAGCTTTTGCGAAGTCTAGGTTATATGAAAAATGCAAATTTCAAGAAAAACCCTAGCAAATAAAGTATGTAAATGCAAGGTAAATGATTGTAGAATGATGAATTGCTGTAATTTATCTCATATTTGATGTAAATATCAGAGAATTAGATGTTTTCAATGATATGCAATAGCAATAATGCAAACTATGTTTAAATGCAAGCCAAAAATGCCTATTTTTTTAAGTTTTTCAATTTTTATGCAAGATTTTAAAATGTAGATGGATGAAAATGAAATGTATGAATGTAAGTCTGATGTACAACACTTAGAAAGATGCAATGTTAATAAAAAACATAGGTTCACCAAAATGTTATGTAGAAAAAGAGGGAAGATGGTTTAGTTGATGGTTTGATTAGATCCTCCTATCACTACATACATTCAAGGACAATGAATCGAGCCAAGTCACAACTTTTACAAGAGGACTCAGCTATTAGGTTCATTGTCACTTGGAATGATAAGGAAATTTGGAATTTATTGATTGATCTTTTAAACCCTAGTCTGATTAGGCCTAAAACCCTAATTATGCAAAATTGTAAACAAAAGGACGAAACATGACAAATGCTTGCACACAAAGACACTAAATGCAGATTAGATACGTACCAAATTTTGAGTTTTGGAAGGAGGAAACTTTAGGGACAAAAGAGAGATCACCCCTATCCAAGGTGGCACAATGTTTGGAGGTTGGGAGGAAAATATGTTGTAGACTGTACCTGTTTAGAGGTTTCTGACAGTGATAAATTTAGGGACAAAAGAGGGATCACCCTTATCCTTTTAGGGATATTTTCTACTGCTTTCTTCAGATCTAGATTCCTTATGTTTTGCAATGATCTCCTACAACTCCTCTCCATAAGATCCTGTACCTACAATCACAAGAGAGGGGTGCGGGGTTGTGGTGTTTAGGAGCTTGTCTTAGTCAAAACCTAGAATGGAATTCAAGCCTTCCAACACCATTGTTAGATAGAGAGTGCATGTCCTTGGTGGATAGAGGCAAAATCAAATGATAAAGTAGATAGATGGAATCACAAATAGATATCACCTTGGAGGTGTTGCTCTCAAGGAGATGAATATCTTTCACACCATGAGAAGATGAAGCCAAATCTGCAACAACACCACAATTTTGCTTTGCAACACAATTGAATGCCTTGAATGCTCTTTTCTCAATGATCATAAGTTTTGCCTTAAGCTCAAAATCATCTTCTAGTTTACAAATGAAGTCCTAAACATGTTTATAGATGCATTCCTGCTAAACATTCATATTTCAAATTAACAACATTCATATTTCAAATTAACAAGGCCGACCCATAAACCTTTTTAATGGTTATAAGCTAACATATGATTTTGGGACCCTGACAAAATAGGGTAGGACAAGGGCGTGAGTGCTTAAGACTAGGGACCTATTTTGGGTTTGGATTTACCTCAAGGATGGCCCCTAAGTCCCATTGTCATGGGTTTCAAGGGGATTTGCTCCGGGATTCATTTTTAACATGCATGATCAAATCTAAGGGACCTGGAAGCTAAACTTAGGAGATAAAAGTCCAAGGGGGACATTTTACGACATAAAAGTCATATAGAAAATAGATTGAAATGAATATGGATAGTATGTGCCCTTAAAAATATTATGTGTGTCTAGAATTCTAAAGAGAAGCAATATGATAGTAATCTATTGATATTTATAACCCTAGTAAATGGAGCTATCAATATCCTAGTGTATGGTAATGGAAAATAGTAGGAGGTGAGAAATCCAAAGTCCCAACAATAGCAAGTATGATAAATCAATAATACATATGAATTATTTTAACTGTCACTTAAGAGAATGGAATGAGAATAATGATAAGAATAATGACAATGGCATTACGAGTATATAGAAGATACGCTATGAAATATTATTATATTTAGAATAAAGATGAAGGGATAGAATTACAAGAGGATAAAGAAATAATAATGCAAAATCACTTAGCTTAAGAGAGCCATGAAGAAATGCCTCTTTGACTAGTAGAAAACTGCTAGAGATGAAAGAGAGTATTGATATGAGGTTGAGGTGGGATAAAAGGGGTTGGCCAAAAATAATCTAGGGAGAATTGTCCTAAAGTAAAAATGGGATGGTATAGGCTATGAGGGATGGTGAAGACACAACAATTGTGGGGGGATTTAAGGAAATAGTGGATGATAGAAAGGACAACCTACATCACACTAAGCCAAGGATGGACCAAGAGAATATGATAGCAATTTGAGGTGGGGATGATACAACATAAGAAATCTAAGCATTTGGGTCCTACCTAGATTGGAAGGGTGATGGAGCCAAAAGTAGGTATAGAAGTTTGATTATATGTACAAAAGGAGATATTTGATAGGGGGTAAGAATCTCTTTGCAACCTAGTGATGTATAAGTGTTTCTCTATAACTACATTAATACACCTCACAAAATCCACCATATTTCCATGGATAGTTTTGTAGCATACTTATGCCTCAATGTATAAAGGACCATTATAATAATTAGTAGTGATGTCTTTAGGTGATAATGTCATGATAGGTTTTGGAGTGGGATCAGTAATGGAAATATAAATTCAAATGTCTAATGTGCCTATTATCTCAGAGAATGTAGTAGTCACAAAGGAAGGTTGTCACTAGGTGTAATGTCAAAAATTACACGCCTTGTAATTTCACATTATGTCTTGAACTCACCTTAGTGTCCATTCCCATAATCTAGGACCACTTAGACTCGACATTGGCCTATTTCCCTTGCATCAAAGTTCACCAAGAATCCATGCTAGAGCATTATTCTTATCACTCTCCTCGACACGTGCTAAATTTTAATGGTGAATATTTGTCATTGATGTCAAAAAGGTGTTAAGTTGATGATGATGCAGATATGGTAGGATATCTCATTTGAACAGGATATGTTTGATCAGGAGTTAATTTTGTCACATGTTTAGACATGATACTCTATGTTATGATGATGCAAGATTGTTTTAACAAAGTGTTGTTCCTTGTAATCATGTTGTTTACAGGTTGTCCACATGGGTCCAATGCACAAATCATTTTGGAGCCATCAGGACATTAAAAGTGTGGTTG
The DNA here is from genome assembly GCA_027924645.1 of Cunninghamia lanceolata. Lineage (NCBI taxonomy): Eukaryota > Viridiplantae > Streptophyta > Pinopsida > Cupressales > Cupressaceae > Cunninghamia > Cunninghamia lanceolata. The sequence goes on along the minus strand of BSBN01000284.1, from coordinate 11,508,518 downwards.
ATCATGATGGAGTTGTTCATATGCAAAGGGTTCATATAAGAAGGATGCTTGGTGGAGTTGCTTCATGTTTATCTCAGATAGGGATGATCAATGCCTAGGATGCAAGATGTCTTCAAAGGCTCATAATCATCATGTGTGAAAACAAGATGTGTAATGTTGAAATCAGGTTGAATATCTTTCATTTGGTGTGGTGCCTTCAAAGATGTAGCAGTTTATGGTAGAAATTAAGATATTGGTATAGTGATGATAAGGTGTAATGTATATATGTTTATGCTTCAAGTAAGTCAGTGGTTATAAGAAATGTCACTTCATATTTATGGTAGGGTGATTACAGAATGCTTATGGTATTGATGATAAGGTTCTTTATGACTTGATTGCTATTGGAAAACTATTTGATGTCATCCACATGTATTTAAAAGGTTTATTCAGAGGTGAGAAAAGGTGAACAAGAGTTTACAAGTGGATCATCATTGTGACAGGATAGTGTGTTGATGTTTGATCTTTTATTTGCTATTTGAGAGTTGAAATCTGAGTTTAAATTTTTTTGGGGATATCTAAATAGATCCTAAGCTTCTCATGTTCAAAACTTAGCTCTAAATCTAATGGCTTTATCCTGCCTGTCATTTATGTTTTGCACTTTATGTTATATTGTGCCACTAACCTACTATCGTAGGTAAAGTCACTTAAGGTGACTTACTAAAAGGGTTCTAACACATCTCTCAACCGGTCCCCACGACCTTGGTTTACATACTACATCATTTAACATATGAGTACTTTGGGCGGTAATAAAGGATTCGAAGATTTAAGAGCATTATTCGAAGCTTTTTAACAAAAAAAAAGTTTTAGTGTTTGATAAAAGGCATCAAATTGCTTTATTTTAAGAAAAGCCCAAACCATATTCGATGTGGTGTAAGATTTAGATTATTTGTGAGGAGCTTGATGCATATAGTATTTTAAAGACTTTTATTATATGTGGTTTTAAATATTAGGAACTCTATTTTTATCGATCCCCTCAATGCCATATGTTTATGGCTCAAAGAAAATGAGTTTTATATATATTGCAAAATCATGAAAGGTGGGCTCGAATAAGTATGAAAGTTTTTTTTTTTTAAAACTTGATTTTTATCATCTAATTCGATGGCTCACTTTGACACCAAACAATGTGGAAGTGATTAGATTTTTAAAAGCTAATTTTAGTATGATTAAAAAGGCAGAAAGTTGGAGATTCTAAGTGATATTTCCAGAGAGATTTTCTTCTAATTTTAAACCTCACTCTTTTGCCTTTAAGATAAGATAAGGGAGTTGTGTTATTTCTTCTAAATTTGGAGATTTTTTTTAAGAGAATTTGAAGAAGATTTATTGATTTTTGTTTGCAAACAGAGAATGTGATTTTGCAGAGGAAGATGAAATTGAACAAGGCAGATTGGTTTTTTCTTGAAGATGAAAGGATGGAGATTTTAGAAGAATATTTTTTTCTTGCAGGTGAAATTATAGAAAATGGGTAAGAGGAAGATAAAAGATTAAAGAGAGATTGTTTTATTTTTTTCAAGAGAAAAATGATTCAAATTATTTATGTTGAAGATTTTTTCTTTTGCAAAAGATGAATGCATTTTTTAATGGGGAAGATGAATAGATTGGAGAAGAGAGAAAGATGAATTGTATATAAAGAGGAGAGAAGACAATGAAAGATCAAGGATTATTTTATTTTTCAGATGAAGGAGATCATTTTTTTAAAGGAATATAAATTGATTTTTGAATTGATTATACTGAGAAAAGAGAGATATGAAAGGTCATGTTATTTTTCCTTGTAGGAGAAAAGTTGAATTTGAAAGGTCCTTTTGTTTGAAATCTATATATATATATATAGATGATGAAAATGAGTGAGTGAGTGATTTGAAAATATCCTTGAGAAGATACAGATGATTTTTGTATGTATGAGATCATGTTTTGCAGGGGTAAATTCAGAGATTGACAAGGTCATTAGTTGTTTATTGGAGAATGAAAATTGAGCTAAAGAGAGTTGATATGAGGACCACAATGCAAAAATGATAATCTCCTTGTTGCAACATATTTTCAGATTGAACCTTGAAGACAATGATGGTGTGTCAAGTGAAATTGTTATGCAGAAATAATCAGGTGAATGAATTGTGAATTGATTGAACAAAGATAATGAGACTAGTATACAAATTGGTGCAAATCAGATTAAGAAGCAATCATGTCTTGCACATTATTTTGATAAGGACAACTGAATTGGTCAGTGGTCAGTGAGACCTTCTGTCATGACCATCAAATCATATTAAATGTCATTTAATTTTTTTTTGTGGCCTTTTCCTTCTTTGACTAAACTTTCACAGTATGACAACAGTGTGAAGTCGGTGTCAAGGCATGACTTCTCTCGCATGCTAAGTCAGAGATGCCAACCATTTTTGAGAAAGAGGAAACTTACACAATTTTGAATGCTTTTGATGGAAAAGATAGGGAGTAATGGCGAGGGTATGCACGCCAGTAGAAAAGAAGGAAGCCTGCCTACGCCATTATGAAGGCATGGTGTCCCTTTTCCACAACAACAAGAATTTGCATAACAGGACAACAAGAGTGACACATAAGGAGGAAGTTTCCTGGCGTAGAAGAAAGGAAGAAAATAGGAGATCTAGAAGGGATTTGGAGGGGAGAAAGTCAAGGATGACAAGACTTTTCACCACCAAATTGTAATAAAGTGAGGAGGCTACGTGTAGAGGGAGGCAGAAGAAGGGCGACAGAAGAGAAGCAAGGAAAGCACACAGAGGGGATGCTGGTAACGATGATAGAATTTAGGTTTGCACCTGTCAATTTGTAGTTTCAGTAAGTTTCTAAAACCTTTGCAACAAATACATTTTTTTGTACATAACATGCGAGCATTGCAGTCTATGGGAACCATATTTCCTTGAGGCATTGTGTCACACAATTCATGTGTATTTGTCTATGCTTCTACATCTTGCATACACATATACTAGGGCAATTGTAGCTACCACATCTAGCAAATTTTCCATTCCATTACATTTTGATGGATACCCATACTCTGTAGTCAATACTCCCATCTTAGCACATGCAGGGAGGATGCAGGCAAAGTTGTGGGATTTGACATTACACCTGCCAACTTGTAGCTACTGAAATCTTCTAAAGCCTTTTCAACAATCCATTTCGGGCATATCCTGAAATCATTTTTTTCAATGAGTTGACGTCGCTTTGAGACATTCTATCAAATAGATCATGTGTAGTGTCTATGCTCCTACATCTTGCCTACATGTCTACCAGAGCATTTCCAACTATAATATCTAATAGAAACCCCCCTCCTTTACGCTTTGATGGATGTCCATACCCTATTTTCAACTCTCCCATTTGGGCTACGTAGGGAGGATGTTGGCAAGGGTTGGGGAGTTGGGCTTAACGCCCACCAGTTGCATTTTCTTTTAACTTTCTAAGGGCTTTACAATGGATACATTTTGAACATATCCTGCAATTGTGGCATTATATGAGACCATATTTATTTTAGACACTCTGTGAAATAACCCATGTGCCTTGTCTATGATCTGACAATTGCATGCATGTCTACCAGGGCATTTGCAAATATAACATCTGACAAAAAATTCCTCTTTCGTTATGCTCTTATGGACACCCCTACCCTATTTCAGAAGCCTCCATTTTGACATAGGTTGGGAGTACACTGGCAAAGGTTGTAGGATTTGGGTTTACAACTAACAATTGCATTCACTTGAAAATTTTGACGCCCTATCAACAACTCTATTTTTGTGCATACCCTGCAATCGTTGTAATCCATGAGACCATATTTCTTTGAGGCATTCTATCAAACAGTTGCCGTGCCTTCTCTGTGCTTCCTCATCTTGCATATACATACTCCCAGGCCATCAGGACCATCTTGAAACAACTGGTAATGTCGATACCCATTTCATGATCTTGTTATGCCCACTTAATAAGCATTTGAGATTTTAGCGAGATGAGGCGGAGTTCAATGGCATTAGGGCAAGTTGGTATGCAGAGCTTATTGGGGATATTTGTCAATAGGAAAAATCAATACCCTTTTAATTATGATTTTGTAGTGTCTACCCAATTAGCATTTCAGATTCTAGTAAGATAAGAATGAGATTTCTTTTAATGTCATTTAGGCAAAATTGGTGTGTAGAGCTTATTATGTGTATTTGTCAATTGGTAATTTCAATGTCATTTTCATGATTTTGTAGTGATTATGTTAGGGTGAGATGAGATCATTTTTAATGCCAGTTGAATTGTTAGACTTCTTGGTGAGTCTACTTGTCTCCTTTTGATCCACGATTATATTATATATTTTCAAATGATTGAGATGAGATAAACTTTTCATCCCAGTTAGGCCAACCTGTCTATAAGGATTTCAATTGTTTTGATGATTCATTCTATTCATTGAGATAAGGGATTTCCCATACCATTTCGCCAAAGTGATCATATATTTGTTTTTATTTACTATTTTATTGGTGGACAAAGATGATTTCAATGCCATTTAGGCCCAAATAATCTGTAGGGCATCTATTGGTAATATGCATATGCTTTCATGATTTTTTTAGGCTCACTTAATAAAAATATGACATTGTAGTAAGATGAAAACCGAAACTTGTAGGCCAAAGTTATGGCCTTTGAAAGTTTGCCCATGTAATTTTGAACAACCTGTCACCTATGCATCAATAATGGATTCTTGCCTCTCTAAATGTAAATCCTAGCCAAATTCATTAGTCATCCATCTATGATATATTTGTTAGGGTTAGCCGGCAGAAGATATCAATTAAATGCAAATAAAGATTAAACAGAGGAATGGAAATACAGAGAAATAATAACAATGAGAGACAAGTTTTAACGTGGTTCACCCAAACCTAGGCTACATCCACCAAACAGAGAGTCCAATATTATTATCCAGTAAATCAAACCGATTACAATCAGCAATCCTTGCAACTCAATACTGCTGCAAATGCTACAATATAATATGTCAAAACCCTAACCCTTAGCCGCTTTTATCAAGCCTTTTTGTCAGTTACAAAAATCAGGGTTTTCTTATGTTAGTCATAAAAAATAGGATTTTTTATGTCGGCCCTAAAAAAATGGTCCCGAACCCCGGCGAGGATACATGGCTAGTGTACAGTACTTTCTTGATTAGTCGCCACCTACCAACAATCTCCCACTTGGAGACTGAGCCTAGACGACATCGTTGCGCATGCAACTCCCACTGGAAATAAGCACCCTGGACTCTACTATTCTATTTTTATTGTTTTCAGTCTAGAAGACCAATCGAAGCTGAAGAGGAGCTCAGCTTCTCCCTTGTCACTGCCTTTGTAAACATATCTATTGGATTTTCATCTATATGTATCTTTTCTAGCCTTAACTATCTATTATCCAACACTGACTGAATAAAGTGATACCTCAACTGTATGTGTTTGGTCTTTGAATGCAAGGCAAAATTCTTTGCAAGATGTATGGCACTCTGACTGTCTATATACAAAGAACTGTTAGCCTATTGTTTACCCAATTCTTCCATGAAAGATTGCAGCCATATCATCTCCTTGCTTGCCTCTGTTGCAGCTACATATTCTGCCTCTGTGGTGGATAAAGCAACCACCTTTTGCAACTTGGAAATCCAACTCACCGATGTTCCACCTACAGTAAAGACATAACCTATAGTACTCTACCTGGTATAAATATCCCTTGCCAAATCTGAGTCTACATAACCTGCTAAATCAATATTAGAGCCCCCAAAACATAAGTGTTTATTAGATGTACCTCTCAAATATCTGAGAATCCATTTTACCGTATTCCAATGCTCAAATCTGGGATGACTCATATACCTGCTAACGACTCCGACAGCATGTGCAATATCCGGTCTCATGCATACCATGGCATACATTAAACTTCCTACAGCTAAAGCATATGGTACCTTGGACATTTTTTCTTCCTCCTCTTGTGTCTTTGGACACATCTCCTTAGTTAATTTCAAATGACTAGGCAAAGGTGTGCTGACAGCTTTTGCATTCTCCATATGGAATTTCTGCAACACCTTTTCAACATAAGCAGCCTGAGATAGAGTCAAATTTCTGTTCTTCCTATCTCTACAAATTTTCATACCAAGGATTTGTTTTGCTGCCCTTAAATCCTTCATATCAAATAACTATGCTAACTGATGTTTTAACTCTCTGATGTGATCCATGTTAGACCCAACTACAAGCATGTCATCAACATGTAAACATAAAATAATGTAGCTGTCATTATCCAACCTCTTAAAATAAACACAATGGTCAGAATTACACCTACTGTAGCCTTGCTCAGCCATAAAACTATCAAATTTCAAATACCATTGTCGAGGTGCTTGTTTCAAGCCATACAAACTCTTCTTCAATATGCACACTTGTTTCTCCTTACCTTTGACCTCAAATCCCTATGGTTGTGCCATGTGTATCTCCTCCTCCAAATCACCATGGAGAAAGGTAGTTTTCACATCTAGCTGTTCCAAATGCAAATCTTCAGCAGCCACAATACTTAAAACAGTACGAATAGAAGTCATCTTGACAACCGGAGAAAATATCTCAGCAAAATCAATGCCCTGTTTCTGTGCAAATCTTTTTACAACTAACCTGGCCTTAAATCTTTTCTTACCTCCATCTTCCTCTTTCAGCCTGTAAACCCATTTGGTTGGTAAAGCATTTTTTCCTGCAGGTAACTTACATAATTCCCAAGTCTAATTTTTTAGCAAGGAGTCCATTTCTTCTTTCATTGCAAGCTCCCACTGAACCTGTGTATCCACCTGCATAGCTTCATCATACGCTTTTGGTTCACTAGCATCTGTTAAAAAAATAGAATACAAAGAGGGAGAAAACCTTTCAGGAGGTCTACTTAGCCTTGTTGACCATCTAACATTCACTGGAGTTTGTGGTATTTCTGGTTGCTGTTGCGGAGCATGAGGAACCACTGGAACATCACTATTTGGAGTATCATCTAGCACCACATAATCTTTTGCTTTCTTCTCATGCTACTGCAACTGATCTTTGTACAATATCTTCTCATTGAATATGGCATCCCTGCTTCTCACAATTTTTTGATTTTTAAAATCCCAAAGCCTATAACCAAATTCATTAATGCCATATCCAACAAAGGTACACTTTTTTGATTTTGCATCCAACTTGGTTCTATTTTCAGAATCTACATGTGCAAATGCTTCACATCTAAAGGTTTTGAGAAAAGAATAACTCACCTTCTTACCTATCCATGCTTCCTCTGGAATACCACAACCCAAAGGAATTGAAGGACCTCTATTAATTAAATATACAGCAGTGTTGACAGCCTCTGCCCACATGTTTAAAGGCAGCCCAACATGCAATCTAATGGTCCTTGCACACTCTATTATTGTCCTATTCATGCTTCAGCCACTCCATTTTCCTATGGAGTCCCTGGAACTATTTTCTACCTACGAATTCCATTAAAGGAACAATAATCCTCAAATTCTTTGCTGCAATACTCACACCATTATCAGATCTGAGACATTTTAATCTTTTACCTGTCTCATTCTCAACCAAGCTTCTCCATTTCTTAAATGTTTCAAATACATCAGATTTCTGTCTAAGGAAATAAATCCAGACCTTCCTAGTTGCATCATCTATGAATGTAACCTAATACCAAGAGCCACCGAGAGAAGATACCTAAGCTGGTCCCCATACATCTGTATGCACAAGCTCCAATTTTTCATTTTTCTTTTGCTTCCCATCTTTGAGAAAACTGACTCTCTTTTATTTTCCATACACACAACTTTCACAGAAATCCATATTAATACATTTCAGACCTGGTAAATCTTTCTTAGAATGAAGTACCTTCATACCTTTCTCACTCATATGCCCAAGTCTGTTATGCCACAGTGTTGTCTCAGAACCTGCAGCAACTTTTCCAGTCTCTTCCTGCGAACCTGCAGCAACTGTTCCTGAACCTGTTTGTTTTTCCTCTATAACATCTAAAGTAGAAGGAACAGTATGACCTGTACAAAGATATAAGGTGCCTACTTTCACACCTTTTGCTACTACTAAGGTACCTTTTGAAACCTTCCAATTTTTATCAGTAAATGTAACAGTGCAACCTTGTTTAGTTAGTTGCCCTACTGAAATTAAATTCCTACTGAGCCTTGAAACAAGCCTTACCTCTTGCAGTAGCCAATGATTCCCATTCTGCAACTTAATCTTGATTCTTCCTTTTCCAACAATCTAACAGGGTTCGTTATCTCCCAAATAAACCAGCCCAAAATCCCCTTGGACATAATCAAGAAAATAACTTCTATGGGGTGTAACATGAAATGAGGCCCCTGAATCTAAAACCCATGAATCATCAGCATTATCTAGGGAAAGAATCAAGGCATCATCTTCAAATTTATTACTTACCACATTTGCTTCCTTATTGCCTTCTTGTTTGTCTCCTTCTTTATTTTTCTAAGACCAGCAATCTTTCTTTAGATGACCTAGTTTCCCACAGTACCAGCAATCCTTCTGTCCTCTGGATTGGGATCTCTTATCCTTTGATTTTCCTCGTGACTTCCCATGACCTCTAGAACCTTTTCCTCTCTCCTTTGATCTGCCCCTGCTTTCTGCATTCAAAACACTGCTTGATGTGGATCCACCTGAGCTTTTCTTATGAATTTCCTCACTCAAAATAACACCAATAACATCCTCAAATTTCAGGGTATTTGAACTAGAAACAGAGTTACTAACCACCATTACAAAACTATCCCAGCTTTCAGGCAATGAACATAATATCAAGAGAGCTCTAACTTCTTCATCAAATTTTACATTTAAAGAAGTCAATTGACTAACAATCGTATTAAATTCATTTAAATGACCTGTCACAAATCTACCTTCAACCATTTTCAAATTAAACAAACACTTCATGAGAAATACCTTATTTGAGGCTGAGGGTTTTCCATACAATTTAGCCAAAGCTTTCATCAGACCATCTGTTGTCTTCGCTTCTGTTATATTGAATGCCACCAATGGTGCCAGGCACAACCGAATGGTTCCCAGTGCCTTTTTGTTAAGAAGATTCCAATCCTCATCAGACATTGTTGCCAGTTTCTTGGCTACTCCTTCCAATGGCATCCATAAATCCTTTTGATAGAGGTAATCCTCCATCTGCATCTTCCATAACTGATAGTTCTGCCCATTAAATTTATCGACCTTCAATTTACCCTCATCTGCCATTGCTCCCACTCAACCGTGAGACCTTCCTACAGACGATAATCGAACACAACCCGCTCTGATACCACTTGTTAGGGTTAGCTGGCAGAAGATATCAATTAAATGTAAATAAAGATTAAACAAAGGAATGGAAATACATAGAAATAATAACAACGAGAGACAAGTTTTAATGTGGTTCACCCAAACCCGGGCTACATCCACCAAATAGAGAGTCCAATATTATTATCCAGTAAATCAAACTGATTACAATCAGCAATCCCTACAACTCAATACCGCTGCAAATGCTACAATACAATATGTCAAACCCCTAACCCTTAGCTGCTTTTATCAAGCCTTTTTTTCAGTTAACAAAATTAGGGTTTTCTTATGTCGGTCATAAAAAATAGGATTTTTTATGTCGGCCCTAAAAAAAAATTTCTCGGGGGCTGCCGCCCCTAAAACTCGGCAAGGATACATGGCTCGTGTACAGTACTTTCCTGATCAGTCGCCACCTACCAACAATATTACATTAGACAAAATATCACTATGATATAATTGTAATGTGATACATTCAAGTCAGCATGAACACATTACCTAAGCATCAGCTATAAATTTGTGTATTGCCAAGCCTCCACGGTAGTTAAAGCAATAAACAACCAATATTGGGAAGAAAATGAAGATATAGTATTAATGTCAATTAGGTACACAAAGGTATGTTGTATTATAAACATTGCCATATTCCTATATCCATTGCCACAACAATATCACCATATTTTCCCAATTATGTTTTCAGATCAAATAAATGGCTCATAGATATTGTGAATATATAGTTAAAATGTTCTTTTAGTATTGAGAGAATTGTATAAGTTATTGAAAACCCTTTTATACATAAGTTGTAATTGGTTAGCTTTGTAACTTAAGTTGTTGAATAATTTTACTTTAATTTCTCTTCCTTCGTATTAGATCTTATTTAGAATCAATGTCGGCTTTTGACATAGAATGTGTAAGTACCCTTGAAACCAAGACTTTTTAATGGATAAGTAGAGATTTTATATTATGAAATTCTTAGGTAAATACCTATGTGGATTTGATGTCATCAAAGTCATAGGGTGACATCCTCTATCGAGAAAATCTAGAAGGTTATATAAGAATTGGAAGATGTTGTCATCAATATTATGTGGATGGGCTTTGTGTTTCGTGATGTATTTTCCTTCCTTTTAAATCATCATGATATTATTATGTGACAAGGACAATAGTTGTTGCTTCGATAAATGTTGCTCCATATTGCTTGAGACATTGATTGCCATTGCTTGAGTGTGTAGATTTATAAATATGTGGTAAAACTATAATTTGATCCCAACTACATTGAGAGGAGGTAGTGAGGCCTTTTGTCCATTGTATCACTAGATTTAGGGAATTGTGTTTGCAATGAGAATTAGCACCCTTGGTGTAACTTAATAAAGTTTTTATGTACTTTTTATATGAATAGATCATTGTGTTAGAACTAATACAACATATGTTTTCTCTTTGAGGAAATATACGTCTATAACCTAGAGTCTAGTTAGGTGATAATAGTAACCTTGGAGACCTTTATCTCCCCGGGTTGACTAAATGGAATTATATACATAGCTATGTTATAATCATTAAAATTTAAAGACAGTCAATTTTCTTCTCTTCAAAAATTGATATATTTCTTAACCCTTGAGGTTGAAGCTCATAATCATAAGAGATTCACTATGTGCTTAGATTCTAAATGTGATGTTAGGGTATAGAATTACAGTTTGATCTTGCAAGAAATTTTCCAAATAAGTTAGGGATATCATGAATAAATCTATTAGGAAACCCTTGATGTAAAATAGTACATGTATTTGGAGATAGACTTACCTTAGGTAAACTTGATGTCTCGGGTAGACACCTGATAGGGATTCCTCCACACTAGGACTAATTGACAAGCACCCCTTTGGGTGTTTGGGGTAGTGGACTAACTTCTATCCCTATTTCACCGAGTGGGTGGTAGCCAATGAAGAACTGTCTGGGGCAAGGAATAACCCTAGAAAGGGCTAGGTACCTGCTCACAGTTACACCAAACATAGTGCAAAACAGAACTACATATTCACATTCCTCATGTTAGTCACATCTGAAGGAGGGGGCCTTGATCCTGTGGACATAGGGTATGTAGACAGTCTGGACGATGAAGGATGCCCCCAATACTTAGGTCCCCTGGATGTAGGGTATTCTTTTATAGTTGCTGTGTAGTGATATTTGAGTCATGTTAACAAGAGATTGTCTAGTTAGTTTTGTGCAGATGACAAGGATTATAGGTCACTGGAGAAAATAAAATTGTCAGAATTGAATGCAGGATGTAATGAAGGACTTAGGGTATGTATTGATCAGTTGTTCTTATATGTTATTTTGTGAAATGTACTTTCCTTCACTAAATTAAGAATGGTGAACTCTTTAGGATTTGATAATTTTAGAAAACTAAATTCCAGTTGTCTATTGTCTATAACATTTATTGGACACTTCTTTGAATTAATAGTTAAATTTCATGAATCTGCATTTCCTACATCTATTAGATTAAAATTTTTAATTACTCAGTATTTTTTTTTAATTCAGAGTTAGAAATATTTTTTTAATAAGGAGTCGGGTCCTTACATGTGGTATCAGAGCTTTTGGTTCAAACACTAGGCCTAAAGGTCCACTAACCTAAAGCATGGTAAGAATTAAGACATAAGGCTAATAGTATTCCCCCTCTTGCGATCTAATGATCATCCAATATTGATAAACATGGATAGAAACATGAAAAGAAAAGGAAATGATAAGATTGTAAATAAACCCTCCCTAAAGGGTGAAGTGGATAGCTTGATGTCAGTAATAACCGCTTAACGCTCAAGGGTTGAGTTAGTCATAGAACCGCTCCCTGCCTCCACAGAGGACTTTCGAAAATAATAGGATGATGCAATCTATTATGAGAAATATACCATCCCCGCCTCCGTAGAGGGCTTAAGAAAAAGGATATATGCGATATCCTACCTCCGCAAAGGGCTTACATGATTTATTGATTGGTTGCAAACAAACTCATGATGCAGGAAGCACTCATCGAGCTAGTCTTTAAACAACACCTAAGGACAAGCACATAGC